>JAJQWJ010000001.1:166593360-167843360 GCA_023637945.1 Phaethornis superciliosus
TATGACTTACAGGATGCAATGATTGCATCTTTGCTAACCACTTATTCTGCAGTTGGTAGTTCATGTGTCATGTTTCAGGAAAAGGATTATTATCTAATTGTTTTTCTGCTGAGTTATAAATAACTAAAAATGCCCCTACAGCTAACCCTTAAGCCTAATATCAATGTTTAACAAATGCAGTGTAACTACAATACAGCTTATTTGAGGTGCCATCTCATAGCAAACATATTAAATGGAAGTTTAAACCTCAGTTTTTGCCATCATGAAACATGCTACCAGAATAGGATATTGTCGTAAAAACAGCAGAAAAACTAGGAACAATAATGACAAAACCCCTTAAGCTATGCCTGCAGAAGCTGCATAAAAGATCAGGTTAAAGGGAAAACTAGAATTATATCCAGGGCAGGAACGTATTTAACACAGGATATTTGAAAATGATAGTAACAGAGAAGAACAGAAATAAATGAGAATCAAAGTATAGTCTCATTTGCAGATTAAGAGGTAGAGAGAACACTTTTACCCTCCATTACATTTATCAAGCAGGCTCTTTTAAACACACGACCGAGTGAAAGCTGAAATTTCTCCTCAGGTTCAGGAGACAAGAAATCATGAATTTTTCCTCTGCTTGCTGTGTTATTAGCTGCCATTCATACATGAACACTTTTAATTTACTATATGCAATAATAAAGTATGTCAGCAAGTGAATGTTTTATAATGCTATGTGATAAAAAGGAACAAAATTGAAACTGAAATACAGTGTGCTAAAATAAAACAAAAGTCTTCACTGGCAGATTAAATAATAAGATTTCATGTAGAGTTTCACTTAAAATTCCACCAATTAGGGCTACAGGATGAAAAGGGCTTTGCACTAAATTATGGTAACTGTGAGAGTAGAATTTCTGGCAATTTAGCTCAGAAAAGTTCTGTAAGAGTGGAACAGTTGACAGGAACAGGGTAAAAGAAAAAATCCACCCATAAAATTACAGTGTAAAGGAAACTCTTAGAGTAAATGTGTAACATGCTTTTCAAATATAGATTCACAGCAGAGGGAGGATATAGAGCTGGTATGGTTTGGGTCAGGAGCCTTGCTGCTGCATTCTGAGTAAACTGGAATCTGCCAATCGATTTGACTCCAAGCCCAGCAAACCAAAGAATTACAGTAGTCAAAGTGAGATGCTGTAAGTGAATGACTTAGAGTCTCCAGATCAGCTTTGGATAGGTAAGAGAATATTTTTGGCAACGGTCCTGAAAGGCATTTGGTGACATACTGAAGTCTTAGTGGTAAGTCTAATGCAAAAATTGCACATAGGTGGATGACTTGTGACACTAATAAGAGACAGTAGATAGATTGCAGAGTAATGAAAGAAACATATTTTTTCTAACTAATCTGAGACAAACCCTCAGTCTTTTGGTTATGATATTGTTTACTTTCAGATAAGAATTTGCTTTTCACATTTTTGCAGCTGAAAACCTGCAGCTCTGCCTTGTTACTCAATTTGTATGCCACAAAGGGAGACACAAATGTGATTGTCATTGAATGGCATAGGAAGAAAACAAAAAAGTTGGAGATAACACTCTGGAGAAGACTGCAGATAAAGGCAAGTATGGGTCCTTAAGTAAACCCTACTGCTCGTCATCTTCTGGGTACATAAGAAAATGCTATTATATATTTGTATAATGAAGACAGATTTTGACAGCATCCTTGAGTTTGTGTTTGGGTTTGTTTTTTGTGGGAATTTTAAGTTTATTTTTTTAAAATCAAAATAAACAAAATCTGAGAAAAAAATCTATGCGTATCAAAAATAGGGTGAATCATGGCTGCACCTCCATCAGAGGAAGATACTGCTTGAGTCTGCACGACTAGATTCCTTAAGACATAGTCCCAACACATGACATGCTAAATGAGAAAACCAAAAGACTATTACATCCTCAAGTTCCACCTTTTTGGACACACCAAGAAAAGGGTGCCTCCAGTGATTTATCTTCCAAATCATTTTGCTGTGTGAGAACTCAACTTGCAAGGCTGCCATTCCATAAGTTTTCCTACTGCCAACAACCACATCTCTACGAGCAATCAAAGCCAGCCAGGGACCATTCTACTTCCCTGGAAACAACTGCCAAAACATGCTGAGTGTCCCTGCAGAAACAACCCTTCTCTCTTCCCAGAAAGATGCTTTTTTGGGAATCTACTTGGGGCACTTGCAATCTAAACTGTGCCCAAATTGTGTGGGAAAATGCTATATGGACCAGAGCAACAGGTTTTTTTATGATTGAACTGTGTGGACAAGCCTGCCCTAACTCAGCTTATTTTTACTCCTATAGACAGAGTTGGTGGGGACATCTTTTACTAGTAGCCTCACCTGTTCTGCTCTCACCCTGATTCAGGGATCTCAGTGTTGCAGAGAGCAATTACAAAGCTTACGAGAGGGAAAAAGATGTTTTCCTCTTCTGCCTCCACTGTCTCACCTAGGCGAATACGAGAAAGAATGAGAAACAAATCTGTGTCCTCTCTCTAATTTACACTGTATTATTTCTACATCTCCCCAGCGGTGTTTGAAACCAGGAGGAATTTTCCTGTGGCTGATAGTGGATTTCCTTTTGTCTTCTGACTCATACTGGTCCTAGCCAGCCTGCTTGTGTGGGTTATTAAGAGGTGAAGTGAATGTCCACGGTCTACACCTGAGTGACGCAGGAAGAAACATTTTTTTTTTCATAAAACAATAAGCAGATGCTTCCACAGAGATGAAAGACAAAATAAAAAATACTTATACCACAGCACAAATTAGAATCTCTGGTCCTGTAAATACATCAAACCTCAGTTTCAGCAGCTGCTGTTTTTCTATCTTCTTTCAGCTACGACACCCAAATGGGGAAGAGTGGAAGAAGGAGCACTACAGAGATACTGAAAACTCCCCTTTTTATACTGAAACCTGCCCAGTAATTTATCTGAGGTATGTATGTCAATAATCAATAGTTCTAGAAATAGAAGAACATTCTTTGAACATAAACTTTGAAATAATAAAAAAAATGCACACTGATTAAAGAGAACCCAGTTTACCCTGCAAGGTTTTGCTAGAAAACCTGTCTACAAAATAAGCTTCGACAATCTTTTAGGTTGTGAAACGTGGTTTAATTTACAACAGAGAAACTGACAGCTTGGTGTAACAGCAAGTGCTGGCATTGGGCCATGTGATAAATCACTTGGACTCAACAAGACCATTTCACCTCCATGTCATTGCTCAACAAACAGGAACCTGACTTCAGGACAGCACAACATAGTAGGGCAGGTACAAATGTACAGTACCTATTCTTTTAATGCTACCATCTTATATTACAGAACAGACTTTATGGACCTTATGTTGACATCCAGAAACAAAATTAAAAAAACAAATCAAAAACAAACAAACAAACAAAACAGAAAAAACCCTCTCCTCCCCTGCCTCTCCCCACTGCAGTAACTTATAGAAAGACTTAAGTGAATGCTGCTTTATCAACTTGTTAAGATTATAAGCTATCCTCAATGCATTGCATTTAATTAGCTGTTCTCATTGTTATTCATGGTTTGGCAGACCTTTTCTTAGTCCTGAGATTTAAAACTAGCAAAAGTAAAAACATCTGGTTTTGTAAGCCTGTCCAAAAAAAGAACCCCAGGGGAACTCTGAGATGAAGGAACACCACAAATGTGACAGAACACTGGTTCAGGTCCCGTTAAGTGAAGCACCTCTTTCTAAGTAATCTTGGGGATTAGAATGTTCCTAGGAGATCAAGAGGGATATATTTGTTTCAGACATAATATGTTTTTTACTGCAGAAAAAGAATAGAGAAGTGGATGAGGAGACTTGAAAAGCTTTAGCATCTTCTGGCAATCAAAAAAAAAATCATGTCACACATCTTATGTGGGAACATTTACTTCGCCATTTGTTCTCATACCTTATGTTTCCCTGCCTGCCATGACTTGTCCCTTTCTCTCTTTGTTTACTGCCTCCAGTCTCATTTTATGTCTGCATTGTTGTCCCCCCCACCTCTCTCTGTCCATCTTTCTTGCCTACATAGTCCATGCCTTTCCAAAATTCTTTTCCTGCTCCCATAACATCTCTGCCATCATCACAAATTATGCAATTTGGTGTATACAGTGATCTGACATGATGCAAAACTTGTGCTTACTGAAGGGAGTAAGTATTTCAGCCATAGTTGCATAAGGTTATTCATATTTACAAGGTTTATTCACTCATTTAGCAGCAGTCTGAACAGTTGTGGATGTGCAAACCACACAACATGTGTGCACAGCCAACCGAGAAAACCTTTTGGGTGAACCTTCCTTTATTTCCTTGCTTCAATGCCTTACTCTCATCCCTTATTGTCCATTTCTATACAACATTTACAGTTCAGCTCTGGGCAACACAAGGCCCTTAATTCCACCCCTGCTCATCAAGGCAGCTCAAAACCAAGCATAGATTTCCATGTGATTCTGGCACATGCTGCTTTACTTTGAACCTGGCTTTGCCATCTAGGAGATATTGCAGGGTCAAGGCAAGTAGATTGAGTTGTCAAAATGGGGCTTTAGACTGAAATCTCTTGGGAGGCCATGCTAGTATTTTGCTATAAAACATCATGCATATTTAAAGGCTTCTATTGAAAAAAAAAAAAAAAAAAAAGTCTTAAAAATAACAGAAGAAGAGCTTCAGTTGAAATTCTGGCCATGCTTAAATCAATAGCAAGATTCTTACTGACTTGCGGTGGAAGAAAGGCCACAGACAATGAAAGGATGAAAAAATTCAAAGAAAATGAAATACAAAAGAAGCAGCTATCTGAAACACTACAGGTTGCAACCACAAAGGGTTATACTGCCAGAAAGTAGAAAGGAATTATAAGAAAACAAGGTAAAACAGAAACAAGAGTCTTTCATCTCTGCTTCTGCCACAGCATCCTAGACAGAAAGGCTTTTGAGAATCTACATACATAAGACAGAAAATGGGGGGCCAAATAAAGAAGAGATATCCAGCTGAGCTTTAGTGGTCAAATTATCAGTACAGAAACAAGCAAAGAGAACATCAGCTAAATGAGCTAATTAAAAGGGACTGGGCGGATTGTGAAGGTTATTTTGTATTTACTTATTTTTCTTTTAGAAATACATCAAGGTGGAAACTAATAGTGGCAACTAATGACATGAATGATTAATGTTTTTATTTGCATTATAGTGGCATTCTATGACACCAACTGAGATCTGGGCTGCACTGTAAAGCCACATTATATGACTCAATCTCTCACAAAGAGCTTAATGATGACCTAAAAATTGCACATAAAGTAAGCTCATATTTTTGAATTAGTCACTGGCAAAAGACAGAAAGACTGTAAGACCGGACAATTAAAGAGTAGGAAAATCCTTTTAAAAAGTTGTTATTAATGCCAAGCAATTTAATATATGAATATATGTAAAAAGTCTGACTGCTAAAATAATTTTAACCAGCACGCTTTCAATATCCGTAATGCAACTGGCTTCATTTTTAGTACTAGGAGAATATATTAAAAAATGGAAGGATTATTGGGAAAAAGGACCACAATATGGAATTTAAAGCAAATCAGATAAGGTGGTGATTTTAGTAATCACTGTCACATCAATGTAAATTTTACCTTTTCTAAAGTAATGGAGAAAATTTTGAAGTCACCTATAATGAGAAAAACAAAACTGACCTCAATCTTTTTTTTTTTTTTTTAGGAAAGCTTAAAAGGGTTTTAACAATATTTTTGTTCCTTTTTTTCATATTAAAAATTCAGATTGTATCTGTGAAGGCACTGATAATGTTAAAACAGATTAAATCATATCCAGAGAGATCAGAGAATGAAAATGAACAAACCAGAAGACAGAAAAATTTTATTCAGTCTGTTGAGAATACATTTCCATTCAGAATTATTTAACTTCAATTTATTTTGGGGGCACAGGGGAGGAGGGAAATTTCTATCAGATACCTACCAGGTATTTGAAAAAAAAAAAAGTCAGAGTACTCCAATACACTATTGAAGTTCTTCAGTAGGAAGGGAAGAAAAACTCAAGGTGACAAAACTGACTTTACCATGGTAAATGGAAATACTCTTCATAGAATTGTAGAATTTTCAGGGTAGGAAGGGACCTTTAAGATCATTTAGTTCCAACCCCCCTCCCACTTAGATCAGGTTGCTCAGAGCCCTGTCCAGCCTGGCCTTAAAAACTTCCAGGGATGGGGCTTCCACCACCTCTCTGGGCAACCTGTGCCAGTGTCTCACCACCCTCGTGGTGTAGAACTTTTTCCTAACATCCAATCTAAATCTAGATTCTTCTAAATCTAAATCTAAACTTCTCTAGTTTGAATCCATTCCCCCAGTCCTCTCAGTACCTGACATCCTAAAAAGTCCCTCCCCAGCTTTCCTGTAGCCCCCTTCAGATACTGGAAGGCTACAATAAGGTCTCCTCAGAGCCTTCTCCTCTCCAGACTGAATAACCCCAACTCTCTCAGTCTGTCCTCACAGGAGAGCAGCTCCAGCTCTCTGATCATCTTGCCTTTCACCTGACTTCTTCCCAAACCTTTGATTCTTAACAGCCCTACTGAATCAGCTCAGAGGTGTGTCCTGTGTCATGAATAAAAGGGCTTAGGATGCTTAGAGACAAGCTAAGCAGGTTAATGACATAATTGCACAATTCTGTGGGTTTTAAGTTTAATTGAACGATGAATATCTTTGAGTTTACTTCCATGTAAAAAACATCTTTAGTTCCTTTTGTGGCAAAGGTATATCAGTGACATAAAGAAAATTGCAGTGATTTGGAATGGATTGTGAGAATGGACTGTAAGCAGTCCTGAGGAAAAAGACTTGGAGATGCTGGTTAATGAGAAACTCAACATGAGCCAGCAAGGTATGCTTGCTGCCCAAAAGGCCAACCATATCATGGGCTGCATCAAAAGAAGTGTGGCCAGCAGGTCAAGGGAGCTGACTCTCACCCTCTACTCCACTCTTGTGAGACCCCTTCCCCCTCTGAATGAATTAATAATGCCACTTTTATTCATATATCTGAATCCTGGTATCTTAAGACTTCATAACTGGTCAAAACTTACAAGATTTTGATCCCTGAGTGCAGTTAGAACTGTGACAAGAACACCATATTTTCATTTTTACAATTTACAAATACTCCAGTAGCATTACTGAAGTTTGCATTCTGTCACTTATAAGTTGTGTTAAACTTTGTAGCAATTTTGCTTTTACTGCTTATTATGAGGCATGACATTTAGTAGTTGAAACAGAAAAAACATGTTTGGATGTAGCTTGTCCATGGAGTCCCTTGAAAATACCAGGATCACCTACTTGTATTTACCAGTCCTGACTACTGAGTGATGGAGATTGCTACACTGGCTTGCCACTGGTTTACCTAATCCCAGAAAGAGGGCTGTCCCTTAGCTGTTGTGAATGAAATTCAAGATGTCAACCTTTAAACATGTCTAATTTATTTAAGGGGGCCTACATTCTGTTTTCAAAATCTGCTCACAGAGAGAGAGTGAGCTAATTACTGCTTGCCAAGGTACAGCAAGAACATGCAGCACATATCTTCCCCATGGTGCCAGTTAATGCATAAAGAGATCCCAAGGGATCAGGCTTCCCTTCCAGCAACCTCAAGTCCACCAGGATTACACTGGAATAAATGACTCTGCAGGTTTATACTCCATCTTACCCTATTGGAAGAATCATCTATCTACAACTTCAGACCCACATTTTGACACACAGGCTTTTCACACAAGTTTGAAGACCACGGTTACTGTCTGTAATCAGCTGTGATGGGTTAAGGCTCAGGTGTTCTACAAAGTGACATGGAAGGGCTTCATGCTTGGGAATGCAGATAAGTCTTACCCAGCTGATGGACTCTGCATACATATAACCCGTGTGGGGACATGATGTTCTCTCTGTTCAGTGCCACTGGAGGCACAGAGACACCTCCTTAGAGAAGGCATTGTTCTGCATCAAGTGCTTAAAAGCCATCTGTCCAACACCCTAAGAAAAGGTCCATATTGCCTTTCCAAAAGGAGGAGGCTTAGGTTCAATTCCTTCACTGACATTCAGGGTGTTTAAACACATCTTTCCAAAAGATCATCCTTACCACTAGGTACTGAAATTCCCTGAAGGTTAAGGGGAGAACAAAACTGAAGGACACCCTGTAACAAGGAAATAATGTGGCCAGGGAGCCCCATGATAAAAACGACCCTGCCAGTGTTCTCCCATAGGAACACAAAAGACTGATTGGTAGGACCTGGTGCCTAAGTCCTTTGAAGATTCATCCATTAGTAAGCTGACAAGACCAAATAAGAGAGTGTGACCTGCTGTTCAGATCCCAGCCATGGGGTTTTTCTGTTAATTACACTATCTATCTACCTGCTTACACCCCCATCCTGCTGTTTGTCTGACTCTTGAGGAATCAAATTAATTTTTGAACACGGGATTTTGGATCTTAACTCATTTATAGGTACTCCTGAAAATGTGGGACACTGAGGGACCTCAATAAGAGGGAGATGATGTTTACGCTATATGGAGGAGAAAGTCAGAAGACAAAACTGTAACTTTGGTGTAGTCCAAAAAACAGGCCAACGCAGATGCCTTTGGGCCTTCCATTTTTCTTAAACATGAGGATCAACATCTGTAAGCCTTAGGCTGAAAAGGTGGTTGGAGAGGAAATGAAATGGAGATGCATGCAAAATCAGGTAGCAGTGCCACATGGAACTGTGCCGTGGAAGCAAAGTGAAAGAATTTAGAAATCAAACCACAAAGACAGAAATCCCATAAAGTAATCCATATTTTAACCTGAGATTCAAATCTAGGAAAGAAATTTTAATAAAAAAAAAGTAAAAGGACATTTTTCTCTCTTTATCCTTCAACTGACAAAAACAGCACCATGACAAGGCTAAGACTCCTTGTAGAACTTAAACCAGGGCTGTAAATTGGTGGTGTGACAGCAATAATGTACTTTATTTCACTGATTATCCTGCCACAAGTATCGTGGTCAGGTAATTAATTCACGTGCTGAACACTTGGCCCAAATTTTTAGGGGTAATCCACTTGGTAATCTTCTAATTACTTGCAGGCAGAAATTTCTAGCTGGGATTTCAATACCTGTACTTCTTTAGTAGTTGGTCCATAAGCTGAAATGTTCTGGCCACACTAATCCTCATTAATAAGAAAGCATTTTATACTGAGACTCACATAGACTGTGTGTGTGTTCCAGGCGAGTGCACTTTAAGACCATTTTCTTAATGTATTTCTTCTTCATTCCCTATAATATCCACTGCTACAATGTTGGCAATTTTAGCTAACTCCAAGTTCATCCCTTATGCTATGTACTCCTGTAGCAGGACTATACACAATAAGTGAGATTAACCTGCTCTAAACAAGACATGTAGAAGATGGACACTGGGTTCTGAGCCAGGGTTCCTATCAGTCCCCTAAGGGCAGCGACTGAAAAATGGCATTTCCAGGGGATGATTTATCTCACCAGAAGAGCACCATGAAGTTGGTCTGATGACTCAATCCCTAGAGATGCTTATTTTTCTCTACTGACTGCAAAGAAAGCCCAGAATGGTCAGTTTAGAGTTGGACATATGACCTAGTTCGTGACAGAGGAATGCCACATGGTGTTTTAAAAATACTGTAATCTTTTCGTCAAATGGCCACACAGCTGCAGCATTACACTAGACTTCTGTATCCTTACTGCAGAACAGCACAAGTGGGTTTTTTGACACTCCACGGAATTTAATAGACCATAAACACCTATATTGGACATCTAGTATTTTCAAATTCTTTTTCATAAAGTAAGTGACATATTGTAACTGATCATAACTGTAACTGTGGGAAAACAATTGAAAAGGATGCATGAAAAAACAATCCTTAGATCAACTCAAATACAGGAAAATTCTTGAAAGGGAAGCTCATTTCACAGTCTCCATGTTTAGCAATCTTAGGCATAAAGACGTGTAAAGTAAAACCATCATCCATCTGTTCAGAGCAAGTTTGCAGAGAATTTTAATATGACACATTAACACTAATAATGGTCAATGTTTATGATCTTTATAAAGTAACCTATGTGGAACATCTGGAAAGCTCATAAAATTTGTTCTTATAAAATCAGAGTGTAACAACTTTCCCTGAGCCTGTTTTTTTCTGACCTCATCCTCCTAGGTCAGATCTGTCAGAAGCTCTAGTCCTCCAGGCATTGCTGTGAATGTAGCACTCTGAAACTCATGTTTTGAAGCCAGACCTATTTCTGGTTTTGTAACTTCAGCTTTCTGCACATTACAGGAACAAACCAGACAGCCAAACCTGCAAGTTTCCACCTGAAACTACAGGGATCTCTATTTCCAAGTGACAGATGCTCTACAACAGTTGGTGACAAACAGGCTAATTTAGACTGATTTAACTAAGGTTCAGCCTGCTGACAATGGGTGATTTTGTTGTTTGTTTTTTTGTTTTTGTTTTTTTTTTTTTAATTCAGCTGAAGAAGGCAATTCTGAATGCTGGCTGTGGCACACAAAAACAGAAAGGCCCTGGTGTGAACTGAACAGCATGGGCATGTGTGGTGCCTGAGCCTCTGCTCCTCACACTGCCTTTTAGATGTTGAGATGGAAGGTGACACTGCCTAGCAAATTACCAAGGGAATTACCTGGTCTTTAAAATTTACTCACTGAACACATTTCCTCAGAAATCAAATGCCTTTGGCCCAGAATCTTTCTTCCTAAATCCAGGCATCTAAGTTCCTAAATTAGAAGGAAATGTGCCCTAGGGTGAATTAGTCTTCTGAGATGCTAAGCTTTCTATCATATGAAGGAAGCTTCCAGGGGCTGCTCTCCAAACCCAGGAAAGTTCATCCAAGCTTCTGCCTTAATCCCCAACTTTTGAAAGATGACCACTGAGAGGCCAGAAAAATATTGCAGAAAAGCCTTTAAGGCTCATATTTTTATATATATATATATAAAGATTAGGGATTCACAAATTGCAATGTAACAAATGTAATGTTCTCCATGTAGTAAACTGTCTTGAGTTTTGCTTTTAGTTTGCATATAGAACTATACATATAGTTTTGCATAGAACTTGTTTCAGGCTTCACCTTTCTGAGTACCATAAAGCCTGTAGCTTGAAAAGCCATGAGTAGATGTTTAAACCCAGCAACAATTACATTAGTTTTCTTTCTCCTTCCATCACATCTTTTCTTTTTCCTTCTTTCCTCCTCCTCCTCTCCTCTCCTCTCCTCTCCTCTCCTCTCCTCTCCTCTCCTCTCCTCTCCTCTCCTCTCCTCTCCTCTCCTCTCCTCTCCTCTCCTCTCCCCCCTTCTCCTCTCCTCTCCTCTCCTCTCCTCTCCTCTCCTCTCCTCTCCTCTCCTCTCCTCTCCTCTCCTCTCCTCTCCTCTCCTCTCCTCTCCTCTCCTCTCCTCTCCTCTCCTCTCCTCTCCTCTCCTCTCCTCTCCTCTCCTCTCCTCTCCTCTCCTCTCCTCTCCTCTCCTCTCCTCTCCTCTCCTCTCCTCTCCTCTCCTCTCCTCTCCTCTCCTCTCCTCTCCTCTCCTCTCCTCTCCTCTCCTCTCCTCTCCTCTCCTCTCCTCTCCTCTCCTCTCCTCTCCTCTCCTCTCCTCTCCTCTCCTCTCCTCTCCTCTCCTCTCCTCTCCTCTCCTCTCCTCTCCTCTCCTCTCCTCTCCTCTCCTCTCCTCTCCTCTCCTCTCCTCTCCTCTCCTCTCCTCTCCTCTCCTCTCCTCTCCTCTCCTCTCCTCTCCTCTCCTCTCCTCTCCTCTCCTCTCCTCTCCTCTCCTCTCCTCTCCTCTCCTCTCCTCTCCTCTCCTCTCCTCTCCTCTCCTCTCCTCTCCTCTCCTCTCCTCTCCTCTCCTCTCCTCTCCTCTCCTCTCCTCTCCTCTCCTCTCCTCTCCTCTTGTCTCTTTGCAGAACACATTTAGGCAAGTAGCCCAATTATTGTTTTATGAGAGAACCTCATTAAGGTAACTCCATTGATTATATTTCTGCACTAAGGAAATAGCTGCCAGCACTAAATATTTAAGGCAGTTTATCAGCCAAATTAATACTGGCATTGTATCAGCCAAGCAGTCCCGATGCCAGCAGCGGTACAGCATCTTCTTCTAGTGTGGGGGTGGCCTGTGTGCTGCGAATATATCCCTAAAATTTGCTGAATACTGCTTCCTTTAACCTAAACCCAGGCTAAAAATATAACCTAATTGTCCTCTATTCTGTAATTGGCCTAGTTAACTAACTGCAATGCACAGGCTCCATATCACTACTCTCCACAAGAGCCTGATCTTTGCTCAGAGCAGGGAGGCTTCTGTCTGGTCCGTTCCTGAAGCGTGATGTCTACACAAGAGTAGACAGTATGAATAGAGCACGTCTTTGTCAGTTAATAATAAAACTACCGAAACTTTGCTCACCTTGAGAAATAAGCTCTTAGGAATGGTCCTTGTGGCTCCAAATTGCCATAGAGTATGGAATAGGATATGAAGTAGAATATGACTGCATCGCAACTACTTACCCCCAAGCAAACAAACAAAACGATTAAAAAAAAAACCAAAACACTACCACCACCACCACCACCATCACTACAAAAACACGGGACAAAAAGGAGCTACTTACATTGAGTGAGGATCCCTGTTAAGGCATTTTTGAAACTCTCCTTGGCTTGCTCCATTTCTTGCTCGTGAGCAGCCTTCTCGTTCATCAGCCGGCGGACGTGGCTGTTGGCCGACTGCACCATGGAGTAGAACTGGTTTGCAGAGCGCCGATTCACCTCGCCTCGCTCAATCCAGGTAAGCAGCACTGTGATGGCCTCCGAAAACTTGCTGTCATCTAGAACAACCAAAGCACAGGTTTCAAATCACAGGCATAAATATCCTGCCCCAGGGCACGTTTTCTGCTTCGCGTCACACTAAAATCACCGTAAATTCTGTTTGAAGTATATAATTTTGGGCAACTTTCGGGTTGCTGTTCTATCAGGTGTTGGAAGCCAATTCTGCCACATGAAACTACATAAATCTTCATTCAAGACTTGCCTGCTGCTTATTTTAATAGCACTTCTCCCTTCCCTGTGGCCTGATTTCTTACTTTCAGAACATCTCCCTTAAGCCGTCCAGTGATATGGAGTGACCCTACAGCAGAGTGAGGAGACCTCTGCATTACTGGACCCACTGAGGACAATGAAATGTGTCTGTGTTAATCTGTTCAGCCAAGAGCTCAGTCTTAGAGCATAGGATCAGCTGTACTTTTGCCAACAGATTTCACTAACATCACATTCTTAATTAATGAACAATGACAAGGCTGAACGATTCTTCCTCAAAGCACCGATTAATTACAAGGAACTGCTCTGAACAGATGATGTGTCTGTATTTGGGTTGTATTTTGCATTTATGTTTTGTTTTAAATGTTTTTTTTTAAAGGAGTCCAGATGAATCCAGGAAAACATTTGTACTGCAGGCTTATGTTTACCATTCAGGTAAGTAAAGTTACATTTCCTTGCAGAAAGGTCGCCAAAACTGGTGGCTAGATTTTGTACACTCCTTCCCCAAGTAATCTTCTTTCCTGTGACAGCGCTCTCAGCTTCCTCAGAAGACTCTTAGTGCAGCATTCATTACACTTCTGGTTTCATCAGGATTAAGAGGACACATTTTTTAAGTCCCATTTAGGCTGAACTGCAAGAAAATGTTATTACAACAGAGTGTCTTCCTGTGGAACCATTTCTGTGCAATTTGATCTCAATTTTTTTTCCTTGGGATTTTATTCTATAAAACTTCAATTTCCCAACAAATTGTTTTAAACATCTCATCTAGTCCTTGTTGGTTAGATTTCTTTATATATATTTCAGATGGTAGGTATACCTTTCTATAGGAGATGGTATACAGTTACAGTGGGGAGAAGTAGTATCATTATAACTAAAAGACATTTAAAATGAAAATTGGAAAATATTAAACCTAACCAACTGTGTTACAGGATACAGAATTGTGGGACATAGTTTGCAAGACTGCTTTTGATGTATAAAGAATGATAAAAACTAATTTTTAAGTGATTATTTGGGATTTTATTCTGAATCAGTAATCACATCCCTAAAAGGCAAGGATCCTAAAGTACAGAGAAGACAAATGACATTGCCTCATCTTTAGTATCTTACTAACTGAAATGTGATTTGACCTACAACAATAGGTTTTTCTCTCCACATCTGGATAGGTATGTGCACCCAAGATCCCTGAAAAAAATTTGCAATATAAGAGCATCATAACAGCCTCCCTTTGCACAGTAATGTATCTGCTGTGACTTTACATTAACATGTGATTAATCATCATCATCATTCATGAAATAATTATCTCTGGGGAAGAAGTCAGGCATCTCTTCTTTCCATTCTGTCCCTTGGTACTTCTGAGCTTTTCTGGATACATATGCAGCAGATATGTATTAAGTGGGTCTGATAAGCGAGGTTGACTGAATCTGGGCCTCAGAGAAGCCAAATATATAGAAGCCTTTTCATTGCAAGCAAACACTAGGATGAGGCTCTCCAAAAGGCAGGAGTAAAATCTTCAGCCTGCTGAGTTGCACGGGAGCTGGATGTCACTGATTCAATACAGCCAAGAACTCATCCCTGGAACATAATGTTTATTATAATTACAGTAGTCAAAAAGAATAACCTGTAATGGCTTCTGGCAATGTTAGCATGCAATTTCCAACAGTCTGTACAGTCAGGTCACCCTGCTGATGGCAGTAGCCTGTTAACACCAAGGATGGGGATGATTTTGAGAAGACAGTAACTACAGCTGAATGTTCCTCTTTTTTTTCCTTCGTAGACATCATTATCTATATCATCACCCAACACTGATGTACCATTTAGACTAAATTATCCTGTTCAATCTAGGTCAAGACATGAACAGCAAAGCTGGGAGAAATGATACACAGAAGCACCTCTGAAGAGGTACACCATGACCTGTGAGAAATAGCGTACAGAATTTAGCATATATGTTTCAGGAAGATGCATGAGGAAAATCAGTTGCACAGAACCATTCTCCCTTTTTTCTTCCTCTAATCTCTCCCCAGTACTGTGTGTTGTTTTCCTATAGAGTCTCTATGAAATTAAAAAAAAACCTTAACTTGTTTGGTTTCCATTGCACACACTTGGTGTCTGTAAGGGATTTTCATAAACACACCATCATTCTGCCAGGCAGATTCAATGTGTTTAAGAGGACAGGCTGAAAGCCTGTGCTTAACATACTATACTGCCAAAGAGCTGCAGAGGTCTGTGGGCCTCTTACAGTTAAATTCATGACTCTGTGCTAGCAGGAAAAAACTTCCATTGGTAAACATCAGCATCTTCATTGATTACGTAATTCGAGGACATGAAGAAATGCTAGAGGGTAATATATGCACAACAGTAGCACATTAGTTAATAAAATCTTTTCTCTACAGTTTTAAAATTGCCTTATTTCACCTTCATTTCTAACTTACATTCTTGATCTGACTATCCATGACTGGTATAAAGTAACTCACTGTGAATTAGTTTTCCTCATCCACAGTGACTCTCTCTGAGCAATGAGAGGTTCACTTAGAAAATCAGGGTTTTATATGGGATTGTTCATTTATTTTTTATTTAGTAAATAAATACCAGAAGAAATGCAATGGAATCTAATTTAGCCAGAGCATGAACTGCCTTATGATTGCAGCCATTCATTAAAAAAAATTAAAAAACCCTCCAAATTCTGTTTAAAATTATTCCCTTGCAGTAGGATGCACATAAACATACACTGTTTAAAAACATACACTTCAAATAAATTCCTCCATAGAAGACATGCTCCCATATGTAACTGTTCCTTTAAAACAAGCACGCAGCAAATTATTTCTCACACTTCGAGCTTTAGCCTCCTTCAAGTTACAGCACGTTTTAGCAAATAAGGTAGGATTCATCTTCTTTATTTCAACATCTGATTTAGTAACCTCAGGGTCCTAGTAGGGTCAGCAGAAAGAGATAGACACTTGTTGGACAGGCTTGGTCAGTCTTGCTTTATCTGTCTGCTTGAAGGAGAAGTCAACTGTGGCCCAGAAGTGCTTCTTCCCTCCACCAGCTGCAAAGAGAGCCTGGGGTGAGCCTGCTCATATTTGGACACCTCTGCAACAGCCACTACATTTGGTCAGAGTAATCCCAACCATTACACAAGTGCAGCATTTACAGAACACTACTCAGCAAGTTGTGGGCCTGTGTTGGGTTTTCTGCAAGCTGTGATGCACGTGGTGTCGTTTCAATATTGCCCATCTATGGAGGACACCTTGCTGGGTGTTTGTCGATAGAGATTTCCAGGTGCTGCTAGAATCAATCACAGAGGTCTCTGGAGATAAGGTATTTCAAATTCCCCCTTTATCAACTGCAGATATCTGGTGCTTAAATCCTAGCTCACAACTTAGGTGAAATGAAATATACGGAAAAGAAAATGCATCATCCCTAGGGTTGTCTGGCAAGTTGTCAATGGGGATGTTTTTATAGAAAAAAAAAGGAATAATTATTGACAAGTGTTTTGCATTTTTCTGTCCACAGTTTGACAGCCTCTAAGCAACTCCAACTGACATAAACATTTTAATAGAAAAAACTATGACAAGAACTTCTGCAAAATGGAATAATGGGGAAAAGTGCTAGAAACAGAGGATTTACTCTCAGATTATAGAGTTTCTCTGGTGTAACACAGAGCAGAATTGAACTCAGGGTAATTTGAAATGTTGTGACTATTCATCTCTCAATGTTAACCCTCTCCGTAAGGTGTTTTCACAACATGGGTGATAGTTTCCTTAGCCTTAGCCATTAGAAAGGACATAAATTAATTCATCACCCCAAAGACAGGCATTCAAATGCTCATATTACTACCATTTTTACATTTACAGACATATTACAAATATAGCTAACTTTATATTTCTGTATTTCAAGACTGACATTGTTTGCTGTCTATCTTGTTGGGACAAGATCAAACACTGGGCTACAGTAGCTTTTCAGCCTTTTTAGTATCTTTTCGACTCTGGATATTCTCAAATATTTAAAAGTACCTGGGACGATCCACACAACACTTGGAGCCCGTCTAAATCACAACAATCCTTCTGTGTTGTCCTATGGGCCACGGTGTTGTCCAGAGTCAGCACATGCTGTCTTTTATCCCTAATCTTTCTCCTCTAATGCAATCTTCTAGGCTTTCAAGGAGATGCTGAACAGACAGAGCTGTTGCTCTTTATCCTAATGACTACACCTAGAAAGCTCCTGTGCCGGCTGCTTACATTTTGGGTTGCATTAATGATCTCATTTTTCTCTGTCTTTCCTGTGAGATGGGAAAGGACAGGTGTGCCCTTTCATTACACCCCATCCTGACTGATACAAATCCAGTTAACAAACACTCCTTGAAAGGATTCTTGTGAGCTCCAACTGTGCTGCAGGGCACACGGAGGGGGGAAATGGGTCGGGGATGTTCCCTCTCTGTGTGCCTCTGGCTGACAGCTTGTCCTCTGCCAGCTGAAGAAGTTGTTGTTGTTGTTGAAGAAGAGGTTGTGTCCCATGCCTCATCCCCACCTGCTCAGCACCACCACCCCTTTGCTCGTGGTAACTCTGTCCTCAGCTCTGCCCAGAGCTGCTGGTCTGATCACACCCCAGTTCCAGTTGTCAAAGTGGGACCAGATCAGCTCTTACAGGAAAGTGGTAGAGGCCAGGTTAGGATGCAAACTTCTTCACTCCACGTAACTGCAGCCAGAGGAAGGTGTACAGCCAAGGCTACTGATAGTCTGACTTCTGATTTAATAATTTATTTGACTAAAACCAAGATTTCAAAACTGCAAACACTGAATTCAATGAAAAAAAAAAACCACAACAAAACCAAAACACAGCAGGTGACTGCTGTGGGTGAAACAGGTCAGGGAAAAGGTTTACAAACCTCCCCCATCAGCAGGTTCAGCTCAGCTCCTCTGTGCATCAGGAACAATTTGCTGCCCAGCACATGCCATTTTTGGTCCCACTATGATATGACGACCTATTTTTCTTCTGGCTTAAGAGCTTCTTCTGCAAAGAGTGCCTGCCTCTGACCTAGAAACACAACTCTTCAGCTACTGCCCTCACCTTCCTTTTTTTTTTTTTCTTTCCCTGCTCAAAATACCTTATATAATTGTGCCGTGCAACACACACATCAGTCTGGCACTGCTGGGATTAATAACATTTTTAACCCAATGGCACTGCATAATAAATGAGAGTCAGGCAATAAAAATTCTTACTGCCAAAGGGGTTTTTAAAGAGTGATTAATATCCACCTTACTACTTCTTAAATAGATTTAACTGTATGCTATAACTAGGAAACTTTTCCAGTTATGTAATAAACATCTAGCTGAAACTAGATTTGATAAAAATACACATACCCATTTACTAAAAGATATCTTAAAAGGTACTCTGTCCCATCACTGTCATCAAAGTCTTTCTTTCAAACTAAATCACACCGAATTCTTCCAGAGGTGGGTGTTCCATGTGAGACACAGAAATCCATTACCTTATCCTGCTGATGCCATTATTTCCAATAAAAAGTAATTATGAGGGCATTGAGTTTCCTCTCTATTTCTCAAAATCATACCACAAACTTTCATATCAGTGAGCTGCAATTAACTGGAGTCATTTTCCTGTGAGGTACATTTAATCAAGTGGGTTTACATTAAAACCTTAGGATTTGTGTTGATACAGTAGGGATTAGGTGAAGGAGAATACTTTTAGTAATATATTTAATAGCAAATGTACTTCTTGCAGGCTTTTTGGACAGAGGTGTCCAGGGAATGGGGTTCCCAGACTGCTGATAGATGAACCCACCCTACACTCCTCTGCCAGTAGACAGAAGTGCCCTTGCACAGTGCTTCCTCACAGCCCCTGTGCAAGGCTCTCAGAGCCAGATGTATTGTGTCATGACAGATGCCAGCAGCATATGGAAGAAGGAAAGAGAAAATGATGATCTAAAAATGGGAAGAGTAAGTGAACAGATTTGAAGCTAAAGCATAGAAACACGTCTGTGGTAGGGCTCTGTCCTGATGTACTACTAATAAAAAAACTGTGCTAAAAAAGGCCTGGAGTATTTCAGCAGCAATTAAACTTGGCGCTCATTGGATTTTTCCAGAGGATCTCAGCTTTTTCTCCTCTTCTGATGTCGCCCTGTACTGAATCTGATCCTTTCTGTGTGAGATTTACCTCTCTGGATAACCACATCACTTCTGCAGCACTATACAATCCTGGCTCTTAAGTGATAATGAAAGCAGCGTGGTTTTCTTCTCAGTGAAATATCCTATTTCCCAAGCAATTAAATGTTGTTTATATTTCAAATGATGTGCAAGGGATGAGACTGTCAGGCTTGATGTTACCTGACTCTTGCACAAGATGCATCCCCAGTTAGTTCATTCCACTGTAGCTGCCATCTATTTATTTAAATTTCCAATCTGTTCTCTCTTCAGGGGATAATACAGTGCCTGGAAAAAAAGCAGCTTCTCAGTTTTTCAAATTATATACTTTTAAATTGAAAACCACATGAATAACCTTCCTGTGCTTATAAAGAAATACTGTATTTAAAAGGGAGGTAAATTCTAGGGCATTGTATATTACATTCAGATATTTATGTCTCCTTTGCTCAAAATAGTTAAAAACCAGATAATCAGATATGAAGAGATGCCTTTGTTAGATGAGGGAACTATTTAACTATCTGCAGGAAATAAAACAGATGTAGCATTTTAAAGCAGCTTATTTGCAAGAAGTGATTTCTGAAGATGATACCATTAGGAACAGATATGCTTGAATTAAGAATAACATAATGTTCAAAATTCTGCTTTGAAAAGCAAATGTCATAAGCACACAGATTAAAATGTTTTGTTCCATTGCACCTGACAGAGCAGTGTTCCACATAAGGATAGAAGGTTCAGCTTATCTCCAGTTGTGTGATGTTCTGGGCACAACATTACTCAACTGTTTATAAAGCACCCAGGAAAACAGATGTCAAAGTATGCAAATTTGATCCTAAATATCTACTGATACAACTCACTGTGCAGTAATAACACATCTGATTTAATACTGACAAATTAAAATCTCAAAGACACACACCAAACAAAATGCTGCAATGATCCAGAAGACAAGAAGGTCAGGTTTGTGAAATGCAATAGCAGAAGACAAAATATTCTGCTGGTTTTGTCAGAACAAGAACTCAGGGTCTGATTTCAAACGCTGTTTAAGGAAGCCATTCACATTTACACTTTGCTGTAAAAGGTCTTGGTTCCCCGGAATTCACATCTATCAATTTATTGATACATTTCCTCAAGGAAACAGAGATTTTTACTCCAGGCTGAAAGATGTCAGAAAGAAGGCCAAACATTTCACTAACCAGTTATGTCATTCCAAGGCATTCAGAGAACAGTTAGATTAAACTGTTCTCAATGTAATGACAGGTTTAGGAGCATTTGAATCAAAAAGTAGATTTAAGGAGTACCTTTTGGAAACGTGAATTTGTCTTTTACCATCTTAGTGAAATGGCACCCACTTCTTATGTTGCTTACTCCTTTCAAATCTATTGTAGTGGTTTGTGACGCCAAAAAAACCCTCAAACAAAAAAACTTGTATGAAAAATTAAATAGTGGTTTTATTTTCCCAACCAGTTTGCAATCCTAAAATATGTGGTACAAACCTAAAACTTATCAGCATAATCCTGGTTTGAGAAGAAACTTATATTCTTCTGCGTGGCCCATGTAGTTTAAATGATGATGCTCATTTCATTCTGATAAACCAGGCTCAGGTGTCATCTGCCTTCTGTGTGCTGGACTTATGAAGACTGTGTGCTGGACTCATGAGTGTGCATGAAAAAAAATTCAATAAAATACTTCGTGACAATGCAGGAAATCTTTTTTTTTTAATGAACAATCATATCCTTGTTTTTTCCTCCTTTTGGATCTGACTGTGACCAACAGAGAACATCGCTAGCAAATTATCGATGCAGAGAAGCTAAAAAAAATGTTTAATCCATGCAAGTTAGTACTGTAGGCCTATATTTTTAGAGATACAGGAGACCTACACCAAGGATACTGGCAATATGTCACTGCCACATAGTGAAAAGTGGGGTAACAAAGCACAATATGTGTCTAGGGAGAGGAACAATTTTGCAGGAACTTATTGAAGAGAAAAGTGAATACACTCTTGGCTAATAACATGAAAGGTGAAGAAAGAAATTTTCATCACGGCAGCAAGGAAAATGTAATGAAGGAATTTTATTTTTTTTTTCTCCTACCTTAATGGAGGAAAAAAAAACAAAGGAAAAAGGATAAAGGCAAAGGGAAAGGGAAGAGAAGATGCCCATAAACCAGCACTGTATTCACAGTTTGCAGTGGAAAGTGCTGAAAAATTGCACTGGGACGCAGTTTGATGCTTTTCCTTATTTCTGCATAAATCAGACGTTCAAACTAAGTTCTTTACAGATATGAAGGGATTTGGCACAGTCTACAGAGAGCAGGGAATGGAGGGCAAGTCATAAACCTTCTTGCTTTTGCAGGAGGGCATCATTTATGGAAGTATCTCAGTCCCCAGCCCCAGTTTCCAGGCAGTGCATTTTGAGATATCAGTTTTTTGGTGTTTGTTTTTTTGTTTGTTTGTTGGTTTGGTTTGTTTGTTTGGGTTTTTTCTGTTTGGTTGGTCTTGTGGGGTTTTATGGTTTTTTTGGTGTTTTTTTTTTGTTTGTTTGTTTGTTTGGTGTTACCTTTTGTTTACTTTTTGTTTTTTGTTTTGTTTGGTTGTTTTTTTTTCTGTCTCCATACCAGTATGTACTCCCTGCATGAAATTTTATAATGAACTTTTGCTTTCAACTGTCTCACCCACTCTGCAGCAGTTACTGCTGTATCAGGTGACCTCAGCACATGAGAGGAATAGGAATATGCTGACAACACTGGGGAGAGACTTTCCAGCCGAATCTGGTACACAAACCCAATGATTTCTTTAAGTTTTATGCTGCAGTTTGCAGAGGGTGAAGAAAAGATATTGTGACCTCTGTTACAGGCTCAATAAATATCTAGACCACAACAGGGCACTGGCTGATCACCATCAGATTTCCTTGCTGTCAGGAAATTCCGAGGTTATTTTGACAACAAAAGTTGCTTGGATTCAGACCAAGTTGTCCACATCTGTGATTGCAAAGCAGTATCTTGGGATGACAGATGTTTACCTATTTTGACTTGCTTTTCAACTCAGTGAAGTTCTGGAGACACTGCAGGAGCAGAAACCTGCACACTGGGCACCTGCAGCTCTGTCTCATGAGCTGACAACAGAGCTCTTTTGAAGTGGGTACCACGAGCAGATCATTACTTCCCTTAAGAAAAAACTGTAAAGCATCTGCTCAAAACCAAGCCTTTCAAGGTATATCTTGCCAAGAGTATCTATATTTTCATCATTACTTTCTTTAAGATGAAACACTGCAGTGGTAGTAGTCAAGGGTTGGACTTGATGATCTCTGAGGTCCCTTCCAACCCAGCCGATTCTATGATTCCATAATTCTATGAACTGTCAAGGCTTTTGCAGCAATGAAAATGTGGCAATATCCAGAGATTTTGGGTTCTGAATGAGATTTTGACCCCACGTTTTGTCACAGAATCATAGAATGGTTTAGGTTGGAAGGGACCTTCAAGATCATTTGGTTCCAACCCCCCTGCCATGGGTTGCTCAAAGACCCATCCAGCCTGGCCTTGAATGCTTCCAGGGAGGGGGCAGCCACAGCTTCTCTGTGAAGTTGTCTGTCTCAGTGTCTCACCACCCCCACAGTAAAGAATTTTTTCCTAATGTTTAACCTAAATCTATCTTCTGATTCTGTGATTCAGGTCTGATGCCATTAATCTTGTTATAAAGTAAAAGTTAATTAGCGAAGTTTTTAAAACTGCAATATGTTACCTTGCTGAACTTCAAAAAAACCCCAAACCTTACTATTTTTATTTCTGAATTTATTATATTTAATTCTGTATGTTTCTGAAAGTTTATTTCCAGAGAAATATTCAGTCATGTGCATGATGCTGGTCTGTATTGTGCTCAAATTTTTTCCATTTTAAACTTGTGTATATATGCCAAGCTCTGGTCAAACATGCCTTAGACAAACCAAAGATCTAAATGCTTGGAATAAGTTTCAGTTAGGTAGAGAAGGCTTCTAAAAACAGAAATCTTAAACATCTTGCAAAACTCCCTACTTTCAGTTCCTCCAAGCAATGGCTATCCAGATGGAAGAAATTGTCCAGACTTCGTGTGTTTTCTGGCTTAGTTCAGGAAACCTCTAGGCCCTACTACATAAAAAAAAAAACAAACCAAAAAATAAAAAACCAAAACCATCTGAAAGATTAACTCCTAAAATGTTCTACTGAAAACAGATTCTAGGAACAGATGGGTCCAAAAGTCCACATTGTATAACCTCTACAGTTGGACAGGAAGCTAGGTAAGAAGTAAAAGTTCTTAATTTTGGGTCTGTTTTCTCCTTTTCTCCTGGTCTTTCAATCCATCTGGATTATTTTACCAGTCTCCCAGTTACTTTGTGAATTATTTAATAGTGAAGTGTCTGTGGTGAGAATAGCAGTATGCCATCAGACTCACAGAACAATGACAACTAACAGGGACCAATGCAGAACTCAAAGAGACAGTAGGGTGCATCTCTGCTCTGTGCTCCAAGGATGCAACACTTTGCACTGTCCTTTGGCTTCCCAAACCTGTTTCATAGTTAGAACAGAGGCTGTTGTGTTGACAGACAGCCTAAGTCTAATCTGATTACTTCTAGAACAAGTGGCAAGAATCACAGTTCCTTGTGACCTGGCACAGAGTAAAGTAACATGATTGGCCACCATGAAGGGAAGGAATACCAGCCACAATTGCTAAACATATAATGAAAACAAACACAGTTCTAAGGGGTATAAAGAGTGTTTTGCATTTTGTAAAATGTCTTTACCATTAATAATTTCATTTCTTTGCTCCTTACTTTCTATGTTAACTACTAAAGACGCAAATCTTCAAACAGGCACCCTTAAAAAATAATAACTCAATAAGTGAACCGATGAAAAAAAACAAAAAACCCAACAAACAAGGAAGCAATTGCATACCATAACAATATGCTCTTACTCTAACCCTAAAGAGGCAATAACAGAATGGATGGTGTGTATCAGCAATAAGGTGTACCACTGCATCCAAGAAGCATGTTAAAATATAGCTGATAAAAGGAATTTAAATGCTAGGAACTTGGACAGTAGCATGAACAGTAACATACCAGTCAAGGAATAAAGAAATGTTAAGAATCAGGCCTTTAATATGAAGATTGTCTATTATGAGAGCATTTCCATGGTAGGTGATGACAGCAACTGAATAGAAAAAACCCCACTCTAGTATCCTGTAGCTTGTGTTTTAGTTGCCAAAGCACAGAAAGATGGATAGGTTTCTGCATTTCTAGCAGGTGGGTGAGTATCATTACCACTGTCGTAGTAATGGCTGAGGAATTAGGGAAAGCTAATAGGGCAAGCAATGAAATGCATCAGAGAGAAATCTGCTCCCCTGCTCTGACTTCTGGATCCCGCTTTTAAGGAATAATACACTGAAAAATATCAAATGCCACTTACCTTTCAATTTTTCAGCCAGCAAAGCAGCTTCATGTTCAGAATAATGCATTATTGCTGGAGGAGAAGGAGGCCTCAGTCTGTCTTCTTCCATTTTACGTCTGTGGCGTTCTTCTCGGGCCAGCATTCTTTGTTTGCATTCCCATTCATAAAAGTCATCTCTTGCCTGAGCAAAATCAACATGAAGGCGACCTGAATCCTTTTTGTCTGTGCTAGATCCTAATCTCATGCGGTAACCTGAAATCAACAAGCAGAACTAATTGTTGCAGGACTTCTTTGCTTTCTTTTCTTTTTTCTTTTGAGAGGGGAAAAACAAACCCTCTCGAATGCATTTCAGTAAAAATGTACATTAACAGTCCCACACATCTACACAGAATCTATTGATCGCTGGGCTTTCAGAAGAAGATAAACATTCATCCACACATTTTCCTTCACAACCTTCTGCATCACCTAAAAACATGGTAGGTGAGCTGAAGAAGGTGACCCAAAGGTAAAGAATCTACATTCCTGTTTAGAAGTCTCTCAAATAAGTCATTTTTCTAATCGATACTCCCAACCTTTATAAGTGCAAAGGCCAGCTAAACAAAACCAAAACAGAACAAAACAAAACATTACTCAAAAAAGAATGTTTTGGTCTGAATGCAAAGTCCTTCTTCCTCAGATCTTGTTGAGATCATGTGCAATTTAGTGCTTTTCTCCAGTCTGCCAGAGGAATTGAAAGTGTGGAGAAAGGTTGAATTTTATAAAAATCATGACTACAGACGAATGAGAAAATTGTGCTACATAAATTTCTGGGCCACAAACAATACGGTGTCATATCTGTATTGAGGCAGAGGCTTTACAATTGCAAATGCTACTTCCCAATTCCCTATTGGAATTTTTCTGTCAACGAATATAAACCACCTACAAATGAATTAATGTCAGGATTCTTTAGTGTCTTTTAAATTGTGGATGGATTTATAGACATTTGCAAGACCTCTTTCAGAACAAATAATGCAACTTGTTTGTGCCTCATCTTTAGTGATGTTCTAAATATTCATTATTTGGCCAACGTATCATATGTCAAAGCTAGCAGACTGCAAACTCAGTACTACAAAACAATACAACAGGGCCCTGCCCTGAATTAAAACCCAAGAAAATTATGCCAAACCTATAAAAATGTCTTTTTGTGGCCTTAGTGTGGAAGAGCATACACTGGGCATCTAGCTTTTTTCAAGTTTTATTTCCAAGGTCAAAAGACCCAGAGCAGTTTCTCAAACTTTTAAAGTGCTGGTTCAGTGAAAGTGTAAGAAAATGCTATGTCAAAAGCTGCAAGCAGAGCCCTCAGATGCAGGTGAAGTGAACCAGACTGCACAGATCTAGCTTAAATTTCTTTGCCTTCAGTAGCAGAGCAAGCCAGCAGAGACTTCTCAAATCATGGGATGCTGCAGAGATGAACTGTGTGCTGAGCTGGCATATGGAAAGCTTTTCAGAAACACATACTCCTACATCCACTGTGAAATAACTTCAGGGCAGGAGAGTCCTATTCAGAATGGCAAGAAAAATGGTGTTTGTTGCTTCTGAACAGCAATCCAAGAGAACATACCTTGCAGTCTTGTGGCTTGCCTGTGGTTTGAAGAGCTTCAGCACCTCACTCACCACCACAGTTAAAAATGAGTTTTGAACTCTGTCCAGGGAGCAAAGCTAAGATTTATGTGGGAGATGAGGACAATCTTTGCAAAAATGCATATCTAGGTAGACTGTTTATTTTACTGCTGTAAAAACATTTTGCTGTATGAACACTAGGGACTGTCTGTACTAAGGTATATCTAAGACAATAGTTTCAAAGACATAAAATATCCATGCAGTCAGTGATCATTCCAAAAACAAAAAAACCCAACCCAATCAACATTCAGGTGTGTCTTGATTTGACATTTTCTTTTCAAATATCTTCTGGAGTTCAGCTAAGTAGCTTGTCAGTAAGAAAGAGCTATGACTTTCATTTTGCAATAAGGATCCAGACCCACAATAAAAACTCAAGCTAAGTGATTACAAGGTCCCTCAAAGCCAGAAGGAATAAAAAGCTTCCATGAAACCTACTAAATCTGGTCTCCAGGGCTTGCAAGCTTGGGGTGAAGCAGGACTGTCCATTGCAAGAGAAGCAAACAATATTGTGTATTTTAAAGCCCCTCTATTTTGGTCTGCTTTCTCTTGCACAGAGGAGTAAACACTAATTTTTCCCCATAGAAGGCTATTTGTGGTCATGTATGCAGCTCTAGTCACAAGGTGTTGAAGGGAAGAATTACAGATAGATTCTACTCAGTGAGATGTGATATAAGAAGAGTAGGGTGACCTTTCAGAGCTGGGCCTTGAAATAATGAGGGGGTAATTATGTGGTTTTATCTACCGAGGAGTAGGCATGAAGGAGAGAGCCAAAAAGGGTCAGGGGTGCAGTCACCCTCATAACTGTGAAAAATGTTAACCCCACCCCTCATGGTTGGACTGTCCAGCTGCATTCCTCTAATAAAGATTGTTCTGTGCCAAAATGGCATTATCAGCAACGTGAAGGGACACTGCCAAGGTGCCAGGTCTCATCAACCTAAAATTAGATCATCCAGCTGGGCTGTGCTTTCCAGGAAGACAAAGTCTCTCTGCTTCTCCCCTCCAAATTTTGCCTCTTGGTGAGCACACTGGGCATGGACAGACCAAGAAAGGCAGCACTGCAGGACACAATGGTCTTGTTCATTTAATCTGAATAAAGAGCTAATGAAAAGCACTATGTATCTACATGTTGTGTGTGCACCAGCAAAGCTGAGTCTTACTAAAATGGCCCACATTTTTTCAAGTAAAAGGAGACAATGGAAGAAAATATAGAATAGTGTAAATTGCAGTCCAAAACCCAATACTCTGTGTAGCACTGGACAAATGGTTCCCTTTAGGTAACCACGGTAAGTGCCTTGGAATGAACAGATTTTTGAAAATGCCCATGAGTCACACTGGAAAGATCTCATTGCTTGTTTAACTCCTAAGAGTGAAGGTGGCCACCCAGCCAGGAGGTTTTCACCAGTGGAGAAACCTGTAATAATCTGTGTCAGGAGGGACCTTAGATATTATCTAGTCCAGTCCCACTCTCAGAGCAGGGGCATCTTCAAATTCAGATCAGCTTCCTCAAGGCTTGGCATCTTTCCCATAGCAAATAAAAGCAATCACCTTTGTCATGTCTCCTTGCACCCTAATATATCAGCCTTTATGAACTCTGCAGGACCAATGGCTGAGCTAATGAAGAGCAGACTCTGATGGGCTGATACCCAGCAAGATGCTGTGCTGCAAGGGGTGCACAACTGGTAGGTCCTACTTTGTATATGGGATCCTCATGAACCTATTTGGGTTGGCAGCTCTGAACTGCAGGTCAGATGGGAGGCTCCCTCTTTTCCAATACCATATCTCCTTCTTGATGTTTTTGAGTATTTATATGCACAAGAGAACTACCTACCATTGCCTCCTCTTCATGCATGGGCAATGAATTGCCCTCAGAGACCCTTTCCTCCATCTTTTTTCTCAGGACTGCAGCTAGAACTAAATGCATGTCTGGCTTGTCATTTTTTATTCCAATTTCCCACATAGTGGCAGAGGAAAAGACTTTGGGAAGTTGCCAAGATCTTCACTTTAAAGGAGCAAAACCAGGAAAAATTAATGAGGGTGCTAAATAAAAATCAAACACAGTATTTCCATATCACAGGTCTAGTCAAAACTCCATGGCTTGACTTACCTTTGAGTGTTGCTATATTGGGGACCAGCCAATAGCTGCTCTCCAACTGGGAATCTAGAGCACAGTGTTGATGGTGATGATAATTGAGAACATAAAATAAAATCAGTACACAGTACTAAATGGAAACGCACAGGGGAAAATGTCAGCTCAGAAAAAACGCTTTTGGGGTATAAGCAGATCTGTCTCAGAACCATCTCTTTGTCCCATATTTTCAAGTTCAGGGCCACCAATATTTGCAGGAGTTACTGAATTGTCAGCCACAAGACTGAAGTACATACAGTTTGGAGAAAGAGCTTCCCCATGAGCTCATATTCTGACTTTACAAAGTCTTTGCATTGGGACATCAAAAGGTAACTTTCAGGGCTATATGAGAACCACCCTTCCTCAAGTCAACTTTTTAATCATAGTCTTCTACCCATCTCCCAGACTCCTTTTCATACACATTTAGTTGAACAGAAAGGAAAAAAAAATCAGTGATTAAACTACTTGATGAATTTTATAATCACTTGCAGAATTTTGATGATAAGCACAGGACACATACAGTTTGATGAGATTAGATGGGGTAGACAGATAAAACTGATTAGGTCAACAAAATTATCATTATATTACAGATATCAAAGGCATGACTGTCCCCTAATATAATGTGCATACTATATTAACCATAAATTCTGTTTGTATGTAAGTGTCTTTTGTCTCTTACAAGGAAAAGAAAATTCCTTAACAATATGCTTTATCTCCACCATTTCAGACTACATTATATTAATGAAGAGAATAAAGACTAATTAAAACCCCCTAATATTTCAGTACAAAAAACCCCCTGTCCCTGCCTAATGTCAGACCTTCCTGCTCCAAAGCCAGGGGGCAAAGTCTGTGCTCCCTGTTTGATCTGATGACTTTACACTGGTGGCAAAAAGAAGTGAAGCTTGGCTGCAGCATGCTCCTGCTTTTCTTCCTGTTTCCTAGCAGCTCCACTGTTTTTCCCCCACTTCACTTTTCCTGATCTGCTCAGAGACACCAAGTGCAACAGCACTTGAGAAGGAAGAAAAGGTGTGGAAAAAAAGACAGATTGGAGAGGGAGGCTGTGGAGCACAAGGTAAGAGGAAGTGTAGGCAGCAGTATGACTGTGACAAAAGGAAATGGAAGAAGGAAGAATGGATCAGAAACCTGGAAATAAACCATCAGAAAAGTCAGGATGAGGAGGGGAATCTGCCAATTCCATCTCTGCTTGTTTCCCTTATTCTGAATGCTGGCTATAGTATGTTAGAAACAAGGACATGGCAGCACAGGGAATTTTCTGCCTCTAATCACCAAACCTGGTCCTCTGGGACTTAAGGCACATCAAATTACAGTAAAACTTGACTTGGAGTGAAGCAAAAGGTGCAGTCAACTGCTGAAAAGCAGAAAACTGAGCTAGAGGAACTCTGGGTCTCTGCCCCAGGGTGTCACTTCTGAGCTTTTCTTTGCTCTCTCACCACTGGTTTTTTTTATCATATATAGTTATACCAGCTCCTACTTAATGTGATTTTCCCCTCTTGCTCTGTCCCTTGTGGAGAAGGGGCCCCCTAGACATAAGTTGAAAGCTGGAAAATGTCTACTGCTTCTTCCTACTGTTATGTCTGTGATCTGTCCCAATGAACCACAGATTTCTGGAAGTAATAAGTGAATAAATTATCAAAGAAGAAAGATGGACACTGGGAAAAGTAACACTACACCTGTGGGGAAAAACAATGTTTGGGGGGCTCCCCAGAAAAAGAGATGAACCAGCCTGTGGAGACAAATACACAGAGTGCATGGGGTCCAGCTCAGAAAGATGAAGAAGGGCTCAGTTAGGAAGCCAATCCTCATATGAAGGAGCCTGTAACCTTATAAGGGCACTGACAGCCATTGAAGCCTGGTATGTGAAAACAGAATTGTTTCCCATTTTTTTTTTTTTTTTCTTTTTTTCTTTTTTTGTCAGTGAGTTGTAACTTAGAGGTTTTGCTGGTTGGTGTGGGTTGTTTTGTTTTCTTTTGTTATTTCCCTCCTTTTTTCTCCACTGTTCCTTTGTTGGAAAATAAAAGAGATTCTGAAATGTTACACCTGAGGCTCTGTGGCAGTAGTTCATAGAATCACAGAATAATAGAATCATAGAACAGTTTGGGTTGGAAGGGACCTTAAAGATCACCTAGTTCCAGCCTCCCTGCATGGGCAGGGACACCTTCCACAAGACCAGGTTGCTGTTGTCCTGGAAGGCAACAGCCGTAGAGTACAGCTGGGGCTCAGAATCAAACCCCTACAGCAGCTGAATACATGCATGCCTAAAGGCAGAGTTTATTCAGACTGCCCTGCAAATCTATAAAAATATGCCAGTGAAACTGCATGCCCATCAGAGAAACTGGCACTGGAAAACAGCAGTGTTCCTGGCGTAGTGCCTTCCTCTTTCCACAACCTGTGAGCTAAACTATATAAACCTGTACAAATTGAAAATAAGATTGTTCTGTAGTGAATTCCAGGATCTGCTGCATTGTTGTGGGATAGCAGGAAATCGCTCCTGGGTAAGTAACATACAAACCCATGCACAAGTCTTGGCAGACACAGATAAATACAAAATTGCCCCTTGCCACTCCAGGCTGCAGTCACTAAGCTTAAGGAAGACTTGCTGAGATAAAAGCTAAAAAAAATAAGTAAACATTAGCATTACAAAATACAAATGAGAAGCAAGGAAAATCCATTAAAGAATGTGAAGTACCAGAAAGGTAAATGGCTTTATCAACCATGAACTCCTCTGCAAAACGAATGTGACAAAAATTCTTCTTGCTTTTTCGAATTGCTGTTATATCTCCACACTGCTCAAAGACTTCCTGAATAATTTCCTCCGTTGCATTTTCTGGTAATCCTCCAACAAACACTGTTTTACACCCAGGAGGTCTCTCTCTTGTTGAAGGTGGTGGAAGATCTAAGTCAAAACAAAAAAGATGTTGGAATACAAGATTTGTCTTTTGATCCATTGGCTATGTTCATTTCCCTAATCAGTTCTGGGCAGCAACATTTATACAGAGCATGGAGGGAGGAGAAAGAGAGTAGAAAAATAATTGAATGTTGCAGAGATTGTCCAAAATTGATTACTTTAATGTAAACCTTTTCAGGTTTTAAGTGGAAGTTCAGAGATAAATTCCTGCCACTGCAGGCTGTTCTCCAGGACAGACAGTAAGGTCTAAAAAGATCTTCCTTTACCCTGCACAGTCACAGAAAAAATAGAAAACACTCTGTTTCAAAGCAGGGGAGCTCCTGCAACTGATTGGACCCTGAGTACCAAGATTTCCAGCACTGGTGTAGTACATTCAAAGCCTGAACATCACCAGATCTGGCTTGTACCCATCATGTGCCACACTAGCCAAGTGTGTGGGCCCTCTGCAAGCCAGCCCATGCTGTGTACACTCTGGGCACTTGGGCTGGAGGGACACCTCCTCGTCTTAGTATAATGTAATTTCTCTCTCAGAATACAAGAGCACAGAAAAACGAAGTGAGAAACATAATAAAGTGACAGCATGATGAAAATTCTCTACCAGTTATCTGTTTTGTCTTGTTGCCAGATAATGGAGCAGATGCCAGCACATGGGAAGGATAACCTCCCTGTTTACAAATGTTTTTGAAGTGGAGTGGCTAGAAATGCTATTTTTTAATGTATGTGTAGAATATATATACCCTCAAATCATGAAAACAATTATATTTTTGAAGGCTTCATAAAAAAATACACTCTGTCGTAACACCTCACCTTGTTTGTATATAACTTATCAGAGCATTCTTCTAAAAGTAGTTATCTAAGAAGGAATCTGATTCATGCAACTTCATTTTTTGGCCCTTTAATACAGTAACAGGGGATAAAATATTGAAATTTACATATATTTGTATATATACATATTGACATGAACAGATAGTTTTATTAAACCATCATCTGGGTACTGAGCAAATCCAGAGTACCAGACTACCTGCTTAATTTTCTCTTTTGTCTCCGTAGTAATAGTAAAACCACTGGTCTGATAGCTCTGAAAACAAACTCCTGGGCCTAATGTGAACAAAATGAGGCTTTGTACCTGACCTGGTGGCTCAGTGGGAAGCGTTTTCCATTTGCACAGAGACCCAAAAGTGGCAGAAGGAAGTCTGGCCCCAGCTTTCAAAGGGGAGAAACATCTCATGCTCATGCTGCTCCCCTCACACACCTCCCAAATGGCAAGAGAGGAGCTATAGTCGTCCCCCCCCCCTCTATCTCCCCCAGGTAAGGACCAGAGCTGGCTGACATTTGGGTTCTAGGTGCTGTGTTCAGGGACACAAGCCCAGATTGGTCCCATCTATCTGTGGGCACTTGATGGGGAGCAGGGAGATTATCAGCACCATATTTCATTCTATTTTGTGACACTGTGATGTAAAGACAGATTTCTACTATGAGAAATGTAGATCTTAAGACTCTGGTAGCTTTGTTTAAGCAATTATTTTTCTGCTTTGTAAAAGATTGAGTACATGACCTTGCAGAGATTACTTAAGTATGCTCTCATAACATACAATGCTGCATATACAGAGTAGACTTTAGAAGGAAACACCATACTTCCCTACTCTCTATTTTAAAACTTTTTTTTTTTTTTTCCATGCAGTATATTCAGGAAAATAACACTCTTTCATCAGATCCACTTACTTGGGTTTGGAGGGAAGAGCGTGCAGCTTTTGCAGTGAATTATTTCTTTGACTACAGGCACATCTGTTGGTGGTGGTGGTGGCACTAGCCCCATGCCTGGTATCATTGGGTTAATAGGAGTGATTCCAGTCATCATGCTAAGGCTTGGATCAAAGCCTGGTACACAGATTGAATCTGTAAATACATCACATAGAATCCTGACTTTAAAATCTTGAAACCACTTGTTAACTATTTTCTTGCACAGACGGTTTTGCTTTAGGCTTTTTTTTATTTTCAAGTATCACGGTATCACTGTTAAAAAAAGGAGAGAGGAAAGGAAAAATAGGGAAAAAGGCAGAGCAAAAGAGAGAAGAGATGGAGTGGGAAAGGAAGGTGCATTTTCAGGGAAAAAAATAAACTATGCATCAAGAAAGGAATGTTACATAATTTAAAATATCAATATGAATGAGTAAAAGAAAGCACATTAAAGTGTAAAATCATGCACCATGAATATCTGTCATTATCTGGAATGCAATTTTCTGTTTCATAATGCTACTGTGGTGTTTACATTGCCTTCTGACCAGAGTGTACAATGAATATAATTTAACATCGATATGCCCTCTCCATCTAATTGTCAGACAGATTTATCACAACATTGCCTGCTCACATAAGTGACCTTGATTTACAAACAACACAGAAAAAGATCCATTTTTAGCTGTTTTATAGAAGTGTAGTGAACCAAGACTTCTAACCATCTTACCCTGGAATATAAAATTTCAGCTGCATAGAATAGGGTGGGTTTGAACCTCAGAATTAGTTCATTCTTGTCCTGTTATTTAATCGGATTAGTAAGCTCCTCTTCCACAGATGTATTAAAAAAATATATCACTATAGCCCTATGAAGTAAAATGCATATTTGGTGAATGTTACTCTTTCTCCTTCCTGCTCTCTTTTCCAAAACTTCCATACATATTATTTAAAGCTGGAGGATTTCCTGGGGAACACTAGTGCTCTAACAAAAAGAATTGTAATAAGGAAATGTTTCAGATGAACCAAGAGGCAACTCCTGATATTTGCTTTGGGTTTCTTTTTTTTGTTTGTTTGTTTGCTGTGGGTTTTTTGAAGCATAATTAATAAAATACTTTGAGAGACCAATCTCTTTGTCAGTATAACACTGATGCTATGTGGCATTATCAGTTATTTAAAAGAGGAGTTTGGTGTTCTACAGGTTTTCCGATGAATTTTCAGGCTACCAAATGTAAAGTATTTAATAACACATGTAAACACAGGGTTTGGTAGCTTGGGAGTTTGTTTTGAAGAAGCAAAGAAGAAAATTACTTCTGTAGGAGTTTTATATATCTTTCTACCTACCTACATATATATATATATAAATATATATATATATTAAATTTGAGATTCAGTTGCTACATGAAAGCATGATCAATGGAATGTGACCACAGAGGTCTGTTTCCTCATACTTACTCTGCTGCTGAGAAGCTATGTGACCCTGGCTTAGCCCACTAACCTACCTGTATTTTAATTTCCACATCTGCAAAACAGGTACCACAGCACCCACCTACTAGTGAAGATTAGCTCAGGTTTTTATAGCACTTTGCAGGTGTAAAGCACTCTGTGGAGGCTGAAAATTAGTATTGTGATTCCTCTGAAACATCCATAATCATCTTCTCTGGGAAAGGCAAATGAGGATGGAGAACCTCTTCTCCAGTAAAGCTCTTATCTGTCTCTGCTGCATGCTCCCTGCTCTCCATGCACTGCCTTTGAGCCTTCATCACCTTCAGGCAGTTCTGTAGAACAAGTGTAGCAAGCGCACAGCAAGCAAGGATTTGCTTTAGGTTTATTGAAGACTAGTATTAATGAAAACTCATTATATTACATTACTTTTTTTTTTTTTTTTAATAAGTGGGCTTATGAAAAAGGACTTGCTCTGGCTCTGAAGCTTTTATTCAATATTGATGTATATGCATCATTTTTCAGATGAAGCTTTGAGACTCAGAGTCTGCCACTTCTTCCAAGGGATGCAGTGGTGGCTGTATTAAAATATTCATGGCTAGTGAATGCTAGGAAATAAAGTCAGAGGTGAAAGGGCAACATACAATTCAAAGCTATGCTAATTTGCCAAATCTCATTTTTATAAGTCAGACTTCTGACAGCCACTGCAGGCCACCCTGTGCAGCAATCTCCTGCTGCAATTGGAAGACCATCGTTACTACTCACTGCTTAAGTGTCCTGCAGAGCTCTGCAGCATTCAAAGGGAAAAATGGGACTGGAATGATGCCAAGGGAGAAGTCTCAGCCACATGTGGACAAATATAGGGTCAACTACAATCCTAGCCAGGTATGATATTTTTTTTATTATTAAATCCAACATCTGTAGTAGACCCACAACATTTTGAAGCAAGGACGAAGCAGGTGGAAACATAAAAGAAGATGGACTGAATGCCAAGTTTTCCCTGTTCTGCATGCACCTTTCAGGTCCTGGGTGACAGCCAAGTTAAAATTTCATCATCTGGATACTGCTACCACAATTTATATTTAACTTTTGCTGTTTTTTCTTTAAGACAACTACTAGATATGTTTCAGCTTCTATACAAGAGCAGCAAACTGAAACAACAGCAAACTGCTCAAACCACAGATACATGCTCTCACTCAATGGAAAGTCAGAAGGTTTCAGTAAGGTACAGTTTTATGAATATTCCATTGGTAGTGTTGAAAAGACAGAGAAAAACAAATATACAGGAGACAGCACCAAGAAACTCACATCCACAAATGCTGCTAATATGGCCTAAAGGGAGCTGAGAGGAAGAGCTTTCAGGTTGCATGCTATTCAAAGCAGGTTTGTAATTTAAGTGGAAGAAAATTATTTGTCACTTATGCCTCTCACTTTTAAGGAAATGTGACTTTGTAAGTAACTTTGTAAGTACATGGTTTTGTCATCAGTTTCTTTTACAACTAAAATCGAATCAACAACACAAGGAGCAGAGGACTGAACAACAACAGGACTCTCAAAATGTCCTTCTAGGTGCTCTGGGTCTGTGTCTCTAGAAGGTGACTGTACTTGAGGTATATTGAAGAGAACTGAGTCTGTAATTCTTGAACTCTTATTCTCTATCTTGCAGGAACTAATCCAAACCCCACTAAGCTCAGTGTAAAGATTACTGAAGGCATGGGTGGTTTTTAACTAGGATTTGGTTGGCATTCGCTGTCCTTTTGAATAAGCTGCTGCAGTTTCCCAGAGTGTGAAACTGAGAGTGAAATTCTTTCATGCTTTACATGAACATGGAGAGGATTCACGAGTACCATATATAGAGCACCTCAGAAATGAAAATAACTCTCTGAACACTAAAACCTCTTACTATTGCAGTGATGGGAAATTCATCTGGGTATCTGAACAGTGGGGATCCTGTTCAGAGCCCTGGTGGTACTTGCACCTACAGAGAAGCTGATGCCTGCCACCTGCACGTTGTTTATGGCCAATAAAGAGAGTCTCCAGATGGGATGTCCAAAGGAAATACAGGTCTGGACTCTGAGGTGCAGAGAAAAAGCAACTGATAAAGTCACTGGAAAGGAAAGTCAATAAATTTGCCACATTTCTGATAGGATCCAGAAAAATCCCAAGATTAACTATATTAGTGCTACCAAGTGGTGCAATAATAGAAGCTGGATATATAGCTCTTGTCTAGGGACAGTAGACAATCATCCATCATCACCACCACTGCAGTCTGCTCCACATCCTGGCATAATGCCTATTTGGAGCAGGACCAGGACACCAGAGCTGGAGCTCGAGATAACTCCCTTTGAGCTTACTGGTGAATTTGCTGGTCTTCAGAATCAAAGTTATGCAGGATTAAAAGTGATGAGAACCAACCCTGACTATGTACATTTTTAACACATCCATTTGGATATATGATCATTAAGTTATTGTAGACATGAACATGCTACATTAAACACAGATAGATACATTAAATTTACAAACTACACATTTGACGAGTCAAACGAGTAATATTTTATGCTTTCAATGATCAAAGCATTATTTTTAAAGGATCCTATACATACATTTATGCAGCTAGGTAAAGATTTATGATCCCTTGGAACTGCTTGACTAACTTGATCTCCTTGTATCTCCCTCCACTTCGTGTATGAGGGAAAGGTTGTAGATGTTGTCTACCTGCACTGTAAAAAAGCCTTTGACATCCTTTCCCTCAGCATTCTGATGGAGAACCTGGCTGCTCATGGTGCTGATGAGTGCATTCTTCTCCAGGTAAAAACTGGCTGGGGACCAGTGACAAGCAGTTCTCTCCAGGCTCAATGTCAGGGCCAGTTCCCTTTCATATCTTTGTCAATGATCTGGATGAGGCGATCAAATACACCCTCAGTTAGCCAGCAGATGATGCTAAGTTGGGAGGGAGTGTTGATCTGCCTGAGGGTAGGAAGGAGGAACCTGGACAGGCAGAATCAATAGGCTGAGGCCAGTTGTATGAAATTCAAGAAGGCCAAGTGCTGAGTCCTTGTTGGATCACAAACGCGTAAGACACTACAGGTCTGGGGAAGAGAGGATAGAAAGCTGCCCAGAAGAAAAGGACCTGGGGGTGTTGTCTGGCAGCCAGCTGAACATAAGCCAGCAGTATGCCCAGGTGGCCAACAAGGCCAACAGCATCCTGGCTTGTATCAGGAATAGTGTGGCCAGCAGAAGAAGGGAAGTGATGGTGCCTCTGTACTCAGCACTGGTGAGGCTTCACCTTGAGTACTGTGTTCAGTTCTGGGCCCCTTACTACAAGGATATTGAGCTGCTGGAGTGAGTCCAGAGAAGGGCAACGAAGTTGGTGAAGGGTCTACAGCACAAGTCTGAGAGAACTGGGGCTGTTTAATCTGGAGAAAAGAAGGCAGAAAGGAGACACTATTGTTCTCCACAACCTCCTGAAAGGGTGTTGTAGCAAGGTGAGGTTTGGTCTTTTCTCCCAAGTAACAAGTGTTAGAACACGAGGAAATGGCCTCATGTTGTGCCTGGTGATGTTTAGATCTGATATGAGGAACAATTTCTTCCCCGAAAGGGTTGTCAGACACTGGAATGGGCTGCCCAGGGAAGTGATGGAGTCATCACCCCTGGAGGTATATAAAACATCTGTAGATGTGGTGCTTAGGGATGTGGCTTACTGGTGGACTTGGCAGTACTAAGTTATGGTTGGACCTTATCATCTTAAAGGTCTTTTCCAAGCTAAACAATTCTATGATTCTCTAAAAAACACTTTGACAGAAGAAAGTTTATGTTTGAAAAATGTTACTAAATAAATGCTAAATGAAATTATTACAATGGAAACTAATCCGAGATTATAAGGAAATTTAAGAATGAAAAAGCACATATTGTTCAGATTAGAGTGGGAATACTGTACCTAAGGCTTGAATATTCACACATGTGTACAAGAAAGGAAAAGCACTGAATATCATTATTTTCACGTCCACATTCTGCCTAAGTTTGGCAAAAAGAGTTAATTCATGTTTCATCTAATAATAAATTGGCATGATGGAGAGCAATGTAAACCTCTGAAGAATAAATATCTGAAACTGGCAGTCACAGAGGCAAGAAGAAAAATCTTCTTGAACACTTGGAGTAGTTTTTAAAGCTTTTTCTTTCAAGTAGGAAGATGAAAAGGAAATTTTCACAAGAAATCTTTGGGTCCGGGAAAAATAAAACAATAAAAACCCTTTAAAGATAACAATATTCTAACACAGCACAGAGTGCTGTGCAATAAAATTGCTTCTATTAGTCTGTATTTTGGGAGTGCAACTTTGTCAGATGTAAAAATAGGCTAACAATCGTGGAGAATCATCCCCTTTTCCCTCTCTGGCAATCCCCTGAATCATCCCCTTTTTCCTCTTTTGCCCTCTTTATTGCTCCACATGCTCCTGCCAGCTGTGCTTGTGGGAACTGTACTCCACCACCAATACTAAGTTACCACCGTATTTCCAACAGCCCTTACCACAAACTTCTGCTTGGTATTCATTTTTAGGAGCATAATCCCCCATATGATTCTCAGGATTAGCCCTTGGATGTGTCATTTGTTTTGCCTGCAATTGCCAGGTTTTTTCCGTGGTGCTTTATGACAGCTGCCAAACTGTGTTTCTGTAGGACACATCGGAACACCCATGTGTGCAAACATGGACTTGTTTGTGTGTCCCTACTTGTACTCACAGAAGGTTTCCACCACGAACACCCAGGAACCTGCTGGAGGCTGTGGTGCTCAGAAGTGCTGCTTGAACACTCACAGAGAGATGGTGAGTGGTGAAAACAATGATCTGAGTGCAAAATAACTAAGCAAAATAAACAAAAAGCTTGGGAAGGGCCCCCATGGCCCAGGAGTGATAATTTTATATGTAAGAAAAGCAGTCTATTTTTTGCTAGGGCTGAAAAAAAAAGATCTGGTTTCAGGGATGGAGATTCCTGCCAACATGAACTGCAAAGATTAGGACAGTCCAGGCAACAGCTGGTAATAAATCTAGAAAGATGCTTGTTAAAAATTGGTTTCTGTGGAGAAAAAAGCTTCCAGAGATTAGAAATTTGATTCTGTACTTCAGAAGCACCATTACTGAGTATTTTGAGACTGAACATAGAGTTGATTTCTAGAAGCTCAGACTTAAGTTCTCCTGAAAAAGGACAAATCTAATACAGCATCTGCCTCCTTTAAAAAAATAAATAAATATATATATGTATACATATGTATGTGTATATGCATATGTATTACTTGGCAGTAGTAAAGAAAGAGTAGGGTTTTTTTTTCCTCTGAAATGGAGAATCCTATTAGAATTAAAAAAAAAAAAAAAAAAAAGTTGTTATTCTAAAAACTTATTTTTATCTAAAATTCTCCCTCAAAACTCTATGGCCTGCCAGTATATTTCTCCTCATGTCAGTCTCCATTTTTTATGTATCAGCATTTAAGAAGGAATATTCAGCCATTAGCTAGACATCAAAGCTGGATGACTGTTGCCCCTCGTCATTCAATTCTTACCATCTTCTGGGCTTCAGGAAGCTTTTGGTGGAAGTGACACGTTTGGCCAGTACTATAGGGTCTTTGTCAATGTAACAAGCCTTCCTCGCATGGAAAAAGGGAGGAAAAAAGTGGGAGTGGTGCTAGGGCACCAAACCACTGATATCCCAAGGAGATTCAGCTATTTAATTTGGTGTTGATCCATGGAGCACCATTATCAGCCATAAAGAGCCAGGCCTTGGAATGCAGCAGTGTGGCAGACACTGGCATCTTCCAGTACATTTCCTTATCCAGTTTAGATGTCACTGAACTTTTACACTTCTCTGTTTCTAAAATAAATTGTCTGGTAAACTTCCAGATACATTCCAATAAAAGAAAAAGGCAAGGGAAAAAAATCTGATCTCTCTTCCATTTTACCAGCATAACTACAGTCATCCTGCCTCAGAGCAAGGACCACCTGACTGTGGGCAATAGCAGATGTCCAGGGAATCAGAACAAGAAACAGGCAGGTAAAGAGCAAACTATATTTAGCTTGTATACATCGAGTGCTTACATATTGCCAGTGGCAGAGATCACATCTGAACAATCCTTTCTAGCAGGCATCTATTCCACAGGCCTTGATTTATATCTTTTTCAATAAATCTTGCTGTGCATCTATTTTATATTTTGAATCCTTTGGAACCTGTTTATATCTCCATCTATCAGTGTGCTGCTATTAGGGTAGTAACAGAGTGGGGAAACTTGCATCCTTTGCTTTGCCAAATCAAGGTTATTTGGCAGTTCCAGGCATACCTTTTAGGTCTTTCACTCTGAGGAATTTTGAATAGCTGTTCCTTATTCACCTTATCCACAACATGGCAGATTTTATTTCTGCGCTTAGATTTTGCCATCTTTTTGGCATCCCTGCAGAGCTGCTACAAAGGAATATGGATATGGAACCTCTGACTGTGGACCCTTTTAAAATGATGAGAAGGTAACTTCAAGGGCAGAGATGTCTTTGTAAGTGTTCATCTAGCCCTGTATTTTTTAAGAACTAAATATTGCAGACATGGGCAGGTGTCCTTAACTGAGCTCTGCACAAACTCAATCGATGGAGCACCACGTGGGCATAGGAGCCCTGCAGGAACAGGATGGCTGTACACACATGTACATGTATGTATTTGTGTGTGTGTGCATTTGAGTATGTGTATATTTGGAAGAGTGGAAAGGAGTGAGTGAAGAAAGGTCAGGAGACCACCTCCTTGACATCCAGATTTCTCAGTTGGCCTGGACAAGATCTTAACACTACTTAGCAAGGGGCGTATTCTGTAAAACAGAGCCTGGACTGTAGCAAAAATCAAGTCTCTGGGGGTGCTTTGCCAAAAAAAAAAAAAAAAAAGCAGGGTCAGGGGAAATCTAATTGAATGTAAATGAATGTTCCTCATTAATAATCAATAAAATAATAATTTATATGAACTCTACAATGTCTGCCAAGCCCATTCCATAAACAAAGCCCTTGTAGCATCATCAAAACACCTGCCACTTGAAAATTTCTTATGAGACATATATCACTGACAAAGCCTTAGGGCTGTGTTGTTGTTCTTTGGCTTTTTGGAAGAAAACTCCATGTCTGCACAGAGGAGCAGTTGACAGCAGACGATCCCAAAACTTTAGATGCTGTTCTTCAGAGCCAGCTGTGTTGTATCTGAAAACACTAAAAGCAAATCTGGCCTCCTCTTGATCCCTGTGCACAGGAATCATATGGTAAAGACTATATTTAGAGCAATGTACATGATAAAGATTAAATGAAAGCAAACCACCTCCTCTCTTTACAAGCAAATCATGAGGTGAGTCACTCCTGGTTCATCCTTCATTGCCTCAGCATTTGGCACAACAGGACCCTAACCTTGTTTAAAGCTTCTAATGCAATGCAAATAATAGGGGAGAATAGCAAATAATAATAATACAAAAAAGTGTTACAAAACCAGGTGCCACTTTCCTCCTAAGGTGCAACTTCAAAGCTATTGTGTAAAGAAATCTACATTGTGACTGTAATGTTATTCCTATTACTCTTTCTGCTCATGGATAGCCATCAGTGCCATTTTGACCTCCAAAGTGTCTTGGAAACTACCTGCCCACAGTGAATCTATTTAGTTTCCCCTTAGAAGAGCTCTGCAAAGAAGTACCTGACAGGCATGCCTGAGAATGAGATGGAAATCTCAGAACTTGCTGTTGATGGAGTCTGGTGATGGTTTGTCAGTTTCTCACAGCTGACAGCTGCACATGTAAGAAGCTAGAATCAGAAAAACTGACTAATCTAAGTCTCCATCCACAATAAGCTGTTCTTCCATGTGTGAAACCCCATTGGCATTGTAGTGGAAACTTGTGGAGGTGAAAACAGAAGAGGGATTAAAAAAAAAAAAGTGAAGAAGAACAATAGAGAAGAATGGAAAAGGTAAAGAAAAATCAAAAGAAATGCAAGAAAGGAGATGAAGAAGAGGTAAAGATGAACAGAAAACAGTATTGTGTGGTACCTCTGTGGCATGGGTTCATGCTCTGTCCACAGGCTGTTTTGACCAGTGCCAGAAATTTTAAGGATTCGTGAGTTTATAGCACCTTATGATATTCAAAGTTCTGACATTCCCAAAGCCCCTGCTGCTAAAGAACTGCTCCAGGCATCAGGAACAATGGGCTTCTTCCATCTCCTCATCAATAAATCACTTCCACATATGGGGTTAGTCACAAATTCAGTGTGAGGGAAATAACAAACCTGTGAATTCTGCGCTCTGCCACCTGATCCCCAGTTAACAGCACCAGTGCCCGCTGGTAAAAATATGGGGCTGGCCAATATGCAGGATAATACATTGCTTATACAATATAAAATGTGTGTGGCTGCATGTTCTGACTTTGGAAAGTCTCCATGAGTTCACTATAAGCTGCTTGGGTGCTTTGTGGACCCTTTTTAAAAAAAAACCACTCTCCGGTTTTGCACTTCTGTGGTCCATTCCTGCATCTGACCTCATCCCAGTGGGCTCTTCAGTAAGGTTGCCTTAGCCAAATGCAGAAGCCTCTTTCAGCTCCATCCACTGGAAGCTGTTCAATCTGTTTGCTCAGTGAACCTCTTGCTAAAGTAAAACCTTACTGTGTTTCTGTAAAATGAGATCACCTTTCACCTCAAAGCTATGAGAGATGAGTAATAAATAAAACATGGTCGTATGGCCCAGGAACTGATAATAGATTTATCTTTGCTTGCTGTCTAGGAAAGTGGTATATTCCAGAAATTTGAGAGGCACTTGTATGGTACAAAAAGAAAAAAAAAATATTATTGGAAAATATAAGCCCCTAAGTAGACGTAAATGGATACTGAAAATAAATTGGAGAAATAGGAAAAATGTCAATTCCCCAGCTAGGCTAAAACTGAAATATAACTCTTGTAATAGATGACACATAAAAAGCCTCCAATGTGTAAAAGATGGTAAAATACCATCTTCTGGATATTAATGTGACTTCAGAGAAAAGAGGGGGGGAAATGAAATTCTGACATTCCAGTGGATATTTCCCAAATGGAACTAAAAGAGACTCATGTTTCTCATGACTCATGAAAGAGGTTCTGGCTATTAAACTGGCATTATTGTGTGGATCTTTGAATCTGTGGAATGCATGCAAACACTCTCCTTGCCTTTCCTGGGTCACAGGAGTCACAACAGCCTTGCTGAAACCAGAAAGAAGCTGTACAGTCCAGAAAGGCAGATCACCTGCATAAGCAAGTTCTTGCACAAACACCAGAAAAGCTGAGCCCTGCCAGACTTAATGATTTTTCTAGCCCAGAAACCTGCTTCTAAAAGCTAATCCCTAATTTTGCCTAGTACCAGAACAGGACAATCCTGAAAAAAACCTTCCATTTAATGATCTCCTGCTCTGCAGCTCTGGGGATTCCTAAGACAGAGGAAATACTGTGTCTCCTTCAGGTTTATTTTTTTATGAAAACACCAATGAGTTTTATTGCATGGGATGTGTTTCTCTTGATGTCCTTACTGCAGATGACACAAAGCTGTCCTGTGAAGGCAGCTGGAAAATCTTTAGTGACGATACTTCAAACTTTTAACCAAGTTATTCTACATACAGGCTTCTCCTTTAAAAGACTGAGCAAGCAGGCAGAAGAGAAACTTAATGTCTTAATGCAATGTTAAATGATTGTTTCTGGTTCTATTTTCCTAGGTTGGCTTGTTTTTTGGTTTTGTTTTTATTTTTTATTATTATCTTTAAATTTTATTTTAAGGAACTTAAACAGCAGGGTTCAAATTACAGAAAACATTGTGTCTTTAATCCAAAGTGTACTGAAAAGAAGGCAAGTCTATTAGATGCAGTAACAATTTGCTGGCTATAAATTAATGAAGTAAGATATCTTACCTCTTATCTCTACCTGAATGGTTTGACCTCCATACAGTTTATGGTAGTATGTTGTAGGGCAATATTTGAATGCTCTGTGCATGGTCAGAATACCAGTTGGAATTGAATTTGATTAACTAACTGTTGAGTAAGTAATAAAGTGGTACTTGGTGAATTAATAAACTGTTTATTGGTTAAGAATTAACCAGGAATCCTATCTTGAGAAATAATATGCAACATAAAGCAGAAGCCACGAGTTGATAGCAGGAAGTAATGCTATAAAAAGAGCTGTCTTAATCAAACTCCAATGCACTATGACAAAGCTATTTTGTTAGATTTTGGCTTTTCATGCCATCTAGCACCTTGGCAAACTGAAAATATTCCTTTGTGCTTAGCAGTCATTGCAAATACAGAGTGGTTTTCAAATACAGCTCCTCATGACCATGAGAAACCACGAAGCTGCTTTACAGAGGCAGGTATCTCAGCTAATAGCAGGCTCAGGCCATGGGAATCATATCTCCATACAAATCAGAAAGATTTGGAAGTTCAAAAGGGAAGTTCAGCTAGGTATAGGCTGAGGACTTGGTAGCCACATGGGGGTGGAGAAGGTGAGCTCTGGTGACTGAAGAGCTTGCACATCATTGACAAAACATGTCAAGTCAGAAATGAGTGATTTAAAGAGCAGGCATTTGCATTAAGGAGTATGGGATGACAGCTGTATACACTAAGAGAATGGAAAGTACCATCCAATATATGATTCCTTCTACATCAAAAGATGGAGAATGGCAAAAAAACCCATGGAATTAAGGATCTGCTTGAGCACTGTGGCTCTGGCAACCACCTTCCCTTCAGCTTTGGATACCCTGTGACACTCAGTTTGTGACCAGACATTTGCCAGAAGGGAAAGTAATAAAATGTGATATAGAAAAACAGCATAAATTGCTTATGAAAGGGGAGATATTTTTTTTAACCTTTCCACTATCAACTGTGATTTGACCTCTCAATCTTAAACAGATTAAATAATGAAAAGATTAAATAAACATAAGCTATAAACTTCCACATCAGCCCTGTCTCCACCTGCAGCTGGGAAGTTCATGAATGTAATACTTTGGGTAAGCTGTGTAATTGCAGTTTTTCAAATACCTCATCATGAGCTAAAATTTCCTTCAACTACCTCTCCCCTTCTTAAGTTTTACAGGGCTTGAAAATTTCCTTATGCATCGGCTGCACTTCAAGATAATATTTTAAATTCCCTTTCCATCTATGAATCTGATGGTTTGTTTCTAAATCTTGATGATCCAAGCACAAGGCCCTTCTCAGCTCTCTGAGACAGATTCAGTGGTCAAATGGCCAGCAGCAGTGGGAACTGAAGCACTCTTCGTGGCTAATAGAGGACTCCCAAATGGGATACCCCTACCTTCTTAGTAAAACTATTCCCCTTCTTCAACATAATAGTTGCAGCCATTAATTATTCCACTGACCAATTTAGAAGAGGCTTCACATTAATACAACTTCAGGAGAGTGTGTGTCCCACTAAGGTAAATAAGGATAGTCCATATGTCAGAAAGCTGTTATTTTAGCCTCCTAGCAAAGTTAGACAGACATTTCTACATCCTTGGCTCACAACCATTAAGTTTTCCAGCTCAAGTATGATAATTATAATATTACGAGTAGCTTTTTCAGCTCATCTCCATTCCTTTTGCATCTCCCACGGAGCAGAAAACCCTTAGCTCTACCATCTGGGCATATCTCTAGTACAAGGAAGGTCATCAGCAGCTAGAGGTGCCAGAGTAGGCAGCTGCTCTGCAGGACACCCTCCCTCCCCAGGGCCTCACTACCAGAGCCATTATCAATGGAACGGTGCTGACTAATAATCCTTGATTTTGGCAAATAGCCCAGGGGCAGCCAGCTGGGATGGGTTAAAATCATCCTGAGGTTCTTTTAAGTTACCCTGGGAATCGTTCAGGGCAGTGCAGAGAACTGGGTTAATGCTTTGGGCCCCCAGTGACTCCTTCCATCTCTCCTGTCTCTCACAGCAAGGGGAAATTCATGCCTCAACTAATAATAAACCAATGCTGAGCATGTGGAGAATGCTGTGCCAAATATGAAACAGCTGGGGATCTCTGGCCAGTCATTAGCTACCTCAATCACAGCATTGCCTGAGGTCTTCCAGGGAGGAAGTGAAACTAAGGTGAGTAAAAAAGAAACTTCCAAAACAGAGGGGGCAAAAAATATCTCAGAACATTTGTACGAAGCTCTGGTGTCTTCTCAAGGAATTTATTGTGTAACACAATTTCTATTTCCTAACAAACACAAACCTTTCATCACCTCACCGAAAAAAAAAAAAGGGACTAAAAAGGTGAGACATGCTTACAGGAGGAAGATGGAATCTCTCCAAGAATGTTTGCATCTCTGTACCTCCAAAATAGCTTACAATACAGGCATTACTCTGGCTGTCTTCCAGCAATGAAAAAAAGAATGTTATATTTTTCCTTAGAAAGTAGGAATCTTGACAACATGCTTACAATTTCATATTTCATAATCTGGTTTATCAGGGAAAAGGCCTTGCCTGAAAAGAAATCAGGAGTCTTTATAAATTAACAGCATTCTTTAGGGAGCAGAATGAGACACTGCGTGCACAAAATTAGTTCAACTTGTATCCCAACAAAGGAAGATTCCAGGCTTTGTATCTCCTGTGCATAACACATTTTAATTTAGATTATATTAGTGGTTGTGAACAGAACTTGTAACTTAAAATCCTTGGTGCTCGAAAATTTCATTTCTAATTTCTGGCAGCCTGCACCAAGGGTTCATCTGCTAATATTTCAGAGCAGTGAACTAAAGGCATAGCAATTTCACACACACAAAACCAAACCCACCATTCAGAAATGAAATTACCCTTTTTTTGTACTTGCAATTTATTATCAGAACTCTCTATATGTGACTCTCTTTGACAATACTCTCAAGAAAAATGCAGGTTTACACACACCAAGAATAGAAGAGATATTCATTATTTTAGGAAGTATCAATTTTTGTTCAAATGTAAGATAAAACAAAATTACGTAAGACAGACTTTATTTCAAATGGTGATTATTCTTTATCCCATTTTTAGGGAAAAAGTATTTCTCTAACATTTATTTGAGGGCTAAAACCTGTTATCCACATTAAGTTTTTTGGGAGGTTTTTTTGCCTCTTCTTGTACATTTACATAGCTAGGGTTCTAACGATAGTTTTATAATAAACCTTTTTTTTTTTTTTTTTCAGAGCTTTGTACATCAACCATAAAAATATGTTCCAGGATGGGAATTGGCAGTGTTGTTCTTCAGCTCAAGGATGGGGAATAGTATTTTTCTTAATATATTCTAGTATATTTTCTTAATATATTTTAGTATATATTCTTAATATATTTTATTATATTTCTTAATATATTTTAGCATCTTTTTTCAATATGAGAAAAAACTTCCTTCAGAGGTTTTGTCAAGTATTTTTTAAAAGGTGTCAAACTACAATCTTCAGTAGTGGAGCAATGTAAAAATAACATACAAAACTTGTAGCATTCAAATGTATTGAGGGAAAAGATGCAGTGATACCAGGCATTCAATGTACAAGAAATGCAGCATAACTGATGAATGCCCAGAAAATAGTAGAAGCATAGAATTGTTTAGGTTGGAAAAGATTTTTAAGATCATCAAGTCCAACCTTAAACCTAGCACTGCCAACTTCACCACTAAGTCATATACCTAAGCACCACATCTACAGGTCTTATAAATAACTTCAGGGATGGTCACTCTACCACTTACTTCCCTGCTCAGCCTGTTCCTGTTCCTGGAAACCCTTTTGTTGAAGAAAAAGTCATTGCTTAAGTCTTTCACAAGAAGTTGAGAACACATAAAGTGAGAGGCAAAGTCTTGTCATGACTGATACAGATCAGAAGATGGCCAAAGAGAAAGGAAAATCAAGAACAGGAACAAACAAGCACTTTTCATCTCAGATGAGTGATGTGATTTGAAATTACATGCTGGTAATTGTATTGAAAAGAGAGTGAATAATGATACAGCAAAACCCACAAAAGACATGTAATTATTTGCCTGGAAAAAATATACATGTCAAGAAGTGTTTTAGAGGAATGGAACACAAGGAAGGCAGCTGGGCACAAGGATGTCAGCACTAACAAATCCCAGATGAGGCTCTTTGCTGAAGATGGGTTGAATGGCTCATGCAGGAAAGATCTGACACTGTGGCACTGCATCAAAGGGGCCAGGGAAGCCAATTAAAGATTAGCCTGGATGAGGCACAAGAGAAAAAATTATGGGAAAAATATTGCAGGCTTCTTAGACAAGGAAGTCTCCCCCATGTTCTAGGGAAGACTCACCCCATCATTCCCAAGCAAAATTGAAGCACAGCAAATATAGGACAATAAGTATTATCAGGAACATTATAAAGGAAATAGGAAATTATAAAGCTGATAGGAACTACTTCTGAAAAAGCCTCAGATTGCTCACTGGGGAGAAGAGGCAGCTGTGCACAAAGCTCATGGATTCTACAGAGATGGTAGGTGGCCAGGTTCTGTGGACTGTTCCACAAGTAGAAAACCAAGGAAGCATTTAGTGAAATTAATAAAACTACTAAAGAGGTTGCAAATGAAGAACACTTCTTAATTGAAACAAGCAATTATTCCCATGGACTCTCTGTTATGTAAAATTTAACTGAAGGAAGACCTTATCAGAATTAAAATATACATAAAGAAATACAGGCAAAAATACACAGAGAACTACATAGCAGACCTTAGACAACAGAAGTGTTCAAAATGAGAGGAAAATCATGCCTCAAAACAGGAGGCAGGGATACTAAGGTCATCTATTATTAATATTGTCTGACACTTCCTATTACAACACCCTGTTGTCAGTTGCTTTTAGCTTTGCCAATCATTAACAGTTTGGACTGAAATTTTACATGTCAAATATCTGCCTGAGGCTGAAATACCCTGGAAAAATTTTAGTCTGAACAATTCAACTGCTGCACAAATGGATCCAGAGAAAAGTACTGGTCTTTTTAAATTATTTTTTTACTTCATGTTAAAAAAAATACGCTGGTTTGTCTTGTCAGTTGTAGTCCCTCCAGACTTTGGAGAAAGGATGTAACATTTTGGAGGTGAAAAGCCTTTGCATTGTATTAGTAGGATTTGCCATTCTCTTTAAACTCTACCTGAAAATTCAGGCAAATTATGCCTTTGGATAAATTTATATTCACTCAAACTCTGAAAAATAGATCTATTTTTGGCTTTAATAACTGAAATCACAAAGGATTACATCTTCCATGAATGTGCTGGGTTATGTTTGCACCTCCACTCTGCAACCAAGGAAGAGTTAAAGCAGAAAGAGCTCAGCTATTGTCAACATTTGAAATATTTTGTTCCAGCTTTTGAAAACCTGAAACCTAAAGTTGCTTTTTACCTTTGTGCTCTTTTTACCTTCAAGTCTGCAAAGTTTCCAGCTTAGCCAGTGAGGACAAATCTAACCTTGTGACACTTGCTGAGATCAGAGTGGTTAAATCAGAACATTGTCTGAGCAGCTTGATTCCTCTAAAAGCCTGTCAGGTCTGGAGCAGCTAATTGGGTCTTGTCCCACATGTTCTGCCTGTGATTCTTTCAGCAACTGAACACAGAGAGCAACAAGAGCCAGCAATCAAATTTTTTTTCCCAACTTTTGTTATTCTTCTCTGTCTCCTCATTTACAGGGAAAAAAAATACCATTCATGCTGATCCTAGGGAGAGGTTTGCAAAGTTCTGAAATTTTGGTCCTTTTTGCTCACTGGCCATTTCATTTGAAACGTCTCCACTCTGCAGGAATTTTGAAGAGAAGCAAAATTTTCAGGCTATACCCTGAACCAGTTTCTACCTCACCACCCAACACCAGTTTCACCAAACAGGCAGAGAACAGTTTTTCAAGCAGTGAGGACCAGGCAGCTGATGGCAGCTTCTTCCAGGTACTCCAGGGTGCAAAGAGAGAGGAGGTCAGGGCTGACCATATCACCTCCCCTCCTTTGCCCTCCTCTCCACCAAGAACAGCTTAGCTCACCATGTTTCTCAGTGGTGGGCCCAGGAAAGGGAATTTGGGAGGCTGTTGGTGGGACAGGACAGAAGGGATGGTTTCTGACAGTGCCATCAGGTAGGTTAGCATGGTGTATTATTGGGATGAGGCCCATGCAGCTGGGCTGGATGAATACACCTGAGTCAGTGCATTTGGGTCCTCTTATTGTTTTGCTTTTATTTTTTATAGACCAACTGAACCGTTGAGCTCTGCAGGTCATGTTCTCAGCTGTACTACTGCTGTATTCAGAGGAGCTTAGAGAAAAGGCTTTTAGCACCTGGGATTGCCAGTGACTGCTTTGTCCTTCGATTTGTGCTGAAGTGGCCTCAGGACAGTTCTGAGTTTTGTGGGGCTGCAGTACTTAATGAAGGCAGCTAAGGTGCCCTGCTGCCCTGCTCTGCATAATGTTGCCTCCCAACCTCCTTTTACCATGCCAGTGAATTTTCAGCCTTTCACATTTTAAGCAGCTTTATTGCTTCTTTGCACTGCTGAGATGGGACACGTGGACCAGGTTAGGAAAGGTCCTTTTTAAGTCTAGCATACATACTTTAAACTCAAATGATAAATTTGCAGTTCAAAGAGGTCTCCAACAGGCTCCTTTGGTCTCTGGGTTCCAGCACTGAGAGAATTTATGTTTTATACCATGTACTGTAGTTCCAGATATTTAAACTAAGAATGTACTTGTTCAAGCTTCACAGAAAAGTATACTACTTCAGATAGAATTATGGCCAGCATCTTTATGTTTTGTTGTTATTTAAGCATTAAACAGCTCCACACTGCCTTGTGTAATTGTCAAAACAGTCAGGTTTCTCAGATTAAATGCCAGTCTCACATTATGAAGCAGCTTGTGTTCCTGAGAATTAAATCAGAAAATAACTGTGGTCCTACGCTGGGATTTCGTGTGTATTATTTTGTACTCAACTTCTCCAGCATTTTCAGATTATAAATTTTATGTTATCATGAACAGCCATGGTCAAGGTACCCCTCAAAACATGAATTGATGTCATTCTGAATCACAGATGAGATATAGCCCATTCATCAAAAAAAACCCACCCAACATGGCAGGAGTAATGCAAAACCTTTCCCACTTTATCTGCCACTTTATAAATCTGACCGCACTTGTCTGAATTTTTTTCCCGAGGGTTTGTTAAATTTCATCAGAATTCGCCTTCATGTTGTGAACTGAATATGAAAAAGCAAAGCAACCAAACTGATACTCAGCAAAGCTAAAATGCAGGGTAACACTGAATTTAAACATGAGCAAACCACAGCTTATTAGCATCATTTTCTAAGAAAAAGAGTAGGGGCAAAAAAGAAAATGCTTCTTCAGGATTGAAAAAAATAATCTCATATCTTGAAAAGGCAAAAAGGAAGGATAAAAGACAGAAGACTGATACAAGCAGAGATTAAAATGTAAAACTACCAGCAACTCCTTCTTTGACATACCTCTTTGAACACAGACTACTGCAGAGCAGAATATTCTAAAATAAATATTTTGGACTGAGCTTTTTATCCAGTTTCATCAGTGTGACTCCACTGCTACTGGCAGGACTGTGCCACAGTCCCAGGTGGCAAGGATGAAAACAGAAGCTCATTATGGAATGAGAAATGTAAGAAATCTTGGGTGAGAGCACATTCCCTGCAGAGTGCCACACAAGTAAAAAGAACATTTAAATAATACTGTCCCCTGATCCTCTCAAAAGCTGAAAGCACATTTATTCAGCTCGAATTCCAAAAACTCAGCCATGGTTTATAAAAGATACTTGATCCTTGTGTAAGACCCTTTGGCATTTTCTTTCAGTGAAAAGATCTCCAGATGTTATTTTTACAGTTCCTCTTAAGCAAATGTGTGTGTTTAGCTAAACAGGCTTAAGCACAAGTGTCACCTAAGAGAACAATGCTGAAATGCCTGACTTGATTTATGGAACAACTGTCAAATGCTTGTTTATGAACATCTGGATGGGAAGGTGATTTGAAAAGTTTTTTTCTGCCAGTAAATATCAGCATAGTATGCTCTTCTACTTACAGACAGCTCTAAACTGTAAATGTAATTAGTGGAGAAATGGCATTGGAGTGCCTGTCTGAGGTGACGTTCAGCTTATCCATGCACACAGAACATTTGTTTTACAGCACTGCCAGCATGTAATGTGCAATCATTTGCAACTTCCTAATTAACAAAATACACAAAATGATGGGTTTGGAACCCAAAAGTTGCTTTCCCTACAAGCTGCACGAGCAAACTCAAGGCTGTATCTCAGCCCTTCAAAGTAGGCTCAAGAGCTTCCCTGACAACTTCTCAGCAGCCACTGGATTCACTGGATCTTTCTCCCACACCTGGGTACCTTTTCCCTCTAGCTTTGTCACTGAGGTCCAGTAGGAATTCCTGGAAGAAAGGAATTCACCCATTCTCTGCCCTCCTCCACTGGTTTCTTAGCGGTTTCTGCACTTTCCCATGAGCACAGCAACTTGCAAGGGACTAAATGCCACAGCAACATTCCTAGTGCAAAGGCTGACACAATCTAAAAGCAAGGCTGTGCCCAGGAAAATTCAATTTTTCTCTCCTTCTTCCCCTGTTTTACAACAACATGACAACTCTAAGATGACACAATCCAAGGACCCTTTCTGTAATTCAATTCTAGTTCTGAAGCAAAAGCCTATTTTCATTCCAGGTCTAATCTAATATTAGGGAATGATGAGGGCTTTTTGTGAGGAATTTCTTTGTTCACTGAGAAACAAAGCAGCAGCTTTATTGCAGAAATTCACTTGCAGCTTAAATGAAGATAACACCAACCCAGGACCTCACTATGGATTCAGAGAGATTCATATCACCCACACCAAAACATCTAACCATGGCACCTCAGTCAGGAGCCTTTTCACCTCCTCATATGGCTCGTAGAAAAGGTGGAAGATTATATAGAGTGATTCAGCCCACCCACAGTAATCTCTGCAACCCCCAAAAGAGATTCCTATCTCTTTCCAGACAGAAATCTAATGTCATCACACTTAGTTTTTTGGCACTCCTGCTGCACATCAAGTAACAGGGAGGTAGAACCTTATACATAACACCCTAAAGCAGCTACTGGGAAATCACTGGAGTTTCACATAAAGTCAACAACAACAAACAGGAATTAAATTTCAAACTCAGACTTGGTGGAAAACTTACTGTGAATTGACTTAGAAAATTCTTGTTTTGCATAAGTCACATTAGAAAAAACCTGTTACATTCCTGAGTGGCTATTTGTACAAGCAACAGCCAAGGCATTTATGGACAAGGATGGGATGTTCAGAAACGCTTAAAACATTGAGGAGTTACCTCACGTGAAAATTTCACAAAAGCCATTGACTAGAAACTTGTTGCAAAAGAGATAAGATAAAAAATGTGTCAGACTGAAAAGGAATGGTAGCCCATATGAAATGAGGCAAAAGGGATTTAGGAGATAGGGAGCACAGGAAGAGAATTTGGAGGTTTTTTAAAAGACATTGTGTTAATAAATGATAAGAAAAATAAGTATGGAAGCAGCATATTTGTTTCAATTTCCAATAGTATTTTACAAGTTTCCATAGGAGAGATTAATGGTTAAGAGGCACAGAACACCAATAAAGAAGTAAAAACCTCTTCTGTTTATAAAAGATAGTTCAAATTGTTATTTTGCCCTTAGAAGACGACTCCCCTTTTTACACAAGACATCTTTTACTTACAGTCATAAAGTGACCATTATCCTGTGGGTTTGGATCTGAAGAGCTACTTTAAGAATAATGTCACACATTTGTAATAGCATTGCTGTAGCTGTAATGGTCTAAAGTCATAAGCAAGACAAGGTTTACAGGCCAGCCTAATCAGAAAAAATAGAGAAGCCCATGCTCAGGTAAGAGATAGAAGCAGTGAACTTCCAAGCTTAATACAGGTAGGGAGAACAATCTTTGAGTTTAATTAGAAATTTCAAGCCAGGCAGACAAAGAAGCTGGTTAGTACCTGCAAAAGAGAAGGGAATAATAAAAGGGAAGTGGTGACATGGTGGTTATTCTGTAAAGAAATATATAGGCAAGCCTGTGGCAGATGAAAAGATAATAAAGGGAGGAAAATTGTAATGTACTGCAAAACCACTCAGTCCTTTGAATTCACCTTTTTTACTGTCTACTATAATTAAAGTTTTCGTTCCTCAGATAGTCGGAGGACTGGTGCAATTTTTCCAGCTACAGGAGTTGGTCCAAGAACCAATGTAACTTTTATCCACAAATCTTGCAAGTACACAGCCACCCAACCTTGCTGTATGGCACTTGCCTTCTTGCTCTGTGAGCTCACATATGTTGGAGGAACCTGCTGTGACCCAGCCTCTTCTCCTCCCCTTTGCATTCCCAAAGCTTGATCTGTTACCAGCACACAGTCCCTGAGGTCAGGGCAGTGCAGGCAGTGAGCAGGTCAGGCTCTTAGATAAGGGTTAATCATATGTGATGGAAAAGACTTCTTTTGTTTGTTTGTTTTCTGGGTTTTCTCATCTAAAAGACAGAGAAGCCTGGTCTTTTATTATCGGATGTTTTCTGGGTTTTCTCATCTAAAAGACAGAAGAAGCCTGGTCTTTTATTATCAGATTCATTTTTCTTTATTTTAGTAACACAAGGGAAAAAAAATTCAACCTCTTACTCCTGGTGGCTCTGCTTACATGTACAAGTGGAAAATGAAAATTGGGTCCTACTCTGGTCTGTATTATTGATGGGAGGGCTCTCTCTGCCTGACCTGGGGATCACTCTCCTCTTATGTTAATCTCTGGAACTCCAGGGGCGACAATCAAGCCTCCAACCACAATATTTGGCCAGCAACATTTACGACTGGATTTTACTGATGCCAGAGCAAAACCAGGTTTGTTATCCTTTCAGTCCTCAAATGAGTTTGCAGAGCGGGCAGTACTTGCAAATCTGTAAACACTATTTATTTGTAGACATTAAGTTACATAGACTCCCCTGACTTTTTCAATCTGTAACACAGCTATAAAAGAAAACTATGACAGGTTGTCATCTTTCTATTATAAAAGCATGGTGAGCAATAAAAAAGTCCTCAGAGGACTTCTTTAGCTCATGCTTACTATGTACATATATGTGGATGAAGTATTAAATATGGTATTTTTAGGCTACAAATGAAAGAAACCTTGGAAGCACAAGAAATAACAGGTCATGTAATCAAGTCTACTGAGATATGGCTTTCATGCAACGTGGCCCACAGAGGCCAGATGCTATGCTGCTTCAGAAAATGTGAAATAATTAAGCTAGGATGTGGCAAACAACCTAGGAATGTGTGAAAACCCGAACTGCCTTTGAATTCTAAGAAGAAAACAGGGAGAAAATATCACTAGATCCACAACTTGATGCCAGTTAGCAATCAGAAGGGACAATTGCAGTATACAGTAACTAGAAGTGACTAGAAGATGCAGATGTGTGATTATGTTGCTCTTACATGATCCTTAGAATACTGGGATCCCTCTGCTAACTGCCTGAGATAGCTGAGAGACCTAAATGCCCATAAGTAGAGATCTGTTGCATTACAGAGATTGCATTCAAATCTACACTGACACTCTGTTGATGGAAAACCAGACATCAGGGGAAAGGGGAGGCAGGGAGGTAGGAACACAACTGTCTGTTTAAGGAGCTGTGGTAAAGAAGTTGTCCACTGAGAACTCAGAGCCTCAAATCCCTGGATGAATAGTTGGAAGGATGGTTAGCTCTTGTGTCCCCAATGAGCTCAGCTGCTGAGGTAAAACACTGAAAGTGAGGCAGTCCCTATGGGACACCAAATGGTGTATATGCTGGGCACAGAGTGGCTGAGAGCAGCCAGGCAGAAAGGGACCTGGGAGTCTGGATCGACAAGAAGCTGAACATGAGCCAGCAGTGTGCCCAGGAGGCCAAGAAGGCCAATGGCATCCTGGCCTGGATCAGGAACAGCGTGGCCAGCAGGTCCAGGGAAGTGATTCTGCCCCTGTACTCAGCCCTGGTGAGGCCACAGCTCGAGTCCTGTGTCCAGTTCTGGGCCCCTCAGTTTAAGAAGGATGTCGAGGTCCTGGAACAGGTCCAAAGGAGGGCAACCAGGCTGGTGAAGGGACTCGAGCACAGGCCCTATGAAGAGAGACTGAGAGAGCTGGGGGTGTTCAGCCTGAAGAAGAGGAGGCTCAGGGGAGACCTCATCGCTCTCTACAACTCCCTGAAAGGAGGCTGGAGCCAGGGGGGGGGTTGGACTCTTTTCCCAGACGACTTTCAACAAGACAAGAGGACACAGTCTTAAGTTGTGTCAGGGGAGATTTAGGTTAGATATTAGAAAGAATTTCTTCACGGAGAGGGTGATCAGGCAATGGAATGGGCTGCCCGGTGAGGTGGTAGATTCTCCGTCCCTGGAGATATTTAAAAAGAGACTGGATGTGGCACTCAGTGCCATGGTCTAGCAACTGCTCCGGTGGGTCAAGGGTTGGACTTGATGATCTCTGAGGTCCCTTCCAACCCGGCTAATTCTATGATTCTATGATTCTATATGAGTCATTAGCTACCATCATTTTGTTTTCTTAGCACTGCACCTTCATAACTCTGAGGTGTGTGCACATGAGGAGGCACACGCCACCTTATCGGGCAGTGCTGAAGCAGTTTGTTACAGGGAAATATATGCTGGGATCCTTCATGGAAATATATGTTCCCTCTTGAGGCCCACTACTAGAAGCTTCCATTCATGTAAAATTGCTTTCATGAGGACAATCTTTGTCACAATGATTACATGCAAGACTCATGCATCTCATCCAAGAAATGGATGCTTTGGGTTTGTTTTACCTTAAATTGATCTTAAATTCCACTCGAACAACAACAACCCAAAGCACCAGAAATGCAGGCTGTTTGCCCTTTTTGAAAGCAAAGCATAGGGCACATGTTCCAAAACATATTTGATTCTTAAAGCTCAGAATTAACATGTGGAATTGCAGCCAGAGATGATCTTAGTCTTGAGGCTGCAAGTCCTTAGTCTTTCCTGGGAGTCAATAAATCAGTTATGACAAGCCTGAACTGGCTGTGGTTTATTATGAAATCAAGCTTGGTTATCTGCTTGAGGTAATTAGGCAGACCAGAACAAAAGGACACAAAGTTAAAAGGCAACATATGTAGGAAAAACAGGAAGAGATATTTTACTTTACACAGGCTGGTGAATAGCAAGAATGAACTTGCACTTGAGAGTTTTTTCATATGCTGAATTCTGGTTAATAACATAAAGGGATTCTACAACATTTATAATAAGCAAGATATTAAATCAGCTACTCTCAGAGCTGCTCAGCTGCAGATTCCCATTCCATGCTGCCTGCACACAGCCCTGAAATCCAGGTGCAGTATCTGAGCTCTCTCCTCTTACAACCCATGATCCTTTTGTAAGTCCCTGGGGGGTTAGAAAAGTATTAAAAGATCAGTAAAGAAAAAAGCATTCTATGACATTTATTACATTGAAGGACAGCAGCACTTTGTTTGTATATAAACACACTAAATATCAGGGAATTAAAAGACAATAAAATCTAGTCAGTTTTCTGATTCCTGTCCTCTTGATTTTGGAGCATTTGTTGTTATTTTTAAGTATTATTTAATTTATTTATGGTACTGCCTATTTTAGTAGATAAGTTTGTAGGGCATTCTGCAATGTCTTAAAAGCTCCTCTACAAAGCAAGCTTGAAGTGCCAAAATTTTTATCAAAAGGCCCCAGAAAAGAAAGTTTCAGTGATTATTCTTGGAAAGGGCTCAGTCATGCAATTCCAAGTACAGATCAAGTCCCAAAATGGACTTCCCAATAGAAAGTTTAAATAGTTTTGACAGGTGCAGCTCAAAAAGTGCAAAACCTCAAACACTGCAATTGGTTATAATTTTCCACATTTACTTCTAGTGAAATGGACCATTTGAAATATGATTTTATCAGGGAGAAGAAAAAGGAGTCAGAGACACGTATAACCTGCCCTCTCCATCCACTGCAGTCCAGACACCGCTTCTGAAATACAGATCTTTACAAAAAAGGTGTAAATAAGCACATCTGCACCTTCTCCAATGGTGCTCTCTCCTCTAAATGCTAGCAAAGCTCCCTTTTTTGCCAGTTCTGTAAAAATCACAGCAATGTAGTCAAAGAGCAGGTAGGAATTGTCTGCCTGTTTCTAGCAGCTGCACTACTTTGCCTGTTTTTCGCTGCTCAGAATATCAGATGAAAAGAGTTAAACTGCTTTTTCACTTCCCACCATATTATTGCTGTGCCAAGATATCTATTAAAAAAAGCTGCACAATGGGCAGGCAGCTCTGCAATCACTGCTGCTTTTCATGCCAATCAGTATTATCCCATTGTTTCCATGCTGTCCCTTACCTACCTGGTTTATCTAAGTGAGAGAAAACAGACCATGTGCAATTTGGGCTGGGACTGACTCCTAAGCTCTCAGGCAGTGTTTAACTTACTGAAGCTCTCTATCTCCAAGCCTTTCCTGAATAGAAATAACAAATAATTACTAAATAATGTAGGCATTGTGGCCAGGAAGAGGAGATTATTTATGAAGAAAAATCAGCTAGGGTGAAGAGAATGATTTTTAAGAAAAAATCGGAGTAAGAAGTGTGTACATATAGGAAAGGCAGATAAAGTTGTCCTTGCTGCACCACCAGACCTATTAAATCTCTGAAGCCACACTAACATAATACCTTTAATACTTGGGCAGAATGCAATCTAAATATATGCTGCAGTGTATTAGAGCATATTGTATGCATTAAGTTTAATTATCTTTAACCTCCACGTCCACTAACAGAAGTGCTCCAGTGACCAGCTGCTTCCCATTAAAGAGACATTACTCAGAGCTGGTGATGTCATGCACATCATTTGTCACCAGCAAAGAATAGGAAGGTGTGGTAAATCCACTGTTCCTCTGAATGAAGTCCATATTTTCAAAGTATTATGTTGGAAACTCCCTTGCGTGACCAAGGATTAGGCTTGCTGAAGGTTTTGCTGAATTTCTTGTTCAGTGAGGACCAACAAAAGACAGTTTTCCACACTGATCACCTCTGCTGATGCTTTGCAGACTCCTGCAGCAAAATGGATGTGTGTCTTTATGCTTTTTGTGAGACTTAATTCTCATGCATTAGCAAAGATCATTTGAAGGACAGGTTGCAGAATGGAAAGCAAGCCATGCTTAAGCCCTTCTTCCCAATGTAAAATAGAGACAGCAAGCTTCACTTGTTTGCTCTCCAGGGGCCAAGCTCCAAGCAATAAACTAGCAAAGAGACAGCTTGACCAAGGAAGAACACAAGCTTTATAGACCTCCATTTGGGGTGGCTGCCTGGGGATTCATCCATATTCAAGTCTTCCCCTCCCAACAAGTCTTTCTCAGAGACTCCCACAGATAGTGCCATCTGTGCCATCCTGATCACTGAGCTCTCCAGAGAGGACTCAGCACAGACTGAGTTAAAAGTCCCCTCAGGATTCTATGGACTGATGGGTCCAACTCCTGCAGACCATCCACACAACCTGCTTACAGCTTTGGCTTCAGGGCTTCAGGCAGCATTTCCTTTACCTTGTCACCCAGGCACCACGACTGTGCTCAGCAACTCAGCTTCAAACTGTCTGCCATTACCAAGCCATTTTTTTTTGACCCACAGAAATACATAACCTGGTGTTCATACCTTACTTTTGATTAGTCAAAACGGTCAGTTTGCTCTTTCTGTTGGTTTCTCATTCAATTTTGCCATGAACAAGCTAAACAGCACTTATGGGTTACACTGTGTCAGCCAAGGAACCTTAGATCCTTGGATGAGGAGTGATGTGTGAACAGAAAGAGCTGCAGATAAATTTCTCAGTCAACAGCCAGTAGCAAATGGTTCCCAACAGCCTCTTGGCTTGCTTTATGCAGTGGGATGCTCAAAATTACTCATGGGCTGTCTTGTCTAGAATAAATAAACACATGGAAAATAGTGGTAATGGAGTTTTTCCAAAGTGAGATAAAAGATGGAGAAGACTTTTGCAAAGATAATAAATTTCCTTATATTATTTTTCTGCAACTTCACATAAAAATACGGCACACAGATTTTTGGTGGTATAGTTACCAACAGCCAGGCATCAAAAAATCAACCAAACAAAACCAATAAACACAAACCAAAATGTCAAAACATCCAAACAATATGGCTTGCATCATAACTTTATTCCAGTATTTTGAGAGAGTTAAGAAGTATTTTGCCAAACAGCAATAAGTCTGTTTTCCCAAACTGTTAACAGTCTTATTCAAAAGTATAACAACAGAGATATGTGATATTCCAGAAAAAACCCTCATGCCACATACAACACTGGTTTTGTACTTAGTAACTCCCTTTATGTGCCCCTGCTCACCCTGTTCAGTTGGGACATTCAGCCCCTCATATCATGTTATAAAGAACTATTTATCTTTAAGCACTGACCAGATTTTGATGACTATCTTCATCCTTGGCCTCAATTAAGGTCTAATATAGAGGAGGCACTTGAATGACCGAAGAGGCACACTTAACCCTGAACAGTGTGTCAAAGGCTCTTAGAATTTCTTCCACATTTCCTCTGGCCCTGGAATCTCTCTCTCCTTTTCTTGTTGTAACCTGACTGCATTTGTTCCAAGCACTTTAATGTCCCCTGGTGTGAAGCCTCCTTGAGTAACACTCACATGGTAGAAAGTGTGATTAACTCTGCAAGAGCTTTTCAGGTCAATGAAAAAAACCTACTTGTTACACTAATATATAATATTTCCTTAGAGATGTTCCCAGTGGCTCTACATACTGGGATTCCCACAGTACCTACTCTCTTTCACTCTTGCTGCTCTCCTGTGTCTTGGTAATAGGAATACATAGTTTTATCTGGGTACAAGCACGACTATAATCCTTTAGAGTATGTTTCACACCTCTTTAATTATTCTGATCGGTCATTCAGATAATGTAAATGGTAAATCTTTTCCTCTTGACTGAAAGGCAATGTTGCTGTAGTGAAGACTATAGAAATAAAGTAGGAGGGAACAAGAATTAAAATTAGTAAAATTACATTACTTTTTTAGAGTATACCTTACTACTTTTCTCTTTCTTCACAGGCTGGCTTGTTAACAAAACACAATGCATAATAGGCTGGGAAAACGTAATCTCTGAAAAGATGTCTTCTGTAGATAACTTCTAACCTTGGGGGGTCTGTAGGTTATATTGAGGTTTTTTATAGATTACTTTACTACCAGTTGTTAAGCCAATGGAGCATTCAAAGCAAGGGTAAACACACTGCATGCTACTGGGCCACCAGGCTGCTGGTCTCTTCCAGCAACTACTTGAGGTCTGCACCTTACAGAGGCAGGGAAACAAGAGTGCATGGAGCATCACTGCCAGCTGCCCGTGAGCTTCAAAGCTTACAGCTGGAGCATGTGAAACTTCAGTCACAAATCAGAGGTTCTCAAGCATTTTTTTAGCTTAAAAAAAAAAAAAAAAAAAGGCCATAGTACAGGTGGCTCACTCACAGGAGCTCAGTATTAATTACAGAAAAGGAAGCTGTGATTTGTTAGGCATCTCTTGGATGATTCGAGCTATGTGCTCATTGGCACATTGGTTCAGTGGCCAAGCAATGAAGTGTAGGAAAAGGGAGCTTTAATAGGTAACAGGATGGCATGTGTAAAGCAAAATGAGACTGCCAGATGGTTATCAGTGGCTCCAAGCCGTCAGTAATGGAGGAAGGAAAAGCAGAAGGAAAAGCATACACATGAGAGTTGGCAGTCTCCTGGCTACCTGATTTCTTAAAGTCTTAATGTACAGCAGTGCACACTGCTTAATATACAGTCTTTCTTTGGAGAACTGCTGAACATAATCAAATATACCTTGATTTCCTACTTTATTTAATTCTTCTTCATTAACGTTCCAAAAATAGTAGACAAACAGAACAATGAGGGATATGTTTATAATTTAGTCAACATATTAGGATCTGCATTCAACAATAATTCACTGAGCATGCCTCATCTATTTCTCAGTAGAAAGACAATGAAGCTTAAAAGGACTTTTCCAGTCCCTTTCCCACAGAAATCAGGGCCCTCTTGAGGCACTAGATTGAGTAGGTGAAGGAAAAGTCATCATGCTATTCCTTCCCTTGACATGCCCATCTCATTGAAAAATGTTTGAGATTAATTGAAATCTGAATATAGTGAGTGCCTTTAGTTATGATCTTCATTCTAAAGAGAATCACATATTACATCTCCAAAGACTTGGAGGTCTTGAGCTAAAAAAATTCTGGGAGGGATATTTAACCTTGTGTCTTAGGATTTAGGAGTCTTTAGATCCAAATTTCTCAAGTTTTTCTCTTATCAAGAAGTAAGTCTGGGGCTGCAGTTTCAGGATTGCTACAACTTATTATTGCAGTTGCTGCTTCCAAATGTGAAGCTTGCTGAGTTATGAATTGATTTGGAAACATCACCTCCAGTTTGATGAACCCTGTTCTATATATTAATGATCAAGAGGAGAGCCCATCAGAGAGAGAAGCACTTCAGTGCTGATTTGCCTTGTGCATTTCTCCCTGTGAAGTATCTGATACTGAACACTGTCAAAAGCACAATCCTGAGCGAGGTGACCTGATTGGAATTGACAGCTCCCATGTTCCACCAAAATCAGGTCAAAAGATAAGTGTGTGTGGAAAGCAAAGACAAATGAAAAAACGGAAAGGTTGATGTAAGTGTCTAATACTTCACAACCTCCAGTGGCTAAAAAGTACACGCCTGAGGCCAAAAAAATTGTTTATGTTTTTTCTATATTTTTTGGTAAGCAAGATCTTAGGCTTCAAAGCTTCCTAGTCTATGATTTCAGCAGGATTTTGTACAGTTGGTCAAAGTCTAACTTCAGCAAAAACAAGACTGGAAGCCATGAAAAATTTTAATATCTCAATGAGGCATGTTGTTTGAAATCAGGTGGAGAAGCACACCTTAATAATTATCTTGCTAATAAGTAGAAGACATCAGTTTTGAGGCATGCTTTCTAGGAATTTTTATAACTTTTATCTTGGGTGGCTGCCCTTATGATTTGTTATTTCTCCGTGTAAGAGTACAAATATGTGGCACAGGACATAAGCTTAACTAAGTCTAAAAGAATTACCATTTATGTACCACTCTTCCTGTTCATTTGTACTGGGAACATTTTGACATACACCATTTTTGACTAAGGAAAGTTTAGGTCATCTAAATTATTCTGGAGGAAAGCATCTCAAAATTGCTTCATGTTTTCCAGGGCAATGGTCCATTAGTGAAAGGAAAACCAAACTGACCCAGAGAAGTAAATAATTTTCCTGGCAGGATATCTTCCTTTAGAAAACAGGTGTCCTGAGGCCATTTGCTGAAACGAATGAATACATAAGAACACTAAATTCAGCAATGCCAAAGTTGCCTTTAAAAAGTACCAAGGCAAAAGCAAAATAAAAGAAGTCCTCATTTGACCTGAGGTCTCTGAGTTTTTCTGCTTGTCTTAAAATGCAACAAAACAGCAGATTTGAATGTACTTGAAAGATGCACTTGAATCAGTTACTGAGTGCACAAAATCTCAGGAAAGTGGGGTACAAATTATCTTTCCCCTCTCACCTGACCATTTTTCTCAAAGTCTCACAGCATAGAAAACATCAATGATAAGGCCTGGATAATTTAAAAGCTTTTTAAAAGGTTTTCTCCAGGCTTTCCAGATTCTTTTCTCCTCTGGACTGAGAGAAATTTCAGCCCAAAAGGCAATCTTTTTGAAAAAAAATTGTAAACTGCTGAAAGGAGATGTTTAAAATGAAAGTGCTTTTCATCAATCTTTAACACTTTAACCAATGCATTATTAAGCTACAGTTTATTCTATAAATTACGTATATATGTAACGTAGAAATGCATATATTAATGTATATGTAATGCAGTAGCCAAATGCTATGAAAAAGGTAAGCTTTCTGATTAACTGTATGCAGAATATATGAATATATGTAGAAACAGAGATATTATACAACTATTAACAAGTAACCATATTTACAAAAGAAAGGCTCTGACAATTGCCCAGATCAAAAATCCAATTTTACAGTACTGAGAGATAAGGGATTAAACAGAGCACAGATATCATCTAAACTGGTATTAAAAGGTTAGCAGTGCTTAAAATTGATTAGAAACCAAGACAAGACAGCCTACATCTCAGGCTGTGAGAGGAGTATTGGACAGATGTTGCAGAAGCTTTAGTTGTCATTTTAAGAAACTCTCAGGCCAGGCAAGAGCTTCACAGATTGCAAAGTTGAGAGCATAACTGTTAGGAGGCAGGCATCCCAGCATGTTACACAGCAGCAAAGTTAACAACAGTTGGGAAAAAATCCCCATCAAAAACCTTTAAAAAGACTTAGTAGACCATATGGGCTTCATACCTAAGGGAACAAAACAGCCCTGCAATTTAGGCATTAGGAACCAGTTGGGAAAGGATTTATAAATTCCATGGAAACAGAATGATCAGAGCACGAAGGGACATATCAGGATACAGATGAATACCATTCAGATTATAGCAGGTTATGGAGACATATCCAGGAAAGATCACAATATCTCCCAGGGAGACAATCTAAAGTACTTACTGCTTTCTTAGCTGAAAAAAAAAAAAAAAAAAAAAAAAGTAAAATATTTCTTTAAAGACAAACAAAAAGTTAGCACTGTGACATGGGTTTGTCACCTCAGAAGAAGAATGTCACAGATGACAGTACCAAAAGCAATATGCAGCTGCTGACAGAGCTGAGTTCATTAATAGGATTAATAGCAAAAAAAATGAAAAAATATAGAAAGGGCTAAGGACTAGCTAGGTATTTGGTGGAACGTGGTGATGAAAACTCTCACTGAGTGCAGATACAGTATCTATATTATAGAAAATAAATCTATAAGTCTTTCCATGGGAAATCACAGTTTTACCATTATAGAGTTGCCATGAAGAAAACTTGCCATCTGTTGAAAACTTAACAATTATAAAAAAATATTACGATGTGTCAAAGCACCTATTTGAAAATGCACAGGAGTCTCCAACAGAGGAAAGCAAAAGGAAAGAAAAGAAGTTATTCTGCACCCACAGAGAAATCAGGCAGCACTTCAGTAATTAATATTTATTAGGTATGGCACCTTTCATACATTGAAAATGCTGAACAAATACCAACTGACCTGTACAACACTCCTACAATACGTGATACACATAATTATGGAAATTACAGTAAGGAGCTGGCAATGAAATAAAGTCTTGTAGATCCTCCCTTGTGGGGAAAAGCACTGCATAGGAGATGAAGCTGCCATGTAGGGAGTGCATAACACACCTGAGGACACAATTTACACCTAAACTGGGAGAGACAGAGGAACAGGGGACGACAAAAAAGTGGGCAAACATCCACGGGATATGCAACCAAGATGCTTATAAATGAAAGCAGCAGAAGCTGATTTTGACATGTCCAGTATTTTCAAGTTTGGAAGTAATCACATGCAAGTTGAGGGCAGCACCTTCAGGCAAAGCCTCACCAGGATACAGAAAAAGCTGTTTTCCCACCAGCATATAGAATCATAAAATGTCCAGAGTTGGAAGGGACCCATGACAATGATCCAGTCCAACTCCTGACTTCACACAGGGAAACCTAAAAGTTAAACCATCAAACCATATCAAAGAGTGTTGTCCAAATGCTTCTTGAATACCAAACAGGCATGGGGCCATAGCTGCTTCTTTAGGGAGCTTGTTCCAGAGCTTGACCACTCTCACAGTAGAAAACTTTTCCTAATAACCAATCTGAACATCCCCTGACACAAATTTAAGTCATTCCCTTGCATCCTATCACTGGACAGCACGGAGATCAGCATTGCCCTCTCTGCTCCTGTTCATGAGGAAGTTGTAGACAGCAATGAGATCTCCTCTAAGCTGAATCAACATAGTATTCTCAACTGCTCCTCTTAAGCCTCTCCCTGTAGTCCTTTCACTATCTTTGTTGCATCATTTTGCACACACTCTAATATCTTTATATCTTTCTTACACCGTGGAGCCCCAAATTGCACACAGTACTCCAGGTCAGGCCTCAACAATGTTGAATATAAGAGGACAATCACTTCTTTTGACCAGTTAAGACACATTGTGCTTAATGCACTCCAGGCTGGCCCTTTTGGCAACCAGGGCTCATTTCTAACTACTTCTGAGCTTCCCATCAAGAAAAAAAACCTAGATCCCTTCCTGTAGCTCTGCACTTCTGCTTCTTGTCACCCAGTCCACATGTACATCCAGGATCTCATGTGCAGAATCTGTCATTTGTTCTAGTTAAACATCATCTGGTTGGTGATTTCTCAGTGCTCTGTGTAAAACAGGGTATAACCAGCTGGTCAAAAGAGGTGATTGTCCCAGTGTATTCAGCACTGGTGTGGCCTCACCTTGAGCACTGTCTGCTAGTGAAAAGCCTGGAAAGGATGTCCTCTGGGGAGAGATTCAGGACTCCCGCCTTGTCTAGTCTGAAGAAAAGGGCAACATCTTGGTTCTCTACAGCTTCCTGAGAAGGCAAAGTGGGAAGGGGGTTGCTGAGCTTTTTTTCCTGGGATCCAGCGGTCGGACATGTGGCAATGATTCAAAGCTTCACCAGGGAAGGTTTAGACTGGAAATTAGGAAGCATTTGTTTACTGAGAGGGTGGTCAAACACTGGAACAGGCTTCCTAGAGAAGTGGTCTATGCCTCAAGACCGCCAGTGTTTGAGTCATTTGGACAATGTCCTTAAAATGCTTTAAGTTTCAGTCAGCCCCAAATTGCTCAGGCAGTTGGACTAGGTGATCATCATAGGTCCCTTCCAACTAAAACAGGAATTCTGTTCTTATCCAGATCTCTACTCTATGCTTCCCTGCCCTTGATGGAATCAATGGCTTCTCCTAATTTAGTATTATCAGCAAACTTAGTGTGGAATCAACTCCTACGTCCAGGTCATTGATAAAAACATTGAAGAGAACTGGGTCCCCAGGAGTGGACGGCTTTGCTTGTTTCTTTTAATCAGAAGCATGGGGTTAAAACCAGAGATTGAGTATCAGTTCACAGCCTCCATGAGCTAAACTCTCTGCTTGAGACTGATTCATTATAGATCAGCTTTCTTGCAGCTTAGTTTACTCTCCTGTAAAACAGGTAATTCAGAGCCAGATTGTAAGCTGTGACTTGGCACAGCTCCACTCATTTCCCAGTCTCAGAAGGGGACATATTTCGCCAAAATTAAGCATCATGAATCCCTGGTGAGGCAGGCAGAGTGATTTACATCATGACCTGGCTCACCACATCCATGTCTACGAGGACAGGAGCAGACATGGCAGGATGTTGCACAGCTCCAGGTGTTGCACAGCTTTTCTTAAACTGAAGTGGCAAGGTGGCTTCCACAGGGGATCTGTCATATGCCTGGAACGTGGATTGTGTCTATGGGGCACAAGCCCATATAAATACAATTTTTCTCTACCTCTCAGGAGCAATGAAGTTTTATTAATCCAAACTAATCAGTCCTCTAGAGTTGACAATGATGTTTGGAATGGCCAGGCTTGTCTGTGAAACCTTTCAAAATATTATTTTTCTTATTATTAGAATAAGCGATCACCTGCAACGCTCCCTAAACTGCATTTGGGAAGTGAAATAAAAAAAAAAAACAGACAGTAACAAACTCTTGAAATTTAATTTATGGGGTCAGACAGAAAGTAAATAAGCACACACCTGATAGGAAAGTTTCACTTCACTAAGACCATATTAATTGAATGGGGTTCATGATTTTCTGCCCAATTAACAAAACTTCAAAATCTCCTCTGGTCAAGAGTTCCCAGCTGAGGGTATTTCTTAGAATAACCTCAAGACATCCTGCTTGAAAAGATGAACAGAGAAATGGAAACAAGCGTTTCTCTTACATGACCTGTCTCATGGTCTTGGCCCAGCATAAGGATTGATGGTTTAGTTGATCAATTTCCCCAAAGATCTTTGTTTTTTCCACAAGGTTAAAATATAATATGGAACTTATAAGTCCTACAAGAAGAGACTAAGAAACAGTATGCAATATTAATCATGGGTGATGTTTTAAGAATATAAAAATATAATTTCCTCAGAAATCACTCGATATATTTTCAAAAGGACCTAAAGAATGCATGGATGGTACAAGAGATGCTTTTTTAAAAAAAAATATTACCTGTCACAAGTTGTTGTCCAGCTAATCCTACTGGAACCATCCCCAGGTTATTCATAGCTGTAGCCCAAGCTGTTGGATCAGTGACTGACATGTTAAGTTGTGTTGTATCTATAGCTATACTTCCTAAACCATCAGCTGCTGCAAGAAAAGAAAAACACTGTAAGCAGAAAAGTCATCATGCCACAAATTTTAACCAACACCTTCAGTGACAATGAGATATCACAACCACTGCTTATTTTGGGTTTGCTTTCTCTCTTAATTATGATTCAAATTGATAACAGTGTTTGGTATTCTGTAGCAGAACACAGACATTGTAATCATTGAACAGGCATGAAACGGAATAAGAGTGGTTCAGGCTGGTTATATGGAAAATTCTTCCACCATGAGGACAGGGAAGCAATGGAACAGGCTGTGCAGTCACCATCCTTGGTAGCTTTCAAGACTCCACTTCATAAAGCCCTGAGGAACTCATCTGACCCTATGGCTGTCCCTGCTTTGAGCAGGAGGTTGTATTGGAGGCCTCCTGAGCCCTCTCCTACCTGAATGAATTGTCCTGTGATCATCTGATGTAATTTAACTATATATATCTCTGACAACTTGTCAGAAAGCCTTGAGAACCAAACACCCTACAGTGAAAGACCTCTTGTACATGAAGTGTAATTTTTTTGGTAAAAGATTTAAAAATAAATCAGCCCCTAACTAAAAAGAGGTCAAACCAAATTGGTTTGCTATAGTAAATACAATGTTTTATTATAAAAAACTAAGGAGAATTATCACAAACATGTCAAAATAAGATGAGCCCAGCTATGGATTTCCCTGTGTTGTAGGAAAGGAAGGAAGGTTGGTTTAGATAGCTAGGGGTGGTACATTTCTCATACTACAAACACAAGATGCGATCTCAAATTTGTGCTTCCCACTTCCCCAGTCAAAGCTGAAATCAGCTCTTTCCATCTATTTTCTTATGACCTCTGCAGAGCTGAGACATTTACCAGCAGCCATTGCTTTTCCCCAGTTCCTTTTGCTCCTGTTAGACTTTCTTCAGCTAGGAATAATTAACTACTGTATTAGCAGCATCTTGAGATGGGCTGTCACCGAATGCAGGGCCCCCGCACAGCTCATTAGGCTCTGAAAGAGAAAAGATGAAATCAGCTATCAAGTGATGCAGTCAGAACATCGTTGCAAAACACCAGAGTGCTTTGGGAACACACTGGAAGCTCCTGCCCACTCCCACTGGATCACCAGCCCCAGCCTCCTTGCCTGTACTCAGTGGCTGCTGTGGAGGCGTTTCAGGGAATGCTGTCCTTGCCTGCTGAACAAACAGTGCCACGTATGAACCTGTCAGACCACTGAAAAGCACTTCACAAATTAGGTCTTATCAGTAGCTACACAGCCTCCTCAGTATGAAGGCACCAGCTGAAAGAACATATTAAAGGCTGAATATGATTTTTTTTTTCTTTTTTCCTTTTTTCTTTCTTTTTTTTTTTTTTTTTTTTTTTTTTAAAACTTGTTAACAATTAACTGATGTTGCAAGTTGCAGGGAAAAGGTCTCCTGTTCTGAGATGAAAAGGGAGAAAAAAATACTCTGCAATGACTTACAGAATGGGGCTTGCAGAAATGTGGAAAATTAAGAAGACCTAAAAAGCTGAGGATGATGCCTGTGCCTTAACTAATGCTGTACCTTTGGCTCACAGAGGTTAGTTAGCTTGAAGGAAAGATGGAGTATCTGCTTCTAGCTAAACCACATTCCTTTCATCAGGTATCTGTCAGACTGTGAATTTTACATAAGGGTAACTTCTTGCTGTTGTTATTATGAAGCTCACCACGTCAGTGCATCACTGATGGGAAAGGATGGTGAGCACTGTGACCAAGGGCTGTGAGCTCCAAGAACTGCAAGCACAGAGAGAAAGCACTGGGGTGAAGATGAACACAGATATGTGCTCATCCTAGTCTTTAAGACCATGGGCAAAGGGGGACTGTGTGATTTTTCAGGCTGGCCAGCAGACCCCAGAGTCTCTGGTACTAGTGGCCAACAGTGGATCAAGTACTTTGAAGTGCTTGGGGGTGTCATTAATACTGTGCAGGTGCATGTTGGTGAGTTCAGCCCCAGGAGATTTGTGCTGTCTTAAAAAAAGTACTTGAAAGACATTTACTAAGAGGTTTCCAACATGCAAACCCTAAAAATTCATTTTTAGAAAAGACACAATTAATGTGATTACACTACATTTTAGTTTGGTACCTCCCACAGTTTTCTTTTTTCATATGATATGCAAAAAGTACATGCTAGAAGGTTTTATGTAATATTTCCCTAGTATTGGACAGATAACTTTTGATAGCTGTAAAAGTGAAGAAAGAGTCAAGATCTTGCACAAAAAATGCAGGCCATACTGTACATTTTTAGTAGTTGAAATTTTCAAATAACCAGTATGTGAGGCAAAAAAACATCTTGTTCAAATCTACGGAGGGTCTCTTTAAAAGTCAGTATTTATCAACTCTTAATATTTGAGTTTGAAATTATGATCCTTATTTGTTCTCCACTATTCATTATACATAACATTAAAGAATTTTATGATAAAATTACCTTTTAAATAACATCTATCAACAACAAAAAAAACCACTGAACTAAAGTCCTCTGCAGGGAATGTGACAAACACCAGGCAAGCCACCTGATATTTATGACAAGTTCTTAAAAACGGGTGTCTCCTGGCCAGTTCCTTAAACTTGTGCCTAGTTCTTTCCACTCAGGCTATAAACTTCTGATGACAAATGTCTGTTTCAAGGTTAGAGCTGGTTTGTCAATAAGTTATTTCTCACACAATACAGTCCCCCTTGCTCTTTATGAATCACTCCCTGATTTACAAATATATGCTGAATAGCCTAGATGAGTCTGCTTCAATTCAATACCAGGAGTTTTGTTGCCTTGATATAGGAAGGTGTATCTGCAGCTGATACTGATGAAATTCCTCTTCATACCTTGCTGGGTGCCAAAATTGCTTGTGCTCATCATGCATCACCCTGACTAATGGCAAGGAAGGAGGTGCTGCCCCACAGTTTTGGATTATGACCTGCAAAGGCATGGATTACTGGGATAAGGGACAGAAAATGGGTGTCAGTCTCTTTGCCAGCCCCTCTCCCCCCGTTTTAGTCCCTTGTGAAGTGATTGCCGGGTGATATAATGAGGTCTGCTGTTGAAATCTGCACTCTCTTTACCCCCAAGCCCATACTGCATCTGTACCACCTCTACCAGAAATGGGAACTGGTCTGTGGAGAATGAGGCACTGGGCTAAACCAATGTACCTCAGCCAGATGGGAATTAATGTGAAACTTTTTTGCTGTTCCCATTCTGCCAGGTTGTCAATATATTTCAAAATTCTGCTATACTTTCATGAATGAGGAAGAAAAATTTGTGAAGGCCCTTGCAGAGGAAGGAGAACATAACACTGTGAATATGAAATCGCAGAGAATCAGTGGGTTAATCAGTGCAACCCCTGGTGTACTATGCCACCAGCTCTGTCCAGTGAGTCATGGAAGTCTTTGCTCAAAATAATACTCTCATATCCCAAGCTGGCTCTGGGCAGCTTCCCTTTCTGTCTGGCCACCAGGTCTACAGTTTTCTCAGCAGAACCTGGATCCAGTGAAGGCTAAATCAGGGGGAAAACAAAAAAAGGAACGTGAGGAGACTAAAGTAGAACTAGTCCTATCTAACCAAGAACTGCTGCAGGGTATTTTTTCAGTTGAAGAGAGCTGAGTAACAACCATAAATGCACCTATGAACACTGAATAATTTGCAGCAAGCTGTAGGCAGAACTAATGCTACATCCTGAAGGTCACAGCCTGCAGAAACTAGCTCTCTTAAAAAGTAAAATACTAATTGCAAATATCCCTTGTACTGACAACTCACCAGCTACATTAACACAGAGCAACATCATATGGCTAAAATAATCCCACAGGTATTTCACACCCGATTTAAATTCAACCATTAGCTTTGGTTTAAAAATTTTCAAAAATGCGGATGGGAGAAGGTTTCATTAATGCTTAAAGTAAAAGCTGCTTTGGGAAAATTTCAGTGTTTCTTTGTACAGCTCAGACACTCCACTATTGTACCCTTCACTATACTGGAAACAAAACAAGCTGGGGAAACACAGGAACCCACTCACTACATCACATAAAAATCAAAGTGCTGTGCCTGGTGAGAAATGCATCTACTAGTAAAGATCTTTGCTTTCTTAGAAATAAAGCACTGTGATACTGGTTAAACAGGCAAGAAAGTGTAAGCTTATGCAGGAATTTTGTGTATCCTGAGCAGATATTAACCAACACTGCATTTACTGACATCACACCTTTAGAAAACATTCCTGATTTTTAATTCATTAGTAGTTCTCTGGGCACTAATGACCTGAAGATAGATGTAAAAGAAAGCTGTGTTTATCAGTGTTCGTGCCTGGGAGTAGCTTTACTCCAGGAGAGTAACGTGTGAAGCAAAGAAAGACATAATCCTGATTTACAAGAGAAAATGTGTGAAGTCCTGTGTAAAATCTACTAGTCTGATTCTAGTCCTCAAGATCTGGGAGGGGCAGGGATATTAGCACAAACTTTCTTATTTGAGAGCTTCTGATTAACAAAATTTTACTGCCCAACACTTTGTGAAGAGAATCCACAGGACGTTTTTTGTGGTCTCTCCTCTTATAGAAGCACTACAAGTACCAGTCCTTGGATAGTGGATTGTGGGAAACATTTAGACGTTCCTCAGACAGGTTGTCAGGAAGATAAAGCACCTTCAAGTCCATACCAATAAGCACTTCTCAGTCATAGCAGTCATAGCAGATTGTACTTAGTACGCGTATTTTATACCAGGCAATTAAATGCAGTTACCCAAATGAATACAGAAGCTGATTACATATTGTGCATCAATTATCACAGGCAATGAATGCCACGAGACAAAAGAAATTAACACAATGTAAACCTAATTTGATAACTGAGCAGATTGCTAAGTTAAAAACCTACCCTTTAGATATCCATAACACCACAGACAATGAATTACAACACGGAGTGAAGTTGATTAAATGCACCACTGTAAAGAAGCTCTGTGGAGTGCCTGGGTCAGCAGCCAGACCCAGGATGCAAGAAGGACATTCTCTGCCCAGCTGTCAAACTGACCTGCTGGGTGACCTGCAGGCCTTTCACCTCTTTGTCTAATTTTACTGACCACTAAATCCTTCAAGGAAAAGACTGAGGCCATCAACCTTTTGAAACCTGGGACTACAAGTCACAAAGACATTAAATGTTATTGGTGCTGGTTCTTGAGACAACACAGATGGGCAGGAGAGATGTAATATCTTGTGATTGGTTACATCTAGAGAAACTTTCCAGTTCTCACAAGAACAGCATGTGCAAAGTGTTTGGTTTGTTACTGTTCTCCATGATTCATAGGACAGCGGTCACTGGGTTGGTCACACTTCACCTGACCTGCCAAAGCACAGGTCATTTACCAGGCCAGCTCCAGCTGTCTCCTAAAATATATCAAGTGTCTTGTACTGGTTCTTTCCAGCTTTTTGATTTCTCCATCTGCAGACAGGACACCCAGTAAAGAAGGAAGAAAAAGAAAGAAAAGATAGACAGGGATCTGCTGTCAGTCACGATCCATTTTTTTCCTTATCTTAGTTAGGATGAAGAAAAAAGCTGGGAATAGGAACAATGAACATGATATTTTTGTACCATATCAGCCTACCTGGAGCACATGAAATAAAAGAACATCTCCAATGTGACTTAGAAGATGGCTTTTATTAATAATATCACATGGTCAGTGTTTTGAAAAGAAGCACTGTCTCATATTTTTGCATGGTTAATGTTGTTAACATATACAAAACCTCACCTGAATTCTGAAAGTCAAAAGTAACTGAAGGAAAACAGAAATTTCTTACAGCAGCTTGCAAGAAACTCCAAGCACTTACCAATTCAATTTAAAAAGTACAAGAGGCACCAGAGCATTTCTGAAGAAGTATCTTATTTTCTGGGATACGACCCTAACTTAGGCATCTTATATATGCTTCATTCCCCCACATCTCTACTGAAGGAAAACCAGTTATTTTCCAAGGTCTCCAGAGAGTCACCCTGCTTACCTGTTTCTGTCTGTCACATCTGCCTTTTACAGTAGGCCTTTGAAAGCAAAGATTGGTTTTGCAGGAATTGGCCCTTCCTTTAAAAGCTTCATTAGAACCAAACCAGTGAAGACAAGCAGGGTATGAGCCTTAGAGCCATAATGGGAGCTCTCTGTTCATGAGTTCACTCACATAATTCTGACTACATTATGAATGAATCGTAACACTTTTGCTCATTATAGATTATGTCATTAAAAAACTACATTGGCATCTTATAAAAACATAAGCAACAGCATTAAGATTTCACTTTTCACTATGTACACTGAATAAAAGGGTCTTTACAAAGTTACAAAGGATCTTTTCCACCAATTTTCACTGAAAAAAAAAAAAAAAAAAAAAAGTTAATGAGTAAATTATGGCCATACTTACAGAACTAAGACAACTTAGAGAAGTTAGAGACACCCTGGAAGTGTTCAAGGCCAGGCTGGATAAGGCTTTGAGCAACCTGATCTAGTGGGAGGTGTCCCTCCTCATGCAGGGGGGTTAGAACTAGATGATCTTAAAGGTGGCTTCCAACCCAAACCATTCTACGATTCTATGAAAACTCATAATATATTTACGTCTTTCTTCTAAATTTAAAACATCCAATTTGGACAAAACACATTTTCTAGAAGAACTGCTCATTTGAGATGCTGTATTACTTATATCTTTTGCCTCAGCACTTCTTCAAGATAGCACATGGTATACATTCAGGCCAGATTTCTCTCCAAAAGCAGAATAGTGCAAGATTTCAACACTGAAAATAAAAAAAACAAACCCAAACCAAACCAAAGGTCTTCAAGATAAACAGGTGTTCTCTTGCGATGCTCCTTGAAAGGTCTCTCAGTAATATTTCATGCTAAATCCTGAACTACACTGACATTTCAGAGCAAAGCCTTAACAGGTTACAAATGCTTTTTCTTTTGTGTGTATTTTAGCAGCTGCAGTCTGAATATGCTGAAGTCTATAAATAACAGAATCTGGAGGCACATTAAGCAAAGCATTATAAAAGTCCAGCTTAGTGATTGAAAAAGCATATGCTGTTCCAAAATCATGTGGAAGAGGAAAAAAAAACCAACCCAAACAACAAAAAGAACTTTGCAAGCTAGCAATGCAGAAAAGCCTTGATAAAAACTGCTCTGATTATTCCTTGAACACAAAACACTGTTGTGAATTGATTTGGTCTCCATTTTTCATTCAGTCGAGACAACTTGCAACTGTGAATCACTTGCTTCTCATTTTAAAGGGCTTTCTGCGTAAGCTAGACCAACCCTTTATTCAAACTTATGCATTTTAAGAATTTATGTTGTTATAAGTGAGAATTGTATTCAACAACAATAAAATTATTTTGAAATCTTTTGATTACTTACAGCAGTATTTTAATAGTAGGCCTTGTATCACACTGCTCTCTACTGAAGGACAACCACTGCTCTAAGAAACATGATATCCAACATTATTGCATTTCAGGCAACATAAAAAACACCCAAAGCAGATCTCAAGCAATCACACTTCAGCATCTTCACTGGAAGGCTGAATACTAAAATGCTGGAATGCCTTCTTGGTGCCCTAAAGTCACCTAGACCAGTCATTTTAAGTGAGTTATACTTGGTATTTCTTATCTATCTGGGCTTGAGGAAACATCTATAAGAATATATATATATCTACACTTATCACATACCTCCTCCCACTCTATTATACAATGTCCTTACCTCATGTTTACTAGAGCAACTTTAAAAAGCTGCAATACAAAAGGTTGTTTGGTAGGGTTTTTTTAAGGAAAAAGAGAAGAACATACAATTTTAAAAAGGGAAAAAAACCAAAAACCAAAAAAGACCAAAGCAAGTTGGGTCACTGTTTCAGAAAGAGCATTTTCACTTTCTGGCAAAGCTGAAGTGAAACCACTCCCATGTCACCTCCTGAAGAAAATGAACAGCTTGACAGGTAAGGCCTGTTTTTGACTTATTGTGAGCTCCAGGGACAGTATCATACAGCCCACCAGAGGCAGGGGAGGATTGTTACTGAATTTCCAAATGAACACAGGCTGCTCTCTTCTAGCCCCAGAAGACCAGGGCAGAACTGAGTTTCACATGGCAACACTATGTATGGAACATCTATTTTAAGTAACTTTTTCGAAGTTCCTAGAATGCATTCATTATAATTTTTCTTCTCCTCTGAAGCCTGTATAATTGAATGCCTGGAATTAAAGCAGCCTGTCTTTTCAGACAGAGATTAATGGGGAAAAAAAATCCTTGTCAATCAAAACAATTCCATACTTTTTAAATATAGTTTTATCATTGGACCAAATTGTGACAAGAAGTGACCTCCAAGTGTCCTTGGTTACAGACTTCGGTAAAGTGTCCTGGGTGATCTGCAGAGCATTTTTTTGGCAGAGTAGTGAAGCTATCTAAAGTCATATTGATCGAAATTTTATGCAGCCCCATCAAGTATTCCCTCAGTGACGGCTGATAAGTCAGACTCTGGAAAAGAGGCTTAGGTTTGTGTTGTTTGTTTGTTTTAATTTAAGTTTTCTGGTGTTAAATTCTGCTTAAGTTCTTGGTATCTCTTCTATCAACTTACATCTGTCCTGACTCCAAAAGCTGTCATCTCCTCCTAGCACATCACACTCAGGATCTTTTCACCAGCTACAAGCTTTGAATTGGTTGTGTGCTCTCTGGTCTCATTTATCTTGTATTCCTTCGATTCCTCTTAGCATGCCTCCTGTTCTTCTCCATTTAACCCACAATGCTCATTCTTGACTTTCTTTGTATTTTTTTGTGTTTGCTTCCATCCATTGCCTCCATGCTTCACCTTACAATGAAGGCACATTTTTCAGTCTGCCATGGGCCATTTCCTCATCCAAGTATCTCTTCACAGCCACGACAGTATTGTCTGCTATATTTTGCTCTTTTATAGAGGAGGGAGATATTCAGCTCACCTAACTCCAGCTAATACAGATAACTCTGCCTGAGGTTTCCTGCTGCCCTCATCACCAAGGGAGAGAACAAACTACCTCCAGCAGCCTGCTTCAGACACGTAGCTTGCTAAGCAGCAAAACACACCTTGGAGGCCCATGGCTCATTGCTCTGGCTCAAAGTCTACACTGTAATTTTGGATATGGACATCAGATTTGTCAGACACCCATAGGATGAAATAAGCAGGGCTAAGATTGGGAGCCCAACCACTGCTCAGCTTCCTGCGTGCTGTATTAATCCCCCCAAAACCACTCATTACTGAGAGACTTGGCTCCCACTCTTGCCCTTTGCCTCCCTGATAACTCACAGCAAACCTCAGGAGAACAGAAACCATGAGCTGGTTTGCAGTAAGTCACAAGAATATCCCCAAATATAGATACATGGGGATATTTAGCAAGATAGATGCTTTGCTTTCTAAATTTTTTTTCCTGTCCATCCCCAGTGAATATGCCAACATATGACTATAAGTGTTTGACAACAGGAGCTGCCCACTCAAACACATTTCCTACAACTGCAATGCCCTACATCTTCCCGTTCTCTGGAGACAGAATTAATCCTGGACCTTTTCTACTTACTTCCAAATGTACTTCCTCAGCCCCACTTCTTTACCATATACTTACCTTCAACTCCCATTTTAAATGGGAGTCTTTCACTTCCCATTTTAAAAAGATCAGTGTGGACCACACACATCTCTCAGCTACCATAGTCCCCTCTTTCCACCCATCAGCCTTATTCAGGCTGCTGTTGGCTTTCTTTATCCTTCATGTCATGCTTAGGGGCACTGTCTTATTTTTATTAGGTGGTGAGGATGGTTACAGCTAGTGTCTCCCTGTCCTCTCCCTTTTTTCAGGTTGTTTGCTGTGAGTAAATGAGGAGAACAAAGATTTGCCACCTTCCACAGGACAAAGAAGAGTTTCCAGGCTCTTTGTGCTCCCTCATACCTATTTAGTTTTCAGCAGAGGCTGAATTAAGTTGCTAAGAAGAGAGGAATGCTGTCCATTTTCTGAGCAGTTGTGTATGGGATTGCTAACAAGTTACTGTAGGGTTGAAAATTTAGGAATATCACATGCACTTTGGATGTGGTCTTCTTCACGGGGCACTTAGACAACTTCTTTCTCTTCTGTTCAGGGAGAAGTAATCCCACATTTAACACAAGGTTAGATCAGAACAGCAGTTACTGTGCATCAGCTATGACCAGGCAACAAGGATTATTTTGAGAGTTCTCCCTTGTAAGTACCTGTCAGGGATCAGGGTAGAGGAAGCTTGAGTTGTAGATTACAGTGAATATAATGAGGCTAAGAGGCCTCCTTCCAAGTGGTTCTGTCGTACCTTTACTCAGACAACAGCCCTTCCATTCCTCTTTTCCTGGAATGGTATCTTGTATGTGTATTTGCTTTTTCCTGTTTCAATTATAATTCTTCAGAGCAGAAAATCGTGTGTATTTCTCCTCAGGCAGGGCTAAAATCTACTAGGGACGCAGTGCTCACTGGGCTGTACTTGGACTAATGCTGGCTTTAGCCAGAAGCCCCCCAGGTCAGGGATGTCAGTGAGGCAGCAATGTTCTGAGATCCAGGAGCAAGGCCAGCCCCCTGACAGTCTTCTGCAGCCAGGATTTCCTCCCTTTTGAGACCTTTAAGATGCAATTATAATGTAAAATTAAGAATCATAGAATCACAGAATCGGCTGGGTTGGAAAGGACCTCAGAGATCATGAAGTCCAACCCTTGATCCACTACCGCTGCGGTTACCAGACCATGGCACTGAGTGCCACATCCAGTCTCTTTTTAAATATCTCCAGGGATGGAGAATCCACAACTTCCCTGGGCAGCCCATTCCAATGTCTGATCACCCTCTCCATGAAGAAATTCTTTCTAATATCCAACCTAAACTTCCCCTGGCACAACTTAAGTCCATGCCCTCTTGTCTTGTTGAAAGTTGCCTGGGAGAAGAGCCCAACCCCCCCCTGGCTCCAGCCTCCTTTCAGGGAGTTGTAGAGAGCGATGAGGTCTCCCCTGAGCCTCCTCTTCTCCAGGCTGAACACCCCCAGCTCCCTCAGCCTCTCCTCACAGGACTTGTGCTGGATCCCTTCACCAGCCTGGTTGCCCTCCTTTGGACCTGCTCCAGGACCTCAATCTCCTTCCTGAACTGAGGGGCCAGAACTGGACACAGGACTCGAGCTGTGGCCTCACCAGGGCTGAGTACAGGGGCAGAATCACTTCCCTGGACCTGCTGGCCACGCTGTTCCTGATCCAGGCCAGGATGCCATTGGCCTTCTTGGCCACCTGGGCACACTGCTGGCTCCTGTTCAGCTTCCTGTCAATCCAGACTCCCAGGTCCCTCTCTGCCTGGCTGCTCTCAGCCACTCTGTGCCCAGCCTGGAGCTCCCCATGGGGTTGTTGTGGCCAAAGTGCAGGACCCAGTACTTGGCTTTGTTGATCTTCATCCCATTAGATGAAGACCACTGATGATGATACCGTTCCCCTCTCTCCATGCAGACTCCCCACCCCTTTCATGCAGCTAATAATTCTTTCACCCATCCTCTTCTAAAGTGTTGTAGGTTTGTTTGTCTTGTCTTAATTTGGATTAAAGGTTTTCAGGGCAGAGAACTTGCCTTTATCTGTGTTGGCATAGTATGTTGTAAATTTATTGCACTAAATAAATATTTTGTAAGACCAAGGGCAATAACAAGAATATTGTATTTACTTTACTGTAATACAGTATTTCCAGGCTTCAAGATACCATCAGAACCAACTTAAAGTCAACAACAAGACCAAAAGATTTGCAGACCCTTTAACAGTGAAGCGGAAGCCATGAAGTCACTATGTGAAACTTTAGTAAATTAGTTACTTATATTCATAAACAGCAGTTGGTACTGCAGTAAAAATCTTTGCAAATCTGCCTTCTGGAAAATATAAAGCAGAATATAACCAGTGTAAACCAGCTTCACATGTGTATTATAAGGGGCACAAATGGCCTACTAGTTACTTTTTAAACAAATGCAATGTTAATACTTTCACTGCAACATTATGAATAAAGCATTCGGCCCATAGCTATGAATATGGTAACTGATGGCTTTTGACTTGTTTATTGTCATTCAGCAAGTTTCTGTACCGTGCTCTCCTGGGACTAAATCTTGACTTCACCTCCTGAATGTGCAGAGGACACAGCCTGTGTAAAGGGCACTGGGATGGAGCAGTTTCTCTCAGCTTCACAAAATCACAGAATGTGAGGGCTTGGAAGGGACCTCAAAAGATCACCAAGTCCAACCCCGAGTCTGTCAGGGCAGGCTCACCCGTGGTAGGTTTCACAGGAACATGTCCAGATGGGTTTTGAATGTCTACAGAGAAGGAGACTCCATAACCTCACTGAGAAGCCTGTCCCAGTGTTCTGTCACTCTCACAGTGAAAAAGCTTTTTCTTATATTTATGTAGAACCTCTTATGGTCCAGCTTGACCCAGTGTCACTCGATATCCTCCCTACAGCAGCACCAAGGTCTTCTGGCACACAGAAAGGAGAACAAGGTGCTGGGGCCAGTGTTGGTTGGCACCACCTCTGCTCATGCTGTTAATGGTTCGTTTCTTATAAGTTTCGAGGTATGAAATTAATTAAAATTATTGTGATGAAGCAAGGGATTGAACTGACAAGAGTATGAACTGCCTTTGTTTATTCAGGTGATACTACTGCAGATGCAAAGCAGATGCATGTAGAGAACAAAGCCCTGTCCTTTGAATTTACAGTCTGAATAGAAAACATCTTGTGAGATTGATGTCTTTTTGTTTAAAATACTTGGTCTACATTAGGAGTGCCCGGGTGACACTAGTGGCCTGTGATACAAAAGTGACCAGGTTATATGACCTCTGTGTACCTTCTTGCTTGAAGCTCAGAGCAACAGCAAGTGGAGTAGTTTGAATGGGTCCCATTTATCATGCTTTTAATTGCCTGATAGTATTTCTTTCAGTAGTAAAGATTAATAGACCTCCTCGGTCTCCAAATATCTTCCAAACTATTCAAAATTGCAGTTCATCTAAAACAAATAAGGGCTGTTAAGTTCTCAAGAAATGGAAAAGCAGCTGTACAGGGATCTAGGAGATTCCTGTTCCTCACATAAATCTGCAATAGATCTTGGGTAAATAATTCACACTGCTTATTCCTTGAGCCCTCACTCATGAAATGGTATGATAGTATGTTCTTTATCCCACACCTTAATTATTTTGTCTAGTCAGGCTGTTCTTTGCTTATTGGTTATGTGCGGCATCAGCCTGTAGGTTACTCAGGATTGCATTAGGTCAGAGAATAATTTTTTTCCTATTAAAAATCAAAACCAAAGCAGAGTACAAAAAAGAAAAAAAGTCAGTGATCATAATTTCTGATGGAATCACTGTCTATCTGAAAGTGGAGAAAATAGGAAATTTCCTATAGAAGGACTCACAATGAAATTCACACCCTGACAGGTGTAAATTACAGCCTGTATCTCATCTTGTTCTATCTGCAGCTCCTTTCTTAGTCGTGCATAGCAGCAGTGTAAAAAATATTTCCCATGTGTGATCAAGCAAGTACAGGCACATAAGATGCAAACAAAACATGAGACTTTAAAAAAATTGTTTACTGGTATCTTAAAAGAAAACTGAAAGCTTGTAATCACGTAGTTTCTAAATCAGATAACTGATTTACCTGGGAACAAAATTGTGCTTGGGAACAGGATTTAAGAAATTCTATGAAATACTTTCTTTAGCAAGTTACAGGGACCTGAGGTAGCTAAAATAAATTACAAAAAAACCAACCAACCAAACAAAAAAAAAAACAAAACAAAAAACCAACAACAAAACCCCCACAACATTATGATTGTGTTGTTCAACCACAGATACAGTAGATCACTTAAATTCTGGTCATAAAAGAGCAGCTCAGTGGAAAAGCATGGGAGATCTGCTTTTCATCTTTTTTTCTCAGTGTTGTACACAAGACCTTCTGATTCCATATGCTTTATGACATGCAATAGATTACTTCAGGCAAATATCAATACCCTGTAGTAAACACTGCAGAAACCCTGTTTTATCTGCTCTCATCTTTGAAACAGTGAACTCCTCCCCAAGTCCCATGGGTTGGTGACACTGTGAAGAGAATCTCTTGCACACAGTGAAGCATCATCAAGTTTGGGAGGAGTCACCAGATGGAGTTGTAGCACATGGTTGTGTTAGTCTGTATTTCAGGTTACAAACAAGATTTCAGCCTTGGTAGAATTTCCATGTTGTTAATCTTCTTCAGGATAATGGTGGTTAGATCCAAGGGAGCAGCGTACTCAGTTTAATTACATTGTCAGAGACACCTGAGCCAGGAAATTTTCTCTTTTAAGCTGGCAATTCCCTTTCATTCAGGACCAGTTTACAAAGTCTTAATTGTTAAGCTACCCATACAAAGACTACACCTAACCTTAACTACTGATTAGCTCTACAAATGCTTATCAGTTGATGAACACAACTCACCACAGCTCAGAGAAGAAGCAATAATTTTCTAGATGATAATTGACCCTCTTCATTGGGCACTCCACTTAAAAATTTGCTTGTTTGAATACTGCATGGACAGCATATGATTTCTCAGTGAACAAAAAGAGATGCCATGTGATCTGGCAACAGATCCTCTGAAGAAGATACAGACAAGGTACCAGATTTTTGTGTAATCACCCGCACCGTTTTTGCTCTTTCCAGCATAAGGCAATCAAGGCTTGCCATTTGGCTTCCTGGTATTCAGCATCTGGGCCAGTAAATTCACCTTAATTTGAGTCTATGCATGCTTCTAAGGGGGCTTTAATAGTGGAAAGATTCATGTTCCATCTCATCTCATCTCTCTCATACTAAGATACACGTGTGCAGATCCATCACCGAGAATGGCCTGGCCTCTGTTACCATTAATTGAAGTATATTAAGAGATTTGGCAGAAAAAATATCTGAATTTGAAATATCAAGAGACAGATCCATCTAGTTTCACATCCTGTTTCTATAATATACCTTAATTACAGTTAATTAGGAGATATTGTTCCTGGTGGAAAAGCATCTGACATAGCTTCATGGGTGATTAAACATAGAACAGAAATTGATACAATTGTTGAATGCAGGATCTGTTTACTATTACTGTACAACTCTCTCTAGAGTATCATTCCTCTTACAGAGCAAGAGAAAAGAAAGTCACAGGCCAAAAATATTCCTGTGCCTCATGATGCTTTAATATTCCCTGCTGTCTTCTTGAATTTTTTACTGTTGGCCCCTTAGGATGCTAGTGCATGATCCAGCTCCCACTGAAGGTAATCAGGGGCTTCTCAGTTGGCTTCAGCTGAGCCACAGTAGATACTAAATGAGCAGCAGAGAGGGGAAAGTGCTACAGGGACTGACCCCTGTGGAAAAAAAATGCAGTTGGACACAACGTCAATGAGGGCTTCAGTGTCATTTGTGAAAGAGTAATCTTTGATTTATTGGAGGAGTGCTATTAGCTGGAGTCCTTTTCTCATACAGTATGAAGCAGAAAAAGTGGAAACCCAGAGTGAAACCACAAGCTCAGCTTCTGCTGGTGTCAATAAGGTTTGCTCACACTCATTGATCTATGGCTGCATGTGACCCTGAAATATGTTTTGCTGGGCTGCCTGAGATCACTGCTCATGCTTAGAATAGAAATGGAAGGATTAGTTTTATCACTGAAAGGTAAGCAGTACATGCCTTCTGCCTGAAAATTAACAACAAAGGTAGTATCATTGGCTAGATTACTTGTCCTAGAAAAAGTCTTGTTTTGCACAGATTCTATACACACCAGTTTCCTAAATGCTCATTTACTCAGAACACCAACAGTTGTGATAAATCATATGCTATTTATTCTGTAGTGCAACTAGATGGTTTGGGCAAAGATTTTCAAATTGTTGATTTATATTTAAAGGCAAAACCACTCTTTTGCTGCATTTTTTCCACTCCCGGTGATGGATTTCATCTTTGCTATGTGATCCAGATATTTAACCACCTCTCACCACTTCTCCCATGAATTGTTTATACAGTGACTTGGCAGTGTAATTTGCATATCACAGGAAAGATCCCATTACATGTTCCCAGAGGTGAGGTTTCACCAGCTTTATCACATTCTGCCACCTATGCACAACCCTGAAGCAGAGTGCTTGGTTAATCCAGAAAGTCACTTCTCGGCTGCCAACAGTAATTAAACATTAATGGTGCAGTTACGAACTTTTCAGTCACTCAAAACTTATCTCCCCATTGTCTTTGGTAAATATAATACCTAAAAAAGGTATTTATCTTTTCATGCAAATTTTTCTGCTGCAGGAAGATCACAGAGCATTACCCTGACTCTATTCAGTTCAGCTGTTGCAGATTTAGCCTAGAATGCACAAAGAAAGAAAAGCTGAGAGAAGGGAAACGTGCTTAGGAGCAGAGTAACTCAATTTACCACAGAAGAGTCAAAGAAGACTCGGGGTTGGAGATGGTATTTTCTCTCCAGACTCATATTTGGTGTTGAAGGGGAAAAAGGTTTTAGCTTCAGATTTCTGGGTGATAAAAAGCCCATGTTTGAGTGTATTACAGATTATTCTTCACCCATCATATGAAACATAAAAAGAAAAAATGACAGCAGCATAACCTTCACTGAGAGGCACACTTACTCCAGGAGCACTCTACTACATTAAAGCATGCAACCAGGTAACAGAAATTAAAGGGAAGCCAGAACCACACCACAGTTGAACACAAACAAATTTCTTTGCACAAAGCACTGCTGCCTTATTATTTTCTCAATTAGCAGACAAAGATTCCTGCACCTTCAAATAGAGTCATCCAACATACATTTTTGGGTAACTAACATTGCAGATAGCAAATCTTGCTACCTTTGATTGTCACTAGGCAAATTCACCTTGCAGTGAAAGAACATGCACATGAAAATTCAAAAAAGCAAACTCAGTTTGGGTGAAATTTGGAGATCTAGAGTAGACTTACTAACAAATACTTCTAAGCCTCCTTAGAAGGTACCCCACACAACCCTAAGTATATCAACCATCAGTTGCAGACAGTGCAATAGCTGACCCAGCATCTCTTTCTCAAGCAATATGACAAAGTTAAAAAATCCTGGCTGGAAGACAGAGAAGGGGTTGATTCAGTGACAAAACTAAGGGGTCTTTGAGTCACAAGGTCAGCCTCAGTGAACAGTGATTGAAACTTGTTATCCTGCCATAGCCCAAGAGAGTGCAACAGCCAGCAGTCACAGTGACAGAACAAAAAGGCAGATCAGGCTGAGCTGTCCCCTCAGGTCCAGGGATAGCATGGTGGGCAGAAAGCAAAACCTGAGAGCTGTTCTTACCTGTTTAAAAGCCAGCATTTAGTTTTCAAGCTTGTCAGTGTGATCCCTATTGAATGCATTGTGTCTACTCACATGCCACCCTGACATTTTGTTTTAGTAGTACAAAAAGAAAAAAAAAAATCGCCCCAAAACCAAGGGGTGAGGTTATGAAATCAAATATGATGTTTTCTGCATGTTAAAATAAGTATTACTCCCACAGAGACCTGGAAGCTCAAACCACTGCAGTGCTGTGCCAGTACATGAAAACCAAAAAATGGAACTGACCTGGGTTTCACGGTTCAAGCGCGCTGTGGCAGGGATCCCGGCACTACTTCCAAATTCTACACTCGAATAAACACAGTTGTAGTTCCTTGAAGCGGATGCTTTTAATGCAGCCTGAACAGGGTGAGAAAAAGGGCATATTCCTGAAGCCTATATTTCTTAGGTAGAAATAATCCAGCCTGGAGAAGCCCGGCTCGTGACTGTTTGCTATTAAGACTGTACAGGAGAGAGGGAGCGTCTTTGAGTTCACATACTTAACGCTCAGTGGTGTGTCTGTGGAGTGGCAGGAAACAAACAACAGCGAGGAGGGGTTAACCACAGACCTGCTGGCTAAAATCTATAAGCCTGGAAACAGAACTGAGAGGGCTGAAAGGTCAGATACAGTTGATTTCTTTCTAATAGGGGGCTCAGGCATGGAACTGCCAGGCACAAAGATGCTTATCAGAAACTGTACCTACATCCTTTCTCCCCCGTAAATGTAAAACAGCCGTGGTACGTGTTATGTCAGTCTTTCTGAACTGATCTAGAATGTCCTCCTGGTTCCCAAATAGAGCACCACAGCAAAGTATCTGTACAGTAAGTAGAAAGAAAGGGCTGAGAAATTAGATAAGTTGTCTATGCACAGATCATCATAAGAATATCTAAAACCAGTCAACGTCACCACTGGATGTGTCCTCCACATAATTTCCAGAAACAACAGCGTGGCTTCTGGACAAAAGTCACCATTCTGCCATAATTCCATCAAAGTGCAGAAGGTCACATGCAAGTAAAAGTGTCTCTGAGACTAATATGTGATGGCAGAAAATCTCTTTACTTGGAGTCTACCTACTAAAATTTCCCCACCACTCCAGCAGATTCCTTCTTTCATAGAATCATAGAATTGGCTGGGTTGGAAGGGACCTCAGAGATCATCAAGTCCAACCCTTGACCACTACCGCTGCAGTTACTAGACTATGGCACTGAGTGCCACATCCAGTCTCTTTTTAAATATCTCCAGGGACGGAGAATCCACTACTTCCCTGGGCAGCCCATTCCAATGCCTGATCACCCTCTCTGTAAAGAAATTCTTTCTAATATCCAACCTAAACTTCCCCTGGCACAACTTAAGTCCATGCCCTCTTGTCATGCTGATAGTTGCCTGGGAAAAGAGCCCAACCCCCCCCTGGCTCCAGCCTCCTTTCGGGGAGTTGTAGAGAGCGATGAGGTCTCCCCTGAGCCTCCTCTTCCCCAGGCTGAACACCCCCAGCTCCCTCAGCCTCTCCTCACAGGACTTGTGCTGGAGTCCCTTCACCAGCCTGGTTGCCCTCCTTTGGACCTGCTCCAGGACCTCAATCTCCTTCCTGAACTGAGGGGCCCAGAACTGGACACAGGACTCGAGCTGTGGCCTCACCAGGGCTGAGTACAGGGGCAGAATCACTTCCCTGGACCTGCTGGCCACGCTGTTCCTGATCCAGGCCAGGATGCCATTGGCCTTCTTGGCCACCTGGGCAACATCACAGTTGATGCAACAGGCAGGAAAGGAAGGGCTTGTTGGTGTCATTAGCTGTGGATGCAGACATTGGCCTAGACCTGGGCATGGAGTACAGCACCAGTCAGAAAGTCCAGATGTGGGGAGGGCTTGAAAGAAGGAGAGAAAGCAGCTGCTTATTATGACTGGAAATGTGCAGAGGAAGAACAAGCAAATCTGTATTTCAGAAGACCTTGTTCAGTTGCAAGATGTAAAGGATCCGGAAGATATTTTCCAGAAGATATGTCACGAGCACTGCCATTGGCAGAGATCAGACATGGCTGGAGAAATTTTGTTTACAATCTTCTTGGTAATTTTTCTCAAAGACAGATCTGTCGTACTTCTCCCACCCCAAAATAAAACAAAACAAAACTAAACAGAATCCCCTCCAACTCTGTAACAGAATAACTGGACAATGAATGGTACTGAGGAAACACTCGTCATAACACAGAAATGTATTGTAAAGCATAATGTAGCACTGCGTTTGTATACATTTTTCACATAGGGAGTATTTATAGATGCAAAGCCAGGCAATTTCATATCTCTAGGTATTTATTTTATGCTTGTAAAATGAAATGACATTTTTCATCCCATCTCGACTGGGAAAGAAAATATATTTAGGTTATAAATTGTTTAGAATTACTTGCTAATGCTATCAGCTTTTCTGTATCTGCTTGTAGCAAGGACAGGAGAGAGACAGATAATGCTTTACACATAAAATCATGGAGAAAACCTGAAAACAAGCTTTGTTTTAAATTTTTTTTAAATTGTTCAAGTGACAGGAATCTGTTGCCTTGGAAGCAGATCTGCAACTGAATGAAACCTTTCACCTGTCCAACATCTGAAATATTTATTATCTGAGAGTGACTAGAAATTCAATAAAAGCAGACATACAATGCAGAAAGCAGGCCCTAGCTCATCACCTCCATGAATTTCACAGGTCCTGTGGCAGCCAGATTACATTTTGCCACGGACAGAGGGAAGTGGGCTCAACTGCAGTACTGGGCTGTCCTGGGTTAGGGAAGTGGTGTTCTGGAAGGTTGTGTGTGTGTGAGAGAGAGAGAGAGAGCAATGCCAGTGAAAGAACATCAAGGTCAGTGAGGAAGGAGGGGGAAAGATGCCCGAGCAGAGATTTCCCCACAGCCCGTGGTGAGATGGCAGCTGTGCCCATGCAGCCCATGGCAGAGCGCCGTGGAGCTGGCCTCGAAGGACCACAGTGGGGTAAATAAATGTGGATTTGTAGCCCCTGAAGTGTCACGGGTGGGCAGACATGGAGCTGCAGCCTGTGCAGCGTGGCAGAGAGGGTCAGCTGTGGATCTGCATCCCTGTAGGAGCCCGTGTCAGAGGAGGTGACTGTTCCCGCCGTGACTCTGTGTGCAGCCCGGGCGGGAGCAGTCTGTGCCTGAGGGACTGCACCTGTGGGAGGGACTCATGGCGGAGGGGTTCCTGAAGGACTCTCTGCCATGGGAGGGACCCCGCCTTGGAGCAGGGGAGGAATGTGAGGAGTCCTCCCCCTGAGGAGGAAGGAGCGGCAGAAACACCGTGTGGGGAACTGACCCTAAACCCCCCCTGCCCCTCCCTGTGCCCTGAGGGGGAGGCGGCAGCGAAGCGACCCGGGACTGGGGAGGAGAAGGGAGGGGTGGGGGGAAGGTATTAAGATCTGCCCATGTTTTCTCTTTCTCCTTGCAGATTAAGTTACTGCCTTTTCCTCCAAAGTTGAACCAGTCTGTTGTTTGCCTGTTATTGTTGGGGAATGCAAACCTCCCTGTCCTTGTCTCGATTAAGGAGCCTTTGGGTGGATTTTCTCCCTGTCCCAGAGTGGGGGTTGAGGTTGAGCAAGGAGAGGCCTTGCTGGTACCGGCTGGGCCTGAACCGTGATATGAGTGTAAGAAGAAACATGAGGAAGCAACGTCTTAACATCATATTCTACATAACTAAGTTGGTGAAGCAAAATGCTGGTGTTCCTCCTATACTGCCTGTAGTAAGGCTAAAAATTGTCATCACTTCCAACTAGAAGAGCCCACTCTTTTTAGAGATAATTACTTTTCCATTAAATTGTTCGTGGCCACTTGTTTCCCCATAAAAATTGCCCAGTGTTTTTGTCTTGTAGAAGTTGTTGTCTGGGTTGTTTTTTTTTTCCTTTTGTGTAACTTGGAATTAATTTATTACAGGGCTGAAACTTGGCAGAGATCCAGGCACAATGATCTGAAAAATGTTCGTACTAAAATTCAATGATGGGATTCCTTGTTTCTTTTATCTCAGAGCCTCCCTGAGAATTAGGTCCTGCAAAATGGAGCACAGTTAATGCACAAGTGGGCACATAATCCAGTTTGCTTTACTTTTCAGGAAAAATATTTTTCTGCTGCTGCAGACAAAAGCCTGAGTACGAACAAGCACCAGAGCTATGATTTAAGAAAACTGTATTTTTGCATAGTTGCTTTCAGCATCGAATCACACTTTGAAAGACATTCATTTTTTCCCTTGACATTTTTGCCCTTTATCACATTCACTTCTTTCTCAGAAAATCTAGATTCCCAAGGCCTTTGGCATCCTTACTATTGATAAGCAGCTTTAACATCTGCACAGAAGAATTGTTGGAGTTGTCCAATGAAGCTAAGAAGTAAAAGTCAAGATCAAAGTCCAATGTCATCATATCCTAAATTGTACTGGAATAAATGAAAATTTCTCCTACGACTGTGTGTGTGTGTGTGTATGTGCGAAGTGATGGAAACGTTGTAGTGAGATAACACACAAAATACGATCACTCCTTTCAGTTCACGCTGCTTCTTTATCACACTCCACTTGGCAACTGCAGGGAGATTTTAGCAGTAAATACTGGAACAGATCATAGAATCATAGAATGGTTTGGGGTGGGTTAGGGTTAAAGATCACTTAAAGATCACCTGGTTCCAACCCCCCTGCATGGGCAGGGACACCTCCCACCAGACCTGGCTGCGCAAGGCCCCATCCAACCTGGCCTTGAACACTTCTAGAGAAGAAGCATCCAAAACTTCACTGTGCAACCTGTTCCAGTGTCTCACCACCCTCACAGGAAAGAATTTCTTCCTCATGTCCAATCTAAATCTCCCCTCTTTGATTTTTAAACCATTTCCTCTTGTCCTCTCACTACACACCCATGTAAAAAGCCCTACCCTAGCTTTTTTCTAGGCCTCCTTCAGACATTGGATGGTTGCTATAAGGTCAATAACACCATTCTGAGTCAGTATGTCAGGCTTTTGGGTGAGGCACGGAACTGGTCCTGCTCTAACAATTAAAATGGAAGTGAGGTATGAAGAAGCTGGGGAGCTAAGCTGGGGGGGAGTGTGGATCAGCTGGAAGGCAGGAGGGCTCTGCAGAGGGACCTGGACAGACTGGAGAGTTGGGCTGATTCCAATGGGATGAGGTTCAACACGGCCAAGTGCCGGGTCCTGCACTTTGGCCACAACAACCCCATGGGGAGCTCCAGGCTGGGCACAGAGTGGCTGAGAGCAGCCAGGCAGAGAGGGACCTGGGAGTCTGGATTGACAGGAAGCTGAACAGGAGCCAGCAGTGTGCCCAGGTGGCCAAGAAGGCCAATGGCATCCTGGCCTGGATCAGGAACAGCGTGGCCAGCAGGTCCAGGGAAGTGATTCTGCCCCTGTACTCAGCCCTGGTGAGGCCACAGCTCGAGTCCTGTGTCCAGTTCTGGGCCCCTCAGTTCAGGAAGGAGATTGAGGTCCTGGAGCAGGTCCAAAGGAGGGCAACCAGGCTGGTGAAGGGACTCCAGCACAAGTCCTGTGAGGAGAGGCTGAGGGAGCTGGGGGTGTTCAGCCTGGAGAAGAGGAGGCTCAGGGGAGACCTCATCGCTCTCTACAACTCCCTGAAAGGAGGCTGGAGCCAGGGGGGGCTTGGGCTCTTCTCCCAGGCAACTATCAGCATGACAAGAGGGCATGGACTTAAGTTGTGCCAGGGGAAGTTTAGGTTGGATGTTAGAAAGAATTTCTTTACAGAGAGGGTGATCAGACATTGGAATGGGCTGCCAAGGGAAGTAGTGGATTCTCCGTCCCTGGAGATATTTAAAAAGAGACTGGATGTGGCACTCAGTGCCATGGGCTGGTAACCGCAGCGGTAGTGGATCAAGGGTTGGACTTGATGATCTCTGAGGTCCCTTCCAACCCAGCCAATTCTATGATTCTATGAAGAAGCTGGGGAAGCAAAGAGGGGAGGAAGAAGAGCTCAAAGAAAGAGGCAATACAGTGTCTGAACAATGTTATTGTACAAACTGTGCCACCACAGTTCAAATCCGATGCATACGCTACTGGAAAATGGGGGATTCCTGGCTTCAAAGTGACAGGTAACACTTATCTCTGGCCTTTTTCACAACACAATAGACCTTAAAATATTAACCAGTCCTCTGTTTCAGTTGTGCTGTTCAGGCACTAGTCCTGTGCCTTAATAGAGTGCACTGCTGATACTGGGCAGGAGTACTTCCCCATCCCTGATACTGAGTTCTATGCTCAGGAGAACAGACTTTTCAAGACTCTCCATTTATATTACTTCTCTGCAAATTACTTCTTCCATGTCTGTTCCAGTCCCTTCACCCTCTCATAGAGTGCTGTGCTTACGCTTTCCCAACAAGTTTTCCAGAGATAGATTGCTGGGCTCCAAAAGTACTCCAAAAAGCGCAGAACGTGCCTTCTTTCCTGCCTTTCCATATGCCTGGAATATCCCCCCTCCTTTCCCACCATGGTACATCAAGTACCTTCCCTTTCTTTCAAAAAGCTGAGAATCCATCTGCTCAGCAAAGCACTCCATCTGCGGCAGCAGCAAGTCCAGTGATGTGCTGCCAATATTTCAACAAAAGGTTCCTCTAAACCTGTTCCCCCGAGTCAGTAACACTGCCCAAATCCCCAGGGAGGGGATGCTTGCAGACAGGAGGTGTCTGGGACTGGCGGATTCTATTCATTTGGTTTTCCCATCTCAACAAAATGCTTTACCATATTAAAAGAAAGAGGCAGCTGCATTTGGCAACTGTGTTTCTGTTACATGTCTGCTACCAGAAATGGTCATACATAGGTCCTGGGGGGGGAAAAAAATATATATATATATATATATCTATATTCACAAATGTCTATCTACTTTTGTGGAGTTGCAAAGTGTTCACCTGGAAAAAATACAAGTGTTGAAGATGGAAAGGAGGGATTTGAATCTCTTTCAGGAACTGCTGAGGACTGTATCTGTACCAAGTAAATTATGGAAAGGGCCCCAGCTACAGAGAAAGCCTGCCAAATTTTCCTTTTAGCATTCTGCTAGTGAAAGGCTGAGCTTTGCAAACGTGACTGGTAAGTCTGAGAAGAGAGGTGAGGGAAGAGGGCTCCACAGTTCTGGCCAGGATCTTTTCAGAAGGTCAGTGTAAGCACTTTCACCATTCACACTTGTGTATCAGGTCTGAATACATACCACACAGTGTTTAAGTACATATATGTATCTACACATAGACATACACAAGTACGTATAAGTATTGTTATACAGGAGGTTTTTTTTCTTCTGCATTTGATTCATACATTATTCTGTCTCAGGCACTTTAAAAAGCCCAGGCTTGATAGTTTTTTACGTGATTTATACAGGTGTTGATACAAGCAGGATGGGATGCTTTGACTGCCTGTACTTTGCTTCACCCACTTTTTCTGTCACTACTTATCAGCTGCACAGCACTTAGGTTTATGGCAAGTTGTTGGTTGGCTGTTAAATTACGTTAAACTCCCAAAGTTTTCAAAGATGATAATGTAAGATATTATTTTCTGTTTTTTACATCAGCAGTTTCTTAAATCATTTGAGGGTTTTCTTAGAAAAAAATGAGAACTCTCTGCATTGGCACATGTAACTTATACTACTTCAACTCTCTTATCTTGATATGTTCTTAAAATTGTATATAAGGAAAACAAAACTTGGAGTCAACAATTCAGTATATCCTTCAGCAGATGGTTGGTGTTGATTTTGAAAAATACAGGACACACACTTAGAGGTTGCCATCACATAATTTAGCTTGATAGAATTAATCTATAATACACGTGCAAATTATAACACTGTATTTACATGTCAAGAAGCAATTTAGAAATGTCTTTCCTGTTTTTATCTACTTTGGCTGCCACATAGATAGTAAAGTGTCAAGTCTCTTACCTAAAATCACAGGCAGTGCCAATGTGTCTTTCCTAGGAGCTCTTTCAGAGAGAAATACCAAACCTTATCTAGCAAGCAAAGCAGTACATTTTGGATCTCACCCATCTATAGCAAAACACTTTGGAACATGTTTATGTCTAAGGCTTTTGTTGCATAGGCAGGGATTAAGCATGTGCTCAGGCAGTCTATTGAAGGGGGGCCTCTCTTAGGTTTGTCACAAAGCAAACTGAAATACTCAGAGCTGTCCTGTACAACCATCAAGCTGACTCCTGCTTTTCTTCCACGAAATAGGGCTCAGAAAGGTGCTATACAAAAGACAACAAAAGGTAAGTAGAACCCAAATCCACACATCATCTGAAACTTTCCCTTCCAGCCAGGCAAGGCAAAAGCCTGGTCCAGAAGGGCTGGAGCACTGCTGAGCCAAGACACATACACAGCTCCAGGAATCCTACCAGCTGTATTGCTAAGGCAGGATGGCACAGGTAGAACATAAGGATCATTATTTCCTTTTTTCAGACAAGAAACTGAGGTGCAGACACACACACAACGTTACCTGCTAAAGACCTACTGAAGCACGGCTATGACAGGAATTTGAAATTACTCCAGATCTGCTAAATTCTAGTCTGATTCTCTAACCATCAGACCAGCATCCCTCCTGGCTTTGAAATAAGCATTCACAGCATAATTAAGGTAATTTATATGTCCATCATGTTAGCCAGGCAAGGAATTAAAAACACTTTGCAAAGAGTTGTCCAAGTTACTTGTCATAATGGGGATGAGCTGAACCAGTGAAGGTGGTGCAGGGTGCTCATCACTCACAAGAGCATTTTGTTCTTCCAAATAGGTGTAGTTAAATTGCCTTCTATTTTTCTCTATTTTCTTCAAAATCTCTTAAAGTCCCAGTAATTTCTGTAGCCCAGTTTCACCTAGTTTTGATCTTGGCAAATTATCTTATCAGTCTTCTCCCTACTACTCCCGAAGTGACTGCATGGCACAGAAAGCCACTTGGCTTTCCCAGGTTGAGTTCTTTGTACAGCTTTCATCTGGATAAAAGAATGTGAACAAGAATGTAACTTCCTATACAAAAATCTGACTCACCTTTCCTTTTGGAAAGAAAAGCTCCTGCCCTCACTGATGTGTAAGCGAGCAGGAACACAAAAACCCACCAGCCCAGACCTGAAAGCAGGGGGCTTGTGTTGATCTACAAGTGGTCCAGTAAGTTTGTAACTGGGATGGTTTACACCATGCTATGACTTTGAAACATTCTGTATTTTCAGTCTTGTGAGGAGCTATCTATCATACAAGCAAAGCTGCATACTACATAAGGGAAACCAGCTGAGTTATGTTTCCACTAATACTCACACTTCATCTCTCCTCTTCTAGCTGTGTCTGCTCCTTTGCTACTTTTTGGCCTCAGTACACCACATCTCCGCTAACGTTGCAGTTTTCTCTGTGGATGTCACAGTCTCCTACAGGAATGAAATCCAGCGATCTAGTCATGAATTTCTGCCCATTTCCCACTGTGACATCTCCCTTTGCAAACACTGCTTGTAAGGAGGAGGGAAGATGCCATCCAAATGAATAAGTGCAAGTATTTTGTGCTAAAATTCTGAGGTGATCATTCTATTCTGATGCTTTAAGCTGACCACAAGCCTGCAAACTGAGAACATAAGTGCTGCTGATAGGAGCAAGTCAGTAATACAATAAATATCTCAGTGTGAGCTCTGCCAAGTAGAGAGTGTCAAACTTCTCTCCTCCCTTCCACTCTCTGAGAAAAGATCTCTTTCCCAAAGGGTGGATCTGTTTCCAAAAGCACGTATTAGCACTGAAGCTGGACACCAACACTCCATGCAATTAAAGTGCTGGCTCTGACGCAGTTTCATCTCCCATACCAACCTGAAGCACCTATCCCCCTAATTTTATTCTACAGTCCTTGAATATCCTGTCACTGCAATGCTGTATCTTTCAGTCAAGCCTGTATAAACTGTCTGCTAATAAATACAGACTTGAGTGTGAGCACATGCACATAACTAACAGACCAACCAACCTACTGGCCCTGTATATTTATACTTAACCTCCAGCTTCCTCAGTACCCAATTTTTAATTTTCATTCTTCAAATATTTTCCTCACATTCCCTCAAACTTTCTTACTGCTTCAACTCTGTGTACAGCTGTTTCTTCACGAGGCAATTTTGTTGCTCAGTTAACTATCACATTAATCAGGTGAATGTGTCTCCCTGGTATATCTAACAATTGCTCATTAAATCAGGTCTCCAACACCGCTGAAAAATAATTTAAAACCTGTTTCCAATAAACAAGCTATAAAGGCATTAAGAACAAAGTAGTGTGTAGAAAATATATTGGAAACACAGGAACGGAAAATTCTGACCAGGCATAGAATGAGCAGAATTAGCTGAATACCAAATTAATTGCTAGTAGTATCAGGCAAATAGCAAAAAGAAAGTTATAAATATTCACTTCAAATTAACAATAAATTTATTGTGGCTGAACACAAGCTCCTTTTATGTTTGCTTTCTACAAATAGTCATGCAAAGCAAATTCAAAGCCTGTACACTCCATGATTTGCTTCCAGAATAGGAGGTATAATTGATACGGGATTTATGCAGCTTTACAAAGCAAGGGAGGCTGGGCTCCCAAAATCCTTTGGAACCAGCACACAAAGGTAATCAAACAAACCAGAGAAGGAATTGGCTCCCTGCACTGTCTTTTGCTAGCACCATGCACAAGGATACCTAATTACAGCTTGTCAGCCACTGAGGTGATGAGACAAACCTGCTACCGGGCAATTCAAACAAAAACTAAACTAGGAATAATAATATTTCCATAGGAACAAGAAGAGACTGAATTTGTCAAGTAAATGATTCACTTTTCTTTAATTGCTACACACAGAGAGAAATGACACAGTGATATCACAGTAACTGGATAAAATATGTCATCTTTTCCCTATATAGGGAACCATGCAGTATTGAACAGATGAGTTGCCTTCCCCTGCCTGTACTAAAGGAGAACAATGGGAAAAGATTTAAAATTCAGTTTGTAAATCAAGCAGTTTTAGACCAGCTCCAAATCAATCCCCCCATCTTCAAGTCGGTCACTGACAGCACAGGCAACTTAGCAATAATGAGGGCTTGTATTTTGCAATTCTTATATATGTGCTTAGTTAGGATAGTGGTGGTTAATCCACTTAATTAAAAACTGTTAAAATTACACTCGAAGTATCACCTTGTATCTTGCTAGCACAATTACAATCTAGTACACTCCATCTTACATCAATCACTAATTTCCTGCCTGGCAGCATGATTTCTCATCACGAAGCATCAATCTTTAACAAGTCAAGGTGTTCCAAGAGCTCCTAATGCCACAGTGGCCTCTTGCCCCTGTAAAATTGTGGCCTCAAAATGAAGCAGCACTACCTATCTCCCTCCTGAAAGCCATGGCTTTGGACCCCAGAGGGAATCCCACAGCATGTAACAGAAGGCATATATTCTATACATTTAGTTGTGGAAGGGTATTCCCAAAGCATAAGCATGCTGTGGAGGCGTGTGCTGAGGACACTGTCATCTGGCAACACAGATAGCAAGCAGGCTGTGGAAACAATTTAACTGTACAGAAACACAATGACCAGACAATAGGGAGATGATTATCAGATCTACAGAGTAAGCAAATAGAATAAAGGGGGGGAAAACCTACACCCACTATAGCTGAACCTCCCTCCCTACTCTGAAAAGCAGCCATTGCTTGTAAAGCAGTGGAAAGGAGGATAGCCTGACAAGGAAGCCATGGGTAGAAGATATTTATCCTAATTTTGTATCTGAATGCACTTCATACATTCCTGTAAGGCTCACTCTGAGTTGCCCAATGTTTACTCAACCCTGGGCAGCAGTAATTTCCCAGCCACACAGTAAGACTTCGACTGCTGGCTGAGGGGCACCTGTATTCTCTTGTCCTGTGTGCTACCTGAGACCTTTTTTTTTCTCCTAGGTACTGTTTTTCATCTGTACTTCATATGTGAAGATTGTCCCCACTGACCTTTGGATAATCCTAGTTGTTTTGGAAGGCATACAAATATATAAGCATTATTTAAACACACGTAGCTATTGCTTATATGTAAGCAAAAGCATGTATGGCAGCACCTCTTCTGAAGTTTGCAATTCAATAACAATGGGGGGAAAAACCTTTCTAAATGCACCTAAATCCACTGCTTTCAGAAATTCCTTATGTCCTGATGATGAATTAGGAACAATCTTCATCTTTCATAACCTGCAAGATCTTGAGAATACTGTAACTTTGTTTACATAGGGATTAAAGCATATGGATATTAGACATTTCTAAACAACAGAATTAATGCTACCTATTTTTGCTCAACAGGGAGGTAGACGAAAAGCTATTGAAAATGAAATATGATTTAAAGCAGTCCTTGTCCAAGAGTTAACTGCGTGTGTAAAACATCAACGTTTTTGTAATGAAAAGCCTTCAGAAAGGCTTCATGGAAGAAGACAAATTGTTCCAGTCTCTCCAAAATTACACTCTTGGCTGCTTAAAGTTAAACTGCACAAAACATTTTGGTTTCTGAAGCCAGAGCTTTATTCATGAAAAGCTTTATTCAGTAGCCAAGAAAGCCAGTGTTCACAAAGAAAGTAAGAGTGAAACTTTGCTAGTCTGGTCACAATTATTTAATTATCTTTTATGAGCTCAGAGTGATCTGTATATGGTACTGATAAACAGTCCTGCTGGCTAAGTAAATAATACTGATGAAATCCATTTGGCCTTTACTGTACATGTTTCTCACAAGAAATATCAGTGTTCACAGGATTTTTTTTTCCTTCTCCCCAGGAAGGCAGAACTGTGCAAGACCTGTTCCAAATAGAAAAAAACCCCAACTCTAGTTATAAATACATGCATTCCAACCATTAGCTCAGCATGATGTGATAGGCAGAAATAGCCACATACAGCATTAACGTTAAACTATTCTAGTACTGTGATGGTTTCTCTACTGTTCTTCAGAGGAGAGCACAAGATTTATTCAGATGCAACTATCCTTAGAAAAAAAATTACCTTCTTTTGCAGTTTAATGTTCTTGACCATCATTCAATTTCCATGTTATTTTGTATCTAACAGTCTCTCATGATTGCAATCCAGTTGAATCTACAGAATTAAGGAAGTCAGTTTGTCTTTTTTTCCCTCGATCAGACATGTGTGTCCTATTTCCAGACATAGAACATATCTCTCAAAGTTTCCTGTGCTGTTTTTTTTTTCTGGGATGGAGCTGATTTTCTTCATGGCAGCTTGTATGGGACTATGCTTTGGATTTGTGCTCAAAAAAGTGTAAAACACTTAGGGATATTTTGTGTATTGCTGAGCAGTGCTTGCACAGCATCAAGGCCTTTGCTGCTCCTCACAGCACCCCACCAAAGAGGGGGCTGGAGGTGCACAAGGAGTTGTGAGGGGACACACTCAGGACAGCTGGCTCTGAAGGACCAAGAGGATATTCTGCACTATATGATGTCATGCTCAGCATATAAAGCTGGGAGAAGGGAGGGGAATGTCTGGAGTGATGGTGTTTGTCTTTTCAAGTAACCACTGTGCATGACAGAGCTCTGCTTTCCTGGAGATGACTAAATACTTGCCTGCTGATGGGAAGCACTGAAAGAATTCTTTAAATTTTTTTATTTCTTTTTTTTCTTCTGTGTTCAGGTGCACATCTTTTGCTTTACTTTTTAAAGTGCCTTTAACTCAGCCCAGGAGTTTTCTCACTTTCACCCTTCTGATTCTCTCCCCTATCCCAGGGGATTGAGCGAGTGCCTTCGTGGGGCTGAGCTGCTGGCTGGAGTTAAAATAAAACTGGCTTATGAAAGCTAGTGCTCATATTCCATATGTACTTACTTCATATTTATATTCTACCTTTTGCTGTAGCATGCTATAAAACATACTGTGTTTTGGGTAAGAAATTATTCTCTTGCACCACGAGAAGTTCTTGTTTCTTATACAGTTTGTTCTAACAAACCTAGATCGGGCCAATAACATCAAACATTTTGCTGAACTGCAGAGAGAATTTCAGCTCATAAGATGTGTTGAAGTTTTAAAAAGTTTTCACATTCACTAAACTTTTAAAAATATTTCAAATAGAAATTTATAACTTCTTAATTTGCAAAAGCAAGTCAGGGATATTTCATTTGAAAATTGCTTGAAACATTGTTATATTCCGAACTGCATCAATTTTAATTTTCATCTTTTGACAGAAGAGTTAAGAAATCTTGATTTCAATAAATTGCCAAAGAAAATCTTCTGTGGCTAAGGTATTGAAAAAGCATGCTGTGAAAGAGACATAGTTCCACTAAGGTAAAGTTTAATAGAACAGGTGTGAAGAGATGCTAATATTTGCATGGAAAAGCAGTTCTATCTCTGGCAATAATAATATTTATTAACTTATTTTCACCAGGCATATTTTAATATCCCAAGCAATCATAGAATGCTTTTATTTGCTTTGGCCATTAAAAAAAACAACCCACCACAAATATATATTATTCATGGATACAGATATCTCAGCTCATAAAAGCAGTGAGCTCTAAGCATATATTTTCTACCCGGTATTATTAACCAAATGTATAAAGTGTACACTTCAGAGAATAGTACATGATTTTGCTGTTCATGGACTCCTTTCTTTGTGTAAGCAACTGATAGCAAATCCAGTAGTTTCTGAAACCACACAGAATGTTTCAACTTTATATTTGAGTTAGATAAAAACAACAAACTACATAAAAAGAACAGAATTTACAGAAGCACACAACAACAGACTGGATGGCACCTTTGGCACTAATGTGGTGCAACCCCGTGCTCTAAAGATGGCCCAGCTTAGAGCTGGTTGTTCAAGACTGTTCAGTTCAAGTACCTCTGAGGATGGAGAGTTCACAGCCTCCTTGTGCAACACTTCACCATATTAATGCAATTTTCCCCCCTAATATCCAGCTGGGCTTTCCTATGTTGCAGCTTCTGTCTATTCCCTTGCCCATCATTCTCCCATTTTAAGAAATGTGTGGCTTCCTCTTCCTTATGTCCCCATTAGATGGCTGAAAAAAACATTTAGATCTTCCCTCAGAATTATTTCCCTAAGGCTGAACAGACTGAGCTAAGTTTTTTCTTGTATATCAAGTGCTCTCTCACACTCAAGAAACTTCCAAAGTGTTTATTCTAAAGACAAAAAGTACAGGTGATGTCCAAACCCCAGTTAAGTCATCTGACAGATTGTAATCTGTTTCAAAGGACTTCTGATCAATTCCTTATTTTATATGTGTACTTAAATGAACAAGAAAGGCAGGAGGAGAGAAAAGATCACAGAATTGTTTAATTTGGGTATATCTGTTTTCTATTTAAAGATTTTTCATCAAAATTCATAATTGGAACTTCAGCATCTCAGCTTTTATTATATCAGAGGTTATACATTGATTCCTTCAGAGAGAAGTATCTGAATGTCCTGATACATAATCTGGTTTAAAATTAAAAGGTACATTACGCCTGTCTGTTCTACAGCAGGAGGGAAAATCTTTAGGTTTAATTTGTTAAGTCTGTTCTTTCCTGGTTACTACACTCAGTGACCAAAGTTTACTGTGTACAAATAGCTGGTAAGTTTGAGGGTGCACACTGCCACATTGCTGGCAAAACACTGATTACTGAATTGTTATTAAATCTTGAAGATTTAGATACATCTTAACTTTCCCTTTTCAGCACTGGAATTCATATATATCTCTGTGAACCTTTATTCTTTGGACATTTCCTTATTTCCTTTGAGACTAGGAAGAAAAAGAAACTGTTTATGCACACATCAGATCCTGAAATTGAGTCACTTTCCTAACAGAAGCATGAACTAATAGGAGGGTGAAATTGGGAATCACATATTCTGAGGCTGTAAGGCAAGCTGATAAAGTCATAAAATAAAGGTCTCTGGAGACACTGAAACCCAGAGAGAATATTGGAGTGTATTTTCTGAATAATTCTTATTTTTGTCCAATGCAATATATGCTTTGAGTCAGAATAATGAGACCAATTCTGTCATCATCACATAGTGATTTGGTTGGTTTTTAAAAATTCAGCCACCAAATAGAGTCTTTGCAAGCATTTCTTCAGAATTCCTTCTTCTTTCATTTCTCCCACGACCAAGCAAACTCCATGTTTTGTTGTTTCCATTCCCTTGAAGCAAGAAGTGCACTCACTAGCTATTAGATATGAAGTGGCTCTAAGTCATTAGCATTTCCCTATTCCAAGGTTCTTTTTTTTTTCCCCCCAGTGTTTTGAGAGCAGTCAGCCAGAAACATTTGCTGTTTGACAGACATCTGCAAGAAATGTGAGCACATACAAAATTCCAGCTTTCAGATAACTCAACCTAAATTACTAACTTGAAGCTTCAATATAATCTTGCTGCTGTATGCAGCAAAGACACAGCACAAATAACATCAATCCTCTGTCCTACAGATCATATCAGACGTGACAAAAACAAGCTACTCTTGAAGCAGGGAGTTCCCTTTTGCTAATTTCTCCATGTCTTTTTCCTATAAAACCTTCTTCAATACTGTGTTGGAATGAAAATTCGACTAATGATTTGAAGGTCTCCTGTAAAAGGTGGAGGTTCTTCTGTGTTTTTGATACATTTAGGTACAAAGAGGGATATAAAGTGTGTGTATCTGAATTTTATGACATAGACGGCCTAGCACATGAGACATGGAAATGGAAAAGATGCATTGTGATTTCTTTCTGGATTATGTGGATGAGAAGACCTCACAAATATCAACATCTAAAGGGAGATAAGATCATGGAAACAAGAAAGAAAAATCTTATTGTGATTTTTGAGGAAGAGATCTTCCAGTCAAATAGGAAGGTCTCAGAAGGCTGAGAAATGTAATTATAGTACCTGCATCTTTGATGGACTTGCAATGAAAGACATATCTGTAGGCATATCCTGTGAAAGCTCCTAAGAACTTTCTTAGTTAGGGCTCCATGAACTTAACATTTTTTGGAAACAACTGGCTTTATGGGAAAGGTGACCTCAGAACTGGCCTGTAGCAGAACCCCTGCCCTTTGTGCTGATAGAAATTACAAGCTGAAACACCAAGAGCATGCCAAGGTAAGTCAAAGGAGGGAATATGTTCAGAAAGATTACTGACCAGAGAGAAAGTGTGAAACAGAACCATAGCACTGGATGACATAAGAAAAAACAAGCAAGAAGAAATAAATGTTTGAGTTGAAAGTGTAGAGAATAGAAGTGAGGCTCTCCAAACAAATGAGGTCACCCATGCTGGAGGTATGGTGGGAGGAGCCCATGTCTTGTGGGAGTTCAGCTGGAAGATGGAGTGGAAGGAAGAGAAATCCCAAATGAGATGCAAGAATGATGTGAAAGGGAAGACACAACCATAAAAAGCAAAGGGGAGAGAAAGCGTCAGTGAGACCAGAGTAGAATTGAAGTGAGGTGCTTCTGAATGTTATTATGGTTATTATATTAATTACATGCTTTATTCACCACTTACAGAGCTGTTTCAAGAACAACTGCATTACAGAAATCAATATAAAACTGGCAAAGTGCTCCACAAACACAACCTTGGGTAAGGTACCTGCCCTACAACTTTTACCATCAGACTGAGTTTGGTAAATCTTATCCATTCAGCCATAAATAATAACTGCCCAAACCTCTGCTGGTTTGACACTATTTCCAAACTTCAGCTATATTTACACACCCACAGTTAGCAGCTGACAAGGCATATATGAGGGAAATTGCCTCCCTCTAAAAAAGAGCTGCTGTCAGAGCATCTCTCTTATACATGGATGTAATTCAAAGGAGTTGTCACAAAAATGTAGCTTTACTTGGAATAGTTACCACAACAGACATTTCTACTCAGTATCTATTCCAGTACTTTTGCAGTACTTTTGTTAAACTGCTGAGTTAAGAACCAGAGATATGCTTACTTTCTTTCATTTTTAAAAAACCCCTCAAAACTCCATTAAACTAACAGAAAAAAAAAAAATTGAAAGACCAAAAATAGAGGCAATGGGTGTATTGTGAACCAGACTTATTTCTGAGATCCACACAGTGTCATTAATGTAAAGCTCCATGTGCAGACAGCTAGATATTGCCAGAGATGGTACCTGCCTGCTTTATCAGTGCCTGATAAGAATTAGAAAACCTGAAAAGATGGGAATGGGCTACTCAAACCTAAGCAGTCTCATCGTAGTCTTTGGTGCTGTAAACCTGGTGGAGAAGGGTAGACCTCTTCTTGCCCTTCAGTAGCCAACACCTTCACACCCAATCCTGAAAAAGATCCTCCTCTAGGAGGTCCCTCTGTATTTCCTTTTTCTAAATATTTTCCTATACCTCCTTGGGTCAACTGAGGAGGTGAAGAATCATCCTTGGAGATGGATGGGGAGGACTGACTGCCTTTTATGAGCTAGACTGAAAATAAGATGGAGAATGGTGACAAGACAGGTCTGGGAGTCCCAGGAGACATGAGCTCAGAGACTGATATCCCAAAGAGAGGAGTATGCAGAAGAAAAGGTTTTTTTCTAGGAGAAACAGAAAGGGAAAGCCTCAAGTGCCCAGTAGCAGCTTTCACAGCCTCCTGCACTTACCTCCTGCCCTCCCCAAATCCACTTTCTCTCCAAAGCTCTTTATTCCTTTCCTCATCCATTCTTTCTCAGCCTGGAGCTGGCCTCTCATCAGTCTAAGGCATCTCCTGGAGGCCTGCTATCCCCTCACACCCCTCCTCCCTCCTTCTCCACATCTGGAGCCCACCCTGCTACCACCAAGCTCATTCTACAGGACCAGGAAACCTTGCCCTGGTCCCTCATGGTGCTGGACACACGACAGGCACACCTGTCCCATGCACACCTCTTCAATTGGGCAGAGAGGCAAGAGATGGAGAAAAGGCAGTACGTTCCCCACATACAGCTTGCAGGACTCTGCAAGTGACATGGCACTGGCCACAGGAGATATTAAAATACAGTAATGCCACCTGAAATGACACTTTCTGCTTTGATACTTTGTTTTGTTTGCTTTTTGGTTGTTTTTTTCTTTTTTTTTTTTTTTTTCTTTTTTCTTTTTTTTTTTTCCAATGTAAATCCTGTATGGAAATCTTTATAGCTTTGCTTTGAAGGTAATTTAAGTAACTGCTTTATTCCCTTATCTAAGGAAAGGGAATACCATAAATGCCACAGTAATTTTAGTTACTTACAAAAACATTTTTAAAGGGTTTAATATCATCTGCTATACGTGAACACTATCGCCCTAAGTAAGTGAATCCATAAAGAACAGGTTTTATTATAAGCTAATATTAACCTCAGTGAAATCATCAGTATTCCTGAATCACCTCTGCTTTGGTTAATTCAAATACTTCTTCTAGATAGGCCTACAATAAAAAGATGATATGCAGCACTGACAACACTGTATGAATCTGGGATACTCACAAAATTTTGGGTCCACTGAAAACATTACAGAGAAATGAAGTATAAATACTTCCTTAGTTGCCAAATACTCTGTCTGGCTTAATTTAGTATGCAAAACAACTCAAAAATTCAACCAGCCATGCTTCTCCAAACTGCACCTCACTATTTCAGATAGTAAGCATGAATAACTGATGTTATACCTAAAAATTGGCAGTCATTTCCATATGAATAACATCATTTGCTCATTATGTTTCTTATTCACAAACAGAATAACACCAAAACAAATACACCTGGTGTCCTAAAATGATTCGTTTTGCAATCCTGTTATCATGGCTGTAAAACAGGCTGGATAAACTTGAAAAGAAAATATGGACAGAAATCCTACTTTGCTGAACAGCATGCCCAGCAATGCTCTCAGCTCCAACACATGATGCCAAAACTCACAGGACCTGCAAAATTCCCACCCTACAGCCATCATCACCAGCCAGAAGAGTTCTTGTCAAGGTGTGATATGTGAGCTCTGCTAGTGGGACCTATCTTAACATTTGTTAAGCTGTCTGCAAATCTGACACCTATGTAGCCTCCATCTGACTGTAGCAACTAAGTAGGTTTCTTTTTCTCTTTTCTAATTTTTCAAACTCAGGCCCATCATTTGAGGGCTCTCTATTAACCTGCTTGACAGGAAGCCAGGGTGGGGGAAAAAATCATAAAATGGTTTGGGCTGAAAGAGACCTTAAAGATCATCTAGTTCCAAGCCCCCTGCATGGGCAGGGACACCAGACCAGGTTGCTCCAAGCCCCATCCAACCTGTCCTTGAACACTTCTAGGGGAGGGGGCATCCACAACTTCCCTGGGCAACCTTTGCCAATGTCTCACCACCCTCAAAGTGAAGAATTTCTTCCTAACATCTAACATAAATCAACCCTCTTCCAGCTTAAAGAGGGGAGATGAATCTGTTAATTTATTTATTTATTTTCTAGAGTCTGGCATCTCTTCTTCTGCAAACCATCCAATGCCTGCCTTGGCTCACTCACACAGGTTCCCTAAGCAGTGATTGAATGATATGGACATAGTCCTTGGCATTTTTTCACTGCTGTCCAAAGTGTTCTCAAAAGCAACAGTGAATATTGTCCAACATAATCAGACATTGAGTAATGTGAAGCTAAAATAAGACAGAAAGATGGAAGGATAATAGCCAAGGCTCCCCTTCACAAATGGAGCCAGCCCATGAACCCATCCAGACGTACAAAATGCTCTCACAACCAGCATCCTCCATTAAATCTGCACCCACCTACCCCAGAGCTCTGTCAGGGCTTGTCTGTTGTGGATTCATCAGTCTCTCCCCAAATGCTTAGCTCCCCTGTTCATTTTCTCCTTCAAATGACAGCTCATAACGAGAAGCAAGCACTGGGGTCAGGAGTGGCTTTTGGCTGTCAGGAGGAATAGCACCATTTTGTTTTAATCTATTTGGCGAGCTGAAGTATGGACTTCTCTGGCAGTCTTGTTCTGACCACACTCCAGTCTCAGCCAAGAAGTAAGCCAAGAAACATTCTTTACAGGCTGCAGTTAAAAAAAAAAAACAAAACACAACAGACAGCATTGTTAGCACCTGGATAAACAGCCATTAATTATTGAGGTGTTCATGCCAGTCTGTCTGCCTGGCTTTGAGAAGATGCTGAAAGGGAAGCCAGGACACATATTCTGGGCACTTCTCTAAATGGGAAGCACTCAGTAATTTTACAGAAGGGTAACGCATGGAAGAGCTTTAACTGTCAATATTTGAGGCTACACCAAAGTCTTTGAGAAGTTTTGAACACTGGCAGATCTTTGCCATAGCAGGGAAACTTGAGCTGGATATCTGGGAGGGTAATAGATAAACGTCATGCATTGCCCTACAGGATGCCTGCTACTGAAAAGATGCTTCATCATAGCAGAGTTTTAGAGGTAGTTTTCTTCATTGCAACATGAGCACATTGACAAAACCTGAGATATAGTCTGCTGAAATACACTTGGTTACATGTGGAAACTATCAGTTGCCATACATCCAAGATCACACCCATCACCAGATGAGACAGGGAGTGTTCACATCCCTCAGGCCACTGCTTCAACCTCTGCAGCACGTGTGTGCCTTTTATTTAGGCACAGGCATGGAGCCACCGACTTAGACCTGTTCAGGTTGCTTTACAAAGCAGTATAGAAACAAAAATGCATGAAGTCAACAAGTGTCTGGTTTGGAAGCCTGTATCAGAGTTTTTGGCTCTTGCTTTTTCCTCCACCCCTGCCCTACTACTTTTGTAATAGGAAATGCTGTACCTACGGAGTTTGTCTGGCTGTGCTACAAGGGAGCTCTGTGTTCTGTAAATTAGAAAAGAAGAAGCAAGCAAATAGCTGTATGTGGCTATAATTTGGAGTTTTATCATTTTTTTTCTACTTTGTGTCTGCACAACATCTCTTCTGGAACTTCTTGATAGTCATTTTAAGTCTATCAAGTATGATAAAGTAGCTGAGACAAGTTGCCTCTTTCAGTTAGACATTACGTCAGCATGCCCTCTCCAGAAAGGATAAAATATTTATTATGATTAATACAAAAGACATTACAGACACAGCATTTCAGGAACATCAGAACAGATTAAAATAATAACATACCTAATAGCTTTCTCTGCTTTGGGATCTGGAGGGTTGTACTGAGGGTCCTTTACCGTCTTAGTAATGACATTAAAAGGCATATGTACACAATTTGCATTTGGGCCTAGTGTGAAATCCAAGTGAAAAGCAATAAACTCAGATTATAGAATTTTTAAACTCCCCATAGGCAGGAAATGTTAATGCCATGTTTCACAAGAAGCAAGCCCTGCCCGAGTAACCTGGAGCCTTGCTTTTATTTTATTGAAGAAATGAGAAGAAACAACTCTTCAGGAATGATCAGCAGTCATTTTAACCCTGTGTGGTCAGTTCCAGCTGAACTGGGAGTAGATCAGCTGCAGTGTGGGATGGAGCTCTACACCAATTTCTTTTTTCCCTGGGTAAAGGCCAGCACTTTATCAGGTTAACATTTTATGGAAGGATGGACTGCAAAATACCAAATGTATCTATTACTTGAAGTAAGAAGTTTTACACACAATCCAGTGAAATCTTTGATTTTCCCAGGCTGATTGAGCAACAAAGCCAGGCTGCAGCTACAGCTCTTGGGGTGCAGAAGTGTTTGCAGGACACAGATAGACAAGTTTTCCCACAGCCCATCCTCGTGTGACAGAGGGAGGATGCCAGAGCCTGGGTCATTTTGGAAGTAAGGTGGTGCAAGATAAACAGGATGATATCTGTTCCAGATCACAAAAGCACTGAAGAAAATGCTGACAAGGCATTCCTTAAGCATCTGTTTATAGCATGCAGGAGAGAAATCTGAATTACCATGGGGGACTTCAGTTTCAGTAGCATACACTGGAGGTTTTGTTCTGCCTTGAAACAAAGAAATAAAAAAACTACCAAAATTCTACATAATTACTTTTTTTTTGTTTGTCTGGTTTTTTTGTTTTTAACTCAGAAAGAATTGCATTTAGCTTTCAGGAATTTTATATTATACTTAATCTTGAAAGATGACATAAAAATCACCACAAAACTAAAAATAGACAGTTGCTTCTTTATGAATGACACCAGTTGCTCATTATGTTTCTTATTTACAGAGTAACACAAAAGCAAGTATACCTGCTGCCTTAAGAGGATTTATTTTGCAGTCCATTGAACAATTAGGAGGGAATTCAGCTGGGAGAAACAGTTTATTTGGGAAAAAGATGAAAGCTGGGACCTGCTTAGGAACATTTTAGCAGAGACTAAAAAAAACATTAGCAATCAGTAAAAATTATTGCTTTCCTGAATCATCACACTGGATTACTAAAGTAAAAATAGCCATAAAAATAATCTACATCAAGGTAAGTGGATCACAATTAATATACATTAGATGATTAGGGGAAAAGAAGATAGAAGGAGAAAAAATATTATGCAAAGCAAAGGACAGAAGCAACTTTCCAAACATTCCAAGTTGAAGAGGAATGTCAGCAATGATACTGGTTCTTTGTTGGACATGATACAAATACCAATGAATGCAAGAAAGCCAAACATGCTCAATAAATAGAGTGATTTTGCCTTAGTGGGTGAGAAGAAGCTCCTCTGAAATTTACCCTTCCACACCAAATGTGTCTCTCTGAAAAAGAAACTTCTTTATTCTAGATTTGTGCAGGTCCATTTGAATTTTCAAGTGTTGCTCTGATAGTCTGTATTTCCTTTTTCATTGTCCTATACAGTCTCTCCTTAGATTGAGCTTTCCCAGTCCATGTTACCATTTGATAAGTGAACTTGAAATGTCTCTACAGAGAAGTTGGGTCCATGGCATTCTTAGGAGATGCCTGAAATCCCTCCATCATCATCCTCAGCCTTCCCCTGCCATGATACATGGTTCTAGTTTACTTAGCATCTTCGATGCTTTAATTCATGCTCACCTCTCATAAATACTTTCTTTGCTGTCAGTGGCTTGGAAGCATATTAACCAGCTGCTGCATCAGCATTTTTTAATAAAAAGATGCCTTTGGGGGGTTTGGACCATTAACATTGATTTTCAATTACTCTTAGACTACCAGAGAAATTCTAGAGCAGTGGAAGGTAAAATTATGTCAGTTTTTGTAAAAGGTGACTAGGATGACTGAGGTCTTGACAGGCCTACCAGCCCTTAATGAATCCCAAACAAAAAGCCCAAGAGTGTTTGCTTTCAGGTTTCATGCCATAAGGCTTTTGGTAAACTTGCAAAAAAACTTCACCAGTGACAGGGATTTCCTGAATATAACCACAGAAAATTCATAATGGATTTGGTGAAAGAATAAAACATCCTGCAATATGGGCCAGTTTGAAAAAAAAGGGAGAACACAACCATCAGACATCTAAAAATAATTTTAAAGCCACCCCCTTATCCTTATTAATTGCTTTTTGTTTCCCCCTTCCCCAGCATTACAGTGCCCTTTTAATTTAGATTTAAGTAGACTAAAACAACAGAGAAATATAACTGAAGAATAACATGGAAAAAAAAATCCCATTGATTTATTAGGATGTCTTCTAGAACACTATTTTAAAAGCATTTCTATATTCATTCAATCTTTGTACACCTTTGGTTTGCCTTTTTTTTTTTTTCCAGATCAACAAGTAAAATTTAAACAAATGCATGGAAGAAAACATGCTGAATTTTATTCAGCCTTCGTTCTTCATCAAGTCTAGAGCTTTAAGGTGTAGGAGAGAAAATCAATATTTTGCATGTTTCCTCATGGATTGCTTTTATTCATGTAATAAGCTACAAAAAACATCAAAGTAATAAAAGCAAACAAAAAGTAAGAATTTTCAAAAAGTACGTTTTAAGGGGATATTTGGGTGTATAATGTCATTATTTGGTGAATTCTTTCAGCAAAAGGTGAAACAATCACTGTTTCAAGAAGGGTGGCTTCATAGCAACAAATACTTTATGCAGTTTTACTCATAATTATAATGAACTTTTGCAACCTATCTCTACATTAAAACAGACTATAACACAGTTGACCAAGATGAATTATCTATTTGCTTCCAAGTTTATAGTATGCTGAAGATTATTTTCTTTCCCAGAGGAAATCATCTGGCTCCTATTTATAAGTATCATTCTAAAAGGTGACACTTGACATGCTCAAAGGCTGTGTTTAGGAAGCATTATTTGCCCATAAGAGTCACAGACCACTAAGCAGATTTACAACCTTGTATTAAAGTTATCCTCACTAATCTTTGCTTAAGAGTAAGTTGAGTCTGATACAGCAGCTAAGCAGCTTTTACAAGTCTATTGAGTTATGCTTCGCTGCTCCTAGAGGCTTTTTTTTCTGCTAAATGATCAATCCCAATTTAGGTATTGGGGGAAAAGGAGAGATGAAAGAGGAGAGGAAGAAGATCGTCTTAGTTGTCTCTTGATCCTCTGTAAAGCACAACAATTTCCTGACCCACCGATGATTTCCGTGTAGAACTGGGCTGTGGAGAAGTTCAAAAGCTTTGCATGACAATATATTGAACAGAAAAATTACTCTTGAGGAAAATAGCAGAATACATTCATAATTCATACACTTGGAACCATCTGCCCCATAACTGTCATGGTCACTGAGAATTTAAATTATTTATAATAAAATGGTTTACAATTTTTTCTTTAATTATTCTTCAAAATTCCTCCCCTTGCAGAAAGGAAATACAAAGTATCAGATCCTACCTGCCTGTCACTAAGAACAAACAATTTGTAGAAATAGGAACAATTTTCAGCATTGGATGGTCTGTAAATTTTATTACAGTTGGTCTCTCTTACAGGTGAAGAAGCTCAAAGTGCTACTCTTAGTGAGATATTAAAAAAAGAAATATTAAAAAATTATTTTTTAAAAAAGTGTGCTTTTATAATTTTGAGATAAAACATTATATTATTGTTCCTAGTAGAAGAAAATAAGATAAGTGGCATCCCTACCCATAGATGCTCAGGCAAAAGGTAGAGGATAGATATAGTGGAGGTCTTCCACTACTATACTACTTCCACTACTTTAACGAGCTATACCATGAGCTAGAACCCTCTAGCAAGAGTGCACTTGGATGTTTTAGATTCCGTGCTGGCACGCACATGAAGGGCCATGAAGATGGTGAGAGGGCTCAAACATCTCCCCTATGAAGACAGGCTGAGAGTTGGGGTTGTTCAGCCTTGAGAAGAGAAAGCTCTGGGGAGACCTTAGAGCAGCCTTCCAGTAGCTTAAGGAAGCTTCAAGAAAGCTGGGGAGGGATGTTTTGTGAGGGTATGCAGTGATAGGACAAGGAGTAATTGTTTAAAAATTGAAGAGGGTAGATTCAGATTGGATACTATGAAAAAATTCTTTATTGTGAGGGTGGTGAGACACTGGCACAGGTTGCCCAGAGGAGTTGTGGATGCCTCATCCCTGGAAGTGTTCAAGGCCAGGTTGGATGGGGCCTTGAGCATCCTGGTCTGGTGAGAGGTGTCCCTGCCCATGCAGGGGTGTTAAGAACTAGATGACCTTTAAGGTGCCTTCCAACCCAAACCATTCTATGATTCTATTTATGGAAAGAGTGGCTACCTTTTCATATACTTACAAGAGGAAAATTCATAGTGACACCAGTACTACTGTACCAATCCTGAAGCTACCATATAAGAATTTCTTGTAGAAACACCACGTTTTGGCAATCGCATCCCACTGCTAACTTACTCGAAAGAATATAGCCATCATTAATTCTTTTCAATTTGTATATACATCCTGACAGTCATTGGACCTACTACCTGTCCTGTACCCTCAGCTAGTATTTGACATGCTATCAAGAGAGACCTTGAAATCAGAGCTGCTGAGCAGCTCAGCTTGCTGATAACAGATCTATATCAGCTAGCATGACAAAATGTGAACAGCAGTGCTTGACATTCCACATGTTATCACATGTCAGAAATGTTTGGAGGGTGGAACAGAATGACATTCAAAGAAAACATGGGGAGCATACTTTTCTTTTCTCACTAGACAATTGACATTGTTTTGACAATTCAGGCTGACACGGTAAGTACAGTATCCTATATATTTTCTAATTTGAAGAGATAAGCTAATCTGGCAGAGAAAAGTACTGACTTCCTTTTATTGCAATTGGAGTTGAATAGATTTAAATGCAAAGTACACATAATTTAGGTGTCTTTGCTTATAAATAATCACCTAGACAAAAACCCCAGACTATCACACTTGTTTATTAAAAGGTTGAAGACTCCTGGTAGAAGAATTCCCCCACCTGGATTTTCTCAGCAGATTCAAAATAAACATGTATTAAGGCAAGAATATGTATAATCATGTCATAAAAGCAACAATACATAAACACAGACCTTTTTTATAAAGGAACAAGTGATAACATTTTGCAGCCTTTCAAATATACAAGTAGCTAAAGCATAGACATTGTAAAGTCTGGTTTGCCAGTGATCAACAGCCCTGTGTTATGCACAGAAAAAGCTTTGCCTCCTTCTCCATTAAGGGCCCGACTATTCTAACAATTAGACCACAAGAAAGAGATGAAAGAGTCTTCCTTTTCCCCTAGAGAAAAAAGTTTACCCTCCCTTGACAGAGTTAAATTATTTTCCCTTTCCCTTCTCTTCCCTTCCCCTCCTTTCTCTTTTCTCTCCCCCTTTCTCAAGGTTTAATTGGGTTTTCTTTTAGTTTTTTTCTTCCACATCTTTTCCAGCTCCAACCTCAGTCTGAGAAAAATCTAGAATTCCACCCAAATGGCTATTTTCCCATTTAAACATACTCAGGGTGGCCTTTCTCACAACTTCTTTTTTCATCTATTCCTCTATATATTTTCCAGTCTCTAGTGATAGAATAGGGAATATTCATATTCCCCTTTGCACTTTGTAGGAAGCAAATACTACAAGTTGAAGAACATCACAAGAGCTTGTTCTCAGATGATGCTGTCAATATACAGAGAATGTGCCAAGCCTGACTGGGTGGTGACTGTACTCCTTTTCAGCAGAAACAGCATCAGTTTATCCCCTTGGCATGTATCTGCCCCTTTCCCTGCTCAATCTAACATCCAAACAACATACTAACTACATTGCAATGGATGAGCTGTCTATGTACTAACTCAGAAAGTCATTTGGTAAAATTAACGTTTAGAAGCAGGCACCAGTAGTTATTTCACACATTATTAACTTATATTACAATTCAAATAAGCTTACAGCAGGAAAAAAAAAAAAAAAGTCTCTTTTGTAAAGTGATCTCAAACATAATAGGCTTAATCAGAGATAAATTAAATTAGTCAGTCATGCATACTACAGCATATTAGCACTGAGTAGTTATTAAATACATTTTCTGTTATCAGTTGAGCAGGCAATATTGTAGGCAAAGTGTGTAAGAAACTAGTAAATAAACATTATGTTTTGGAGGCTATATGTTTGACATTTCCTGGGCTTTATCAAAATGTTACACAATCTTTACTACTGTAACTGGCACCAGGTTAAGTCCCCATAAATGATTCAACTTCATCCCCAGGCAATTAGCCAAAAAAGCAGAGCAGACAGAACTAATGAATACCTAGACAGCAGATGTTCAGCATGGTTTTGTGTTTTGAAGGGGATTTCTTCCGTGGCAATATTCAGAAAGAAAAAAGCATGCACAGATGAGTCATAGCTGGTACACAATTGATAAAGATGAGACAGGCAACATTTCTGTTTGTTATAAAATTATTCTTTGTGTTTAGGGCTTTTCAAAATTTATTTTCTTCTTTGCTTTTACTACTGCAGTTTAAAAAGGTCTTGCAATTGTGTGCAAATATTGAAAGGCATTGCTCTTTCCTTGCTGCTATTATGACTTCCTTTTGTGCTGATGCTAGAGCAGTCAGAAGCATCACCTTCATCTCCAGCTAAAAATTTGTGTGAAAAAGGATGTAACACAAAATCACTCACACTTGCTTTACAAGAGGAATCGTTACTTTTGTGATAGGTTCCTAAAACTGTGCCTTGTTCTTTCATCCGTCTTTCAGAAACCTATCAGTATAGTACCTGAAAACATCATAACTTGCTGAGCCTGACCTGAAAGACTTGGGAGCACATCTGACATTCTCTTACACTCTGCCCATTTAAAACTCAATGTAAGGTGACAAGAACATTAAGCTGCCCACAGAGCAAAATGTGAAACTAATCAGTATCTGTTCTGAGCCACAGGTACAATAATTGGAAAATTAAAGTGCCTGTGAAGTGCTAGGGCTGGCTGCATCAAAAAGCAACACCTTGAAATGAATAATGAAGACAAATGTATGCAACCATTTCTATCGACAACAATTTCAGACAATTGCAGACTAAAAGAATAACACTATAGTTCTCATTTATTTTCTTTAAAGCTTGCCGCTTCCAAGAATCTCCTGTTAGGAAACCTGTAAGAACTCACTGCTTAAAAAGCTGGAAGCTTCTTTAGCTCAGAGATTTGGAAAACACAGGTCCTTTGCTGTGCCTACTGTAACCATTGGCTGTGCCAGCTGCAGTATGGAGGGCATCAGTCATGACAGAAGCATTCAACATCAGGTCGTTCACCTGAAAATGCTAAGGTGACCTGTAAAAGTAAAATGACTCAACTAATACCTGACAGCAGCACTCAGTGGACCTTTTAGGAAGGTCATTTATGGCAATGGTGTTTCAAAATGTACCTTTCCTCTTTAGTCCTCCAACTACATCCATCAGGGATGTGGTCAGTTCACTCACTCCTGTCCCATCATGGAGGGGGCAACTGCAGCTACTGCAGTGACACAAGGTGGGGAGAAGGCTCCATTTCTTAGGCATGAGAGGGAGAGTGGGGGTAAATAAACTCTCTTAAAAAGTAAACATTAAAGATATATGCACACACACATATATACACATATTAAATCAATGTGAATTTTTCAGGGTTCTCTCTCCCCCTCCTTTTTAACGGATTAATAAAAAACCTCAATAATTCTTTGAGTCCTCTGGGATATCATGAGTCCCAAGCAGAGAATATTAAATAGTATCTAAGGGGACTTCTTGAATCTTATTTAGAGAATCCTGACTCCAAAGACAAGCAGAGTTTTCATGGTATCTCCTAGGTCAAATCATGTCACATACTCAGGAGTTACATTGGAAAGGAAATTAGCACTACAGGCGAGGATTGCATCAGTCAAATCTGGAGAAGAAAAGTTTCACCTCTTGGAAGGCAATCTAAAATACAAATGACCATTCCTCTATTCAGAGTGTGCTCTGACTATGCAGTTATACACATACGCAGAAGCTAGGAAATGCAACCAACCACTGTGCCTTTGTGGGGCATGAACTTGTTCAGTTGTACTACCCATGGAGCTGTGTGCACTTCTACACTCTCTCCCCAAATACCTCCCACCACCTCTTCTTAGTAAGGTTGTGCTCCATCTGTTTCAGCCAAGTTCTCCTCAGGCAAGGCTTTTAACAAAAGCTTTAAGAATGATCTGCAAGAGGCAAGCTGATTTTCCTCACGTTTGTTTATTTCTGTTTCCATTATAAGGGGTGGTTTGGATGGAAACACACTTGTGATGAGACAGCTGTCCAAAGGCAGGATATTCTCATGCATTATATTTCCTGTCCTTTTCAGTTACCCACAGTGGAAAAATACAAAGGATTATTTAAAAACAAACAGACAAACAAAAAAAAAACCACAACAAAAAACATACACATATTAAAAATACAGTTGGAAAAAAGAAAATCTGACTGTGCAGATACAAGTCTGCATTATAATTCTGGCCAGTAAAGGTAATAGAGACAGGACATTCAATTTAATATCTAAAATATTGAAAATCTAGTTCTGTTTTGCAGCTCTACAAGAATTTCTTACCTGACCTTGGGCAGTTTCTAAGGTAAAACAGACAAACTTCTTTGTGATTTGGGATCCCCTCACATATAAGGGGGAAAACGAGCCACTGTGAGCAACCTTGCACCACATTTCCAAGGGTGCTTAGAAAAGAGCTTAGGAGGTTTTGGTGAACTGAAAACCTACTGAATGTCTGGGCCTGGAGGGTTTTTTTTGATCAGTGGCAGAAAGTCCAGCTAGAGTCTGGTCACTTTTGATGTACCCCAGGGGTTTGATGCTGGGGCCAGTGTTGTTCAGCATGAGGATGTAGTGAAGGTAGGCATGGAGGGAATAACATGAAAAGAGAATACTCAGAGGTAAAACATGCACTCTGATGTCTCTTCTACCCAAAGGATACCATAAAGTAAGAAAAGACTGGTTGGCTTTTATCATACTCTTTTCTAGTGTCTCTCAATTGTATCAGGTTGACAAAACCATTGAGTACAAAGTTTAAACTATAGGTTTTTCCTTTTCAAAACTCTGTAAAAAAAGAACACTTTCACAGCTACACAGAGACAACCTCCCAGATATCACTGCCACATCATTTCCCTTAAGTAGTATATGAATAGAAATCTAACCATAGAAAGGAAAACTTGGTTCCTCAAAATTCATCCTAAAGTTCACATCCCATCATCCCTACAGCTCTACAGTCCTACTCAGAGCTGAATGACAAGAGATTGAAAAGCTCTGCATATGCACTTGATAACCTCCCCTTCCATTTTTCTGCTGCACACCCTCTGCTCTCTTTCTATCCTTAGTCAGAGGATAAGACTTAGGGGAAAAGATTCTTCTCCCACACAGGTACTGCAAACCTGATACTCTGATTTCCATTATTCAGTTTGAATTCTGTCATCTCTCTCCATCCATTCCCACTGAAATACAACTTTCTTAACATCCTTTCCCCAAATGTAACTCCCTCATTATTCACAGACATATTACTGACTTCAATCCTGCTAAAACCTCTTTTAAAGAATATTTTAACATTTCACTCCAATTTTTTTTTTTTTTTTTACCCTAGAGGAACATTTCATGTTATTAGCCATGATATATTTTTCAAAATCACCCAAATCACTCCTCAAAACCTCACTTTCCACATTTCCTATTTTATGTTTGACATGCCTCTACTCATAGATTTGAGAATTATAGAGTACCCCAGGGTCCAGATAAGAAGCATTCTGTGAAATACTACATGAAGACTGCAGGATGAAAAATCCACTATATAAACAATCATACATTCTCTTAGCATAAACAGTAAGTAAACTGCCCTGTGCATACAAGTTTTATTGTCTGCTTCCAATGACTTGATATTATTTGCACTGTCAATAAAAAAAATGGATTTGGGGAGGCATAAAGTGAATATAATGAAGAATTTTTAAAACTCTCATAAAATGATGAATCTACAAAGCAAATACATCAATTCTGAACTCAGTGAAATATTGAACATCACTACAACACCCATGAACACGTAGGCAGGCAAAGATAATGCCTACTCAAAGATTTTCCTTACTCTCACCGTACACTTCATTTGCCAAAGAAAACTTAAGCCTGGGAGTATTTTCTTGCCACAAATGTATTTTCAACACAACCTAAATCTGCGTCATTTTTATGTGCTTAACGGTGTAAAGGACATTTTCTATGCTTGTTAGTAGTCTTCAAAGAAAGGGCTTTGATTTTTAGAAATAAAAAACTTGGCAAGTGATAAATCCATAGATCTGCACAGTTTAATCACTTGGGGTATTCTGAATGAAAAGTCAGTTAAAAATAAACAGAGTTTGACCTAGCCACCTTCTTTTTAAGCAATATTTATAGATCTTTTTATATGTCATGCTTTCCAAAGGATAATTCCTGTTATCCAAAAGACATTAAAGCATGTTTTAGCACAGTTTTTAGCATACAGTCCTTTAGGAATGCAGAGGTTTTAAAAGTGCTTTGGAGTCATGACACCAGAAAAAATGACCCTCAGCATCTCAGTCCATGCATTTCTAATTTACAGTGACAAGCTCAGTTTCAAGACATTTTTAGTTCTATGAAAGGCACACCTGAAAGTCTATGTTTAGGCTCATCCGTCCTGTTGACTAGTGGCTTTATATGAATTATCTTATGTTAGGTGAAAAAAAAAAATTTTTAAAAAAATGCTGAGAGGATTAATCCCCATCTCTGAGTAATCAGACTGGAATGGAGATAAGGCATGACTCTGCCTTCATCCTCACTAGTACCAAAAGACTGGCAAACAAAATCAGGCCACTATTGGAGAAGAGGAGACTGAGGGATAACCTCCTTAATATTAGTAAATATGTAAAGGGAGAGTGCCAGGAGGATGGAGTCAGGCTCTTCTCAGTGATGTCCAATGATAGGACAAGGGGTAAGGGGTGCAAAGAGGAGCATAGAAGGTTCCATGTAAACATAAGGAAACTTTTTCACTGCGTGTGTGACAGAACACTGGAATAGCTGCACAGTGAGGCTGTGAAGTCTCCTCTGGAGACATTCAAAACCTGCCTGGACATGTTCCTATGTGACCTATACCAGGAGACCCTGCTCTGGCAGGGGGGTTGGACTCTCATCTTTCGAGATCCCTTCCAATCCCTAACATTCTGTGATTCTGTGATTTATGTTTCTGTTAGCCTCATGGTGTCAAAACCTGTAATCTCTTCTACAGCTTTGAAGACTTTCTGTCTTCAGCACACTTGCATAGGTGACAATCATTTAAATGTTACAAATAACTTAATTGCTATTGTAGGAAAGGAAAGAGAACCGTTTCCTCTTCTGTTGTTGTACTTGTCCTTTGGACTTAGTAAAACTTAAAAGCCTGAACTTACTGTAGACACCAAAGTGGAGTGGATGTGACTCTACAGAAACTGGGAAAAGACATCTCATAAGATACGATATTTTACCAGTTTGCATGTATATCCCAAATAGATTTCTAACCCCCAGCTCCTTCATGCAAAAGGTAGATCAATTCCATATATTACTGCTGTTAACTGTCCTTTTTTCCTGCCTGGCTCTGTAGAGGGGACATGTGCCTATACAGCATTTACTCAATACCCATCCTACCCATAGCATCACACCACCGCCTTCTCTGTTGGTACAAACTAAAATACCAACCTCTGTGTTGGGGGTAATCAGGTATAAGCACCTAATCCTTCTTCTGGTAGTCTTCACTTCAGTGGTGGTGACCTAAGAGAATTATTATTAAATTACCACGCAATAATTCAATATTGCAAGGCCTTAAACTGCTGCAGATTAGACCTACTAGAGCTCATCTGTCTGCAGGGCTTCAACTCTGGAGCCTTTTGTAAAGATAGCTTTTTAAAAAAAGCATAGTAATTCTGTTGTGATGGAGACAGCCTGCAGCTATGGAAAGAGAATCCAGGTGCAGCTGTGTTTGGATTTAAGTAGATGGATGGGCATATGCCAAACTGCTTGTCATCAAGAGGAAATTGTGATACCAGAGAGGGTTCTAGCAGCTTTGAGGACCAACAGCCACCACTAGAAACCTGCAGTCTTTAAGATCTGTCTGTCTGTTTGACTCTACAGTGCAGATGGATGGAAGGACAGATGGACAGACAGATAAAAAAGAGTTTTCTGGAACTGTGGGACAGCTCTGGTGGTTAGAAAGACAGATGCATGTGGTTAAAGGAAAACACCTTGCCCAAAAGGTGTCTCCAAGTGGATTCTCTGATGGTAATGGAATATTTAATGGATGCCCTAAAGAGTAAGAACTGTCTCTCCATACTGAAACAGGGTACCCAAGGAATATTTTGGAAGGGCAGGTGGTCATGTCCTTTGGAAAAGCCAAGCTCCTAAGATGATGGCTGTGGCTGACTGCTTTTCAGTGTCACATGAAGGATTAATTTTTCTGGTGAGGCTGGACTGGATTAGGTGATTTGTTCAGGATTGGTGGGAGTGTTTTTTTTAACCAATGTCAAGGCTGGAATAAATTGGAAAACAGATATACTGAAATGAACAAAAATGCTCAGATACTCAGGAGCTCTAACAGCCTTCTGGGATTTTTGTTATCACAAAAAATAACTTCAGTAAAGATTTTTCCAAGCATTAGGAGAAACAACTTTGAGAATAGATCTTTTTGAATGTATGGAAAATAAGAGAATTTAAATGTCACATTTTATCAAATAAGAGAATTTAAATGTCACATTTTATCTCTAGGCTGTAGCGAGCTTTATTTAATCCCTGTAACAGAAAGGGCTCATTTAATTACAACAAGTGGTACAAACATATGAAGAATTGCATGCAATGCATGGAATTACAGAGGTCTACATCTGAACAGTCATACAGGCACCTTGTACAGCCTTCTGAGACTATGATTATTTCTAGTTACTCTGTTTTGTTTTTAAAATTAATTCCTACTGACATAGTTCTTATATCATTAATGTGTGATATGGTGCAGGATATCCACAAATGCATTAATTAGTGAGAATAATTGTTTTAAAGTTGTAGGCTGATAATTTAGGTGCATTACCCTAAAAGAGGTTCCCACTACTTGCAGCTCTCATTAACACCAATATTGAGATATGGAAGTCAAACATCTGCAAAAGGGAGGGAGCAGTGCTGTGGGCTTTTAGTTTTGGTGTTCATATATTCATACAAACTGTAAAGTGAGAATAGACAACTTAAAATATCTTAATATGGCACAGTGCCAAAAAGAATGAGACAAAGTAATTTTTCTAGCAAGGTTACTTTGCAGTAATTCGAAAAGTAGAAAGAAATTAATGACTGCAAGAGAGTTATGTTGCAAACATTCTTTTCCTCAGCAAGCTGTCACTGTGTACAGAGGTGAAATATATACATGCAAGTAAAGAAAATACCTGCCTATATTTTTAAATATGTTTATGTTTTATTATGGACTATTTGCCAAATGCTGATAAAATTATCTAGCATAAAACTAATATTTATTCCTCTATTATGAGCACCAAGATACACTGCAAAACCAGAACTGACTTAAAGCTATACAAACACAACTTATTTCATGTGCACAAGGAGAAATTTGTCTCCTCAGTACTTGCTGGGAATGCAGCTCAAGTGTGTGGTCATCAGGCTTTAAATCAGAGACTAACATGAGGATCTATGTGGAAATTTAATCTTCTATTATTATAATTTCTTCAATTATTTGTCAGTAGTATTTTTTTTTTCACTTCTGATATTCTGCCACTTGTGGAGGTACACTGGTTTGTGCTCAGTTATTATTTAATGTAAGTAAATAAGCAAATAAAGAAAATGAAAACTCATTCTAAAACTGGTGAATTGTTAGGGAGAGACAGAATATACCAAAAAGAAGCAGACTGCAGAACATTCACCTTCTCCATAATGAATCTCCACATCCTAGGCAATTGCAATTAGAGTTCCCTTTCACAGCAGGAACTCCTGTTGTTATTGGTACCTTTTATAGCCCATGTCATGCAGGGAGACTCCCAAAAGGTTTGCTATTGGAAGAGCAAAGAAGGCTGGATTGAAAATAGAAGCTGGCTGCAAAATCTGACATTTCCTCTTGCCTCTCCTTAGAAACAAGTTCCAATATGTCAAAATGTAAAGAAAACTGAATAGGTAAGTTATGACAGTGGTCTGGTTAAGCTGATAAAAACAATCCCATTTGAAAATACAGATTTTGTTCTTACATCCTGAATTTCAGCAAAACAGAAATATGTATTAATATTCTACATAACCCACTCTAGTGACGTGTGCATTTAAATTTGAATACTGCTGTAGAACTGCAATTGTAGTTCACAACTTCTCCACCTACAAAAGCTCAAGTTTTCTGTGTGAGGGGTCTGCCTCAATCTGTTCTCCCTCATCTACACTCTCTCACCCTGTTCCCAGAAGATCAAAAATTAAAGTCAACTTGTGCTATGTCATCTAAACAACCAAGTTGTTTCTTAGAACAAAATTGACAAAGATGTTTTTTCTGTTCATTTTATTTTTTAAAATGTTCCACTGTCTCCAGAAAAACTTGTATCTTGAGCAGGGTTCAGCAAGGCTGCATTTGCTATGTTTATGAGAATCTGTAAGAATTTGTTTGCATAGATCTGGGGTTTGTGAATTGTTCTTTGCCTGGCCTGGGCAAAGAATTCATACATACTCATGTGTTGAGGCATCTAGCAGCACCAAAATCTCCATTATGTCGACACCTGATTGTGCCCCAGTCCATGAAGTTCCAGTCCTCTAATTGTATCACTACTTATTATACTGACCTGATACCAGAACTGCTCCTATTGACCATGGGCACTACCTCTAACTCTACAACAAAGATTTTACTTCATGCCCACTCTTCTCCCTGCACTAATATCCAGATGCTGTAGAAGAGAAGGAAGCTCTAGAAAGGACCTGTGGATGAGTTACTGCTTCCTAAAAAAGGAGACATGCAGATCTGGAACAGACCCTTTACAGTTAATGGAAAAAAAAAAAAAAAAAAAAAAAAAAAAGAGGTTCTTCTTGGGGGCTATCTGATCTTAGATGCATATTTTAGATATATCTGGTCTCATCTGTGTATTTTATGATGGGATGAGTTGTCTGTAAAAAAGTGTATTTCTCTTTAGAGGATACAGAGGAAAACCTGAAAGGATGGCTTAAATGTCAACATCTTTGTTACAGATGACTCAAATAGGGTAGAATAAACCTACTCATCCTGCTTGGGTGTAAAGAAGTAAATAGTAGATGGAAAAGGGACTAAAGTGAACAGAAGATGTCAGAAGAGGCCAGGTGCAGAAAAGGCAAATAAAAAAAATGAGTGTCAGGATAACCACCGGTTTGGAGGGTACAAAAATGAAATGAGTCTGAAAGTAATGGTTACATGTCCCTCTTCAAGGCCTGGAACTGATCCTAGAGAACTTGAGTTCCCACATTCCTCTGTTTTTACAAAATACGCCTGAAATTCACAAGGAAAACTACTGTTTTAGTCCTCCTTTAGTGTCTGGTGGCCACAGAGAGGAGACACCTTATTATTACCATCAGTTGCTCCTCTAACTCAAACAGGAGAGGTATGAACTGTGAATTCAGACATTTCAACTCATGGTTAACCCGTGAGCGGTACTACATAAAATACTTTTTCTTAGTTTTTATTTTAAAAGAAGATGCATGAAAGGAGTGCTAGGTCAAGATCCCAGGAGATAAGAAATACCCTCATGTGGGCATTTTTTATTAGATCCTTCACAATTACCATACAGATTATGCATGGGATTATATGTTAATGTCTGCTTTACTCAGCAGTTCAGTACAGGTTGTTTTTATTTCAATGGGGAGTGGAGAAGACTATTTTCTCACAGCTAGTTAGCTGCAGAAGGCCAAAGGTATGTAAAGGCAGTGGGATTTCAGTGGAGAGAGACAGTTTCTCATCCAGGGTGTTGGATGAGCTACACAAATCAGATTACTTCTTTCTGAGCTGGGGGCGACATGGCAGGAGCACAGCTGCAGCTTGAAATGACAATCCATTGTGTTTGGAAATACTAAATGCTATAAAAATGTCCTGTATTCCAAAATAGCAAAATATACCCTGAAAAACACCAAAATCCCAGAGTGGACACTAAAAATAGGTCAGTGTATTAGGCAAAGCTCAATTGGGAAAGACAAATGCCAGGAATTTCAGCATTTCAGCCCTCCTGTTAACCTCAGGGGTGGTTAATTTCCAGAAGACTGAAACTGGCTTAACCTCTGTTAACTGTGCCTCTGCTTCCCATCTGCAAAAGACAGATAAAATCTTGCCTTTGTTTCACTCTTTTTCTGCCTGCCTGATCTGAGATTGATTTAAAAATAAAAAAAAATATTTTTTTTTGTAAAGCAAGAACTTAGTATCTCAACAGCACTTAACACCTCTCCTTTTGCTTAATATGTTTTGCTAATCAATATCTGTGAGACAGTGTGAGAGTGGGTGGTCTCATTGAGCACTGGACATTTGCAAAGCAGATATTTCTATTTCAGGTACTTGTCTTAGGATTTTTTTAAAGACATGAAAGAGAAATAAGTGGGTATTTCAAATGTGTCCATTTCTCTCCTCTAGCTACTCAGAAAACTTCAGGCAAGCACTGCCATGGTAGACATCTGCATTGGAGAGGTCTAAAAGTGGGCAAAATGAAACACACCTGTCACTCAAACAGAGAGCCTAAATTCACTAAAATTAAGTGGTTTTACACAGAACTAAGTTTGTCTCAGGATTTTTAACATTTTCATACACCTTACAATTTTCTAGTCCTTTTTCCTTGTTGTCCTTATCTTAGACAGATTTAGGATATTGAACATGCACAGATAAGCTTCCATGGCTACCTACTTTGACAGATACACAGATAAGAATGTACTGTTAAAGTGATTTAGAAAGGGTGAGGTGTTTAGGAACAGCTTTAAATGTGCTCTGAAAGTGGTTTAGTAGCACAAGGGCATCATTACAGCATTTATAGTTTTTTCTGCTTCTTAAGGGGGGGCCTGCAGTGGAGAAGAAAGAAGGGAAGAAACAAAGGGGATATAAATATAAAACCCCAGCATTAACTCAATGCCAAAAATAGAAGATGAAGCATGGGAATATGCCCAGGAAATTTCCAGTGCAACTACTCTTACTATACACCTATAATTTTTATAATTATAACTTCTTTTTCTACTATGTTTTTCCTCATTTTTCCTCCTAAACACAATCTTTTGAACTTTCTGTTATTTTCTGTAGACCATGAAAAAGTCTGTGTAAGCCAGAGAGTGAAATACTTAGAAATCCTTTCTCTTTTTTACCACAGCCTCCTAATGGAGTGATTGGGTTGCCACCACAAAAGCTGTATTAGAAAAGATCGGGGATCTTGAGATGCTCTTGTGCAACATCTTTAAAGAAACACTGTCTTTTCAGTACTCAGTGCCAATTAAGCTGTCCATAACCCCTCCAAAAAAAAAAAAAAAAAAAAAAATCTAAAACAAAACACAAGCGTGTGTTATAGGAAAATTCAAAACTGAAACATACGTTTGCAGATAAATACTATTTTTGTTTTTTAAGGACCAAGCTGTCCTGATTATGCGGTATCTCAATTTCAGTAAACTTCCAAGGACACTCAGAGTTTAAGTATTCTCAGTATTTCACTTCACCCTGTCTTTAAAGGACTCTTGCTTCTTCACTCAGTCACTGTTATCTGCTAAGATAACTTACAGGTGGGCCACTTGAAGCCAGACTTTTGAAACAGTTTTTCATGTACCATTTAGTGCATTGCACTTTTCACTGAACCTTATCATTTCAGAGGACACTGTACAATGCAACAAAGATAAGAGATGTCCCTTTGTTTCTGCAGTACCTTCATGGCTTCTCCTGCAGCTCCTCTGCAATCAGCTGCCATGAACTATAACCTGAAAAATGTAGTATGACTTGCCCCCAACACGAACACATCTGGAAAGTGCTGGTATGGCTGACTTTTGCTTTTACTTCAGTATACTTACTATATTTTTTTTAAGTTCTTTTTTATGGCAGAAATCCTTGCTCAGACAAGAAGTGAGAGAAGACCAGTAAACTGGGGATACTCTAGATTTTCTCACACGCTATCTTTCATTTCAGTCCACAGCTAAACTGCTGTTCAGCTGGAAAAGATGGATCAGGTACTAAACACAATTATGTTCCCAGCAACTGGTGGTGAGCACTGAGGGTCTTTATTTTCTAAAGACATCCCCATCAGATTGTAGAAAATAGCTTTCTCTGGTTTATTATTTTTTCATTCTGATAGAAGTATTTAACTTGCATTCACTTAGAAACTGCTTGTACTTCTGAGCAGGACAAGCAGTATTTGAAGCAGTAACTTCAAGGAATTGATATGCTGTGACACGTGTATAAATTATTGTTACAAATTTGCAGATGTCAAATTTTTAATCCAACCATGGTCAGTGTCTTAACTACAAAAGACTCAATGAGAATCTGTAAAATCTGCTATAAAAACTGAAATCCTTCAAAATGTTAGTCCCTGGGGGAGAAAATAAATCTTACTGAGTACCATAAAGCTTCATTGTGCTAATATATGGCTATGCAATCATTATGTACCTCCATAAAAGATGTTCATAAGAGAAAAAGGAGGATATTTTGCTATCCTTGAAAATGTGACTACAGTTAGACTACGTGTGTTGTGACTCTGTGGGCAAGACTTCAATTTTTTTGTGAGAGTAATCTAACTAATCACTGGTGATGTAAAAGTCAACATTTATTTTTACAGGCTACCAGGAATCGTGGATTGATGGACATATAGGGAATGTTTGAGATACACTTAGAATTTCTTTCTTCCACCGTGAAAGTATGGCAAAATACTATACTTTATTTGATGATGGAAGAAGTTTATTCAGTTTTTTTCTACAACATTGCAGAAAAAAAAGCACATCGCAGACAAAATCCACAAAAGTTTCATGTATACTCTTATTTACACTGTGCTTAAAATAAAGCATCTGTGACTGCTTTACAGTTTCTTTGTTTGCAGACTAAATGTATCTGGTTTACAGGTTCCTTCTGAAAAACAGCTAAAACATAAAATTCATCAGAGCGCTGTGTTCCGTATTTGCCCTTTTGCCAATAAATTTCTGGTCAGGCTCCAGCAATTGAAGAGGATCACAGTTCTTCAAAAGAGTAATTGAAAAGGATGGAGGCAAGACTTAAAATGTGAGAAAAGGTAGGTTCTTCCTTGAGCAGTGGCTGCAGTTCCTAAAGAAATTTGGTGTAACTCCTTGGTTGCTGTGCTGGAGCTCTAAGTAGAAAGTGTGGGATGAGCACTGAGTGCTGTGCTGGTGCCCTTCATCCTCTCCTCTTTCTACCCTGGTGAAGTACAAGGCTGAAGTAACCAACCTGTCCACACAAAATCCTAACATGAGCTAGCTCCAGCATAGTGCAGGATTGGACACAGAGGTCACAGGAGAAAGTTGTGTCCAGAAAAGAACTGCCCCTGTTCTGCAAACGAGTCACTCTTTTTTCTGTCTCTAGATCTATACACACACAGTAGGGCATCCACTTTCCAGTGGATAAATTCTTCCAGCAGTAAATTCTTGCTAAAAACACTACTTAAATGCTGTTAGCACTGCATTTGAGCCCCACTTCACTTCTTCCTCTGATGCAATAACCTAGTAATAAGTAAGTGGAACAACTTCACTACTTCAATCTATTTGTTATTGAGAGGACCATTTTTGGGAGAAGCTACTTAAGCGGCCTGAATCCTTATCAAACTTTCTTCTTGATCCTGGGATCTTGCCAGCCAGCTTGCAGCACACTTTGAATCATGAAGAAAGCCACTTTGCATCATGTTTTTCAGCCACAGTCTTTACTCATGCGTTAAGAAAGTTTGGGGATGTGCTGCAAAACATCCTGGCAAATGTAAGAACAAGCACCAACGCATGATGACAGATGCATTTTCATTAAAAAACTTGATACGCAGAGTAAAAAAGGCAACACAGGTTGGGAAAGGGATCCGTATAAAATAGCTTAGCTCATTTTGCATTTAGATGAGCAGTCAAATCTGATGCTTTGAGGCCACAGGGGACAGATGGCAACATGAGGTCTTCTGCTCTGTAAAAATGACACAGAGGTTTTTGCCCTCGATGAGCTTCTGGCATATATTGTCTCTGTAAGAGAGCTTATATATATATATACCCAAAAAAACCTGAAGGCTGAGCTGAGGTGAGTGAGATGCACTTCAGTCACTCACTTGACAAACAATCCCAAAGGCCAAAAATTGCCAGTTGTGCTCCTTTAGGGATTTCAGAGGAGTCAAGTCAACATGAGCTGGGAGGTGCAATGGATGTCGCTCAGGCCTGGGGCTGTGCTGATGCATTCCAGGATGCCCACAGGGATGTTCTAGATATAAAGTGGCCTTGACAACAAGAGATGTAAACCCCTCTCTTAGCACTCTGGCAATTTTTCAATAGATTTTGACTGGGAGTGCCAATTAATAAAATCATATTTCACCATTAAGGCTGGTTCAATACTTTTATATGCAGATTCTGGGGCAATTGTTTTTTCCTGCCAATGAGCTGCAGTTCAGAAGTCTCTTTAGTTTTTCTATTGATCTTTCTTCGTCTTGAGAAATGCCTTTATTCACCCCCATTAATAGGCTGGGTTAAAAACCTTTTATGCTAGTGGTTCTAGGGGTAGCATATACCATGTTTTTGTTAGGGCAATATCCCAGGACAATCCAGGAACTTCTGTAGTTCCATCTTGAAAATGGACTCCCCCTCCCTTTCCCTGCCCCAACAAATCATCTTTGGTTACTTGGGATGGATGCTGGATATTCTTTTGTTTACGTGATAGCAAGAAAACATTATTTAATAGTAATAATACAGTTATCTTGTGTGGACTTCAGCTGAATATAACAGCTCAGCATCTTATGAAATACCAGAAAAACCTTCCTTACTTTCTCATTTCTAGGGGACAGATTGCTTCACATTCAGCATGCAAAGCTCCGCATCTTTGTTACTCAATTCCCAGACAAGTCCAAGGCAATGGGACTAATAAGATGCTTTGTTTTCTGGATGGTTTTCATTGTTGCTCCCCAGACATACTCATAGTAGGTAATGTATGTTTACTCCTGTAAACATACTCTTGGTTTCAAATCATACTTATGGTCAAGGCTGAGCTCAAAAGCTTTGGAACAAGTTGAAGTTTGATTTGCCTCTATGACTCTGTATGCAACTTATGCTTTATTTCTGTGTTCCTTGATTTTGCAATTCTTGGACAGGAAATGTGGAAATCCTGCTATAGCCCACAGCACCCAAGCCACAGTCCAAGACAAAATTAATATTCTCATTTAGAATGAGATTTTCACCTTCCCTTACTCTTACAGATGGTCAAAACACACACATACCAGATGTAATATTTTCAGTTCATCAAAATGGTGTTTTCTGAATTGGTTGAAAAACTTCTGCCTAGTTCTGAGAATGAACAGCACTTGTGTGAATCCTATTTTCCCACTCTTGTCCCTTCCAGCTTTCTGTCCTTCACCCTGCCTCTGTCCTGCACCCTGGCATACAACATGGGTGATTTGGGCTTTGTAAACAGAATGTGCAGAACTATTCTATTGACAGGTGAAGCAGAACTGAGAGTTCACATTTAGCCATATTGACTCTGCTGCAGTAACACAAATAAAATACAAGGTGGGCAAACCCCCCTCCATTTTTATTGTTAGTATTTGAAGATAGTACACTGGATATGCTCTGGGATTAGATCTGAGTCAAACAGCCTTGTATTTACCAACGTTTTTCAGAAAATGGCTTTTTAAGCAATGCTTAGAAACACACATCATCTATTCTATTCATTTTAATACTTTTCACATTTACCTTTCATATTTAGTGCAAAATACACACAAAAAGAATTTCATTCAAGCACTGAATGCCAGACTGCCCAGACGTATGGCACGAGGCACAGGAAACCCTTTTGCAACTCCAGCATTGTGTTCACAGTCCACCTGGACCAAACCCCAAAGAACCCCATCAGTGGACTTACCTTTATATGAATTTATATTATTATCAGTGCTATTAGCTTACACTTTGTCCAGAAACATGACTGTAGGGCTGCAGGATGGACAACCAGCTTCCAAAGACCACAATGGACAACAGCCTGGGAAATGTTATGCATCCACATATCCCACATAAACAGAGAGAGCTGTGTTGGTCAAAGACTCTTAGGACTGAATTAATAACACTCATTCAACTACAGAACTGGACTCATAAAACTACAGAAACCCAGCAAAGAACAAGAGGCTTAATCTTGCAAAAGATAAACACATTCAGCTAATTTACCTGTAGCCAGAAATGGAGGGAGCTCTGTATTTCAAAAGGTAGATGAAAATAAAGTAGATTTGGGGCATTGGTAAGTAACATAGCAAACAGAGAGCATTGCTTCTTAGTCTGGATACCTTCTATGAAGCATGAGGGGACAAAATTTTAATCCCACCCTATTTTTACCTACAATCCTTCTGATTTAGATAAAGTTACTGAATATTTATGTTTGTATCAGATATTATATGTTTAATGGAAGTGAAAAAGAAAAACAGAATAAGAGAAAGCTTTCTCCTGTGTTCAGAGGCTGGTCTGTATGCACAGTGGCAGAGATCACCATGGATCTGACCACTAAAATCCAAATTCTTCCTCCATTGAAATTTAAAATATTTTCATTTTTATCCCTTACCACATAACCACATTTATTAGGACCATCATGTAAGTCTGGTGTGTGTTTTAATACAATTTTCTACCAGGTAAACTAAGAAATCAACGACTTTGATAGGGATTAAACCATGAATTCAGAGTTCACACATAATGCTTAACCTAAATAAAGAATTCATGGGAAATGGAATCTTGCTATCATAATATTTATTGGAAAGGTATACAGGTAGAAGAAAATCCATACATGTTTCTCAGGAAAGCATAATTTCCCAATGGATAGCAGTCTATTCAACTTGAATCTAAACTAACACTGTCGATTTTAATAGCACTTGGCAAGCTGCAGACACATCATTTTTTAACTTTGGCTTATGTTTGAATTACCTGGAACTCAAATTTCCAATGTGACCTTTTCAGGGTTTTGTTCGGGAACAAAGAGTTCTCACTAGAGAGAGGAAATACCTTTTACAGAACAATATATATTGTTGAGGGTGAAGGCTAAAATAGTACAAAGCTGCTGCCAGTCTAGAATTAGAGAAAACAATGACTATGCATGCAAGCTTTGTTTCAGTTGACAAAAGGGAATATATTTTTTTCACATTTAACCCCAGAAATCTGGTCTTTTGTATGCTTTTTTCAAGTACATATTTATTCCTTCTATGCCTGAAGCTTATAAAATGCAGGAAAGTGCATTTTTTTTTCTGCCTACAATAATGAACACACTAATGATGTACATGCCAAACAGAATGTTTTTCTTTCTGTGTTCAATTCTGCAAGGAGTTCTGCACGAAAGAACTTAATCAATGGGAGACAAAGCATTTCTCACCTCTCAAAACAGATGGTGGAGCCTTTAATGACCATCTCAACTTGCAGCATATTAAGATGTTTGGTCAGTAGATATGTCTCCCCTTCCCCTCAGGCTTACTTATAGGAGAAGTGCAGAAAATCTGACTTGCAAAGTGCAATATCCTGTTCTGCTGTGTAACCACATCTATACTGTAGTTATAGGCTGTTCTTGTTCCTCATTTCCTTTATCCTCTGGTAAGATGCATAGACTGGATTCTAAACTGCCTATTCACTGCCAAGTTCAGAAGTACACAGCAGGAAATTTCAACTGCATATTTACATAGACAAAAGCAGAAAACATGGGAGAACCAAACACAGCTTTGAGTCTCTTTGCAGTGTGCTCAAAGCCACAAGTAGGGGAAAAAGCCAAAGTAGATATGGCATCTAATTGATAAATATTTACTTAATGCAATCATAATTTATCGAGGAAGAAGATAATGAAGAAGGGTTATACAGTTTATATTATTATGTTTTACAGATGGGGTTTAGCATAAATCTGGAGGAAGAAGACTGTTATGTCAGATAAAGATGAGTTTATATTATTTGAACTAGTCATGCACTTGATTTTCCACAAAGATACTTTCCAAAATACACCTTAGAATTAAACAGCTCTTCCTCTGAGATAGCCCTTTCCTTTTTCTTCTTCTTCTGCCTATTTCTGGGCACAGCTCTTGAGTGAGTGGTCCACTGCTCAGCATGTGTCATTCTGATCCAGAAGACAGGTTAATATATTCTTTCTCTACTGTACCAGCCAGCAGAGGCATGAAAGAATCCTTCTATTCAGACTCATTGTCCCTACCACCTGTGAGCCTGAAAACTGCTCTGCATAGAGATGGAGCAAGTAGGAAATGCAATGAGAGAAGACTCCTCTCATCTCTGGGCACCTGGTTGGAAATTCATGCACGCAGTAAAACTACCATCTTCAGAAGGCAGATCAATGATCCTGAAGTTTTAGAAAACATATTTTTCCAATACAGAGAGACTTTGGCCTGTGAAGCAAAAATTGGGGTAGGTTTGCTATTCGCTATTCAAGGTACAGGATATGGAAAGATTTGAGAAATGAAGAACTACCAGCATGTGCTCAAAGTGGCTGCAGGAACTAGCAAACATGCCAATTAGTAGTGGATGCCTACAAAACATCACTTTTGTCCCATTTAATGGATCTAATTTATATGAAGTGTATTCAAAACATCACTTAAGGTTAATACCACATCTCTGAAATCATTTCATTCAACTGAATAACTGAAACGCCTTATGTACCTTTTATTAATGCATAAACATGATTAACTTGCACTTTACCAATCTGAACTATTAAAACGTTAAAAGGAGCATAAACTAGAAAATTACTGGACATTTTCTGCTTGTTGTTGGGTGAGAGAGGCAGGTAGAATGAACCATGACCAACCTGCAACCCTTCCCTTCAATAAAAATGCCTCTAATGAAATCTGATGTCAATCAGAAACCCTCATTAAAAGAGTCTTACCATTTGCCATCAGTCCATTAGTACAACATAACAATCTGCAAACTGAATAGAAGTGTTTTTGTTAGAGACTGTCCCAGCAAAGTGGCTGCCTGTATTATTTATATTCCACTTATATGGCTAAAGTTGCATCTGCTTTTGGTTGACTACTGCCAGATAAAATTTAGGTCTAACGGGAGGTACATTCTGTCAACTGCAGCTGAGATTCCATGCAGTGTTTTTAGAAAAGTATTATTTTTATCCAGAGATGCAGTATGAAGGCAATGTTATAATGGTTTAATACAACTAAAACTTCACTTTTTTTCTTCCCAATAATATTTCCCAACACTGTGGTAATATGAACTACACTAATACTCTCTATGCCAGAACAGAGTGCTTGAAGAATGAGCAGTATGAACTTGAGAATTCTGCTCCAGATGATCAGAAGAAACAGAAAGCAGTGTTTTTATGAAGTTTAACTAGGTAAGGGAAGAAAAATGAGACAATAGATGAGAGGTAAGAAATTATCCTTTTTTTTTTTTTTTTTTTTTTTTTTTTTTTAAATAGCATAAAGTAAATTTTATATAAATATTGACAGGGTTGTTATATGGCCAAAAACAGGTCTGTACTGTAACATATGGAGGGTCTGGGATTACATTGTCTCTATTTTTGCAGGCTTCTAACTAGCTCCTTGCCTGACTGCATGTAAAATCTTTTTTAATTTACTGTTGCTTCAATTCTTACCCACTTTTCAGTACTTGATATACTCACAACCATTAGCAAAGTGCTCATCAGCAGATCATGTGGATGTGTTATTTGACAAAATACATTCCTTTTTAATAGTAACATAAATACACTTAAATGATGTATGCTGCTCTGTGTCAGATAGGATACATTCAGATTCTTTTAAAGTTGCTAAAAATAGAAAATTTACATTCAGTCTGAACACAGAAAATCAGCTGGTGTGCTAAGGGAACCTGGGGGCTTAAGATAAAGCTTTCTGGGAGAGAAAGGTAGGTTGCTAATGTCTAAAAAACACATATGAGCTTATATTAGAGTCTTTTGTACCTCCAAAATCTTGATTTCACACCTGATGTTTTACCAGTTTTCTGGTTCTTAGCCTTTCTCTGCTTTAATGCTTTGGGCAGTGCCAGACTGAGAGTCTCTGTCATTACAGGCTCATTTCCAGAGAAAAACACCATCAGCTGCTTTCAGGTTGAGTAACACTCCCAGACACTTGCTTTCTTAAAGGAACAGAAAAAACCCCATAGATACTTAATCTCAGGGCAGTGTCTAGTGAATAGCACTTATGTTGTAACAGCTGTTGGCTGAGAAGGCACTACGGGGTCCTGAATAGAATGACAGAATCATTTTGGTTGGAAAAGACCTTTTAAGATCATCAAGTCCAACTATTAACCCAGCACTGCCAGCTCCACCAGTAAACAATGTCCCTAAGCACCTACACATCTTTTAAATATCTTCAGGAATGGTGACTCCACCACATTCGTGGTCAGCCTGTTCCAGTGCTTGACAACCCTTTCAGCAAAGAAATTTTTCCTGTTATCCGATCTAAACCTCCCCTGGTATAACTTCAGGCTGTTTCCTCTTGTCTATTGCTTGCTGTTTGGAAGAAGAGACCAACTTCCACCTCATTACAACCTCCTTTCAGGTAGTTGTGGAGAGCAATAATGTCTTTGCTCAGCCTCCTCTTCCTCAGACTAATCAATCACAGTTTCCTCAGCTGCTTCTCATACGACTTGGTCTCCAGACCCTCCAGCAGCTTTGTTGTCCTTCATTGGACATATTTCAGCACCTCAATGTCTTTCTTTTGATGAGACACCCAGAACTGAACACAGTGTTTGATGTATGGTCTCACCAGTGGCAAGTACAAGGCGAATGCTAACAGTGAAAAGTAACCACCAGTCTACAAATGGATTCTGAAGTGTGCTTGTCTCTAGGCTGCTCACAGACTTCTGTTCCAGGAATGACTGAAGAAGTGGACAAATCTTGCTGTGCCTCAAAGTCTATGCTTGAACATCCTGTGGTGAACTGAGAGGGGAGAAGAGCAGACACAAAGACTATTTTTCCCTGAGTTTCCCTGAGCTATACTGAGCTAGAGCTACCTCTAAATCAAGCAGGAAAGCACGACAAGGTCTCTCCCATCAACATCCCTAGTGTGATAGTGACTTGAAGAGGTCAGAGACTCATTGGAGTCCTGTCCATCTCAATTGCTCTCTTAATACCTCCAAGAAGAGCATGGAGAATAACAGGTGCCTAACCCTGTTTGTATGACAAGAGAGATGAGAGGGGTAGTATGCCTGATGGGTGCTGAGTGCATGGCTGTGGTCCTGCAGCTCACAGCCTCTGAATTCTGTCCAAGTATTGCAGCACTGTCTTTGCAGCACAGACTTTGGTTTAAAAGTCATCTTCTGGCACTCAAATTGCAGACCAGCTGGCTGTTTGGCACTTGCTATACCAGATGTTATCTTGTAAACTAAATGCACAAATGCTTATTCCATCCTCACAACAAAAGAGTAGTTAGGTTTAGCACTTAATTCTGTGATCCTAAGTTAATAATATTTAAGATCTATAAATATGGAACAGAAGAGCGTTAATTCTGTAACTGTACTAAACAAAAGAGGCATGTAGCTCAGGAATGAAGCAAAATGTGTCATTAATATGCCTGACAACAAGGATTCAATTTCTTAGTAGTTTTTGCAGAAAAAAATGTAAAGAAGATTGTGTTTGTGAAGAACATTTGTCATTTGAAAAAAAGGAGAGGCTATTATTCAATATAATAACGATGCAAGGTTTATTTTCCTATAAGTATCCTAAAAATATCTGCCTGAAGGATTGTCTAGATTAGAACGTTTGTCTTTAATCCCAAAGTGGATTTCACATTTGTTAAAAGAGTTTAACAGAGCAGGCACCAAGGAGCACTGCATCTCAGATCCTCATATATTTATGAGGCCAGTTATGGCTTTGAGTGATCAGAAGTTTCATGGAAGAGGGAGGAGTTTTCAGACTCCTGTGTGATAGGAGAATGTCTAAGGCACTTTATTTTTCTTTTTTTTTTTCAGTCCTTAATTGTGGCTACTTCTATCCTAACTGTGAAAGATGAGAAAAACTAGACACCAAAACAGAAAAAAGGTTAATCATAAATCATTGCACGCCATAAATTTATGTATTTATCCCACCCTGTATCGCTGAATACACAGATATATAAATACGAATAAAATGCCTGGAGGTTTTTGGTTGAGCAGACTGAAGTAATGAAAACAATTTCCTAAAATAAAATATAAGCATTGTCAAGAGTTCTTAAATAGAAGTCCAGCAAGATTAGTTTCCCTCTCAAAAAGAGCAGAAAATTGGTTTCTTCAGATCCCCAATCAAATGCGCCAATGAGTGAAACTTTGTCTATTGAAATGGAAAAACAGAATACTGAGCAGTGTGATAGTCCTCCAAGTTAAAAAAGGTTTATATTATAATCACTGCTGTCACCACAAGGTTAGTGAGACAATTTATATTAACTATACCAGCTTCTTCATTACTCCTCAACATTTCATTCGTTCAAGACCAGTCCCCGTTTTTCTTTCCACTAAATCAAATGTCAAAGATCAGGCACTAATCATGCCAGTTTTCAAGGATACACATTCTTTCAAACTTCCCTTCCTTATTTTTTGCAACTTCACTTTCATTGAGAAAGATTAATATAAAGCAAATACTAAGCATACTTCTTCAGATGTATTCAAATTCACAAAACAACTACAGGAAACAGTCAAAGTGTTTTTGTTCTGGGGGGTTGTTTGGGGTTTTTTTTGGGTTTTTTTGGTTAATTTTTGAGGAAGACTCAAAGTATCACTCACAATAATAGAAGAGGGCTGATAAGAAATGGTACATACCTGAAGAACCACAATGAAAATGCATCCCTACTCAGTGATGTTGGACTAATTTCTCAAACCCCTCCCCAAAATATTTGTCATAAAGAAGAGGTAGATTTGTTCTTTGAAACCCTCTTTCCTACTGCAAGTTAATGACCTACTTAGGGGAAAGAGGAGACCCATTTCCCTGTGTACATTGTAGTTAAAGCTGCTTCAAAGGTTTATGGGGACCACTGATGTCTACCACAAATTATAACAACCTCCACGCTGGTCTAATGTGAAGCAGAAGATGAATGCTGCCATGAAATAGGACATGTGGAACAAATTCACACTTTGCTAGCAAATATTCTTTGCTGCACTGTGCCTGATGGATGAAGCTGAGGATCATACCCAACTAGCTGAAGACATCTCCCAGAAATTACCAGCTGAAAGGATTCTACCATTTGCTTTGATAATTGAATCAAAATTGCTTACTCTAAATTGCCAGAGAACTGAAAACATTAGAAAATAAAACTAATGACAGGCCAGCAGACAAGTACAGTGTAAAATGAATGTTCAGAAGAGCAGAAAAAATAATATATATTTTATTCATCTATTATTATACATTTAATTAATCTACATTAAGTGTGGAGTAATTTCAGGAAGCTCTCATGGTGGAAATTTCCAGACTCAAAGGATCTGTCTCCAAATGACAGGTCAGTAAAAGGCATTATGGAGTAAAGAGACAAAATGTCAGTAACCGGAAGGTAGTATTCAATCAAGAGTTCAAAAGGCAATTTTAGCAAAAGCTAAAGTAGTTTAACTATTAATTGCAGCATCTAAGTCTTTGCTAAAGACCACTGGCATGAGAGGACTGAACTGTGAAAAATTTAAGGGCACTATTTTTAAAGGGTGTGAGAAAGGGATCTTGGAAACTGTGGAAAAGAGTCTTATGTCTGAAAAATACACAAGGGTAAAGATGGTGACAAAGAATTGACTTAGTAGGCACATGGATAAAAATTAAGAGTCTATGTAGTTTCTGTAAAGGTGATGTCATACATCATCATCACACTTGCAGAACTTGAAGGAATTATCATGCATCTAGCTAAGGTGAATTTGGCTCATGTACTCAGGCATTCAGCACAATCTAACACTGATTGCATCTCCAAAAATCCAAACATCTCTAGGATAAGAGTTAAGTCCTCAAAAGGATTTCAAGAAAGGAAATAGAAGGTGTATACCAATTTTTCAACAATTAAGTGAGGTCATCAACAATGACCCCAGATGTTGAACAATTTTATTAATGAAGTTGGAGGGCATAACCAATATGGTAACAAAGCTTGTAGATGACACTAAATTGCTCTGGATACTAAAGATAAGGGCAACTACAACAGGACCTGGAACCATGACAAAACCAGGAAGAAATGAGGATCAACAGGAACAGATTGCTGCTGAAGACCATACATGGTCCACATTTCAGAACTGATTTGTTTGGGTCTTTTTTTTTTTAAATTTAATTTGGACCAGTTCCAGCCTGCTTCCACAGACTGAGTGTCTGCAGACAGGAAGCTCATGTTGTACCTCTGCACCTTATCTTTTGGTTTAATTATATCTGAAAGGAGTTCAGTCTGTAGGTTCTCAGATCATCTTCAGTATGTACAAATGCATCACAGGTGGAGAGGACCAGGATATTTGCTTCAAAAGCACTTTCCTGCTGCTACACCACCAATACAGGTGCACTCTTTGAGACTAAAGAACCAAGCAATAAAATAACAGCTAAAAATGAAGACATAAATTGAGTTCTGGACATGTAGAGAAAGCCAACAATCATGACTTTGTATACAGGGTGAGGAAGTCTGGGTAGGCTATTATCAAGTGCAAATGAAATCTCAGAGTCACAACAGTCAGCCCTGTGAACAGGTCAGCTCAGGGCTTATGAAAGTAAATCAAATTACTAGGAAAGGAAAAGAATTTTTCAGCCTTATCTTCTGGTTTTGCTATCCTAAAAATGGGCAAAATTGGCAAAACTGATAAAATAGGTAAAATTGCATAAAGTGAGAGGAGGGGTGGCAAGTACACTCAATAGCATGAAGCAGCTTCCAGGCAAAAAATAACTATGCAGAGAGGGGCTTTTCAGCCTGGGGCATATTGCATGAAACTAGCATGTGGTACATTCAGAACTAGGAAAAAGATGTGGGATGACATACAGCACATATGTAAATTACATGCAAGTCCTTGGCTCAGGAACCTATAGCTGCTAGAAATTTGCATCCACTGAAAAGCAGACTGGACCAGTTCCTAGGAATGATAACCTGCCTAGGACTGTCACCTCTGGCTCAGCTGTTCTTTGAGCAACAGTGTGGCACTACAAAATATATTTTGGAAATAACCTGCCCTTTTCTTGTACTCTTTCTTAGGTATTAATTTCAGAACTGAAGAGTGAATATTGTGTTAGGCCAACTTTTGTTCTGACACAGTGTGGCTGTTCCTGACTTTGTACTAGTCTTGCAGTCACCAATCGATGGAACCAGTACACTAAATAAAAAAATCAAATGTTGACTGACCAGAAAAAAAAAGGAGGTTGACTCAACAAAAATTTTATTTCTTTTTATTTTCTCTGGCACATGATATCGGAGACCTAGATTTATAACCCAAATTTGTGCCAGGAAAAGATTTTACATGACACAGCCCTCCATGAAGATGATGGAAAACTGTAAATGTTAGAGAAAATACATTTCTGAAAGCCTAAAGTTGTCTTTCAGCATTCAGAATAGTAATTTTTCAATATATTTATTCATTCCCAATGAAACTTCTGAGCAAATGATCATGCTTTTAGTGTGCTAAGATAAATTTGATTAAAATTTCATATACATGATTGAAAAAGAAATATGTCAATAAAGCATGTCAGTTATTAGTGACAAACACTAAATTATGGTAGGCTGAACGTTCTCAGCAGGCTGGAGGATTTGTTTGTAGTGTTTTGAGTCTGTCTTACAGGATTGCACGTTTGGTCTTTTGGACAATATTTATTATACCTCAGAGTACAAGACCAAATACTTTTACAAAAACAATCACTTAATCGTATTTACTCTTTTTTTTTTTCCCTTTTTTTTTCTCCTTTTTTTTTTCTTCTTTTTTTCCCCTTCCTTATTGCCCTTTACAAATGCTTCCCTGTTTCAGGTCCTCCTCTATTCCTTTCTCCTACCAAATGCGAATTTGCGACCACTTTGCAGAAGTCCTATTCCCCTCTCACCCCTTGAAACTCACATGGTAATTACCCTAATCTAAAATGATCCAGTTCTGTAATGTGCTCATCCACAGATTTAAATAAAATATTGATATTTGGAGCCAGGGATAAGTTATTATAAAAAACATTTTGTCCCTGTATTTTGTGAACTATGATTTTTTTTTCATATTTATCATAGAGTCCAAAAGACTGCATATGTTGGCTGGGTATCATTAGTGATAAAAACTATTTCTCCCAGCTGTTTGTTCTTTAAATACAGGACACAGCTCAAATAAGTTCTGCATCTGCCACCATTTTGCTTCCCTGCTTTTGAGAGGGAATATATGTCCTGATTAACTGGGAACTTGCTTATTTTATTCAACAAGTCCCATACACAAACCAGCAAAACATAATTAAAAAACTGTGACTGTGTCTGGATGAAAGTGGTTATTTCAAGTAAACTGGGGCCTCCTGGGTTTCCCCCACACACATACACCTTCTTTTACTGCTACCACTAACTAAAACTCTAGATTTGTAGAGTTCCTACAAACAGGCAGTAAATAATGCAGCTGTCTGTGGCTTCAGCTGCCCTATGTAAACTAAGCTATTATTTTGGAATTGATGACATAACTCACAAGGAAAAGGTGATTAATCCATCACATAAACTAGGACACTTCAGACTATGAGTATAAATGTGCATTATTAATTTGATCCAATTACCGTTCCAGGCACTGGCATAGCACAGGCTTTGAATTTTTTTTTTTTTTTCAACTTGGAATTTAAAGCTTTACAGGGAAAAAATTAAAAAGAAAAAATGAAGAAACAAACAAATAAACCCACAAAAAAAACCTCCAAACCCCCCCCCCCCCCCAAAACCAAAAACCAAAACAAAACAAAAATCCCAAGCCCCCCTCCCCCGAAAAAAACAACTCACAACAGAAGAAAAGATTGAAAAAACCTCCAAATCAGAGATGCAGTTCAATTATAGAAAGTGAAAAATATCTGAAGTGACATTATGGGTGCCCCACAATACCATGCCTCACTCAGTGCCTTTGCCAGCTGTGGAAGATACAAACACCATCAAACCAATGACATTAGCAGCAACTAGAGCTTAGATCTTAGTCAACAAGCATGGAAAAGTCCAAGTCACTCCTTGCAGTAGGCTCAGCTTTGCTAGTTCCTAAGAACAGGTTTTATATCTATCACTGGGATGCTCAAATTCCTCACTCAGTCAATAGTTTGTCCTGACTTGGTGCTGTTGGGCTATAAATTCTCCTGTGGAAGAAGTTTGGGGCCCCAAAGTTGTTTTGTGCCACAGTGAAATCCCTTCCTTTCTCCCTCAGACACTCCTTGAGTGCAGCCTCTGCAGAGGAAGGCAGCTGCCCTGCTCCTCGTAGTCTGCATCAGAAAATTACTGTTATTTTACTTTCAGCATCCCTCCTCCCATTGACTAGGTGAAAATAAAAGGTTTGGGTTCAAATACATGCTCGCAGTGACGCTGTGTCAGTGACCTAAGTGCATGCCAAAGCAAGAGCTGAGACCTAAGTAATCCCTCTGGCCTCAGCCTAGAGGTGCAAGTACCTCACTGCTCACCAGCCAAGGAGGAGTTGGCCATTCATAACCATCAGGGCAGTCAGCACAGCAGCAGAGGTTTAAGTGGTGGGAAATTAAACACAGATTTGTTTAGAAGCTGTTATCACATGCAATCCAGAGCTTGGAAATCTGGGCTGGCAAAGCCTCAGGAGCCTGAGGTGCTGTACACAGAACATGTACACAGATGCAGATATGATGAGAGCTGCATGTTACATACTTAGAGATTTGCTGTAGCCCTCACGTTCAAGGATGGCAGCACCTTTTATGAAATATTTACTGTTCATTGCCCTGACTTGATGTACTCTAGTACTCAAGTGAGGCAGACTTACATCCTAAACTTCGGCACAGACCAACATTCTCCACCAACTAGAAATTCTATGTCATCCAGGCTTCTTACATCATCCAGGCTCCTTCACCAGGGTTCTACTTTTCTATGAGAACTAAAAAGGGGCCTCTGAAGGGAATAAACTAGAAAATCGAACTGATGACTCCACCACTTTGGAACAGCAAATCCTGTGCTTAAAAGAAAGAAAGAAAAAATAGCTCAGACGCAATCAAAAGTAAAGGATGAAAAATGAACTCTTTAAACACAGAGGTTGCTTCAACTTTTATTAAGCATCCAGTTGCAGAGGCTTCATTCTTAACACATATGCAGTTCTTAAATATACCCACTATTTAAATTTCACAAAAAACGGATTTGGAGTTTTGTTCACATCAAAAGAATTATAACAAAGAAACAGGAGACTGAATTTATGATTAAGAAAAGCAGACATATTAGTTTTCTTTTCCAGAGCAAAGCATCATAAGAAAACCACACTACTGCTGCTGAAGTTATTCAGTGATGAAGAGTTTAGATTAGCATGCAAACAAGAAAATGTTTGACTACATAAAAGATAACCTGAGTAACAGGACTATATTTTATGCAGAAACTAGTTATAAAACTGCTGCATAAATGATCCTCATAGGGATAATTTAAGGAAAATAATCTGAGATATTTATGTACCTGACAAACATTTAAGACTCGGGGAGATTTTTTTGCTGTTTATATGCACATCCTCTAAGCCTACAATGCTTGGCCATGATATCCCAGGTCAGGCTGACCAAAGCAGCCAGCCTTGGCACTGGGAGCAGCCTGGCTGTGTGAGAAGGGCTCATCAGCCCAGATGGAATATCACACCTAAAACAGCCTCCCAGCACTGTGACTTGTGTGTGTTCACACAGCTCAGGTGTTACTGCAGTCTGCCATACAGACATATCCTGGGGTGCTAAAGCTAGCAGGAAAGCTGGCCTCCAGACCAGGTATAATAACATTTCATCTAAGCAATGCTCTAGAGGCCCACTGAAAAATGTTCAGAGCCCAAAGGATATATCCTTTCAGTCCTGGAGCAGGTCCAAAGGAGGGCAGCCAGGCTGGTGAAGGGACTCCAGCACAAGTCCTGTGGGGAGAGGCTGAGGGAGCTGGGGGTGTTCAGCCTGGAGAAGAGGAGGCTCAGGGGAGACCTCATCGCTCTATACAACTCCCTGAAAGGAGGCTGGAGCCAGGGGGGGGTTGGGCTCTTTTCCCAGGCAACTTTCAACAAGACAAGAGGGCATGGTCTCAAGTTGTGCCAGGGGAGGTTTTAGGTTAGATATTAGAATGAATTTCTTCATGGAGAGGGTGATCAGACATTGGAATGGGCTGCCCAGGGAAGCAGTGGATTCTCCATCCCTGGAGATATTTAAAAAGAGACTGGATGTGGCACCCAGTGCCATGGTCTGGTAACCGCAGCGGTAGTGGATCAAGGGTTGGACTTGATGATCTCTGAGGTCCCTTCCAACCCAGCCAATTCTATGATTCTATGATCACTTGCTTACACATTTTGTGTCCTACACCTCTCCAAAATACTGCTCCAGTCTTACCAGCCTCCCTCCTTCCCTCCTTTTGCACATCTCCCCACTGACACACCACATCCTACCTTGTTCCAACATCCTTAGCCCAGAGCTCCTGCTGGCACAGTGGAATTGACAGCAGAGCCATCAAGATGCTGCTTCGTACTAGAAGCATCACACACAGCAGGGAATTGTACATTGATCCTGTGCCTATTTATTCTTTTTTCTCACTTTGTGGTGCTGGCAAGGCATTCTTGCAGTTTGGGCAGCAGCACTAATACTGAATAATCAGCAAAAGAGACACATTGCAAGAGCTTCTGAGCCACACGCATTTTGCAAGATGGAGTTTTGCCATTGTCCCCATAAAATGAAAATGAGCCAGGTGTAGAAAAAGGCCGCAAATTCAGTTTGGGGAGAGGATTTTTTTTTGTTGAAGAGAGATTAGAGGAGCTTGGGTTGTTTAGTCTAGCAAAATGAAGAAGAACAGCTAAGGGGAAAGGTAAAGGAGAATATGTTTGCTCTCCATTAAATATTAATTAATACTGTATTAATTATTAATAAAGAACTATTGAAGAAAAAATGGTAATGGTGTCACAAAACAAATGAATAAAGGTTGTTCATGAATATATTTAGGCTAAGAAGGCAAATAAGGTTCCTAGTCATTTACTGGATTTGGAATCAGGCTTCCTAAAGGGAAAATGGAAGAAAAAGCTCTCAAATGCTTCCAAATGAAGTGACTTCATTTGAAGTCTTCATATGAAGAGACTGTTTGTCCCTGAAATCCATGAACCAAGAGAGGGTTCAAACCTGCTCTGTTACTCTGTGCTCTGTTGGAATAGTATTTAATTTTTGTGTGAGAAGAGAGTAAAGAAGTCAAAGACAGCTGGAACATAAGGGAGAGATATACCAGAAAGATCAAAAAAGAGAGCAAAAAGAAAAGTCAAGTTTTCACTAATAATTTTAAAGAAGAGTGTTAAGAAAATAAGTGTGGGTAAAGACACATGGGAAATGGACTGTGATAGTTTTAAGGAATATAAAGGCTGACTCTCAGGCTTAATCCCATTTAGAAAAAAAATTTCTGTCTAATAGCAGTTTCATAAACCTCTTAGAAGTTTTAGTACAGTTCCCAGTGAGAAAAGAATCCACAGAATGAGCCAATACGTGCCATTTATGTGACAGCATTAGGAAAAGGCTCATATACTCAGAAAAAGCCTTGCAATTGTAGCTACTCCATCCCCAGCAAGTGGTTCTTTCAAATGAGGGTGGAGATGCACCACTTCACACTCCAGAATAATTTCTGCCCACAACCTCCCTCCCCTTCAGCTTCATTTACTTTCTGCTTCAGTAAACGACTACAAATCACACATAAAATTTAAATGTACTACAGAACTCCACAAACAAATTCCAGCTTCCCAGGTTAGCCGTGCTGATCCCTCACTGTTCACTTGTTACGACTTAAATTCAGTTCAGTCACCCCATTTTCAAGGCAGTTGAATAACCAAGAGAATTTCTGCTCTTTTTTTCTTCTTTTTTTCCCCCCTTACTAAACCTATTTAGGTTCTTCCATATTTTCTTTGCTCCACAAACATTTAAAATGGTCATACAGGGTCACCAGCTGGGACTAGCCTTGCCTGTCAAAGCAGAACTGCCAGTCTCTCCACCCCCTGGTACTGTGCCTGATGTCCACCCATTTCAGCTGCTGTAACTTGAAGTTTTATGGGGCAACTGAGGAACATTAGATAAGAAAAAAAAAAATAATGTGAAAGGACCTACAAATGCTAGAAAATGCACAAACTAGTCCATATTCATAATTTTCAAGGAGAGGTAGGGTTTTGGTTTCCATGTGTTCTGTATATAGGGCCTATAGGAGTATTACCCACTAGAAACAAGAAAAAACTAACCCCTATTTCTAACTCAGCATCACTGTACTGGGATTTCTTACCGAATGAGATGGTGGTTGTACAAAGCAAATGCAGCAAGTTGCTAAACTCTGCTTACAAACATTTTCTGCACAAAAACCACAGGTGTATACTGAGCTGGGCAGAGTAAGCAAGCAGGATAGAAATCCAGTGGTCTGTAGAGGAGCCTTCATATATTTGCTCAATTATATTACCATGGAATAGTCTAGTGACTAAATGATGAGACTAAATAATTAGACTAAATGTCTTAACCCTATCAACACTTGCTCCTGTCGAAGTCCAATTTGTTGACAAACAGACGAGGGTTAGGAAGGGTTTTTCACCTTGTGACAACAGTTCTACTCCACTAGCAGGGATGTACAACTTGTTTCTGGAACCACTGACTGTTTTCATTTATTTGCTTGTTTTAATTATCCCCCCTCGGATGTCTGATTGTGAATTAATGCCAAGCTACCCAGAAATTAATACAATGATCATGTTCTGCCATCATATAGTTATCAGTACTGGGAATGAATTGAGACATTAAAGAGGAAAAGAAAGAGCAGCTGCAGAGGGACAAATGAATCAGGTCATGATAGTCTGAGGTGCTGAGCACCTTACAATGCCCCCATGACCATCTGGGAGCAGAAGCAGCTCACCAGATCAGTATCTACCCTTAATCAGAAAGGTCTTCCTTTATCCACCTTTATTTATCCCCCTACCAGATAATTCTGACAGCCTATAGAAGGAATGTGGCTCTCCGGTATTTACAAATCCTAAATTAAATTAAATTAAAGTACTTCATTCCAAAAGAGTTTCCAATCAGAAATGAATGTAATTGCACACTGGCTGCTGTTTGTTTATAAATGACTAAAATACCAAAGTAATCTCAGGAAGTCCTCTGGAAAATGGGATTTATAATGGAAAATATTTGCTGACACATAGAAAAATGAGAGTACAGTTTGCTTTCCCATTTTTCTTTTATGGTGCTTGACAAATTGACACACAATTATTAATTATGGGCACTGAACACCACATGATTATGCATAAAATATTCCAGCTGATTGGAGCATAAGTCCAGCAGCATTTGCAGGAAATTAAGTAGCATTCTTACAGATACTGAAGCCTAAAAATTTGGAATCATGACATAATTATATTTCTGAAGCAGATATTCAAAACGTTCTTAATTTTTAGTTCGCACTTAACCATGTAGCAAACTGAGAGGGTTCTCTGGAGAAATGTTTTGAATGTAGACTTGAACAGCCACTGTGTGACACAACTCTGCAGATTACTGAAAAGTATTCAAGAGAGTCTAATCTTTGGCACCTATTTGCCAGGGGCATTTTCTGAATTTTTCTCTAAAATGGAGAAAAGTTTTCACTTTGGAGGTTCCAAAACATCAGGAGAACACCTATCTCTTTACAATGAAACTGCTGCAATGACACAGTAGCCAGAAATGGAGAAGGTCAGACACAATTATAATTTTTCTCCTTGTTAAGAGCTATGGCAATGTGTCCATGACCTTCTCTTCTTCAGAGGAACCGTGATGGACTTTATGTCCTCTCCCTGGATGGGTCCAGTCTGTGTGCTGGCACCATTTGCTCCCAAGCTGCATAAGTATGAAGATGGTCACCCATGGGCATGATGCTGAGCAGGCAGGGAGCCCATCTCCACCTCCTCTGCTCTACATGCCATGAGCAGCATAGTTCAAAAGAGAGGCAGTTTGAAATCCATTACACACACAAAGACAAAAAAAAATTCACTCACTGGAGACAAGCTCCCAAAAACAAATACCATGCTATCATTGAGAGAAGGAAACAGGAATAGTGTTTTAAAAAAGAAAACAGTGATTAACCCCTAAGAAAAAAAAAAAAAAAAATTATTGCAACCTTAAAGGAAAAGTGTCTTCTGAGATGCAAATAAAAATGGAAAAAATATGTAATTAAATGTATAACTTGTTAAGAGATTTATTTTCTCCACAACATCTCATTTGTTCCAAATAATTCGAATATAGGCTGGAGTCACTTGAAATCACAAGTTTTCTAGTTTTACTCAAGTAACAGAGATAACTGCACCTGTCCATTCCAGAAGGCTGTTGGTGACATTTTTCACTGTCCACCAAAGCCTTGTGCTGTAAGCAGTATTCCTCCAGAACTGTGCATACTGGCTTGTTTGTCTGAGCTTGCTCAGCTCTGAGAAGTGACTCTGCTAACAAAACATTGTTAAAAAGAACAAATACAGATAAGCTGCTCAACGCAGTCAAGGGCCTTATATTCAATGCAGTAGATATTTCTAGTTCAGGCTGAAGATGTAATTCAACAGCTCTAAGATAAACTATCGCACAGAGACAAATATTTTAATATTCAACTGTAGATAATGCTCCTTGTAGGTCCTGAACTCATTCTGCCTTGAGACAGCTGCAAAGAATCTTTGCCAGGTTCCCTCCACACCCTGTGCTGCCAGCACTCCACGGAGACTGTCAATGGACACTGGGAGATGCTGGGAGATGGTCAGCTTATGAGAGCAACTGGAAATCCTCCAAAAGAAACCCTAGAGACAAAGGTACTCCACTCCATACTTTTCCCTTTCCATGGAGGTTTTGTCCCCATCACATTACTGATAAAGCTTTTCATGTTCCCAGCACCCACAAACCTAACTGAGTTTTCAAAAGGGCTCAGTTCCTCCCTTGGTACACTTTCCAAAGGAAAAAAGTCTCTTTCAAAACACCAGAGCTGCCCACAGCTCCCTCATTCATATTTATAGAGAGGATTTCTGGATAACTTAACCTTTCTCACTGCATCCTTTTGAAACCTGACTGTGCACTCTGGACTTGGGCTAGAATTTGAACCTTTATGAAAAATGGCTTCTGATGAGACCTAAGGGGCACGTTTGAGAAAAGGCAGGTAATCAGACTTTTCCTAGTTGAAGGCAGCACTGGCATCCATTTCAGTGGAGGTCATATGGAAAGCAATGACTTTTTGAGATGGAAAAAAAATAATTCTACTTTCCAAAGAGTTTGACTACAGATAACTGTAGGATTTTACCAGCTACCTGTAGAATCGTAGAAACACGGGATACTTTGAGTTGGAAGGGACCTTAAAGATAATCTAGTTCCAACTGCCCTGCCATGGGTAGGGACACCTTCTATATTGTAAGGAGAACATGCAAAATGGACACAAGGTGGGAAGAGAAGGTGCATGGAAGAAGACCCTCTATGCTTGTAGGAAGCTTGGCAGGGAAAAGGGAGAAGGATGAAGGAAAGAGACAGCATGAAAAATGAGTGAAGACACATGAGTGGAGATCAGAACATGGGTTTTGGTCAATAGGTCAGAAAAATTATTTCGTGCCAATGCCTTATTTTTTTCCGTCTATATTTGAGAACTATTTTGATTACTAAAATAGGCTTGTAAAACACATGTTCAGACTGCAGCCAGTTTACATTACTGTATGGCTCACTCATCCAGGGTCATAAAGGCAAGTGTTAATGAGGGCTTTGCAAAATGCAGTGTCAACTTTTGAGCACAGGTTCAGAGGGAATCAGGCTCAGGAATGACTTGGACACAGTGTGTGAATAGCTGGCCAGTGGGCACTTCCACTCTGTCCTGCACCAAAAAGAATTAAATTCTGGTAACATTTAATCCATCAAATTCACTTTGTTGGAGTAAGTTTTTTTTAATCTTCTTGTATTTCTAAATGGATGTACACAACTGAAGGAATTCTCAGCATGAAATACAAATATTTATAGACAAAAGTCATGCTGTCTTCAATCTCAGTTAATTTTTCACTGCAATTTGTACAAACTGTGAGAAACATTCTTGCAGCAAACTCAGAAGCTATTTTTTCTGTAGCCAGTTCAACATAGCTTCATTTTCTCTCATCCTACAGGGCTGGATTAAAACATAATCCATCATTCCTCCATCTGCTGCAAGAGTAAAGAAATAAACCCTCCAAAATCCATCACTCCTCAGCCCATTTTCACAGACAAATTTCTGTGATTCCTCTTCAGCATGAGGGATCTCTTGATTTGGAACCTGAAGAACTCTTCTTCCCCCAGCTAAGATGCAGAGCTTTTCAGTGCTAGCCTGCACTGCAGACCTTCAGGGTCTGAAGCCAAGGAGAAGACTTCTTCTTAGCTCAGCTCTGCTGGTCCGTCATGTAGATATGAGAAAAATAATTGCTTTATGTGCAGAGGAAATCTCAGTAAATTGAAAGTAAAACAGATTAAGCACAGGGAAAAAAAAAAAAAAAAAAAAAAAAAAAAAAAAGACCATTACAGCAGAGAATTTCACTTTTCTTTCCAACCTACTGGATAAAATAGCTCTTAATAAGCTTGTTAGCTTGGTTTTGTATTTTAGCCTCTTTCCTCCTAAGGTTAACTATGTCCTTCTTACATGAGGCAACACCTCAGCATCTCATGTATTTCTTTCTTCCTGCTGCTTTCCAGACTGTCTCAAATGAACATCTATCAACCTAAGATCCACACATGCTTTGGTCCATCATAGGAAACAACGTTTATGAAAGGCACTGTGGCTTTCTACCATGAAAATGTCTACAGCACTACATACAGTGGAATTACGACCTCTATAAAGAAAGGAAAAAAAAAATAACCCAGACAGGATATGAGGAACATCTGTTTATATGAACACCCTTAGGATCTGCAGTCTGAGAATGAGAACTCACAACATGTAGCAGACAAAAGGGTAGGCACACGGAGCACAGATGAAGAAATGAGACCTGGAAGGGAACATTTTTAAATAAATTGTTTCATCTTAGACCTGAATTAAACCAAGATGATCGCTTTAAGTTAATATAGCAACATCATGGAAATATGATTCATCCTTTAATTGCCATAATATTATCATTTACAAAAACTACAAATGATTGGTAAATCGGATTTTGTGTACATCCTGAACAAGCCAATTAGTACAGAGACTATAATCTCCTGCAATCACTCTCTAGCCAATTGCTTCCCATCATTTTTTTCATAAAAATCATCTGTTCCCATGCTTCTTAATGAAGCAGGTAACAAATTTTGCATGTCAGTAATTTGGTTCCTTCAGCTAGAAAAGTTTACACATTTCAGTTCATCCAATCTTCTGCTGATTTACTTCTCTGCACATCAAAATATAAATTTTACTAAACCATGTTTATTGCTAGGAGAATAAGCACTTAATATGCACATGGCATTTAGACACGAGTGAAAAGTATAACACTGTTTACAGACAGTATCAGTAAAATCCTCTTGTTTTTAACTTTAGAACTGCTGTAAAGCTCAGTCATTACACTTGCTATCATCTCTGCAGACTAAGATGGCTAAATCCCTAATAGAAATTGTCAGAATAGCCAACTTTCTCCGAACATTTTCTGAAAGCAAAGAAATAAATTTATTTTGACTGTTTTGCTGATTTCTTTCCAGTCTGCCTCACATCTCCCAGATCTTTAAAAAACAATTATGTGGCTGGAATTCTAAAATGGTTCTGCAGAAGTCTTCCAGAAAACGCATTTTGATTTTTGTACATTAATTTATCCCAGAGGTCACTAAATCCCGTCCAGCTACAAGACTGAAACCTCTACCACATATCCAATTAAAAAAGCAAAATCAATATGCTTTGAATATCTGGTTGGGTAAGCAATTAAAGTCCAGGAGGAATGCACTAGGCAAATAAATTTGTTTATTTATGTTTCCGTGTGTCAAACTCTGAAAAACAAACAGCACTGCTGAAATTGTGATCTGTTCACAGATAAATGACAAAGAAATGGGTCCAACCTAATAAATTATTTGTTCACTGCATATCATTTGCCCTCTTCTGCTGTGTCCTCAAGCAAATATCCCATTGCTTTCAGTCCATGGAACAGCTGTTGAACTGCCTCCCGGCTGTTTGCTGGAAGTTTGCTTGAACAAGGAGCAAGAATTAAGGACAAATTTCAACACATGAGGAAAAGAAGTAAGTGCTCTGTTCTTCAAAGAATCCTGGACTCATTTTAATAAGCTACAATAAATCGCTTTTTCTTTGCATGGTGAATCTTCAATTTATGAAGTGCCCCATTTAGCATTATTATTAAAATAGACTTTATGGCTTTTAATTGTTTTCCTTATCAGTCTCAGAAAAAGCGGTTTTTAATAAACTGGGAATGGACTAACTCATTCTGCTAATTTCAAATCCATGCTTTGCAGAGTAGAACTCATACAATTTGGCTTCTTTCAGCTTAGGCAGGAATGAGGGAAGCAGAAGAGAGAGAAAATAAAGGGGAAAAAAAAAAAAAAAAAAAAAAAAAAGCTAAAAAACCCTATTCTTACCAAAGATATAAACTACTTGCAAAGGGGACAAAATTGTACCACCTTCTTCATCTATGTCTCAGAGACATTTGGGACTGCAGTTGTATTCCTAGAAGATGCAAGAGCACAAGCACAGAGGGGGGGTTGCTGGCAGCTGCTCAGCTGTGCTCAGGCACTTGGGGAAACTTGATGAAACTTGACTCAGGAGGAACAGCTCTCAGAATTAGGTCAACCCCTTCCATGGGCTGCCTTGCATCAGTCAGCAATGACTCCAGCAGGTCACTCTGCCCCGTGACATGCTGGAGAGGGACCAGCAACCATTCAGGAGGTCTTGGGGTGCTTTTGGATAGGAATGGGAGTTTGCTCCTTACAACCATGTCACATTCACCTCTTCCCCTCTCCATGGTCTACAGTGTCAGCAAGGAGGTAAATGCAGCTCTTCACTGGTTTTCCTCCCCAGCTACGAGTCATTTCTGCAGACCAGAACCTCAGTACTCACTGCACTGGGTCGTGTACCTTCAGCCACACACCTGCTTCTCAGCATTTTGGAGTAAACCAGTAACACCACAAGGATCCAGGCTTTGCCAAGTCTTACCTTGTGTTATTCAAGCTTGTCAGCAGGATCCGTGTCAGCATTCACGATCCAGCTCCATGCAGTCAGCTGTATAATGGCCAATTCCTGCTTTGAAAGACCCACTGATTGATATATTATCAGGGCCCAAGCTGACAGGATTTTGATGAGAGAGGAGATGGCAGTGGAGAGCACAGCTTGCTGAATGTAGTTCTGAAAAGCCACTGCAAGAACCAGAGCACTGCAGTATGGTCCAGGCTCCAAGCACCCAGTGAGCAGACCCTGGAAAGGTCTAGGGAGGAGGAGTTGCAATTCTGCCAACCTGGGCTTTTAGAACACTCCTGTATTGCCTAGGCAATGGGATAAATGGCTTTTCCTGCAGCGATTGCCCTTAACCTTCTCATTCTTAAAAAAAAAAACCAACAAAAAAACCACCAAAAAACCCACATCATAATACACGGATTTCTAAATACACAGGAAAGGTCACACTCTGCCAGCCCTTTCCCTTGTACTGCAGGTTTTAAATGTGCCTGCCTGGGACTGGATGGTCCTTGTCAAGATAGTTAAGAGCCTTTTTTAACACAGTTACAATTTTACTCAGTAATTTCAATTCAGTTTTGAAAGTATGGAGTGAAGGCTCCAGCCTTTGCTTACCAAGGTAATAAACCAGTTGAAGACCAGAGACCACAGAGTTCTCTGGCTATTTAGGACATCTGGGATGCTTCTACCTATTCCATCTGATTTTAAGTAAATACATAAAAGCCCAGGGTTATTACCAATGAGATGTTTCTGGGCTATAAACTCTTCAGTGTGATTTGTCATGTTTTGTTGGGTTATGAGGGTGGACTCAAAAGATAAGAACTGGGGAATCTGGCAGTCTTCTGGGTTTTGCAGGTGGTTTTTTTGTTTGTTTGGGTTTTTGGGGGGTTTAATTTGGTTTAAGTCATGCTTGGCTTGGAATGTTTAGACTTGCTTCCTTCATCTTGGAAAATGGCCCTCAGCAAGGGACATACAATCTCCTTTATAAAGAGTATCTGGACCGGGTTCGCTTTTTTTAACAGAGTTCAACTTCTCTGAGGAGTCAGTTTTCTATCCTGCGTTGTCAGTGTTGGTGTTTGAGGGACAGTGGGATGGACTCACCATGCCAAGTCCTGCTGGGACTCCAGCTAGCAGACAACAGGCAATGTACTGGTGTAATTTAAAAGATACTTTCAGGCTCAGTTCCAGCAGACACCAATTAATTCTCCCAGAGCAACTCCAAACTGAGACAGTGCATCAGTTCCCCAATGGACTGAGGATGCTGGGCTTTACCTAAGAGCTTTACCCACTCTTTACATTCTTTCCTGTTAACACAGTATCAAAGCCAACCAAAATACCAAAGGCAGTACAACAAATACACATTTAACCAAGAGCAGCATAGCAAATAAATGACATAATCTGGTCATCAGAATGCATGCATGTGCAAACCAACTGTATATATTTATTTTTGCTAGCTTGCTAAATGAAATGGCATAGGAAAAGGCTAGCAGAATTAAATTTATTTTTTTCCCTGACATGTAAAGCTAACAGAATTTAAGGCAAATAATCCCACTTTGTTAGATCTAAATCTTACATTTGGAATGATACACCGCAAAGAATTTATCAGACTTCATCCTGTATTTGGTTTGTTTTTCCTTTGTCTTTTTTTCTGTAAGACTTAGGGCAAAACAAAATGCTGCTGGGTCTTATCTTTTAAAAAAATGAAAAGTCAAGGTTGGGAGCAAAGTCCACATCTATTACCAAAGTTTCAGAAATGCAGGGCAAAAACTCAATGTAAAAAAGAAACAATATCCTGAAGCAGAAACACTAAACACCTTCTCTGTAAAATGTTAACCCTAGAAAGAGCTAATGTGTCTTTGCTTTTAAAGCAGAAAGCCCTGCACTGACTACATGTGAGTCTCATTATAATCCATTTAAGTTATCAGCTGAAATTGCATCACCAGTGTGGAATGCACAGCTCAGGGATTAGAAGCAGTTTTCGTTGTGTGCTTCTTATATGACAAACACTCTGGTAAGTATTAATGAGAAAAAATTATTTGATGGCTATTTGGTGGCCTCTGTCTAGTTTTCACTGACATGTACTTGTACCACAGAAACAAGTTACAGATGAAGAACTGAACGGCCAAGGGATCCGTTTATCATCTCATATTAGAGGCAATTCCCTGCACAAGTTTTTAACACAATCCTGAGCAAAATACGAATGGCATCACCCCCACTGGGCTACAGCACACAGCCCAACAAATTATCCATTACCAGGGCTTCCTTGCTTCAGTAAAATCTCCCAGTCAGCTAGCATGAAACAGGGAAACTGGTTCATCCAAGGCCTGAAAAGCAGATGACATCTGTGATCCCCCTCATCACTGCAAACATCCTCTCCCTAAGTCACCAACAAATGTTAGCAGTGTCACAGCAGATTAATTTCAGTTTAAATGTCACTGATGACATTTCTCATGCTGCTGCATCCCTCTGCTCGCTTTGAAAGATACTAGAGCACAAGTTTTATTGCAGCTCCCTCGAACCTGTACTTAAAGTACCAAGGTTAATTCAAAGTTTTCAGACTCCTGTAAAACATAATCCGTGGCAGATGTAACAAAGAACTTTTAAAGGGTGGTAACCCACTGTCTTACTCACTTTTCCAAAGTTTCTACCTTCGTTTACATATGTGTGTCCATGTGCAGAAAGGCTCATTCCTGTGCCTCTGTAAATAAAACCAAATATTAATCCATGGCTACATTTAGCCATATATTTATCCCTGGTGAGGCAGCACTTGTTCCTCAACAGATGCATCTTTTCCTTGCTAGAGGATGATCAGCATTTCAGCTGGTGTGTGTGGGGGGGTAAAGCTCATTCCTGTGCACCTTGAAATCAAATTACTTAAAGTCATCTGCAGAACTCCCGCTTCCATTGTGAGTGGGTTTTGCCTGCCTCCAAAGCACTGTGTCACTCACATGAAACCACAACAAATCAGTCTCAGGAATGGGCATGTGGTATATTTTAATGAAATAAGTGACTTGGAAAGAAGACTTGGAGCCAAATTACAGTGAGCATCTACTGGAAAATAGTGACTATGTATATGTACTTGCCTCCTCTCAGATTAGCATTTTACAGGATTGTGATCAGTTTTTCTGCCTTTGGCAGTATTTGTTGTTGATTTTGTTGAGATGAGGTTGTTTGGGTTTTGTTTTTTAATTTCCTGCACACAGATCTTCAACTGGCCAAATTCTATTTTCTTTCAGAATTTGAAAACATCCCTTATTTTTCAGTTTTCTTCAGTATTTACAAGCGCCACACTGGTGACTTTAGCATCAAGAGAAACAAAGGGAATGAGCAGGAAACAGTGAGATTGGAAAAGCTGCCAAACACTAGGAACTGGAAACAAAATATTCGTGTGCACCCAGGCCAAAGAGCCCAAAGGAAAAAGAATTAGGAAGGAATAATCCTCTTAGAGATTTAGGGTTTTTTCTCAGTTGTTTTGAATTATTTTTGGTTTTTCTTTCTTTTTGGGTTTTTTTTCGGTTTTTTGGTTTGTTTGCTTGTTTGGGGTTTTGGTGTTTGTGTTTGTTTGTTTTTTGTTTTGTTTGTTTGCTTTGGTTTGGTTTTTTGGGGGGTGGGTTCCACAGAGATGTGTAGCACACAAGCATAGGAGCAGTGAAATCCAGTGGTGGTAACATCTGTACTCATATTAGCCCTTTTGAATACAGTTAGCCCACATTACCTTCACTACTTCAAGTTGCTGAGCTGCCTGTAGTAAACCCACAGCAGGCTGATCTCTACAAGCTGAGCTCAGAGCACTGTCTGCTCTGCAGATACACCCAGGATGTTGCAAACTCCTTCTGATTAACATCTCTCAGGTGCACCTCTTACTCCCATCCATGCTGTTAAATTCTTATCTAGGCTCTCATCACTTCATGTCTCAATTACTGCAACATCTTTTTCCTGGCCACTGACCAACTCAGTCTTTCCCTGATGGTGTATTGATCCAAAATGCTGCTGCAGAGATGGTTCCCTGCCCTCACACTTGCCTTCCTCTTCACTCATCTTCCTAGCTCCTTTTCTGTGTCATACCAATCAACTGGTCTCCACTTTCAAGGACTCTTCCACCTTATTGCTCACCTTAGTCAGCATCAAAAGGTCAACTTGCACACTTGAATAGCCCACAGTCCCTGCTTCCACTCATCACTTGCCAACTTTGCAATTAGGTGTCTTTGAAGTGTCTCTTAAGGCTCTTTGTCATGTTTGTGAGAAAGCCTCTGTAAAACTGTAATACTACTTTGTTACAGCCCCTCAACCTCTCTTCAGATGTCCCTTCTAGCCAACAACAACAAAAAAAAATATCTTGCCAACAGTTATGCTGCAGCTGGCCTCAAGTGGCTGTCTCTGACATCGTCCTGTTAAGGCTAAAATCACAAGGCAGGATGAGAAAACTCCAGAAATATCACATGAAGTCTGTTCCCAAAGAAACCAGGGACAGGTTGAGGTGTGTTTACACAGAAAATTTAGTCTCAACATGGAGCACTTCGTAAGGTCTTTCAGATGGTTACCAACATTTCATTCTCTATTTGGGCATCATCTACTGGCATCTTGTTTGTGCCTGAGATACTACAATAACATAGCAGATAACACCTAGCAGATCTCTAATGAGTTATAATACAAGAAGCTAATAAGGAAACTTGCCAGCCACGGATAAGTGGAATGTAATATAATAGATGAAAAATGGGCAGGAGACTGGAAAAAAAATGTTTAATTGCTGGCTTCCATCTTGGAGTGTGGGGGATAACAAGTTTTTTTAGATATCATCTTTCCTGTCTTATGACATTCCATAAATATATGACAGAATAGGAAATCACGTGTGGGGTGAGGACTGTGAGATAATGAAAGTTGCAGATGACTTGAATTTACATCTGAGAGGTGTGCGATAAACTTTAGAGAGATGTAATTAAGGTTACATAAGAAAAAAAAAAGTTGATGCTACTGAATTCTGAGCAACACATACTGAAGGACACAGTGGGAGTGTCAGCACCCATTACATGGTTCAGCATTAAGAGCCTCAGCTTTCAGGCCAAAGAAAGTGGTTGTTCCCTTCTACTCAACCCTCATGTGGCCACATCTGGGATCATGTGTCCAGCTTTGTGCCTCCCAGTAAAGGAAAGATATTGGCAAACTGGAATGAGTCCATCAGAGAGCAAGTATGACAGTAGGAAGTGGAGTACATGGCAAATAAGGAGAGGTTGAAGGAATCGGGTCAGAGCAAGGGTAAAGCCAGCCCCTCCTTGGTGTGTGCAATGAAAGGACAAAACCCATCAATCACAAGTTGTACCCAGAGAAATTCCAGGTGAACACAGAAAATTTTCTCACTCATGAGAGTGATGGAGCACGGGCACAGGGGTCTAGAAGCTGTAACTTCAACATCCTGGGAGAGTTTTGGAATTCAATGGAACACAACACTGAAGGGTCTGAAATAACTTAGAGGCTGGCCTGCATTGAGTGAGGTATTGGACTAGATTTTCAAGAGGTGCCTTCCCATGTCTTTGAGGTCTCTGTACCAGTCCAGACTGGTCGATGTAAATCTCTGCCATAAAGAGTTAAAATGAAAAGAGTGAAAAAATACCTTAGACAGATATGTCTGAAGTGTCCAATGTATCTAACCACGTCCAATTTTGGGCTCCCTTGTGCAAGAAAGACCTGGACTTTCTGTAGTGAGTCCAGAGAAGGTCCACAAGGATGATGAAGGAACTGGAGCAGCTGGGCTGTGAAGAGAGCAGGGCCTGCTGAGGCTGGAGAAGTGAAGGGAGATATTATCTCAGTGGATAATATCTGAGGGAGGTAAAGAAAACAGGCTTCTGTAAGGTACCTGGAAGTAAAGAGGCAGGCTTCTGAGTGGCACCCAGGAACAGACAAGCACAGTCTGAAATTCTCTCTGAATATAAGAAAAAGCTTTCTGTATTGTCTGGGTGGTTGAACATTGGCACCCATTGCCCAGAGAGGTTATGAAGCCTCCATCCTTGGAGGTATTCAAAACTTGCCTGGACACAGACCTAAGCAACCTGCTGTAGCTGAACCTGCTTTGAGTATGGGATCTGGATTAGATGATCTTCAGAGGTGTTTCCAGCCTCAACCCTTCTATTATCCAGTGATTTTGTGATTTGGTATATATTAGAGAATGAAACTGTGAAGATTATATGACTACAATAAATTTTGAAACATGAATATATAAAACCTTGTGCTTCCTGGATCTAAGATGAAATCTAACAGGAAATTTCTTAGTTCCTTCGGGACTGACTTCACCCTTTTTCTCAGCCACTTTTACAGTCAGGAAAGAACTCCAAAACACCCATATTATGTGTCAATTCCTGTGATTCTACAAAACTCCCATTTTGCCTCTTCAGACAGTATGTGGTTCAGCTTGGGCAGGCAGACATCTGGGATCCAGAAAGATTTCCCACCAGCAGGATTCCCCCAAAATGTAGACAACATAATAACAGAGAACCTCTCATCTTCCATTCAGTCATGAAAATTCTGCCTCTCCCATCCCTGTCACAGCAACTGCTCACACAGGAAAATAGCATTCAGAGAATAAAGTAAGTTCAAAGAAATATATAGTTGCAAATTCAAGGTTGGAACATTGTTCTCAGCCATCTCGTCACCATGTCCTACAAAGTGCTTCATGTACCAGGAAAAAAAAAACCAGCAAGACTGAGCATGTCCAAGTTAGTAGACTATGATAGGAAATACCATCTTATCTTTTGCTTTACAGCAACACACATTACAAATTGTCTGGCAGCTATTCACTCATTTACTCACTCTGTAAATAGCTATTCAGTAAAATCTGATGGAACGATGCAAGTCACCAAAGCCTCACTGGGATTTTCTGCACACAACTGCCAGCCTGGAAAATCAGTGAGTCTGAAGGGCAAATTGCACACCAGTGGGCAAAGGCTGCTGGGTTTTCCTAAAGATCTGCTGAGTTTTAGTTAAGTAAAATTTGCTTGTTTCGTTCACGTGCTTCACTATTATTACTACTACTATTATTATTATTAATTATTATTATTATGTCCCTCTAAGTGTCTGATATAGAACCCAGCTCTGCAGCTCCTGGACCATCCTGAGGTAGAAGAACAGGTCAGGACTACACCCAGGGAGGGATGTGAGGCTCCTCTCCTAAAACCTTGGCTCTGCTCCAGACCTGCAAGAGCTCCTTGCCAGTCTCTGGGAATGCTGACACCTCCTGAGACTGTGAGAGAACCTCTGCCTTTTTGCTGTCTTTCACACAGAGAAGTCATTTGTCCCAAAGCCCAGAACCTGAGGCAACCTCTGGTGTATTCTGTTCTATTAGAGAATGTGTTAATTACAGTAATAATGCAACTAATATGGCTTAGAGCAGCGAGTCTCAAACAGTGCTTATGATTTCCTGCTTTCCCTTTGTATGCTGCCTAAACAGGCAGTCGATTAGAAATCAGCAGAAATTTAGGTATTCATGTATTTAATTTTTGTTAAGTGGCCATTTCCATTTCATGTGTCTGCAATTTTTTCTCTTTTGCACAAATCTGCTTTCTCTGCCTGGAAAAGGGGATAAGGTAATCTGACACCTGCAATTTTCTGTGTTTACTGAAGCACTGCAGATTGTGTCATAATTACATATTATTTTCTAATTATGAAATCAAAATTTGGGAACAGACCTTTTATGAGAGTCCTGAAAAACAACTGGATGTCCAAAGTTGTCTGATACCTTTTAAAACAATAATAGAGTTGGTCCCTCTTTCTGAAATCACTCTTCTGTTGTGCGGGAGATGAAATCTACTGCTTTTTCTGCCTGCAAATCTCACCTTCAAGAAACAATTTCTTTGTCAAGTTTTTTCTCACTTTTCCCCTCTCATCTGCTTTTCTACCTAACCAGAGGAAGAGGCAGAAGACAGTTATTATAGCTGTAGCAATGAGAAAGGAATTGTGGCTGTGACCACGGTCAGCAACTACAAAGCCCCACTGCTGTAGAAAAAACAGGACTAAGAATAGATCTCATGCTGGAAAATTAAGGATTGCCATCGTCATCTCTTGCACTTCCTTGTCTGAGGCAGGGATTTGGAAAGCATACACTTGACACTATGTTTCTTCAGCCACTATGTGGCTGAAAGAGTAAGAACTGACAAGAAACTACAGGAGTCTAGAATTAATGTCCATGCAGTGCAAGGGGGTGAAGAGAGGCTAAGAATGAGAAAAGGAACAAATCAGACTCTCAGGAAAGGATAACTCCCCCAGCAGAACCATATATTTCTTAACTACTGACATCCATTGACTGCCTTCTTTTTAGCCTATAAATCTTGCCAACTACCCTGACCTACTGAGACCTTTGATGGAAATACAGTAATTTAATTCAGGCATAATCCATTCTTTAATGATAGAGCATGCAGAAAAAGCTTACATGGGCTTGCCTGTACATGTAATTAGTAGATCAGAAGAAGAAAACAATTAATTTTTCTCTGACCACTTTGAGGAAATAAATGTTTACTTAATCCAAATTAAAATGTTCCTCTTTTTAAATTATTTTGTTCCTTCTTCTAGCCCAAACACTGGCATATGATTACATCTGGGCAAGAAGCGGTATTCATAGACCACAAAAGCCTGGTAATTAGAAGGGAACCTAAGGAGTCTGCAGTGGGGTGAAATTACTGATTTATGACATTGAAGATTTTTGTGAAGGAGCTTTTGTTGAAGTCTGCAACCTGCCCCTCACCACCACACCTCTCAGGTGAGTGGTGAGTTCCTAAGCGCAAATCAGCCAGAGTTCCCAGGACAGGAATTTACTCGTGGGCTGTGACCAGATATTCCACCCTGGCTGATATAGATCTTTCCATAATGGAAATTTTATGGCAGCTGCTATGTTTTTCCATCCCCGTTTCCTTTACTCGGAGAAAAACATCTGTTCCTAACAAATTGAGATGTGAATGCAGCTCCCATCTGGCCAAGAGGACTGGGCAGCTGTGATTACATCAGGCAATCTGAGACTGTCCTCCACACCGGATGATGCTGAATGGAGATGCAGGAGGAGACAAAGTCCTTCTAGAACCCTATAAATACATGTCAAAACCAATAGTAGTAAGAATTTTATCTGACAAGAAACACCTTCCTCACACTGACCAGCTCTAAAAGTCACCTCCAAATGTTAAGAGATAAACAATGCTGTTGGGACTTACAGTCTCTTCATTTTGGATCAGTCTTAAACTTGTTCTTCTTCCAGGCAAAAAAAATCTGTATCAGCAATTAAAGCCTTATGTCAGTAATCTGTGCCATACATTCCAGAGATTTTGGAACTGGTGTGAATGGCAGGGAAGGGATGAGAGGATGATGATTTTAAAAGGAGAATACTGTTTCAAGAAAAAAAAAAAAATTAGCACAAGCAATTCTGAACCCAGAAAGACTTAGCAGGTGCTGCACATGGAAAGCCCCATTGCAAGTGAAATGCAAAGAAATATCTTCTGGCCATTTTGGGCAGCAGTTGACAGGTAAGATTTCCTGTAAAAGGGATGACAACATTGACCTTTAGAAAATTATCACTGGATAGCAGAGAAAAGCTTTCCTCTGTTTATCCTTGGGGGACTGGGGCTGCACACGGACAGGATGCCAAAACAAGACAAAAACCTTTTGGTATTTTTGAGCATGCTGTGGAGCTACATGCACCCTGAGAAAGTCAGCTTCAAAATAAAGCTCTAGGAGCATAGAAATAACATGCTCGTGAAATGTCCTTATTATTACAAACACCAGCATTTTGGGCAGACCTGTGCCTACAAAAAGGGCTCCATTAATTCCTGTTAATGGACTTGCCTCTCTCCAGAGGTGATTTTCAAGAAGACTGAAAAATTACAAGGAAGATTTGTCCTCTGACACCAGGAACCTTTGCTGCCTGCACACGGAGAAACCAGGAGAGAAGTGTCCTAAAATGACATCCTTTGGCAACCTCTTAACAATAGGCAGGCAGGCATGTGGAATTCAGAATTAATTATATTAATTACTTGGACACATTTGACTTTACAGATGAATTCACAATTTCCTGTTATGCTATCTGTAGCTCTAGAAATACTCACAGCAGATAAAAGGCAGGCTCAGAAGCAACATCATCCAAGCATTCCACACCAGCAGAGAACAGTGAAGCCCTAATTCAGACAGGGATGGCACAAGGGACTTTCCAATTTCCAGTTTTCAGGTAGATGTCAGGTCATCTACCTGACAGCTGCAAGGAAAGCATTTCTTAAAAGTTCTTAAAAGCATTCTCAGTTATCTCTTTTGCCCCTTTTCTTTCTAGGTATCTTCTAAAGAGTAGGATTTCCCTTTTCTTTTTCTCCTTTTAATGAGAATCTTGTCTAAACCTGTCCTTTACAGAAGCACAGCAGAAACTAGTTGCTATGTGCACTGCTACCAGTGACCCCTTGTGGAAGCAGATTATCTTCTCCTGGTTCATAAATCTACCTGTCAACCCTACCTGGAGAGCAGACAACTCATCAGTATGGATTACTGAAACTACTTGCTGCAGAAATAAAGCTACAGCAAGATAGATTAAAAAATAAAACAAAGATTCCCCTTGGGATGTGACAATTCCTTAACCCCCACCTCAGAAAAAAATACAATCTTGAAATGGAGAAAAGTGATCTGTAGAACCAGATGCTGAGAAGAGAAACACAGAAAAATGGCAAAGGAGCTTCAGTAGCAATGCTTGATCCAATCTGGTTCAGAGCACAGGTTTATATTTATCAAAGCTCATATTTATCAAAGCCAGCAGTGCTGAAACTGTACATCTCAAGGTTGCATCCATGTTTCAATTTACAAATCTGTATGGTTAGGGGATTTAAAATTCCACCATAAAATCTTGGTAAATGCAACCACAGGTCAAGGGTAATATTCCTTTAATATAATAACAAATTATTTTTCTTATGACATTGGTGACTTTTTAGCAGATTCAAAATAAGAACCTCAGAAATGAGAAAAAGAAATCTCAAAAAAAAAACCTCCCATAGCAGTGGTTTCCAAGGACATCACAAACTCAAAACTGCTTGCCTAAATGATCCATGATACTGACTGGCAAGGGAGGTTATAGATTCATCTTTAATTTAGTACTTTTTTAGGGGGAAAGGTGTTCCTGCATAGTTATGTCTTTCACATTACAGCTCATAGCATGTACCTCAGTAGTCCTCTAATGGAGAAATTTGTCTTTTCCTGCTTGGTTAGAAGGACAATAGCCAGTTAAAAATAACCTCTTTGGAAAGGACAAGAGATTTATGAAGAGAAAGGATGGTCCAGGTGTGTGGTCTGGACATGTATATTTGCCCTTCCCTGTCCACATATAGCAGAGAAGCTCAGCTCCAAGATGACTTTTCAAGTCACTAGGAAGACTCCAATCTCCTTGTAGGCTCTACCTGATATTTTCTCATCAGTACATGTCCAAAGATACATTTTTTAAAAAGTAATTTTAACATCTTAATTAACCAAGAATGGTTTAATATATAGCTTCATATCTGTATGTGCTGAGACAGCACAAGTCCACCTTGTTCCTATAGGCTGGTTAACTCACCTGAGCCAGTCTTACAGCCTGTAACATTACAGACAATCTCAGATTTCCTGACCTTTTCAGTCAGTGTGATAATGTTAACATAAACTTAAAGGAACTGTCATTTCTCTTTATGAAAGCCCTTTTTCTCCTTGGATTTCAGGGCTCTGAATCACAGGGAAAAGAAGACAGATTTCTCAACTGCCTATACGAAAATGACATCTGAGGCCAGCCTGATGTGTGCAGGGACATCTTCTATTTTATCCAAAGGGAAGTATTTTATTCTGTGGTCTGATAAATTAAAAGCTTAGTTTAATAAAACCAAAACATGGGCTTTGCCCATGGTCTTCTTAAACTAAAAAGAAAAGGCTTGGGAAAAGTTTCTTTATTAAAAAAGTGTCTGTAACATTTAGATTGCTTTCCACATCTACAGTGTCATTGTCCTGACTCTTAAGGACCTCCCTAACACCAATAAATTCATGCCTGGGTTAAGTTTGTTTGGTGGATAGTAATTATTTGCCTCATTTTACAGAACTGGAATACCAAGGGTTAAGCCACTTGCAAAAGAACATGTCAAAAAAACACACCAAAAACCAAACTGAAAAATGCAACCAAATGCTGTTGACCTCCACTAAACTCTGTCTATATGTTATCAGCATCTCTGCAAAAAACCCTAAACACACATGCTTGTATTCAATGAGTGGTGATCATGCAGAGAGCAGGGACATAAGTAAACCCTGTTAGGCAAAGTTTGGGGGAGAAGCAAACATGTCTCAGCTGGTGTAGTACCAGCCCCAAGTATGTTTTTACTCCACAGTAAAGAAAACACAAATCATTTTGCTGTTTCACTGAGGATTCAATTATCCCAAGCTGCTTTCATTTATTGGGGAGTAATGGAACCATATCTTGCCCTATAGGCTTCTGTTTGTTGAAATATGTTCAGCAATGAAAGCAGTTTTCCACTATAGAAATGTATGTTTAGATTGTTTCATAACCTTTGTTTAATATAATTTTTTAGTAGTAGACCTTAAACTGGGATCAAACCCAATATAAGGGGACTCTGGCAGAGATGTTTGTACTGCATTTCACACAAAGGAAGGAATATATAAGCCAACAGTGGCAAAACAGAGCTCAACATGTCAAGGATGTCCTTGCTTTGAAGATTTCCTCCCTAATGTGCACTGGTGTACTTTTATCTACAGTCATCTTTTTTAAGGGATCCAACCTTAAAATGCTTTTCCTTTTGAAGCAGCCTGACAAGCAGATTGGAAAAGCCTGTGAATATAAAGATATGTAATGAGCAGAGGTTGGAAGACAGGGGGTTTATATATTACCAGCTCAGTCTGTAAGCACAGCAGTACACATCTGATTTATCTTAACTCCTATGCTAATACGAGCCAAAAAACAGGGCCAGATGAGTGAGGGGATTGGCACCCACAGCCCAGCACCTCTCAGGTCCAGAATTTCTCCCACAGGGTTCACCCCCAGACAGCTTTATTCACATCTGGTGGTACTTTGCACCAACGTGACCAGGGCATCTTGTGAACTGAGGCCCACCACCCCCTCAGCATGGCTATCAGAAATCAGGGATTAAGGCCAATGCAATGCAATGCATTAAAGCCAGCACTGCCAGCCCCGTGGACCAAATGTGCTATGTCCTGCCTAAAAGCCTTCATGGCTGCCTGAGTCCATTTAAAATAAAAGAAGCAAGCATAACAACCCCTTTTTTCTTTACAAGGGAAACCAAATAATCTCTCCAGGACAATTCTGAATGACAGAGAACTATCTCATTTTACCCAAATGCAAGCAGCATCTCCAGACTTCTCTATGGTTGTCTTCCCATTACTTACAGCCTATAAAGAGGGCAATTTAACTGAAGGAGTTTGTATTTTGGGCTTTTTTCAGCACTGTTTCCAGAAAATAGCAGATGTTGGTTAATGATCTTTAGACATTAGATCATAAACCACACACATTTCAAAGCCTGCAATCGGGGTGATTATTTGTATATCATTAAGCAAGATCCTCAGAGCAAGCTCAGTATATTTCCTTATTGTTTCCTTTGAAAAGAAAGCTATGGGATAACTTGCTATTTTATATTTTGAAATTTCCAGGACATCAGCAAGGTTCTTACCCTCACTTGAGTCTCAGCAAAGCAATATATAAGCACAGTATTATTATGAAGTGCAATATTTCTTCACCTTCACAACACAAAGCAGATGACATTTGTCTGCCCTGAGACACTGGATGAGCATTAAAAACAAATCTTATGAGTTTCCTTCTTCACACAGTTACACAGCAAGCTCGTCCCCATGAGGGGAATGATCTATTTCAAATTGCAGTAGAAGTAGAATCCAATTGTTTATTTGAAAGCAAGGATAGATGGGTTTAAGTTAGGCTAGTGTACGCTTACCTGCATTTACCTATATTTAGTAATACAGCAATTGTCTATGTTTTCAAATGTATAGAGTGATTATATTTATGTATGCAACATACATAGATATGGAGAGAGTGAGCCTTACATGTACTTACACACATACACACATATATATGCATGTATATCAATCTGTATATGCCCATCTATGCATAGATATCTACAATTACTTATGTATATAATAGTACATTTAAAATAATATAACATATATATAAACAATAGGAACCTATAAAATAAGATTCTATCTCATGACATTAACTCAGATTCAGCTTTATCTAAATGCCTACTGGAAATACTACCCAGGCCTCTGATTCACTAAAGCCACACTTAAAAAACAAAAATAATCACATAATATATGCTGAGAAATGCTTAGATACATGACAGATAAATTAGTTTCATTTGAACACATGCAGTGTATGAAACATTGTGGCTCTCATCCCGAAAAAGCATATGAGTCCCACTGAGTTCAGTTGTAATAACTAAAATTACTCATGGGCAAAAATGTTGCAGATCAAGGCTCTATATGCGATCTGGTTGTTACATTATGCTAATTTTGGATCTACTATTTCACCATAAAATCTGACAAGGCAGAGTCATTTAGGAGACATAAATATAGTGAACTGAATTATAGAGAGTCCTCTACATACCGGATCAATTATTAATTAACATTCAGAGATGAAGATATTTTGCCTTAGAGAAAGTGCTTAAAGGTATCTATTAGCAATGCTGGTCACAGGGTGAGGTCCTTTCTGTTCACTCCATATTGGACATCATGACAGAAACAGCACCCAAGAAGCAGCCAAGCCCTGCAAACAGGACCCCACTTTCCCCTTGCCCCCCATCACTGTTACAGCAACTTACTGCAGCTGGGACAAGGCAAACCCATACATCATGATGGCCCTGTTTGAAGGAAGATACCTCATTCCCTGGCTGCTGTTGCAATTCAGGTAGAGAATTACCTTTCTGCTGATCAGATCCTGTGCTGATGTAGTTAGCAGAGCTCTGCTGGCATTAATGGAGCTCTACAGATTTAAATCCATGAGTCTCAGCTCCTACACCCAACCAGGTCTAGACCAGCAGTAAGCCAGCACAGCAGAAATGGAGGGCAGACCTCAGGTAACTTATATAAAATAAACTAAAGCATAGAGATTGAATTTGAGCATGCTATCAAGGCTTTACCAGCAGCATCATCTTTCCTCTTTGAGGTTAATTCATCCCCCATAACACATCATCATGGGTTCATCTCACTTCACTGGGGACACCTCCCTCTGAGCTCGTCCTCCTAGCTCCCTTCACTGCTAACAGTGAGAAACACTCCTAGGGTGAGATGAATCTCATTTATTTTACATGTCTATTTAAAGCTGAGATGATTCCTGTCCTAGAAATGCCTGCTTGTCTCTGTTGACTATGCTGGGTGACTAGCTCACACGTGGGGGACAGAAGTCATCTCACCTATGTGACAACTTCATTAGCAACAGTGCTTACACTGAGCAAAACAGAACACAAGTACCAAATGTTAACTAAGAACAAATTTTTAACAGGCCAACGTTAGCATAATTAGTTGAACAGATCTCAATGCAATGCAACATTAACACTCTCCCCTGTGTTTCTCCCTGTCTGGCCCAAGTTTTGGGGGTATGTGATTGCACAGGAGCATGGAACATTTCTGACTGCAGAAAAATTTACTCTATGTTCTGCTTTCAGCAGTCTTTGTTGAAGATAATTTTTCAAAGGACTACAAAAAAACCAATTTTTGGTAATCTTCACCTCCTCTCCCTGGCAGGGAAAGTCCTTCCAACCTTTAATTGCCTGAAATTTGCTCCAACTGTGAAGCATAAAATTAAACATAAGTCTACTTATGTGTTTTCACTAACTGTTATAACTCAGGGATACAAATCTATGGAAACCCCAACCTAGACAGTCAAAATATTGACTAAACAATACTATGAAGCAGTGAGTACTCCAGTGAGTACTTATGAAGAAGAATTCCCTTTAAATTAGAATTAAACAAATAACTTAAGTCTGCCATATCCCAGTCTGAAACTTTGTGCCTGAATTACAGAAAGGGAAATGTAGACAGTGTGAAATAGAGGGAAGTGTACTCTGTAATGTTGTGACCACCACTTTAAGTAGCTCACTGGAGACATCAGTGATCTAATCCGCAGGCAATCAGGGCATCTCCAGCTCCTTTTGGCTTCATTTCCTGAACAAAACTGTGTTCCTTAAAAGCCTTGCCTTGTATTTTATATGCAGCTGTCTCTTATTCCTTTTCAGTGTTTGTGGCTACCATAGAAATAATGGAATTTCCAAGGTGGATAATAAAAACTACAAAAAGGAATCAGCTCCAGATGGATTACAAAATTGATGGCTTCACTACCACCTTGCAGGCATTAAGGTTAGAAAGCTTTCTCAAGAAAGAGGAGGTTAAGATAGACGAGGGAGAACACAGTGTGAAATACCAATGAAATGTAAGCATAAATGCCATTAATAAATCACAGGCCTAGCACATAACTCTGCATAGTAATTTCCAAAAAAGACATTCCTAATCAATAATATATACATAGCTCCTCTGAATGTCCTAATTTGTTTTTTGAACACTAGGCAACAACTCCCTAATTTCAAAGTGCTGTCCAATGATTTTTTGTACTCTGTAAAGTATACAATTTGGACACGTTGACTTCTCTAATTAGTCTATAAATACTTGACTTCTACCCACTGTTTTGGTAAGTGTGGTAATTGATGGGGAAAGGCCAAAGCATTTATGGTCAGTCAGGTGACGAGAAAAGGAATATGGCCCTTTCAGTGAGTAAAATGTAAGGCATTCTGTGCCAAGGCAGAAGCTATTAGCAGGATCAATATTTCTCCTAGTACCTTAATAAATCATTATATCAAAGAACAGTTGCAGGATGAAGAAAACCTCATTCTACCAATGAGGATGCTTCCAAATCAGCAAATAAAAGATCATTTAAATTACAAAGACCTAATTGGCGTACAAAGGCAAATGGTGAGCATAGAATACAGCCCTCTGATGCTAGGCATGTAAGCATTTTGAATCATTAGTGAAGGAAGAAAAGCAGAAAGACAAAGAAACAGCTATGCAAAGAGCTCCACATGCATAATTTGCAAATTGGTAAATATGCATGAGCCCAGCATGCTGCAGCTGACAGATGACACTGTGTCTGATGTTGATATCATAGGTGGTGGAACCAGAAAAGCATCTGGAAAACAGAATGGCCTTTGTCATTTTTACTACTGTGCTGAAAAGAATCCCCTTGCTATTATTTGCACTGAGGTTTTTTTCCTCCTCATCTCCTTAGATTGCTAAGAAAATCTTGTATTTGTAACCATTAGAGTGAGGGGAGGAAAGAAATGTTCTAATGGTGACTTTCAAGCAAGGGAACAACTTCAGTCAGCAGACACTGCACATCAGTGGTTATCTGGTGCAACTACCATCACACGTAGCCATATAGCAGTCTTGGCCACAAGATAAAGAAGGAAATCCTAAGTAGAGCTACCTAGAGTTCAGTCCAAGTAAGGACTGAGGGACCACAAACACGTACACATTCCTCACAGGAGGAAACCCTCCTAATATATACGTGTGGCTGTATGAAAAAGATAAGGCACACCAAACTACTTATGTAGTGTTGCAAACCTACACGTTGCTATGGAGCACATGAGTGCACAGCTTGTGAGCAGCTATCAGGGGGATTTTTGTTTGTTTTTGTTGTTTGGTTTGGTTTTTTTTTGCAATATCAGCTCTCAGCACTTTTTGATTTATAGTGGTACCTTTCAATCTAATAGAGAAATGATGAAACCTAGTGGGAAAAGAGTCACTCGAGTAATAACCGCATGAGTTCCCACCAGTGGAAAAATGTAATATACTGCTGTAACCAGTATTCAGGCTTTGGGTTTTTTTTTTGTTTGAATAGTCTGGATTTAGCTCTTTACTCCAGAGTTACAGAAAAACAAATGCTTCTCCATTGTTTAGTCACTACGTTTGAACCCTGGCATAGCCTTGGATTCTTATTGCTAATTTATTCGCAAGCAAGAAAGTCAATTGTTGGAGGAATTTCATTGTAGAAGTCAAAGTGGTTATTGTTTGTTTCTCTAGTTAGTACTTCATGTGCTTCTAATTCCATGGAGCTGCCACTTCAGAAGGTCAGCTGTCATATGGCTGGAAAGCTGACATCTCAATAAAGTAAACAATGCCTGAAGAGGAGGGGAGAACAAGAATTCTGTTGCTATGTGATAGCTCCTCTCCCTATGCCACACCAACCTGGCAGAGATGTTACCCACCTGTCAAAATCCTCTGGAAAGGCAGCTTTGGCCATATGGCAAGTGACCTTACTGGGTGCTGGCCCCACGCATTTACACCATATGTCTGGATCTTAGATTTAAATGCATACATACAAAAAACCAAAAAAAACAAAACAAAAAAAAACCCAACGATAAACAAAAAGCCCAAATGTTTATGTTCTGAACTCTCTAGATAGATGTATTTATTTTCTCCAACTGTAATTTATTCTGAAAAGTATAATGGATCAGTCTCTCCATAAACTACACCTCAAATTAGCTGCTGGCTCATGGATTCTGTTGTAGAAATCCTATCAGTCCTGCTTTACAGAGTGTATTACGCCAACTTTGGTAGTGAGGAAATTGCTGTAGTTTATATATTTAACCATCTATAGGTCTCTTCCTCTCTTCCTGGAGAGATTCTGTATTCTTCTCTCATCTCATGCCCACTAACATATATCAATATCTCTGCTAGTATCCCAGGACTATTTTAAAAAGCAACTGGAAACACTTTTTTGCCTCCATCCCAAGTATCACTTTTTGCTAGGCAAGTAACAGTTTTGTGGACTGTAAAGCACTCAGGGCAGGGACTGCTCCTATTTCTCTGTGTCCTTAGTGACCTAAAGCTTTATTTGTCAAGTTAAAAGCAGTAGAGGGGATTGCTGAGAGCATAATCCAAACCTTAGTGACCATGTCCAATGGGAACACAGGGGGAAGGCAAATGGAGTACATGTGCCTTTTCAATGCTGTTATCATAAACCTCTTTTTTTTTTTTTTTTAGTGCAGAAAAAAGATGCACTGACTCTTCAAACAAATACCCAAGAGCTATTGGGATGGCAGTAAATGGATTTAGCAAAGATTCAGGATTTTCTTATTCTCATCAGCCTGAACAATTAATTAACAGCCTCCTTGTTTGTCATCACTTTTGTTGCTATAGTAGCCTCTAGAAATGGTTTCTAACAAACAAGGAAGATTTATCTTTCTCACTCTAAATCAATCAGAAAATGGATGATTTCACATTCATTTTTATTTCATTATGACAGGTAAAGCACAGTGAATAATTACAACAGGGTCTTGTGAGAAGAATAAGGTGTTATTTATCTCAAAAAACAATCTTAAAAAGCAAACCCAGACACTGAAATGCAAGTGCCACTTCTCAGGAAACAAAAATACTGCCTTCAAAAAGATTGCATTTTAAATGGCAAAAATTATCAATAATGAATGGAAATAAGTTTCTAGCTTTTTTTAAACTCAAATTAAGCATATTTTGCTTGGATATAAACAGTTCCATGCAGTAATTTTTGCTCCAAATTCACAACTGGTGACAGAACAAGGAAAACCTAGGGTGAACAAAGTTTAAACAAATTAATTGAAACAGAGAAATTTTTCATCATTTTAGATTGTTAGGACTGTAAAGAGAACAGCAGCACACAAGGGAGAAGACATGTCTTCAAACTAAATGCAGTGAAAGTTCTGGACATATAATCATGTACAAAGGGTTTGGACATGTCTAGAGAAGTACAGGCTGCAACCTGCAAATTAGATCAATAAGTTTCTTGCCTGATAAATTCCAGGAGGGAGATAATGGGTCCATTATTGGAAAAGATTGTTGTTACCTTTCTTTTGGAGGACAAGTTGTCAGATTCTTTTAGAGCAATAACAACTTTTTGCTTCTTCACAAAAGCATGCTTTGAAAACAATCATTTCAAACCTTACCCAATCTACAATCTGTCTGAGTTGGAGTGGGGAGAAGAGAAGAGTTAGAGCGTGGCAGAGTAGTCAAAGACTTCCTTGAGTAAAGAAGCCCAAGTACTACATGCTGAACTCACATTGCTTAGCTCTTTCCACCAAGGAAATTCTCTTCTCCATTTTATTAGTCATTTCCTAAAAGCTAAACCTAAATGTCCTTGACTATTTACCTAAGCTATTGATAGCCAAAGTAACTGACACAGTTACAGACCATAGCATAATTAAATCTTGTTGAGATTAAATTGTTTTGTTCTTTACCTCATCTCTTGAAAGGGCAAGTTTTTGGCCATCTCCCATACTGCTCAACAAATATGAAAACCAAGGTGCTGGGGAGATTATGCAACCAAGAAAGCTGCACTGCCACAAATACAGAATGACATCAAGAACATGCAAAATTCCCAGTTTTTAGTAAAAATATTTCCAGTAGTTTACACATTCACTTTTTTTTGTAGTACTGCTGTGGGCTGATAGGCTGGTTTCTGTCCTGGGACAGGGTCCCATAAGCTGCCAAACTGTGGAGGTAAAACATGTAGAAATAAGTGGACTAAGGAGCAAGGATTTGTCTCTCTGATAGCAGAGATCAGTGTGAGATATAAAGCACTAGATATTGGTAAGTAGACCAGGGACTTCTTGCTGAGCTATTCCCTCTTCCATCGCATCCTCTCATCTGACTCTGGAAAGGATTTGTCTGGATATGCCCAAAACCACACAAGGGTAATTTAAAAAAAAAAAAAAAAATTGAAAAAAAATGGTTCTTTTAACATGAATAATTTCTCAAATCCAATTTAGGGAGGATCTGCTGAGCCACTAAGCTCAGCAGGAGGGAAGGTAACCTCTGGTGATGAGCATGGAAATGAAAGCTTGAAGGCAGTATAGTCAGAGATCAGATCTATATAATACAGTATCATAATAATATAAAAATGTAGCCTAAGAGCAAAGAGCAGGTATGATTTTCATTCTCTCTGGTTATTTTTAACTGAACCTCTCTTCTTGTCCATCTATTACACCTTTACTGGCAGAGCTGGGGCAGTAACAAATTTGAACCCACTTTCAGGCTAGTGCAAAAAGTTGGAGAAAGTCACAAGAGGTAATTTCATTACTGGAAGTTTAATGAAAAGCAGCAGCCAGACAGCACAGCAGCACTCAGATTGCTGCCTGTGGAAGGGAAGGCTGCAGAGCAGCCAGCATCAGCTCTCTGGGAAAAGCCAAGGGGCAGGTGTGGGTAGACCTGCCAGCTGGCATGGATGGGGCTCTCTTGCCTTCAGGGACATGAGGGGGAGCAGGAAAACAGGGGTGGGAAGTTTAGGGCTTGGGAGACTTTAATCTTTTAAAAGAAGCTTCTCCACTGCTCACAGAGTGTTTTGCTTCCAGGGATCTGTTGTGATTGAAGTGTTGGGCAAAGCCTCCAACACCTGCCTGCATGGTCTGGGTGTTGCCACAAGCCTGCTGGGCCCGCGCTGAGCAAGCTCAGGATTGTTCTGCTCAGGGTTGGAGGCAACTGGAAGCCACATAAAATCACTAGCAGTGCTGAAGCCAAGCTAACAGAGCTGAGTCAATGCTAATAAACACTGCCAATCATGAGAGTTTATTAGCTTGTACTCAGCATCATGCTAGCTGTGCTACACAGCTCCTGGTTGGCTTGGAAAATGGGAATAGGGAACTCCTATCCACCAACAGAGAGCTGTGTAGATGTAAACCCTCATCCATCTGACTGTGGACTCTGACTGAGCTCCTGAATCCTGGTGAACTGAAATATCATAGAATCATAGAATTAGCCGGGTTGGAAGGGACCTCAGAGATCATCAAGTACAACCCTTGACCCACCGGAGCAGTTGCTAGACCATGGCACTGAGTGCCACATCCAGTCTTTTTTTAAATGTCTCCAGGGACGGAGAATCTACCACCTCACCGGGCAGACCATTCCATTGCCTGATCACCCTCTCCGTGAAGAAATTCTTTCTAATATCTAACCTAAATCTCCCCTGACACAACTTAAGACTGTGTCCTCTTGTTTTGTTGAAAGTCGTCTGGGAAAATAGTCCAACTCCCACCTCGCTACAGCCTCCTTTCAGGGAGTTGTAGAGAGCAATGAGGTCTCCCCTGAGCCTCCTCTTCTTCAGGCTGAACACCCCCAGCTCTCTCAGTCTCTCTTCATAGGGCCTGTGCTGGAGTCCCTTCACCAGCCTGGTTGCCCTCCTTTGGACCTGTTCCATATTCTGTTCAGCCAGAATATGGGCGATGAAAAGGTGCAAGATATAAACCAATCATTTCAAACTCTTTGGGAAATCTTGCAGGAGAGAGTACAGGAGATGGAGAGGATTTAAGAATGGACACTGGACCAAGGCTTTATGCCACTGAGTTACAACATCTGTGCTGGGGATGTCAGACAAAAAGTCTGTAGCCTGAGCAGAGGCCTAGAGGGTCTGAGATTGCTGGGCAAAGTCAAGGTTTGATCAAGGCTCCAAAATGTTAAACACCTCATGTATTCAGCAGTGAGACTGTCAGCAGTCCAGAGAACAATCTGCATGTACAGTCAAACCTCTTCATAGGAGCAAACAAAATGCAGCCCCAAAGGCTGCTCATGTAGATGGTTGGGTTTGGTTTGTTTTATTTATTTTGTTTGTTTTGTTTTTTTTATTATAACTTGAAGACCTGGAAAAAAAGCATGTTGTATTTAGCTATCCAACAAATTTTCTTTTTTTCTTTTATTTTCCTGAAGGCCTGTCCTATGGCACTGCAAGCTGCCTGCTGTCTGTATGGATCTTAACAGAAAGAGGCAGAGAGAAACTTCCCAACAGAAATCTACATTCACTTGAAGGTACAGAAGGAGCTACCGAGGTGGAAAAATCAAAACATGCATTAACAGAGGAAGGATTGCAGGACTGACCATTATAAAATCCGGAGGCAAAAGGTCTCTAACATTAAAGGGGTATGCTCCTGGAGGGATTATAGGAATATCAGAGGCTCAGAATGTTTCATGCCCCAGAACAAGAGGATAACCAGTTCTCTCTGTATATTTACACTTCATTGGGACCAGATAGTGCATTTGATTGATTTCACTCATGTGTGACTGACATGAGAACCCGACAGCAAGTGGTCTGCAGAATTTTGGCCATGATTTTGCAGAGATTGCTGAATAGCTCATATACACACACACACACATACCACAAAAAAGAAGGAATATTTGACTTATTCGGAGAAGACGCTATGCCTTTAATCTGTTCCTCTGTAATAATTTCCTTTCCCTTCTTCCCTTGATTCTTTGCTACTTCAGAACTCTAAAAAGGCCATGTGAAGACAGAAGAATAAAATATAAGGACACTTGGGATATTTTCACGTGGTAAAACAAACACAGAACATTGTGATTAGCTACATAAGTGGTGCCCTTCAGACATAAAAAGAACACTATTATGAAGAAATTAAGTATCCTCTAACCAAACCATAGGATGTCAGTCAATTTTATGAACAAAGTGCCCTATTTCAGACTCAGCCCTCTCCTGGATTTAACACATGACCTTTGCTTTGAAGATCCTTGGTCCCTCTGAAATGTTTTTCTTTATTCTCTTTGGTGCTGATTCCTTGTTATTAGTTAGATCAAGCCAGTTTCCCACTGAGACTGTATGAGGAGAGACATCTGTGTGTTACCTGTCGAGTACTTCCATAAACTGTCTTCAATTGCTCTAGCAAATCTAGTGTCTCTGTGGAATCCCAGTTATGAAAATTGCATGCTGCCTTTCAAAGCCCTTCCTCTAGTCTGTGTAACACCACGATGCACTTTGGGTAGGGGATATAAAAGTTGAAAAACTTTCTAAGAAAGCCGCTGAGCACAACAGTAAGAATATCACCATCACTTTGGGCAGACCACAATGTCATGTTGTGACTTTGTGCAACCTGATCTGGTTCAAGATGTCCTTGCTCATTCCACAGAGTGGAGCTGGACTAGATGACCTTTAAAGGTCTCCTCCAACCCACACTAATCTGGGATTCAGTGATAACTTTAGGTTCAGTATTGAATTTCACATTTTAAGGAGGATGTGACTAATATAACACCTCAGCCTAGAAAGAAGACTGATACTTTATCAAATTCAAGACTTTACCTTATTACTACTAACAGTACTGATTGAAGTTAGCTGAGCTTTGAGTTCTGAGGATGAATCATAGAAACAGCATGGTTTGGGTTGGAAGGGACCTTAAAGATCATCTAGTTCCAAACCCTTTGCCTGGTCAGGGACACCTTCCACCAGACCAGTTTGCTGAAAGCCCCATCCAGCCTGACCTTGAACACTTGCTAGATGAAGCAAGATGAACAAAGGTTGCTCCTGAATTAAGCTAGTGTCAAAGATTTTTTATGAGGCTGATAACAAGGAGATAAATAATCATCACAGGCAGCTTCTAGTGGTGATAGCATTGAAAAATTATTAACTGAAGGATCATAATCACCTTCATTTTCTACCATATGCCAAAATCCCACAAAAACCCTTTAATGTTTACTATTTGAACTGTTAGCCTTTGTGCACACTTCAGCTAAAAAGCAGAGAAAAGAGCACATACCTGCCAACATTGTAATGAGCTCTGGTGAGAAAAAAAAGAAAGGATTTTTTTGCAGCTGTTGAAGTTGGTTGGTGCCTGGCCATTTGAATGCTCCTTTTTTTTTTTTTTTTTTTTTTTTTTAAAAAAAGTATCAAGGTCTGGAAGTTTCACTGCTGTTTCTCTAGACTTGGAGAGTAAGAGTGACAGAGAAGAATTGTTCCTTCACTCAACTCAAGAAGATGTTTCAGCTGCCTTTCAGAAGTTACATCAATTAATATCTTTCTGTCTATGGCAACAGACTCTCACTGGAGCTATAGTTTATGACTTTTATCTTGTTGTGACACCTGCTTTGGTCAAGGGGATTACTGATTACTCCTCCTGGAAGGTGTCAATACTGATGATGTTCAGCTGAGCATCTGTCCTCCTTTTTCTACTGTTATTATTCATGATGTGTGATGGATTCTTCCGAGGGCCTTAGTGATAGAAAACTGAATGGACAATTACTGTTTCTGAAATGTGCTACAGCCACCATTTCACCTCATTTATTGTTCAGATATCTCTGTTCAGCCAGAATATGGGCGATGAAAAGGTGCAAGATGTGCCATTATCCATATGCTGAGAGCTGTCGGTTGATGCTTACTGTCTCTGCAAAAATGTCATTCATTACCTAGTATCATACTGAGAAGAGTTTAAAAGATAAAAGAGAGAGAGAAGACACTAGCAGTATGTCCACCTAGACAAAGGTGAGGCAAGATATGGATTGGAGTAATTTGAGTTGAGGATATACCTCCATAATGAATGATGGAGCTTCTTGAATTCTGGGCATATTTTACGTAATTTGTATCCATATGAAAGCCATATTGACTATATTGAGCTTCTTAATGCTGGCACTTGAGTCATAAAGTTAACGATGCATGGAGGGATACAGGTACATGGAAGGAAGACAGAAAAAAAGGGGTTTGGTAGGGGACCTATAGGACCTTCAAATGCTTATTCATAAAAACAGAATACAAATGAAAACAGCAAAAATATAGAGTCATATTTCCTTCTAATATTTGACAAGTTACTATAAAGAAAGTCACGTTCATCTGTTCTCTATCGTTACTATAAATAAGACAGCTAGTGGCTTCCTATGGAGCAAATAAAACATATCCACAAGCTCAGAAATACCCCAAAGTGTTGTGTAACTCTGCAAGACACTATACATGGTGGCATTGAAATCTTCTTCCATGGGAGATTAGATAAACATCACTCACATATTATCTAGACATCTTTGTTCTCACTGGTAACCCAGGCAAATGAACCAAATGATCTTTAGTGTCTCTAAGGTGCTCTTGACTTTTGACACTGAAGATCTCCCTACTTTTTCTGTAATGCATCAGGAATTATGATCAGCAAAGATCATCAGCAAATTGCCAGTTTGGAACAAAGATGATGGGCACTGGAGTAAGAATGGAAAAGAGCCTTACTGCTTATCTGAGTCTAAAAACACTTTTTGTAGTTTGCAGGAGCCTCTCAAATGCTTTCCCATCCTTCTGGGAAGTAGATATGATTAAACAACAGGAGGTATTTAAGGATGCTTCCAGGCTGTTCCTCCAGCAGAGGAAACACTTTCCACCATTCTTAGAAATTCCTTGGGAACAACTCAAAACATAAAAGCCAAAGGGAAGCCTATCTGCTGTCTGGATTAGCTGGCATCTCTTCCCTGCATCCATGTCAATTTCAGTCTCTTGCACAATACTTGCTCTGGGCACAGTAGCTATTCAGGTAAGCTAGCTGTCATATTATTTTTTCAAATAGTCACCAGCTCATCATCTTGCAGTGGGTAATGAATGAACAGAGTTGGATGGCCGCAGACCCACTGAATCATCATTCAAATACAAAAAACACATATATGTGTTTATATCAGCTTGCACATACACCCCATATTTTAGACACATTAGCCTTTATAAACTCACAGTCTTGTTTTAATTTGCTTTCTAATAAAATGTCCATGGCATCTTTCTGAGATTTACTTCCACCACCCTCCTGTTTTATTCTGCCACATTTCCTTAGAGCATCCACCTTCTAGATTTTCTCCAGTTAGCAGGCTATATGGCTTCCATCAGTTCAATAATTCAAATATATGCATCAAGTGCACACATGGCACATTTCCAGGCTGTAACATCCCCTTTCCTTTCTGTTGTTTTGTAGCACAGAAGGTGTACTAAGATACCATGCTCCTGTTTCCCTCCACAGTTCCAGTTTGTGCATCAGCTTCCCGACGCTTCCTCTTCCCAGGCCTCCATGCATGGAGTGCAGAGCAACCACTTAATGGTCCTCAGAGCCTTTGTTGGGAGAGCTGAGCAGTGAGCAAAGAACTAAGGGGTTTTGGCCTCTCTGGCAGCATGGCTTTGAGGCAAGGCTGTGTTTCAAATAAAGTGGCAGGAGGGCTCTCCAGGCTAACGTGAACTGCTGGGACAGAGATCAAATGTTTGGTTGCCATGCTTACGTGCTCATGCGGACAAGTGCTCTCTCTAGGCTTTTCCCCTCCTTTTTCCTTCCTCTCCATGACTTCTGACAGACTGGTATTTTGTCAGTTGTGTTTTCATTACTGAAGAAGCCTCAAGACAAGGGAGTGGCACTCTTGTCACCAAAGCCCCACCAGGAGACAGCTCCTGCCGGCCCCGTGCGCAGGAAGCTTCCAACCCCATCTGGTGGCCCATTCTCCTTCAGTGCTCTGAACTATCTTCACTGCCTTTGTTTTTCTCTACTCCTCCTAAAAATGTGACACTTGTTTCACTGTAAGGGTGTCAAGAGCAAAGGATTCAGCAGAACCCAAGAGGCACTGGGAGCTTATGCATCACTTAGTGACCCCAACAGAAAAATTTAAGAAACTCAACCCATAAATGAATAAAACTTCAACAAAGCAAGGACAAGTAACAAAGTTGTCAAAGAAAAGGAGGCTTCTCTGGAGAATGGATGAGGGATCGTAATCATGAAATAAAAGAGAGATTAAGAACAAAAAAAGATCTGTACAAGAGGAGATACTTGTAAGAAATAAAAAAAAAAAAAAAAAATTAAATTTGAAGTGAAAATCATAGGATAAATGGGAGAAGCTGACCCGGATTAAACAAATTATCTAGCTAGACCAGTATAATTTTTTTCCTTCAAAGCCAATAATACAGAGATGTGGTACAAGAGAGAACTACAGAGCTGCAGAAGAAGCTTCACCCAAAGCCCAAGCCAAGGACAGGTGTACTTAGCCATCAGTCAGACAGCTGCTGTGTAATTGTTTTATAACTGTGTAATATGAAAACAATATCTGTTATGGCATTCTTATTGATGTAAATATCTATTTCTTGCAAAGGTTCAGTGCAATATTTTTTGATAATACCTCACAGCAATACTTTCCAAGGGGAAATTACACCTTGTGTCTCCTTTTTAGTAATGTCTTGCCTTTTAATTTAATTAGTTTTCCTTTGCCTCTGCATTAAAATGAAGGTGCAGCACAGCCATACCCAAACTTGGCAAACTCATATCTAATATGTACATATAAAAAAAATAAGATCTTATTTACCTTATTTTAAATGACTCAGTACTCATTTGTTTGTCTATTAGAAAGCCATTTGTGAATAAGGAAAACTTTTAAAACATGGTTAAGACAAATAACTTTCCTCAGCTTTCTATGCACAGCAATTGTAGACTGCATTTGAATTAAACTCATTAGGACATGGGCCCAACCACACTTTGCTCTGACAAATTTAGCAGCAGCTCTTGGAAATCTTTGGTGAGCCATGAATCAAACAAAGCTCGCAGACAGATCTTGACAGAACGATTTTATAAAGCTGCTGGTGCTAGTAAAGGATTTACAACCCAAATACCAACATGTGCAACAAGTTTTCTCCCTTTATCCTAAGTGTCTTTCAGTGTTTGTGCTTCTTTTCCCTTCCCCCCAAAGGACAACACAAGTTTTGCCCTAAGGGATGGCATCATTAAAGAAAGAAAGAGTGCAGTCATAAAGCTCTGGCATGACACAAATCATTCAACAGTTGTGCAATTACTGTGAAAAGCTACTTTTAAGCACAGAGCTCTCGCCCAACACAGGCCTGAGGCATCAGGATCAGTTCTGTATCTACAGTACCTCAACCAATCTGATGTAGGTCTTCTGCTCATTACAGAACCTGTGGCCTTATGTGAGGCTTACATCTAGGTTCAAATAGTTCTGAAAGCATTTTGGGGCTCAGTTGGCATTAAAAAGTATCCTAATAATTTCTAAGAATGAATGAATGAATTAAAGGCTGTTTTGCATACCTCTCTTCCCTTCAATCCACCTGGTTATGTTTTTATTTAAGGTTGGCAAGCCACTTTCCCTCCAGCATACACAGGCTAATGGAATAGAAGTGACTACACAGAGTCAACAAGGAAAGCAATAATATCCAAAGTGCTCTCAGATAAACCAAGCAAATGAAATAGAGCATATTCCAAACCTGAACATTTCTTAAAATTATTACTTAGGGCCAGATACAACTCTCATAGACGCTGAGTATGCTCTGATAGACTGCCTAGGTGGAACAGTTGATTCCCACTGGTCTCTCCAATGAAATTTCTATAAAAATGCTGGTTAGTACTGCTTTTGAAAGCAGTAAGAAATCACATTTTTTCTGTTACATAGCTGCATAGAAAAACATATTGAAATGTAGGGGAGTCTTTTCTACTCTCTAAATCATCATGCTGGCAGGCCACAGTGCTTATAACATCACCGTGCTGGCTGACAAGGACGTGGCATCAGCTACAGGCTCCTCACCACTCCTTGCCGTGCTGACACTACAGGAGTCAAGCCATTATTATTATTATTCTGCTCTTTTTACAGTCTCTTAAATATCACCTGTTTTATTATTATTATTTTCTTAAACTTTCCACGAACCTGAGATCTTCCTGAGCTGAAAGCCCTATTAATTCTGCTAAGTGTGCTTCTGGAAACATCCCACGGCTGTGGGACAGCCACTCACATGTTAGTATCCTGGGTGGGAGCAATAGATTACAGGGCATTTTCGGGTAATGCAGTTTCAACACATACTGAAAGACATTCTGATAAGGTGAAAATGACTTAGAGGCCCAATTCCTTTCAGCTGTTTAGCTCTATAATCTGCAATAATTCACTTCAAGGGAAAGACAAATGGTTTACTCTACATTTATACAACCGCAACACAACAGAGTTATGTCCCAAACATTTTGCAAGAAACAAAATTAAATTTTCACAACACTCACTCCAGAATGAAATTAGATTTTAATTTGGTTTGCGTGCATTTGCAATAAAAAAGACAACAAATTGGCACAGGAGTCTACCTGCTGAAATATTCAGAATGCAATAGAATTTACAGACCTGTACAGAGGAAGGTAACTTCTCAGTGGTCCCATCATGGTATTTCCAAAGAAAAGTTACAAATTCTCATGGCCAACCCTGCAAGAAGTGGAAAGAATGCTTAAAACTAGAGGGCTTCCAAAGGAAAAGCAAACAAAATAGCTGTCTCCTTGGATACACCACAATGCTAAAAGTCAGTTTAGAATTGTTTTAGAGGATGTTAAACATTTTAAGCTACAGAAACAGCAAGATCATAACAATTACTTGAGTATAACAGCATCTAAGCTAAATAAAATACAAAATGGTAAGTTACTTTTAAAAAGGTGTTATTGCAAACAGTCTTGATAAAACTGCAATGAATAAGTAGGACTGGACTGGGAAGAAAAGAAAAAAGAGAGAATACTGCACAAATTTGTATTCTCTTTGAACTGTCTGTAATACAGACCTTAAAGTGCATTTTCAAACATATACCATATCAAAGAAGCAGACATTTATTTCTAGCCATGGCACTTCTAGGCTTTTGGTAAATGAAACCAGAAACAGTCTAGTGAATATCTGCTGTGTGAATAAGCATATACTGATAGGTTCTGCACAACATCACTAAATAACTGGTTTATAACTGTTTTTTTCCTTTAACAAACAAAAAACCAATAAAATCAGCAATAAATGAATGCCTCCCTCCTTGCATAAATTCTCCAACAGAGTCAAAGCAAACCTGTCTTTTCACACCTCCTGCATGTACTGTTCCAAGTCCAAATACAAATTATATTACCCAAGATTTATCAGTTGCTATGTTTTCGATTATGATAACCATGATACACAAGGGTAAATTCAATGTACTATAGCTTCCTGCTATAATCTCCCTGGAATCCACACCCATTGTTGTAAGGATAATTATCTGGGTATTCCTGAGGCCAATTTTTGCAGTTTTCATATAAAAATCACCTCTTGCATAAGACATGAAATTTAAAATCATCCCCTTCACAGATATCATTGAGTCACTCCATTACCTCTGGGACAGATATAAATTATGCATTCTTTGATTCTCTTTAAAATTTTACATGCACAAGGGGACAGAGGAGCATCTAAATGGTACTAAAAATATAAGGCATTCAAGAAAGAAACAATAACTTGTATGGTATTAACTGCTACAGTACTCCAGAAGCTCCCTGCCCGGTCAAGAAAAGCACATAAAGCACTGAAACATAACAGCAGGCTTGCATGCTAATGGCTGCTGGTGACAAGGACTCATTGAATGTCACTGCTTCACATACACACACTGTTCATTTTTCTTATCTCTGTGACCTCTCCTTTGAAATGACTGATGAAACTCCTGTGAATTAGCATCTCCGCTGCTGGGCATTTGCCACCAAGAAGGCATTCAGAAACATCTCTACTCAAATACAAAAATAAAGCAAGGAGGGGAAAAAAAATCATAATCTTAACAAAAGAATTGTTACTAGGTCTGTTAAAGGGTAGTCAGTGTATACTGCAAAAGCTTCTCCAAAGCTTCCTTGTTAGGTTCAGTTTTTACTTTGAAGCCCCTTAAGGGTATTGGCTTGTTACAATAAGTGCATTCACATCCCAGGCTTGGCTAACATTTTCATAATTGGTGTGAATAAAAAGAAATAGCTGTTACTGCAAGAAAAACCAGCAATGTCTCTGTTCCGATGCCCTGCTGCTATGATGACCTATTTCACACTAGCATCTGTTCTCTTCTGATGAACCACTCCAGATGTAAGCTGGCAAAACAGCACTGCCAGTATGTCACCACGACGTCCACTGAGTGCTGCAGATGTTTTCTTACATGCTTCACACTTAACGTGTGCCTGATCAATTTTTATCTTTATTATTTCAACTACTTGGCCCACAGAATTTCCTATGAAGTTTGCAGAATTCAAGTTTGCAGAATCCAATCTGCTTCCATAAGGAACAGCTCACTTCTCTTGTTTGAGCAGGCTCATTAATGCCTGGAATAACCAGACAAAAGAGCCTTGGTCTGAATTGCCAAAAGAAATGAAAACTTCAGTAATCTATTCTGCCTTAATAATATTTGCCTGACGATTTAAGACAATGGTCATTTCAATTTCAAAATTACAGCTGTTTGTAATATTCAGATGCATCAGTTTGACCAAAATATTATACCCATACTCTGCCTCAAGCCCTTGACCTGAATGAGGTTAGTGACAGGGATATGAATGACTTGAGCACAAAACGAAACACAAAAGTAGTTTTATTGTGAAGCACAATATTTCTTCTGTCACTTAACATTTTTTTTTCCCCTCTCAGAATTACAGGGTAGACTGCAAATCTTCAAGGCTAGCAGCCACTAAGACAGCCTAAGTGCCATTTAAAAGAATAATAATTTATGAGATGGCTTGGTAGAACAGCAAAGGTCACAGAGATGACTCCCCAGGGAGGAGAGAATGACAAAGGTTACGAAGATGACTAAAGACTTGCCTACAGGAAAGGATTTTCTTAGAAGGAAGATGTTTTGTTGCAATAGCTTCATCCTATCTCACACAGAGTCACCTCATCCAAATGAACAGTTCACCTTTAAGTTAGCTATAAGGTACTGCTTACAAAAATGCACTTCTGAAAATTGTGGCTTAGCAGCTTGGCTATGTATCCAAGGCCCATTGAGCTGCTTCCAGACTGAGGATGCTGTGGGTCTGGCCCACAGGGCTCAGCAGGATGCCTGGTGTCAGATTTGGTCTCACCTGGGGGATCAAACTTCAAGCCAGTCCCCAATACAGACTCCACTTTTGGGGCACTCATTTGCAGACTTCTAACAGACCAACACAGACTGGTGCAGTTTCTCCTAGCAGCAATGTGAGGGGTTGGTATATGAGGAGCCTAAGGCACGTGGCTGACACATTGCTTCCAGACATTTGTAAATTTGCACACCAGCTATCACACAACACAGTAATTTGTGTTGCTTTTTTCTTTCCACAGCTACAGCATTCTTTCCCTTCAGATGCAGCAAGTACAGGGGGGAAAAAAAGAAGAAGAAGAAAGAAGAAAGAAGAAAGAAGAAAAAAGAAGAAAGAAGGAAGAAGAAGAAAGAAGAAAGAAGAAAAAAGAAGAAAGAAGAAGGAAGAAAGAAAAGAGAAAAAAGGAAAAAAGAAAAAGGAAAAGGAAAAAGAAATAAGGAAAAAGAAAAAAGAAAAAAGAAAAAAGAAAAAAGAAGAAAGAAAAAAAAAAAAGAAAAAAGAAAAAAGAAAAGAGAAAAAGGAAAAAAGAAAAAAGAAAAAAGAAAAAAGAAAAAAGAAAAGAGAAAAAAAAAAGACAAGGGTAATGAAGACAAGCAGGAACAACTCTTCTTGGCACAGCTCCACTCTCCACAGTATCATCTCTGGGCTCATAAAATACACATTAACTAGTGAGAGAAGCTGGTGCTGCAAACCTGGGGGTAACCAGTGGTGTCTGCAGAACATCAGAGAGATAGAAAAAAGCTTAACCTGAAGCCAGCGTGCAATACAAGACAACACTTATAATTTCAGAAGTTTGTAGCCATAACCATTTTCAAAACTGTTTCCAGCTGCACCTGTTCTGCTGTGGAAAGTTTCTGCAGGCAGATCAATGTCTGGCCCTTGCAGAGGAGGCCTCCATGCCTCTGAAGGGTACAGATGTGATGTGTCCCAGCCAGGAAGAGGGTATTGATCAATTTGAGTACAAAGTATTATGTTGATTTGCTGTAAGACAAATAGTAGAACCCAGCCTCCTGGCACTTGATCTCCATGCCAGGCCTCCCAGTTCATAAAGAGGTACTAGAGAGGCAGGTAACCATTCAGGTAGATTTACCTGAGGCAATCTTTAGGGACTGTTATCTATTTTCTGTACTAAAATAGAGCAGTTTGCTGAAGGGAACTAATCTCGAGGACATTAATAGTGTCTGCAGTCCTTTTCTCTGGCAGTCCCTGGTCCATCACCATGGCTGATGAAGCCTTTGGCAGGCTCTTCAGATCACAGAACATTTTTACAGACCCATAACCGTACTCCGATGGCAGCAGAGTGTGCCTTTAGGAAAGGGAAGGGCAGAAGGCAAGCAGGAGGTGGGATGTAGCTGAGCAAGCCTCTGATTTTAACAGCACCTTTTATCCTGCACTTCACCTGCAGGAAGAAGGGAATGGCACAGGAACGTTGTGAGCACAACAAATAGCCCAGGCGATGCTGACTCCCAAGTGACAAATCCACCAGGCATGCTGCCAGGGAGCCCTCCTCAACCTGGCCCAAAAAGGAAAGCTGCATTTCCAAGATGTACCTTGCCTGATGCTTAGGGTTGTTTACTCCAGCGTGGAATCTTTCTCTCAGTGCCAAACCTTGGCAGAGTCAACCTATGGGGTTTTATACTCTTCCCCACATCGGTTTTGTGTGTTCTCTCTCCCTTTATTAATTTTTAACAGAAGTGGGGTGGGGGGGATGTAAATTTACTGTTGGGGATATGTCAGTGTTTGCTCACCATGCTCTGTATACCTTTATTAATTTTGTATTGAATGGTGGATGTGATTCCACTCCAGAGGGAAGTCAGGGACAGCAAAAGGCCTTTCCCATAGCAGAATAGCAGTGGGGAAGTTATTTCTCTGTGTCTGTTATTTCTTTGTCTGGTTTGAGTGATTTGTGGGATTTTGAGGGTTCCTAGGGATGAGGAACCTGTGTTTCATGGACAGGCAGTTTCAGTGCCATGACCTACTGGTCTGCAGAGGCTGATTATCTTTATGTAGCATTTGTTATGCAACTCTTACAGCCTACAGTACATTTTAAAAGCAGCAGATGATGCCTTTTTATAGTGCAAGAACAGCATGTAAAGGGGGAAATGTAAAAAAAACTGTCAAAATTAAGACTTATCTTCAAATAAGACTTCTTTTTTAACAGCACAATTGCATAAAAAACACGTGAACTACAAGAAGGTTATTGTTTGACACAGGTTCTCAAGGTTTAACTCTTGGCCACAAAGGTTAACTCTTGCATCATTGCAAAAATTGATCAGTGTAACTAGCTTGGTAGGTTGTCATTTCTACTCCTTCAATTCCCATCCCTCCAACAAGCTGACACTTGGCTTGGAGCATGCAGGGACACATGATTCCCTGAATTGCTATTCCATAAGGCTTCAGGGAGGTATTTCAGAGAGCTGCTGACTTGTAGAGAGCTCTTTGCTACCTAGCTTTAATTTACACAGCAAGGTATCCAGCATAGCCCATTCCCTTTGTTTCTAGACTCTTGGTCCAAGTTTATATTTATTCACCCATATCATGACAATGGAGGGAATGTCCCCTTAGTGTCCTAGTTACTTTCATGGAAAAAACTTCCAGGGAGAAGAATTTTCATGCTACCATCAATTTCCAGAGGCTCCCAGGTCACAATTTTTTCATACTCAGAGTAAAAAAATGATGTGCTAATGGGTCTGGATCTTTCAGATATGATAGCCAAAATCAATGGAAAATATGGATGTTCATTCTTCAGTTTTTCACCACAAAAAATTATGTATTTTTTTCATCCACAATCCTGAAATAGCAGAAGATGCCTCAACAAGATTTAGACCCCAAAATAAGGACTTCCTAGGGTTTACACTGCTTCACAGTGCCCTGCTGAAATTACTGCTCATGATAAACTTGATACAGTGAACTGAACTAATTACTTGTTTGAGCAAAACATGTTATAGCCTTGAAAAGTGAATTATGGACTAGCTGGCTGCATTGCATATGTTTGTGGTACAAGACATTCTTTTCCTAACCTTCTGCAGCTGCCATACAAACAACTTGCATGACTGATGGCAGGGGCAGAAAGTTTGTGCACTGAGAAGCCCAGTTCCCATTTTGAGCATCAGAGAGAGAGAGGAACTGATTCAATTGAAAAATGAGTGAGGGAAAGAGGAAAGAAAGGGGCTAAGGTACTGCATCTGGCTGTCACGGGCTCTTAGGTCAGCACTTTTAGATGTGCTGAACACAGCTGGATTTTGACCAAGTGGGAGGGATAGAGGAAGGGCAGGATTTGGAAACTGGCTCATGTCCATCCAAGACATTAACATGCAACTCTGGGAAAATGTATTAACTACAAGGTATATGTCACAGGACACAATGCTAACAGCCTTGAATAAAGGCTAATGCAATGACACTTGCCAGCCTCCTTGCTGTGCTGCCAGCAGACTGGATGTTCCTAGGGACAGGGCAGGCAGGGAGCAAAGGAAGCCAGGCAGCACTGCCTAGCTGTGAGCCCCTTGTCCAGGATTTTGCTTACAGCCCCTGTGTAGGGTAACAGGAGTCAGCCAGTGCTCCATGTCTTTTGTCTTTACTGCATCCTGGACGTATTGCAGGTCAGCAGTGGTATTCTGTTCCCCACTCCTCTCCAAGTTCTCCAAAAATAGAATGTGGACTGGAGTTCTGGTTTCTGTCCTTCACTTTCCTGCAAACCATCTTCATAGAATCATAGAATCATAGAATAGGCTGGGTTGGAAGGGACCTCAGAGATCATCGAGTCCAACCCTTGATCAATTACCACCACAGTCACTAGACCACGGCACTGAGTGCCATATCGAGTCTCTTTTTAAATATATCCAGGGACGAAGAGTCCACCACCTCCCCAGGCAGCCCGTTCCAATGTCTGAAATTATTTAAAAATTAAACTTTTTTTTAAACTTCATGGGAACTCTATAAACACTGAAAGTAATCTACACTTTTACATGATGGGAGGGCACTGCTGGCTGCTGGCTACAGGGGCTGTCACCCCCAGCCCTCACCCTGCAGCCACCCCACGGCAGGTCCCAGCATTTTGCCATCAGCTGAGACCTCCAGCACAGACACTGATGTGACAAGTGGCTTTAAAAGGACACAATGAAATATATTTCTAATAAGTTGCCTACTCTGATGTTTATAATATCGGACTCCAAACCACACTCCCTTGGATTCCTGTCTTCCCACAGAGCCTAGCAGCCAGGGGAAGTTACAATGGGATGGGCATGGTGGGTTCGGTGGGGTGGGATGCCCCAGGGCAGCGTTTTGGGAAAGAGTCACCTGATACCTCTGGGACAGCCACTCCAGGAAGTGACAAAGTCACCAGTCCCCAAAGGGCAGGCTGACTTTCTACTCTTTCAGTGCCACTGTTTATGCAACTCTGGAAAGGAATTTAGTTCAGCCATTGCCTCTCTTCAGCCTGGAGAAAAGAAGATTCAGGGGTGGGGGTCCTCAACATAGTATTTCAGTATGTGGCTACAAAGAGAATGAAGGCTCTCTCTTTACAAGGAGCCACATAGAAAAGACAAAGGGAAACAAACAGGTACATGTTGCACCAGAAGAGGTTTTACCTCAATACAACAAAGAAATTTTTTACAGTGAGAACAATCAGACACTGGATGAACCTCACCAGGGATATAGCAGAGGTTTTCAAATCTCAAAACCTGGAGGTTTTCAAGGTGTAATTCAACAGAGAGTTAGAAAACCTCACCTAGGCTCCCTTTCCTACAAAAGGTTGGACAGATGATCCTTTGAGGTCTTTTCCAACCTGGGGTGTTCAATGATTCTATGATTAATTACGTCCCCAAATCCTGTTTCTTTAGGGACTAATTCTCACAGCATCCCATCCAGAACTCCAAAGCTTCCCAAATAATCTCCTCTCTTCCTCTGGCTGCTCAAATCAGGTTCCTCAGGGTCCTCTACAGTGAAGTTCTGAATGTCTTTGAGGATGGAGATTTCATTACCTTTCTGGAAAATTTCTGTCAGTCTTCGATCACATCAATGGTGATTTTTTTTTTTCCCCAAATACATATAATCAGAATCTCATATGTTCCAAATTGTGTCTGTTGTTTCTTCTCCAATCACTCAACACTTCTGAAAAGAGTCTGTCTCTCACTTTTCCATCTCCTCCCACTAGTACTCATAGTCAGCAGCAAGATCCCCCAGTGGCCTCTTCTCTTAATTTGAACAATCTCAGATCTCTCCACTTCTCATACATCCTCTGCTCCAGCCTGTTGTGCATCTTGGTGGCCCTCCATGGGACTTGCTTGAGTATGTTCATGTCTTGTACTGAGGAGTCCCAAAATAGATAGAATACTTCAAAAGTGGTATCACAAGTGCTGGACAGAGGGCAATAATCACATTCTGCTAAGCTAGGTCCAGACAAAGGCATCTGTGAGGCTGCAGAGCACAGAGCTAGAATCAAATGGCCAGAAGTGTCTGTCCAAATCACAGAATTATGGATTGGGCTGAAAGGGGCCTTAAAGTTCATCTAGTTTCAAGACCCTTGTGTGGGCAGGGACACCTCCCACTAGATCAGGTTACTCAAAGCCTCATCCAGCCTGGCTTTGAACACTTCCAGGGAGAGGGCAGCCACAACTTCCCTGGATAAACTCTTCCAGTGTCTCACCACCCTCATAGTGAAGAATTTCTTCCTAATGTCTAGCCTAAACCTACATACTTCCAGTTTGAAACTATTCCCTCTCTTCCTATCACTACTCAACCTTGTAAAAAGACCCTCTTCAGCTTTCCTGTAGGCCCCTTTCATGGCCAGGCTGAATGACCCCAACTCTCTCAGTCTGCCTCCATAGGAGATGTGCTCCAGGCTTCTGATCATTTTTATGTCTCTTCTCTGGATTGTTCCAGCAGCTTCGTGCCCTTCTTGTGTTGTCATCTCCAGAACTGGACACAGTACTCCAGGTGGGGTCTCAAGAGAAGAGCAGAGGGGGAGAACAACCTCCCTTGACCTGTTTGCCACACAATTTTTTGATGCAGCCCAGCATGTGGTTGGCTTTCTGGGTTGCAAGAGCACATTGCTGAATCATGGTGAGCTTCTCATCAACCAGTGCCCCCAGGTCCTTTTCCTCAGGGCTGTTCTCAAGCCATTCTTTGCCCAATCTGTATTTGTGTTTGGGATTGTCCTTACCCAGGTGCAGGACATTGCACTCCTAACCTCCAGTGGGTCATGAGGTAAATATACAAATTTTTGCTGAAACAAGGAGATGAGAGTTGGCCACCTGAGCCTAGAGAGGTAGCAAGCACACAGGTAGGAAAGAACAGCCAGGCAAGAGAGACTTCACAGAAATGAGGGAAGAAAGGTAAGGAACACTACAATATATCTGAGCACACAGCCACTTGAATTTTAGTATGAAGCAGCTACAGCTGAGCTTAAATTACTGCTTATCCTAACAGGAATAAAACCAGCAGCAATTTTCCCATTATAATATAGTAAGGAACCATCTCAGACAAACACATATTTTCTTAGTACCAGTGTAGCCTGGTTAAACACTGTATAGCACCAATGAACCAATCATAAAACGGTCCAAAAGTGATATAAACCAACTGACTACAGAGGCATTTTCAGAATCCAGTATAGAGGGGAAAGAAAAAAAAAAAAAAAAGAAAAAAAGGTGGAGAGGGGAAGACTGTGATCCATTCAATATATGTCAAGAGATGACATATTTGTGTCTTCTATCCAGACCAGTGGTATCCTGCAAATAAAATCATTCATTGTCCTAAAAAGCTGCATCTTCAATACACAATACTGCAACCTCCACATACCTAGAAATTAGATTTCTAGTAACAGGAAGGAAGGATGATTTCTAAGAGATACCAGGAAGGAGGCACACATGGATGTGGGAGGAAAAATACGTCTACCACCTTTGTGAGTAACTCCCTCAGGAAAGAGCCATTTTAGTGTTAAGACCATGAATTCTGCCTGAGCCACAGCAGCAGTGGTAAGTCTAGGGCAAACAACAGCCTGGAGAAGAACAGTTTTATCAGCATTGCAAATGCTGTCTCTGTTAACAAAAAATCAATGTTGCATTATTATGTGTTTTCTACAGTAGCATCAGAAGTAACAATTGAGTTCGTACCCAGAGCTGACCATAAGGAGCAATGGAAAGCAGACCTGGCATTTCTTCTTACTCAATTACTAAGAAGAAAAGAATGAGAATGAAGGAGGTTCTTATGTCAGTGCTCAAAGCACTGAAGCAGCTGGCAAAAGTTTTCCATTAGTGCAACGATCTGGGAAATCTGCTCATGAAATACAAATTCTGGTTAAATAGTCAACATACTATTTAGATGAGTAACTCTCTGTCATGGATACTTTTCTGTCAACATGGATTTACTATGTGGACAAGACTTTCAACAAGCCCCTTCTGGATGAGAAACATCATCTACTTATTCCATTTTCCTGGAGGGAAGGCATTAAAATGTCAGAAGTTAATGAGTTCCACAAACTTACTCATTTTGTTTTTCTTTCTATTTTATTTTTATTTTTGCTTTACTCTCTCTTGAAAAAGGCTTATTCTGATTTCTTTTTACACTGATTTCTTATAGAGATTTACTTATGATAAAGTCTTGTCCTTGACCCAGAAAAAAATTATGCACTGATGGTATCAGAAGATCAATTTTATGCAGAGGGAATCAGTCTTTGGGACTGAGCTGCTTTCTCTAAAACCAGGGTCCATGAACTAATCACAACTGCAAAATACTCCCAGCAGGGTTATAAGCACTTGCCATGTTTATATTTATTTAAAATAATCTGGTGGGACTGGAGCCACAAAGTGGTTTTTGTGGTTGGAACAGGTTAACAGGATAAACACAGTTGAAAACCACTGTCCTAAAATAACTGGAGTAGGAAATTTGGAAATACAGTATATTTTGAACTACAGACCAGTGGAATGAGCAGTGCTAGTGGTAGTCCCCAAAGGCTATTTCTTAGTAGATACTTTGTTAGGATGGAGATTTGCTGGAGCTTCTTTCTAGACTCCTCTTTTACTTCCAGCTGTTGTGCGTCATGGAATTAAACCTAAAAGGGACATATGTGCATCTTGACATGCCAGTGTTCATATACACCAGATTATGCTTGAGCTGAGAAGAGTTTTTCTATGAGCAAGAATCACTGAGGACACCTGAGGCATTCTGCAATTCCACACCATTGCAGCAATTATTGGTCAGATGCCCTTGATGGAAGGAAGGGTCATTATTTCCCTGAACAGATTCCCTGCCCACATCACCAGCCTGCTCAACTCCACTGTAACAAGCTGCTCCTTAGGCAGAAATCAGCCTGACAGAGACTTTAAAGGAAAAGAAGTCTCATTAAGATCTGTTAGATTTTGGATGTGACTTTGCCATGTTACCATGGAGTTTGGAGTCTGCAAGTAATAAGAAAAAGCTTTCAGAGAAGAAAAATTTGAATGAAAGACAAGTAAATGTACAATCCCATCCTCTCACCCCCACCAAAAAACCCCCCAAAGCCTCCCAAAATAAAAAAAACATAACAACAAAACAACCAACCAAAAAAACCCAACAAACAAGCAAACCAGCAATCATATGTCAGGGTGTGTCTTTCAAAAGAGAAATCTTAATGGCATCCTTTCAAGTTTCTCAAGTTTCATGCCTTCAAGTTTTTCTAGCCTTGCAGATGCAAAACCAGTCTGTGTCCTTTGAACACCAAAGAGCAGCAAGAATTCTGTATTAGAAAAAATTCCTAAAGCACTCGTGATTGCTCAAGCACTGAAATTGCAAAGTGTCTGCACTCAAGCAACTACAGTCACACAAATTAAGGTGATGCTTTGAGCAAACCAGATTCTTCCTAGGCCTGCAAGTGACTTGTAAGCCCATTTCTACTGTGCCCATCACTAAGGTACCTCTGTCATGAGCTAATAATGGAAATAATAACAGAATAGTGGAAAAGTGGAATGCATAGGCAGCTCTTATGCTGAAGAATGTGTAAGTACAAACAGGAGGTCTTCAGTAACCCAGTCGTACAAGCCATACTTTCAAAAATCAGCAGGCATTTGTGCAGTTGAACCTTTGCAAATACATCCTAATGATCATAAAAGCAATAAATTAGTAAGAGAAGAAAAGCATTTCCAAAAGCAGGGATTCTCTGCATGTATGGCAGCATCCGATGTGTTCTGCACCCTGCAAATACAAATGGGGCAATTCTCTGAAATACAAGCTTCTACTGTCATACATACCCTGCAGTTAGACGGGAATATTTCAATTTAAGCTTTTTTTAAGCTTTTGAACATAGAAACATAGAATTGTATTTCCACAGGATGTAAAGGAGTCACAGGGAAAGCCTGGGCACATTTTGAGAATTAGTTCAACAAAAGAAATCCCTACACATACTTGTCTAGAAGTTTGCAAAGACAAATATCCAGATTTCTGCAAAGGCCCTTTCAGGTAAAGGTTTAAAATTTAAACTGCTTCTTTAGATAACCAGGTGTATGTCCAACAGGAATTAATACAGAAAGAAAATCTGTTTTGAGTTGTTTGCCTGGATTCTGACACCATTAAAATCAACTTCTTAAAAACACTACTTACCATCTGCCAACAGTACTGCAGCATATATATAGTGCTTTAAGTGCAGAAGAGGATATGAAGTCCTCAGAAAACCCATGCTACTCTGTTTAGGACATATTTTGATTATGTTTCCTACAAGTTTCCAAGTGATGGTTGGATCAGCAAGCTCTGGCACAAAATAGCAGAGAGCTGGGTGTGGACTAGAAAGTGTATGGACAGGAGTCAGGCTAAGGAGAGCACTTGAGCCAGAATGGTTGATTCTGCATTGGAAATAAGGCTCTAATTTCTAAAGCATCTGCAGCATACTCCCCCTCAAAGGAAAACAATAAAAAAAAGAACAAAAGAACAACAAAAAAAGAAGAAACATTTGATTTAAAAGTACAGTCTAACTCTACTTAGAGCTACACTGTAAGAGGATTTATGTCAAAGATGGGAAGAAAAAAAAAGCTTCTAAATTATAGCTTGAAATTTTAAAGAGTATGTCATAGAAACTGTGCATAAAGGTCCAATCATGGCAGCCCACATGCATGTATATTGCTTGGTACTGCTCAGTAGCATCACTTTCATAAATAAGGATATGGGTTAGAGACTGGCTTGCAGGTTCAAACTGGTTGCTTTATTTGTGGCATAAAGGAAATGTCTTGCTTCAGATAAAATCCAAGAGCATATAATAGTTAATTCATATTCGTGAGGCAGATTAAAAAATCCTTCTGAAAAAAATGTTTTAAAAATCTTTTCTCCCCAGTGAACAGCTCAGAGAAGTGTGTCCCTGACAAATGCCCATAAGAGGCCAAAACACTGGTTATTTGTTCTCTTTTGCTCTTTACAAATGAAGCAAAATACAGCTAATACATTATGCATGTATTCCAGCAGATTTTTATTCAGCCTGTTTTGGTTTGTTGTGCCTTGGGAACTTTGACTTTGTTTTGTTGCGCCTTGGGAACTTTGATTTCATCTTGGTTTTCTGGCTAATAATAAAATTGAAATATTAGGACAGAACATCAACCAATCTACAGCACAGGAGATCTGTTTAAGTTTCAATGAAATAACTTCTCAACGTCTCTTTTCCATTCCTTTATCTTATCAATCACCAAACCACTCTCAACAAGCTTGCCTGTCACAGGAGCAGCACAGGCCAGCTGCCATTAGTCATTTAATTTTCTGTTAAGATGATTTGTTGTTTTACCCACAGGAATAAGATAGATTTTTCCAGTAACATGCTATAGGGGCTCATCACTGTACAGTTTGGGTATGGAAAGTATTCTGTGCCTTTAGACATTTAGGATTACCATTAATGTAGTGCTTAAAACAGATAAGTGCATTAAACAAGCAAAAGACAATCCTCTGTCACAAGGAATTTCTCCCATTGCAGAAGTTAAAGAGTGAAAGTGAACAGCAAAGCCTAAGGGAAAAAGAAGGGGAAGAGAAGACAACTGTAATGAGATTAGACAGCTTATTACAGTTACCATGTTCACATCTCAATACTACTTTTTTATTTTATTTTGGGATGGGGTATATATATATATATATATTTTCCGTTTAGCAGCAATTTGTGTTCCCTTGGAAACATACAGGAAAGATGAAGAATAAGGATAGATAAAGCAAAGTAGGACCAAAGACGTAGGGAGCAAGGGTGGATGGAGAGTTTCAATGGGTCTGAAAGACAGTTTCAGACTAAGGGACAAAAGGAGTGAGGTAGAGAGGGGAAAAAACACTAGAAATTAAGATTTGCAGGGGCCAGAGTACAGGAATGAGCACACACACAGCAGGGTTGACAGGCAGGCTTTCCCTTGGCAGCACTCATCTTTATGCTCACTCTACCCTGCTGGCTTGAGAGCAGCATCAATACACCATCACTACAATAAACTGGTACCACTGGGATGCTTATTTCCTCCTTTGTCTTAACCCAAGGACATATTCCAGTTGGCTTTCTGGGGATAGCCCAGGGAGCCAACTGCATCCTGAACTACATCAAATGAAGTGTGGCCAGCAGGTCAAAGGAGGTGATTCTCCCCTTCTACTCTGTTCTCATGAGACCCCACCTGGAGTACGGTGTCCAGTTCTGAAGAGCCCAACACAAGGATATGGAGCTGATAGAGCAAGTTCAGAGCAGGGCAAAGAGGATGATCAGAGGGCTGGAGCACCTCTCCTATGAAGACAGGCTGAGAAAGTTGGGCTTGTTCAGCCTGGAGAAAAGAAGGCTCCATCCATGCTAAATTAGGCTGAGGGAGCTGGGGGTGTTCAGCCTGGAGAAGAGGAGGCTCAGGGGAGACCTCATCGCTCTCTACAACTCCCTGAAAGGAGGCTGGAGCCAGGGGGGGTTTGGGCTCTTTTCCCAGGCAACTTTCAACAAGACAAGAGGGCATGGACTTAAGTTGTGCCAGGGAAGGTTTAGGTTGAATATTAGAAAGAATTTCTTTACGGAGAGGGTGATCAGACATTGGAATGGGCTGCCCAGGGAAGTAGTGGATTCTCTGTCCCTGGAGATATTTAAAAAGAGACTGGATGTGGCACTCAGTGCCATGGTCTGGTAACCGCAGCGGTAGTGGATCAAGGGTTGGACTTGATGATCTCTGAGGTCCCTTCCAACCCAGCCAATTCCATGATTCTATGATCTGGAGAAACCTTATAGTGGCTTTACAGGACCTGAGAGGAGCCCACAGGAAAGCTGAGGATGGACATTTTACAAAGGCAATATGACAAAGAGGAAAAGTTTCAAATTGGTAGAGGGTAAATTTAGACTAGATACTAGGAAGAAACTCTTTCATGTGAGGGTGGTGAGACATTGGCACATGTTGTTCAGAGAAGTTGTCGAAGCCCCCTCCCTGGCAGTGTTCAAGGCCAGGCTGGATGGGACTTTGAGAAACCTGGTCTGGTGGGAGGTGTCCCTGCCTCTGCCCATGCAGGGGGGCTGGAACTCAATGATTTTTAAGCTCCCTTAAGGACTAATGATTTTATAATCATTAGTCAGTCTCTAACTGTTCCAAAAGTGTCTCAGCCTAGGGCAAAGAAGGAAGGGTGCCTACCTGGACACCCTCCTGGAGAGTAATTTTTTATTTTTGCTGAAAGATGCACAGAAATTGTCAGTATGTTTGTGTATCTCTAGACAGCAATCTACAAATGTGCTGCCCTCCTCCTTATATAGATGCAAGACAATTTGGACTGAACCAGTGCTGTTCCTGGCTCTTCAAAGACTTCAAGCCTGTAGGTCCTATGCAGCAAAATAAGTTATTTTGACACTCTCAGTGGAGAGACTGTCCCAGTGGTTCACAAAGTGGTGGAAGACACCTTCAAGAATGTCATCCTCTTCTGCCCTCTTGCTTGAGCACTAAATCAATGGAGTTCTACTACTGTGAGCAGCACCAAGGTATGTGCATGATCTGTTACAGAACAAGAAATTTGCACAATTTGTACAAGACCAAGCTCTCCTCCTTCCTACCACTGATTCTGCTTTTTCTGGCAGTAATTCTAATTTTTTTCACTTGCTAGTTTTTATTATGTGTGTATGTACGGATGCATTTACCTGGGATCTGGTGTGATCCTGAAAAGGTGCAAATTTAGGTGCTAAAGCTCCTCAGATGCAAGCTGAAGGGACAGTCTGTCTGCCCAGGCGAGGAAGAAAGGTAAGGTTTCGATATTTCACAATTAAACTTCCCAGTCCTGCTAGTGCCTAGTCCTCCCCCCATCCCTGCACTCGCCTCGGCTGTGCTCAGCTGTACTGATGTACATACTCTTACCATGAGGCATTCCCTGGACACTGTTAACAGATCTGGGTATCACGTTCTGGTACACTTCAACTGAACAGGAACTTTCCTGGCTCATAGCCTGGAAATGAGCTGAAATGGACTGGGAAGCTGGTCTGGAAACCCCCCGTGGCCATTCCCACTGGCATCTTGGTAGCCCTACTTTGAGAAAGCTTCCCAGGGTACCTCACATGGCTCCTACAAAACCCACAGACAATATAAGAGACCAGCTCTAAAGAGGGACTGAAATCACAGCCTCCGAGCTGCCTTTTTGGTGGCATTAATTGTTCTTGGGCCTGCTAATTCTCAGCAGCAAGGACTACAAATGCTGACAGCTGAGATCAGGCTGGTAAAGCCATGTCTAAAAGACAGCTGCTAGATCTGCTCAGGTTAACCCTAGGCTGCCCACCACCATGCATAGCTTCAAGAGGGAACTGCAGGTGTCAGGCACAGAGCAACATCAAAAAAAAAAAAAAAAAGAAAAAAAAATTAACACTGTGAGCCCTTGGTAGGAAAACAGACCTTTTGGTGGCCCTGAAAAATGTTCCTTTTGGCTGCTTTAGTCCTAAACCTTGCTGGTGACATGAGCTTTTTGAGACTGACAGGTATAAGCTGTCTGACCAGCAGCCCTGGAGCTGACAGGATCATGGAGACATCAGCTGCCTCAATGTGTAGTCTCTTGCCTTAGTGGAATAAAATTCAATTCAACCTTTCCAGGCTATTCTACCAAGGGAAAAGAAAACCCTGTTAAAAAGTTATATTCCCTTAAACACTACTCTGTATTACCCTTTCATCAGCTTTAATTTCATACACTCGCTACTTCTCAGCATCCTCTTTTCAAGCAAGTAACACAGCCATCACATGCTTATGCTAATAAAGTACATGTAATATCCTCTATCTCCCTGTTTGCTTTTCTCTCTGGGATCCATATATTAGAAAAGGCATTCTCTAAATGGTGTTTAGAAAAGCTTCCAACTATTTCTGTTTGCTTTCCTTTATTACTGTGCTGTGGTTGCACCCAGCTGATACAGAGGTTCTGTTTTTCCAGCTGGGAATCAAACCAAGGCACAGCAGTAGAAGCTGCAGTCAGATCCCACTGGCAAGACACAGATTTTCAAAGCTGTTGTGAGTATGAACTCATTTAAAAATCATTTAAGAACCATTTAAATTAATTACAAAAAAAAAGTAAGAAAGCTTACCTTACGAACAGCTTTAGGGTCTGTACTATATCTCATCTCTCAGCCTAGATCCCAGATGGTCAGAGCACCAAACTGCTATTCAAGTTATAATTATTCTTGCTATTACATTCAAGATTTTTCTGGAGACAAATTATGAAGCTTCTTATGAGTGTCCAGGAAGTAGGCACACATAAAGACCATCAAAAAGCCTTTGTCATACCTCGTGCTGTGGCAAGGTTCAGGTCACCCAACTGTCCCATGCAGATCTGCCATTATTAAAAAAGCTGCAGGCAAACACAGCTGCCAACAAGCCTTTGCCCAGCTAACATCCATGAATCATGCTCCCTATTGGAGATGGTTCTGAGTTTCTGGGATCTCTGTTTTCTTGCAACACTTTTCCAACACTTGCTGAGGTTCTCAAACTGGCCAGCTATGGCCCTGGGTCAACCCAAATATTGGGCTGATGAGAGGTGCTGGCTTGAGTACCACTCTACTTCATGTCACTCATCCAAGGTGAGCAAAGTGTGCAACACCTGTCCTGCAGACAGCATATGGAACGAAATGCTGGTTCCTGACACTCTCCTGATCCCTCATCTTTCCTCCCACACTCACAACCACAGCACCATTGAAGCCATTCAGGCACCAGGCTGGGAGTCTCAACAAGCTCCAGGATGCATCAGGGACAGTAAAATCAGCCACTCCTGAGAAAAGAAAGGACAGCTTGAAATGTCAATATCAGACGAGGGCAAGCAAACCCGCATACAAGCACCCACATCAAAATCTCCTTTGGCTGGTACACTGGAGGTATTTCAGTTGCCTTTGCCCTATTATTAATTCATGCCCTCTTCACGCATCATTGCCTGACTTAGACTTGCATAGAACCTAAACATATATTAAAAAACACTATCACTGCATAAATAGCTCGTTAAAATGGATTTAAAATGGGGTCTATAAAACTAAAATAAACACATCTAAATCAAGACTAGAATGCCCTTAAAATTAGGGGTTTATGCTTGACTAGAGAGAACAAACGAGAGACAGTTCTCTCATTGAAGCCCTATAGATGTGCTTACCCAGCTGTATATCCTGTCACAATTTAAAAGGCAAATCCAATGTGATTCCTATGAAAGCAAACACTAATCTCCTTACCTCCATAAACAACTGAAAATAAATGGAAGTTGAATATTTGGTAGTTTAGCTAGATTATTCCAAACAGACTCTATTTCCTCTAATTCCACAAAATAGATCCCTTTAAGGATATGCTTATGCACTCCCTGGTTGCCCTGTGCTTCATCTGCCCATGATCTGTGCTACAAAGTATGAGACTGAGGCAGCTCCACTCTAAAAAAGACCACTTTGATAACTTACTGTAAGACTCTGACCACACTAAGGAAGCCTGCCTTCAGCAAACCCTTTTTTGTGACTCAGTGGGCAAATATATATATATATTATAAAAAAAGCCTAAACCTTCTGAGACAGTTTTTCAGAAGTGACCTGGATTCTACAGCAGGATTCACCTCCAAATGCCTAGACGTAGAAGCATTTTGAAGTGTTCAGGATTATCACAATAAGACAAGAGGCTGACCTGTTCCTCTACCCACGAGGATAGCAAACACAGGATTTGATTTTCTGACAGTATTTTTAAAAATATTTGTAACTAGATTTACAGATCACAATTAACAGACAAGCAACCTAGACAAAATAAAGGTAGACCACCTAATGCAGCAAGATCAACATTTAATGCTTTGGAAAAATACCTTCTATCTGACAGCCAGGGTCAACATCTGCCTATTCATCTTTTCAGGGAAATGAACACATCAATTGGAGGCATCATATTATATTATTATGGGACTGACTATCAAAAGGTATATAACAACAATAAAAACTCAGAGTATTTATTGCCTAATATGCTTGAGCTCTAGGACTTTCCAGCTTAATGCATTATTGCTGGGGGCATTAGTTTCAACATCTAATTTCTAAGGTACATGACATGTTCAAACCCAAGTGGAAAACAAAATGAATCTGTCCAAACCACGAGACTTTAAAGAGCAGTTTTAAATAACAGTTCTTCCACTCTAATCTATAATATCTAACGTACAATATCTATGACTTTGAAACCAAGTCCTGCATTTTGCCTTCCACTTTCTCAACCATTATCCCATTTTGAAAGCAATGCATCACAGAAATCTTTTCTCTGGTGTTTTAAGAAATAAGCTATTTTCAGTTGTTTCAATAGTGCCACAATGAGAGCCAGATTTCACAGCATATGAGAAATTGTTATTTGATTCCTCCCAATTTTTTTAAACCTTCTTTTCCACTGGGATCCTTTGTAAACCACAATCCTTCCCATTCAAGGTTAAGACACCAAACATAACAAAAGAAAAGAGGAAGCAGTAGTTTCCCAGCTCTGTAGCACTGGCCTGATTCACAAGGGGAATTTTACACCTCCCTCTGAACAGATGTCATGGCAGAAGAAACAGACACACCCTCAGCAGATGGGTCTTCAAATGTCTTGATGCTGACAAAACATGTTTCCATTAAATTTTATGTCTGGAGTGACCCACTTCCATTTCTCATACGACTGATGCAGAGTCCCAGCAAGGGCTGTTCATCTTTTCCCTTAGCTGTTGCCAACTTTGCAGAATTGGAAAAGGTCTGTGAGGACAAAAGAACCTCAGCAGTCATCTACAAGTTCAGCGCTCTTCCCAGAAGAAATTCTTTGAAAACTGATATAATAAAAAGGGATATTTTCACATTTTGCACTGCTTTCCACATGAACTATCTGTAGAAAATAACAGAGGAATATCTGTTAGCATAGTCAGTGCTACCATCAGGAAATACACTACTCTGAATATCACAAACTTTTCTCCTAAATGGTGCCTTTTTGTTTTATGGTTAGTTTTGTTTGATTTTGTTGTTGTTTTTTGTTTCAGTTTTTTTTCATGGGAGATGCTGAGCATAACTACCCTCAGTTAGAGACTCTCTTGGAAATCTGCCACAAGACACCCCCAAACCAGTAGCCCTTGAAAGCCTCTGAACTCATACTGCTGCTGGTAAAAAGAGGAGGGATCTCAGTGATGTCAGCAGTGTTTCATCCTTTGCCAACAGAAGAAAACCTGGCAAGGGGTGGAAACCCCAAACAGCTGCATTTCCATGATTTTCTTGGCCTGTCATGTCCACCCTCCAATTTCAGCACAGAAATTTACCCAGTTTTGGGTGTGGTTGGTGCTTACTGACTGAGCACACCATGGAAAAGCAACAGCCATGGTAAATGTGGTAAGTGCACTATAATGTCTACCTCGACCCCTCACAAACTTGATCCACTGATCTCAGAAGAGCTGAGACCTCAGACTGCAGCTCACATGTGAAAATTTCCTGAGGTTCTTCCAGTTAATAAAACAGCACCGCAAAAAATCAGATTGTTTCTGGCTGCCTGTGGATATTTTGACAACAAAATGGAAAAGAATATTCCTCAGCCCACCTGTGAGTGACCTGCGATCGCTCTGTTGATAATAGCCCACGTCTCCTGCCAATCTTGCAAAGCTTGAGAAGATTTTTACCACATTTACTGCCCAAGCTCCTTTTGAAGAAAAATGCTGCTCAGATAGCATTAGTTAAAACCGTCAACTCTCAGATAAATCAACCTGTCTTTAGCCTCTGTGATATTTGGTAGTGTGATGTTAAATGTGCTGAGGTAATTACAAGCTGGTGCTTTTTCTCCACAAGGAAAAATTCATATTCTACCACAGGTAACTACTGGGGGTGGGGGGAAACAAAACAAAACAAAACCCACAAAGAAACCACCTGCAAGAGCTGCAATAGGAGTTATTCAATAATTATGCTCTCAGCTGGGACAAAAATTCCAGATAGTCAGAAAATCATGATCAAGTTCTATTTTATGTAACACATCTGCTGCATAATCTGCTGGCGAGGTCTTTGATGTTCTGCAAAACACCAGTAACTGTCATAATTAAATCCTCTCTAGTTATTCAGCTGCACAGCTCAACTACTATTTCACACAATACCATCAGTATGAAAGCATACTGATTTTCTGACCTGCTAGTATAATTGGATTAAAATTCCTAATCGTTATTATTTGTGAAGGGAACTACAGCTTCAAGTTTGGTATATCATGGGGGTTTCCATCTTTCCCTTCAGTCAGCAAAAGCTCTGCCACATGGCCTAAGAAACACTTGTCTTTTGTGACAAAGCCCCATCTACATTATAATCTTGCACAGTAATCCCATATGATGTCAAAAGTGCTGTTTTATGTCTGGGGAATAATTTGTCTGGAGAAATAGAGACCATAAAGCAATATGGAGAAACATTTTACCAAGGACAAATGTCTTCTTGTGGATTTTTTTAGCCTAGCACTAATTACTTCCGTGTTCTTTTCTTCCATGGCCCCAAAAGAGGAGTTTTAAATTATGTTATTAACTTGATGCATTTGTGCTCATACGAAGGAAGTCAGAAGCCACTGTTTCACATCTGCTGTTTTTCATTTTGTGGTTTCCAATCCCAGGGCTTCTTGCTGGCTGCAGAGCACTCAGCCCCTCCTGCTATCTCTTCCCTTCCTCTCTACTAAGCCAACCATATCAATACATGTTAAAATACACTTAATTTGCACTATTTTGCAAATACTCCTTAACGTTTTGAAAGCTCTTTAAAATTTCAATTTTTTTTTTCTTGTTCTTTTTTTCCCAAGAAGACCCTTGAAGACAATATGCTGAAATATACATTTATTTTTTAAACAACTCTCTGCTCTCGGTGGTAAATATTTAAACACTGTTTATGATCCCTGCCAGATTCTCTGCCAAAGTGAACTGCCTGTCTCCTTCCCATGGGGTTTACAAGCTGGAAAGTGTAGTCACTCACAAATGCTGAGGGGAAAAAAAGTAAGTTAATATAATTGATAAGTTAAAAAGCAAACATACAAGATCAATATTGCTTATGGTATACCTAGCATCCTTCAGCATGACTCACATTAATCCAATATAGGCTGTACACAGTACTTTCATCTTGAAGAAGCTACAGCATCTTGCAGCCCTAACAACTTTTATAGCATGTCCTTGAAGTGTCCTGTTCTTTTCATCACTGCTGAGAAAATATCAGAGTCCCTTTACTTTTTCTAGCCATAATGATAGGGTAAGCAGTGCTGAGGAAAAAAAATGCAATCACAATAACAGAGGAAAAAACCATGATTTACAGGCACAGAAAGTAAATCACTAGGAAAGCCTGTCTTGTCCTCCTTTTTATTTTGCTCACAGGTCAAGCAATCTTAATGAACCCTCCTCCATATGCACTTTATTCTTTGCTCTTACAGAAAGCATTGTTGCTTCAAATTCCTTGGATGTTTTCAGAAGCTACTCTGTCTCATATGGGTTAAACTGGGTGTTTGCTGAAGAGCTGCTACAATTACAAGTATCAAAACTGGAGGACAGCAGTGTGCTCTGCTCTGTGATTTACCTGCCAGTATCAGGTAAAGTTGCCAGTGGAAAACTATGAATGATGATTACTCCCTTCTGAGCAATCCACATCAGACAAGGAAAGGTCTTGCTATCTAACTGCCTAACTTCCCTCTGACTTTCAGCATACAAATGAAGGTTGTTAGCTGCCCACAGTTTCAGCCGTTTACCTGAATAAAGGTGATAAATTACTCTATTACATTTTCATAGACAAATTTGAAGCTGGATTGAAGTCAGGTCAAGAAGCTGCTTCAGTCAGTCTTCCTTGCTACATATTTAGTCAGGGAGCCTTATCTGGCAGAAGAAGCAGAGTAGAAAAAGCCTTTAGGCAAGGATGTGGGGGAAGGAAGGAGAGAACAAAGGAGGTTTTGCAGCACAGAGACATTACTGCACTACCTTAATCTGTCTTTCCTGGCTGGTAACGGTTGTTAAAACACAGAAAACATAGATATCAGTGTGACAGCATCCAAAATAGATCCCTAGGATCCCTGAACAGTCAAGCTGAAGTCTTTGCCATTGCATTTTCATCGCTACCTGGAACTCCCTGAACCAGCTAGGTGTAATCCCCACCCTGAAGAAAGCTGCCTTTTCAGTGCTGAGCAGACTTGCACAGACTGCCAGGGGCTTTACCACATTTCCTCTGTTGTTTTTTTTTTCTACAGCTCTTAGCAGACATTTTCCACTTGCTCTACCTACTGTGCTCCATGCTAAGCTCTTCTACTTTCCCCCTCAGTTTCTTCTTCCCTTCAAGTGACCTTTCTCTCTCTCTTCCTCTTCTGCTACTCTGCCCTCACAGCATAATGGTGGTGATGATGAAACAACAACTGCTGCATCCAAACATCACTTAAAAACTCATTAATGTTCCAGTACTTAAAGGGAGGCTACAAAGAAGATGGGGTCTCCTTATTTACAAGGAGTCACATGGACAAGACAAGGAGCAATGGGCACAAGTTGCTCCTGGAGAGATCCTGATTGAACACAAGAGGAAAATTTTTCACTCTGAGGACAGTCAGACATTGGGATGGTCTCCCAGGGGAAGTGGTGGATTCCCCCACTTTAGAAAGTTTTAAGTCTTAGCTCAGTGGGATGCTGGAACATCTCATGTAAACAGTAATAGAAAAAGGGTTGGACCAGGTGGTCCTTGAGGTCCCTTCCAAGCTGACATTCTATGATTCTGTCCTTCACTCTATTGACAAAGCTAAAGTCCAGTCCTGTTTCCTCTCTGCCAACCCAAATGCTTGCTCTTCTCCACACAGGTAAAAAAAGTCCTCCCAGAACAGTCTCAAATTCCTGAACACTACTATTAACTGAGGAACCCACTTACAGCCATTTATAAACAGACCATAGCAGCAAAGAAATTTGGGGTATTGAAATATAAATGACTAACAAGGATCAGTCAGCAATATTTTCAGACTAAAGCAGAGAGAATTCAGAGTTCCTAAAAATAAGAGGTCAGTATGCATATCTGATCAAGATGTAAATTTAGGTCAAATCCTATCCCAAAATAGGCATACCCATTTCTTACTGAGTCACAGTGTCTGGATGAAAAAATAATTCAGGTTTTAAGCTGATTTAATATCTGGACAGGGGTGATCTGACAACAGCCAACAAGACCTTTTTGCCTGATGTCCAAGCAAATGAGCAGAGGAGATTCTTTGTTGGAAATCATGTCTTTGTTTGACCCCTTCTCCAGGGATGTTAAACCTCTTGGGTTCATGTGAAGTGTGTAACAGAGATAGTTTATAGTAAACCAGAAGATCTATGAAGTGAACAGACTCAGTAAAACCCCTAACAGCAGAAGCTGAATTGCTTAAGTGTATTGATTTTATGCAGATCCTGTGGTGGTGAAATTCTTATAGAATTTATAGTAGTCAATGCTATCTTTTCTTTTATATCTTTTCCTATTTATGAAGCCATCCATTGAAGATGGGCAGGCACAGTCCATTTCTTTTTTTTTTTCTGAAGTATGTGTTTATTATAACAAAAAAAAAAAAAAAAAAAAAAAAAAAAAAAAAAAAAGAAAAAAGACTGGACTTATCTGGCTGTTTTGGAAAGTAGATGTGGAACTCAAAGAACAAGAGGCTTTTCTACAATATCTTCAAGCATAAAATCATAGAATAATTTGGGCTGGAAGGGGCTTTTAAAGGTCATCTAGTCCAACCTCTCTGCAGAGAGCAGAGATATCTTCAACTCAATCAGGTGGCCCAGAGTCCTGTTCCACCTGACCCTGAATGTTTCCAGAAATAAAGCTTCTACCAGCTCTCTGGTCAATTTTCCAGTGTTTTCTCACCCTGGTTGTATAAAATTTCTTCCTTAGATCTAGTCTAATTCTACCCTCTTTTATTTTAAAACAATCACCCCTTGTCCTATTGGTACAAGCCCTGCTAAAACGTTTGTCCCCATCTTTCTTATAGGCTCCCTTTAAGTATTGAAGGATGCAATAATATTTCCCTGTGGGCATGCCCCCAGAGAACTGAGTTCCTGAGTTTCCTTGTGTCTTTTCAATCCGCATCCATCCTGGACACCAGGAAGAAACTCAAAAGCAATGATTTTTTCCTCCCATCTACTTTGAAAAAAAATTAATAATTTCAAGTACTTCTCTTTCAGACCCAAAGCCTTGCAACATCTTTTAGGATATGCTAAAATACAGAAGTGAACTAACAGAAATATATTCCAGAACACTAATAACAGAAAGATACTGTAGCAGCTTCTGAGACAACATAAGTTATGTTCATACACTGTTCTGGCAGTACCCTAGAACACTCTGACAAAGCCCACTGGTATTTAGGCACCATTTAAAGATATCTATTTGTCAATAAAAAGTATACTTTCTATATAAACCCTACAAAATTTCCAACAGCAATAGAGAAGAAACACACCTGTTTTCTTTGAACTTGTAAAAAGCGAATGCCTCAAGGTAACTAATTGCACCTCTTGTTTTGTTTGGGTTTTTTTAAAATCTTCCTGTGATTCTGAGATTGAAAGAATATCTGCTTCATAGTTCTCTGGAACTGCGTTTCAAATAAACACTCAGTGGCAGATCTTGCCAAGGTCTCTCCAGACTATTAAGGACACATCAAATATTTCTGGATCTCTTTGGAAGGGCAGGATATGGATGACACACCCAGGATCACTGAGGACTTGAATAATTGCTCTGAGCACATTACTATCACTCCTGGAGAAGTGGAGTTAGTTTGCTGTTAGTTCTTTATCTATTGAGTCTCTGCTTGTTCCATGCTTGGCAAAAGGAGTTTAACAGCACACAGGCTTTTGCAGACAGGATTCTTCTTGCTTAAACCGTACTTTCAATTGTATTTCATCTGAGAGTTCTACCCATTTTCTAAACTCATACCATCAGCAGGGACCATGCTTTAACAAACAGCTACTATTCACTTTGCAAAACAAGAATGTTTCCAACACCGTGAAGCTTTGCCCAGCCTCTTGCAGGCACAATCTCTGGCCTTATCTGCTCCTTGCTGAGATCTGCAGCAATGCAATATATATTTCCAGCTCATTACTTCAGATTGTAATAGAGAGAATACAAGTTGTTTCAAGTTTTACAAAGATTTTAGCATGATTTTTTCCAGTGATTTTTTTGTTTGTTTGTTTGTTTTTTATTCTCCTCGTTCACTTTTAAGAATTTATATTTCTTAGCTAGGGTGGGTTGAAGAAACCCCAGAAGCCCAGCTTGCTTTCTATAACTGCCTGCAGGCAGCTGGAATGGGTGCCAGTTGCATTTGGAAGTATTGTTACAGGCAGCAGTAGGTTCAAAGTGGGTGCCCACATCCACTCCAAGCAAATGGCTATCAGGAGAAAGAATGCTATTTTTCCATCCTCAGAAGGATTCCAGCTCTCTGGTTCCCTCGCTGTGTAATGCTGTGTAATGCTACTCCTGCCATTTCTGACAGCTCCAGGGTTCTTTTCACACTCTGTCCCACACTCTTCCTGAGCCGTGGGTTTGGGATTTCATTTCAAGCCACTTGTGCTCTCTTCTTTAAAAGTATCATTAAAGAACCTATGTGGGAGAAGCCCTATTTAAATCCATCTGTGTTCAACAATGGCAATAAAAAATGATTGCATGGTTAAGCTTATAGAAAGCCAAGCACAAGACCTGGGCCAGTATTCTTTTAATCAAATAATTGCTATTCAGGAGAGACTTTCTGTGCAACAATTACTTCTTTTTGAAAGCCCCTAAAATACTTGAATGAACTCAAGCACTCCAATGACTTTTATTTAATGCCCATCATAATATTATATTATAAATATATTGGAATTTTTCTTTAGCTTGGTATGTATTTTCTTTTCTAATCACACCGCTGGAAAAATAATACCACACTCCAGGTAAAATTAAAAACACTGTTATTGGAAAGAAGCTTCTTCTTTAGCTTGCCAAGCAGCTACCAGCCTTCCAAGCAGCAGAAATGGCATACACAAGGGTTGCTATACAACATAATCAGTGGGACTTGGAGAATTGCTTTGCCATTTCCAGAAGTATAATGACTCTTCTGAAATGACCGTGTTTTGAAAGGAGGAGGAGGATTTGAAGGGAAGCAGGTGGCTACTAACAACAGTAAACATTGTGCTGCTGCTAGGGATGGGGTAGGAGGAGGGCAATAGGTTGGTGGCAGAGTATTTCATTTCCTTGTGATCATATCAGACAAGGATTTGAAGTGGGAAAAGGCAGCTCTGCAGCAGCACATTGTCAGTCCACTGAAACTCCAGTGAAACTCAAGACTAGAAGGTCTGTACATTCTTAAAACACAGTAATAACTATCTGGCCAGACTGATTTCTTGTTTTCCCCTGGTGATTCGAATAAATTTTCATGCAGAATGAGGCTATGGGTGAAGTCACCAAAGACTTTTGTAAAAACTCATTGTTAATATCCAGGTAGTGGAGAGGAGATGAAAGAAGAGACAGAAGGAAAGAAATTTGATGTTATTTGCTTGTCTCTAACAGGCTTGGATTACTTTCAAAGTATAATGAAATCCATCATACCATCTAGACATGACAGTGTCTATGCTTCATCAAAATGTTTGTAAACAGCAACCCCCTTTATCTATAGAATGGATCAAACTTTGCTCTCTACACATTAATTTTAAAAAGATTTTCCAGAACAATGATGCTCTCAGACTCCACAAAATACAGCTTGCAGGCTCTGCTGACATTTCAAACCACCCCGTCAAATATATATACATAGACATATATATTTCCTTTGGGAAGAAAGAATTGCAGCAGCCCAGCTCTTTTAACTGAGAGGGTATTTCCTGGCAATATCCCATCAGTTCTAACTCTCACCACCAAAACTTTGCCCTCACCAAAGGGAAGGACACAGGACTGGCAAATAATTCAAAAAGAAAGTCAAACACACCACCAAGTGCTCTCCTTTTCCACCAACAAGCCAGTTTGGTTCTTGTGTTTAATTAACCTCTGCCAGCTGCCCTTTTTCTGTGCATTGTGCCCATTTGTGTAGACCACCAAGATTGCAGAATAGCACAAACACATCCAGTAAAGTGTCCTTAACAAGGATTTGTCTGCAAAAAAACCCCCATGTCTATTCTCACTTAGAGTTAGGAGAAAGCATTTGTATTTAAATGGAAAAACATATTAATAGCTTCCCTGTTTCTTCCTCTCTGCAGGCTAGTGTACTTCAGAAAACTGATATTTATTTTTCTTCAAAAGAGTGGAAATACATCTGGAAGAGCTCCTTGTTAAACTACTGGCTACACACAGATAATACCATCCTGGGGACAATTTTCTCCTGCTACTTTTAATGTGAAACAGCATTTTCAAAATCATTTTTTCAGACAGCTCTTGCACATAGGAAGGGCTTGAATTCTAATGCCCCAAAGTAGAAGTGATATTGCCTTTGCTCTAGAGCCAACTCTGCAAGATACTAAATGTCCTTGACTTTCATTATTTAAAAGTACACCTTACCTGCTAGGATTTTACACTAAAAATTGCAGATTGCAGATGACCTAGTTAGAATCCAGAAATAATAATAGTAATGATGTTAATAATATTTCTAATAATAAGTATTTTCTTGAGCTTATCAGAATTTTACCTTAAAAAAAGTATCTCAAGTCTCTCAACTTATGTAGCACAGAAGCTACATTCCAGCCCTGAAGTGGTCAGGCAGTTGACATCAGGGCTGGGTGATCTCTTTGTAGGTCCCTTCCAAATGAATTATTCTATTCAAGTATGTGAGTAACCATTATTACCAGTGTGCTCCCATTTAAGAAACAGGAAACCCAGAACACAGGCCAATACCATCACTGTGCCCAGTGGAAAGTCAGAGGATGAGTTGGCTGTAGAACAAGTAAAAAATGCTGAAACATTTGAACTCTGAGCTTTAGTTATTAGACCAGAGTGCCTCCATTCTGTAACACAAGACTCCTAATGCCTTGAGTGGCAGTAAGGGAACAGGTTGTCTGTCATAATCTGTATCAGAAAGCAGTACAAAAAGAAGAACAGCGTCAGAAATAATGGTACAAAACTGCTCTGAAGAAAACTTAGCCTAGCAAAAGAAAAAAAGAAGAATCTCTGGACACTGTAGTTTGGACTCACCAGATAAACTATCACTGTCCACATCAAACTCAGCTCAGGCTTCTTTCATACACCTCAGATAGAAATTGCCACATATTGAGGTTAAGTGCTCAGGTAGGTTCACATTTTTGTTCATCCCAGGACAGGAACTTCTAAAGCAGTGCAAGGAACTTCATCTACTTCACAAGCAGGTATCTACAGTCCTTCAGTGGGCAGACAATATGGACCAGATAAAATGCTGATGAAGATAAAGACCTCAAGAGTTACCTGGTATATACAGCATCTCCTGCTTGAAGGCCACTTCTGGTATTTTGTGGATAACAATTATTCTATCAACTAATGCATGATAAGGATTGGAAATTAGGGAAAAGTTCATAATTACTTTTTCTTATGTATTTGAATGTGCTAATAAGGGTAACTTACAGCATGGTGCCTTTTAGCTTTTTAAAGCATTTTGTTACACTTCAGTTTTTGTATTCTCCCATTGTGTATTTCATAAGGATCACTTAGAGAGGAAAGGACTGATGAACCTCCATTGAAATGGAAAACACAAGCCCAGAATACTTCATGTTAAGGAGAGGGGGAAATTTGTTTTCTGATGAGAAATAAAACAGACCTTTGAACTTAAAAGTCAATGACAGAAAAAAAAACCCAAAACCTGAAGATATGATGTATAGTAGTAAAAAAAAGTTATTCAGGAGTCAGTAATTTCTCAAAAGGATTAACAGGGCATATGCAATATTACCAGTAATGAGATAGGATGAGTACTGGAACCTCAATTTACATGCTATTTAGATTGAACAGATAGCTACACTGTTGATATCTAAAGTGCTGTTGTTGTGACAGTAAAGGCAGAGGTCCTGTACATACTCTGAAAATTAATACAATTCAGAGAAAATGGTAAAAATAGCAATCCTTCCAGTATCTAGTGGAGCTTAAACCACAGAAGAAGGATGGGCCTTTAGATGACAAATTTTCCTTTTTATCATGAGATCACAGGGGGCAGGCTAAATAAGGCATCAGAGTAACTTTTTGAATTCAGATCGCTCTACCTCTGGGATTCAACCAGGAATTTAATGCCAAATGGAAAATAGTAGGTAAGCATGAAAGCTGAAGCAATTTATCACTGCTATCTTCTCACCAGATAAGCATTTCTTTGTTTGAACAAATACACATTACAGCACACGAGAACAAAACTGTTTTGAACAGCACAGCTTCCATAGGGTTTCTACATAATGAAATTTCAGAAAACATTCAGTATAAAAGTTTTGGTACACAAAGAAGATTATTAATTTTCTTTCCAAATGACAAGTAGATAAATACCTCTATGTGAAACACAATTTTAAGTACCATACACTATTCAGGTTCATACTTTTCAGTGCTTCAAAAAGCACAAAGAGGTGTACTTAAATTATTAATTTCTCAGCATATAAAGTTGAAAAAAACACAAACAATTCAATTGAAAACCAGTTCAGTTGATAAATAACAATTGTGTTTCTTTTTTTCTCAGACTGTCACATACAAACCTAGTGCTGATTCTGAAGCAACCTGATTGCTTTCCATCTCATACATCATTACCAGTCCTAATGATTCCTCAGATCCTCCTGCTGCAACCTCACCATCTCATATTTGTGCTGTCAGCAGCAGCCATTATCTCCAATCTAGGCTCCCTTTTTGGTTATCTCAGTGGAATTAATTGATGAGACTTTAGTGTCTGGCTCTTTGGCTGGTGCAAGCCCCATTCTAACTGCTTTGGTTCAGCAAGGTAAAAAATAATACGGTCCTATAATGTGGACCTATATGGTCCTTTCTCCTCCCCCAGTGCATATGAGGGAAAAACACAGTTACAAATAACATTCAAAATACAGCTACCACGAGTAGTAAGAAAGAAAAAAAGCTTGCTGTATTTATTCCTATCAGATAAAATGCACAAGATTCTAACATACAGTCAGATGGTGTTTAAAAGCTGATAAAGATGATTAGAATCTGGAAGAATTAGTATTAGAGGAAATAAATTATTATGTGTGTTTTCTCCTTCATATGATTAATTAAAGAGAGCCAGGTATCTATTGTGTTTTGACACTAGTGTCAGATGTGACTGCTGATACACTAATCCAACAGTCTCTCACAATGGAGGGGGAGGGGGAAAAGAAGCTCTAAGTAGAACTAGATTTTTTAGCAAATTAAAACTAATTTTTTACATTAACCCCAAAATTTACAGAAAGATAGAAAGGAGGTTGTCCAATTAACCCTTTGCCTGCCACAACTAGTGCTTATTGGAAGGAAAAGGAAAGATGGGTTCTTTGAAGAGTAAAGGAAAGAAAAGGCAGTACAGAAAAAGAACTGTAAGACTGTCTGTAGGAAACCTAATGCCAAAGAGGAAAATTCAACACAAAGGATCCTAGAAGTTCTTCACTGCGTTGTTGAATCCTCAAGGAAGTGAAAGAACTAAAGGAACAAAGAAAATGCTTTTCAGGGAAAGGACTGATTTTACAACAGGAAAAAAGCCTTAGGGAAGAATTGGAGCCAAATATGGAAGCCAGACACAAATGAAGCTAAATCAGCAAGAGAATCATAGAATCATAGAATCATAGAATCCTAGGGGTTGGAAGGGACCTCGAAAGATCATCTAGTCCAACCCCCCCTGCCAGAGCAGGGCCACCTAGAGTACATCGCCCAGGAACGTGTCCAGGCGGGTTTTGAATGTCTCCAGTGAAGGAGACTCCACAACCCCCCTGGGCAGCCTGTTCCAGGGCTCTGTCACCCTTACAGTAAAAAAATTTTTTCTGATATTCAACTTGAACCTCCTATGCTTCAATTTACACCCATTATCCCTTGTCCTATCGCTGGTCACCACTGAGAAAAGCCTAACTCCATCTCCCTGGCACTCACCCCTTACATATTTGAAAACATTGATGAGGTCACCCCTCAGTCTCCTTTTCTCCAAACTAAAGAGACCCAGCTCCCTCAGCCTTTCCTCATAAGGGAGATGTTCCACTCCCTTAATCATCTTAGTAGCTCTGCGCTGGACTCTTTCAAGCACTTCCCTGTCCTTCTTGAACTGAGGGGCCCAGAACTGGACACAATACTCCAGGTGCGGCCTCACCAATGCAGAATAGAGGGGGAGGAGAACCTCTCTTGACCTACTGACCACACCCTTTCTAATGCACCCCAGGATGCCATTGGCCTTCTTGGCCACAAGGGCACATTGCTGGCTCATGGTCATCTTCTTGTCTACCAGGACCCCCAGGTCTCTTTCACCTACACTGCTCTCCAGCAGGTCAGCCCCCAACCTATACTGGGACATAGTGTTGTTCTTCCCCAAATGCAAAACTCTACACTTTCCCTTGTTAAATTTCATCTTGTTTCTCTCTGCCCAACTCTCCAGCCTGTCCAAGTCTCTCTGGATGGCAGCACAGCCTTCTGGTGTGTCAGCCACTCCTCCCAGCTTAGTGTCATCAGCAAACTTGCTGAGGGTACATTCTATACCCTCATCCAAGTCGTTGATGAAGATATTGAACAACACCGGTCCCAGTACCGACCCTTGAGGGACTCCACTAGTCACACACCGCCAACCAGATTCTGCCCCATTGACTACAACTCTCTGACTCCTTCCTTTCAACCAGTTCATGATCCACCTCACTACCTGATCACCAAACCCATACTTGATCAACTTATCTACAAGGATGCTGTGAGATACGGTGTCAAATGCTTTACTGAAATCAAGATAAACCACATCTACCGCTCTTCCATCATCTATCCACCTAGTAATTTCCTCATAGAAGGCTATGAGGTTAGTTAAACATGATTTACCCTTGATAAAACCATGCTGACTGCTCTTGATGACCCCCGTGTCCATGATATGCCTGGAGATAGTGACAAGAACAAGTTGTTCCATCACCTTTCCAGGGATGGAGGTGAGGCTGACCGGTCTATAGTTACCCGGGTCCTCCTTCTTGCCCTTCTTGTAGACTGGAGTGACATTTGCTATCCTCCAGTCCTCAGGCACCTCTCCTGTTACCCATGACTTACTGAAGATGATGGAGAGTGGCCTAGCAATGACCTCCGCCAGTTCCCTCAGCACCCTTGGATGCATTCCATCTGGACCCATCGACTTATGGATGTCCAGATTACTCAGCTGATCCCTAACCCAATCCTCATCTACTATGTCAAGCTCCTCATCTATCTTGACTACTTTTGGGGCTAAATGAATCTGGGGCTCGTGCGGAAACTCTGCAGGAGTAAAGACAGAGGCAAAGAAGGCGTTCAGCACCTCTGCCTTCTTTATATCCTCTGTCACCAGGGCTCCTAGAGGTGAGAGAAGATGCAGAAATGCAAAGTGTCTCCCCTGATTTTTTTACCTTGTTTACGAAACCAACAGAAAAAATCACTTTGCTTTAAAAAAAGTAAAGGTCTAGTCCAGGATAGCAGCCCTTGCAAGTCAAATATGATGCAAAAGTCCTTTTTGCCCTGGGTCTCCAAAGCATTTAGTGCTCATATTCAAGCTTTAGGGTAGAAGCAGGAAGACCATACCTCTTCTGGTCTTTTTCAGACTTCATGACCAGAGTGTGCTCTGGTCATGCATACTTGAAATCTTATGCAGATTCATAATTGAGCTTTTTCCTTATGTCATCCAGAACAGGCAGGATTTAAGAAACAACTCACAGGGTAGCAAATTTGTCCTGTGCTTCTTGAGATATTCATAGCACAAAGAATCATAGAATTGTTAGTGCTGGAAGAGACCTTAAAGATCATCAAAATCCAACACCCCTGCATGGGCAGGGACACCTCCCATCAGACCATGTGAGACAAGTTGTCATCCAACCCAGCCTTCAACATTTCCAGGGAGGAGGCAGACACAGCTTCCTGGTTCCAGTGTCTCACCACCCTCCAAGTGAAGAATTTCTTCTTAATTTCTAGACTAAATCTACATCCAAATTAAAGCCCTTTTTGTATCACTCCATGCCCTTGTAAAAAGTCCCTCCCTAGCTTTCCTGTAGGGTTTCTAAACCAAGGGAGTAGGGGGTGTGGAGGGGGGTGTGTGCTGTAAGTTCTCCCTGGAGCCTCCAGGCTGAACAACCCCAAATCTTTCAGTCTGTCTCTCCATGAGAGGTGCTCCAGACCTCTGATCATCTTCATGGTCCTCCTCTGGACTTGCTCCACGAGCTCCACATCCTTAAGTTGGGAGCCCCAGAAGTTGACACAGTACTCCAGTGGGGCCTCAGGAGAAAAGAGAAGACTTACTACTGTGGTGAAGTACACACAGCTCCATAGATGATAATCCTCTGCTACTCAGGGAAACATGCCAAGGAATACAGTTTTTGGCCTAACATGAACGTTCTGCACACCTGTAATGGCAAAGACTGGCAGAATCCCAAACCAGTCTGGAATGAGGCAAGAGCATCTCTGTAAAGATGCCTTCACCACAAAGCAATCTAGGAATGACAGGTGGATGGATAGATCTATAGCTGGGCAGTATCTGTGCTAGAAGCAAGGAGTTCTTACCATTTTTTTCTCTTTCAGATTTTCAAAAGGATAATGTGAAAAATAACATCTGCCAACCTGGCAGTAAAGAGAACTGCAAGAAAGATGATGATGTGGCATAATGAAGTTAAAATCCAGAGAATAGTGAAAAAAAGTTATAATAATTTTCTGAGTTGCCTGTATCAACACAGAAAGAAATGTAGTATCTACCAAGAGAATGTATTGCAGCAAGTCCCCTCACTGATTTAGGACAGTAGCACTTACCTTTCCTTATAAGCCATCCAAGAGACAATGGTATATTGTGAAAATACAGTGGAGACATGGATTAATTTCAAACCTATCACATCATCTGATGAGATTTCCCTGGAGATCTCCTAGCACTTTGCAGCACTGAGAGCCATTATTTCCATACTTATTGGAAATAACGTCTGAGCCCTGGCAAGGCACAATATTCCCTCTGAGAGTTGTCATGACGGGAGTGGAATTAATTCTTATTGCCACTGTACAAAGCAAGGGCCTTTTCGGCATTATTAGCGTGTACCCCAAATAGTATTTAAATCCATGATGATACAATATACAACAGTATCATCTGGGACCTCCTAAATTTTGACCTACATTTCTTACTACATATACTGAACACAAGTCAGATTTCACCTGCATTCTCATATGCCAGATGCAACTCCAAAATCTTCAGTGATAGAGCTCCTGGCTCATGCCAGTAGGAAAACAGAACTGGATCTGTGATATAACACAAACACTCAAGACCCTTTCAAGATACCATTTATTAAGAGGAAAGATCTTAATCACAATGATCTGTGATGTTAGTTGTCATAGTTTAGAAGATGAGCAAGGAGCTTTTTTTTTTTTTCCTTGCAGTTAAATTAATTCACTGTCATTATGGAGTTACTTATCTATTTTAAGTGTTCTCCAGCTGGCTGCTGTTACCAGATGTGGAGAGATGCCTTTGTGCTTTACTGTGAAAATAGCTATGCTGAAATATTTGGATGTATTGAAGAGTCAGCTATATTAAAATAACTTTTAGATTTCTGAGCCATTCTCCTACAAACTTTTACCAAATATTTCTAGTTTGTTTTTGCAAGCAAACTTTCTCCATTTTTAGACCTGTTTCTCTTACCTGATTCATTCAAGGATGCTTCTAACATTGCAATTTGTCACCAAGGAAACAACTGTTCAGTCACTCTAGCTGATGTCACTGAATGAATCAAGTAAGAGAATCATGGAAATTATTAAAAAAAGAAAATCCATATAAAATCAAATGACCAAATAAATTCAGTAACAATTTGGAACAACCAGGAAAGAAATTCAATTGAATGTGATGGCTTTATTTCAGAACTCAAAACTGCAGGGGGTTTTAACTTTTTAAAGTTTAAAGAACTTTTTATTTTCCTCAGTGCGTGGCAGTGACTGAGTAAAATCCAGTAAAATGAGTTCTAGCCAGCCCATCTTACAGTGAGATTGCTGCAGCTTCAAACCCATCTCTGCCAAAACTTTCTTGGGAAGCTGAGGGAAAGCAGTCCTCAATCTAAGGGCATTCTGAGACCTGACTTGCCCACTTAACCATTCTACCCAAAAAGTCTGAACACGCAGCTGCCCGCAAACAGGCTAATATTGCCCAGCAGATTTAAATATTTTATATATATATATCTTTATCTAGCTCCATTTCCCTGACAGAAATAACCATAGGCCAGAAATCTCTTCAGCTGTTATTCTCTCCCCACATTAATGCCACACTGATGTCTATTTTATGGATCAATGCTGATTTGCATCCAGGATTCTGTAAAGCTTTGGGAGAAAAGCTTGCAAAGGATTTATACCATTTCATAATCCAGGGCAGCTTTTTGGAGATTTACCCATAAATCAAGTATAAATGCAGGATAAGCATATTTTTATTTAAATAATATATTTCTGTATTTAGCAGGAAAGTAGATAAAACCATTTAGGATTTTGGCTAACTTACAAATTTCTTAGATATTTCTTATAGTTACTGGTAACCCACAGCTAAAAACACCATCCCAAGGTGATTTAAAATTTGGAATAAAACAATATATTGTATTTACCATAACATCTTAATGTCTTAAAGCTTTATAATTTTGACAGATTTCACCAGAAAATATAACCTTAACTTCATTTCTTAAATACTATCTATGATGATGTATTATAACCAGCAACTTGAAACACTGTCAGACATGGAATCCCTGGGGATCAAACTTGAGGAGACATTCTCACGAAAAAGAAGCACCTCCTTTACAGCCTTAGTAATTAAATGTAATTAATTTACTACCACCCTGCAGGTGTAGGTACTGCAGGTAGGAACTGCAGGTATAAAAAAAATAATAAAAATTCTTCAGCACTCTTGCTTTGCATGTGATAAATGCTATAATTACTCTTTCCTTTTAAGCAAAATACAGAGGAAATAATACCCAGTGATGGTGAAGTTCATTGCAGCAGGTCAATTGAGAATTGTTAGCATGTGTGTGACTGGTAAATAACTGATTTAATTTGGGGGTTGAGTGACATATTTAGAAAAGTAAAAAACACCTTATTTTGTTAATTTAATCAAAATTTGCTCTTCACCAGATAGTTCAGTGTACATCTCCAATATTAAGTTGGAACTGACACTTTAATTTTGCAGCCCTCACAAATACCAGTGGTTTGCAAACTTTCAAGACTATCAACTGCATTAAATGCTGGCATTCAGCAAAGAGTTCAACAGAACTAAAGCATCACAGCTACAGAGAAAACAAAATTGGAAAACAAACAAACGAACAAACAAAAAACAACAAAAAACCTGAAGAGGAAGCTTTCTTAAACTGACATTTTTGTCAGTTTTATGCTGAAATCTCAATTTGCTCTGTCTCCAAGAGCAAAAATGTTAAAATCTACAAAATACCAATGTAGATAGAGTCTTTGGGAACATTACAAAAACAACTCATAAAATAAAGCCAATTCTCAAATGTTTCTTTTCGACCACATTACAAAACCAAAAACCGTCCTGCATGTGGATCTTCCAGCACTGGCTTCTTAAAAAGACCATTTTCAAAGCCAGGCAACATCTTTTTCAAAGTTTAACTTTATTTGGAAATAAATCACAATTCCTAGCTAATGTGAGCTATTGATTTATTTTTCATTGGATGTCCTTTGATCTTTTAGCACAAAGTTTCTCTTTATTTCCAGAAGACGTTCTATTAGCACTAGATTTGATACTGAGCAGGACAGTATTTAGGTAACACAGTGGGCTTCTCAACCTAAAATTTAAGCTGTGAAGAGATGCACTTGAAAAAAGCACAGTTACTCTTCAGTTTTGTATTTTGAATATGCAAACAAATTGTGAATTACTGGCAGCTAAAGCTTGACACTTAACTGTTCGTTATTAATACGCAAAGCCACTAATGTAATTATAAATGTGGAAAATAAAAATATCAACACTATTTACATTAGTTAGTTACTAGGAGGTAAAATACTTTGTCAGCTGTAATACAAAACAAATTGCTGCAAAGTGTTTAATACAATTATAACATGTGTATATTCAAAGCACTCGAGTTTTTATTCTAGGTCTGTCCTCCTGGGATCAATTTATGATGCTCTGTGCTGGATATCTTGTCTTGACAAAATAATGATACTTCACTCCCGTGTTGCTACGTTTGGCTATCACACACTTTATGCATGAGTAGGATTACAGACCCAACCAATAGCATACACATCACTGGGATGCAGAGGCTGGGAAGCCAAAGGCATGATTAGTATCTACAGAAAGCACCACACATGAGTATGCACCTGCCTCTCAGATTCAGAAACAGCAAACACACTGAAAAGGACTAGCACAAGCAACTGCAGATCTTATTCTCTTCTTCAGTGCTGGCATTGCTTTCTTGAGTATTCCCATTTAAAAACCCATTCAGACATCTACCTTCTTCACCCCATGCATGCACGGTAAGTAATGACAGGCATTAACTCTGCAATGGAGCTTTAGGAGGTCTAAAAGAATTATTCTTGCAAGTGAAAGCAAGCTAGGCAACTACTGTAAGGTGGACAAAACACACATCTTAAGGGACTGATGCTTTATTAAATACTCAGTCATTAAGCCATTACAAGCTGAAAGACTGCCTTCATTTGCCTTCACTGTCTTTTATTTGGAATTAGATTTGTGTTCAGAATCACTGGTGTTACAAACAGTAACCAATCTGAAACAAGGCTATTTCAAAGCTCCTTATTAGTGCTTTAATTTTTAAGTCTTACAATTGTGTAACACATTACTGACAGCCTCAATTAATATTACCCTGTGTTACTTGGTAACATATGGCATGTTTAGCTGCCTGACTCAGACACAACTTTTGCAGTGAATCTGAAGAAGGCATTGATCCCAGGTTCCCAGGTACCAAAGTGGCATCCTTGTAATCACCTGCTGTAAAGACACATTTCCTGGCACTGCAAAGGGAGACCAACAGTCACAACACAAGGCCAGAAATGGGAAGATTTTTACCACATAACTTCTCTGCATAACTTTGATAAATAGAAAGGATGACACAGCAGAGACACATGTTAGTAAATACAGCTCCGTGCCTGGACAGGGAAGCAAATTAAAAATGAACAGGGAAGCACTAAAAGCTGACAGCTTCTCTAACTAAACCAAATTGCTTCTGCCCAGTCGGTACAGGCTGGGTCAGAGTCCTCCTTTGTTTCACAGCCTCTCCATGGGGCTGCTCCATAGCTCACTGAGAGCAAGAGAGTCCTTGTAAAAGGAACAAGGAAAAAAGTAAGAAAAGTAAGAACAAGGACAAAACATCTGTATGTAACTCCTGGCTGAGTGCTGGCTGAGGGCTGTTAGAGCCCCAGCTTTTTGCTGCAGTGCCTCAAAGGCTGCTCCAAATCTCTTCCCTGCACACCATCTCCCCAAAGAGGAAACGAGTATTTCAGAGCCTGCTATTTCACACGCATTGCCCCTTCCTCTGAAGGAGCATCCCTTGCTCGAGTGCTCCAGCAAGGAGCTGTTTGAGGAAACAGCCATTGAAACCCTGCTCTGTTGTCTGTGGCATACAACCTTTCTGCTTGTAAACAGAGAAGAACTGCTGCCCTGCACATCTGGAGTGGTCTTGCAAGCCATACCTGCAAGATGTCCAGACACTTTTCTCCCTGCTACACCAGACCATGCAACACTTGGGTGACCAAGCTGCAGGGGACAGTCAGGGGACTGCTGTGGCCTTTTGGGCAACCACTACTCACTGTAAATTGACAGCGATGCCCATGCAGCAGCACCGAAGGGCTCTGTACCCTGAGCAGGAGCTTTGCCACATGGGTGGAGGAGACACAACCCTTCCAGATGAACTTTCAAGCTTCTGCTGGCTTGTCACAATCTGACATAAAGCTTCTGTGTTTAATGTTAAAAATTTGTGTGTAATTAAAAAATAAAGTAAATAAATAAGTCGGAGCACACACGTTATTTCTCCAAGGTTTCAGAATACAAACCGTGCAGTTCTTCAGCTGTTTGGTATAGGCTGCTATAGATGGAAGGCAGATATCTGTCTACCAGTGTTTAAAGAGGACTGAATTTTTTTAGCTGTTTAGCACTCCTAGCCATACAAACAGACAGACTGACCCTTCCATTCGTAAGAAGTGCATACATTAATGAAAAAGAGAAACCATTGCGTGTACAGTACTCTCTCACAAAGAGATGTCTGTAGTGCATTGGGTCTTCCTTGACAGTTTTGGAAAGAAAGAGGCCAACTTCTTCTAACCTAGCTTGGAAGGATCTGAATGTCATGTACCATTCTACCAAAGGAGAGCTCATTTGCTGCAAGGGAAAGAAAAAAAGGTTTCCCAACAGTCATTTCATCTAACATCAGCCAGGAAGATTTGCTGTTTCTGAGTTCTTCCAACACAAGCATCGAGGGAAGCTGCTGAATTGGTGCTCGTCTTGATAAATCAGCCACGCTCCTTTCCCAGCTGCCAATTTAGATTGACCTCAAATCCTCCAGCTTCCTCCCCCCAGCGTTATGGTTGTTCTCTGCCATCGCACCTGATCTTTCACAAAAGTTTCCACACCTTCCAGGCTCATCACAACAACCCTTCAAGCATAAGCCGAAGCCAAGTTGACACAACACATTTTGGTTTTCTCTCAGAGGCACACATATGCCACAAAGATTGCAGTTCATCACCTACGCTTTTCAAGCATTGCTGAGCACGCTCACGTGGGATAACACTTTTGCAAACAGTGCCGCACTGCTGCTTCTTTTTATTCACCTTTTTTTTTTTTTTTTTTTCCCCTTTTAAAGCAAAAAGGTTGCTTCAAGAAAGTCCGTTTGAGGTTAAGTTCACAATTTAAGATCAACAAACTGTATTGTGCTGGTTCCAAAACCAGAATACAAACATTGTCTCCTTTTCCTGGAATCCTGAGCATAACCCAGGGAATGGAGCTTCTTCTCTGGCATCCCCTGAATGTGAATATTTCAGGGCATGAAGATGTCTTTCTTATGCAGAAGTGCATTGCATATGCATGGTGCCTGCATGACCATGAACGTGCAGAGAGAAGTTTCCAGGAGCAATGGAAAGTAAGCCGTGCCTGAAAAACCCTATCGTTCTCACTCCTTCCTATTTTCTGCATGACACCTTGGGGAAAAAAGTCACGGGAGAAAATAAATACTGACAACTGACAGGCATTAGATAGTGTCTTGAGCAAGGCAGAGAAACGTGCAACCACACGGACATGGGCACCAGTGGCAGGAGGGGAAAGGACAGAAGGCTGGTTCCCTCCCAGATGGGAATTAGAAGTCACAGGTGACCCAAGGCCACATGCAATACTAATAGCAGCAGCTTCCTGCTCAAAATAAGAAGCAGGTTCACACATTTTTTTCTCCAGACATAAGCTGCAACGCAGATGTTCACAGGGCACAAAGGGGACACCCAGCAGAGCTGGCTGCAAAAGAAAATTTAGAGGAATGACAGCAAGTTGCCTTTTACAGCAGGGTCCCTAGAGAGGCAGTAAAAGGAAAACTCATTCTGCAATGATTTTTTTTTTCTGAAGCTCCTCCTTGTGTAAGATCCCACTGCTGCCAACCTCCAGAGACTGAAAATGAATTAAAAAGGAGGAAAAAGCAAAAAGAAACATGGTAAAGAAAAACAATGGTGCAAAGGAGAAAACAAAGCTGAATAAACGAGACTAAAATGCATCACAAAGAGGGAACAGATGAAAAGGGCAGAAGTAAAGGCACATCAATGGATTTGAGAAACAATAAGGAAATGTAATCATTGGAAACACTGCTGACATCTTCTGCACACACTCTGAAAGCACCACTAGACACTGGATTCTTTAAAAGGCCCAGATACAGTCCCCAACATCCATGAGATCCAGTAGTAGGGCAATCACATTACGTGATACAGGCATGCCTGATCCCGTAAGTAAAAGGGACAAAACAGTTCTTTTCCATCTTTAGCAAGATATTTTGTGACCTACAGATGACACACAAAATGAAAATATTTTTCATATTCTTACAGAACAAGCAATTTGCTGCAATAACAAATTTTGGTGGAGGGGATATCTGTACCAAAAAATCCTCATGCATTTTGATCATAAGAAGAATCCAAGCTCTCTCCCATTATAAATTTATTCAGAGTTCCTCACACAGATCAATCTAAGTTCATCCATGTATTCAAAAAGCCTTTTTCTAGTAAGAGCCGGGACTCAAAAAATTGTCTAAGTTTATAAACCATTTAGAAAGAATAAAATCTTCTACCTCTTCTCTTCTTTCCCTTTCCCCATTCCTATGAGCTCAACAGAGGTTCAAGTATCATAAAGTGTGACCTGACTTTTAAAAAAGAAATCACCTAAAAATTGCTTCCTTAGATGCAAGAATGCATTTCTGAAACTGCCTGAATAATTTCTGCAAATTTCATTTCCTAATGAAATGCAGAGAAAAAGACAGATAAAGCACAGCCTCAAGTATGAGGGGATCAAAATCAGAGCTACTTCTTCCAACTCACTGATTTTACTTTCAAAACTTCTTATTTGCTCATGAAGATTCACCTTTTTGTTCAGCCTGAAGTTAAATGTGTAAGTTTGGCTACACATTCCTCTCCGAGAAACTGTGAGCTCCACACCTTTTCCAATTTCTGCCATAGAAATGCCACACATCGTCAGGGTTTAGGCTCAGCTGGTACCAACCGGGCCTCTGCTCACTCGTCCCCCAACCCCCACTCTGGGACAGGGAGGAGAAAACCCACCCAAAGGCTCCTTAATCGAGCCAAGGACAAGGAGGTTTGCATTCCCCAGTTATGGAGACAGGCAAAAACGGACAGGTTCAATTTGGGAAGAAAAAACTCATTTAATCTACCAGGAGAAAGAGAAAACATGAGCAGATCTTAATACCTCCCCCCCACCCCTCCCTTCTCCTCCCCAGTCCCGGGTCGCTTCGCTGCCGCCTCCCCCTCAGGGCACAGGGAGGGGCAGGGGGGTTTAGGATAAGTTCCCCACACGGTGTTTCTGCCGCTCCTTCCTCCTCAGGGGGAGGACTCCTCACATTCCTCCCCTGCTCCAAGGCGGGGTCCCTCCCATGGCAGAGAGTCCTTCAGGAACCCCTCCGCCATGAGTCCCTCCCACAGGTGCAGTCCCTCAGGCACAGACTGCTCCCGCCCGGGCTGCACACAGAGTCACGGCGGGAACAGTCACCTCCTCTGACACGGGCTCCTACAGGGATGCAGATCCACAGCTGACCCTCTCCGTGATCCTGCACAGGCTGCAGCTCCATTTCCACCCACCTGTGATCCTCCCTGGCAGCAGTTTCACGTCTGCCAACCATGATCCTTCAGGGCCTACAAATCCACATCTCCTCCACTATGCTCCTTCAGGGACTTCACCGTGTTCCTCCATGGGTTGTAGGGGCACAGCTGCCATCTCACCATGGGCTGCCAGAAATCTCGGCTTGGACAGCTTCTCCCCCTCCTTCTTCACTGACCTTGGTGTCTTTGCTCTGGCATTGCTCTCACCTTCTCCTCTCCTCTGCTTTGCAGATCTTTTTTGTTTTGTTTTGTTTTCCCATTTTTGAATGTGTTACAGAGGTGCATCCATCTTCCCATATCTGCTTGGCTTTGGCCAGAGGCAAGGCCAGAAATGGAACCAGGGGAGCTTCCATCAGCTTCTCGCAGGAGCCACCCCTATACCTCCCCTACCCCCAGCTTCCAAATCACCACTGCACTAACCCAAGACACATGTGCAACTGACAATTTATCCAGCAAAGATCCATCACACTGTCCCATTCATGGCAGTTGAGATTTAAGACCTTTAAGACCTTTAAGTTCAGGATTAAATTGCCAGAAAAACCCACAAACACTCCAAATCATCCAAGACAAAACACGAACGTCTCCATTGCACGTACCTATTTACTGCAGGTATTCTCCAAGTTTCAAGACGCATATAACCAACAATTGCTTTGAGTTCTGAGTCCAGGATCTGAAAAGGAGATAATATTTTTTTTAAGTCACTGAAAGTATATGGCTTAAGCATACAGTAGAAAAAAAATTATTTTGCAAAATTGTAACTCTGGAAATGAGTTAATAATTTAGTCTTCCTGAAGTTGTGCATGACATGAAATGTGTGGTGAGTTATCAAAACAATGGTATGATAATTTGTAGACTAATAAACTTAAGATAATAATACAGTGTCAATTCTTAGGCAACTCCTACATGTGCATTCAAAATCAGTAGAAACCTCTGAAAACACATCAAATTCTCAATAACAATTTAGCTCCAAATATCTGTAAAGAAAGAACAAAACCGACATACTGAATATGCAAAGTTGCCAGTGGCATAGCAGAAAATATAAATGTATTAGGAAACCACAAGCATGCCTATGTACATTTAAGCAATATTCTGTCTTTAGTTTGCAGAAAGAGAATGGCATGAATAGGCAAACCACATGAAAAATCTAAGATATCATTGTGTGCATTACCTCCTTCTTTTTCCAAAAATGCTGACAGTGGCAGTTCTGCTACAGGTGTGAAATTCTAGATTTACAATTTCTTAACCATACGTATAACACTTAATCACCATTAGTCCTAGAGTGTCTGTAAATTTTTGTGGTCATTCTCACATGATGACCCTAAGCATAATGGATTTGATAAGTGTAATGTGATTAAGAAAGCAAAAAAGAACAGGCTCTGAAGACTGAGGAAAGACACAAAGGAAGGAAAAAAGGAGGAAAAATTAGCTCATGTGACCAAATGCAATTGGTTTCGGGGCACTGACTTCTGAGACAATCACATCAGCTTCATCATCATGAGTAGATGCTGTATTGAGCAATCCTGTGGTACCAGTAGCCACAGCTCTTTGAAAAAAAATATAATTAAGAGCCCACATGACAATAAGTTTTGCCTCTTCTTCTGCCCACCATTTTGCTCAAACTTTTTGCCTACAGCTGCAGCACTGGTACCTGTTGCATGATTCCCAGTGTAGGCAAAGTAAATGACCTCAGTTAGGAAAAATTACTTATAGAACAGCCCATACCCACTATGCCTCAGTGATCCCCTGACTGATAGCACCTATATACTGCAGCTGAAGAGCAGCCATTTTCATCTCCAAAGGCTTGGCCCACCAAAGGAGTCCCAGACTCCCTCTATTCCCTTCTGTGAGCTGATAATTTTCAAGCAGAGAGACAAAATGTAAATATCAGCATGGATAATTATTATGTTGCTCATTTTTTGCAAGATAATCAGACAGAAAGATAAGGCTTGTTCTGAGAAACAGAAGCAGTAGAAATTTTTATCCAGCAACTGCATGAAAGATTCTGCCAATTCTGCAACAGTTTGTTGATTTGCAGCTGCTGCCTACTTTCATGTGCAAAAACAACAACTACAGAAATCCCTCACTGGTCTTCTCTACATATTTTCAGGCAATCTCTATAAACATAACAACTTCTAGGTTTGTATGTTCTATTCACTATGCTGCTATTCCTGCTGTTGATGTCAACTGTAGACAAGCCAGGCTCAGAAGCCCAGAATTCATCACAGGGGCATGAATAACACAACTACATCTCTGCCCTTTGTATCTCCTACTCAATTCCCCAAAAGAGATTTCCACAATAAAGCGTAGAGAAATCACAAAGAGAATGCCATTAAAGTTAATGTGAAAATCAGCCAAATATCACCTCTAATAAGAGTGAGAGCTATTTACTAGGTAATACCAATAAAAATCTGCAAGATCAGAAGGTGGCCAAAGTTTGCACTTTATTTTCTACAGTAATTCCTTCTTTTTTTTTTTTTTTTCTGCATTTCTTTTTTCATCAATCAGCCTTGTAACACTTTTTCCACATACATTCATTCCCATGCTTTGCTCTCCCCTCTTAATTACCCACGTCAGCTCCTTACTGCTTTTATGGCTTTATGGTTTATTTTCACTTGCAAGGTCTTTACTGTTCACCACAAGCAGTCATTACCACACCTTGACAGGAGTTACTACCCATCAGCTGAAGCAAAGCATGTTAACCAGATAAATGCATCATGTTCCGTGGCTGTAGCATCTTCAGTCAAGTGACCTTCATGATGAGTAGTATCAAGTCCAGCAAACCTTGTGTCATGGAATGGTTTGGATTGGAAGGGACCTTAAAGATCATCCAGTTCCAACCTCCCTGCATGGGCAGAGACACCTCCCACTTGACCAGGTTACACAAATCCTCATACAACCTGACCTTGAACATTTCCAGGGAGGGGGCAGCCACAGCTCCACTAGGCAACCTGTTTCAGTGCTTCACCACCCTCACACTAAAGAATTTCTTCCTATTGCCTAATCCAAATCTACCATCCTCCACTTTATAACCATTTTCCTCACACAATCACCACAGGCCCTTATGAAAAGTCCCTCCCCAGCTTTCCTGTAGGCCCCCTTCAGGTACTGAAAGGCTGCTATAAAGTGTCCCCAGAGCCTTCTCTTCTCTAAGCTGAACAAGCCTAGCTGTCTCAGGCTGTCTTTTCAGGAGAGGTGCTCCAGCCCTCTGATCATCTTCATGGTACTCCTCAGGACTGAGTCCAAGCGGTCCACTTCCTTTTTGTGCCGGAGGTTCCAGAAGTGGACACAGTATTTCAGGTGAGGTCTTGTGAGAATAGAGGGAGAGAATTATTTCCCTTGACTTGCTGGCCACACTACTTTTGATGCAGCTCAGGATACAGTTGGTTTTCTGGGCTGCAAGTGCACATTGCCAGTCATGTTGAAGTTGTGTCAGAAAGGTAACCTCCAAAACACCAACCGGGTGTAAAATTCTCGTAATGTGGTAATCCATGAAACAATATTGTTCAAAGACATGTCCCAAGGGATTGTAGACTTGAGAATTTCTTATGACATGTTTATAGAGAAAAATTATTAATTACTGCATGGCTGAGATAGCTCTGTGACAGAATGTTTGTGGCCAAAGACTAATTGTTTGTAAGTATAAGCACATGATTTTCTGTGCATAATATTAGCAATAGTTTCAAAAAACCTCACAGAGTTGCTAAAAGATGCCAAGAGAAGTTTTTACTCATCATACACTTTCCATCTTAATAACACCAGCTGTCTCTTTTACAGACACATCGTGTCCTTCACAGTTACCCCGTATTCTGCAAATGCCGAAAAACCCCCAAACCCCTCCCATAGTTATTAACATCTGCTTCATTTACTGATTCTGACAAACTGAAGGACAAAGGCATGATTTAACAGATTGCTCCACGTAAAGAAACAATGCAGTTCACGAAAGGATTCATCAAATGCCCCTGTCAGAAAGCTTTACAAAGCACAGCTTAATGAACGTATGCAAATCGCTGTAATACATAAAATGTCTGATACTACTTCAACGAGTAATGTGCTTATGAAATCTATGGAGAATGGTAAGATAGATCAATCTAATTTGTCTTTGAAATAAAGTGATTTGGTTTCCTCCAGATAATTTCAATCTCTTTTTTTTTTTTTTAATGCCTGGTGGCATGACAGCAGCGCATTACATACAATGAACCACCACTTCAGGCCCTGGAAGATGTGATTATTCAATAGAAAAAGCATTCAGCAACAGGAAAACTAGAGGCACGCTGGTACACTTCAATATTTTCTTTCACTGTTTTGACATGCTGGCATTTTTTAAACAAAAAAAATTGTTATTTCCAAGCTTTGCTGCATTTAATCAGCCCCTGTTTTTTTCGTGGTTGCTTGACATGTGGTTGAAGCTGGAGTGTAAGGCAGGCTGATATTTACAGCACACGGAACTACTCAGATCTGAAAGCACATCAGACAACAACGGGCATCCAAGATGATCAATGCTGTTGCTGTTTTCAACATTATTGATCAAGAGATCTGATCATTTTCTTTCCATCAAGATAAGGAAAGCATGGCTTATGAGCTAACATGATTTTTGATGAAAAAAACCAAGTTTCTGGAGCTTCCTCTCCCTGATAACCAAATGTTCTTTTCATCAACTTATTTAAGGCAAAAAAAATACTGCATTTTCAGGGTTTTGTCAAAGAAGCTAAATTCCACAATTAAATTTTATGAATTTACAGAAAAATAATTTGTCTAATTTTTCACTTGGAAAGTCACAGAGAAAAGGATACAGCATATTGTTCTCCTCGGAAACCAGCAGGTGCAGTTTCTTCATCTTGGATTTACTACTTAGGACAAGGTAGGTGTGGGAGAGGAAGAGCACCATGACATACTATGCTTAATTCCTTTTAAAGACCTTTTTTTTTTCCTCTGAAATCATCTATCAGAGGAGCCTAGGTACAGTTAGTGATGCTTTGGGGCTGAAATGGATTGTATCACTGTTTCTGCACTGCTCACTATTCAAAAACAGTCCTCAGACCGTCATGCATACTACCACAAAACTGATTCCTGATAATTTATCATTTTCTACAACCTTCTTACACCTTCAGCATCCATAGACTGCAGATACAGAACAGAAATTATCTGGCATCTTTATCTTCCCTGCAGCCACATTCCTCTGGAGTCTGTGATGCACAAGGTCCAGGGTGCAGTTGGCCAGTTCTTTTGCATGCTCTTGATTAGGTCTACAACTTTCCACCACATTCTATAGAACTCAGGTTTTCATAGGAAATCAAAGGAATTCACATGCTAGGACTGTGAAAGGAAACCAAACACTTTCCAAGTAAAATTTTCTTGGGTGGTTTTTGGTTATGATAGGAGGAAAATCCCTTGATGTGAATATGGTGTGAATGTTAGCTGATAGGTATACAAGAAAAATGTTCCCCTTTCCAAAACAATAGTCTAATAAAAAAACATGTTTCAACTCTTATCTTCTATCATCTGTTCTATCTTTCCTATTATCACAGAAGTGATTACTGTTCCTATCAAAGCTAGATGCCAGTTTTGCTCAGTGCCTTAGGCAAAATTACTAAATTGGGCAGTACTCAAGGTGGGTTTTTCAAATCATAGTTGAAACCACAGTGTCTTCCTTAGGAATTAACTAAACTGTAAAATAAGAGTCCAGGCTGAAATACCATGTCCAAAATATACTGTTATATCCTCATTTTATAGGCATTAATTTCTAATATCCCTTCTGCTCTGTTACACTGAATATTCAGTATGTGCCAGGGATTGTGGAAAACATTCTTATTTGTCTGCAAATAAAAGTGAAATCACTTTTAGATGTCAGGTAGAAATATTTAACAAACCAGACTGTTCTCACTTATACATAATCTTTTGTGTTCAGATTTGCAAGTTGGTGAGTTATCTGGCCACACATTCAGTCAAAGACGGGAATCTGGAAGCAAATAAACAAGACAAGCCTTTCTTTATCATACCTCATTTCTCAATGTAGCTCTTTCAGATTCCACCATTATCATCTCTATTTTAAATTTGTTCTTTTTAACATAAAACTACAAATACAAAAAAAGATGTATCCCCTCTCAACAGTACATTGAGGCCAACAGAGTCGTAGTTGATGAAGTTAATAAAGGCAAATTAAGGAAGCTCTATCTCACACCTCCTCTCATCTCCTGAACCCATGTGGAATGATAAAAATTATCATAAGCAAAATTAAACATTCTAATTTTTCCCTGTATTAAGAAGGAAAAGGTTATTCTTGGGAGTCTTCTTACAGCTTCCCTAAAATGCAACTTCTCATATATTTGGGTTAAAAATAGAGCCTCCTGTACATATTTCAGTTTCAGTCTAACAAAACAGCTTCAGTAAAGTGTATTAACCTGCACACATCAACACTGACAAAAGCTGTGTGCAACAGAGTGTGCTACATGATAATGAAATGAAACATTTTTTTAAGGTGTTACTTTGTGTGTTGGTTTTTCTTCTTGGTTTGTTTGTTGGTTTGGGGTTTTTTTTTGTTTGTTCTTTTGTTTTGGGGGTTTTTTTGTTTGTTGGGGTTTGTTTGTTTTGTGTTGTGTTGTGTTGTGTTTTGTTTTGTTTTGTTTTGTTTTGTTTTGTTTTGTTTTTCCCACCAAGGAACATCAGTGTTTAAAGCCAGGGTGCACTGTTTTAGCAAAGTAGGTGGGAAGCAGAGCCACTCCACTCAGTCCTCCATCCCTATCTGCTAGCAGATTCCTGCCTCCCATTGCAGTGAGGAGATTCACCCACTGCTATTATAGACAGAGAACCTATATTGGGAAGGAGTGTAACCAAAACCTGAGCATTTTCTAGCACACTGGAAAGTTAAATCCTTTTTTTATTAGCGTATTGACAAGCAAGTACAAATTCATGTTACCCATTGGGGGAAAAAAAAAAAAATTAGGAGGTCTATAAGAATGCAGAACTTTTTCTACTCTAAGCAAGCTGATTTCTAATGGATGAAAACACCCTGTTTACCTGACCTGTGGGAAAATACAAGCAAGGACTTGCTACTCTGAAGTTGGTCTCAAAAGTTGTATCCAAGGTGCAAAGACTCCCAAACTGAAATATTTCTGAGAAAGTACAAAGTACTGAGCAACTTAACTGTGATGGGGACTTGTGAAGGCATGAAGGACATGCCCTGACACAGGCAGAAGAGGCACACAGCACTACCACTGCTTTTCTTTTGATAATGCAGAGCCAAAGTTACCTTGCTACGTCTCTACAGAGAGTTCAAAGATAAGCAGAGAAGTGCTGCCATCACTGCAGTCTGAAGACTGGAATAGAAAGTGTAAGGATATGCATATGTCTTCTTTTTTATTATTAATTTATTATAAAGAAAAGCAGAAGCACTAAATGAATGCAACAAATCTCTAACCCTTCCCTTTTTTAACTACAGTGATGACTACTGGGAGAACATTGTGAAGACAGCCACAAGAATGTAAAAAGGGGTTACAGGAAGTTGAATTAAGATTCTGTTTTTCAAGAGTAAGACCTACTGAGGAGGGGTAAGTTCAGCTTTCCCATGACAAGCAGTTGTCCTCAGAGGTCCTTAAATAACATCTAGCACCAAAATATCTGAAAATAACAATTCCTCATTCCTCTGTTGCCTGGCAAGCTTTCAGCACAGGCTTCAGCTGGGAAAAGTTTGGTTACAGTGCTGGGGCTGTAGGACCAAAGGAATATACTACACAAAAGGAGAAACTGGGTCTTTCTAGTTTCCTGATCTTGCTTTGTCTATGAGCACCACACAGGACCTGTTCCACAGAGATACATGCACCTCACACAATCCCTTCCTTAGACCTCCAACAAAAGGCCAAGACTGATGTCCCAGATGTATTTTGGGAAGGCAGCTGACATCTCCAACTCCAATGGTTTGGCAACAGCAAGGGATTTCTTACACTAACTTCTCAGAGCAGGGCCTTCTGGCATCTTTTAGCAAACACCGCAATCCACTAACCACTGGATTAAACATAAAATACATGATAATGCAAACACATGAGTAGTGATCAGTCTCCTTTCTAGACCCTGTGGTAACACCAAGAGTTCATACTGCAGGATTTTTTATTTTTAAGCTATGTAAATACCTCTGTGCATTCTCACACAAACTTTGCTAAATTTACCAAATTCTGTCTTCAAGTTATTTTTGCTTTCTACTCAACTAGTGCATTTGGAGTTTATTCCAGAACTTCACCTATTAGGATGTAAGCAAAATCTATTTTAATTTTCATTCTAAATTCATTTAGGAATAACTAATAAACATATTATCTTGTAGTGATATTACCCTCCAATTTCAACAGCTCTCCTCCCTCCCTGGTGTTTGCTCTCCAAAGATATTTAGAACAGTTTTTTCTGTGATATTATATACAAATTCTAGTGAGTAGAGCCTTAGCATATTTTGTCAAAACGTCTGACAGAAGGTAATAATCTACTGGAAAAATATATTTAACTTATTTTTTTAAATAATGACCAAAAGGGAGATACTGATTTCTTTTCCTAGTTACTCCAGTATAAACCCGGAATGATTATACCTGTATGGAGAATAAACTCTAACCTATAGCTAACCAAGAGGCAAGAATTGCCTGTGCAGGCACCTGCCTAGGGCTGCAATGTGGATTGTGAACACTAAGCTGGTCAGTGGACAAAAAATACCTAATAGAAGAGGCAAGAGTGGGAGGCATCTGTCATTGTAAGAGTCAATTTTTTAGATGCCTTGAGAAATGACAGACATTGACCATAGGCTTCCTCCAACCCAAAGAAACTTGAAAATCAATGTGTCTGGCATCTAGACCTTCTATTCTCTAGGTAAATGCTGTATCTGCTGCACTTCAGATTGGACATTAGGAAAAGGTTCTTTACAGAGAGGGTGGTCAGTCACTGGAACAGGCTCCCCAAGGAAGTGGTAAAGACACCAAGCCTTTCAGAATTCAAGGAGCATCTGGATGATGCCCTCATTCTTATAGTATACTTTTAGGTAGGGATTCAAGAAGCAGGGAGTTGAACTCAGTGTTCCTTGAGTCACTTCCAACTTGATATTCTATGATTGTATGTCAATATAAAAGGCAGTTTTATCCACTCCCCTGTTTTCCAATGTAACTATCATACTTCTGAGGTGAATTCGATGCCACTCAAATGTGTACAGAATGATCTTAGGACACACAATGCATTGAGTCTCTCTTGAGCACCAAAGCACCTTGCTGATGGCTCCCAGGGTGTGGTGACATTGTCATGGACTTCTCACTTCCTGAGCAGTGATGTCTGAAAAGTCAACAGACCCTGCCTTTAAACACCCAAGGAAATCTGTGTTGTCCCTGTACTCAGCCCTGGTGAGGCCACACCTCGAGTCCTGTGTCCAGTTCTGGGCCCCTCGGTTCAGGAAGGAGATTGAGGTCCTGGAGCAGGTCCAAAGGAGGGCAACCAGGCTGGTGAAGGGACTCCAGCACAAGTCCTGTGAGGAGAGGCTGAGGGAGCTGGGGGTGTTCAGCCTGGAGAAGAGGAGGCTCAGGGGAGACCTCATCGCTCTCTACAACTCCCTGAAAGGAGGCTGGAGCCAGGGGGGGGTTGGGCTCTTCTCCCAGGCAACTATCAGCAAGACAAGAGGGCATGGACTTAAGCTGTGCCAGGGGAGGTTTAGGTTAGATATTAGGAAGAAATTCTTTACAGAGAGGGTGATCAGACATTGGAATGGGCTGCCCAGGGAAGTAGTGGATTCTCCGTCCCTGGAGATATTTAAAAAGAGACTGGATGTGGCACTCAGTGCCATGGGCTGGTAACCACAGCGGTAGTGGATCAAGGGTTGGACTTGATGATCTCAGGGGTCCCTTCCAACCCAGCCAATTCTATGATTCTATGAAATCAGGAATCCAGGACAGAGTAACTGATCGATGTAATTCAGGTGGCCCTCCAGCACAGATTCTCTCTACAGATCTCCAAGACTTCAGCACCCAGGGGGGATTTGTCTCATCAGTTGCAGATGCCAATATCTGAGCTCATAACCTTGGGCTACCCTTAACTGAAAGAGTGAAAAAGGTGCCTCTAGGGTTCAGTTCTTCTCATCCTAATGTGGATAACTAAAATAACTTAGATTAATTGGCCCCAACTATAGGGTCCAATAATCATAAAAGGAATCTAGGGAGAATAGCTCTCAGGGTAGGCACTTACACTGTAGATAACTCAAGGTAGTTGAGACAGATCTTACTGCTGAAGTCTGTCTCAGGAGAGCTGGCATTCAGGCAGATCTGAAGTCGTGAACAGGGGTTCAAAGGATAGGTTTTCAATGACAACACGATTTAATCTGTATGTCTTTATTAAGTCCAGCCTTTATTGTTGAATTTTAAATAGAAGAATTTGAGATTTGGTGCAATGATAGCAGCAGTAAAAGTCATCATTAATCAAGGAAGGCTGATTTATGAGAAAATATTAAAGTAACTAAATATGTATAGCTCGACTAAATCTACTATTGCAAGAGAAATATGATAATTATCTACAAGCTCTGGGAGGATGCACACATTACAGATTTTTTTATTATTATTTTTTTAATAGAGATGTTCAGGAAACTATAGCTAAGAGTAATGTGATTATACTGAGCAAAGTCAAATTTAGGCTGACAGGGAAAAAATTCCTAATAATGAAGTGTATTCTATTGCAGAATAATCTTCCAAAGCAAATTGGCTGAAGTCCAATAGACATCTAAAGCCAACTGGATGAAGATCCACAGAGGACAATCCTGCATTAGCTGCAAGATGGACTAGATGACTCAACAGCCTTTTTTCATTTTTAAATTCCTAACATACCACTGGATGAAATAATCCAATAAACCAAAGGGAAGAGGGAAATAGGCTTAGCAACAACCACACAGGCATCTCTTCTCTGAGGCCTGCAAACTGCAATCAATGTGTCTTGCACTGATTGAACTGAGGCAGGAAACATCTGTATGTGGTCAGAATACTGTGTTGATTCAGAGCTATCAAGTCGAATGCCTGTTGTCCCCTTCTGCCCCTTGCTCCACTCCTTACTAAAATAACATTACCAGAAGAATCGACCCTGTGTTCTAAATGCATCAATCATGATTTTTGCTGCACCAGCTACTCATAATTGGTTTAAGCTTTCTTGATCTCAGATGCCAAGTGGTGTTAAGCAAAACATAAAAAATAAAGAGCCTGTAGGCACTTATTTCCACTGAAATAATCTTGCCACATGTTGATCTATAAGAAGTAGCATAACAATGTTTTCCTAAAGTTACGATACTCATTTTTAAAGGTATGCAATAGTTTACTCTCAAATTTTGAACAAGTTTTGCCACTTTATAGATAAAAAATCTTGCCTAGAATCTGTAACTGTAGGCTCTGTTTCCTGTTACACATAAGTTGCAAATAGAAGAAATGTTCTTAAGGAATGACTTCAATTTAATTGTGGATTTGATTTTCTCTCCAGGGAATACTAGGCAGTCTTAACAACAAATATATATCTGTATGTTATTATATGTGTGTATATATATCTATATAACTATATGAATATATATCTGTATGTCTATATATATCTATTTTATATATATATATAAATATATATAAATATATATATATATATAAAATATTTTCTGAAGAAAGTGTTTTCAAGGGTAACACTATCATTCTACAATTCATTGCACTACTTTTCCCCCCTGCAGTCTCACTCTGTAAGGCTGACTAAACCTCTTCAACCCACTTCATGGAGATGTCTGAGAGTTCAGAGATTGTATTTACCACATATAGCAGGGACAACTTTTCTAGGAAAGATATTAAAAGAACATCATCTGAAAAATAGATCTGTATGCCACAGGGTTTTTTTTCTGTTGGCTTGATTTTTTGTTGTTGTTGTGGGTGGCTTTTTTGCCTCAAGTGTTCAATTAAGCATACAACAGCAGAGAAAGGATTTCTGTTTTTCAAAAGAAGGAGAATTAATGGAAATCTATGTCTGCATAACAAAACAGTGATCAACAGCTCATAGCTTACACCACTGATTCTGAATTATTCACATAATTTTTTCTCAATTTCTTCCCTTTCTCCCATTAGCCTTCCAAATCAGAACCCAAATTACTATTTCCCTACCTTCTTTCCTTTGTCAAAAGAGTGAAGAGAAAGCAAATATTATAACTTCACCACAAGCAATCCTTCTGAATGCTTACACATTTGAAATTTTTCCTTTTCTCTTGGCTTAAGATACTACGAGACATACAACAGGAGTTACCCTCTAACAGATACATCTGCTAATTCCCACTCCTGGCAACAGAGGTGAAGCAATAAAGTGGCAGAAGTGTCCCTGCAGTCTACCCTCACCTGAAGCTGAGGTTTCCCTAGTGAAAGTGAACCACTCCTTTTAACTGGTCTGAACATAGGCTGAGAGAAAAACTGGTTGGTGCTTTATAGTCCAAAGGCATTGAACACATACTGGCTGCAGGACAGTGTTCAAAGAGCAGCCTGGGATGCTGTAAAGGATGGAAAATGATCATTAAGAAGGCACTGGGAGCCAAGAGGCAGGTCTATGGACCACAGGGATGTGGGGACACAACAGGGACAGCAGGCAAGGCTGGCAAGAGGAGCCAGTGGTGAAAAGGAAGCATTTTTGTTCTCTCTAAAATGACCATGAAGCAGATGACACGGTGTACCAGAAAGCTCTTAAGATGTGAGGAGCTCCTTCTATCTGGCAGTTTTCTGGGCAACTTGGGCATTGCTCTCTATGCAAACCCAGCAACAAAGTCTCTGCTGCTGCCCTTGGGTCTCTTGTCTGCCTGATGTCTGAGCAAATTAAAACCAAAAAACAAACACCAAGGCTGAGGGATGATGAGACAGAGGAATGGAAAAGCTGGTTAAAGCATTTTCCAAGCTCCATGTGAAGGGGCAGATCGAAGAAGAAGTGAAAGAAATATTTCAAAATTATTTTTAGGAAATTATCACTAGGAAATGACCTGTGTTACACTTACCTCAGACAGATATCTATCGATGGTATTTTAACAAAAAGTTAACATTTGTATAATTTTTTACCTATTTACAATGTTGACAAAAAGTATGAAAAAAATGGAGAGGAAATATTATATTTCTGTTTTAACTAAATGGGTGAGAATCAGCCATTGGAAAAAAAAAATCACATGTAAGGACTACATAAAGCTCAGCTTGAAGAATGGCTTTTTCCAGCAGTTAGCAGGACTGTCAACATAGCAAAAATTCTATGACATGGGAACATTCTCACAGCTTTGCAGTAGAGTAACTGCTTCATTTCTTGTCCCAGTTTTGTTTTGCTCTGCTAGGAGCAGCCAGGCAGCAGCTATGAAGGCTACATCATTTCCTACTGCAGGTTTCTCCATTTATATCTGGTCAGAGGGATGATTTAATAACAGGGCATGTTCAGACACAGGGACTTTCTCAAATATGGGTAGGAAAGGGAGAGAGAGATGGCCATGCCTGCAAAGATGAGTGGGTACAAAGTTCACTGCAATGCTCCAAAGGTGACAGAAAAGGATTTTGCTCATGGAGATTTTCCAGTGAGGACTTCATAGCATCTGTGGTTAAACTTGGGGAGGTGCACACTGGAAAGAACAACCAAAGGAAAAGAATATCCAAGGGAGACCATTTGCAGGAGCACAAACCTGTTTTCAGTGCCTTTATTTCAGGCTATTTTTCATAGCAGGTCACAGTTTTCTCTACTAAGAGTACAATGGTGCTTGTTTAGTATCATGCACTATAACATTTACCATTAGGCATCAGAAGGTTATGCTGTCATCAGTTCAGTGTGCTCACTTTTATGAAAACAAAACTTCTATGTAGGAAGTCCTGCCACAAGTGCAGATTATTATTGAAAAGATAATGGAAAATTGAAAAAAACTGCAAAATAATAATGCATTTTTATTCAACTGAAATGAATAACTTGAAAGCTAGGAAAAGCATTCTGGGGCTTGGGACGTGGTATATTAGCATTTAAGAGTCTTACTGTAACAGAGACTCCAGGGGAGTAGGTGGTGAAATAGGAGGAAGATTAATGACAGTGACAAGCGTGGAGTAGCTGTCCTTGTTTTAGGGTTCACAGTTAGAGAAAACAGAAAAGACTGAATTAAAGATCCACTTTTCAGCAACAAATTATTCCCCACCCCCTCACATGCACAGTGGGAGTAGTCATGGGAAATTAAAATGCATTAAGACTGGGGGGAAAAAAGCTTTCCTAATTCTTAAAATACTAAAAATTGGGTGTCTGAGTCTTGCCTTTTAAGCTCAGAATGCTATCATTGGCACCTCTCTTGTTTTGCTTCCAGACTCACATTTTGTTACTGTCCTGAGGAACCTTGCGAGGTTTTGTTTGGATGGTTTTGAATTTTGGGAATGAAGGAGATAAAAGGGAGTAAAGGAAGAGAATCACCTCTAGAAAGCATTCATACAGTTCTGCAGTGTGTCTCAAGAGTTCTTAGGGACTAAGGCTTTTTGTGCCTAGTGGGTGAAACACTGATCCTTGCTTGCTAAAATGCTCCTGAGCTCTCCCTCTGCTGTGTAACATTAAGCTGAGCAAATGTAACAGTCAGAGGGGTTTTTAAACTAGGAAAAACAAATACATCAGAATTTTCCTGGCATTCTGAATTAGAAGAAAAAGGAGACTAATTCATTACAAATGAGATTCTTAAATACTATAACTCCACGCAAAAATGGAGCAAGTTTACATGAGTTAATTGTTGCCACAATGTTGAAGTGTCTGAGTACAATTGCATTACCCAATTAAGCCCCAAATTGTCAAATTTACTCAGGCAGAGCAGGCGTATCATATTTTGAAATTCTCTTGATCAGTTATACACTACTCCCTTTCTGCACATGAAGCCATTCAACATGTAAAAGAAAAAAATCTTCCCGGTTTTCCTTTAGATCCCAGGTGGGTTGGATTTTTCAGCTCAATCCCTCCTAAAACACAGAGGAGTAAATATAGAAAGCATTATACCGATGTTATAATTCAGAAAATGGGGGTTTAGAAGCACATAGTTCACACTTTCATCAGGAGCAAAGGTCTAGGTTCTTTAACCACAATCCTTATTGCAATCTTAATACATTACAGTCCTCTTGAAATACATTTCTCTATGGGTTCAGGTAAAGGGAAACCCATTGTCCACAACCTGTGAAATGTAAAATAGTAGCTAATCAAGATTAATCATAAATACAGAAGACTAAAGAGTCTTGTGTTTCACTTAGGAAAGAAAGGCATACTCTGGCACACCAGCTTTTGAAGGATTTATATCCCAAGAACAGTACCATGAGGTTTGCTGGTTACACAGCATTTTCACCTGTCTGGAAGAGGTTTGCTAGCCACTAATAACACCAGCTCAAATTTTAACTGGGCTGTTCTGAAGAAATATAATTAACATATGGTTGACTTCCCATGTATTAGATAAAACAATAATAGTGACTAAATCATTATCTTCTGTAGCAGGGCATAATTTCAGCTGTCTTGCTCACGGTGAGTTGTGTGGCTGACTCACCTCACAGGCATGCATCATATAATGGGAATGAACACAAATTGTTTGCAATGCCAAGGAGCAGATTTTTACCTAAGGCAGGGGACACAGGACCATGTTATGAGGGACTACCTAGAAAGCAGCAGCAAATCAGACATTAGCTCTTTGACTCAAAGAAAATCCCTGACAGGTGTTTAATTGATAATACTCTATCACGAGGCAAGCTCTGTGCTGTCAGTTTGATTGCTAGGCTTCAAGTGAGGGCACTTAATCTTGGCTTGTTCCAGTCCCTGAATTCAAGGTGTCATTCTGGACACATAGTTTACAAGCCCCAGATCCCTGCAGAATCAAATTCTTATAAGAAATTTTTCTCTGCTACAAAAAGGGCTCAAAGTAACCTCAGGCTGAGCCAATGCCTTAGAGAAGTTCTTGGGTTGCTGTGTCCTACCAGCTATGGCCACTAACACAACGCTAGCAAATGTCAAAGAGAACTCAAGACATTGAATCCACCTGAAAAGCTCTTGTCAGGACCTGATAGATGATGTTTAGAGACATTAGCTGAAATCAACAGAATATGGAAATTATTAATGGCATCAAGTCTGGTAGGTGGGTTATGCTGGCAGACACTCAGCAGACTGTGGGTTCGATTTAGTCACAAAAGGAGGATGTGGAGAAGCTGGATCAGATAACAAAAAAAGTCTGCAAAACACATGCTTCTACTTGAGATCATATTTACTAACACAGCCATTCAAACAGTCTTATTTTTAAAACAAGAATTAAAGCAAACAGAACAACCCCAGCAATCAAGAGTACCACTGATTAATCAGGAGGTTGCCTATATTTCAAGAAAAACAGAGGCACCTAACCTGGCCATCCACCCCTAGTTTAGGTTTCCTTCTACATTCAGTGGATCAATACAAGGAGCTTATGGCAAATGAACTAACTGAGATGGCTGGTTAGGATCTAGGGCTGGATGAAGTGATTCCAAGCTGTTGCTGTATCACTTTTCCATACAGAGTCGGGAGAGAGAACGCCAAAATGCAATGCCAAACATAGGTGGGCTGAATCACTCTCTGAAGCTGCTTTCTCAGCTGCACAGGGAGAACAGGCACCTAACAAACATCTGTAGGATCAGATCTGGATTCATCCCACCTCCATCTTGGCATAGAAGACTCTCTATACAAATTCAGAATGCCAAAGGATTAATCTACTCATTTAGCTCGTATGTCCATAAAATCATTGCTGCGGTGCAGAAAATGTGAGTGGTGTGGTAGACAAACTCCTGCTTCCATCAGTCAGATTTTCATTAACATCATTCATCCTGTCCTCTTTATTCTGAATAAAATCTCAATTCTCTCTTTACCATGCAAATAGCTCTTACCTAATAAATACTGTGACACAGTGTGTCACACTTCTGTGTGCCTTTTTCCTTGTCAGGAAAGTGTCTTTGCACTGCTTTCTGCTGAAAAGATTTTTCAGACCTCACTGTAGTATTTTCGTCCCATGCAAGTGCATGCAAAGATTGTTTTATTTTGTCTATGGTAAGGAAAGACGTTAACATCCAAGATCTTCAGGTCTACCCATTGGGCTGTGAATCTTTGCACAGATGAAAACTCCTCCTAGGATTGTCCTAGTTATGAAAGCTTAACTTAGACCTTTCTCTAAAATCAATGAGGTGTGAATGGTGGGTTGTTTGGGGTTACTTTGTTTCTTTGCTCTCCTGTTTGGTGCCCAAACAGATTTTCAGATATCATTTAGGGAAAGAGGGAGAAAAAAAAAAAAAAAAAAAAAAAAATTTTTTAGCTATAGATACAATGTGTAAAAAAAATAACCTTAAACTGTTTTCTTCTAGAAGTTCTGCCATATCCAGGATATGTGATCCTTCCTTCTCTGTCTGAAAATGGGTGAAATTAAAAAAAAAAATATCCAAGCTTAGACCTATAATTATTTATCTATTCTCAAACAATTTGACTGTACACTGAAGACAATACTAAAATCTCTGTGTGCATATGAAGGCAACTGTCTGTAAGCAAAAGGACATTATCTGAGTCAAACAAAGAAAAGGCAACAGGAGGATCTGCTCCTGAAGTAATTATTATCTGCTCTAACAGTGTAATTTCGAGTTGTCAAAATTTAGAACATAAAATAACCCTTCCATGTTTCCTTCAAGGAAAGTCCAACTACTTCTCTTCTGAATTCTGTTCACAAATCTGATTTCTCAACAGCCTTGTTACTGACTTCTAGGAAAATACTCTGTGCCAGAGAGGCAGATTTTCATACACACCTCCAAAAGAGCTCCTTATCCTGTGTTACTACCTCCTCCACCTCTGCAAGAACGCTGTTTCTCCTGGAGAGATTTTATTTCTTTACTTATCAACACCTTCCTCTGAACGTCAGCATCTTTCCTCACACTCTCCTTCAGTCACATTGCCAAAAAAAACCTGGAAAAGGTGAAGTGTTGCATGTGTTAATGAAAGGCTGATTAGGAATTGACTGTTAATGGCACAGATGCTGCATCCAACATAGTTGTGGGATTTTCTACCAGCTATCAAGCCAGACCACATGTGCACAGGTAACAAATATACCATGGAGAGGCACTTGTGCACCTTGCTATTAGCCTGAAACAGATTTTCCAGCATCTGAGCAGTGACCTGTTAATAGCTTACATAATGAAAAACAACACTGAAATGAGTCAGTGTGCTCGGCAAATTCAGATCATTAACCATGAGAAAGCACTTCAGGTGGATCAAGGGAGAAGCACATACTCCAGAGAACCTTATATAGAGAAGTCTTATCAGTGACAAGTAAACAGGGGCAACATTTCCCAAAAAATGGTGGGACGGACAATTTCATTTCCCAAAAAACTTTCCTCTCTGATAGATTAAATCCCACTTTCCACAACGGAAAGCATGCTGGACTCTTGACATCCCTTCCCAGGTAACTACTCGCCAAAAGGGAACTCTGCAAGAAGTAGGAAGGGAAAGAACATGGCTCCTAAGGCTGCAACTCAGTGCTGTGCAAACACAGCAGGAGCTGGCAGAGATTAAAAACAATTCATACACAGATCCACACCATACACGATGCGATAAGGAAAGATCGGGACTCTCTGGAAGGCACTCCAACAGGTTTGCAAACCAACTGGGCTTCACTAAGTGGTGGCCACCATGCTTTTCTGCATGGACCAAAGCTGGAAAGGAAGCTGGACCAAAAGTAAAGCAGACAAATGAGGTTTAGAATAAAGAAGAAAACAAAAATTAAAATCCTGACATTACAGATAAATCATTCAGTTAACAGTGTCACCAGAAAGGAACTGAGAAACAAAATTCAGAAAAGCTCCACTACTAGTGGCAACTGAGAGCCAATACATGCATGTTGGGTGTTATCTGGCTGTTCCAATGGTGGTCTTGTTCCAGCTAGGAAATATCCAGAGAAGTACCTACCCACAGCTTTAAAAGACCAGTCTAAAAATTTTTACAATCTTAGCAAGACATGTCAAACTTTTTTGTTGTTATTTTTGGGGTGGTTTTTTGTTTGTTTTTTCTAATTGATTTTTCGAATGGGTGAAGAAATGCAAAACACAAATGCAAGCTTCCACTGACCCAAACCAGTATTTATTATGTTCTACATGAAAATGCAGATCAATGTAGATTGTGTGATAACACAAAATGGTTTTGTTTTTTTAAAGCATGGCTTAACAAGTTTTTTTTAAGAGTTAATTGCTTGCTTTGCTGTGTAAAAGATTGGAGCACAGGAACAGCATAGTTTGTTCTATATGAAACATCTTAAATCTTAGGCTTCTCAGAGACACAGTTGCCAAGACACTGAAACTGCCTGGAGAACTCAGGCTCAGCAATCCTCCACTTTTGTTCAGGATTCGCAGCCCAAGGCTTTCTCCTAGAGATATGACATATACTTAGCAGTTCCCCACATTTCATTTTTATGAAATTGGAGTGACTCCTTTGATGTAAAACATGTAATTTCTCCTCATAAAAGGCTGATACAAGGGCCATTTGAAAGGACAGGATGTTGCACTAATGGTTGAGATCCCTATCTCTTCAAGCAAGTCAGACGCTACACACAATGCTCACTTGGCTTCATTTCCTTGTCTCTCTTATGTGCAAGAACAGCTGGAGATGGACATACAGAGGCTTCAACCTTCCATGGCACATCTAAAAAAGTACACAACCAAAATCTATGCAGCTGTGAATGCCAGAAAGCCATCTGTATACAAGTTAATTGCTTTTGGTTTGAATGGTTTCCATTTTTATCCTGCCTTCTACATTTGCACCTATTCAGTGATTCATTTTGGACACAGCAGGGGAACATGAGCCATGTTCCAACCCAGCTCTTCCAACTTCCAGACCTGCTTCTCTGCAAGCCTTCCCTCAAAAGCATTCCCTCACTTCAACATTTTTTTCTCTATTTGTCTCAGAAACCAACTGAGCAAACGTAAAGACTGCTATTTGCACCAGCACTTCTGTGGAGAGTATTACCAGGCTGAGCACCTGACAGGAGCAAAGCATGGGTTTATTTTCTGGTTTCCTAACCCCACTTACTTTCAGGTGACAAACTTGAGATGTCCAGAAGAAGCAAATTCATCCCCAAGCAGAAGGAATAGCAATGTCAGCATCCTTAACTGTTTTTTTTTTAAAAAACCAACCAGCTGTAGATACACATACGTATGCATGTATAGTAAACTAATGATGTAAGTCATACTCCAAAAACAATATCAGACATCTACTTAAAATCTTGCTACTAATTAAAGATGTGATTGAGACCAGTGATGTATTTCTAATTAGCAAAAACAGTCAGTCCTGTTTTCCTTGGAGGAAAGAAGTATGGCCTAACTAACTAAAATAAAACTGAGGCTAGCACTGAACCTTTCTGCTTTATACCCTCTAAATGTTTGGGGTTTTATTTAGCTCCGGCAGATCTTTATTAATAACCCTATGAAAGCATCAATATTATCTAAGTAAATCCACTATTTTCTTTATATATCATGTCTATCTCATTTGAGAATGCAGATTCTGTCAGAGTGCATGTGAAGACAAAGTTGTTTTGCAGGCAGGCTTAAGCTGGCAGTATTTACTGAGATCAACACAAGTATGTGGAAACACTACTCAAGAAACACCCACAGCAACTTTCCTGTATTTACAGAAAGCCTGGTTGAAAAACAAACAACTAACCAAAAACAAAGAAAAAAATCCAAAAACCAAAACAGAACACCCCCCCCCAAAAAAAAAAACAAACCCAAACCCACAAACCAAACCAAAAAATAAACCAACCAACCAACCAACCAACCAAAAAAACCAGTGCCGTGTCATCCAATTCTGTTCCTTTATAAATATATAGAGTAAATCTTTTAAACATTGCTTGCTAGCTCTGTAGGAACAATAACAACAACAAACTGCAATGAGTCACTGTGGTCTCCTAGGAATAATGAAACTAAAATACTATCTCTCATGACCTTTCCCATTTACTTCACAGTTACTGGTCAAAAGTACCATGTCACCCTGCAGACACGCATAATCAACTTTATTTTCCAATTTAATTGAGAAATGGAGCTGTTAATGTCAGGAAACATTAAAAAGAAGCTGCTCCACTGAACTTGCTCTGCTTAGCTACCTGCTGTTGGGTTTTGTGATCAAAAAAAGTTGTGCACACATCCAAAGGCACACAGAGGATCAATGGTGAGGGAAACCCAAATAATTTCCTCCCCTGTTCCCCATAAGCCCATTGCTGGAGCCATCCCATCCACACCACACCAGCAGCCTGGAGGCATTGGGCTCCAAAGGATCCCAAATAACCCCTGGGAGATATGGGTGCTTTACCTGGACTCCCTGAAGGAGGCTCATCCTTGGGTAGCTGGAGCAGACCCCAATCACCAGGAACCCATGGGAGAGGCCATGGGGACCAGAGGTGAGATGAGGGAATGATCAAGGTCATTTAGGAAGGAATAATGTGGAAAAACAGAAGGATAAGAGGAAAAAAGGGGCTGATGGCATGTGAACAGATGGTTGGTCACTGCACTTGCCTGCCCATGCCCTGACCAGCACAGTCTCTCCTGCCTCCTCATTAAACACCATTTCTAACTCTTACCCCACATGAAGGGCTTTTACCAAGGTGCAGGGGCTGAAGGCTCCAAGGCCAGCAGCTGGAGGAGAACCAGGGATCACAAAAAATCCTGTGTCTGTGGTACCAGCACCTGAAGAGAATGAAGGTGTGTGTGTCACTGTGCCAGCAAACACCAAGCTGGGCCAGCCAGTGAGACAGTGAACTGGACTGGGAGCCAGTTGTGTCCTCAAGGGCAAGGCCACCAGGGGAGGTGGCTACCAGGGGAGCCAGGTGAGACACAGATAGATGCCAGAAAGACTGAGAGCCTGTGGGTGGACTGTGAGAGTAGATTGGGAGACCTGTGTGACCTCAGGGGTAGACTGGGAGACTTTTGTCTTTTTGGGGGTAGCTTGGAAGACCTGTGTATCTTTAGGTGTAAGGCACCAGGGGAGAGAGAGGATCCAGGACCAGCTACCAGATGAACTGCACCAACAAAACCAGTTGCTCTGGGGGTCAGGAAAGTGTGCATGAATATCCATGTCCATGTATCAAGGAGTTTGTACCTGCAATTGAACTAGAGCAGAGGCTTTGATAGCTCATATGTCCAGCTGCCAGCACTAGCAGAGACTGGATATCTCGGGACAGATGCTGGGAACAGTGAATGTCTAAGCCCAGCTGCTGGAAAGATCCATACTGTACATATACATCAATTATACACCCTCCCACTAATAGGTCTTAATCCTGAGCAGCCAGCAAAGGGGGGCAGGATGTGGTCATTGCTGCTGTTCATGTTTGCATGAGTACCAGGTCTGCTGACCCGTGTGGCTGGCCAGGTATACAGTGTAAATACATGGCATTCACAGGCGTGTCTGTCTTTGAGCTACCAGCATGCTACTGAAGGAATACATCCTGTCCTTGCTGTTGTTTGGACCTGGAGACATGGAGCTGCAGCAGCCTCATCTCCACTACACCTCCCCATAACATCTGGAAGTTCCTAAGAGCAGTGTTATCACCACATACAAACATCTATTCGGAAATAAAGTGGTGTGACTGAACTGGAGGTTCAATGCCAATTGTCATGGTCGTGATCTTCTCACAGCAGCAGCTGTGGCACAGACAGAAAGATTGTCACAGCAATCTCTGAGGGAGTTTTTGTATAGAAACAAATGGGTTTTTTTTTCAAGAAGGGATGTTAATTGCCTGGTGTCTGCTCTTGTGGTCTTGAACCACTTACCACATCTACACACAACAGCACATCCTTCTAATCAGCACCAAAAAGGAAAGCAAAAGTTTCAGTTCATACCACTTGTACCACAGCATGGATTTGTATTTTTCTTACTTTTCTCAGTTAAAACTATGTTTCAGGATATATGGATATATAAGGGAATATGCTTTCCTATGTAGGAATAATGAACTATTTTAACATAATGTCCTACTCCATCTCTTCTGCCTCTTTTCTGCAGTAGCAGGGAACTTTAGGAGCTAAAGGCCATCAAGGTCGAATATTTTGGGACAACTCAAGGAGAGATAATCTGATCTGCCTCACAACAGCCTTACACTTCACCTGCTTCAACAGAGTTACCTCCAATATGGCCCAAAACAAGTTCAGCATCAAGTCCCTGGTTTCCAGCAGCAAAACATCCCCCAGCACCAAAACAATGTTAGAAATGTCATAAACAGCATCCACTTGAGACAATCAAACTCCTTCTGCTAAGTAAACAATAAATGACCAGAGAGGACTACAGCTGTTAGCTTCATGCTTGCCATTTCCACTGTATGGAAGAAATTTTTTTTTTTTTTTTTTTTTTTTTTTTTTTTTTTTTAATATATGGACAGTACCTGATAATCATTCCTTCAGGACATGAGGGGAGATAGTCCCACACCATGAAAAAGAACAGCACTGTCTAAATAAGAAGAGTCTTACAAAGACATCACAAATTAGCAGAAAACTAGTTAGGAAAGATAAGACATTAAACAATTTCTGTGGGGAATAAGAACAGTGGAGATTATTTACTTTGCTTTAATTACTTTGGCACACTGCTAGATTAGTTTTTGTATGCTACTAGATTTTCATACCATCATTTTACAAATGCAAAGAACCGAGTTCATGCTCTGAATATTTAAAGTTCACAGTATCTGTATTATCTTGTCCTGTAAGGGAGTTTCTGCCACTAAATTCACAAATAAATAAGTGTTACAGCTTCACTTTTGAAATTATTATTACAGTAATGAAAGAAGCAACCTTAATTTCCAGGTATGTACTTCTGATTTGCCTTGAATCTATCTCCATGTGTTTTGACAAGAATCCACTGTTAACATATACAATATCAAAACAAGGATAATCAAGTTTCACTGATGCTTTCTATCTAGATCACATTAAGTCACCCTCCACTCTCCTGGAACACTTTACATTGATGGAAAACTGATAATAAGCCAGCTTCCCAAGTGTAATAACTTATAAAAACACATTGTAACATTTGAAAGAAGTTTCCCTGAAGGCTTTATGAAGTGTTTAATAGGCTCAATAGTTATGGACCATATTACTGCACAACACTAATAAAATAGCAGTTTTAGACTCTCCATTAAATAGAGCACAAAGAAACCTATGATTAAAAAAAATATTAAAAAACCCCACTTGTCCCACTGTTTTGATACTAAAGATTTATGAGAGCCTGTGCAAAAGATCTAATTGGCTAAAATAAAGATTTTGTCTTCTCCTTGACCCTTTCATGTTCAAAACTATGTTAAGAATATCGTTCACAAGGAACCCAAAATTTTCCTGCCTTAAAAAGAGATGTCTGTAGCTAGAACAACAGCAAACAATATTATTTCAATACATCTAAACGAGCAACAGTCTATTCAAGAAACAAAGCTCCGTTAACAACAGGATTTTGATCTGAAATTTCCACATTTTATTTCATATTAGGAGGTTTGACTTCGAGTGCTGTTAAAGAGCTTTGGACTTCCTTGAAGCACCAACAGAGCTGGGATTTTGCTTTTTAATTTTCTATGTGTGTGCAGAGTCTAAGACAGCAAGGCACACTATCACAGCTCCTCCACAAACATGAAAATCCTCCAAACCATGACTGTTTTGATAACAGTAAAATAAATACTGACCAAACTGTAAATACTCATGCACTGATAAACAATTTAAATTATAGTGTACCCTACAGATGCTTGAAAGATTACTCCACACAACATGACAACAGGTAATTTAAAGCCAACTGGGAGAAATTAAAAGGCTCAGGTTAATTACTGCATTACAGCTGGGCTGGAGGCATGAAAAACAGAGCAACTGAGAAGAGTTGGGAGATGACTGTAGTTTCAGTCTGTCTCCTCCCTGCTCCTCATCTGCTCTCGGGCAGGGAACCACGACAGGGCTCTTCAGTAAGCAAAGAGACCACTTCAAATGTCCCTCTCTTCCAATAGCTTGACTCTTTGCTCCACTCATCACTGTATTTCCCATGGCCCATTCTCAAAGTGCATTTCTTTTGTGGCACAGAATGAAGAGGGGGTCTTCGTGGCTGCTGAGAGCTGCTGAGAGCTGCTGAGAGCCTTCACTGTAGCTGCTATCCAAATGAAGGAGAACGTAAAGCCAGATAAAGCTAGGCAAAACCAGGCAACATTATAAATCTAGCAATTTGTAAGGAAGGTGTTGAGCAAGATGCTTTGTTGTCAGGGGGTAGAAAAACAGCAGAGGTAGGCAAAGGCTTCCTCACCTTTCTAGCAGACCTGCATGATGCTCTGGTTCCTGTCTGCCCTTAGGTTTGGTGGAGGAGGGAGAATTCAGTATTTCTGTTGACAAGAAATGTCCCAGGGTTGGGCAAGAGTTGCCAAGGAGAGCACAGCAATTTCTCATCACTAATCCCAAGACTAGCACTCTGATTAGCTCTCAGAGGAATCTAGGCAAAGACTGTGTCTTCCAAGATGAACAGAAGAAACCAACAGGCAATGATGTACTTTTCATGAGAGAAAAACTCAAGGACAGACAGATGGATAGAACAGATTACTGTAGATCTCTATTATAAAGTTCTATGTATAGCAATCTAGAGAAGTTTAAAAAATGTTTAATAACATACATGCTTGACAGGAAAACCCACACAACAATTATCTACAGTTTCCAACCAAACTAGTTCACAAGGGGCTATCATTCGAAGCATATGTGTGTTACATTTGAGGATTTCTTTTGCATTTTTAAAATAAGTTTCTACAGTTACATTGTATTATATTTTTATTTCAGAAACATGATTTCTGGAGAAAATTAACTAAAAATTGAGGCTGAGGAACTAAGTTTTTTCCAAACTTAAAAAGAGAATGCAAAGATGAGATTTTACTGCTGTCTGTGGCTACCTAACAGGAGTATATAGAGAAGAAGAAGTCAAACTCTTCCCAAATACACAGAATGATAGCACAAAAGGCAACAAACAAGATTTACAATCACTTAGAATCATAGTACCATTAAGGTTGGAAAAGACCTTTTACATCATCGAGTCCAACAGTCAACCCAACACCACCATATCATCAAAACCATATCCTGAAGTGCCACATCCACATGTTTTTTAACACCTACAGGGATGGTGACTCCACCACTTTCCTGGGATATTCTGACCAAATATAAGTGGTGGAAAGGGGGGGAGAGGAGAAGAGGAATACCATGAGAGTGGTCATACAGTGTAATGTGTACCGACAGAAGCTGTGGAATCTCTATCCTTGGAGATGCTCAAAATCCAACTGGACAATGTTCTGAGCTACTTGACCTCCACTTGAACTATTTGGTCCTGCTTTGAGAAGAGGTTGAACCAGATGTCCTCTATCCATTATAGACTAAAATATTTTGGATTCTATTTCTCTATGAGAACAAAACCAAAAAACAAAACCAAAAAACAAACAAACAAAAAACAAAATAACCCCCCCCCCCAAAACTTGTAGGAAGGAAAAAAAAGGCTGTTCAAAGACCCTGATCTTGTGTGATATTTCTTTTTATCACTGAAAAAAAAAAAAATACAGTCATGTACTGCTGCTAATATTCTTCTGCATCTAATATAATAGAAACACACCTCTGTTGCATAAATCATACATGACAGAACATCAGGTCTTTAAATAACATAGCAAACACCAGAGTTCAGTAAGTAAAGTCATCCTTCAGGCTGTTACTAATAGGAACTGAAGCCATGGTGTGCATCCTCCCACTAATTCCATTTGATTAGACATAGCATAAGCATACACAGGCCCTATGAGGCGTGAAAAGGCCCTATGAGGCCATTTTGTACATCCCTGAGGTATTCAAAGAGAAAAATGACACAGTTTCACAAGTTGAGATTCCCAGCTGATGGCCACCACCCAAGACTGAGACGGACCCTTTGGAGTTAAAATCCAATGCGTTACATATGAGCTAAAGGGCAGGATTTCATATACATAAGAGAGGAGATAAAAGTGGTTTGTAATTATTTGGGCATAGGTCCAGAAAAGAACATAAAATATGTATTTGCCTGTAGTTTGTAATCCCACTTCTGTTTTATCCAGCTTTCAAGAAACACTCTCCACCTGAAGTAACTTGGCACTATACAAAGGGCCTGAACTCCACTGATTCTGGCTGTGGTCCCACCTTGCCATCACGGAGGTCCATGCTCAAGGCCCTGCTCCCCTCTTGAGATGGTAACATCAGAGAAGTAACTCCAACTGTTTTAAATGTCAGCACTGTTAACTGTTTCACCACTGCTCAAAACAGATGCTGTAGCATTCCTCATATGACTGATGCCATGCCAAAAGTCACAGTTGCCAAAACCACAAGGTTCAAACCTTCCCAGGGCAGTGGAATTTCTTTAGCGTAACGCCCGCTCCTCCTAAGATCAAGGAAACCTGAAGTCTGGCACCGTGCCCTCATCAGAACAATGTAAAATCAGTTTATTCAAATGGAAAATAAATACTCAGAGATAAAGTATCCCAGCTATAACAGCACATCTTCTACTTATGAAACTCTGGTATCATAAAACCCCAAAATGAGACACTGTTCTCAGTCTGCCACATCAAAGGACAGCTGATTTCTAAACCCTTGATGAGGAACCCAGTTTGAGCACAAGGAGTACAGTTTAAGAGTTGCAAGGCTCTTATCTGCCCTATCACAAGTACTGTCTGAAATTACATGTGCAGAAATGGAACTGAAATATCAAAGAAATAAGCTTTACAGCAAAATCTGAAAGACAGTATTTAATAGAATCATAGAACCATCATGGTTGGAAAAGAACTTCAAGATTATCTAGTCCAACTGTCAGTCTTACACCATCTTAAGCACTAAATCATCTCCCAAAGCACCACATCACCTGTTTTTTGAATGCCCTCAGGGATGCCGATGACACCACCTCCATGGGCAACAGATTCCAATGCTTCATCACTCTTTTGCTAAAGAATTTTTTACTAAAATTTCTGTCCTCTGCCCTACATGAGGTGGCTGGGATCGTCTCATCTCCAGAACAGACAGGCTCCAGCTTAGGAGCACTAAGGAGCAGAAATACATTATAGAACTATAGAATCATAGAATATGTTGGATTGGATGGGATCTTCAAATGTCATCTTGTCCAACCCCCCTGCCACGAGCAGGGACATCTTTAACTAGATCAGGTTGCTCAGATCCTCACCAAGAAAGGTGGGAATGCCGTATTTCCAGGGATGGGGCCTCTACAACCTCTCTGAGAAACCTGTTCCAGTGTTTCACCGCCCTCCTAGCAAAAAACTTCTTCCTAATGTATGTCTAATCTAAATCATAGCCCCTCATCCTATCACTACATGCCCTTGACAGTCTCTCCAGCTTTCTTGTAGGCCCCCTTCAGGTACTGGAAGGCTGCTATCAGGTCTCCCCAGAGCCTTCTCTTCTCCGAGCTGAACAACCCCAATGCTCTCAGCCTGTCTTCATAGGAGAGGTGCTCCAGCCCTCTGATCATCTCAGTGGCCCTCTTCTGGACTTGGTCCAACAGGTCTATGAGCTGGACACCACCACCAAAACAGCTGTCAGTGTCACCACTTCAGCAAACAGTGAAAGAACTTGCTAGGTCTGTAAACAAATGGACTTTTAACTCTTGCTATTTCTGATGAGGCATTTTTCTGTTTCAGACTTTGAAGACGCTGAAGAATTTGTCTTCCTTAGCAAGTGGTGCAAACAAACTGATGAGTGAAGCTTATCTCATGAAAAATGTGATAACATCTTTATACACTGATGGACTACTGAATTTAATCAATACTGAACAAACTGAATTTAAGTTAAAATTGGTGTGAGTCAGAGAGAAATTACAAAATTCTGTGGGAACATAAGAGGAATGATGTTGAGAAGGGTCTAAGAGCTACTTGAAATAAACTAAGAAAAGCATCAAGAAAGAATAGTGAATGACTCTACTGAAGTTCTATGCACCTATAAAGTAGTGTTGGTGGGGAAAATGGCAAATCCAGATATCTAAAGAAACTGCTACTTAACAGGAGTAACAGACTTGGATAACACATGTATCTAAAATATAAATAAGAGGAACTGATCTTTCAAAAGGACTGGCAGTGGGAAAAGAGTACTGCACTATGCATCAAGACATATACAACTGATTTTGTTCCAGGCCATAAGGAAATTCAGATCTTGAAGAAACTTCCATGTAATGATTAAAGAGTTAAAGAATCAAAAGGCAGGAACACTGCCATGGTAGGGATCTATCACCTCCCACCAAGCCAGGGAAATGCAGGAGAAAATAATTTTCAAAACAACTGGCAGAATCATCCAGAGTACAGGACTGGAACAGTATGCTTCTTAACTACGCCCACATCTGGGAGTAGCTGGAAAAAAAAAAAATGCATCAGGACATTTTGTTCAGCAAAAATTCAGAATAAACTGAAGTTTAGTGTTTGATATTGAAGGCAAAGAGAGCAGCTCCTAAAAGGCGGAGGATGGTTCTTCTAATGTCAGTGTAAAGCAACAGAGTTCATAATTCTGAGCATGCAAAACCGTAAAACAGCAAAGCAGTTTTTAAGAGCAGGTTTAAATAAATTATTAAAATACTAACATGAGTGCTGTCTAGTTGAAGAAGCACTCAGAAAACAATCACTGCAATCACAAAGGAGCAGCATATTGAGTAAGGCTGCCCAGGGTTGTGTTTTATGTCCAATGCCATTAAATACTTACATCAATGGCTTAACACTGGAATCGAAGGTCTGTTTATGAAATTCACAGAGGATACTGAGCTCCAAGAGACTGCATATGTCTTGGAAGGCAGGATTAGAATTCATGACATGGCTAAATTGGAGAGATGGAACAGGACTCAGGTCCAGATTGTAAACAAATTATTTTCACAGTTAATAGAGGATAAGTCAATACAGTCATTGGTGTTTGGAGACTCTAACGAGACTCTTCATCTGACCCTCAGCATGACATGTCCAGTAGGCCAGATTCCATTGATAGATTTGGAACATATATGTTAGAACCCAGCTAACATATGATGTACATTTAGAGACCTACATTCAGACATTATAACAACCAGATACACCAGAAGACTGTGCTGCTATCCAACAAGATCTGGACAGGCTGGAGAGCTGGGAAAAAGTCAACCTCATGAAGTTCAATAGGACAGGTGGAGAGTCCTGCATCTGGGAAGGAATAACACCTACCACCAGTACAGGTTAGGGAATGTCCTGCTGTAAAGAAGCCCCATGGAGAATGGCCTTGGAGTCCTAGTGGACAGTAAATTCTCCATGGGTCAACAATGTGCCCTTGTGCCCAAGAGGGCCAACAGTATACTAGGGTTCATCAGGAAAAGTGTGCTCAGCAGATCTAGGGAGGTTCTCCTCCCCCTCTACTCTGCTCTGGTGAAGCCACATCTGGAATACAGTATCCTGTTCTGGGCTCACAGTTCAAGAGAGACAGGGATCTACTGGGAAGAGTCCAGCAGAGAGCTACGAGGGTGACTGAGGGACTTGAACATTTATCCTATTAAGAAAGACTGAGAGAACTGGGGCTGTTTAGCCTTGAGAAAAGAAGGCTGAGAGGGGATCTTATCGATGTCAATAAGTATCTGAGGGGTGGGTGTCAAGAGGATGAGGCCAATCTCTTTTCAGTGGTACCCAGTAATAGGACAAGGAATAATGGGTTTAAGCTAGAACATAGGAAGTTCCACCTCAGCATGAGAAGAAACTTCTTTATTGTGAGGATGACAGCCCACTGGAACAGACTGCTCAGAGAGGTTGTTGTGGAGTCTCCTTCTCTGAAGACTTACAAAACCTGCCCAGATGCATTCCTGTGTGGCCTGCCCCAGGTAATTCTGCTTTGTAATGGGGGTTGGACTAGATGATCTCTAGAGGTCCCTTCCAACCCCCAACATTCTATGATTCTATGAAGCTGGATCAAATCTACAAATTAAGGACAAAATACAACTTAATTAGTAGGAGAACATGCAAGATACTTGGGTATCTTGCCAATTAACTATATAATGAACTGTAGAAATAATGAACTGTATAAATGCAGCAGGAGGAACTACTTCTTCAGTCTCCTTTCCGTAGGGAGGGCCTCAAGTAAAGAACACCTTACTGCTGTATTGATATAAAACTCCTATAGCAGAATTATGGCATTATAGGCAGTGAGACATGTGAAGTAAATCTTTCCAAAAAGAGCTGTCTTGCTTTCATTTTTGGGCATCACAGTCCAAGAAAGATACAGAGCAACTGGAGAGAGAGGTTTCTAGAAAACATAACCTGTGAGGAAACGTGGATAGAGTGAGGATTGTTTAATGTATGAAAAAGGACATGAAGATATAACTCTGTAAAGGTTGTCATATACCAAAATGGCTGCTGAAGATAAGAGAATTCTATAGAAGATGGGGTGATAAATAATTTATTCAAATTGCAGCGCAGAACATTTTTACTTTTTAACAGTAGGCAAAGAGCAAGATTAGAATAGAAGCTTTCTAAAAACAAAGCAGGGATCTGCCAGAATCCCAGTTTGAGATACCAGGATAGCCTAGGAGATTTCTGAAAGTCTTTTACATGACTGCTCTCACAGGTCAACAAAATTCTGAGCTGCTCAGCCCTAGGTCTGATGTACAACCACGTGTGCCAATGACATTCAAGACTTCTCAGGGCCAGTTCACAGAGGAACATCTGTCAGATTGATTTTTCACCCAGCAATTTGTAAGGGGTTAGGACTTGCAGCAGACATGAAGCAACAGCCACATTTCCACACAGTGTGCCCTCTGGTGTTCCATCACAGACCTTCAGAACTATTAGTAACAGCAAAGCAGATGGGTAGAGGTCCACTGAAGCTCCATTGTGCTTTCTTGCATAGGTAGAGAAGAAATAAGTACTGGTCAAACCCATACCCACATCACAGGTTCTTTCTTCTTATTAATGAGTAACCATGAAGTAAGACCCTAACAATTAAAAAGTGAGACCCTAAGACAAATATCTTCCTGGTGCAGTTCACTCCCTTCCCTAAAGCTACAGTGATGGAATAACCCAGTTTCCCTTATTTAAAGGCAGACACAGTTACCAATTCAGTGATAACTGTTACCTCTCAGGTATCTTTGATTAGAGGGATACACAAGAAAGACTGAAGTATCAAATTCAACTCAAGCATTCCATCAATGAATGCTACACTTTCCAGTGATTTTCACAGTTAGATATCTTGGTCTACTGCCATTAAGTCATGCACATCAGACAAGTGAGAAGTGAGAAAACTCTTAAGAGTACCCACAGTAACCACACTTATTAATAAATGAAAGCTGTAAAAAGACAGTTTGTCTAAGTGTTTTCAGGATTGCTAATACGTTTACCAAAAAAAAAAAAAAAAAAAAAAAAAAAAAAAGAAAACCCAACCAATCTTTTTTATGGTATCTGCTATATGTACTTTAAATTTGACTGCAGGTGTCTACATGATGCCTGTTTCGTCAGGAAAGATTTCAGAAAGGAATCAAGTCCAATTAGCCAGAGTTGCTACATTAGCCAAATACCTGCACTTAATTAAAACTGTAGAACAAACTCAACTACTTAATAGTGGGAAATTCAAATATCACCATAAAATTTTTACCTATTCCTAAGGCCAAGGGCAATGGTGTAGCAGGAAATAACAGCTCTAAGAATATTTTAAAGGATGTAATATTTCACACAGACTGCTTCCGAGGAAACCATCCTAACAAACCTCATCTGGTCTTCATAAACCCTCTTGGATGAACTTTCAAGAATTTCTGAAAAAAACAGCTGGTTAAATTTTCACACAATAAAGACAGAAGACCACATGGTGAAAGATCTAGATCAAACAGAATGCTGAGATAACTGAACTTGTCATCACCCCAACTGCTTACAACATGCAGGACCTATAATATATTCTTTTATTCTGCATAAGCAAAAACTTTAAAGGGTCTTCAGAATTTACACTTCAGGCTGGCAAACAGAGTCTTCTTCATTAACCATATTTATTTTAAATTATTCACCACACTTCAAACACTCCAGGATACTCCTGCTGAAGTTAAGTGGCAGAAATTTATACAGCTCCATATAAAGACACTGAAATGCCTCATTAATTCTTTTTCCTCCCCAGGAATGTTCTCTCCAACAGCTATATACCTCTCTATACATATCTCTATATATATGGTTGAGAGTTTGTTTCCAGTTTTCCTAGAAATAGTTCAGTTCATTAACTTCTGAATGGCTCACACAAGCCCTGCAAACCACACAAGTCCTCTTCAGACAATTTGATGAAACCCATGTACTAAGAACGCAGCAAGAAGTCACTGTGTGCAGGTGAATTTCATCACATTGTAATGGCAAGTTCTGGCCACAAAAATGTGAAGTAACATTTCAATACCAATCAATTATCCAGTGTATTTTCTTCTCCAGTTTCATGTTTCCATACAGAAGATTCTGAATGATCTCAGATTAAGGTCTTGATAAAAGATAGGAAGTCCTGAGAACTAAGAAGAGGAGACAGACTTCAAATGATAAAGACAGGGAGAATATTTTTGCCAAAAGGCTTGCTACAAAGCAGAGAAAGCTTTAAAGAGGCTCCTGAGAGGTTGGGATCTAAAAAAAAGAAGTGAGGAAGTAGTGCAGACAAAGAGGAAGTGAATGTTGGAGAAGGCCATGAAACAGAGGGGATTCAGACTTCCTAGAAAGCTGCAGACCACGGTACAGAGCTTAGAATCATAGAATTATAGAATTGTTTTGGTTGGAAGGGATACTGGTTGTATCAAAGGACAACTTTCTGAGTGGCAAGAGTGCATTGCCAACTCATGCTGACCTCACCAACCAAAACCCCCCTGAGTCCTCTTCTGCAGGACTGTTCTCAATCCATTATCCACCCAGCCTGCAAATGTGTTTGAGATTGCCCTAATACAGCTGCAGGACCTTGCACTTGACCTTACTGAACTTCATGAGGTTAGCATGGGTCCACCTCTCAAACCTCTCAAGGTTGCTGTGGATGGCCTTCCTTCCCTCCAGTGTGTTGACCCCACCACACAGCTTGGTGTCACCAGTGAACTTGCTGAGGGTGCACTCAATCCCACTGTCTATGCCTCCAAAAAAGATGTTAAACAGCATTAGTTCTGGTACCAACCCTTGAGGAACAGCATTTGTCACTACTCTCCATTTGGACATCGAGACATTGACCACGACTCTTTGAGTCTGACCAGGCAACCAATTCCCTTATCCATTGAATCCATAACTTTCTGATTTAGAGGCTAGGATGTTGTGTGGGACATTATGTTCCCAAGCACAACAACTACACATCTTTTACATAACTCCAGGGATAATGACTCCAGCAGTTCCCTGGGCAGCCTGTTCCTGTGCCTGACCACTCTTCCAGTGAAGGAATTTTTCCTATATTATAATCTAAACCTCTGCTGACACAACTTGAGGCCATTTCACTTGTTACTAGGGAGAAGAGACCAACACCCACCTGGCTACAACCTCCTTGCAAGTAGTTGCAGAGACCAATAAGGTCTCCCCTCAGCCTCTTCTTCTGCAGACTGAACAACCCCAGATCCCTCAGATCCTCCTCATGAGACTTTTGCTCCACATAAGACAAGATTGGTTGCCCTTCTCTGGACATGATCCAGCACCTCAGTGTCCTTCTTTTAGTGAGGGACCCAAAACTGAACATGGTATTCAAGGTGCAGCCTCACCAGTGCCAAGCACAGCTTGAGCAATAAACAGGCAGAACTGGAAATCTGTGTGTGGTAAGAGACCTATGGCATGATCAGAAACACAGTCCTGGTCTTTCATACATGACCAGAACACAGCCATGGGTGAAAGTTGTTTGAGAAGGAAAGGCAGAGACAAAAAGAAGAAGGAGTTGTGTTTTCTGTGAAAAAGTTCCCTGTCTGCACAACGCTTCTGTGCATGAAATCATCTCATCAATGCACATGAATGAAAGCCTGGCTGACCCAAAGTAGTGGTAAGTAATAATCCTGCTTTAAGCAGGAAATCTGATTACAAATCTCCAAAGGTCCCCTACAGCTAGCATTTCTATGAAGTTATAGAATTGCCACAGATTTTAAGCTTTCTTTTTCTCTCCTTTTTATTTATATTTTTTGTTTTGTTTTGTGTTTTGGGGGGTCTTTGGGGGGGTTTTTTGTTTTTTGTTTGTTTGTTTGTTTTGTTTCTGTTTGTTTATTTTTTGTTTGGGTTTTTTTGTCTTTTCATTTCCTTATTTTTATATATTACTCAACTTCTCATTGTAGGATTGAATCACTGAATCATTTTGGCTGTACTGCAACTGAGTGCAGTCAGAGCAGAAAGAAGGAATCATAGAATCATAGAATCATAGAATCCTAGGGGTTGGAAGGGACCTCGAAAGATCATCTAGTCCAACCCCCCCTGCCAGAGCAGGGCCACCTAGAGTACATCGCCCAGGAACGTGTCCAGGCGGGTTTTGAATGTCTCCAGTGAAGGAGACTCCACAACCCCCCTGGGCAGCCTGTTCCAGGGCTCTGTCACCCTTACAGTAAAAAAATTTTTTCTGATATTCAACTTGAACCTCCTATGCTTCAATTTACACCCATTATCCCTTGTCCTATCGCTGGTCACCACTGAGAAAAGCCTAACTCCATCTCCCTGGCACTCACCCCTTACATATTTGAAAACATTGATGAGGTCACCCCTCAGTCTCCTTTTCTCCAAACTAAAGAGACCCAGCTCCCTCAGCCTATCCTCATAAGGGAGATGCTCCACTCCCTTAATCATCTTAGTAGCCCTGCGCTGGACTCTTTCAAGCACTTCCCTGTCCTTCTTGAACTGAGGGGCCCAGAACTGGACACAATACTCCAGGTGCGGCCTCACCAATGCAGAATAGAGGGGGAGGAGAACCTCTCTTGACCTACTGACCACACCCTTTCTAATGCACCCCAGGATGCCATTGGCCTTCTTGGCCACAAGGGCACATTGCTGGCTCATGGTCATCTTCTTGTCTACCAGGACCCCCAGGTCTCTTTCACCTACACTGCTCTCCAGCAGGTCAGCCCCCAACCTATACTGGGACATAGTGTTGTTCTTCCCCAAATGCAAAACTCTACACTTTCCCTTGTTAAATTTCATCTTGTTTCTCCCTGCCCAACTCTCCAGCCTGTCTAAGTCTCTCTGGATGGCAGCACAGCCTTCTGGTGTGTCAGCCACTCCTCCCAGCTTAGTGTCATCAGCAAACTTGCTGAGGGTACATTCTATACCCTCATCCAAGTCGTTGATGAAGATATTGAACAACACCGGTCCCAGTACCGACCCTTAAAGGAAAAAAAAGGACATTAAGCCACTTGCAGATCCTTCCTTGTCCAAGCCTGAGGTTGGTCACACAGAGGGAAGGCTCTGCCAGAAAACCCCAAGTGCCAGTTTTAGCCCACTGCTGGTCCCTTGCAGACTGTACATTTTCAGCTCTCCTTTCAGACCATATTGAAAGGTCCCTTTCAGATTGTTCTGCAATACTGACCAGGGTCTGACCCTTCACAGCATTCACAAATAATTCAAAACCCCTAGCACAAAAAAATTAGACACAAAGGAAATACATACAATAAAATAAATGTCTCAGCATAACTTCTGACTCAGTTATTTGAGTAAGACTTCAGTTATTTGAGTTACTGAGTTATGTTGAGTTTATTGAGTTATATTGAGTTATTGAGTTATTATACTACATTTACCAATACACTGTTAAAGCAGAACTTTTTAAACCAACAACAACAGAAAAGGTGTATATAGAACATGGAATCTCGTATTTTTTATCAAAAACATATTTTTTATCCAAAAAGTTACTAAGCCGTGGCAAAAATTCTGTTTTGGGTTTGAGGTTGGCTTTTTTCTAAAGGTTCTGTGCTTTTATTCTTATTTACAGACACAAATATTATTTTAAAGGCATTATTGTAAACATTACTTAGGATTTTCTCAACATACTGAGCTGCCATTCTACAAATTAGAGTACTGAATAGAATTTACTTCCTTAGTCTATCCATAATCAAGTGTGGGACTGTAACACATGGCTAATCTTATGCCCCAAGATATTATTCCATTTATTTGTTTTCAGATGTCACTTGGGACCTTCTATACAATAAAAAAATTAAAGCCCTAGATTTAAGTTTCAGAGAAAAAAAAAATCCTCTGAGCAACCAAAAAAAATAATTGGTTTTTTTATTAATTTAAATTCTGCTTCAACCACACATTTAAAGTATATTGTCAGTTATTCTGCACTCTTCATTTCAACAACTTTGTGCCAGTTTACATAAACTGACAATCTAGATACTAGAAATTAATGAAATCTTAAAAAAAATAGTGAATTGAAACGTACTACCTTATTTTTTATGGTGATGTCACCTCTCCCCAAAATGTCAGCTTTTCACTGTCTACTAACTAAACACTTCCACTAAAATACGCTTTTCTTTGTTGAGTTGTCTCAAAAATACTTCTTTTTCTCAAAGTGCTGGAAAGTATCCATTATCATCCAGGTCAATGCTGTCTCCTCATACCCTTGTCCTCCACCAATCTGTCCATAGCCATCTGTTACTTCTTTATCCCATACTCTTTTGGTTGTTTCCCTAAACAGCTTTCCTAAACATCTCTGGTTTGTGTCCATATAAAGAGAGGGAGGCCCTCAATCACCATTCGGGTTTTTAGATACTAAGACTGCTAAATTTTATAGGTAGTCTGCAAGATTTCATACATAGGAACAAAGAAATTAAGATTGTTATGCTTGAGACACTGAGAAGCAACCAGATGATAACTGGGTCAAAAGGAAAGATTGTTTTTGTCAATGCTCTTCTCAAAGTCAAGTAAATAGGTTTCCTGGCGACATGAAAAGAAACAACCCTGAAATTCAGCCCAAAGCAAGGAAGATACACAATAGCTATGCTGGACATGCCAAGTATTTTACAAAATGCATATACTGTACACATATATACACATACTTTTGTGGCTCCATATACATATTTAATCTCAGAAAAACAAAACCTAATTTATTTAAAGTATGCTTTTGCTTTACATATCAGCATATATCTCTTAAAGATGGCAACACATTTTCAAGTCTCATGAAGAGCAAAATCATCTCTACATTTAGCATCATTTCAGATAATCTCAGCACCAGCTCACAGACACACCAGCAGTAATTTACCTCTTATGAACCACCACAAATCGTAGGGAGGTGAAAGAAATTCATACCACAATTTCATACATGGCTAATTTTAAAACATCCTTAACAAGCTGAACTTTCATTAATTGTCAGCTTGGCAGGTTTTTCTTAAGAGAAGTAGTTTACTAACTGGTCAAGGACCTTACAAGAATTACCAGACCTGATTCTTATTTACTTGCAAATGATGAGCAGACAATTTGATCTTTAACTTCACCTTACAAGTTCAGTTTTAACAATCCTGTCTTACACCTGTGTAAGGTCTTCTTTCCTCACTGTCAGGCTGCACTGAACATGCCACAGTCTGAGGCCAGGTCACTAAGCAAGAACAGCATATGCTACCATCATAAATTACATTTAACTGCACAAGGGCATGCACGCATAGTGAAAGCCAGAATACATTTAATTGGCTGTGTAAGGCAGCTTGAGTAACTCTTTGAAGTAAATTCACCCTTGTAGGAGGTACTAGGAAGTATTCCTATCCCCCTTTGTTAATTCATTTGAAATCACTATTCTAGATACAGGAGAAGGAGGAAGAAGAAGGCAAAATGGCAAGAATCTATGAGAAATGCAAAGTCTGGAACAATAATGGAAGTTAAAACAACGAAAATAGGAACAAAATGCTGGCAGGTTTGCATTCTCCCTGGAGAACATTCAGCACAGAGCAAGGGTATTTGAAATACCAGGCTAAATCCTGCACTAAAAGCCTTTAATGCTGTAGAAGCTACAGGTCACATTCTGCAATGGTGTGCATCCCCACACCTAACACATGTACACCCAAATGAACTACAATGAAATATTCAAAACGCTGCTCCAAAAATACATAACCACCACATCAAAGTGCCTCTGGACAGACACATGCATCTCAGCATTTACAGACTTACTCAAACATGCAGGTAGTTGTTTCCCTTCTCTGTTTTACTGGAATCCCAAGAGAACGCCAGAAGGCAAACAGCTTTCAGGCATAAAGTGTTTCTTTTTGTGAAATCATTGCCATTGAGTTAAGCACTGTTTTTGGGGGGATAAAGTACATCAGGCACGTTTCTAAACAGAAAACAGAGATCTGTATGTATTCTCAAAACTGACTGATGATATCGAAGTAGCAAGACACAAGCGCAGGAGGAAAACTGAAGTTCTATTTGCTTTGAATTAAATTACTTTGCCAGTCTCCAAAATGCATTTAGCAAAGTGCTCTATTCCACCAAGAACACATCTAGATATGAAGTGGTTAAACATCCTGGAAAGCATGGCATTTAGGATTATTGTCTGGTAAAAAGATGACCTTTATGGAGCAGTTATACAACAGAAGGTAGAGTTACTGAAAAGGAAAAAAGCTTTTTTTTTTTTTTTTTGCTATACAATGGCAATGTAATTAATAACACAAATTACCAGCACTTGCAAAAGAAAAGCAAATAGCTGAATTTTTGCCATCAATTTTAACATGCTGTTTTCTTTAAAGAATAATCAAAAGTGGAGACAAACTGCATTTAACAGCAAACACTTCTGCTATTGAAAATGACAGGAAAATAAAGCCTGCCAAGAAGTTCTCTTCTTTTTTAAATAATTTTTTTAAAAAATTAAAAAAGGAAAAAGTCACCAAGTCACAGAAAAAAGAAAAATCAACATTCAAATATTAATAATTCAGCACAAACCCATAACAGCATACAACTAGGCAAATGAAAGGTAATGATAAATACTACATCTGACACACTGTCCTCAACTAACCCTATCATGCCTAAGGCCTCTAGCACACATAATACATAAGATCACACTTATGGCCTTATTCTTAGACACAATATAATCATCAACAACAAAATGAGCTGAATAGTTAATTATAAGACCCAGTTTTCAGCTTTAACTCCTGCTTTGCTTTGCTGACTTTAGTCAAGTCACAATGTTGGTTATAATTACTTTTTCTGGCTACTTTTTTTTTTTTTTTTTTTTTTTTTTTTTTTTTTTGATAACAGAGTAAAATCAACAACAGAGAAAACCAGCACTGTAAACATCAGGAAAACAGAAGTGATCTGTTTGAATCAGCTGTAACTTCATGGACGTTCAACTAATACTGGGCATATGTACAATAGATAGGTGTACAGAAAAGCCATACAAAGATGGAAAGATGGAAAATCTTCTTGGAGAAGATTTCTGGAAGACATGCAGATCTACTCAGTAGTAATCTGGGATCCAGGTATTATGTTTTGGAAGCCTCATGGCTCCTTATTCACCATTTCAAGCACCCAACTGTTCCTGTATAGAGTTCCATCTTCTATAGCAAGGGACAGAAATCCTACCAGTGACACTGAGGAAAACACCAGTTTTTATCCAGGGAAGATATGTCTGTGGCAGAGACAGAAACTGCAGTGTCTGTTCTTTTGCCCACACTCTTGCCAGCTGAGCTACAGAAGCATCAGGTTGCTCTCTGCAAAGTCTTCAATAAACCCAAACCTCAGAGGCTTCAGGAAAACAGTCAGCTGCTTGCTGAAAAACTTTCTGAAGTGCAACTTCATGTGAAGCTCATTCAGGCCCAAAGACTACGTGTTTAAAGATGGACTGAAACCTCTAATAGGAAGCTACTGAACTTACTCAAGGTAGTTTGCAACCTGATGTACATCAGTGAGAGCATCTAGAAGCAGAAATAAACCTACATGTTTGCTGAACTGAGCTTCAAGTCATACAAAGCCCACAAGTGAAAAAAGAAACACAGCCTTTTTAATCCTCTGAACTTCCCACAAAAGCAGGTTTGAGCTTCCCAGAAAACTGACAAAAAAAAAAAAAAAGACTCTAGCAGGGGAAAAGGTATCTTTTGTAAGGTAATTTGTAAGGTAATATGTAGACAAACCCTGAGAGTCTGAGATTCAGGAGGCCAGAAGTGAATCTGAGGGGGTTCCTGGGCTCTTCTACAGATGAGTTCATTTGGGCTTGCTCTGCCCTTATCCTTCTTTCTCATGCTCTATCTGTGGTAGAAGAAACCTTACTGGATCCATATATCTGGCTTTCACCAGCTTCTCATTGAACCCACAGCTATGAACCACATTGGTCAGCATAGGTAATTCCCCAGATTCTTTCCTTACATTTCATGGATAGATTTTTTTTCTTTCTCTTTGTGCATCACAGGAGCATTTTAAAACTTACACCAATTAACATGGGGGAAATACTATGTTCACCTCCCTTAGCAGCCACTAATACATTACTTTGGAAACAGTCATGTAGCAGTGGCAGAAACCCAATGTTTCTTTGCTCCTCTGGACAAAGGGGCATGAGAAGAGGGTGAGATAAACTTCACCTGGCACAGCCTCTTTCAGGAAACTGCTCCTTCCAGGCTGAGGAAACCTAAGCTGAATACTGAGAAACAACACAGTTTGCATTCCACTTCTCCCTTGGCAGCTGTATATTAAGACCAAAATGAATATGGAAGGTTAGGAGGTAAATGGTGGAGATGAGTGACACACTGGAGAATAACCACTTCTAGTTACCTGTGCTGACCTTACCTCAAACTTGTGGTGGCAGAATGGAAATCCTCTTCTAACAGAGAAATGTTTTCCTCTAAAAGCTTTCTACTATCCCTGTTATGCCTGGTCAAGAGCTGCCCAGCCTGGTGCTAGAACTGTTCTAACATAGAGGTTATATGAAGTAAAGAAAATATCACTGCCACTCATGTCAAAACTGGCAAATATTTTATGTTCCTAGAGAATGGGAGGAGAGAGGACAGTGAGAGGTTTCTGATTCTCCTGAGATCACTGATGTGTCACGAGATGGTTTGTGTGACCAAACCACCAATAACTTGATAAATACAAGTTGTTTCTCAATAGCATGCTTACCACAGTAGGTTCTTTTATATTTACACAGGCTGGACACATTCATGAGTGCTAGGATTATTTATGTATTTATTTATTCCCCCCCCCCAAAAAAGCCCCTCACAACTGTTATCCCTTTATCAAGACAGCTATACATACAACCCCTCACTTTTAGAATACTTCATTTATCCTTCTAGATCTCAGTGGAACCACTGGCTAGGCTTTTGGATACAAAACAAAGATATTTTTTTGGATTCTACTTGATATTCCCATCCACCCTGAGGAGACACAGAATGACATATAAGCACGCCTGCAAAGCTGAGAAGGAAATGCTGCAGCCTTGTAAAATTAGCAGCTGCTGACCCCTAACTAATCTGCAATACCAGGATTTTTCAACCTCATTAATGAAGCAGGATACAGAAATATGAGATACTCTGCAAAAAACAAACAAACAAACAAAAACTACTTATACAGCAAAGGCAGCTTTCTAAGCAAATTATCAGGGCCTTGTTATGGATTCACTGTCTACAAACTTTGCAACCTACTGAAAGAACAGAAATGAAAAGTTGTGTGATGAAGCTGGGTAGATTTCATTACTTTCTGTGTACATCCTTTCAGCACTAAGTTACTAAAAGAGCATTTTATTACAAGTTGATGGGTCATTTTGTGAAACTGCAGCACTTTAGTCAAAAATAACTCCCTGATAAAACAGCATGAGTAATAGAGCCACTTTCTGCACAAATAAATATATGAAGATTTTTCCTGTAGTAACTAACCATATTGCAGAATAGTTTAAACTTTATTCCACATATATACAATACCACCTTTTAGGATGCTGCTGAAGTTTGTGCTGTTTGAGCACAGGTATCTGCAAGTGCAGCATTTTTGATTTATTTATTTTTCTTTAGGGTGGTGAACAGTATGGTTAGGAGCCATCATTATTATTGCAGAAGTTTAAGCCTTTGTATTTACAGTCTTTATTAGATCTGGGCATTAAAAGTTGAAAAGTACTGCACATCTGCTGAAAACCTTGAACACAAGCTTCTTCCCATACACAAATGCCTCTTCATTACAATTCCTGCTCTGCCAGAAGAACTTCTTTGTGCTTTTGCTTCATCATGGAATAATTTCTTTCCTTTCTTCACAGGCTGGAATGGGTTTAACTCTCCCCATAGCAGCCCATATCATGGCTGGGTGGGCAGGAGGGAAGGTGGGGACACCACTAAGACAGTTGACCCCAGCTGACAAAGGAAACCTCTCTTGCCATACAGTGTCATGCTCAGCAATAAAAGCTAAGAGAAAGGAGAAGGGTGTCATTTGTTCTTAATTATTTGATTTTTACCAAGCAGATGCTACATGTACTGAGGCCCTGCTTTTCCATAAAGTGATTGGACATCACGGAATCACAGAATTACCTTGGTTGGAAAAGGCCTTCAAGATCACCAAGTTCAACAACTAACTTCCTCTATAGGACTCCAAAGTACCTAAAGGATTGGTGACTCCACCACTGCCTTGGGCAGCCTGTTCCAAAGCCTGATAACCCTTTTGGTGAAGAAATTCTTCCTTACATCCAATCTAAACCTCCCCTGGTGCAGCTTGAGGCCATTACCTCTTGTTCTATCACTTGTAACTTCATTGAACAGACCGATCCTACCTCTTTACAACCCCTTTTAAGGAAGGGAGTAGATGCTGATGGGAAGTAGAGTATACATTCTTTTGCTTTGTTTTTCTTCATTAAACTGCATCTATCTTAACCTAGATTTTTTCACGTTATTTTGTCCCCCTGTCCTGCTGAGGAGGGACTGAGAGAACAGCTGTCTGGGCATCTGGGTGCCAGCAAAGGTCAACCCAACAATCAACAACAACTTTCCTTTCCTCTGTCTTTACAGAGGAGATTACAGGCCAGGAATGCTCAGCCTGTAATACCACCACGAGGCCACTAAACATCTAATCATTGGAGCTTCTCCACTTGTCCTAGAGATATGTCACACATTTTATAGTTGATAAATGTCCTCTCCCCTGTGTGCTCTGGATGTTAAGTGTAAAGGCTGAGGAAAAGGGCAAACAGCTGCTGTCCTGACGCCAGTCTTTGTGGCAGCACTGATAAAGCACTGCTTTTCTAAACAGTGCTGGAAGACTCATCACTTTGTTCTCTATGTTGCAAACATTTGGAGACTATTAAGACGTGGTCTGACTTACCTTTCTTTACAGTCTGTTTTAATCAGGTAGGCTCGTATCTCGCATGTTTTTATGGCAGTCCTCAGACAGTAAACATTACCAAGAAACTTGTTCAAAGAATTTACCAAATTTACCAAATAGGTCCATATCCTATTGATTCACTTCCTCTGAGATTATGAAAGTATCAATGGCTGAACACAGCTTGCTTGGAGAAGGCTTCTCTCCCTTGCAACACTCAGGCTGGATTTACACCAGGAGTATAATTACTGCTTGTTAATAATATGCCTTATTATCTCAGTGAGTAGTTTTTTTTGAAAAAAACATCTAATCCTGGAAAACATCCTCGGCAAAATACTAAGTCAGATGATGAAATTTGGTCTGCTTTTCCCCTTCCTTGATGAACATACTCAAAGAAAAAAATAAGCAACTGTAGTACTGCAGTCTGACCTTGTGAAACAGGAGGGATAGGTTTCTCAGCAGGGAGAGGGTTGGGATGCAAAGTGAGATTAAAAGAGGAACTTGCAATGGTTCTTTCATGAAAAGGATCTGAAATATGCAAGGAAACAATTGTCACTGTGCTGAAACTGCCTGGCACAGACGTGTCACTTAAAGAGTATAGATGGTGGGAAGACTAGAAAGACTCCAGAAAAAAGAAAAACAAAAAAACCCAAAAAAACCACTCCAAGAACAAAAAATTCCAGTTCTTTCTTTCTGTGCAAAAACCCAGCTGCCACTGAGCATTTGAAACAGACTTTTATTAGTTCTCTCCCTCCATCCCTACTGCATTACTATGAATAAAGTCTTTCCTTGCAGAAGTGCCTGTTACCACATTGCTGCACTGTGTTCCTGCTGCCTATCAGGACCTCTCTGTTCCCTAAAGCAGAGCCAAAGGGATTTGGCTTTTCTGTGACACAAAGCTCTCATCCCCTTGTTTATTGTGCTTAGTGACCACTGCATCTTTATCACTCTCATAGTGTGAACAACATGTTTATCTTTACTAGTGCCTCCTTAATAAAAGTTCTTGCCAGCTCCCCAAACAAGGCAAGGTATGTTAATGTAAGTATGTAATACCAGGTGCATCATTTTCACTTCTCCAATGAAAAGTAAATTGTTACAAGAAACATATATATGCATCTCCATGAACATGGAAATCCTGTAGGAAAGAAAAAAATCCCTGGCAAATTGTAATTTTTAATTGGAGAAGTCAGTCAAACCAAAAAAAAAAAAATAAAAAAATCACACATTCCATCATAATATGTACAAAAAAGTTACTTTTGTAGACACTATTTAGGGTTCTTTGCATAAATTCCTGGGCAATGCACAACAGTTTGCTTTATTTTGTTATTTTCTTTCTCTTCTCTCTTCACTGGGGTCTTTTACTTCATGTATGGATATTTTTATTCCTTGAACTCTATTCAGTATTCACCTTGATTTTCAATGCTCCTATTTTCTTTTCCTTTCTTCCTGAACAATCCAGCTCTTCTTTGTTGTTTAATGTCTTTGCTTCCCAAAACTAGCCCTGACTAACATGAGCTCCAACCTATATGTAAAAAAGAAGCAACATCACTAACAATTCTCTGTTAAAATTAATAAAGCTTCCCTTGGGATAAAATGAAATGGGGGTGGAGAAATCACATTTTCAGAAGAAAATTTCTGGTAATTAATAAGAAAGTTTAATGGTGATATTATAATTTAATACCTACACCAGATAGCTGTTAAAATATAGTTTCATATATTAAAACCTTTTCCTAGCCAGCATGATTTACTAACCAAAAAAAGCTAATTGCTACAGATGCTTCATCAAATTTAAGCAACATGATTTTGTTGTTCTGCTGCTGCTGTCAGCTGTGGATAAAAGGGGCATTGGCTGTAAAATAAATCACATACAGCATCTTTCAAACTGTTTCATACTAGTTTCACACTACTGGGAGACCTTGCTTCCCTCCAACTTTTTTCCTGTTTGTTCAGTTAAAAGAAAACACACCTCTGCCTTATTAAATCACACTCTGGAAACAATGAATTTCAGAGACAAATGAGGGTCTGTGCTCTTACTGCTTAGAAACTCCTGTTCATTCTTCTAACTCGAAAACAGACTCCTCAAGCTCAGCAGAATTGCCTCTGTGCTTAAAATATCTGTACATGTGTTTATAGATCTACACTGTGTGGTGCTTCAGGATAGTCAAAATTGATGTACAGCAACTCTTTTCTTCACTTATTTAACATTCTGACTGCCCAGGAAAAATGCTAAGTGAAATTACAAAGCCCCAACTGCAATAAAAACAAATTCACCACTATAAAGGGGTACAAATTATTAAAATAAAACTGTTCAATTAAGAGCATATGAAAGAGTGAATGAATAAAAATAAATGAAGAATTGCCCTCTTATTTCAGTTACAGTTTATTTTGATCCCTTTACAATGTATATATATTGTAAATTAAAAAAAAAAAAATTACAAAGAAAAACAGCTTATATATTGTCAACTAAAGAAAGTTCTATCACAATTTTTTACATCCCTACTAAGTGACCAAAAACACGTTTATAGCAGCACCACTCTGTTACTTTAGAAGAAAAATTTTATTGAAATAGTAATGATAACATTCTCATTTCAGTTCACTAAGCATCTTTTAAGATATAAAACAGAATTAGCATCAACTAATCTTCTACTAAAAGAACAAACACCTTTGTAAGTATATTCCATACACAAATCCGTAAACCCACTTCAAGGTCTAATTCCTATTTCTTTTCTGGTGTTCAGAAGTGTTCATTCTGGGCTGAATCAAAGACAGCAAGAGCTGTCTGCAGGCAGATTTTAACTAAGTTTGCAGCATTTTAAATGAGATCCCGTGCCACTTGGAGTATGTTCAAATCCATATCTCTGTGCCTGAACACCTCACTTGTGAAGGGTCCAGAAATATCTTTTTTTCCTTACTACCTGGCATAATTTCACCTACTCCACCCAATCCCAGAGCTGACAAAGTGACCCATCCCAGTGTCCTTCCCATACTGTCTCCTACTTACAGCTGACCATGGAAGCTCCAGCTTGTGAAACATGTAGTTGAATGTCTCCAAATGGGAACCAGTGGCTGTGGAGTGGGTAAAAATATATGTACTATACATATACTTGCATATATTTTGAAAAATCACATTCGTGTTGCATGCTTCTGAATCCTTTAAAATTCTACAGTATTAGGGTCTGACTACTCTATAAGAAACTGACTTCATACAGCACAACAACCCCATGGGGAGCTCCAGGCTGGGCACAGAGTGGCTGAGAGCAGCCAGGCAGAGAGGGACCTGGGAGTCTGGATTGACAGGAAGCTGAACAGGAGCCAGCAGTGTGCCCAGGTGGCCAAGAAGGCCAATGGCATCCTGGCCTGGATCAGGAACAGCGTGGCCAGCAGGTCCAGGGAAGTGATTCTGCCCCTGTACTCAGCCCTGGTGAGGCCACAGCTCGAGTCCTGTGTCCAGTTCTGGGCCCCTCAGTTCAGGAAGGAGATTGAGGTCCTGGAGCAGGTCCAAAGGAGGGCAACCAGGCTGGTGAAGGGACTCCAGCACAAGTCCTGTGAGGAGAGGCTGAGGGAGCTGGGGGTGTTCAGCCTGGAGAAGAGGAGGCTCAGGGGAGACCTCATCGCTCTCTACAACTCCCTGAAAGGAGGCTGGAGCCAGGGGGGGGTTGGGCTCTTTTCCCAGGCAACTATCAGCAAGACAAGAGGGCATGGTCTCAAGTTGTGCCAGGGGAAGTTTAGGTTGGACATTAGAAAGAATTTCGTTATGGACAGGGTGATCAGACATTGGAATGGGCTGCCCAGGGAAGTAGTGGATTCTCCGTCCCTGGAGATATTTAAGAAGAGTCTGGATGTGGCACTCAGTGCCATGGTCTGGTAACCACAGTGGCAGTGGATCAAGGGTTGGACTTAATGATCTCTGAGGTCCCTTCCAACCCAGCCAATTCTATGATTCTGTGATTCTAAACCCAGTGTTTATCATATTGATGAAACAGCTTAAAACCCTGAACTGTATCGCCGTATAGCTGTAGTACTTCTAGAGAAGCCAGAGAGAAAATCTGAGTGCAGAAATCCCTTCTTTACAATGCACCAGGAGACACTTCTTTGCCATAAGGGAAGCCACGATGCCGTCATTAGAAAGTTCACTCCCTTCTGCAACTGATCTCTCAATGAGGAAACATGATTGGAGAGTGATGGTTTCTGTAGAGGGAAGAGAGAGCATGGCCCTAGAGTGGACAGCCTTGTGTACAAACCCTCTAAACTAACATCCTACAGACATAGGGACAGTCAGCCCTCATCTGGAACGAATACATGTGAGGAAGCTGTAGCCTGAACTTCAGCATAAATCACATGTAAAGCTACACTGTTGTATGTAAAGCCCATTGAATCTAAGCCAGCAGAGAAATCTAGAGCTTGTTTTAGCCACAGACATAAATGTGCTCATGCCAGCCAGCCCAAAGCAGAAACTGGCAGGCAGTAGCCTACAACAGCTGATGTTTCTCCCTCTCTCTCTTCTAAACTGAAGAAATACTTGTGGGCAAGCAGCCTGCACCAAATGGAAATACTTACAGTGGCAGTAAGATCCATCTTTAACAAGAACACTTGTAAATAATACAAAATCAATATGTAAATGGGCATTCATGACCACTGTACATGTGGACTTCAAAGAGCACCCATAAAATGAGGATGCTGTTGGTGAACAGCGGGCAAAGTTGGCAAAGTGGAAGGGAAGGGTGAGACGAGAGAAAGAAACTCCCTCTCCCTCTGCCAAGCCCTCTACTTGTTTTAACAAATGCGCTACTAGCATCTCCAAATGATCTGGCCCATGTGACAGCCAGCTCCCTTTCATCCAAGCCCAGACCCCATCCAAACATTGGGAAATTAGCAGCTGGGTCCAGTGCAAAGGCAGCAGTCCTGCATATTATCAGCATCACAGTATTCCTGAAACCCGAGTTGCACTGCCCTTCCATACCTTCATCATACATTAAAGGCATGGAAAGAAACTGATTTTACCTCAACAACTCACTACAAAGCCTGGATTTAACTTACTGTCTACTGGGACTTTGCTGGAGGAACTGGTGAACAGAAAGAAACAGAGATTCTTGCACAGAATCTTAGGTACCCTTGCAAGAATTGTACAGTCACATTGAAGGTGAGACCTGCAGCACCCCTTGAAGTAGTGTGAACATTAGTGTGGTCATTTCTAAGAGAAGTGCCCAAAGTAGACAAGAACAGTTTCTATGGTTGCCTTGCACAAAGGTGTGAATTTACTTGACACAGAACAAAGAAATGAAACTTCCCAAATACCAACAAATATCTCACTGGCACCTCTTAATCTCTTTGTCTCAGAAAGATAAACAAAAGTCAGGCAATTAATTCTAACTTCATTTTAGTTTATCTGTTAAATAAATTATATTAATAACCAACAACAAATACAAGAAATTCTTTTTCCAAGGACCAAAAAACCTTAATATGAAAGAAGATACTTCTGTGCTTCTTAAGCTTCTGCTCCCATAGACATCCTCTTAATTAGACACCCTGATAAGAACTCATAGATATTAAATGTGGTGATTTCCTACATTTCAGCAAACTAAGAGGAAAAAATGGGATGTATTCATACGGAGTGCAGTATTCCAACCAGGAAAGTCGGATTTTCTAAGCTGCAAGGCCATCAACACTACTTAGCTGTAAAGTGGTATACTTTTTATGACACTACAGACTACATGAGGCCCAGGGCAAAAGAAGCCCTGACGTTAAAAACAATCAGATTAGCATAATAAAAGCAGAAAGCAAAGCTGTAGGAACATTTGGGGAGCTTTTATTTTTGTTTTTTCTTCAAAACATTTCAACTACTCCAGCCAAAGTAAACACATCACGGATTAGCTCTCAGAAGTGCCCTCAGCCAAAAAGTAAGTTATTGTAATATGAGGGATGATACTGGGAGGTAAGCTGAGCTTTCATAGCCTCCATGACATATAAAGATGTATGGGGCTCAAAACAAAGGCACACATTAAAGTTCTCAGACCTAATAAAGACATTTAAAAGATGGTGAGATAGCTAGAATACCACTAATGCATACTCCCCTCATTGCCGTTGTGGAATTAGGAATGTATGATGCTAAGTTTCTTTCATACAGTTCCTGTTGTAGAAAAGACCCCCCCAAAAACCACAGTCCCTCTCCACCCACCCTTCCCTGAATCCCCTCAGCTCTCCCTGTTGCTGAACCAACACAGAAATGCACCATGACAGCATCTCAGGATACTCATTACAGCCAAGCAGAGTCCTGCTATATACAAATGATAAAAAAATTACAAGCCTCAACCACTGAAAACCAGTTGCTTATTTACAAGAGAGATTTACAGGAGGGAAGAACAGGGAAAAGTTTTCTTGAATTCATCTTAGTTTTGGAACAAAGCTTAATATTTCATTTCTTAATATTGATTCTTAAAGAGATTTTCCAATTCTGAATGGTAACAATGCAGCAGAATTGCTGTGCAGGACAAGGCCAATATCCCACCACCAGAAATCAAACAACAAACAAAAATACACATATGAAACAGTTAAAGAATAATTTGTTTCCTTGAAGTAGAAAGGAAACTCATTTTAGAAGTTTCATCCTCAGGCACAGTCTGAGACAGATCCTGGTGGCTCTCTGACCTCAGCTCACCCCTGTCCCCTGCTCCAACCCTCCTGGGTCCTGAAGCTCATCTGAGCATGAGGCCTTGACAGCATCAGTACCATGCTGTGTCTTTCAGACTTCTACACTTCTCCCAGGCCAGTAGAAAAATGATCCAGAAAGGTGTTACTCTGCTAGGAGTAAGCAGAAAAGCAGAACTATTAGAGTATATGGTGGGAAAAGTGCTCACTCATCTCTAATTGTATGAGAACGTGATCTTCAAAGTCATTCCTAAATATCAGTGTAAGATGTACCCCAGAGGCAATTTTCTGCACCTTAAATTAAGATAGTTGAACCTATACCTCCAAGCCTCCTAGCTACCTACATTCATCAAAGGGTGGGTTCTGGACCAGCAGTCTTTGTTCGATCTAGATCTAGGCAGGCTTGATGGGCCAAGGCCAATTGCATTGGCCAATTGAATTTCAATAAGAACAAATGTCAGATACTGCATTTTAGCCACAACAACTCTCAGGCTTGGGGAAAAGTGGCTGGAGAGGTGCCCAGCAAAGAGGGATGTGGGTGTATTGATTGACAGGAAGCTGAACATGAGCCAGCAGTGTGCCCAGGTGGCCAAGAAGGCCAATGGCATCCTGGCCTGGATCAGGAACAGCGTGACCAGCAGGACCATGGAGGTGGCCTTACCCCTGTACTTGGCTCTGGAGAGGCTGCACTTTGAGTAATGTTCAGTTTTGGGCTCGTCACTAAAGAAAGGACATTGACCTACTCAAGGATTTCCAAAGGGCAAAAAAGCTGATGAAGGGTTTAGAGCACAAGTCTTACAAGGAGCAGCTGAGGGAGCTGGAGTTGTTTAGCCTAGGGAAAAAAAGGTTGAGGTGAGACCTTCTCACTCTCTGCAGCTACCTTAAAGGAGGTTGTAAAGAGATGGGAATCAGTCTGTTCATTGAAGTTACAAGTGTTAGGACAAGAGGTAATGGCCTCAAGTTGCACCAGTGGAGGTTTAGATTGGATGTAAGGAAGAATTTCTTCTCTGAAAGGGTTATCAGGCTTTGGAACAGGCTGCCCAAGGCAGTGGTGGAGACACCAGTCCTGGAGGTACTTTGGAGTCATATAGACATAGTACTTAGGAATATGGTTTAATTAAGGTCTTGTCAACTCTAACAGTTAGATTCAACAACCTTGAAGGTCTTTTTCAACCAAGGTAATTATGTAATTCTGTTTTCAGACCAATCTGTTTTTCCTTATGAATTTCTGTAATGAACTCTAAATGATTCAGGAATAACCCTGACTTGGTTTAAGGCCTGCTAGCAAATTACAAAGGAAGACAGAGCTAGAAGAGAGTCTGAACTTGTGGATGAAAGCTACTTGGGGTGCCTTTCAGACAGGTCCCCCAGAGACACTTGGCCCTACAAATGTTACTAATGTAGCTAAACTATTTCCAGTTCCCATACCTGATATTACTTAGGAGGAATAGAAAGAGAGGAAAGAAGTATGGAAGGCATGTGTTCTAATCACACACCAACAGCTTTATGCTCAGTGAATTTCACACACTAGAGTAATTCCTAATCTGGGTTTTATGCAGTGAGAACAGGAATAAATTGTTAATCATATATGAGTGCTGCCCAGTGCATTTATAGCTAGTGAATAATTTTCTACAGTAAAATATTAGTAGTTAAACCATCAAAAGTGTAATTTGCTTAACTTATATAATGAACTTGTATCAATTAATATATATGTTAATATATATTTTTATATATTTATATAAAAATTAACATATAATGATATTGCTAATGAGCTTCTTTTTAAAAATTCCATTTCACCACAATATGAAATATATGCACAGAATATATTTCAGATCCCTCTGTAGCCAAATTCTTAACTGCACACCCAGCAAAAATATCTCTTTTTTTCAGGTATACCCCTCTAGACTACACCTTTGAGTGTATTCAAAAGGCCAGTTGCCTCTTTGGACTGAACAGAATCAGTCACATGTCTTTCCTTACTCTTTCTCAACGTGGAGTCATCATCTCTTCCAATGGACCTGGGCAGACCTAAACCATCTGAACATGAGCATATCATTCTTCAGCCCTTAAAGTCACTCTCCAAAGCTGACTAGGAAGTTTAAAGGGAAGCAGGAACCTCATTGCTTGCAGCTCAGCTGTCTTGTCTGTGTCTTTGGAGACTGTGAGAAAGCACCAATTAATTACAGTCACTGTCATTTTCTTTCTTGCTTCTACTTGCAATGGGCCCTGGACAGTCAGAATTTCTTCCAGATTCCCACCTGTTCCTTCTGTCAACACAACTGAAGATACATCATTAGCTACCTCAGATGTATAGGTAGTCCATCCAAATTTCCAAACTAGTGCATATACTTGTATATGCTTGTATGTATGTATATAAAGTAGCATATACTTGGTGGAGAAATGCTGGAAAGAAGCTACTGTTCACCTGTCACAATATCATAGAGAAATTGCACTCAAATATCATTTCCAGTTGAAGGACCCAAGTTGAGTATGTAAGAAGGATCTGAACTGAGTATGTAACCACCCGAAATTGTTTGTGTAGTCAATGCAGAAAACCAGGTATCTACAGAAGATCTCAGTCACACTAAGACTGAAATCTTTATCTACAGATACAGATCTATTATCTTACTTTAAAGGAAAATTGGGTGACATATGTTTCTCGAGCAGGTGGCCTTCTTAAACACTTTCAAAATTACCTGGGATGAATGCAGGATACCCTTTCTTCAGGCCAAAACTACCTCTTCATGTTCTCAGCTACATCAAACACACCAGGAGTATCCAGGATGCATAATAGTTTTGGTCATGTAATTTACTTTTGATCATGAAGTTGACTGGACACCTTGGAAACTGATACACATGACATTAAAACAAAAAAACAAAAAACAAAAAACAAACAAACAAACAAAAAAAAACCCACAACAACAACCAAAAAGCAATACAACAACAAACCACACTGCATCTTTTGCTACCTCCTCTAGTTTCAAAAAATGGCATTCTAGATTTTCATGCCCTGTTGTTCATTTCTAGATTTTCATGCCCTGTTGGCTCTGCTGCATGCTGCAGATATACAAGCAGATGTATTTGATCAGGCAATGGAATGGTCTGCCCAGTGAGGTGGTAGATTCTCCGTCCCTGGAGACATTTAAAAAAAGACTGGATGTGGCACTCAGTGCCATGGTCTAGCAACTGTGCTCCGGTGGGTCAAGGGTTGGACTTGATGATCTCTGAGGTCCCTTCCAACCCAGCTAATTCTATGATTCTATGATTCTATGATTGATGGGGTTTATACTATGGAAGCCCTGCTTGTTGGCAAATGCACACTTGAGAAAAGATTCCAGATCTCTGAGCCACAGCAGGAACTAAAAAAATCTGTAGAGCATTTGTTTCAGATTTACATATGACAAACACAACCATCCTAGCTAGTTTTGGTTAGAATAGCTTTGGTTTACCCATAAAGTGCTATTCTTAGTGACAGGGGTATCCAGGACTAGGCCATTTGAGCATAAATTCTCAATCTGCATCATTAAAGATAGAATTTGCAATCAAATTCCTTACCTTTTTCTGAGGGAATTGATTTGAATTGGGCAGCATATTTTCATATATTTTCATAAAGCCCAGGCAGAGTTTCTCAACTAGGTCCTCAGTAAGCTGACTTCATTCAGGTCCCAATACATTCAGACAGCTTCCAGTAGTCAGTGCTTGCTCTTCATCTGACATGTGTGACATATTTTTTGGTAAGCCCTACCATCCTTTACCTCTTCAAAGAAACATGACCTGGGCACACAAAGATACTAAAGACATCATGCTGGCTAAATCATAGTCTTTCCCAGGACTATGTTTTTACAGACACTTAGGATTTAGAGTTCAGAGCTAACAGGCTCTGGTTTACTTTACCTAGACTTTTGGTTCTCTGCTTCTCTTACCTAAAGTATGTTTGCACTGAAACGAGAAACCTAAAAGGAATATGGGATTGTTTTTTCCTCACATAAGACTCATCTGCTGAGCCACATCATGTTGCCCTATCATGCATTTAGGGCATTTCCTTCCTCCTACACTGGACAAACTCCTGCGTAAGTCAGCTAAGCTTCCTGAAGCCCAGCAAGCTCCCAAGGGTCTTATATATAAACTTCCTTTGTTTTGCTTCTGGAAAAATAATGAATGTTCCCACTGCTAAATTCCTTGAGGAAGGAATGAGAGTTGGTTTGGAAACTGTTGTATTTATGGAATCTCAGCATGGAGTTTATGAATTCTGGTTCAGTTGCTTTATCATGGGCTGCCTCAGGTGATAGATACACTGGTGGGGCCCAAAGGAGAAGTGATAGGTGGCCATCAGTTTCAACAGTGCCCACTGAAGTGGGACTAACTGGAGCTGGAGTCTTAGGAAAAGAGACAAACTGAGCCAAACTACTCTTCAAAGAATGAAAAATCAAGCAGGTCTATCAGTGAATCCAGAAATCAGCAACTTCAAATTGAAAAAAAAAAAGGCCTGTGTTTGCATGTAATTACATCAACAGGAGAGTGAGCCAGCATTAAAAACACTCATTTTCTTGTAACAGAAGATTCATTCTTGGGATTTTCCAGATGAAGTTGTACAGAACAGCAAATGACCAAAGAAATGCAGAATGCAGGTTAAACAGCAGGAGCCATCTAGTACTTAGATCACCAGATCTCTATGCAGAAAAAGATTCCATCTAATTCAGCAGTTGGTAGTTTTGGTCTAACCTTGAAATCAAACAACCAAAGCTTGTCTGTCTTTCCTTCCGTTCTTCCCAAATCCTCCCAAATTAAATGGCCCAATTCCATTTTCAGATTTCCTACAATGGCATTATACAGAAGAACAATGACATACAAAATTAAGCAAAGTATACTGTTCTTCATGATGAAATTTTTTTTCCTCTTACTCTAAACTGGCCTAAAATTCCTGTCAGATGCCAGGGGAAGATCTCCACTTCTTTCTGGGAAGAAATTTCCCTGCACTGCGGCACAAAAATCTTCCTTAATGTGTACATGACATTCAAGTTTGTGCAGCCAAACAAATGAGATTGGAAATCAAACCTCAGTAAGAATGATACACTTATCACAATACATCAACAGCCTGAAGATACAAACCATGCATTTTTTTCCCTCCCTTCAGATGCATTTTTCTAAGAGCTTGTAAAAAGGAACACCGATGTTTTTGATATAAAGAAAATTGAAGATGCAGTCAAAACACCTAAAAACTGACAACAAAAATTTTAAATGGGAGGAAAGAAATATTTCAATGCACACAGAAGATAATAGTTGGACTACAAAGTTGTGTGAATGCTACTGACTTTTCCCTGGTTTTCACCAAGTGAAAGGATGCCTTGTTCCTAACCAGGACTGGCAGGGGACAGAGAGGTGGAAATGGAGGTTTTGAAGCACATATCAAAACGCTGAAGTCAGAAAAAATTACTTTCCGTTTTCTCTCTTTCCTTCACTTAGAAAATACTGAAAACTGCTTTTGTGCCAATGGTTATTTTCTACCATGCACTTTTTGTTGTCACTTTTAAGTCCCCTAGCCATAAATCTATGGAAAATGAACACTCAAGACATATTTGAACAAATCTTCTCCAAAATGATAAACAGCAATTATCAATGACCTTTTCAGAAAGAAGGATCGTAACAGACATCCACTGGGATAATTCTCCCATTCATTTCATTTAAGGGAATGGCACCACATACAACACATAGGAGTGAAGTTTCACTGTACATTTCCTTTCTGCCACTGCAACAACAACCCAGAGGAGTGTGTTGATCCTGCCAATGCTCTGATCCTGCTCTTGTTATTTCTGAAATGGAAGATCAAACGCAGAAAAAGGAAGAACATTTTCCAACACTAACTCCACCTCTACCATATTAGTAGCTGGAAAAAAAAAAAAAACTGCATCATAAGCAGAAAGACAAAAACACTAAAGAAGGTTCCATAAACTAAATGTCAAGTTAAACAAAGGGAACTCCACTATCCCCAGTTTATTTGCAAGGAAACTGCTCCATATTCTAGAACCTGAGACTGTATTCTGACTTTCATCCAAATCACCAGAAGCAGCTGTATCACACAAAATTAAGTACTGCCAATCCTGAAAACTACAAATCTGTTCTCGTTAGATATGCAGAGAGAACATTTTAGAATCTTTTATTTGGGAGTATTTGGTGGGACCTTCAGATTGGCTGAGAGCTCCTCAAAGATCCATCTATTCTGTCCACCACACTGGACAGCTTCCCAGCTGCTTCTAATTCAAGCACTTTTTGCAAAAAGAATGGTCTGAGGGCTCCCCTACATCAGAGAAGTTCTTGATACATCTCTTCTCTATGACTAAAATCCTGACTTAGTGCTTCTTGCTCCAGAAGAGGACTAAACCACATTTAAAGCTCCCTATGATGGAAATTCTCAACTGGTCTGTTAATATACTTTAGGTCCTCTTGCACTGCCCTTAGGCCATGCTCGAACTCAGGCAGGTTGTGTACATCAAGTATTATTTTATGTATGAATATTAATCTTTGTAAGAGGTTCCAATACAAGATTGCAGTTAGATTTTTTAAAAAAATATTATGGAACTATTTCAAATATGGTAGAAATCTTTATGGCATCCACTGGAGAAAAAAAAAAAAAAAAACGATTCAGTTGCATTGAAAGTCATTGCTTTGTCAGAAAATTACAGATCAAACTGAAATTGAATTTCTTGCCTGAAGAATGGAGGAAGGGACGCACAAACACACAGAAATCCTGCCTTTTCTTCTCCTTCCACCTGAGCCCCAATTGCTGTCAAGTGCCTATCAAGCATTTGTAGGGATAGTCCCTGACAAAGTCTCTCAGAATTGGTAAGGCAGTACACATCCCTTTCCACAGAAAAGCCAGAGACCAAGCAATAAGCTTTTATAATTTATCTTTTCAGTTATAAATGGAGACAGATATGATGACAAATACACGTTTCAGAAAGCTAAATGTGTTGTTATAGCAGAATACTATAGGATACAAACATTTCCTTTTCCACCTGAGATTACATAAAAATACCAATACTCAGTATTGCTCACATGAATGGCCTGTTTCACTGTTAAAAGTCTGATCTTTTTATTCTTTGTGTGGTTTTGCATTTTTTTCCCCTAACGTTCTTAACTATTTCTTTCCATGTTCTGTCTGTGCTGGGATGTATTTGGATTTCATCTCCTTGGAGGTAGTGGTACAGAGATATCTCTGAAAAATCCCAGGCAGGGGACTGAAGGAAAGGAGGGTAAAATTTGTTCCATGGCAAAGTGCAAAGAGGACTTTAAGATGTATTGGACACATGGCTGGCAGTCAAATGATATATGGCAAAAACTATGCCACTGGTTCCTTTTATTCTTTGCTTGTGCACTTATTTAGCAACAACAGCTTCCATCTCAAACCATAAAAAGACCTATTACAATTATTTCTGATTGCAATTTTGCATATTTCCTGATATGCAAAACCAAAACGGCCATCTCCCCCCCAAAAAGACACATTTATGTATCTCCAGAAGTTCATATGGGATACATGTGAGTTTATGTTAAGGTACAATCCAAGCTTCCAGGACAAAACTACAAATTATTTCTACTGCTGTGCAAACCAAAGCAAGACAATGTCTGCACAGTCTTCCTATTATGCTTACCACTTTGCTTCAGTTACATGCATCCTATTCTTAACACCACTGGGATTTAAAATTAATGACCCACTGAGATTTATCTAGGGCCAATCACACCTCTCAGCATTACCACTTCAGAGGCCTCTGCAGCCTGAAACAGAGATTAGAAGGGCACTCAGAAAATTCTCATGAAGTTCATCAGGCTTCAAATAGAACTCTAGGACTTGCTTTAAAAGAAATCTCACTTTTATCAGTATTACATGAGTAAAACTCACCAGGCATTTTTCTTAAGGGACCTGCTTAGTAGCATCTGCTAGTTGCACCCACTTGAGTCCATATGGGTTTTTTCCCCAAAAAGTTTTTTTCTTCCAAAAATGCAGAGTAAATAAAACTCTCTCTAGCACTGGTCTTTATGCAGTGGGAAATAACAGAATGGATTATATGTACTAATGCAAAAAGTGCTGTCTAGAGGGATTGCTTGGTGCCTGTGGAACCGTGAGGAATTCAGTTGGCAACATCCCTACTAAGTGAGTAGTCCCTAAATTAATATTGCCCAGCTGTAGTAAATGAGGCAACTGGAATCAACTTTGCTCACAGCCAACATTACACACAGATTGCTCAACGTAGACAATTCCATATGCTCTTGTGTTTCCTTTCTCTCTTTTACACAGACAAAGCTTTCTTTGAGCAACCCAAAGTGCTGAGTCATGGAACAGTAACCACACATGTTGCACAAGACAGTTTTGAAATGAGGAAAAAATGTAGCATTTTTTGTGACAAACAGACCGAGGGACACACAGACACAAGAAATACAAAGAAATTCAGAATCCAAAACTTTTCTTCACTTAAGAACTTTTAATGCAGGGAAAAAAAATCACCAAGTAGATATCTAGTTAACTAGATAACTTCAGCCTGGCATGAATTAAACAATTCAACTACACACAGTTTTTAACAAAAGCACCACTAAGTACCTTTAACTACAGCATCATTGCCAATGCCACCATTATTAGGCTAGAAATACTGTACTTTAAGTCACAAACAGGATGTGCTCAGTCGTATTTGCTACATAGGATTATGCCAGCAGCATATATTTATTGAGAAATCCACTGAAAGATAACAGCTGTTTTAAAAGGGAAGTTTAGTTAAGGAGCAACTTCTGAGATTATTTTCAATTACTGAGATAAAATCGTGGCTTCTCTCAGGAGGAAGAAAAGGAAAGTGTCTTTTTTCTATACACTATATTGAGCATATGAAATCTTTAAGAACAGTTTGATTTCACAAACAGTATCAGTATCTTACTAATATTCTTTAACTCTGCTTTTCCCTCCCTCAAGTCATTTTTCCAATTATCTTCAATATTTTCTTGGATTGATTAATAAAAAGCAGCTCTTCTGCTGCAGATAACAGGTTACAGAATTCCCGTTAATGTTGAATAGGCTTTCTCTGCTCTCAAGAATATTAAATGATGGTTTTATTTTCTTCCACCAGATCCTTAGGGTTTTGGCTGAGCATTGACTTTTTCTGCACTGAACTCCTCATTGATTTCACAGAGCAGGAGGATGACAGCAGGACACAAGCACTAGGTTTCAGTCCTTCCAAACTTGCATGAAGATCTGCAGTTAATAAACCAGAAAGCATCTGTTAACTAGCATTAAAAAACAGCTTTGCCAGATTGTTTGGAAAGGCTGCAGATCTGGAAAAAAAGCCCCATCTTCACCTCCTCCAACTTCACTATCAAACAGGTCAGCATCCCGATTTAAAAATTAACACAAGGCATCCTCATCTGATGCATAAGGTGCAGACATCTACAGTGTCTATTTTATACATGTAACTTTGCTATGACTTTTCCTCATAATTGTAGGGTTTCTGTACACTCGACGGAGATATTCAGACACCTGGAGTGGGAAATTCAGAACCCAAGGAGCTGCACTACATATTCTATGTAAGCTCTGGTTTCAGGCATTTATGCTACAAGCCCAGAGCAAGTCTATGCAGTCTCTCCATGGATTTAAGCACAGTGGTATGTTTAATGCAGGCTGTAAGAATCACCCCAAATCCCTTGGCTATTTCAGCCTTGCCGTGCCACTTAGCTACCTGCATCTCCGTGAGGAAGGAGAAATAATCACAAACTGCTTCTTCAGACAACAGAAAACTTCAAAAGGTAAAGGGCACGATGTATACAGAAGTAAAGAAAGAAATAATATTTATTTTCTTTGGCATAGAAACCTGGAGGCATGTCATGAACATATATAAATCCTCTTTAGACAACTACTCAAGATACTGATGGAGTTGACAGTGCAATCTCCTTCCATTCCCATCAGACCACAGTTAGGCTCAAGCACGCACAGCACACTTGCAGCTCCAGAGCAGTTTAGCTCCTCTAATACACATCATCCATCTTACAATGTACATTTTATTAGTTTAAGAAAAAAAAAAGTATTAAAATCCATATTCTAGGTAGTCAAGTCACTGACTTTTTTGGAGGTGAAACAGGAAAGTCTTTATGGCTGAACATTTAAGGCCTTATTAGACTGGGAAAAAATCCAGCTCACCTTTGTAGAGAAAGTACTGCCATCCGTATGGTTTTTAAGACAAATCCAGAGGTTTTCCTAGTCATAAGGCATCAGAAAATTATTGGCTGATCATCTGCTGTTTTGGATCAAGCTGTTTTTCCAGCAAGATTTGTTCACCTACATGGCTCAAACGAATGTCTCTCTTAAAAATACAAAAAAAAAAAAAAAAAAAAGCCCATTGAAAATAACTCCCTAATCTGCCATCCTTTCAATAGAACTGAAGTGCTCTTCACACACATAGTACACAAGCATCTTGAATTAGCAGGGAACTATTTTTAAATACATGAAGGATAAGATATGAAATTAGTTTCATGGGGAATGAGAACCTTAGAGATTATTTACTTTCCCTTAATTACTTTGACTCACCACTCATTTAGCTTTACTACTACCTATCTCACACTCAAATTCTGATACTAAAGACATGAGACTGTGGTTTTTGAACATTCAAAATCATGGACCTTTATGATACATAATCACATTTCTCAAACTGACTTACCCCCATAAAAGCCAAATACAGTACAAATATCCCTTTCTTTGGAACAGCTGCCTCAAAGTAAGGATCCCCACATAAAAGTAAATACTCTTCTTTGAGAAAAAAACTTGAAAATTCGGACAACTGTATTAAGCTATTACTCTAAGTACAGGTATATTTATACTCTTATACTACTGATCTTATGTAATGTAAGGAGGAGCCTCATAACATAAAAAAGGAAAAAGTTAAAGGTCAAAGGGACCAAAGAAAAAGAAGGAAAGTAACAGAGGACAGTGCACTAAATAGAAAATAGCAAGTCTGAAATATAAAAGAAATGAAGGTCACAATATAAAGACCTGGGGCAGATAGACACAAAGGAAGGAGAAAGGAAGTTTACAAAATTGAAAGGAGAGGAGGCAAGACAGAAAAGGGTGAGGGAGACAGACATACAGATGGGACTGCTTAAAATTCAAACAAATAATCAAACAAAAAACAACCAAACAAAACCAAGACACAACAAACAAAACCACAAACAAACAAAACCCCTACAAACAACCACAGCTCTACATTCCTCCCCAAAACTTAATCTAGAAACCAGAGCAAGAACTGAAGTAATTCATATTAATTTCATTGGCTAAAGAGGCTTCATTGGATGCTGATAGCTCAGGGATCAGTCCTCTCTCTGTCAAGCAGAGGACTTTTTGGCAGAACCTCTCAGCTCCCATGAGATTAAGACTGAGCTGAAGCCATGCCTGAATGATTTTCTGCATTTAAACATGTAAGTAAACAGTGCATAGCATCAGCTCTGGATTTTTTAAGATGAGCAGCCTTTACTAGGGAAGAGAATTAAGAGGTACAAAAACTGACCCAGTACAACACATATTACTGCCACGATGTATATACAATTATGAGTTCTTGCATTAAGCTGAGTTATCAAATCATTTTACTAAGTTATAAAGTACTAATAACTCTGCTATCAGCTGTCAGTGACTGGGGAAAAAAAATAAATTAAGGGCTGACAAAAGTAATTAGCAAAGGAATTACCATGAAATAAAGTGGGGCTTCTGAAGGCTTTCCAGAGACACATGGTAAGAAAGAACCTTTGGGTTCCACTTTCCACAACTGACTATTGCACCATTCCAACAAAACTACCATTCCAGCTGAGAGAAAGAAAGAGGAGAGGCCCTGAAAAGAATTTCTCAATCACTTATTCTAATATAATGAATATTAACAGTGGACAGTACGAATTCTCTTGAGAATGGAGTGTTGCGGGGTTTTGGATCCCTTCTTCTAAGCTGCAAGGTTGCTAGGGAATTTCACAGTTAACAGTGTATTTCCATATGAATGTTTGAAAAACAGGGGGGAAGGGTTTGCAAAACTGAATCTTATGCTTGGGAGTTTTCTTTGTGCTTTGAAGAGAAAAATCGGATGTTCTTGTAAAGCTGAAATAAGATGCTTTCAAACTAAAAGATTTTTACATGAATTTAGGCAGAAAATGCTTGAAGAGGCACTGAAGGAAGAACTTGCATCTCTTACTATGTTCAGTAGTAATGCACTGGACTCACCATTATACACAATCTAAGTACAACAAGCAGTCTATAAACCATAGCACCTTTGTTTTGCTTTAACAGATAAAAGCAACAAGTTTATTTTGTTTTAAACAGATTACATGTCCATTTTTCATTCACCATTTAGAAAGTACATTGCTGTGGGCTTCCCAATGACAAATACACTGAAGCACCAGCAAGTGACAACACACTTTGTACTCTTTGACATGGATGAAAGAATCCAGTTAAACTTTTCTTTTTTTTTTCTATCTGGAAAGCAAAATATCTGAGAAAAATATTTTTTAGCTCTACTTCCTGAAAATGAAGCTTAAATGATGCTTTGTCTACATCTCCATCTGCTTCTCCTCCCTTCCCTTCACTAACTTTGGGTGAAAAGAGTGACCATAACTGACGGAGGACAGAGACCCTTCCTCTTAATGAAAGTAACTGACTGAATAGAGGAGAAAAATAATGAATACCCCATGGCTTGAATCGTAGGTATTCAACCTTGCATGGGTAAATCCATAGAAAAATCACCATTGAAGGAGAACATGTAGAAAAACAAGATGAGCTTGGCTCCATGCTCACACCACCGCCATTTATCTGGTTATCTTCCCCATCCTTTAGTATTCAAAACACTTCAGCTCAGGCAACTCTTATTTACTGCAAATATCCAGTAAATACAGACACACTTTCACTGGCAACTGCTGTGACAGCTGATCTTCACACCACAGTATTATCTTAATAAACTGTGTCTCAGCCTCAGGGTCTTTGTTCTCATATAAGTGACCCACAGTCGGTCACCCTGGATCTTATACAAAGCATGACAAGCACAGAGGTTACATGAGTTAATTGCATAGTGACTGCAAAAAGTAGTGTGCATCCTTCTTTTCAGCAATGGGTTCTTTACTGAAAACAATTGGACTTACACTGTAATTCAAGTTAATGATAGAACTGTATATGTGGATAACTCTATCATTAGTTAATGTTAACACCACACGAGCTCGTCTGTACAGTATTTGACAATGAAATTCAAGTTAAACAGCCTCCTCCAGAATGAAGACAATATTGGATTAATTAGGTGACTTGCTACACATTTAGAAAATGAAGATTAATATCCCTTTTATAACCATATTCAAAAATCTACAGAATAAGAACCGGATTGTAATCTGTTATTGTAGTGTAACTCATGATTATCTTTTGAATTACTCAAAAAGTTAAATCCCTGGAGATCAGAATCTGGCCCCATACATCCTAAAAGAACATTTGACTCATTACTCATTTAAAAAGACGCAATCTCCATCAACACATAATGCACAGGAACCGATTTGTTTCCTAGAAGAGTTCAAAAAACTCTTGTAAAAGAATTTGTATTCTGGTGCTTCTAAGAGACTATATTATTTTTACTGGTCTAAATGCTGCTTTTGCCACCAGCTGTGGAGTGAATGTCTGGAGAAAAGCAGAAACTGGGGTCCACTACTCAGTCTTTTCCTCACACGATTTCCTGAACTTGAGCAACTTCCTTCCTCTGACCCTAGACAGCAATTGGAAATACCATAAGAAATTCATAAAGCTTTTACTAGCTAAAACACAAACCACACACTACCAAATGCATTTTGTACCCTGATTATTCCTTCAGCATGGTCCAAATCTAAAAGCATGCAACTCCCAACAAAATACACAAAAATATCATAGCTGAGTCACAAGTCTCTGAAGAGTCTGGTCTCCCATTCTTTTAGTCTATTTTTAGTTGTGCTTTAGCAACTTGGAATATGTCTGCACAAGTTCTTTGAAGACAGATCAGTTTTCTCTCTGCCTATGCTTTGTGATTCTTCTGTACCAGCCGGGGCTGAATCTCAAGTTGTGTAACAAAGGATCATCTGTGAAAAAGTGAATTTATCAAAATGTTTCAAGCTTAACATTGCAACGGGGTAAAATGCTCCACATTGAGTTGAGCAGGGAAGAAAGTATTTTCCAGCCATAAACATCTGTGTTCAACTGCCAGTGTCTCCTGTAACCTGACAGATACATATTCCACTGTTCTGTCCCAAACAGGGATAACAGACTGACCATCTGGATTTCAGCTTAAGTTATGAAAGCATAATTCCTTCTGACCATCCCACTTCCTTTTATCCTACTCACTGTAAGGCTTCGTGAGAATCACAGACAAATAGAGCTGGAAACAACTATGAAACAGGATCAATTGCATCCTTTAAAGACAGCACAGTTGTACCTACCTCATACTTGAAGATTTCAACTGGTAAAAGCCTCAGAATGTTCACACAACACATCACAGGACCCTTCTTTATCCTTACCACTAGAAAATTTTTCTTAAACTCATTATTTCTTGCAACATATTCAGCCTATTACTTTTATTCTACTCACTGTGGGCATTGCCAATTTTTTTTCTTTGTATGTCAGACATCTTCTTGTTCTCCATCTTCATCCAAAGCCCTCCTCAATATTTTCCTCAGATATTTGGTGTTATGCCAAGTTAGAGAAAGTTTCCACTTGAACTGAAGCATCATTAAGCTGCAGCTGGTCAAAATCCTTCAGAAACCATCATTAGTTGCCTTCCTGAGATTGCTAATTCTTTGGGGAGTATCTTGTTGTATAAAATTTTTTCAAGTCATATTCAATTTTTTAATTCAATTAAATAAACTTGTTTTACTGAGGACCACAGTATAGGAGCAAAAATAAAGTCTTCCTCAGAGGATGTCTAAGGGCAACTGAAGGAAGGGAGCATAAATACTCTTTTTTTCCAGCCAACTCCTAATTACACAGATGGTTGTTTCTCACCAAGATGAACTCACCATCAGGACAAACCTATTTTAGAAGTTCAAATTTCAATTTGTCTCTGCCACTACTATGCTTGCTCCTCAGGCACTTACAGAATTTCTCCTTGTCGTACAGTCATCCCGTGCCATCCCTCAGAGACATCCATATAAAGGTCTGTGTTTTTCCTTACACAGAAACCACTCTCTGAACACTTCTGATATTCACTGAACCACCTTGCATTAATATAAGAGCTATTTAGTCTAGGTTTGGCTTTTTAGTTATGCACTTTCCTTTTCCTTCATCCATTTAACAGTGAACTGGTTGATTTAAATGTCTTTAAAAGGGCACCAGCACATAAGCTTACATCTCATCCTATATTGCTCATGCTGATATGCTCACAGCAGTGTTAGCATGAAAGGAAATTCAAATCCAAGTTTGAAATCTTTGTTTTTCTAGTGTTTAAGATAGGTGTAGTTACCCTGGCTGATTCTTCTAGAATAAAAAATGTTGAAGAGCCACTGAAACTGTGACTTCAGTGATCATCACAGCTATATTTCAATGATGACAGGATTGTCACAGCATTTCATCTTCAGGATTATCAAATTTAATCTTCTACTTTCAATTCAATATTCACTTTCATCTAGCAGCTCATCTGACACTGAAGAACCAAAATAAATGGATATTCTGCATCAGTTCAAGATGACCACTGGTCTTTTCTGTCTAGCTACTCATGCAACATTTGTACTTTAAGGATAGCAGAATTGTTTGATTGCAGTGGGTTGACTGATTTACTTCACACCACTCTTTTTACTCTTGGGCAAGATGAGCCTGAAAATTATTACTTTATAATTTCTATTTTATTTGTAGCAGAGAGTACCAAAGGGCAATTTTTTTCATCATGGAAAATTTAAACCTGAATGCAAGACCAGCAAGCTGGCCCTTAGACAAAGCTGCCCTGTCAGATGTGCTGCCTAGTTCCAGATTTGAACAAATGAAGCCTGCTCTGACCATACAGTTCTCCATTCTCTTCCTTCTCCTCATTCCATGGAGAGTGGATTCCATTAAGCATCTACTCCATTCTTTCATTATCAGTGAGCCTTCTCTTTCCTTCTCCCCAGAGCCTTTATGCAGTTACATAACATCCCTTACTATTTTCCAAGAAACTTAAAAAGATATTCCAGTTTTTCAGCCTTTCTCTTTTACTTACAAAATGTTAATAGTTTCATTCCCAGGCTGAAATTGCATCTGCCTTCTATTCTGCAAAGGAAACAATACAAACTACACATTACGTATGTTCTGCAAAATGATACAGAAGTTAAACAAATGCATTGTGGAAAATAAAACCGTGAAACCCAACTAATGACATAGGCACCGCACCTGGTTTCACATGTTTTCCTCTAATAGTATTAACCTTACAGAACTGGCAAGAAACTGGATAGCTAAGGAGATTGGCAACAGTACACCAAGGCTTTCACCGGGGGTATATCAGCTCAAGTTCAGCTCAGATCCCTCTAGGAACTGAAAACTTGTGCTCCCTCACAGGCTGTCAATGACATAAAATGGTAATGGCTATCTGGTTCATAGGAAATGGGAGATTACAGTGCAGAAAAAGAATCATCACCATAAACAGTATTTCTGCTTACTTTTAAGATATGAATAACTTTTGGTGGTTGTTCTGGCCAAGGAGCCTTCATTTACTAAAATGAAATTAACCTAAGAGGTGCTCATTTTAGTCCAGTTAATGGTAAGGTAACATAATCAGTGAGCTGGAGCACCTCTCCTATGAAGACAGGTTGAGAAAGTTTGGGTTGGTCAGCCCAGGGAAGAGCAGGCTCCAGGGAAACCTTATAGCAGCCTTCCAGGACTTGAAGGGGCCTACAGGAAAGCTGGGGAGGGGCTTTTTACAAGCCTCATTGGCCCAAGGGCTAATGGTTTTGAAATGGAAGAGGGTAGATGTGGATTAGGCAATAGGAAGAAATTCCTTAGTGTGAGGATGGTGAGACACTGGCACAGGTTGCCCAGGGAGGCTGTGGCTGTCCCCTCCCTGGCAGTGTTCAAGGCCAGGTTGGATGGGGCCTTGAGCAACCTGGTCTGGTGGGAGGTGTCCCTGCCCATGCAGGGGGGGTGGTCCCTTCCAATTGGTCCCTTCCAATCCAAACCATTCTAGGATTCTGTGATTCTATGATAAAGGAAATTCTAAATCAAAAATACTTTCCAGGATCTCTAAGTAGTCAGCTTTCACAGGTAACAGCCTCCCTGCCACTTTATGGTCTGCATAAAGACAGTAGAAGCCAGATGTGCATGAGGATACACAAATAGACCACCCATTTACAGCTGGTAAATCCATGCAGAGTGTTTGTTCCAATCCAGGTGCCTGGCATTCTTTCCTGACAGCAGAGGACCATAAACACACACATCTTCAGTGCATCTACAACCATAGTACCCTGGGCTGTGATCTCAGCAGAATTCACTGCTAAGCAAGGGTCACACCTCTGAGGAAAACTCAATAAACTAAGTGGATCGCTTATTCGGTAAATGCAACTCTTTCTTCTGAGTCAGTGCTGAAGTAATGCCAACATCCATCGTAAGTCATCAGAAGAGATTAATCCATGGAACTTTGCCACAAAAACACAGGCCTTTACCACTGCAGAATGAGAGAGCAGCTTCACTTGTCAGAAAATAGCAAGTTCTTACTCTATATGCAGAGAAGCCACTGAATTAGGATATAACACAATTTCACAGAACGTCAGACCAGCAAACTACTCGGAAGCAATCTGCTACTTCCAGATGAAACAAACATATTTGTCATCACTGAAATACTTCTTATAAGGGCACAAGTACCAGTGCCTGTTCTGACAGCACACTCTCATTCTGGTTATTGCATTCCATCTCCCTAAATTCACCCTATGCCTTTATCAGCTGCTTCTATTTCATTTCTTCTTTGCTTCCCTGTCAAAATGCTTTCTAACAGGTATGGATAAGTCTAAATAGAGGTGTAAAAAATACTCTCTATGTATTGTACCTCAGACAAAGCAGCTATGTCCTGATGCATTTTTAAGCTGCATGTAGGACACAGATCCCTTTAAAATCCACATAAATCCGTCCTGTCATATCAAAAGAGTTGTATACTATCCACTCTGACCATGGAGTTCCTTATTCCATATTGTTCCTTATTACATGTTCCTTATTACATATTGATGAGATCTAGCATACCAAACCCCACATCCTAAATGCTAACACTATGTTGGAGAAGTACTCCTATAAAAATGCTTTGAAGTCTCATTTAACTTAATTCTAAAAATAAAGATCTATTAACAGAAAGAAATCATAATGGAGATTGTTGTTGACCTAGCTTCTCCCTGAAAAAGGTGACAGAACAATAATGTTACATCTAAAGTACTTTTCAGTCTAAAAGATTTCATTCAACAAGTCCTATCCTAGACATACTTACAAGGAAGAGCTTTGTTAACATATACAAGTAATGCCAACTAAACAAATTTCATCACCAGCAACTACCAACTTGATCCCATCAATTGTATGGGGTCTTTTTTATATATCTTGCCCATTCATCACAAAATTATCCACACATCAAAAAAAAAAAAAAACCAAACTCCTACAAGATTACTGATTTGATCATTAACAAGCAATGAAGTTTTATTCTGAATCACTTGGTTTTACCTTATGGGTACCAAAATAGGCCTTGTTTAAACAGTTGGCTGTCAGGTATCCACAAAGCATGGCAGAGGGAAATCAATCTCCTCCTCTGCAATTGGCATGGCTGTTGGAAAATATTCCCCGATGGTATCAGTCTGTACAATGACTTTTTTTTCTGAATACTCACTTCGAGTAAAATGAATTGCAACAAACCAGTGTAAAAACATCATTCCAGGGTGAGGTGAGGGTACCTCAAGAGAAGTGCTATTACACCTTGAACTTGCATCTTCCCTGGCTAAATGTTCTCCTAGTCTACATGGATGAGAGAGACGTACAATGCAATGCACCCTGAGAAAAATCATCCATACGTCTCTTCTCTCAGTCTCTTCCAGAAAACATGCCACTGGTGGCATTCATCATCAGGACCTGCACTGCAGGACAGACTAGCCAGATCCCAGGAGACAGCTGTTATAAGGTCAGGGCATCATGATGGAGGGATCAAAAGGAATCAGTAGTACCTGCTATCCATCATTGCCACCTGATATGGCAGTAAGCTTCCTTAAATGACAAAACAAAATGCTGCAGAGACTGCTGACAAACAAGAAGCTGTCACCTCTGTGTTCTCTACACATTGCTTTGTGGGAAAACAAAAAAAATAAGACAATAAACCAGAGTTGCTTCCTAAAAAACCAACTGCTGTCTATCTTTGCACGTCCACCATCCCAGCATTGACTTAGCCTGAGCCTGTATGATGAACCTGTTCCAAGTCACGCATTTATAAAAGTATAAAACTCATTTGCTGGAAACTACTTGGCCAAAGTATGAACATTCTCTTTTGAGAAAAATCAGCGAAGGATGGTTGGCCCAGTATCTGACCTAGTTTCTCTTGAAACCTTCAGTTGAAACCAGAATGAAACAGAGACATGAAAAAGGGGTGTTACATCTTGTACTCCATCTCCTTGAAAACACAGAATTGCCTCCTCCAGTACATTTGCTAGTGACCTGCCTACTCTTATCTTAAGCATCTGTGGAGGTGTGGGGAGATCTCACTACACTTGAATTAATATAGCCTGCAATATGTTTTTCTGTCATTAAGTTTTTTGCCCAGAATTCATATTAAACTTTGATTTCCTCGATCTCTTCATTTCATCCTAGGTATCCTCTCACATAATACACTAAGACAAATCAGATTCTTCCAACTGCAATACTCATCAAATTTCTCCATGTAGTTGACCTATCCCAATATTCACAGGCAGCCTAGAACTATGCCTAGTTTTCAATATGTCCCCTCAAGCTGGTTCCTCCAGATCCCCGAGTATTTTATTGCTTTACTTTGAGCTTCACTCAGAGTGTCAGTATCTTCCTGTTGATATGATTTTCAGAGTTTTTGTCTGTGTTCACAGCAGACACTTACAAAAAGGACCTCCTCTCTGCAGACATGGTACCATTTTCTTGTCAGCTCAAGTACAAACCGCGCTGTTCTGTAATCAAGTTACACTGCAGACTCGTGTATTAATTCCTGCTGGGTCTTAATACTAGATCCCTTCCAGCATTGCTATTACCCATCAGTAAGCTCCCAACTGGATAACTCTTCCCCTGTGAGCTTGCTTTTTTCCCAAATTTATTCCTTTTGCTCTACTATCCAGTAGGAATTCTCCTGAAGTTCCGCTTAATCCAAAGCAAAGACATTGGTTTCAGAGGTTGCAAGTTTTGCTCAAGGCCCCTATAAAAAAGCATTTAATTACAAGCCTAACATTAACCACATGCTTAAATCCAGTTGATCTCAGCAAGCAGAGATGAGCTTCAGTATACACTAAATTAAATTTTTTTAAAAGTTAGGACTGCAAGTCAGTGCTTTGCTGAACCAAATACTCAGTCTCTGGAATCACTTGGATGGTTTATTTTCCATATTTGGCAAGAATTGACAGCTCAGTGCTTTCATGTTACAAGATTTGAAAATGAAACTTCAAGAGAGCCCAAACCTGACATCATGCTTTTGTTCCTTTCTCAAAATAAGAAAAGGAAATACTTAAGTAAGCATGCAACAGTACAGTAATCATTAAGCCTATAGCATTTAAGCATGCAGTAGGTAACTGTGCTCTCACTACCGCAGTACCCTTTTTATAAAAAAGAACACAAACAAACAAACAAAAAACCTCAAAATTTGAAAATGTACATTTATCTTGGTAAGATATGCATCATTAGCCACGACTGTCATTGCGTGGTTAAAGAGAGAGATGGAGAGAACAAAGCTATCCATGTCTTAATTCCTATCTATCAAATTCATTTAAATGCAATGGACTTAACTTACTGTTCCACAAAAGGTGGATTTTTAGGAGTAGAAGTGGGAAGAAGGTATTAGCCTTTGATTTCAGTCACGAGTTGACTCTTTCCATCAGTCTCCAATCCACATGACAGCAGATGTAAGATTTACATTCATCACCAGCAACAAATGCAGTTGGCATAACAGGAATTTTGTGGAGAGTATTTAAAATCACTTCCAAATGTCTTCCATTGTTTACAAGCAGAAGACTTCACAACCTTTCTCTCCCCTTTGTTTTTTGTTTGTACTTTTTGTTTTCTTTGCCTTCCCTCATTCTGCTGCCTGGTAAACACAGGCAGAGGCTAAGTGGGGACTGCAATTAGGCAGCCATACCAAGCTTCATCTGTGAACTACCTAATTGTAAAATTCAAGGTTTGGGAGAAGTGCCATCTGAGAAAGAAACAGAGAAGAAAAATTGGAAAATGATGACTTCCTCTCATTCCCTAGAGCCTTCCAAAATTCAATTAACATGTTTTAAACTAAACCATGCACACACGCTATGGCACTAAATTGCACGAATTCAAATATAGACAAGAAAGTGGCTGCTCACTGATATTTAGCAGAATTACAATATCCTCTGACCATTCCGCTTTCACCTTTTTTATGAAAGTGGCAAGTGGGGGAGCTCTTTTGTACCTCAGTACTTGAGATGAACCAGAAAAATACCTACAGCAACATAAATAAATAGCATATGGCTGCATACTGGATCTGTTTAGTAATGCTGTGAACCCCAAAGTCACTCAGTGAGCACTGTTCCCATGCCAAGCACAAATACTGTTGTTTAATATTGCATACATGATTTAAGTTCACTGTCTTCCCCACAGCAATTTTTTCATGTGATTTTATAGTTTCCCAGCTGAAAAGAATACCTTCACTGTTGCAGATTCACTGGTGCAACCAATAGGAAAACTACCACTGTGCTTACTTACAGTGTGATGACTGTAAACACCACCGAGTAGTCAAGACTTGCAGTCAAACTCTGTGCAAAACTTTTTGTCTCCCTGACAGTGGCAAGAAAGGTGGCAGAGACACAAAAGCAGAGAAACTCCACTGCTGCATTTTTTTATACAGCTACTCATCTGTGCCTACTCATCTCCTTTCCCTCCTGCAGCTCAGCATCTCCAGCAGCCAGGAGCACTAACACCTGCTGAAGGCTGAAACCCGACAGGCAGCGAGCATCACTCCCAGGTCACATCCACTTGCACTAATGCATTTTTTCGGATAGATGGCAGTGCACAAATTGCATCCGAGCTGGGTCCAGGGTCGAGATGCCATTTGAACACTCAGGCACTTAAGGTAAGGGAAATACTGCAATAGCAAACGCACTTTTAGAAGGATCATGGCTTAGGACCTGATCCTGCTCGCCCTGGGATAGTTTTGAAGGGGTGAACTGAGTGCCAAGAATGTAAACGTCACAAAGCAGCACTTAGGATTTTACTTCCCATTCCTGTGAGTGGGAAAGGATTTTTTTCTTTTAATATATTCTACCAAATATAGTTTTAAAACACAAAGCTATAGGATTACTAACGAGACAAAGTCCAAAACGATATTGCATTCTGGATAAAGGAGATGATAACTCTGATTTCCAAGGGTCTATATTAGCATAAATTTAGAAATATTAAGAAAATAAGAACAAGATATTTCAAATCACTCTTACTGGCAAAAATAAAATTCTACAGCCACTGTTCCTCTTTTTTTTTTTTTTTTTTTTTTTTTTTTTTTCCCTCTTCATTCCAACAGACAACGTTTCCAAGCTAGGAGAGCAGAGTGAAATTTTAACCATTTAACTGCACTTACCCCAGCAAATCCCTTTCTCACAAAAGGAAAATATTAACAAAGCAGCTGAGAGATATAGGAACATATCTTACTGAACAATTAGTAGTTCTGCACCTACTACTTGGGGGTTTCAGCATCTAGCTATCATGATGTGGAAGCATCCACCATCGTTTTGTTTTCTATTCACAGTAGGGGGTTGCTAGGAAACAAAATACTATTGTCTGATTTCATGATCTATTGCCTGCTTTTCCTGGCAATAGTCTTCTAAATCTATTACCAGATTACTATGTATTTTACAGAGAGATTAAGACTACCATTAAAACACACGCACGCCGAGAGGAACAGTTAAAAATGCTTCAAAATTCAGGGGGAAATGATGTATATTTTCCAGGTGGAGGAAGACAAAACTATCCTGAGGAAAAATGAACTTAAGCAGCCGTGTGATATTTCTATACGCACACACTCACACGTGTATCAGCATTCCATGACTGTATCTGGAGTTTTGCAGACTTGTCAAAGACTCTCTTGCTTCTGAGGATACAAAACGTTCTCTTACTACTGGAGAGCTACTGTACTGTACGCTGCAAGTTCTGTAAATACCACAAGCTGCAGAATGCCTGGTGTGGGTAAGCACACACACCGGAGTCATTTTTATTCTTGGAATTAAGCTCAGGGTTCCTTTCGTACCATTTTGGGGTTTTTTATGTAAGAATTTTTTTGCACATTTGGACAGATAGGAGAGGCTAAGACAGTCCCCTACACTCCTCCTCCCACTCCTTTCTCTGGTTGTGATATAAATAAATAAAAAGATAGGTAGATAGACAGACAGATGCATACATGCATTAGGCAGAGATCTAAAATTGAAAGCCACAAGAGCAAATTTCAGGTATTTTGGCAAGTCTTTGTAAAGCGAAATATTAAAAGATTATGAAAACAAGAGAGATGTGGATGCCTATCAAGGCATCCCCACAACATGACAGGAGAAAAACAATCGAATTCAAAGCTGAGAGAGATGAAAAGAGTTTGGAACAAAGCCCAAAAGAAAAAGGTTTTAAATAAAACCTACAGAAGAGTCATTTGTCTTTTATGTATATCTACAATTTCACAACATGCACTATTTCAAAGTCCTTTCAACTTATGTATTAGGGTCTATGGATTTTATCATTCTATTTTAGATTTGAAGAGAAAAATGAAGTGCAGTGCAAAAGACATCAAAGCTAACAGCAGAACTTCCAGTGATTTAAAAAAAAAAAAAAAAGTAGTAACATGCAACCCAGAAAACACACAATTCATGGGAATGATCTGAGAGCTGCTTGTCTCTCCTGCCCAGAGATGGATTTATTCAGCCTCTAACCTTTCTTTCAGAAACCAGGAGCCCTCAACAGAAACATATTTAGAATTAAAGAACAAAAGATTAAACACAAGAGAGCTTTTCCCAAACAAAAGCAAGATACTTCTAGCGATTAGATCAAAGCAAGGAGAGATGGACACGACCCGCAACCAATCCCTCTCCTCTCCGGGGTAGGATCTGGGTATTTCCCAGCTGGTAAGGCACTACAATAACATTGCCAGTCACAAAACAGTTAGGGCAACCAGGCTGGTGAAGGGACTCCAGCACAAGTCCTGTGAGGAGAGGCTGAGGGAGCTGGGGGTGTTCAGCCTGGAGAAGAGGAGGCTCAGGGGAGACCTCATCGCTCTCTACAACTCCCTGAAAGGAGGCTGGAGCCAGGGGGGGTTGGGCTCTTCTCCCAGGCAACTTTCAACAAGACAAGAGGACATGGTTTTAAGTTGTGCCAGGGGAAGTTTAGGTTGAATATTAGAAAGAATTTCTTCACGGAGAGGGTGATCAGACATTGGAATGGGCTGCCCAGGGAAGTAGTGGATTCTCCGTCCCTGGAGATATTTAAAAAGAGACTGGATGTGGCACTCAGTGCCATGGGCTGGTAACCACAGCGGTAGTGGATCAAGGGTTGGATCTGATGATCTCTGAGGTCCCTTCCAACCCAGCCAATTCTATGATTCTATGATTCTATGAAAACCGTGCCCAGAGGTTCCCCTGTCCCTCACCGGTCGCACACCAACATCCCATCACCTACAGCTTCGCTGAAACCTGTTTTTAAAGCTCTCACTCCAGCAACGAGGAGAAGGAGGAGGTGAGGGATGGGACAGTGACCTCCCGAGCTGCCACCAAAAAACTGTTCTGCAAACTGCAGGGGGGCTGCCGGGCTCCTCGCAGCCACCTAACCACGAGGGGTTTACATGCAGAAGGGACCCTGGGGTCCGGTCCTGCCTGCCTGGGGTGCATTGCCCACTCGCCCACCCACGCGTGGGTGGATGGACTCCCCTGGCGGGGAGTGCGGTAACCCCGTCCTTCCCGCCGCCGCTGCAGCATCAACTGCAATTAAAAAAAAAAAAAAAAAAGGCAGGAGAATAAAATAAATAAATAAATAAATAAATAATAGCACACTAGCGGGGTAACGGGCAAATAAAAACCCACCCTATAAACAGGCGGACCTCCGACAACAACAACAAAAAGAAAGCGGGCACCCAGGAGAGCAAACTTTCTGACTCACTGGGGAGACCCAGTGCCCAGGGGGGCGGCGAGAAGAGGAGCCGCAAGACCCCGCCACCGGGGAGCGGAACCGGCGCCGGAGCCAGAGCCGAAGCCGAAGCCAGAGCCAGAGCCGGAGCCGAAGCCAGAGCCGGAGCCGGAGCCGGAGCCGGAGCCGGAGCCGGAGCCGGAGCCGAAGCCGAAGCCGGAGCCGGGCGAGGCGGTCGCCGCCGGCGGGGCTGCGGCGGGGCCGGGGCAGCGCGACTCGCCCAGCTCCCACCGCCCTTCTCTCTCTCTTTCCCTCCCTGCCTCCATCCCTCCCTCCCTCCCTGCCAGCTCCGTCCCTCCGCAGCGCTTCGCCGGCCTCCCCCGCCGCCCGGGCCGGGCTGTATCCGCGGGACCGCCGTACCTACCGGCTGCCGGTGCGCGGCCGCGGAGCAGAGGGAGCCGCCGCCGCCCCCCCGCCCCTTTCCTTCGGCGGCGGCCGGGTCCGGCGGCTCTGCAGCGGGCGGAGGACGCCCCGCGGTGGCGGGGAGTGCGGGGCCGGCGGCCCGGGGGTGCCGGAGAGGCGGCGGCCGCCGAGGCACGGGCAGCGCGGTGCCTCTGCCTGTCTGTGCGTGTGTGTCTGCGTGTGTCTGTGCGTGTGTGTGTGTCTGTGCGTGTGTGTGTCTGTGTGTGTCTGTGTGTGTGTGTGTGTGTGAGCGCCGGGGAGGGATGCTGCAAGGGACCGAGGGAAAATTCTTCCCTCCTAGCAAAGCCGCCGACAAATGGCAAGAAGGCAGGTGTGCAGGGGAGGCAAGGCTCCCGCAGGAGGAGGAGGAGGAGGAGAGGGGGGAGGAGAAGAAGAAGAAGGAAGGGGGAGAGGGGCGGTGAGGAGGGCGGGCAGCTCAGAGCCAGGCGGCGGGAGCGGCCGTGCGGACGTCACGGCGTCCCGGGGACAGAGGCCCCGCCGAGGAGGTGACGGGTGCCGGGGCAGCAAGAAGCGGGGTGAAGCCCCGGGGCCACCGGATGCTCGGGGAGGTGGGCAGTGGGGAAAGGTTCCTGCAGAGCCCCGGGGGGGGGGGGGCGGCAGCGGCTGGGGAGGGAAGAGAACACCCACTCCAAGCCGGGAGTGCTCCAGGCACCTCCGACAGAGCATCCTGCAGCGAGCTGTCCCCGAAGCCTCCTCTCAACAGCCTCCCCCCCCCCCTCTTTCAATCCCCCCCCTCGCTCCAGCCGCCGTTCACAGCATCCTGTGCATCTTTGGGAGCTACACCCCATCCGGTGGGATCGGTGTTTCCTCTGGAAATCCTCCTGTGAGGATAGACAGGAGGTTCACACCCAACACCCCCCCAGGGAAACCCTTGCAGCAGGGTCTGATGTTTTTGCTTATTCATCTTCCAGGCCAGAGACAATCGTCAAGTGCGACAAGAATCTGAGCTCACCTTTCCTTCACCTAGCCATGGGGAAAGTAGCCAAGGACAGCTCTTCCAAGGATATGGTGCCAGGCCCAGGGGGGCTGGTGGCAACAAGAGCTTCCTCAAAACCAAGTGCTTTGAAGTTTTGTGCCTTTATCCGTGTTATATTTACTTCTAGAGATGCTGCTGAACATTTCATCTGACCAGAAAGTTGATGAAAGCTTTTGTGGTGGCATCTCAGCTCCCACAAAATGTGGTTGCTGATCTGACCTCTTCCTGCCATTTGAATGGGAAAAGCTGGTTCTTCTTCTGGTCTGAATTCCTATGCAAGGCTGCTGTAAGCAGTCCCTCTCCTCTCTAGAGATGGTTGTGATTTAGTGCTAGAGAAAGCCTTTGTATGCCCATTTATAATAGGTTTCAGCACCCTTCTAGGTGACGATTAGTTGGTAAGTGAAAAGTGGCTGTGGCTGAAAGGTGGAAACTAACATCAGATCTTAAATATTGCACGTGGCAGCTATGATTTCTGGTGGTAAGCAGAAAATCTGATAGAAAAATCTCCTGCCTCTCTTTTTCCACAGTACTTCTTCCACCACAGAGGTACTGAATTACATCCACAGGTATTCAGCTAATTACACATGCTCACCAGCCCATTGATTTGGGTTTACCAGCAAGCACACTTATGCAACAGAAGCAATTTCCACACCACTGGGCTCATCTGATTTAAACAATACTGGCTTGTGTTGCCTCTGTGTGTAGCTTTTTTCCCTTGGCTGGCGGGGTTAGTGTCACAGTTTCAGTTTGAGAAGTGACAACAAATAATACTGACACAAATTACACCGAGCAACACAAGGACACACGTGTGGAGGACAAAATACAGAAATTAATGCCCTGTTTTAGGTAAGTGCTGACTACCTCTGCTGAGGGGAAGGAGCCACTCTTGGCCCAGCTCTGCAGATGTGGATTCCTTGTTTCCTGACTGGTTCTTGCTCTGCTTTTCCGTGGTGATACAGGTAGTGATAGAAAGGAAAAGTTGCCAGAGGCACTTCTGTTAGATGTAGCCCTGATGAAAGTAAGATGTAATTGTAAACTGGCCACCCTTTTCTGTATTATTTACAGTAAAACACATCTTTTAAAGCACAAGCCCTAAGCTTGTTCATTCTTAAGCAAGAACATTTTGAAAAGCACAAAAAGAACTCATGGGGAAATTTATGTACAACTCACATTTCACACATAGGGTAAATCAGTTTGCAGGACTAGTTAAAAAAATCACACAGACTCCAGTGTCTGAATGTATTTTGAAGTTTTGTGCCTTTATCCGTGTTATATTTACTTCTTCATCTCTTTCTCCTAACGCTGAATGCAATAGTGTTTAGAAACACACATAAAAAAACACAACACAGACATTTTAAACACACTCCCCTTGACCATTGCCTAAGCCTTGGTTGATACAAAGCAGAGGTAAAAGAAAACATCACTGCCAGTCTTGGTCTTGTTTAAGGTAACTGTCTGAAGCCTGAAAAAACTTTAGAGGGTTATTTCATTATGTCAATGTAGGGTTGTCCCCTGCTCTCCTCCCACAGAACTGCCTGGACAAGTGTGTGTACAAAAACAAACATGCACCAATGTTCAGAAACAAGTGTCACTTCTTTTGTGTGATTTTCACTAGCACTGTCAGCATTTATTTTCAATTTGTAGGTTGGTATAATGCCCAATTCCAGAAAAGACCTGACTTGGTTATGCTCTGAGTAGCTCTTGAGAAGTTGCTGGCTTGCCCCTGAAGACTTTCTGGTCTAATTTTTTTTTTTTTTTTTAATAGCCAAAGGATTATCTTTCTTCATTTAAAGAAGGACTCATTTTAGCTGCTGCATAAGCATGCATTATATCCAAAGACTTCAATCAAAGCTGCACAGACATATCTGAGAGCACAATTAGGCCCTCTGGATCTTTTAAATCTTAAAAAATAGTCATGTGTAATTCCTTCCTCTGTGGATCCTGCAAGCTTTACGAGAATTTTTCAAAGCTGTAAATTCCTATTTATCCACTAAGAGGCTCAAAGGCAATCTTCCCCTAATGGAAATAGAACTGTAAAGCTGAAACATTAATATACACAATATGATAACATTACTCAAGAATAGACACGTAGGAGCCAACGAGAGGGCATGGGGGCTGTGCTGCTACAGAGCCAGAGCCAGAGCCAAGCAGGTTTGCTCTGCTCACTCAGCTTCCTGCACATGGATTTTGCTATCTGATTTATATTAGCAATGTATGATTCTCTCATAAAAAAAAAATAAAAAACCATCCGACCTTTGAATCCCTCATCTGCATTGGCTGGCAGCTGGTATTGGTGAATCAGAGGGCACAGTTTGCTCTAAATACGAGACAGCTATTCTTCAATAACCATGCTGTTAATATGCAAATCTCAGTCCTCTGTCGACTGTAATCTCCCTCCACTGATTTGCTTTGGTGATGAAAAAAATTCAGGTTATTCGATAGCAGGCAAAATGTGCTTTTCAGGTTCCCCCTTAAGACGAAGTGTTATGAAGCCTTGAGAACATACATGCTAGAGACAGACAACAACAAAGCAAGACAAAAAGAAACCAAGAAAATGTGATTAGAAACATGATATAAGGGAAAAATATGTGTTTAAAAATTCTCCTGATTCCCTTTCTTCTTCCTGGCTTTCTCTTGGGAGTTTTGCCAGTGACTGCAGATGGGCCATTTTTGTTCATTTCTTTCTCAGCCTTTGCCTTCTGCACACAATGGCATGCCTGAGTTGACTTGAATTTGGAGTGAGAATGTCATTTCTGTACTGGAAGACACGCACGTGTCTTGGGTTAGCTTTGCTGGCCTGCAAATGGAATGGTAGGAAAAAATATATCAATTTGTATTGATATAAATATTGATATCAAAAGGTGGATGGAGCAACCGAGCAAAAAACAACCTATGATTCAATTCTTTAAATGTCATTGCAAAAACCAACCACTTCTATCAGCACCAATACTGGGATATTCTTCACAGAACTCCAAGCTTAGCAAAACACTGAGCTTCACAGGACCTTTTCTGCAAGGCATGAGTTGATGGGAATGCTCATACCAGCTCAAACTGTTGAGACAAACATTTCATTTTCCATCAGAGTCCAACATGTCATAAAGAATAAGATGTGTTCTTTATTACATGGTATAAAAATTAAATAATTCTATCAACTCTGGAAGAGAAAATTCTGAGGAACCTTCACAGAGCTGAGTTGGGCTCAGGGATATCCAAAGCAAATGTGCAGCCACACTATTCCTCTCTGTTTGACTTTATTTTGTAGATTTTTCTTCATTCATGCAATTCCCTTTTCCCTGAAATATAGCACCTGACAAACTGCATTGTCTTCCCTCCTGTCAGATGCAGCCAGCTCTCCTGCTTCTTTCCCTGAAGTGGCAGATGAGATCAGGTTAGTAATTTCTTAGATGTATGTATGTGGGCTGAAATCACGGTCCCAGTGAAATCAATACGAGTTTTATCATTGGTTTTGTCACAGATGTGATTTTGCTTCTTGGAATTGGCAGCAGAGTATTTTTGAAGGACTGGACAATGACTGCAATTTCCAGATGAGCTGAAGAAGGCCAGCTGCTGTTGGCATACAGGGACTGACCCTTCTCTTCCCTCAGGCTTTTTGCCAAGGGGGAGCTAGGTTATTTTGAGCAGGTGGACAACCCCTTTGATTAAAAAGAAGCAGAGTTCTGAGAAATAAGGTAACCTTACCTGTGTTTCCCACAGGGAATGTAAGGCAGCTCCATGTACAAACTATTAAGCAAAGAGTGAAGCGTACACACCTGTGCATTAAGACCCTTATAGGGTTGCCTGACTGCAAGTCCTTGGACACCTAGGAAGGGATGGAGGACTGAGCTCAGAGACGACTTCACACAGGGCTTTTGATTAATTTGCCACAAAGAAGGAAGTTATATAAAAAAAAGATGGACCATTTTTGGTTTTTCTTTTCCTTCTTTTTTTTTTTTTTTTTTTTTTTTTTTTTTTTTTTTTTTTCCTCCATCTCACACATTTCAGACAAAAAGATAATGGGAAAAATACAAGCAGAAATGAAGGGATATGTCTGAAACTAAAGGGTAGAAGGAAAAGACAAGAACCACATAGACTTTCCAGAAAAAAGGTCAAACAGTGACCTCCACACAATTTAATACCACATCAGCTACTATAAAGCAACTTTAATATTATTCTGTCAGTAAAAAAAGCCTGGAAAATGCACTATGTAATCAATTTATCCGTTTGTTTTGGTTTTTTTCTTCAGTGGCATTACCATCTCTTTCAAATATACATAAGGATTCTCATTTAATAGATACTACTACGGCTAGGTAATAATTAACTCTTAAATGTGTTCTCCCTGGTCTCACTCTAGGGGAAAAAGAAAAAAAAAAAAAAAAAAAAAAAAAAAGAAAAGTCCACATGCTTCAGCTGTCAGAGCTACAAGCACATTCAACCAGATAATTGACACAACCGTTGAGCCAGCACAGTGTTAACTCTGTTTTAAGCTTCCTCAAATCATCTGGCTTTAGAAACCATGTAACTTAATTGGATTGCTACAGACCTGACAGCTCCCCGGGTACCGGATCGCATCGTTACTGTATGATTGGATACATACGCTAATGCTGTCAGGCCTGAGAACTCTCCCCGGGCCTGCAGCTCGCCTTTCATCTTCCAGACACCGACAGAAAAGGAAAACAAGTGTTCACCCCCTCCCTAAATCTGAAAAATCAAGCTGGGGAGAATTTAAGCCCACCATGTATCTATCAGCAGCAGATTTAGGCCCAACCTCACATCCTCGGTCATGTAGGTGATTTTCTGCCATGTGGCTGGTTCCACTGGAGCTCCAGTTAATTCAAAATCATCAAAGTGATCACTGTTACTTAGGTGAAGAAAAGTCTGCTGAACGAGGTCATAGAATCATAGAATCATAGAATCATAGAATCATAGAATCGGCTGGGTTGGAAGGGACCTCAGAGATCATCAAGTCCAACCCTTGATCCACTACCGCTGCGGTTACCAGCCCATGGCACTGAGTGCCACATCCAGTCTCTTTTTAAATATCTCCAGGGACGGAGAATCCACTACTTCCCTGGACAGCCTATTCCAATGTCTGATCACCCTCTCCGTAAAGAAATTCTTTCCAATATCTAACCTAAACCTCCCCTGGCACAACTTAAGACCATGCCCTCTTGTCTTGCTGATAGTTGCCTGGGAGAAGAGCCAACCCCCCCCCTGGCTCCAGCCTCCTTTCAGGGAGTTGTAGAGAGCGATGAGGTCTCCCCTGAGCCTCCTCTTCTCCAGGCTGAACACCCCCAGCTCCCTCAGCCTCTCCTCACAGGACTTGTGCTGGAGTCCCTTCACCAGCCTGGTTGCCCTCCTTTGGACCTGCTCCAGGACCTCAATCTCCTTCCTGAACTGAGGGGCCCAGAACTGGACACAGAAGGAGAAAACATGAAGATGGTCTACAAGGCAACACAACTTGTGCTCAGTGAATACCCCCCTAAGTTGCAGACTGACAAGCCCTCAAATGCAGTTTCGAGTTTCCACCTTAACAAAGAAAAGATATCAACATTTCTAAGCTGGAGATGTCTCCAAGGCACAAGTGGTAGACATGTGCCAAATCATCATCAAAAGTCTGTGACAATTAAAAATTTCTCTGCCATTTGAGTCAGCAGTCACCTTTCTGGCTTTTGGAGATATTTTCAAAGAGAAGAGTGGTGTTTCAGAGTTGTGCTGTCCCTTTGCTCCTCATCTTCTGATTGCCCACTGTACTTCATTGCTATTCTGCTCATTTTGTAGCACAAGTTTCATTTTTATATACCATTCACCCAAAGCAAGCATAATCCTTGTTCTTAACTCTTAAATGGGCTATCCAGACATAACTGTCCCTTTCTAAATTCTTTTATGGAGGTAAGGGAGCATTAGAGTACAGAGTTTCTCAACTTGTCTCATGTTAATGTCATCAATGTTAAGCTGCTGATGATTATTTTGTAGAGAAATGTCTGTTTTTCTAACAACTCTTTCGGCTATTTTCAAATCAGAAAAAAGTAAACATTCCAGTGGGCTAGTCTAGTTTTGCAGTTTTGCTTTTTTCTTCTTTTGTGTGTGCGTGTCTTCTTTTTTTTTTCTTTTTTTTTTTTTCTTCTTAAACTAGCCATAATGACAGCTATGCAGAAAATTATGTAGAAAATTACCATTTCCAGACAGTGCTCTCTGAGGGCAATATCACCATTTTTTAAATGCAATTTTTTTAATACCCCTGTACTTTTTGCTGTAGGTTATTAGTAGTGCTTGTGCAGACCTATCAGATAGACTGTTAAAGGATTATTATTCCCAGGCTATACCATTCACTGAAGTAAAAACTCAGTCTGACCTACCTTGCTTGTGAAGATTTTCTGGAGGCAGACTAGAAAATCCTTGCACTGTTCTTTGCTATAACTGCATCACCATGCAAAGTTTCCATAAGCCATTAACTATCTTTGCAGTCCACCCACAACAGTTGCACAACTTCATCAAATAGTCCTCAACTCAAGCAACTCCCACCCCCAGTGTTGCACTTCTGTGTCGTAAGTAGTCTAGAATTTTGCTAGGAGGAGAGATCCTGATGATTTTACCACTTAGTTCAGCAGGCACTAAAATTCAGCCATGTCTGGGTGGTTCTTCAGCAATCCACAGCCGTGCTACATAACACGATGATTGGAAGTGGAAAATAAAGGTATTCAGCTGAATTCAATGACTGAAATTTCCATAGGCACAATGTAATTACCTGAGCTGGTGTTCTGCCAGGACACTGGGGTTAACATTATTACTCTAACAATACTCCTATTTATGGGCAAAATGGGAAAAAAAGTAACAACAGGATTTTTTTAATTGAACCAGTGTGAACTCAACTACTGTAGGTTGCAGTCCAATTAAAATTGACAGCCCAGTGAAGCAGATACACATAACACAGAGATAAAGACAGAAAATCCAAGTTGCTCTCCTTTTTCATGTCTTCTCTTGGTGGTTTTTTTCTGATGGTTTTGTTTTGGTTTTTTTCTCTTTCAGCTGGATATTTCATTTCACTTTCTTTTGATGCCAGGAATCTATCACTGACTGGAAACACTTACTAGCTTTTTGCAGACAGTTTTCATAACTTAAAATAAGGATGGAAAAATATATCCTGTTAAATGTTTCAGCATTGCACTTCTTTCCTTTTCTACAGCACACACAGTATTAAAATTACATTGGCTGTGAGGCAGGAGATTAGAAAGAGCAACTACTTGTAACCTTTAAAAGTACATGACACTAAAGTAACTACATCAGTCTTTGAAACACACACAGTGCATACACTACCAATTGAAAACTTATACTTAACCTACAAGCAAGCAATATGACCCCCTACCAAAAATGCTGCAGAAACTGACTCCTGAAAGTCAAAGCTACTTTATCTTTTTTTCTTGTTTGGTTGGTTGGTTTTGGTTTTGTTTGATGTTGGGAAAAATAAATGCTTGAAATGGTATAAAATACCTTACACTGTTTAGTCTGGGTTCTGCTGCCTTTATGCACACGAGTCTCTCTTTCTCAAACACGTAGAGCACTCACGGAGGTCAACAGGACTCCTGGGGAATTAATATTCCCTATGTGACAGAGGTGTTGCAAGGCACACTTCATTAGTGTTCTCAAGCACTCAGAGAGTCCTAGATAGCAGCTGCTCCATGCTGTAAGAAAATAGTTCCAGTCATTATTACAGGAGACCTAAGCCATGTTTGTAATTGACCATTGCCTGAATCTTTTCCAGAGTTATTAGGTTTGGAGCTATGCCTCAAAGTAAATCTGTTATTTAATAAAATGAAGAAAGCAAAGAAGCAGCAGGGTATGTTTTAAGAGAAAAACAGAAGCAAGCTCTCCTGGGCTGTATCCTATTGACCTCTAGTTCCATCATTTTTTCTAGAATGTTTTTCCATCTAAGGCATTCCCACTGAATCCTTTCCAGGAAGCCCTGGGAAAGGATACAAAGTGAGGTCTTTACTACGCTTGTAAGTAACATCTCTAAAAATGGTGGGGTGATCTGTGTTCTACTGACAGCCAGGTTCTGGGGGAAAAACCCTCCAGGCTTTGGTTGTGAATCCTCCATAAAATAATAAATGGTGCCATCTACTGGCTCTCTTTGCTGTTGATCAGTGTCAGGGTTTGATTGTACAGTATAGCTACAGCAAAAGCAGCATTAAAATACCAAAGAAATCAAGCCAACATGACTCTAGCCAACATACTTCCTGACAACAGATCCTGGAATGATTTACAGGGGGTTCCAGAAAGCAAAGAAGCCTACAATGACAGAAGAGAAGTAGGAGAAAGAAAAATGGCAACATGGGAGCAGGGGAGAGAAGGCAGCATTCCAGCAAACATGAATCTGGATGAGGGGTTGATTCTGAAGACAGATAAAGCCAAACTGAATAAGTTGTGGCCATCCCACCAGTGATGAGCCTCTTCAGAGAGAAAAGGAGAGTTTCTCCATTCCCTCCCAGTTAACTTACTATTAGAAAAAAATAGGCAATCATGATGGTTTTTTCTCTTCCACCCACTCCAGTTTCTACTGTGAAACAAAGAAGAAAATGTAAACAGCCCCAACAGAATAAATATACGGATGAACAGAGAAGTTATGGGTCAATTTCTTTCTCAGAGTCAAATAGTTGTCCTAATTTACACCAGGATTAAGAATTTACTCTCTGACTAATGCCACAGAAAGCTACATAAGCAGTGTCGTGTTCTGCTCTTACTTACACTGAGACATCTTGGCAACTCTTACAGGGCCAAACTGGACTCACTAAGCAAAGGAACTGCTGTAGAATATTATTTTTATTGGCTTTGGTGTTGCTGATTTTAATGTATGTGGATAATTTGCTTGAAAAGGCAAAACCAGCTGTAGAGCTATTTTAGTCTGATTTCCTAAGAATATGAGACTATTGCAATCACAGCATCTGGCAAATGGGGAAAAATCTCAAAAATACACAATTCTGTCAAGTGTTTCACAAAAAGCAGACTGATGGTGCCTTTTTGGCAGGGAAAGTACAAGGGGAAGCTCTTCTTAGACATCAAAAAAACTCCACCAGATGCAAATCCATAGGAAGGTGCTCTCCTTCAGTTCAGCTTCTCTTAAAATATGTGTTTGTCATGATATTCTTTGCTTGGTAAGAAGTAGATAAGCAGGACAGGATAGAAATGCAGGTTACCAGGGTTTTATTGCTATAAATTCAACTTGCACCAGAGCAAGCTACAGCTTCTTGGGCTCCACCTTCATCTCCTATCAAGGACAATCATGTCTATCTCTGCCTCACGGAGTTCTTTTAGACTTTAAAAGTGCACCAGATTATGGAAAGTGTGTCTTGACACAAACATAGATTTCTCCATGCATGAATCAGAAGTGCAAAGAGAGTCAGCAGCTCCCACAGCAGAGTCCCATCTCCACTCTTGGACCCCAAGTTAAGATTTTTATACAACCCTTAGATGTGTGAGTTTTGGCAGCAGCCACACACTGAGGAATTTCAGGCAATTCAACCCCATCTGGAGTTTTTTCTGGAAAGTGCTGGGAACACCAGAGTTTCTTTTTGTGGAAAGCCTTTCACAGCCCTTAAAATGAAAGGTGTCTGGAAAGTGAGATTACGGAACACAGGTTGAGAACTCTACTGCCATGTGTACAGTCAGGATTTTCCAAAGTGGGTAACTGAGGGTCACAAAGAATTCTATGACAATAGAGGTGCTAAATATTTTGTGATTAGCAAGCAGACTCAATCTAACAGACTCTGATTTCATGTTAAGTGTGTGTAAACAGTTTGTTCTCACTTCATTTATTTTACCTGCTAGGTCATGTCCTGCTATCACAAACCCAAAGTTCTACAGATTTGGTATCCTACTAAATACATGATCCTTTTTGTAGTAGGCTTTTATGAGTCTCCCTCTATGCTTTTCCTCAGTCTCAGATTAGTGCAAGATTTTAACATAATGAAGAGGATATTCCAGATACTGATTCCTTCCACCAGGCAGGGCAGTTTCTGTCCCAGTATGGGTGTGAAGAAGATCTCTCTTTTTGGCACCAATTCTAACCTGTCTGAAAGGGACCCCTCCTAGTCCCTAGTGACATCTTGAACAGCATTATGGGTTAAGAGAAGAAATCTAGCTTCTCTAAGAAAGACACTGAAAATTCTTCCATTCTCCAGCTCCTACAAGATGTTCTCCAGACAGTATGGAGGACTGAAGGAAGTGGCTACCACTGCTGTGTGTGAAAACCACAGCTTCCAGTCCAATTCTTGGCTCCAGGAACAGGCAGGGAGCAAGCATGAGCCTAGGCAGCAGATGAGAATGTTGCCAATTGGTCTGTTTTGATGCTGGGTGATCCGCTGGCAGACACTTCACACTTCTGTCTTTGCAGTGATTTGCCATGTCAAAGAGCTACAGAGATGGGAATGATAACAAAGAAAGTGAAAACAGAATCATTTTTCCTCAGTTGTGCTAACCAAATTTGCTCCAGAACATTGTGAGGCAGCTCAGACTTGGCAGACTCTTTACAGACCAAAAGATGTGATTTGTCCTCCATAGAGTGTCAAGTAGCAATGACCCTATGTGACTGCCACCATTTCTATTGCATTTCTGCTGCTTTCTTGAAAAGTCTGGTGAGCATTCTAAAAGAAGGAAAGCAGAATGGCCCACCATATGTGCAAAAAAATACCCTGGGAAAAACTACCATGGGAGCAGTGGTTCACAAGCACGGGATCAGAACTTAAGGGTTGTGAGTATGACAGGAGTTTTATTGCAAAAGCAAGTTTCACAATCAGAAAAGCAAGAATAAGACTGCAGTTGCAACTGGAAGATGATTCAGGAGTGTGCTGGAACCAGTGGAAACGTTCATGGTCTGTTCCAGCAAACTGTTTAAGTTTAAAGAATGGCAGCAGATTCCAATCTCTGTAGTCTGTAGAACTTCAACTTTCACATGTTCTTCTTCTCCAGATATTACTGGCTACAAATCCTAGGGTTTTTTTCAGTAACAACTGTGACATCATCTTCAGTAATGTCCCTGCCATATTTTACATGACCCAGGACAGTAAACGAGTGATTATACTGCTTTGGAGGAGGTATGATATGGGAGACTCTGTCTGCCTTTCCCTTCTGAGGAAGATTGCTAAGTTCTCTGTGGTTTTTAAGGTTTTTTTCTGGTTTTCATTAAAACAAAAGAAAATTAATCTACTACACTGGTTACAGACCAGCCATTTACAATGCAGAAAAGCAAGCAAAATATTTTTTAAATGGAAGGAATATAAAAGATTTTCTCAAACCACCAGTGCTTAAAAAGAAGGAATTTTACTGTCCAAGTGGATTTTTTTTTTGTATTTACCTCACATGGAAAAATGTCACCCTCTACAAGACCAACTTCCATTCTTTCATTGTTGATAAATTTGTGTATTCCTAAATACAGAAGATGGTAATAGGAAATGCTGGCAGAACCACCAGTGGAGTACCTCAATGCAAAATGTCATTTAAAATTTAAAGGCAACTACTTTGCCTCGATTTTTCTGAATGTGACCACATTTATCCCAGATAAACACAGGAATAGGTTTGCTGTACTATTTTGAACAGTGAGCCATCAGAAGTTCCCTAAAGAAGAAAAGCTAAGCTCCCTTATTTAAACCAGACACTCAGATTTTGCACGGCTAAAATTGAGTGAGTTGCATCTGTGCTGTGTTTTAACTGAAAGAGTCCAGCTGAAGATAAATATGTTGGTTCCTTCTGTAGCAGACAGAAAAAGCAAGAGTCCCATCTACAGGGTGATTCATGCTACCCCTAACAGGCATCAATTTTACCATGCACACTGGAAGTGTTTCTCCCTCCAAGAAGCCTAAATGATTAGCTTACATTAGCTAATGCTTAAACAGCCATATATTAGACAAGACAAATTCCAACAGAGCCAAATGGAACATCTCTAGGGAAGTGCATTACTGCAGGGCAACCCTGCTTTCTTAGAGCAATTAATTTCACTGCAACACTTATTTGAGAAGAGGGTGAATCACCTTCTTAAGGTACCTCTCTCTCACAACATGTGTGGTATGGCTAAGGTCAGGCAAGGAGAATCCCACACAGATTCAGCAACCTTCACTCCAAGGAGTTCTTCCTTGCTCTCCATTCCATTACTAGAAGTCTCTTTGCCGTGCTGGAGAAGGGGCTGATCAGCTAACACAACATCCAAGTGCAAGCCATGGAGGGAAATGTTTTGCAGACAAATTACTTGGAAATCCAGCACTGAAGAACTGCACTAGTGGATCCACTAAGGAACATCATTCCCAGTTGGAGTTTATTAGGCACATTTGCAAAAGTAAGAGAATTAACAGCTGCTAAACAGACCGTTTGCTTTCATGACCACTAAATCCTCACTAAAAAGGTACTCCCACTTGGCCATTGATTTAAACTAACTCTTGGGTTAAACAAGCATGTCCTAAACTCTGCCCTAAAGACCACTGTTAAACATAAATGATGAAAAGATGAAGCAAACATGTATTTCATCCTGGAAATTTGAACTCAATAGCCAAAATTTCCCTTTTGTTATGTCTAATAAGTTTGTCTCATTTCCCATTCAGGAAAAAATTCTCAACCAATGTATTTCCAATTAGACATTTCATCAGAATTCTCTGCTTTCATATTGAATGTTTCTAAAGTTCTAATTTTAGTATGCTAGCACATGTTTTCTATTAACAGATCTTCTTTTTCTCATTTATATTTGACCTTTTATACATCGTTAATTAAAGTTGTTAGCATCACAATATGTCAACTCTTCTTGTGTTCTATTGCTCCTAAAAACAATATTGCATTGCTGTTTTTCTTGTCAGCTGCTCTTTTATGCTTTTTTGACAGCTTTTGTGTTGTTTGTTTCCCAACGTACATTATTTTCCATACTTACGTATGAAGAGCAAACATAATTACACTAAATGGCATCAGAAAATTAAATCATTTGGGAAATACACTAATGAAAGTTCAACACTCTCTTTGTATAAGAAAATTAGCACTCTTGAAGGTCTAATAAGCATGGTTAAGAGTGTCTCTGGTGCCAATAACCTAAAAAGCAGTTGAAATCCCCTGTGTCATCAGCTAGTAATATAGTGTAACACCATGAAAAAAAAAAAAGAAAAGAAAAATTTAAAAAGAAAAAAAAAAGTACTGAAAAAACAACCCCAAGCAAATATCACAAAATCACTCAATTGAAAAGAAAGACATCTACAGCTGCCTGGGCAATGTGAAGGCGAAGTAAGTTAGATTAAGTTTTAAAAAATGACAACTAAACTACCTAGAGGTCTAACTGCCAACATATGATTCCTTTCCAACTCCAGGCTTATCAATGTGAGGGGAGTTAGACAAAGCAAATGGTGCAGTAAAGCAGTAACTCTTCTATTAGCTCCTGCTCTTCAAAAGGAAACCAAAAAAGCTTTGAAATTTTTAATTACTATCCCGCTGAAAATGGACCAAGCATGTTCTGCAGCTTCTTCTTAGGTATAATTCAGAAGCACCAAAGGAGTCAAACCCAACAAAACATTATTATTGCTACTGTAAGAAGTGAAGTGGTGTTACAATGAATGTAATGAGTTGCTTCTGATTTCATACTTTGATCCCTCTTTGAGTAGTGAGGTGTTTCTTTGTTGTTTTGTGAGTGCTAATTGCTGCAGTGCTGTGTTAAATCATTGTTATGCTGGATTCCTCAAGCAGCAGGATGGATAATTAAGTAATTACAAAGGAAAAATTAATTAAAATGGTTATGGCTATAGAAATGAGATTTTTCCAGCAGTTCAGGGAGGAGTTGTATACAGTTATGCAAACAATCTGTTGAAAACTTTCTTTTTTTCCCTAGAAGATCAAATCTTTTGTGCACAGTTTCTCTCAGCAGCAGACCAGGAAATTACAACAACTGCACCAGGATGAGTTTTTTCTCCACATTCTAATCCTGGTACAATTCAAAGTTCATCCATAAAATTCCTGTCATACGTAACTCACCAAAACTCAAAGTTTGCATGTAAAACCCCATCTCCAGTGTGTCAGAGGTGTAGGAATTACTATACACCATGGAAGAACCAGCAGAATAACATAGAATTTCAATGAGAAAACTTTTCCACTTTGGTCTTTCAAGAAATTTCTTCTCTAGTGCTGAAGACTTGTTGATACACCTGAGCCACTAGATCACACAGTGAAGGAGCAGCTGCAGTGTTGAGCTGCAACAGGATGTAGATGCTGCTTCTCCAGCTGTCTTGAAAATGTAAGCAGCCACTGCACCCTGGAGAAAGCACTGGAGGTGCCACGAGGAAGAGAAAGGGGGTTCCATGGGAAACTGATCATGGAAATCAAAAAAATGTCAGCTTGGTTCAAAGAAAGAAAAATCACCTTGTGAGATTCTACTGATACTCACAGGGTTAACAAGATCAGTACTTTGGATCTTTTGCATAGATCTCTGTCACATGAGTTAATGGACAATGACAATAAGGTTCCCCAGTGTCAAGATTATCTGCTAACTCTGAAGGATATTTTGGACTAAGGAACCTCAAGCTCCACTATGGGCTCTGTAAGTTTCAAATGAACATGGGCTTCTTTACTGCTGCTCTCCCTCCACCAGTTTTATTTAATCAAAGAATCATAGAATGATTTGGGTTGGATAGGGCCTCAAAGATCATCTAGTTCCAACTCCTCTGCATGGGCAGACACAACTCCCACTGGGCAAGGTTGCTCAAAGCTCCATCCATCCTGGCCTTCAACACTGTATGGGATCAAGCATCCCTGGGTAGCCTGTCCCAGTGTCTCACCATGCTCACACTGAAGAGCTTCTTCCTAATATCCAATCTAAATCTACCCTCTTCCCCTTTAAAACCATTCCCACTCATCCTATCACTACAGGCCCTTGTGAAAAGTCCCTCCCCAGCTTTTCTGTAGGTCCCCTTCAGGTACTGGAAGGCTGCTATACGGTCTCCCTGGAGCCCTCTCTTTTCCAAGATGAACAACCCCAACTCTCTCAGCCTGTCTACCTAGGAGAGGTGCTCCAGCCCTCTGATCATTTTTGTGGCTCTGCTCTGGACTTGCTCCAACAGCTCCATGTCCTTCCTGGGGACTCCAGGACATGTCCTTCTAGGTGGGCTCCAAGAGTGGAGTGGAGAATCACTTCCCTTGACCATGTTTCTTTTGCAACTCATTGGCTTTCTCCACCCAGTACATTCTGCACCCAGCCTGTATTTGTCCTTGAAGAATATATTTTCCTGCCACACCTTGCAGACTGTGGTTGTCTCCCAGTCCAGCTTCATCCTCATTTTCAAGGGATTTCTGGGCATTTTTCTGGTCCTTAGGTACTAATTTTAAGTCTAGGTTACAAAGAAGAGACTGGAAATTCTCAGTGGTGCAAGTATTATTGGCAACTGGTGACATGGTTCAGATGACTGGAATCCTGAAGGTCTTAAGATAAAATTTGTTCAGGGGGAGAAGTGAAAGTAATGAATTAGGCAGTGGTAGTACTACAAAGACACTGCTAGCTGGTCTGTAGATCCTGATAATTCAGAAACTAATTCTCAGTGTGCTAAAACTGGAAAGACAAGAAGAGAATACAGCAGAGTGGAAAGGAGGGGGAGTTTTTATAGACCATGAAACCATAGCAAAATTACTTCTTACAACTTGTCTGCAGTGAGAGGTGCACTGCGGGGGAGCAATTGTCTTGCCATGGGAGAATTCAATTTCAGAAACGTAGCATGGAGGTCACACAACTTATTACAGTTTCTAAAATTACTCCTTGTGATCCTTTAACACAGAAAGTATTACTGCTCTCAGTACAGGGTAACTCAATTATGGTCTCCTTACGATGGATAGAGCTGTATTAATTCCTGGCCTGGAGTAGGTGAGGGATAACTGGAGGTGATAGATGGAATTTATGTCATGTGATTTTAATCATCTACCATGAGCTCAGAGCTCGTTGCCCTGGACTCCTTCTGCCCATGGACTCCTGGATGGGAAATAGGCACTGATAAAAGGCAAGCCATGCCTCCTATCTTAGAGCCCTAGGATGTTTCATATCTCCTCATGTCATCCAAAATGTAGATTCCCTCTGAAGTCAATGCAAAGTCTGAGACAACACCAGAAAGTGAGTTACTAAGTTCTAAATAAGTGTCAAAGTCAGACAAGGTGAACCCCCTGTATGGTGAATCCCTGATGCTGCAAAATGGCTGATTTCCCATGGCTGGTGAAAATTGTGAGTGAAGTTGACTGGGGAGAAGCAGATAGGGGAAAAAAAATGGGAGTTCTATGACAGAAACTAAAAAGATGCTTAAAAGCAAAGACTATTTTACCAAGAGGGAGGAAATATTTAGCTAAAAATGTACTCTGGTTCACTGTCAAATAGCAATAGCTGGTAGAACCAGCCTCCCACTGCTCTCCTATGTAACATATAGAAAAAATTACATTGAATGTACTATATAGATAAGAAGTTTACAGCCCAGGAAACCAATAGGGAAATCTAGAGAAATACAAAGAATAATATGTGGCCAGCAATAAGACAATAAAGGGAAATATAAAAAAAAAAAAAAAAGAAGAAGGAAAGAAAGAAGGAAAGAAGGAAAGAAAAGAAAGAAAAGAAAAGAAAAGAAAAGAAAAGAAAAGAAAAGAAAAGAAAAGAAAAGAAAAGAAAAGAAAAGAAAAGAAAAGAAAAGAAAAGAAAAGAAAAGAAAAGAAAAGAAAAGAAAAGAAAAGAAAAGAAAAGAAAAGAAAAGAAAAGAAAAGAAAAGAAGAGAAAAGAAAAGAAGAGAAAAGAAGAGAAAAGAAAAGAAAAGAAAAGAAAAGAAAAGAAAAGAAAAGAAAAGAAAAGAAAAGAAAAGAAAAGAAAAGAAAAGAAAAGAAAAGAAAAGAAAAGAAAAGAAAAGAGAGAAAGAGAGAGAAAGAAAGAAAGAGAGAAAGAAAGAAAGAGAGAAAGAGAGAGAAAGAAAGAGAGAAAGAAAGAGAGAAAGAGAGAAAGAGAGAAAGAGAGAAAGAGAGAAAGAGAGAGAGAGAAAGAGAGAAAGAGAGAAAGGGAGAAAGAGAGAAAGAGAGAAAGAAAGAGAGAAAGAGAGAGAGAGAGAGAGAAAGAAAGAGAGAGAAAGAGAGAAAGAGAGAAAGAGAGAAAGAGAGAAAGAGAGAAAGAGAGAAAGAAAGAGAGAAAGAAAGAGAGAAAGAGAGAAAGAGAGAAAGAGAGAAAGAGAGAAAGAGAGAAAGAGAGAAAGAGAGAAAGAGAGAAAGAAAGAAAGAAAGAAAGAAAGAGAGAAAGAAAGAAAGAAAGAGAAAGAAAGAAAGAAAGAAAGAAAGAAAGAAAGAAAGAAAGAAAGAAAGAAAGAAAGAAAGAAAGAAAGAAAGAAAGAAAGAAAGAAAGAAAGAAAGAAAGAAAGAAAGAGAGAAAGAAAGAAAAATTAATTTTGAGCATTTACTAATAAAGCTACTGTGGTTGTGATTGCCTAAGGACATAGGACTTGGGTACATCTTACCTAGTTCTAGACATCAGAATTTATTTACATCTGAGCTACTGATGCTTCACTGCCTTTACATTCACCTGAAAAAAATAGAAATTTGTAGGGAACAAGTCCTGTCATCCTAATGCAGCTATATAAAGAAGTTCAGATGAAACATCCCCTACAAGTGTTTCTTCCCTTCCACGATTGTAAAAGGGAAAACTGACAGAGGTAACTGGGAATAAACTGGAGATATCCAAACTCTCCCCTGCTAAAATGTTTTCTTGTTTTTCCAACTGCATCAGTTAACCTAAGGCAAATACATTGACCATTAAAGAAGTCTTAGCAACAGCATGAACTCATAGTTTGAGAGATGGTAATAATTTTAGTAGAGATGCACAAAAGGCAGGTAGTGTATTTGTAGTGCACCAGAGCAGGGTGTTCAATCCTTTTGTAAGTGACATGACAAAACATGAGGGTAAAATTTGAATCATGAGGACCAGATAACTTTTACTCAAGGTGGTGGAGAAGGCCACTGTGCTACAGATGTAATTTTTCTGTCAGGTTTCAATAGATCGAAATGATGTGCCAATACTGGGGGAAAAAAAGAGAAAAGTGATAATGGAGGCAATTGCAGGATGGTTAGTCGGAAACTGCCTCCCTTCAGAAGCCCCTGCCAAAGCTGAATTCTTTGCTCAGAAGCAAGTAACCAGAACAAAAACTTTTAATAGGAGTGAACAGACTGGCTGTGCCATTTCTGGGCTTATCTCACCCAAGATATACATTTAATTTAGTATTTTAAATTAAGAGTAATTGTTTTAGGATTACTCTGTAGTGACTCTTTTCAGCCCCTGCCATAATGCACGGCAAGAACTGAGCCAGCTGCAGGATGCCTTTCTCTTGTCAAATATATTGGGAGCCTCAAGCAATGACATTCAGACCTTACCTTTAGGCTTTCCAGAACACTGACCTTTAGACAGAACTGCAGTTTCAGGCCAAAAGGCTCAGCCCAGGCAGGGTTATCTAAGAAGCCTGAAAACACAGGTTATATAATACCCTGTAAATTCATAACTACCAGCTATTGTCAGTTCTGGTCATCTGTTAAGTCTGACATAATCTTTTTGAAATACATTTTTTCAGTGAACAGCAGGAAGACAATGATTTTAAACAGAATATTAGGAAGAAAGTGACCTAAGGAAAAGTTTGCAGAAGACTGACTTGAGCTCACAGAAAAGAAAAAAAGAAAAAAAAGAAAAAAAAAAAAAGTAAGAAGAAATGGGATGTCCTCATATTTGTAGTTGACTTTTTATTATAATTGTGATTAGAACAGAAGGCCTGAGGAAATTTGCCAAATTCTTCCACTTTTAAAAACAGTTCAATTCAATAATTCAATCATTCAACAATTCAATAATTAAGAATAAGTAAATTGAATTTCCCAGTAGTTGCTTGCAGTGGGAGTAGTTAGAATTCTCTGCATCTCCCTTTCATCCTGAACTTTCCAGAAATAAAATCGCACTTAGAAGAATTCACCGTGTTCTGGAGAAATGTAACTATTTTCACAATATTGATCTTCAAACCGAAACAAGTGTCACTGGTGCCTTTACCATGTAAAAAGACGTTTTACCACTAGAGGGGAGTATTAGACTTTATTGTCTGGTGGGAAAAGAGCACCGGCTTTTTAAATCATTAGTGCTTGTTCCACTGCAGAAAAGTCTTCATAACCTTGCTGAAAACACTACAGGTGATGTATTACATGTATTTTTATAATATGTAGATGATAGAAGAATATTGAAGAATTTTTATGACATTTACTCATATGTATTTAATATATAACATATATATTTATAATATCATGACAGATGAAGAAACTTTCTGGTCTTGGAAAGATTTAAAGACAATCTCACTGAATTATGTAAAAATAAGCTACATTAAATTCAGAAGCTACTGAAAAATGTAGAAACACTCAGAAAATTTCTTAATAGCAGAAATATCTGTTCAACACGGAGCATTGCCCTTCACTCATCATTGTAGCAACCATTTATGACCAGAATTACTTTTAGTGACATGATAAAGCTGTCTTCTCCATCTGCTTTTATCCTGATGGGGAATGTGCAATGTAATTACTTTTTTTTTTTGGGGGGGGGGGGCAGGGGAGGGAGGGATGGGGGCGTGGGGGGCAGTAGAAAGAGTGAGGCTTTTGTTTGTTTATCTTGCTTCATCCTTCACAGCTTATGATTTATATTTTTTTCCTTCTATTTCTTATGTTGCTACTTGTTGATTCTTCTAAATGCTAGCAAAAGCCAAGTGAAAGAATGTGATATTGTAAGCAGGCTGTGAACTGGTCTTGCTAAATCCACATTTCTGAGGCAGGTCATTGCACTGCCTTAATCCTTCCCCTTGAAAAAGTATTTGCTCTCTGGAAAGTAGACAATTAAAAGCAAAATGTTTCAATGCTGCTTGGAATTCCACAAGAAGTCACTGCCTCTACATAACACAGAGCTACATGCTGCAGCTTTTAACAAAGGATCTAATAATTACTTTGATAGTGATATATTAATACATTTCAGAAAATCAGGTAAGAGTCCTGAAAACATTTTTTTTTCAGCAGCGTGGCGTACCACTGATGCACAGTATGGCCATAATTACTTCTGCCTCTGAAGCACCATGTATGAACCATACTAGAACAGCATGGATTATTTGCTGTCACACTCATGCACTCTGCAAAGGACTCTGGTGAAGGCCAAACCAAACTCTGCAACAGCAGCAAAGCAGTGTAACCATGGTATCTGTGCCCAGCCAACTTCCCTCTTCTGGTATATATCGCATGTAGCTTTGATGAAAGCAAAGATCTCAGCAGATATGTCTGTATTTTCTGAGATATTTCTCCTGCTTCAGCAGCAGAGGTCGTTGGGTCATGTGAATGGGTTCCATGTGAAGTGTCAGCTTACAGCATGGGAACATCACAGAATCAGAATGACAGAATGGTTTGGGTTGGAAAGCACCTTAAAGATCACCTGGTTCCCATCCCCCTGCAAGGGCAGGAACATTTCCCAGGAGACCAGGTTGTTCAAGGCCCCATCCAACCTGGCCTTGAACATTTCCAGGGAGGGGATATCCACAGCTTCTCTGGGCAAACAGTGCCAGTGTCTCTCACCATCCCCACAGTAAAGTACTCAGCCCTGGTGAGGCCACAGCTCGAGTCCTGTGTCCAGTTCTGGGCCCCTCAGTTCAGGAAGGAGATTGAGGTCCTGGAGCAGGTCCAAAGGAGGGCAACCTGGCTGGTGAAGGGACTCCAGCACAAGTCCTGTGAGGAGAGGCTGAGGGAGCTGGGGGTGTTCAGCCTGGAGAAGAGGAGGCTCAGGGGAGACCTCATCGCTCTCTACAACTCCCTGAAAGGAGGCTGGAGCCAGGGGGGGGATTGGGCTCTTCTTCCAGGCAACTATCAACAAGACAAGAGGACATGGACTTAAGTTGTGCCAGGGGAAGTTTAGGTTGGATATTAGAAAGAATTTCTTTACAGAGAGGGTGATCAGGCACTGGAATGGGCTGCCCGGGGAAGTAGTGGATTCTCTGTCCCTGGAGATATTTAAAAAGAGACTGGATGTGGCACTCAGTGCCATGGGCTGGTAACCACAGCGGTAGTGGATCAAGGGTTGGACTTGATGATCTCTGAGGTCCCTTCCAACCCAGATGTTTCTATGATTCTATGATTTCTTCTTAATACCTAATCTACATATCTCCTCTCTTCCAGTATGAAACCATTCCCCCTCGTTCTATCACTGCATGCTTCACCTGTTGAAGCTCATGTCAAGCTTCTCATCAAGCAACACCCCCAAGTCCTTCACCTCAGGGTTGGTTTCAATCCATTCTCTGCCCAGTCTCTATTTGTGCTAGGGATTGCCCTGGGTCACCTGCAGGACTCACACGATGTGATCCAGTGGCTGTATTGGGTTACTGTCAAGTCCTGAGTTCCCCCAGTACATCCCGACTCATTTACACTATCCTGTTGGAACACAGACACTTTCCTGTGCTTCAGACCTTTGCTAAGAGGTGGGTAGGATTCTTTGATAGTTAAGTTTTTCCACACTCTTAATTATTTGCATGTCTGTTGCTGCTTGCTCTCTGTTTCACTGTTCAGAGTGGGCAGTCATTTCTCTTCCCGTTGCCTGCAGCCAAATGAATGTGATGAAGCCAAAATTCTTTCCTTAGCCCCACACCCTTCCTCAGAAATCACTGATACTCATTTGGCAGCACACTTCTCCACCTGGAGCTGGGAGAGCCTCATGTAGTGAGAACACAAAGGACATTCACTGAGTTATTCCCTGAAAATTACAAATCATTCTCCTACTGTCCGTGCTTGTTTGCTACAGGAAAAAATGCCCTGAGATCAACCTACTACTGTTCAACATTGTACCAAGAAAAACTGGCCTCAGCAGGTTGTCAGGATTAGCTGGAATTTGACACTTTTATAAAAAGCTACACACATTTCTTTTTTTCAGATGTTATACAAGATGCATGCAGTTTAGAGAAGGCAGTAATTTATATTTTCTTGTTTTAGCTTATTTTTTCTCCCAATTAGATTTTCTCCTGATCAATTTCAATGCACTAGTAAAATGCTTATGTCTCTCTTATATTTATTATCTGTTCATAGTTGCATGCTAATCTTGAAATGCTACACCTGCAAAAATACTGTAAGTACGGTTTGATACAAAGTATGTTCAGTTAGCAGTGTGCAAAATGTATTTGAGCCTGTAAAACGTGGTGTTTGGCACATGAAACCACTAAATACAGATTTCAGGTGTACTCAGTTGGGAGTACTTCTACATACTTCTACAAGTATGGTGGGGACTGAGGACAATGAAAGCTTCCAAGAATAGATATTAATAAACTCAGGTGTCAAGGGAGTTGAGTTAAACACACAGTATTTTTCTTTCCTGTGTCTCTAAAAGATAAATTTGATTCAAGCATAATTTCTTAACTAAATGAGAGCAGAACAGTTCTAGCACAGATGCACAGGGATTCCTTGCACTACAGTTACATTTTGCATCAGGAAAGGTGAGAAGCTGAGGTGTACTTCAATTTCCAAAGCTCCCTCACCTTTCCTTCAGCTAAAGCAGGCACCAGCTCCATTCATGCCTGCACAGTTGAGCTGCTTCTTTGGAAAACCAGGACATGAATTGGAGGGAATCCCAAATGGCCCAGGTTCTTTCTGATATGGAGTTCAGTTATTACCAGATGTAGGATCCAGATTTTTTTTTTTTCCAGGATGTATTACCAGATGAAAGATCAGGAATCCTCTGAAGATACCAGAATATTTGAGACACAATTGAGATAAGCTTATTTCATTTAAGTAGATATATTGAAAAAGTCTGTTTTTCATTGAGGAAAAATTAGGAGTACACTGTTGGTAGCTGACACCCCTTGAAGGTGACAAGGGCCTCAGCAGGCAAGAACAAGAGGTCTCTTGCAAAATATAGAAAAAAAGGAGTATTAGACCTTGAATGATAGGAAGGGCTCTGTGGAGAAGGGAAGATCTGCTCTGCATACAGCACTAGAAGGTCCATTACACACAGCTCTTGTCCTCACTTTTATTATGTTACATTAAACAGATTAAACAGTTTCAAAGGATGTACAAAAGAACCATGAAAGTAATGAGAGATACTGAACCTTACTGAGATTTATTAAAAGGAACAAGGAAAACGTAGGTCCAAGGTATTTCCCTGATATAAGTGAATCATACTGTACATGTTTTGTTATGTGGAAACTGCCTTTATACCAGGATAAGTCATAATGAACACCTTTACTAGTCAAAAAGATAAATAAAGGTGTGATATTTTTCTTACATGAGGAGGTTTGGATTGTTTCCTAGAGTTGTTTTCAGCTGGTAATAAAGTACAGGGTTAATCTGTGATATAACCATAGTAATAAGCATCAAAATAGATTTGGTTGAAGTAATTTGAGTAACTGATACAAAACATACCTTGATGCATTAACTGGTCTGGTATAGAAATAATTAGAAACTAATGGAAAGAAGACAATACCAGTGACAAAAGGCATACTTAAGGGCATACCTGGACAATTTTAGATATTGTACCACTTTTGGAGAGCATACATGTGGCTAAAGCTCTCAGTTGCCAGTCAATAAATTTGTAAGGCTTGATCTATCTGACTCAGAAAGAAGAAGGTGTGTGAGGATTTTTAAGGAGAGAAACCACCTGATATAAATTACACTCATTTCACCAGATGGATGGATAAACCGAAATTAGAAATTATGCAAAACAATAGAAGATCAATTAATCACTGAAACTACCAATGACACAGTAAATGATGCAATTTTTCAAGTCTGGATCCCTTTCTAAAAGATACACAGGCATCCCATGTTAGCTGTTTTGCTGTGTGTAGGGATGAACATCTGTAACATTACAGCAATGTGCTGTATACTTGATAAGACTCAATGTTCTTTTGGAGCTCTCTGTTCTCAGGAGCAATGAATGTGTGAATTACTTCAGAATAGAAAAGTAATAGAGATCAGGGGTTAATTTTAAGGTGTTTTACCTTGTCTTCTTTTAAGATAAATTACATTATAAAACTTTTAACCCAGCAAATTATTTGTATGATGTTACAGTTGCTATAGCACAGGATACTGAGGTTTACACTTCTACATTATTGCTTTAATGAATGTAGCCTGGCTGGCAATGTTGCAAAAGAAAAAGGCCAAGCCAAAGAAACTTGAGAGTCTAGCAATGTTGAGAGAGTCTTCATGAGTCTGCATGTTGCTTAAAATACCTTTATATTAAGTAAAAAACTTATTAAGAAAAATGTAAATATGCATGAATATACGAAGGCTTTGACACAGGTAATAACAGTGTTGCATTTGTTTCTCTAAGCCAACAATATATAGGCAGTTTAACATTTTCAACAGTAAATACTCAGTTTGCCTAAATCTTCATTTTATATTCAGGAGTAAAGATAAACCTAAATTATTCAAGACAACACCTCAAATAAAAAGCTATTTCCACGGAACAGATAAATATTACAGGTTACAGCCAGTCAGAACTATTAACTTAAGTGCAAGAATAGAGAAAGTACTGTAAATTCCTCACATGAGAAGCACACAATAAAAAGAAAGAAAAAAAAATGTCTACCTTTCACTTCTATTTTAACAGGAATTTTAATAGGTTGTAACATGTTAAGAATTATCTTACCAAACAATAAGCACCTGGGTGTTAGATGGCTCCTACTACTAGTTACTTAAGGTCCTCTACACAGCAAATCCCTCTATAATCAAAAATTTATAATGCATTCCTGTTTCTAGAGGGTGAGTTGTTGCATTTTAAAAGTTGTCCAGACACAGTCCTCTCTTTACCTACCTCTTTTTATCTTACTCATTCCTCTTTACTCACATGTTAGACCAATTAAAGTCAGATTATTTGAAGCCCAGTTCTGCATGCACTTTTTCCTAAGTCATTTATAGCTGGACAGCCTGTGTCAACCTTGTCCCCATGGTAGGATATCCTGGCAGATACAGGGCAAAGAGTCTGTAACATCCCCTAAATGAATTTCCCACATGACAAAACACAGGCCATCAGAGCTTCCAGAGTTCTTCATTAGGTTACAATAAGAAGGGATGTGGATAAAGGGTCTGGAATTTTGGTATCCCAAGAATGCAAATACAAACTGATACTTCTTTCTGTGTTGGGAAAATAAGGTAGATCTCAGAGATCTGATTGAATAAAAAGGAAGTAATCAAGGTTTATTTGGTTGACCACAGATTACTTTTTAGATAAAATTGGCACATATTTTGGAAACACCTGGAAATGTTAGTCACTTTCTTCCTGAAATAACTTTCTTCTCTGGCTGTATTAAAAACAAACAAACAAACAAACAAAACCCAACTAACCAAATAAACCAAACCACATCCACACACAAAAAACCTCAAAACAAGCAACCAACCAATCAAACCAAACCAAACCAAACCAAACCAACAAAAATCCCGACCAAAGTTATCCCAAAGCATTATAGACTGAGCATGGATTAATTCAGGCCACAGAATGAAAGGGAGAACTTTAACAAGAAAGAAATCACTGAGCTTTGGCCCAGCTATTGGGTGACTTTCTTGTTTTGATTATTCCCACAAATAAAATCCCACCCTGTCTGGAAAAAATTACCCACATTGTAGCCTTTTTAGGTTTGTTTTACATGCTACTTTGTAACTTCACTCCTCCAAGCCGCTTCCTTAATTCTGCTGCCTTCTTCTCTAACTGCTGAATGTTCCAGTGCCATTGCCTTTTATTTGAATGGAGCTTGTTCAATTGGCAATGCAAACGCTTCAGAATAGCATCATATCTTTTATTTTGTACCTAATAAAACAGAATAAAATTCACTTCAAAATTTGTTTCAAGGTTTTTACAGAGGTAGGCTCACCTAACTCTAAAGTGTAGGTTTTTATATTTGACCAAGTCATTCTATGTTCACTTTATAGGTACTGAGGAGACACTGAGACATCTAGGAAGCCATTCATCTGGCTTATTTCAGATATCTGCTTTAGGACAATATGAATTGTGCCTGTCTTTCCCAGCAAGAGAAAGAAAAGCTCTGTCCCACTAAAACTTCAAGTGAGGAATTCAGTGTGGGTATCTGCTCTGTAGATGTCTAAAATTTAACAAAGTAAAACCCACCCAAAAAGTCAGCATCTCACAGCTGAGGCATCACCCTACATGGATGACTTCAGACTCCAAAGTGAGAGAGGAGAAAGGGATAAATGTTCATTCTTGTGTGACACGTGTGCTTGGGTATGAATTAGAATACAAATGAGGTAACCTAGAGGGCTGCAGTAGCATCTTCAGTGTAGCACTGCACTTAAAAAGATGTTTTTTTGTGGAAAAGTAATACTGTGGCAATGCAGTGCTAGATAAATTTTGCCCTCATTACTGCCTTATATGAAGAATGGCTGCTGCAGGCAACCCTCAGAAGATTTGCATTCCAAAGTGTAAAAGCACGAAGCATCCATTATAATAAAAATGGAAATAATGGGGTTTCGCTTAATGAAAATTTGGGCTTACTTACCCTAGTTTGAATGGCATATCAGTGGTAGCATATAATTATTCTTGTGTCTGCTTACTGAAACATTATTACATCCTGTTTAACATATGCATGATGGTGTACAGCTGCATCCAAACTACAGCATTGCCAGTGATTTCCTGTGAGTCTCGCTGCCTAAATTCCACATATAACCAAGTAATGTCCTCACTAATGCTTTCTAAATTACACTGTCTTCTCTTAGAGGTGATGAGTTGCCTTTTTTTCAAGGTCCCTGGCTCTCCACTGTCATCCTCCACAACTTTTCTGAATGCATGCTTGAAGGATCTGAACATCAGCAGGACTGTGTTGTAGGACACTGAATCAGCTATGATCAAGATTATTTGCTTTTTCAAGAAATGTGTCCAGAATGGTGGCAGAAAGCTGAATCAGGAGGGGTTTGGATTAGATATTAGGAAAAGGTTTTTCATGCAGAGGGAGGTTGAGCAGTGGAACAAGCTCCCCAGGGAAGTGGTCACAGCACCAAGCTTGCCTGAGTTCAAGAAGCATTTGTTTGGTGCTCTCAGGCACATGGTGAGTGATCCATGGGATGGCCTACACAGAGGAAAGGAATTAAGACTGAATGTTCCTGATGGGTCCCTTCCAATTCAGCATATTCAACAATCCTATGAACATTGTCTGGCACATCTACTGAGGCAGGGAGCACTAACATGCTTACTGGACACACAGCTGGAAGAACACTGCTCTTTTTTTACTGGGCTTTTACTACATTTAAGGTAATGATTACAAATAAAAATGCCCAAGCACTTGTGGAATCTCCATCACTGGGCCGATTCCAGAACAGGACCAACAAGCATCTGTCAAGAATAATATAGCTACACTCTTATGGACATTAAGGATGCTGGAGTAAATCCAAAGGAGACAGACAAAAATCACAGGGCTGAAGCATCTCTCCTATGAAGATAGACTGAGAAATTTAGGGGTTCTTCATCATGGAGAAGAGAAGGCCTACAGGAATGCTGGGGAGGGACTTCTTACAAGGGCATCTAGTGACAAGACAAGGAGGAGAGGTTTCAAACTGAAAGAGAGAAGATTTAGATTGGATATTGTGAAGAGATTCTTGCCTGTGAGGGTGGTGAAACACTGGCACAGGTTGCCCAGGGAGGTTGTGGATGTCCCCACCCTGGAAGTGTTCAAGGCCAGGTTGGATGGGGCTTTGATCAGCATGGTCTGGTGGGAGGTGTCCCTGCCCATGACAGGGGAGCTGGAACCAGATGATCTTTAAGATTCCTTCCAACCATTCTGTGATTTTTTGATGTGGAAGAAAGAGGGCAGCAGGGAAATAGTCTTTTGAGCTTTATTTTTCTGAATATTTTTCAATAGCGACCTACTTCCTACTACTTGTGGATGTTTTGAACTACTCTTTCTGACTGAAGCCTTGTTACTATACAGTTATCCAACCTGATTTATTGTTGACATCCTTACCTCAGTCTGGGAACAGGCTCTGCTCTTCAAGAGATGGGTGGGGCTACTGCTCAGGTAAGGGAGTAAGCTAAGGACTACAAGCTGCCTGAGAACTCCATCAGTACCCTCTCTAGTGAGAAGCATCCCAGGAATGAATTAATTGTGGGGTTTATTAAACAGCAATGTCAGATCACTGAATTTCCTTGTGGAAAAAAAAGGAAACTTAGGCATAACTTTCTCTGCAGAAAGGCATCAATAAATTCTAATTTTCAAAAATTCAGCTGCTTCAGAAACGCGTTCCAAATTTCATCCCTGCACGATGTGCTTGTTTGGGAAAATCTGTGAGAAATTAGAAATAATATTGAGGCAAAGTGGGAGCACCAGAGATGAGAGTCAGTCTGCGTGTCAGCTTAGCCATTAACAGGCTTCAACAGGAATTCTATAGGCATTTAAGTATATGACTGCAAAGGGAAAGCCTTAAATGAGTACTTAAAATAATTGCTAAATCAAAGTTCCAGAAGTCCTAGAGCAACAACAAACTCATTAATCACATTCAATGATTTGCTTGTCTCTGGAGGCTCAGAAATCTTGGAGCTCATCTGTTCTTTGCAAAGATATGAATCACAGAATTACAGAATGGTTTGGGTTGGAGAGGACCTTGAAAGATCTAGTTCCAGACTAGTTCTGCCACAGGCAGGGGCACTTCCAACTATACCAGGTTGCTCAAAGCCCCATCCAACCTGGACTTGAACACTTCCACTGATGACAATTCTTCTGGGACAGCTGTCAGAAGCCTCATAATCCTTACTGTAAAAAAAATTCTTCCCCACGTGTAATTTAAACCTACTCTCTTTCAACAGTTTAAAACCATTACCCCTCACCCTGTCACTACAGGCCCTGGGAAAATGTCTCTGTCTTTCTTATAATCCCCCTTTTTATATTGAAAGGCTGTAATAAAGTCCCCCCAGACAGAGCCTTCTCCTCTCCAGGCTGGACAACCCCAAGTCTTTCAACCATTCTTCATAAGAAAGGTGCTTCAGCCCTCTGATCACCTTTGTAGCCCTCATCTGGACCTGGTCTGTGCCCTTCTTGTGCTGGGGACCCAAGAGTTGGACACAGTACTGCAGCTGGGGTCTCATGAGAGTGGGCTAGAGGGGAAGAATCACTTCCCTTTACCTGCTGGCCATGCTGCTTGTGATACAGCCCAGGATACTGCTGGCCTTCTGGGCTGCAAGGGCACACTGTCAGCTGATGTCCAATTTTTCAACCCCAAGTCTGTCTCCACAGGGGCTGCTCTCAAACAACTCCTCCAGTCTGTACTGATATGCTCCAAACAAGGGGCATACTTACTTGGCCTTACTGAACTTCATGAGGCTACAAGGGGGCCAGTTAATTTTGGCTCATGAAGTGCTAGAAGGTGAGAATCCATGCAGTCTCCAAAAGTCCTCTGATAAGTGCTGAAGCCTTAAGGTGGGGTCAGTCTGCAGACTAAGACACCGAGTTTGAGAGGGGCATGTGTGACCTACAAGTCTCCATTCCTCTTTTGATCAATATAAATTTAACCATTGCATACTATGAAGTCTAGTAAAACCAGATTATGACCTCTAGAATACATAGCTGGGCTGACTACACCTCTGGTGATCATCATGGGAACCAGTCTGACTCTCATGTAGCCATCTGTATTCAGATAACCCCATTTAAGCATCAGCAATCTGTAGCCAAACCCCAGTGCTGCAGCTGAGTGGAGCTTTGTCCATGAGCCCAGTATCTCACTTTATTCCTGTGTCTGGCTTCAGAATTTTTTCTTGAGTTGTGCTGAGGACTGCTGGGTATTAATGTCTCTGCTTGCCCATTGATGGTTTTTATATTTAAAATCAGATTGTTTTCCAGAGGACTCTTAATAGAAAATGATAGCCTGAAAGATTCCATTTTTAATCCTGCTTGCTTCTGAGGCAAAAAGATTGTATAATAAAAACAAAACCACAAACACCTGAAGAACACATTAAAGTTCACTATTTAATTAAATTATTTTTTAAAAGAAAAATATTTTTAGGATGGCTAATTTTACTTGAGGTTTAGAGAGCTTCTTAAGAAAATTGTGACTTTATAATAAAATATTTTCTGAGATGCTGAATAGCATAGATCTTTTCTAAAGTGGCTGTATTTCTTTCAGTTCAAAATTTTTCTGCTGCTTCATATCACATGAAAAATGATTCTTTTTTTCCTCCTATACTTTACAATGGGCAATAGAAGCTTCTATCAGTTAATCTTTATATTATCAAGCTTTGCTTGTTACATTTTGTGGCATTTATTTGAACTAACAAGATAAATGATGTAGAACTTTCAAACTAAAAACTATTTAGACATACTAAGTATTTCATAAGGAACAAGATGTAAAATATAGTTCAATTATTTTAAAACAGAACATTTTAACTATTTGTCATAATTTTATCTTGACAGCTAATTAGGAACTGCTGTAGTATACCTAATTTAATGTCATCTCAAATTAGAGAGATAAATGTAAAGTCCCTTTTCTTTTCCAGTTGATTACCCCATTGATGAGTTATCAGGAACTGTCAGACAATTCATGAATAATCAAGTCAGCAGTGAAATGTAAAGTATTTCAGAAATATTACAGAAATAGAAGCCATGTATTTTGTTTCATGACCATTCAATGACTTCTTACTTTTCATGACATCATGCCAAAAATTCACAGCTGAATGACTTCTTAAAGGGCTTAAGGAAAAATGCTCTCAACTTTATTTTTTTTCATTATAGGAATTCAGTTCAAGATTTTAGAAGGACCAACAGCATCAAGAATTTAAGATAGCTTGGTTACTGTACATACTTGAATAATGTAAGGCCAGCAATGATATATAAAATATTTCAAACTTCATTTTCACTAACTGTATTCTGTCAGAACTGTAATCATGTTTTAATCAAATGACTCACCTCGATTTCTTTTCTAAGTTTAACATGCATTTGTTTCTCTTCTTCCAGCAAATCTGTTTTCTTATTGATGAACTCTGTCAATGTTGCAATTTCCTTTTGTAAAAGTGCAATTTCTTCCTGCAGATACAAGTCAAGATACAGAATTTCCCTCTTTAAAAAGTTGCATGGTACAAAGTTGCATGGTACATCTATTGATAAACATACTGTTATTGATGTACTACTATTAAAAATATCACATCTTAACAGTGTCACTTAATTGAGATGAGGTAGAGATCTATCATAAACAATTTCACATTAAAAATAATAATTAAAGGAATAATATTTTAGGAATTGCAAGTAAAATAAATAATTAAAATAATTTATAACATGGTTTTAGGTACTTAAGAAAATATATTCTTGATCTGAAACATGTAAACAACTCATTTTGATGAGCTACCTCACAGCAAAATTAAAAGAATACTATGCTCTTACGTGACAAATATAACATGACAATGTTCCTCAGAATTCTGAGAAATGTCCATGTAACTTTATCCAGCAACCTGAGGAAGCCCGCTTTAGTCTGGCAATAATACAGCTTGATTTACAGCTCTGTAATTTTTTTTCATACCCAAGTTCATTCAATCACAAAGAATGAACCTGACATTTACAATAATACAGAGGTAGCAAGGGCTGATAATTTTTTTTCTTTACTGCATACTGAAATCAAAATTTCTTCAATTAAAGAAGCATTAGAAACTATCTGCATTCCCTGTAGTCAGTCTCTCATGCACCATAAACATATTAGGCAAAATAAGCATATTAGTTAAACTCCACCAAAATTACTTCACACAAAAGAAAGAGAATTGAAGAGGAAATGGAGTACCTGCATTTGTTTTATTACAGATCCTTCTGGATTCTTCAGATCACACACTAACTCCTCTTTCTTTGCCTTTAATTCTTCAACAGTGGCTTTCTTTTCAGCAAGCTCAATCATAGCTGGCATTTTACTTTCCATCTCCCAAAAGAGATGTTTATGAGCCTTTATTTTTTCCCGATATTCATTATTTCTTGCTAATGTCATCTCAAATTCTTCTTGTAGTGTTTCTGTGTCACACCTCAGCCTTAAGTTTTCAGAATACAGGGCTCTGATTTGGGCCTCTAGGTTTTCACAGTGATACTTTGTCACTTCTATGGCACCATCTTGCAGATATATTTCCTTTTCTGCTGTCTTTGTTTCTAACTGAATTGAAGCCATTTCTTTTTCTAGTTCCTGCACCTTTGCCTGTAAAATATTTCAGAGTTCACTTGAGAATATTTTTGAGAGGATACTAGGTATCTAGTTAAACACTGTAATTTACATTTATTCAACAGTCTTTTTTTTTTTTTTTCCACTTGTTGAGGGTGGTTTGAGTGGGAGATAATTAGGGTTCCACTTCCTAAAATCATCACATTAGAGACACAATGCAAAAATAATATCTTAGGTTTCTCCCCTTAGATTGCATGCAAAATGAAATAAAGTACCCTTGAAAGTACTTTAAATTCCTCTAATTTGCAGGATACACAGGACGTGACAGATTAAACCTAACTCTAATGTTTGTTTAGAGCTGAAAGCCTGTTAAGCCTAAATCAGACTAAAAATAACTAAAGATGCCAAAAATCACTTACAAACTCAGACAAACACAGATGGGTGTTTGGGCTGACAGAGCTTAACTACCCTGTTCCTTGAAGCTTTCAGTCCTGCTTCCATCACACATTTGAGAGTAGGATTAACCCCAACTATTTTAACCCCTTAAGGAATATTCATTTTGTCCTAGAAGGGCCTCTCCATCTTCTCACTGATGAGAAAGGAGCTGCTCCAGCCTAAGAAATCCAAGACAGGAGGGCTGAACTGCTGCCTCAGAAATGTAGCTGTCTCCTTGTTGACTGCTGACTGATCCTGGGTGACTAACAGGGGTGGAACATCTGATTTGCAGGTGATGTAAATTAGCTCAGATGAATCCCACCCAAAATAACAGCCAACAATAGGGCATTAAGTGAGAGAAACAGCATCTTGATTTATGTCACCTATTATCTTTTCCCTAATGGAAGCCTTATGAGTGCTGTGAGAAATCTCTTGCTCAATGTCTTGATGAAGACATTCGCTGTTAAGAACATAAAGTTTCTGTGTAACTTCTAGTTTAGAAATCTTGGGCTACAGTTTCAGCAGTATTTCATATCACTGCCAGCCACATTTTAGTGAAGACAGGAAAGCAAAAGACCTTAGTGGCAAAGATTTTTCCATTTTGGAAAGGAAATTATTGGTTTTTGTGTCTTCTGTGACAGGCACACATGTGAACAGAGGTAGAGATGAAGAAGCAGCTCTGCATTCTGACTTAAATGTCCTAAGTATTCAGATTTGCTGTTCTACTAACACTGATGTTTGTATGGAATTCCTAAGATTTGGCCTTTTTTGAAAGGAAATAGAAGTGGAAGAGGAAGGAAAACAAATGAGTTAATTACCTAGGGCTCCAAAGTTCTCTGTGTTTTTTAAAAAATAGATTCCAAATTAATTGTTGCATCCTATATTATGGGATGGTGTATCATCAGGAGAAAGCTTCTTGCAATGTGTGGACAGTCAGTTAACATTCCTAAGCAAAGTTTTCAGTACTCTTTCAGAGAAGTTATATTTGTGCAAAATTTCAAACCTCAAGTTATTTCAGTTGCAGGGCTTTTCACAGGCGTTATACTTGGAACTCTATTATTTCCACTTCCATTCTCCCTTGATCAAAAATTGTTGAATGCTATTGTGTCTTACTTCAGACTTACATTCAAGTCTTTCCATAGAAATTTCATCTCAAAGTCTAAACAATAATTCAGACCTTAATAAATTCCATGAGAGATTAGAACAGAAATAATTACATAGTCTTCACAAAGACTACATGAATCTAGTGGTCTCTAAAATATTAGTAAATAAACCCAGTATTTAATGATTACTCATGACGTCCACTTCACACACAGAAAACCAAGTATTCTGTTTGAAAAGGAGGCCAGGAAAAAAAATTATAGTTTCACAAAAATTTGCCAATAAGGGTACATCTAAAATCCTCTTTTCTACTTCAGTTTCTCAGGAAATAACCACGCAAAACTCCAAGAGCTCTAACTCTGTATTGAGTTTTTCCGGATTTGCTATCTCAGTGGCTTGGGGAGACTTGTTTTTGTTGTTGTTGGGCGGTTTTTTTTTGTTTGTTTTTCCAAATAAAAATCAAAAGATTCTTCTATAACCTGCTCTGACAAAGTCTTAGCTGTGTTGCAGCCTTACAACCAATGATACTCAGAGTTTTGCCTGAGCCTAAATGTCACACACAGGAACAGCTGCCTTACACTTAAATGCAAATACCCAGAAAAGATGAAGTCCCATCAACTTCTTGTTTATAGAAACACTTCCTCATCTAATGGAACAATTAGGTCCATTAAACTACTCAAAACATTCTTTATTACCTGCAATTGGAAAAGAACCGTTTTGCTTCTTTCTATCTCTGACATTTGTGAATGTTGCTGCTCGGCAACTTGTTTGACAACTTCAGTCAGCGACGGGCAATTTTGCTTGGCCATTGGAGGAAAAAAAGGAAACTACAAAGACACACACACACAAAAACGAAGTGGTTTATCTTCGCTCTCTTTAATTCCTACCTGTGAACGAAAGAAAATCCTACCCGTTAAAGAACGAAAAGAACGAACGAAAGGAAACCCTCGGTTGCTCCTATACGGAATGGCAGAGCAACGCACCACTCCAGGTTAATTTTTTTATTAATGAGAGCGGGTTACCAATGAGCTCAAAGCCGAGGACTGAGAATGAGAACCCTTCCTCGCAGGATTTTATAAAATTAACCGCTGTCCCTCAGTGTATGTGTACCCTCCTCTCCCTCAGAAGCATCCCCCAGGGCTGGAGCCGCCGCTCCCCTCACGCAGGCGCCTCCGCCTCTTCCCGCCGAAACCGCGGGGCGAGAGCCACCGGCCAGGGAGCGTCGGCCAAGAGCCGGCCCCGCAGCGCGGCGTACAGGGAGCTTAGGGAGCGTCGGAGAAGTTCAGCGAGGGAGCTGGCAGAGGGCTGGGAGAAAGGGGGGGAGGGGGATGGTGGTGGTTGTCCCCGGAGGAGGCGGAGAAAGAACGGAGGGAAGCTGAGTCATACGAAGAAGCTGAACGTGAGCCAGCAGTGTGCCCAGGTGGCCAAGAAGGCCAATGGCATCCTGGCCTGGATCAGGAACAGCGTGGCCAGCAGGTCCAAGGAAGTGATTCTGCCCCTGTACTCAGCCCTGGTGAGGCCACAGCTCGAGTCCTGTGTCCAGTTCTGGGCCCCTCAGTTCAGGAAGGAGATTGAGGTCCTGGAGCAGGTCCAAAGGAGGGCAACCAGGCTGGTGAAGGGACTCCAGCACAAGTCCTGTGAGGAGAGGCTGAGGGAGCTGGGGGTGTTCAGCCTGGAGAAGAGGAGGCTCAGGGGAGACCTCATCGCTCTCTACAACTCCCTGAAAGGAGGCTGGAGCCAGGGGGGGTTGGGCTCTTTTCCCAGGCAACTTTCAACAAGACAAGAGGGCATGGACTTAAGTTGTGCCAGGGGAAGTTTAGGTTGGACATTAGAAAGAATTTCTTTACGGAGAGGGTGATCAGGCATTGGAATGGGCTGCCCAGGGAAGTAGTGGATTCTCCATCCCTGGAGATATTTAAAAAGAGACTGGATGTGGCACTCAGTGCCATGGTCTGCCTTGAACCCAGTGGTTCAAGGGTTGAGCTTGATGATCTCAGAGGCCCTTTCCTTTCCAACCTGTCTGATTCTGTGATTCTGTGAGGAGGGGATGAGGGAAACTGGGGTTGTTTAGCCTGGAGTCCTTTATCGTTCTTTACAACCACCTGGAAGGAGGTTGTAGCTAGGGGGGTGTTGGTCTCTTCTCATAGGGAACGAGCAATACACCAAGAGAAAATGGCCTCAAGTTATGCCGGAGGGGAGGTTTAGGTTGGATATTAGGAAAAAAAAGGCTTCCACCAAAAGCGTTGTCAGGCACTGGAAGATGCTGCCCAAGGAGGTGGTGCAGTCACCATCCCCCAAGGTACTTAAAAGATATGTGGACATGGTGCTTAGGGACATGGTTTAGTGGTAGGCTTGGCAGTGGTGGGTTAGTGGCTGTCTTACTCATCTTAAAGGTCTTTTCCAAACAAAACTGTTCTGTGATTCTGTAACAACCCATCCTATCAGAAATAGGTGTGTGCTTCACCACAGGGCTCATAGCCTTAGCACGGCCTTGCGAGACAATTTTGCTTAGCCTTTTTTTTACTTCACTAAATTCCCTGCATTACCTAATTCATTGTATTGACTGCATTTTATGTCATAATTTCTTAGTGTTTGGTATGCGCTACAGAGAACATAAGTTTTGGTGAGTGCCATTGGATTATGAGGATGAAGAAACGTGGTCCAGTTTCTCCTGCTCTACCCCATTATCTTTTTCATAGCTGCAGACTTCTCTCCTTCCCACTTGTATTCCTCTTAATTCTGTGTTAAGGAATTGCAACAGTAAATCCCATAATTTTTATAACTTATTTATATTCTCATTTCTGCATACAATCTGTTTATTTCATCTTCTTTTTTAAATGGCAAAAGCTGAGCATAGTATTTCATCCTGAGACATAATATTTTTGCAACATTGCTTAGTATCCTGAGTGTTTTCCAACCTTTCCCTACCCTTTCTCAGCATTTGGCACAAAAAATAGCCCCATTTACTATTTTTTTTCCATAGTCCAGTTGAAAGAGAGAAAATGGGTGTGTTGGTCTCCATCTCCCCTGTTGAATGATCTAGTTCAGATGCCTTTTGACAGTGGAAAACCTGAGATGACTGATTTCTGCATGTTTCATAAAATAGGGTTCTGAGTGAGGAAGGACAACAGTTCAGCACCATTTCCCTATGGGAGGAAGACCTAGGAGGATTCAGCTCCCATCCCTCTGCCCAGCATATGCTGGAAGGAAAAGTTGGGAGGAATGCTTGGGGAGTCCCAAGGTATGTTCTGGACCTGGCAGAAATGTACATTTACTGGAGGTGAAGGAAAGGGAAGAACAGAGCACACAGGACAGAATATTTCATTAATTCCTTCATTCATTAAAAAATTAGCTTTTTGCTTGCTTTTTTTTTTTTCTTTTTTCTTTTTTTTCTTTTTTCTTTTTTTTCTTTTTTCTTTTTTTTTCTTTTTTCTTTTTTCTCTTTTCTCTTTTTTCTCTTTTTTCTTTTTTCTCTTTTTTCTTTTTTTTTCCTTTTTTTTTTTTTCTTTTTTCTTTTTTTTTCTTTTTTTTTTTCTTTCTTCTCGTCCCTTAGTTGTCGATTACTTATCTGTCATGACCGATTTCTAGCACAGCTGAGAGACATACTTCCTATCATTTGATTCTTGAACAAAGACTGATATAAATCCCTCATTCCCACTTGCCTTTTGACCTTTGCATTGTCCTGTCAAAACATTCAGAATTTTTTACAGAGCTCTGCAAAATACCCAAGTGCTCCAAGAAGAAATTGCCATCCTCATTTAGGGCTTGAGGACTGGCCTCTCATCATAGTCAGTGTCCTGAGTATACTTCTTGACAGACTGCCAAATTCTGCACTTGAACATGCAGTTACAGCTCAGAAAACAAAAATCCCTCAGCCTGCACAAGTTTAAGGAGAGCTTCTTTCTGTTCTTGTCCTGTTCTGTCATGCTGTGTGGTTCAGAATCTCCTTGAGATTATGCAAAGCTGATGCGTTAGAACGCAGGATTACAGCAGCAAGTTACATGGCAGGGTTAATGCTGCTTCCGGGTTTATTGCTACCCAAGCACTTAATCACGTTGGTGCCTTTCAGTACAGTTTGTTATTTCCTGTGGATACTGACAGCAACAAAGCAGGGTCTCATAATAAAGAAGAAATACAGGTTCCCACTCCAATCTTACCTAGAATAGGAATTTCCGTCTTGTACAAATCAGACTGACAGTGAGGAGTGAGATATATAAAGCTGGGGATGTTTGTTGGTATCAGGTGATATCTTTCAAGAAACACTTTCAGGAGTTTAAAAGCAGTCTCTGCCTGTGTAAGTAAATGCCTGTATTTTAAACTTGGAGTTTGTTTATGAAAATTGCATGTCCTTCAATATTTTCATTGTAAGTGTCAGTTTCTGTTTCTTCAAGTTTGCCCCAGTACCCCTAAGGTAAGAGGCAAAATGTTTTATTATAAACCAGTGTAAGTGGGTTTTATCTGTTTCTTTTTTTTTTCCCCACTTCTTTGTCTTTGATTTTGTTGAAATTTTATTATAGCTATGCTCTTACTGCTGTTTATTAGGGCTTGTTTAATGACTTGTTTGCATTCTCCAGGCATCTCTCTCCATCAAAAATTAAATATTTCTTGTTTATGGAAAGTTTTCCAAAGCTATGTCAGTCCTGAATTTTTGTAAGAAAATAAGGTAACCAGCAGCATTCAAAGGTATTTTCAAAGGTATTCAAGGGAAATGCCAGCAATTTTTTCTTGACCTATTAGATTTATGGGGGTTTTGAAAGTTACTTTTTGGATCTTTTTTTCTACCCTGAGCTGTCTTTTCTTATGCAGCCTGATTTTATTTCCATCCTTCTTTCTCTTCTTCTTCACTTTCTTCTTTTCTATTTGCTTTGCTTTTTCCTCTTCAGTCTTCTTGCTTTTCCAGCCTCTCTTCTCTTCTTGCTGTCATTTTCTTTGATTTTCTTTCTCTTGATACCTGTGCAAGAGAATCTTTTTACCTTCAAAATATTTGTACTGGTAGAGCTTCAGAAAGTGAGCGAAACAGCTAATGGGTGGCCTTGGCTTCAAGTTGGTGCAAGTATTTATCTTGCATTGTGTACTGAGCTGAGCAACTCCTTAAAAAATGCACTTAATCTTTTACGATGCTTTCCAGGGAACACTGGGACCTTTAGAGCATGTTACTTAAAACCTGAATAACCATGAATGCATTTCTCATTAGCTGAAACATCCCTGTGCTTGGCAAGCCTATATTTTGCGAAGGGTTTTGAAGTGGGAGTTGGAAAGCAGTAAAAAAATTGTGTTATGACTGTAAGCAAATTTAGTTCTGACACGGCTGACCTCAGTAAGACTCTGTGATGCAAAACTGGAAGGCTACAAGGGTGAATCAGCCCCATTATTTCATCGTGTACATCCCAATAATTGCCCCTGTGGACATTTTGCAATATCCACACAACTTAATAACAGTGTATACAATTACCTCTCCCTCTGCAAACACTTTCCTTCCACCCTTTCGTTGGTGATATTTTTTCTGGATAATTATGAGGACACCAATGAACTCTACTTACCTTACACTACTGAGATATCTGAAGGGAAACAGTAACCTGTTTTTTCCATTACACCCCTCTGCTGTAGTGTCTTTTCTGGGGCTATTAGCTATACCTAGGCTGGGATCATTGGAATGTCATGCTCTTACAGGCCTCTGACACAGAGTGTCAGGGTAGGGAAGGAAATACCCTCTTTTCCTATGTCATGGCCTTTGGTATGAGTCTGTTTCGACACTGTTGTCTTAGCAAGCTCTTTTCTCTAAAAATCTGTCATCAGCTGTGTGTAAATAATACTTTGAGCAAAATCAAGAGTCATAAATTCCTTGGCAGATGCTTTTATCTGCTGTCATATTTTGATACTTTTAGCTCATCTGTTTTGAAAGTCATTGATTAATCTATGTAAACGTTCAACTTGCAGAAAGGAAAACATCATTTTCAGTTAGGATTATTTTTCTTCCAGTCTGGGGGGAAAAACAATAAAGAAAATACAGAATATTTTCTGTAAAACCTACTCTGAATTAATGATCCATCAAAACCAGAAGGGTCTTTGACCTCTTCTTTGAATGTAGAAACTCTGGGAATCCATTGTCAAACCCACATCAAAACTGGAATTGCACAATGGGCCACAGTACAAGCCGTGAACTACAGCATGATCTTGGGTAAGCTTGATGTGTCCTGATTTCAGTGAAAAGAAGTGCAGTTAGCATAGTGAAAAAGCTGAAGCAGGAAGTTGTGCACAGTATTGTAGAATTTTCATTTAGTTCTCCATACTTCTTGCATTACGAATTAGAGTTTCAGTGACCTATGCTGAGTGCCTGTGGGTGCTGAAAAGAAGAACTATACTGATCATGTGCCACTCCATACAAAAGTCAGAAATTAGCAAGTCAGTACTTTTGGTAATGCAAAGGGAGAAGTGCAGAAAGCCTTTTGAAAGCTGTGGAAAAAATGCCATGGCATTTCCAAACCAGCATCCCTGCTGCCAGGAGGGAAAGCAGACCTGAGCTCCACCCCAGTGATAAGTATGCAAAATGCCTCCAAAAAAGCTGTTATAGAAGTTCCTCCAGTCCCAGCAAGCTGAGGAACCTCTCTATTTGTTTCTCTTCGTGGGAGCTGGAGGAGGGCCCAACAGTTAGAGATCAAGATCCACTAGGCTAATGCAGGTTAATTGAATAAAAAAAATCTAGTATTATGTACTAAACTTTTATCATCCCTGACCTGGGAAAAACCTGAGGTAGGTGGGGTGGTAGGGAAATACCTGAACACTTAAATAAATACATAGTCATTCCCATTTCCACTACTTTCCTTTTGCTGTAGTTTCTTTTGATGCAGTGAGGAAATCTTAAGACTGTTATGGTTGCTATGCCACCTTCTCTACAGTATTCCACTCGATGCATTACCTTAACAACATAGTTCTCTGTTTTGGACTAATGACACTGTCTTTCCTTTTTGTTTGTTTTCCATGTTTCATTACTGACTGCATGGCAGTTGTAGGAATCTTTAAATATCCTGAAATATGGTTGAAGCTGTACTGATAGATCTGTTCAGCCTGCCAGCCAGTTTGCAGAACAACATCCAAGGAATACTGTATAAGAAGCTTGAAACTGTTGAGAAATGCTCTTCCATCCCTGCTCCATTTGTTTATGTCATGTGTTGCCAGCAGCAAGGGTGTGAAAGGAATGGTGAACAGGAGTTCTTGCTTCCAGCCCTGAGAGATTTTCAGAGTCTGAAGAAAAGACTGGAGGTGGTACATGCTCTGACTACAGCTGCTGCTTTGTATACCATCAAACAAAGTCTGGATGAAAAAGACCTAAGCATCATTAAAGTTATTCTCCCTGCTTTAAGAAAAAAATTAATGAAAGTATATATAGACCATCTCTTTACACCAGTCTACAACTTTGAATTTGAGGATTTACAGGTAGCAGCTGATTGTAAAAACCTACAGATAGCTGAACTTCAGAGTGAAGAGCAAACACTTCCCACACAGGACATGGCACTCATCCAAAGTGAGATTCAGATGTACTTGGAAAGCCTTCCGAGCCTGAAAGGGGAGCTCACCATCCTCAGATCTCCCCTCATCCCAGGTAAAGAGAATCCCAGCTAATAGATTTCACAGTGACTGTTCCCAGGCATATTTCCTCAAGGGAATTGCCAAGTGGGCAAGATTTGGGAATGTCTTCAGGCAGCAAATAACTCCTTATGATGCTGTAATAGTCCCTCATGTTTATACAGGGGGAAGTGTCAGCAGGAAGATAGTAAAAAACCAGGATGCCTGCGGCATGATCAGAGGAAAGAGAGGCCCAGGTTTAGTGAGAGTGTTATAGCAGACAGTGAGTTAGTTCTCCTCCCTTCTCTGTGGGTATTACACACTTTGAGAGTTACCATCCTCTTCTGGAAAGGCAGGACAGGAGTTTCTCCTGCTCTGCAGCTTCACTCATGCCTGGTTCATCAGTGCTGTCTCAATATTCCTTCCATGGCATGACTCAGTTTTCTGTAGCATGTCTTTCAAATGTAGTGATTATGGGGTCTCATGAGTACAGGGGATTCGGGGGAAAGCTGAAAGGTTTACTGCTGCAAAAATTTGGAACTGTCTTTCCTTAAAAATATGTCTGAAATGATCCAAAAGCTGAAAGGGGCATGAGTTATATAAAGCTGTCTTTGCCTTCTATCTTTGTGCTTCAAGGTTTTGACTGTGACTTTGAAAGGATCACACTACATAAAAGAGACTTTGAATCTCAACTGTGATTGTGTCACTAAGCTTCTCAGATGTTTAGACAGCAAAAATACCTTTTGTGGAACTATCTTTCTGTGTTCAACTTTGCCAGGCAGACCCCCTCCCCTGCTCACCCCCAAAACCAGTGGTTGCACTTGGTGCATGAGGCCATGATAAATGGTCCACATGACAAACAGAGGATTTTTCAATAATGCTAGAAATAGCCAGTGCTTCCAGGGTACTTCAGAAAAATGTCTGAGATTATCTGAAGTTTTGAGCACTAGTACTTCACTTGCCAAAAAAGCTTAAGAGATGTCCCCTTAGACATTTTTATAAAAGTCTGCTTTATTTTCCCCAATGAGTTATATCTTCTCTAGGGTTTGCATTACAAATCTGCAAAAAGTCAGGTTAAATCTGCCAGGACTCCTCCTTGCTCAAACTCCTTTACCTTGGCCACAGAGGATTATGATTGGAAGCAAGAAGAAAATTCAGAATCCTTAAATTTAAATGCCACAGATAAAGATGAAGTAAGGAAATATTCAATCTGGTTGGCTGATTCCAGGTCTCTCCAGTATAGAAACCTGTAATAGTCGAACCGGTCTTGTGTTGAAAGCATTTGTTTGTTGTCTTTTTTTATCTTGCCAGATGACATCTTCCTACATGGTTTCACCACGAGGACAGGTGGAATCTCCTACATACCAACTCTGAGCTCCTGCAATCTCTTCAGCAGCTCCAAGAGGAGGGACCCACAAGTTGTTGTTAAAGAAAATCTCCGCCGGCTCGCTAACGCCGCAGGTTTTAACCCAGAAACTTTTCACAGAGTCAAGGTAACTTATCCAACAATGGCTTTATGAAAACAAATCAGACCTATCTTCATGTATCCCCGTCTAAAACTTTAGAAATTATTATCTTAGCAAAAAAATTTGAGAACCAGGGCAATTAAAACATTTTTGCTGGCAATTTGTCTGTGGGAAGAGCCATCTGAACTATCAGCAGTTTGGCACTGTATGGAGGAGAAGCACTGTTTCTTCCAAAAATATTCTAGCTTATTCTAACTTACACAGACTAGAATAATCAGAGAAATGATCAGAGCAGTTTCTCTGTAAAGAAAAATAAACCACTACTTCTCTGGTGGCTTTCTACTCATACATCTGCATGGCATTTGAACAAGGCAGTGCCTGATACCTGTGCCTGAGTATTTGGTGCAGAAGTGTGTTTCATACCAAAGAAAAAGAATTGCATCAGTCAGAACAGGGTTTTTTGCTGCCATATTACTGTCCATGTTCTCATTTTGTCTTTACAGACTGACCATGCTAATGCTGTGTGTGTTTTGGGAAAGACAGAGCCTGACTGCTATGATGGAATAGTTACAAATCAGAAAGGTGTTACGATAGCAGCTCCAGGGGCTGATTGCATACCTGTGCTCTTTGCTGATCCTGTGAGAAAAGCCTGTGGTGCTGCTCATTCTGGTAGGAATTTTAAATCCAGGAGATCAAAATAACTTGGAGACCACTGGGAAGGAAGTTTTGGCCTAAGGATTATAAATTATCAACCAAATGATTACTGAGTGGGAATGAATAAATGAAAGGTCACACAACAATACAGACCCTGACCTGTTAAGTTTATGTCCTACCAAAACAAGATCAGTATTGAGAATAATTTGTTTCCCAAGATATCTTTTTATTATTTAATTTCATAACCATAATAATTATTATTTAATATCTACATAATTAAATTATTATTTAATGTCTACATTTCTTTTTCTGATCTGGTAGCCAAAACCCAATACTTTTTTTGTGCCCTGCCTAAATTTATATGTAAACACTGGCTATAAAGCCAATGCCCCTTCTAATAATTTTGGATCAGAAGAAATACTTGTTTGACCCAAACCAAATGAGAATAAAACTGAAGCAGGGACAGTTAACAAAACCTGAGGTTATGTCTGAATTTAGAAATTCCTTTCTCTGTTTCCTCTTCATTTGACTAAGTCCCTGACACACCACACTGTTCCCCAACCCACAACGCTGCCTTCTCCAAGTGTACCTATCATACATCTCATCTCTAACCTTAACTCCTTCCTTCTGTCTCCCAAGTTCTGGGCCTCATTCCTAGCTTAAGTATTTCTCGTTTTCCTTCTTTTTCTTTTTCTTTTTCTTTTTCTTTTTCTTTTTCTTTTCCTTTTCCTTTTCCTTTTCCTTTTCCTTTTCCTTTTCCTTTTCCTTTTCCTTTTCCTTTTCCTTTTCCTTTTCCTTTTCCTTTTCCTTTTCCTTTTCCTTTTCCTTTTCCTTTTCTTCCTCCTCCTCCTCCTCCTCCTCCTCCTCCTCCTCCTCCTCCTCCTCCTCCTCCTCCTCCTCCTCCTCCTCCTCCTCCTCCTCCTCCTCCTCCTCCTCCTCCTCCTCCTCCTCCTCCTCCTCCTCCTCCTCTCCTCCTCTCCTCCCTCTCCCTCTCCCTTTCTTTTTCTTTTTCTTTTTTCTTTCTTTTTTTTCTTTCTTTCTTCTTCTTTCTTCTTCTTTCTTCTTCTTTCTTCTTCTTTCTTCTTCTTTCTTCTTCTTTCTTCTTCTTTCTTCTTCTTTCTTCTTCTTTCTTCTTCTTTCTTCTTCTTTCTTCTTTCTTCTTCTTTCTTCTTCTTTCTTCTTCTTTCTTCTTCTTTCTTCTTCTTTCTTCTTCTTTCTTCTTCTTTCTTCTTCTTTCTTCTTCTTTCTTCTTCTTTCTTCTTCTTCGCTCTTCTTCGCTCTTCTCTCTTCTTCTTCTCTCTTCTCTCTTCTTCTTTCTTCTTCTCTCTTCTTTCGTCTTCCTTCTTCTCTCTTCTTCTCTCTTCTTCTCTCTTCTCTCTTCTTCTTTCTTCTTCTTTCTTCTTTCTTCTTCTCTCTTCTTCTCTCTTCTTCTCTCTTCTCTCCTTCTCTCTCCTTCTCTCTCCTTCTCTCTCCTTCTCTCTCCTTCTCTCTCCTTCTCTCTCCTTCTCTCTCCTTCTCTCTCCTTCTCTCTCCTTCTCTCTCCTTCTCTCTCCTTCTCTCTTCGCTCTTCTTCGCTCTTCTTCACTCTTCTCTCTTCTTCTCTCTTTTTCTCTCTTCTTCTCTCTTCTTCTCTCTTCTTCACTCTTCTTCGCTCTTCTTCACTCTTTGCTCTTCTTCGCTCTTCTCTCTTCTTCTTCTTCTCTTCTTCTTCTTTCTTCTCTCTTCTTCTTCTTTCTTCTCTCTTCTTTCTTCTTCTCTCTTCTTTCTTCTTCCTTCTTCTTCTCTCTTCTTCTTTCTTCTTTCTTCTTCTTCTCTCTTCTTCTCTCTTCTTCTTTTCTCTTCTTTCTTCTTCTTTCTTCTTCTTCTTTCTTCTTTCTTCTTCTTCTTCTTTCTTCTTCTTCTTTTCTATTTTCTTTCCTCTCCTCTCCTCTCCTCTCCTCTCCTCTCCTCTCCTCTCCTCTCCTCTCTTCTCCTCACCTCTTTTTGCTTCCCTAATATAACACTAAACCAATTTTCACCATATTACAGAAACACACTTCTGACTGTGACATATTTATATTCCATGAGTCTGTTCAGCCTTGAGAAGAGAAGGATTAACAGAGATTCTGATTGAACACAAGAGAAAAATTTTCACTATGAGGACAGTCAGACACTAGAATGGTCTCCCAGGGAAAGTGGTAGATTCCCCCACTTTGGAAATGTTTCAAGCATGAAGGAGCTGTAAAATACCTTCTAGTTACCCAAATCAGAGCACTGGTAAGAAAGAAATTCTGGAATCCTAAGCTGAACTCTTCTACCTTCCATCTCCGCAAAATGAAGATGTCAGCAAACTGACAGTGGTTAATGTGTTAGGTTGGTTTAAAAAAAAAAAAAAACAAACCACAACCCCACAATTATGTATTAGTGTCTATAATGATTTATTTTTAGACATAAATATATCTCTTCATTTGTACCTTTAATATCATATTTTAGCTACTGTAACATTATTTTAGCTACTATACAATAAAGAAATAGTTTGTACAAATGCTTTTTTTTTTTTTTTCCCCAACTTCTCATTTTTCATAGGATGGAAAGGCACATTGCTAGGAGTTTCTATGGCCACAGTAAATGCTATGGTATCTGAATATGGCTGTAATGTGAAAGATATCCTTGTGGTGCTGGGCCCATCTGTAGGACCTTGCTGCTACAAACTTCCTCAGGAATCAGCAGCAGAATTTCACAGAATTGATCCAAAGTGTGTGAGACTGTTTGACTCTGCAAGTCCCTATATTGATATTAGAAGAGCAACACGGTAAGCCTTCTGAGTGAACAAAAAATTAATTACACATTAGTTATCAATAATTATTTTGATATTGTATTACCCAGCACTATTATGGTAAGAGTCCTCACCATATTTAAATGCTCTCTCGTACTTTTCAGATCAACAAATGACACCTTTGAATCAATGTTATCTTCTCAGTTTTGCTGGCTTTCAACTATTATTTTACTATTATACTCTTAGTGTATGGCTTATAGAAAAATGTTCAAATTAAATGTGGTTTTCCTGGTTGCAGAAAAGCAGTTGCTTTAGTCTAATACTGAAGGAAAGAAAAAAAAGAAAAGCAAATGAAAGTCTCAGTCATAATACTGGCACAGTTTGTTCAGTTGGTGCTTGAGGTGCTGTCTGAATTACAGTGTCTCCAAGGAGTGTGAGAATGTACAAAAAATATTATTTTCTGTTTCTTTTTCATTCTATATTTAAGGGTTCTTCTTGAGAATGGTGGGATTCTTCCTGAGAACATTCAAGATGATTCTGTCACAGACCAGAAGCAAAATATCACTTTCTGTACTGCATGCCACCCTGATAAATTTTACTCTCACTTCCGTGATGGCACTAACTTTGGAACACAGATTGGCTTCATATCAATCAAAGACTGAGACAGTATCTCTTATCCTTGAGTGGTATTTAGACACTAAGTCTGGTATCCTGCTCTCCTGATAGAAGCTTTTCCTTTCTTTCACAGACTTGCAATATGCAGTTCATGGGTATTGTGATTCTGCTTCTTTCCTTCTCTGCCATTCTGAGGCAAGAAGAAATGTCTATGGTGGGGGGCCAGTGGCTCTTGTGTGAGGTGGTGCAAAAGTAACAAGGACAAACCACATGTGAGACAAAGCCCATCTGCAAGCCTAGATCCACGCTGCAATTTTTTGGACCTTCTTGAGCAAATATTTCCCAGAAAGCTCACTCCAACTTAAGTTGGTAGAAGCACAAAAAAAACAGTTTTTATTATCTTCTGGGTGAGGGTTCTGAATGGAGTTAAGTTTCACATTACTGGTACAGCAGCCTGTATTGCACATTAGCTGTTTGAAAACACCCAACTTTGGCAGTTTCAGCTGAAGATTAACCTTATGAAATTATGTGCCTGCAATTGTTTTTCTTCTTTGTATTAATTTAAAGAAGAGCTCCAAAACACAGGTCTTTTCTTATGGAAAATAATTTGAAAGTGAGGACAAGGAAGCTCTTTTCTGGCAAACATTGAAAACATATGAACCCTCACCATTCTGTGTTTTTTGATTGCAGAAAAACTAGGACTATGACTCTTTATTATGTGACATGTATGTTCATGTTTCCTTGGGATTTGTTTTCTTTAACTTCTTGGTGCTCTGCTAATGCCCGTGGCAACAGTCTCAATAGTGCCAGGTTATTCAATAAATACCTAAAAAGGGGAGCAAATTTAGCCTCAGTTAATTTTACTGACCAGTGGTTGACTTGTCTGTCTTACTAAGCAAATTTTAAGTGTGCACTGCTTTCTTTTGGCCTGAAATAATTTGCCTCTAGACGTTAAAATAGACATGATAACTCCTGACACATAGAGAGTGAGAAATTCCTAAGAGTAAAGCTATGCTGACTGTAGCTTGCATGGTTGCCAAGCACAAAGCTTGGGACAAGTGCCTGCATGACGTATGTTTTATTTTGAATTCAACCATCTTTACCGATCTCAAAGGTTTGTGTCCACTAGAGGTCAGTGCTCGCTCACGCTGCACCTTAGTCCCTGGCTGAGTTTATTTACGGATTTTCAAACCATGCATTTTGCAAATCACTGCACAGCATAGGCTGCTGCTTTTGCCTGTATAATCATCTGCCAAGTTATTCTAGTATCTGTGCCTGAATAGTAATATATTTTTCATTTTGCTGGGCTGTGATTCAGAGCTGACACAGTCAGGACTTGTCCTCTGGGAGAATAGCCTTTTAAAAAAAACAAATTACCTGTGGAGGTTAATATCATAGAATCATAGAATTGTCTGGGTTGGAAGGGACCTCAAAGATCATCATGTCCAACCCTTGACCCACTGCTGCAGTTGCTAGACTATGGCACTGAGTGCCACATCCAGTCTCTTTTTAAATATCTCCAGGGATGGAGAATCCACTACTTCCCCGGGCAGCCCATTCCAGTGCCTGATCACCCTCTCTGTAAAGAAATTCTTTCTAATATCCAACCTAAACTTCCCCTGGCACAACTTAAGTCCATGCCCTCTTGTCTTGTTGAAAGTTGCCTGGGAAAAGAGCCCAACCCCCCCTGGCTCCAGCCTCCTTTCAGGGAGTTGTAGAGAGCGATGAGGTCTCCCCTGAGCCTCCTCTTCTCCAGGCTGAACACCCCCAGCTCCCTCAGCCTCTCCTCACAGGACTTGTGCTGGAGTCCCTTCACCAGCTTGGTTGCCCTCCTTTGGACCTGCTCCAGGACCTCAATCTCCTTCCTGAACTGAGGGGCCCAGAACTGGACGCAGGACTCGAGCTGTGGCCTCACCAGGGCTGAGTACAGGGGCAGAATCACTTCCTTGGACCTGCTGGCCACGCTGTTCCTGATCCAGGCCAGGATGCCATTGGCCTTCTTGGCCACCTGGGCACACTGCTGGCTCCTGTTCAGCTTCCTGTCAATCCAGACTCCCAGGTCCCTCTCTGCCTGGCTGCTCTCAGCCTCTGAGAAGAGCCTGGTTCTGAGTATGTTATCCTCTGATTGTTACCATAGACCAAAAAAGTACTTCTTCCAACTCTCCTTCTTCAGAAATATTACTCCTCTTCAGGGCTAGCAATACAGCCCTTGACAATAAAAATTCTTGCATTTTCAGTAGCCTTTTAAGATCATTCTCAGTTCAGTTTGTAATTTCACTGCAGTGATGCTCACAGCTGGGTTCAAACTGGAGATTCGTGTTCCAACAGGGGCAACACTCACACTCCTCAGCTTAATGCTGCCAGGTGTGTTACTGCCCCCCAGCTGGTGGCGTGTATGGTATGTATGTGTGTTATTGACTTATTCCAAATACAGAATAATATAATTATACGGGCACTGACAGTCCGTGCTAGGTGAAAAAAAAAAATAAATAAAAATCCAACCACCTACCCTCACTTTGTAGTCTGAACTTTTGCTCTGATATCCAAGTGTGAACTGCTTTATGGGCACTGATGGATGTAGCAGTGGTATGAGAACTGTTTTCTCTGTGCTATGAGAACTGTTTCTGCTGTTTCCAGCGTGGGGGCAGCAGCACCCAGCAGTCCCCAGGCTCTGCAGCAGCTCAGCCGAAGCTGATCCGTCAGTGCCCTTTGCTTAACCCTCTTCCCCTGCGGATTAAGTGCATGCTGTCAAAAGCAGCTGAGTTTCTCTGTTTGGCAAGGTAGCTCTTGACAGCTGAGCCATCATAGGTGCCCACGTGGCTTCTGTTAGCACCTCAAAGTTGGTTTTGAACTAATGCATTTGACTCTGCAGTGCTGCTTAGCACAGTTTAAATGCTTGACATTATATTATTTCACAGTAACCTGATAGTGATAGTAAGCCCTGGCTTGTTCATACTTGCTCAGGAGATTTTCTGTTTAGGAAATACCATTTACAGGTCATGGTAGGACTGTGCAAGCTGGAGAGCATGTCAGAATGAGCAGAAACACTTAAGATTTCACCTTTTAGAAGACAAAATGTTACCACGGTTGTTGTTCATTATTTCTTTAACACTGAATTACTTCCACTGTAAACCTATCAAGACAGTAAACAGCCTTTTATACAGGGGTTACTGAGTTGGAGAAGTCCACAATGAATAAGAAAATAATGTTCAGTCCCTGAAGAGGCTGGACATCAAATCCTACAGTTTCTTTCAAAAGTCCTTCCTACAAAGGCATTTTAATTCTGATATTAAAAAAAAAAAGGTTTAGAAGATGGGCATTGACAAAAAGGAGACAAGGCTGCTTAACATCTCAATTTACTTTTCCTTCCTGTTGCTCATTAAAGGAGCCAAGCAGACCTCTAGGAAAGTTCTTCATATACTTCAGAAATTGTTCAGCTGTACCTACAAGAGATCAGAGCCCCTTTATTAACCTTGCCCATCAATTAATAAGCTACATTTGCCCTAATGATGATATTAAATAATATTATCAGTTATGACTGTGGTATGCCCTGGGACAAGCACAAGACATGATCATGTTGAATATTGGTTTTGGTAACTATTACTGTGCAATTAAATGTGTTGCTAGTGTAGATTCTGAATATGGGCCTCTTAATTTACATTTATATATTGGAATGGTGTGTACCAAATCATGTCTAAGAAAGGATTTATTCACTATTTGAGTAAAATAGGGCAGCTTCAACACAGACTACTGATTCCAGAGCCTGGGGAAGCAGTGTGCAACTTCAGAGGCATAGATCAAAGCCTGAGATAATTAGTGAAATGTTTATCCAAACAGTGGAATTTATTCTCACGGGTATGGAAAAGGTGAAAATATTAAGGACGTTAGATGAAAAAACTGTTTTTAATAATTTGGTAATGATTAGGTCCATCAGTGACTGCTAGGCTCTTTCTAGAGCCAACCTGAGGAGACAGGATGGGGTTTAGACTTTGGCTTAGTCTGAGGTCTGCGTTTGCTGTCTGTGTTTGTGACCAGCAGTAAACACATAAGCAAGGGGTCTGAACCTTCAGCAAAACATTTAGGCACATTTCAAATCACAGAAATTATATCATTCCAAAATCCAAGCATTCAGTCGTGGGAAGCTGTCTCCTTTCCTCAACAGTAACACAGTTTGCAAAGTGGTCATCTTTGCTTCCAGCCTTACTTTGCCCATACTTCTCTTTTGTGCATTGCTGTCTTTCTGTCCAGCACTACTCAAAACTGCCCTTACAAGGCTTGGGAATCCAGTTGCAGGGTGATGGAAGAAACAGATGCCATTCTGCACAGAGCAGTACCAGTGTGGCTTGCTTTTGCATGCATGTACTTGTTTTGTTGTTGTTTTGTTTCGTTTTTTTAATTTTAGCAGCAGTGTGGAACTTTTTGTCCTCAGCGCAGGATCTTTATCCGTATCCTCCAACCTCCTACAAGGGAAGTAAGTCAGGACTCCTGGATTCTCTCATTTCTGTCCTCATTTCCACTCCATGCTCGATTTGCTGCTGTGTGATGGAAAGAGGGAGATGAGCTGCACTCATTCCTCCCGAGGCTCAGAGGGTGTGCACATGTCTGCTTGCCTTGATGTCATGTGTGTAAGGCTTTTGTTCCCTGAGAACAAAAGTCCTCCCTGAACTCTGGCCTCTTGTGCAACAATTCAACAGGACAGGGCACATTAGGCAGGAGCCTAAATCCTATATGTAACAGAGGAAATAATGTATTGACCTGCTGAGGGATTTACGTACCTCCAAAGACTGACAGCAAGCTCAGCCTATGAGGCTGACTTGTTCTACTTTCCATTTCCAGCAGATATTATCCACTGTTTCCAGATGAATGATTTGGATAGAAATGTACATGGATTTAAGAACTGTCCTAATCATCGGGTATATTCTTATATCCAGGATGTTGCTAATTGTCATCCAGTGTCACTTTTTTTTTTTTTTTTTTTTTTTAAAGACTAAGAGATTTTGCTGCTCTGCTTGCTTCAAATACACACTGCCTGTGGCTGTGCTGCTAAAAAGCATGATTATGTATTTCCCAAAGGCATGCAGAGAAATAGGAAGCTAGCATTTTAAAGTGATCCCTTCTGATCTTTCATTAGTAAGCGTTTAATTTACAGTAGCATCTCACATTACAAACACTTGGCTGGCTCTCTTTGTCTGTGAGCTCTCAGGGGTCAAAGGAGGCCCACAGAAGAATTTCGGGAGTGTGGTCCCCGGAGGACAGAGGTGCTGAGGTCTCTCTCTTCCCCTTCTGCAAATGTGGCATCGTGTCTCCAGGGCAACCTGAGTCCTGACATTCATGGGAGCAAGGACATGGTATGCATTTCCATTGATTCCTGCAACAGGAAAGAGATTTGAGACAAAAATCAATGTGACTAAACTATCAGAGTCCATTTTCACAATTAATTTTATCTAGGGGATTATTTCCCCTCTTGAAAATGTAATTCACAGGTACTACCTTCTTTGTGTTTCTGGTGTTGCCTCTTCTTCATGTACCAAAGGCCTAAACATCTGAAATAAGTAAGTTGCAACATAAAATTTGAGGGTGTACCTACCACAAAACTGAAAAAGAATTTTACAAGGTAGGCCAAAAGCAATGTTTGCATTTCAAGATGTATAATCTTGCTTTTTCTCACGTGATGCATTATTTTAGGCAGCAATTCATAATTCTGGTCAGATGTTTCAGTTCAAAGTGATTTTAGCAATGATAGCTATAGAAAGCCCTGACTATCTGAAATAAGTATCTTTGCATTTCTCTTTGAGACACAGAGGTCTATCCTAAAGGAGTATTCGAGTGAGTGTTGATGCTAAATGAAAACATTTCTGCTTTGGCTTTCACTGTTTGAAAGCTGTGAGCTTGATTTTCCTGCACATGAATAAATGACAAGAAAAACAAAGTTGTGACAGGTGGCTGAATCCCTTTTGGTTAGTTTCAATAGGTGGTTTTACTAAATGCTTCATAAATTTAGTGTTAAATAGAACAGGCTTATACAGATAATTTTATTCTCATTATCTCCTTTCTTCTTTATATTATCCACATGAAAAGCTTTCAGGACATTAAAGTTGAGCAAAGCAAGAAGCATGTTAGAGGCTCCTTTAGGCCTGTGGATGTTTGTTGGTATATCTGATGCTTAGATCTTCCTCAGCTCCCTCATTTATCCTGCACTTTTGATCCTAGAGTTCCCCCAGCACTGAAACATTTGAAGTCCCATAACTCTGTTCTAGCAATGGCAGAAACACAGTTGCAGATTGATAATGATGTTCACTTTTTAGCACTTCTTAAACCTATCTGGTGGGGGCATAAATGACATGGTGGTAAAAATATTATGCCACAATGGTGAGATACTTTGAGAAAAATATCCTGAGCAGCCCTGCATTTACTTGAGATTTTGGGAGATGCAATTTTTTCCTTCTCATAAGACTGAGAAAGTTAAAGATAACTCTGTACACTCTCCTTTTCCAGTACATGTCCTCGTCAGGGCAGTATGGTTTGGGTTTTAGAGTCTTGTCCAGTGTATAGTCATAATTATGTAACTTTGCTTCTCAAGTAGAGACTGACTGAATATATGTTGGCCAGAAAGTGTAAAATTCATCTGACTTCTCTTCACTAGTTGATGTTACTATTTAACATAAAATTCTTCTATTTGAAAATGCAGGTGCTGCAAAAGGGGGGAAATCAGATTGCTCAAGATAAAATGTTCTCACAGGAAAAATGGTAAAGATTCAGACAAAGCTAGTAGCTACTTCCAAAATCTTCAGAATAACATATTTCATTCCGTCTTTTGAAACAAATTTTCATTTCCTGTTTTGAATATTAAGAGCAATCTGAAATAAAACATTTAAAGCAGAAGAAGTGCCATTGCAAATTAAAACAAATATTAAAATCTGAAATCATGCTGAAAAGAGAGAGTCTGTCTTCTACAGAGCTCATCTTACTATTTATGTATATCCCTCTGCATGAGCCAGTCCTCTTTATTTCTTCAGTAAATATTTCCTGCATAGTTTGTAGATTGTTATGTCCTCTCTGGTAAATGTTTAGCTAAGTTTTACATGAGATATTTAGCTCCATTAGTCTTTCCTAAGATGATCCTTCCAGCTCTTAATTCTCTAAATTCTGTCCTACTAGTGACAATTAGGTGCTAATCAGTTTTCCCTTACACTCTGTTTTAGGAGAGTCACATTTGAGTTTTGTAGAGGGACTTTTTTCTGGTAGGCTTGCAAAGGTACAATTCTTGGTACAAAAATCAAAACCAAACCAAAACAATATTGAAGGATACTTAACTGATTAAATTTGGTCTCCCTCTATTCCTTTTTTTTTCAAAAGAATCATAGTCAATTGCACTTCAATTAGGATTTATTTTAGGCTTCCTAGCTGTAACTCATCATCCATCATATCGTTACAGAGGCAATTTTCATGAAGGAGGCTCAACTCTGAAAGTGAAAAATTGTTGGTATTTTTGAGGCTGACACAGGATTTATGGTAGAAGAATGTTTTTAACTTAAGAAAAAACATTTTTAAAATCTTCTGTTGGAAAGCTGACACAAGGAAATGAAAACACGGAAATAATTTTACAGTTTTTTCAGGGTGGGAGTTTTACAGTGTGCAGAGCTGAATGTTGACATCAGGACTGGATGCCTTTGTATGCACTGATTTATCCTCAGTTAACTGGGTTGAGGTGGGAAGAAAGGGGTGAGGTTGCTCGCCTGCTGTAATAACTGATAGCAGAAAGGAGGAATACAGCAGCATTCTTTTCAGCAAGTGAGTTAAAGAGCATTTGGGCTAATGATGAACCACTTTCTACTGAGCCAGTATCTGAGACTGAAAAAACAGCCACTCATTCCTTGGCTCTGCAGTGCTCTTGGAGGCTGTTATAAACAAACAGAAGCAGGGAACAAAAATCTCCTTTGGGATGCAGTTAGCCTGGAACAGATATTCATGGAGAGACACTGTTGGATGAAAGAGGCAGAAAAAGGCAACATCATGATGATGAAGACATTTCTACACCTGCTCATTAAAGATTTAGTGCAAGAAGAGCTTATCCATGTGGAAACAGGCTCCCCAACCACATTGTCTGAGCAGAGAGTAGTGCTGCCAAGCATCTTCCTATGTGTAGTTGTCACAGTTGCTAAAGCTATCAAGGCTTCTTTGTATGGTCAGGATTTTTCCCCAGAACCTGGAAAAGTTGGAGTGTTGAATGCTTATGGACATGTCCCAGTTCTTCTCTTTCTTCATCCCTAATTTAAACCCTGTAGAAGCCATGTGCACTCACAAGTTTCTGACCTATGCAAGCAGAGGGAGTACCACAGTTAATTAATTGTGGAAGGCAGATAATGGCAACACTGTATATTATCTGACTGCAGGACTCTGGGACCTTTCTGAGTCCATGGTAATTGCCATGATGGTCAAACCTGGCGTTACCCATGGCAGCTGTATTTCTGGACTGAAAATATGGAAGAGAAGCTGCTTTTTGAAACTTCATTCAGTTTGGCTAACAGCCCAATTCTGCAGACTTGGAAGACTTTCTATCATAATATTTCTCTGAAGCTAGCTGTGAGAATAAATGGCATGAGATATGTTTGGCTCCAGAGCTGAGAGTTTAAAATTTTTTTAAAATCTTCTCTTGTTTGTTGTGGAGCAAATCCCAAGCTTCGTTCTTAGAACTCCAGGCTCCCTGCTGCTATGGGGCCCCATCTGAACATCTTTTCTAAAAGGGACTAAAGTGCCCCTCCTGTGTGAATACTTACCATTAACATTTCCACTCTTGGCTATACTATAACTACTATGGCAGAAGTAATTGCACAGTGCACAAGGCCTCCTGGTGACCTCCTTGTGAGTCCTAGAAGGGCAGAGAGAACAAGAATGCTAAATATGGTGAAACTTCTTACTTATCCAGCAGCCACCTAGAGTGGGCAAGGCTATGGTACTGAGGGTGTGCACATCATGAGGAGGAATGAACCAGTTACCTTATGTTCTTCTAGAAACACATGGGATAGGTCAAAGTAGACTTTTTGCACAGTTTCTATTGTATATTTTGCTCCAGTCTGCCCAGTCAGAAGTTACCAAGCATATTGAGTCCTTTGAAACAATGGAAATTTCTGGTATTCTTGATTCTAACTCTTGGAAAGAAGCTCAGGCATATGGAGTGGTCAGTTGAATATCCTGTTATTGCCACACTTCTCATAAGAAAGCATTAAAAAGAAACTTCTTATCTTGAATTTACAGTGATTTTGTTTTTCTTTGAGGTCAATGCCACTAGCAGAGACAGAGCCATTAGCATGGCTCACAAGATGGGCAACTCTGCAGACATAGCATGAAGAACTGAAGGGATCCTCTTCTAGATATCTAAGATCTACAGACCAAGATACCTGTAAGGTTGTGTAAACTTTCCAGACCCTGAAATTTCAGAATTTCAGAACCATGAGACACATTCCAGATGCTCTCAAAGAGGAGGGAGAGGAGACACTCAAAAAATGGAAATCCCATGTCTCTGCTTAAGGTGAGTGTGGGTGGCATCTTCAGCTGATTTGGGGTCTGTAATAGAGTGCTCCAAAAGCACAGCATCTGCAATGAAAAAACAGCCCCTTTCCATGAGCCATAAGTACAGAGATAGTCTGGGAAATGTGCTGCAAGAGCTTGTGACACTTTCAAAAGTCACTGCTGTCCACCCTTGGTCACAGTAAAGCCCTTTGACATTTCAGACAGTCTCTAGCTCCTTTTTAGAAGGCTCACTGCTTGGAGTGCACACTTTAAAGGGACAAGAGTGCCAGGAGACATTTTTGTTCTAGCACAAAGGATGCTGTAAAAAATTTCTGCTGTAAGCAGTCAAAACTTTCAGCCATAAGTAAGGCTCTTTCTTAAATAAAAATTAGTGTTGTTGCAATAATATAGTAATTAATTCTGAGTTTTCTCTAATCATCTGGTTTAATGAACAAAACAAAACCAGCTTTGACCATTTTCTTCTCCAGTTCTGCCTGAGCATGCAGTTTCTACACACCATCTCAGGAAATTTTGAACTGTTTTCTACTTCCTGCCTTATCTACTGTGGGAAACTGCATTTTTTGTATGTCTTATTTATTTACCAAGCGAGCAGGGGGAACAATTTGAAACTGCGGTAGTATTTTTCCATCCTGCTTGCATATTGCAGTTTTCATAGGTGTCTTTTGAGTTGGAGAGTACTTAAAATTTTCATCTTTGGATCAATAGAAAGTCTTTCATGGAGGTCATTGTTCATGTTTTAAATTTACTGATCAGTTGTAATTGATCAGATTAGTCATTTGACTGTAGGAGAATGAATTACCTTTTCCCATGGTGAGACACTGGAACAGGATTCCTGAAGAAGCTGTGGATGTCCCCTCCCTGGAAGTGTTCAAGACCAGGTTGGACAGGACTTTGAGAATTCTGGTCTAGTGGAAGGTGTCCCTGTCCATGCAGGAGGTTTGGAACCAGAAGAGCTTTAGGGTCCCTTCCAGCCCAAACCATTCTATGATTCTATGGTTCTCTGATTCTATGTATAGCTGCTTGGGAACTGAAAGTGTGGTTATCAACATGAGTTTAAAATCCTCTCAATGGGAGAATAAGTGCCAACAAAAAATTAATAAAAGCTCATGAAAAGAAGACTATGAAGAGTAAGAACATTAGCAAAGAGCGTGTTTAATTATTGAAATGAGTAATCCCAGATAATTTGGAGTGGAAAATTTGCTTTGTTTATAGAGAGTGCAACATCTCCCATAGAAACAGGAGGATGGAGTATTGTTAGCCCAAAGCCTAATGGTGGCCTGTGTACCTCACAGGAGAAGGGCAGTGCTGTGCCTTGTTTCCATGTGGGTTTGCAAAAAGCACAAATGCCACAGGATGCTAAGGGCCATTTTCTTTCTCCCTCCATGCAGATTGTCATCGGAATGGGAGAAGTGGAAGAGAGCAATAGTAGTACACTTGATCCAGGTAATGTTGAGGGTAAAATGCATTCCAGTCAAGCGTGGCAGCTAAATGCTGTCAAGGTACCCAGACTTTCCCTGTGGTGTCTCCTTCTACAGGAAACACAGAGACTTGGTGTGACCTCTAGGACAGGTGATGCAAATATGACATTAGTTTTACTAAATGGGGAAAAATTGAATTATATTGGACCAAAGGCTTGGTCCAATTCGTCTTGATAGCAAAACCTTGTGGTTAATCTAAGCAGGCTTTAGTCTTACAGCTGCCATACAGGATATATAATCTGAGGTTCTGTGGTGCATTTTTTTGAGTTCACCACTTCCCATGAGAGACCTAATTAGACTAATGATCATGAGGGACTGGTAAAAGGATGAGAGAAGAGGAAGCTGCAAAAATGAAGTGTGCATAAACAGATGAAAGCCATCTTCTGGACAGTATCCTCTGGAGTTTGGTTAGTGACCTATGGGAGAAGGAGAAAACTTGGACACTTAAAATAAATAAAAAATAAAAAATAAAATCCCTTTTAAAGACTCTTTCTGCCCTCAGGGTTATCCAAGAGGATTCACAGACTGAGCTCACTATTAGAGATGAGATTATTATGAAACTTTACTCTGATTTATCAGTTATACTGCAGGACCACTGGTCTGGAATTACTTGGGAAATTTCTTCATACTGTTAATTTAATGAGAAGAGCTTTCTTTGTTTCCTATCACCGGCATGCTTAGATCAATATTTAGCTTTTAATTCAATGTACTTCTTTGTTTCAGAGTAAAGCACTCTGATATTTCTTTCATTTTAGTTTTACAGTGTCCTCAGTATTCCTATCTGTAAAGATAAATTAGACCAATTAGTCCTTCTATGTCCCTGTGCACCCCTGCTTTCACATTTTGGCCTGCAGAACTGACAGTAATGATTACAATATTTTAATCACAGTTGAGGGGTACCAGTGGTTCTGATCTTTCTTACTGGAATCTCTAGCAAATCACTCAATTACATTTCTTTAACATTTTCAGAGTGCTATTTTTTTTCCAGCAGGTGGTCACAAAGAAATCTCCCGTAGCCTCCCTCTTGTTATTTTTTTCTTTACTAATGTGCATGTCAGTCTTCATTCTCCACTATCCATTTAATGGATATTAATGTCTCATTTTTGCAGCATATCTGATATAAGCTGTGATGATACAGGTGATGCTGATGGTACTATCCAAGCAACTATATTGGGAACTAGACCTGGATTTTCCCCTCTATGATCAGGACCTAGAAGACATACAACTTTTTCTGTCTGTAAGGGGACCACTTCAAGAGTCCAGACTCTACTCTATACTGCTTACCATACTTTTGCTACAAAAAATAATCCTGAATGAAAAACAGCATTAGTACTGTTGTGGTAGAACATGGTGGTAAGATCAATATATATAAATCTCACACAGGAAATATTGGTAAATAATGTGAAACATAGTAATGAAGTTGAAGGTCTCCAGTATCTCAGAAGAGATTTGTTTTGTGCTTGAGAACAGGCACACAAGGCCAGGAAGAAAGATTCTTGGAAATTAAAGATAAATCATGGAACATTCAGATCTCTCTGCTCTTCAACTAGAGGTGCAAACTTATTTGTATGCATATGCTTCCATACAAATTTTTATCACTTATTTACATTCATAGGCATACACTTCCAGTTATTCATCTATGCTGAAAAATGCACACAAGAGCCATGTATGACTCCAAGCTTGGTTTTGTTAATATATATATATCAGGCCAGCAAGACAAATAGCAATAATATTTCTCCCACTTGCTCATTCCTAGATGTCTCATTTGCATATCTATGCAGCTCCTATTTTCCTTTTAAAATAAAGCTCTATGAAATGATCTGCCTAGGCTTTCACGAGGACACAAATCACCAAGCTTCTGAATTTTTAATTAATGCTATCCACTTCATTGCTGCAGTTCTGGACTTCCCAAATGCCAAATTCCCAAATTATGCCATCAATCATCTGTCTTCAGCACAGGCAAAACTCCAAAATGAACTCTCAGTTATGGTCAGCATATATGTAAACACTGCTCATTAAAAACCAAAAGTTGACTGAACATCAACTTTTTTTGTAATATTTATCTCATAGAGCTGGGTTACTGTGCTATCATATTAAGTTACTTAACAAAAATAGGAATAAAATAAGATGAGGTTTGCATTGGTTTTATTTTTTTATTTGTTTGTCAGATTTATTAATTTTCTTTAAAGCAACAAGCAGACTACAAAGCTTCTGGAAGAAGAAGAAAAGAAATGGAACTAACCAAAACAGACTGGAACTTAACCCCCCTGAGTATACTACAGTCACAGAGCATTTGTGACCTATGTGCTCTCTCCATCTGCTTTATACTCAGTTATTGCTGTGCTTTATGTAGACTGAAAGACCTACAGGGTAGGAGTTATATCCTGGATTGTGGGTCAGCCTTTGTGCTGTGCCTCCAATAGCAAAACACATGTGGGTACCAACATCAGATTATACCAAGAGGTGTAAATCCAGCTCAGTTATCAAAGGAAGGATGAACCCAAAATAGAAAACAAATTAGTGGCCTAGAGTAAATCCTCCTGCTTCAGCACTAGTGCTGGATGTAAATTTTCTGATGGAGAAAAAAGCTTTTCTGAAAGATCCCAGCATTTGAGTGTACAGTAGTTAATCTGAAACATCTTGGGCTTTTCTGAGTTTCTAAAGCATACACAGATGATCGTTTCTCTATGACTAGGGAACCATTGGGTTTACTCCTGCCTTTATAGCCCTCCTTAATGGAGGATTATAGAGAAAGACAGAGCCAGACCAACCCTGAGTGAAAAGATGTCATGCTGCACAGTGAAAGAACTGCAGCTTGCAGTGGTATCAAGGCAAATTCTGACTTTATGTAAGTAGGTTTTGTTTGGGTTTGTTTTTTTTTTCCTTTCCTGTGAGGGTATTGCCCAGAGAGGCAATGAAATCTCCAGACATGGATATTTCAAAAGCCAACAGGACAAGGATCTCAACAACTTGATCTAACTTTGAAGTTAGTCCTTCTCTGAGTGGGGCTTTGGACCTCCAAACTGTCCTAAATCATTCTGTGAGTATTCCAGACAACTGAAATATTGATATTTCCACTTGATTTAGTTAACCAAGGTCTCCTTTATAATCATCAGAGAGAAACAGGGTAGTACTCATTTCATCCTAATGACTTTGCACTCAGAAGTCTCTGTTCTTTTCCATTGCTACAAAAGGCAACCTGGCTCAGGTGTGGGGACCTATACAGCAGATAAATGTATTTAGATAAGAACAGCACCTATTTTACCTCCTTGAAATGACTTTTTGGCAATAGGAATCCAGAACTCACAGGCTGCTTGGCCTCAGAGGAACTCAGTGGGATATGAGAATCATGGAAGCCTTCAGCAGAAGCTCAGGGAAAATGATTTGCTCACTTAGGAGTTCTGAATTTCCATTTTTGATATGTATATCATGATAGATCCTGAAGGACTCCACAAAGGTCCTTTTATTGAACAAATTCAACTAAACCTGATATTTTAACTGTTTGAGTGAGCTGGTGGATCCTCCAAGTTTCCAGCTTGGTTTCATTTTGGCTCAAACAAAAAGTTTTAGAACGCAGTTCTCACAAAATTCTACTTTTTGGGAAACTCACAGTGCCCAAGAGAGGACCAAATGCTGAAAATAAGTTCTGGAAATTGCTGTATTCACATTCGAGTGAGATGATTGCTTTATTAGGCCTCCTAGCAGGTCTGCAAGAAAGGGAAAATGAGAATAAGAAATATTTGCATGGTAGTCAGTTTGTGAGCCTGACTGAGAATGCACCAGCTAATGAAGAAGGATCACTCCTTTTTGTGCATGGTGGAAAAGAGTCATTATAATCAGATATTTCCAGCATAATGAGAAGAAGGACAGAGTGAAAATTCCTTTGCCTAACAGATGCTGAACATATTACCTCTGAAATGCCCTCTGGAAGGGCTTTCTTACCAAGGTGGTTGTGAAGGATAAGGGTATTTTCTGCAGGCAAGGGACACTCTGCCAAGAGAAGATAGAGTCCTTTTACTGCCTGTCCTCTAATCTCTGGTTTGGGTCTGACAAATGAAGACTCAGCATTCACCCAGACAATGAGAGTAACAGGCAGTTCTTGTCAGCACCTGGGAACAAAGCCATTAAGATTCTTTTTTTTTTTTTTTTTGGAGGTACTGGTCTGTCTCCCACAACTGTACACAGAGTTTTAATTAAGATGGGATGTTCTTGCTGAGCCAGAACAGATGTTACACTCCACCAAAATTGTCTTCCAAGACAACTGGAGAATTCAGTGACATATGGATATTAATGGGATTTTTGTGGTCAAATTTATCTCAGCATCTCTTGCCACGGGGAGATCTTGATTTGTGAGTGCAGCCTTTGGGGCTATTCCACCACATCAGTCCAATGGTATTACTAAAAGTAATGACAAAACTACTTCTCTCGAGATGCTTAGAAACTTTAGTGACTATAAATAACACCTCCAAGTGGTAAAAAAACACTTTTATGTGAAATGAATTCTTCCTCTCAGGTGAAAGGAAGTTAACTTGCCCCAAGTATTAGAACAAGCTAGTAAGAGCAGGGGGCAGAATCTCAACTTGTAGCTGAGCATGGGTGGATGCCAAACCATGCACTTCCCATCAGTGGGCTGGTTGAGATCTCCACAAGAATCATAGAATCATAGAATCGGCTGGGTTGGAAGGGACCTCAGAGATCATCAAGTCCAACCTTTGACCACTACCGCTGTGGTTACCAGCCCATGGCACTGAGTGCCACATCCAGTCTCTTTTTAAATATCTCCAGGGATGGAGAATCCACTACTTCCCTGGGCAGCCCATTCCAATGTCTGATCACCCTCTCCGTAAAGAAATTCTTTCTAATATCCAACTTAAACTTCCCCTGGCACAACTTAAGTCCATGCCCTCTTGTCTTGTTGAAAGTTGCCTGAGAAAAGAGCCCAACCCCCCCCTGGCTCCAGCCTCCTTTCAGGGAGTTGTAGAGAGCGATGAGGTCTCCCCTGAACCTCCTCTTCTCCAGGCTGAACACCCCCAGCTCTCTCAGCCTCTCCTCACAGGACTTGTGCTGGAGTCCCTTCACCAGCCTGGTTGCCCTCCTTTGGACCTGCTCCAGCACCTCAATCTCCTTCCTGAAAGGAAAGGAAAGAAAAGAAAGAAGCCAAGGCACAATGTTGTGTTGGGCTCCATACCCTTTGCTCCCTATACATTTAGTCTGCACCAAAAAACCTATGCCTTAGCTCGGCCTGGCAGCCTCTGTGTTGGTAGGACCAGCACCAGCTGTGATCTAAAGGCTGGGGACTGTATCTGTGAGGTTCCCAGTCCCTCAATCCCATCCTCCAGCAGGCCTTCTCCTCCTGGGCTGGTGTCTCCCAGGGCACAGGTAGCATCAGCACGTGTGCACAGCACACAGCACGTGCCCTAATCTCAGGAAACCTGCCAAAATCAGGGAGAATTTGGCTTTTTCTCTGTGGGGACTCTGAGCTGAAGAAGTATTCTATGGTATTAATAAGAAGAGAGGTTAGTCTGGTGTTTCAAAAGCAGACAAGTATCAAATGAGTAAAACTAAAGGAGCACTTGTTTTGAAGACAGATGAGTTGCAAAAACTAATTGGCTTTGCTTTCCAGATCCTCCTACGACTCCCCAGAATAGTTGGGGTGGTTTGCAGTTACACGGCAATATTTCGGAACAAGTTTTCCTCTCTTTTGTGCTGGCAAAGTCAAAAAAAAAAAAAAATTAAAATCCATTTTCTGCAACAAGAGAAACAAGAGGCTCCCTGTATCTCATGTGGGCAAAGTCAAAAGGAGAGTATAGGCAGGTACAACTGTTTCCACAGCTACATGCATCTCTGTCGCGGGATAAAGAGGGGTTTTGTCAATAGCCTGGTGTTGCTGTATTGACATTTCCTCTGCGGGCAGCACTCGGGCTTTGTGAGGGCGCCTGGCACTTGCACACAGCTCTGCTCTGTTATGGAAAGCCAGGCATGCGTGAGCTGATTACTGGAGACAAGCGAGGAAAAGGAAAAGGGGGACCTCGGCGAAGACGAGTCAGACGGGGACAGGGAACACTGCGTCTTTTGTGGAGCGGTGTTAAAGAGGGAGGGGGAAAGCAAGGCTTGCACGGCATCCACAGGGCTCCCCCCTTTCCCCTTCCCAAACTGGCTACCAGCACAAAAAAAAAAAAAAAAAGACCTGCTGGAGCACGGTGAAACCATGCAGAAAAAAAAAAATAAATTGAAAGCCTTGGGGTGAAATGTAACTCTCCCGTGCAATTGTGGAATACAAGTCTTAAAGGAGGAAGAGGTGGGAGGGGAAAGGAGGGAGGGAAAGGGGGGGACATCACGTAGTTGCTGCTATGGAAACCAAATCCTCCCATCACAGGGAGATGTGCCCAAAATCTTGGGCAACCTGGCTGCTGCTCGCATCACGAGAAAGAATCCCCTCACACACACTCCCAACCTCTTCATCCTCTCCTAAGTCCTTAATGGTTTTGGGGCCTCGTGTACAGAAATGAAGGGTTACGAAGCCACAACAGTGTCCAAACAACCTCCCTGAAAATATATTGAGGTCTTTCCATGAGGAAAGCCTGAGGCTTTCTAGTTATTAGTTACCATTAAAGAAATAGGCAGAATTTTTCCCTCCTCCCTGAACCAGATTGAGGGGGAAAAAGGGATTTCGAGGGATCACCTGTGTTTCATGTCTCCCTCTAGGGCTTTTTCCACTGTTGAGGCTGAATGAGAGAGCCTGGATGGAGAATCCATTTTGGAGTGGGGCTCCTGGGCGCAAATAATCTAGCAGAGGAAGACATGCTTCCTGCCCATGTTATTTCTGCTGCATCTGAGTCTGGGGAAATGAGAGCAGGGTTTTACTGGTGGAGACAAGGGGGAGCAAGGACTGAGGAAGGGGAAGGAACAGAGAAAGGGTGATAAGAGATGAGCAGGCCTCTAATTAACTTCTCTTGGCCTTTGCCTGTACCAAGCTGTAGGGTATAAAAAGCAATTGCTCTCCAAGCCCTGGATATAGAAATATCTTGCTTTTTTTTTTTTTTTTAAAACAGCAGCTGTGTTCATTACAGTGTCTGTGCCCATGGCAGTTTTGTATTCATCAGTTTTCTTATAGCAGAGCCAGAGGCATGTTGCTCAGCCAGTTACTGCAGAAAGGAAAATGCTGGTAGCCATGTATTTACTACACCATCTATATACAAACCCCGTGTTTCAGAGAAACCACTTAAACAGGCTAATCTGCAAGTGTAGGTAAAGTAGAGATCATGGCACACAATGATCATGGCTGAGCTTGAGACCCCTACTTAGAGGGAGTCCTGGTACCTGCTGGGATGAGAACAGGAATAGATGTTGAATTTCTCAGGAGGTAACAGGACATTCTCTATATAAGGAATCAAAAAGCAAGGTATTGTGCCAGTTGCATGGGATGTTACTGGAAACTGGGAAAACACATCAGGGAAGTATGTCTACCCTATTACTTTATCATTCCCTTTGTATCCCTAATTGTCTGTTGTTGGAAAGCCTAGGTATGACAGACTTGCTGTAGCTGTGTACAGCTATTTTGCTGGTCTGACAGTCTTCTCTGCAAGAAATAGTCCCTCTAAAATAAATAGCAGTATTCATGGTTATATTATTGTGAGTTATTGGCAGGTATTTGCAGTATTTTGACTTCATTGAGGTTTACAGGGCTTTTGCATTGGTCTAGCTCTTTGGACATAACCCATTTCTGTCAAGATAACCCATTTAGGTTGTCAGGAATGCCAGTATCAGCCCTGCTTGCTGCTACCGAAAGTTTCTGGGCGCACACTGTCAGCCCTAGTGATACGTGTTTATAAAGGCTGCAGCATATTTTAACTATGGCTAAAAGAAAGGAAAAGCATCTGAAAGCAGAAAGAGAGACCTGGCTGAGTCCCAAGAGAGGGGCTGGAACTGGGAGGAATTTCACTGCTCTAATGATCATCATCTTTTTCGAAGGAGGAAGAAGGAAGAATGTGAAGCATTTGTTGTCTGCTTCCCTTGGTGATGAGAGATTCACCCTCTGTTTTGAGCCCATTTTGGTTACAGTAAAACTCCTGCATGCTTCAGTTCAATGATTTTCAGTGAAAGGAGAAGAGGGGGTGGGCTCTGGGACAGCTAATTCAGCAGTTCTACAGTACCCACTCTTAGATTCTTGGGGTTTTGTTCTGTATTTAAAAAAAAAAAAAAAAAAAAAAAAAAAGAAGCTGTTGTTTACTCCAGGTTTGCTGAATGGCCTCTGTTCCCATGATACCTAGAGGAGGCTGACGATTATTCTCCCTGGGTTCCCCCTGGAGCTATTTTCTTTGCTGGCAGGGAGGAAATTGTTCATGTTTCATTTGCGCTACCGTTGTTCCAGCTGCCGGAACAGGAATGTTTGTCCCCCAGCCTGCATCGGTGGCAGCAGCTCCCCTTCAGACCTGCCATCTGTCAGCATTATTCCGATTATCATCTCTGCAAATGGCAGCGCCTGCATGGATGCCCCTCTGCACCAGGCACTGCTCCAGCAAACCAGGAATGGCAGAGGAGACCCAGTGGAGACAGGTAAGGGACACAAGAGGCTGAAGAGAGGGACTTGGCTGCCCCAGTCTTCCAGGCAAGCTGGGAACAGGGCTTTGCACTGCATTCTCCTCTCTCTGGCCCCTCTTGGTCTCTTACTGAAATGCCTCCTTAAATATCCACTGTATATACACACCAGCTGCAGCACGGCAGAAGGGCCTGCTAGTCTCCTGTTTACAAAGCAAAGCTTCTTATAAACATCCTAATTCTGAATCCCTGTATCATCTGGCAAGAGAAAACACACAGAGGAGTTTTCATTTTGTATCACCCGCTTCGTAGCCAGCTGGGATCCCCTGCAATGCTGTCCTCACTGCTCCAGAAGGGTATTTCTCACTTGCTTCCCGTGGTCCCACAGAGTTAAGATTGCAAATTGCTGCAGATTTCATTTCGAGCCCTTCCTATCACAAGGAAGTCGAACCACTCCACCCCATGGCACCTTGCTGGGCCGGGCTCAGATCCATTCTTTCATCCTATCCACGCTGAAAGCCCCATCTGAAGGTAAACGCCATCGTTTCACCTCCCAACAATTCGCCTTTCCCTTTGTCCAGAGCCGAGGAGGCTGCCAGGACCAGCTTCATCCCCCTCTACCCCCCTCCTTTTCCTCCGTGTGTCCCCCCCTTCCCTCTCCCCCTCAGCCTGCAGTGCCGGCCCCGCACCACGGAGCGGCACCGTCCGCCCAGACACGCTGGGCCGGGCCGGGCCGGGCCGGGATCCGCGCCCAGGGACAGAACCGGGCAGTCAGAGAGTCACAGAACGTTTTGGGTGGGAAGAGATCCCAAAGATCACCTGGTTCCAACCCCCCTGCAAGGACAGGGACACCTCCCACCAGGCCAGGTTGCTCAAGGCCCCATCCAGCCTGGCCTTGAACGCTTCCAGGGAGGAGACATCCACAGCTTCCCTGGGCAGCCTCTGTCCGTGTCTCACCACCCTCACGCTAAAGGATTTCTTCCCAATGTCTAATCAAAATCTACATTCTTCCAGTTTAAAGCCATTCCCTCTCATCCTGTCACCACATGGCCTTGTGAAAAGTCCCTCCCCAGCTTTCCTTAAGGACCCTTCAAGTACTGGAAGGCTGCTATAAGGTCACACCGACCTTAATCCTTCAGCTGCCAAGGAATTTTTCAAGAGTTACAGTGTTTTGACTTAAGAGGAATTGGTTTTATTTTAATTTTCTCGTCTTGCATTTGATTTTCAAATTACATTTGTGCCTCCAGATGTTCAACTGACTTAATATTAATATAGTCTCAGAAACTTTGCTTTATCTCTCTTGTTTTGTTTTTTTTTTTTTCATTGAAACTTACTAGCAAAAGTTTCTAGCTTTATAATAATTCGAGATTTGTTGTTTGCCATGCTCTGAACAATATTCCTAGCAAATGGCTTTTATAGAGGTTGATATCTAAATAACGTCTGCTTTCACTTTCTGAAAATGATGACTTTTTTTTTTTTTTTTTTTTTTAACCTGGAAATTTGGGTATTTGATAATTAGCAGCTATGTTTTTCAGTTAATTTAATAAGTCTTACAAAAGGCATAAAAATAAACCGGTAAAAAGGGAAATATTTCAAATCCTGTCAAACAGAAATGGGATCCGCACTTTCCATTTGTTCACTTCCTTGGTTTTTTTAATCTGTGCATCACCCCAATAGTCCTCCTACCCCTGCTTGGAGCTGTGGCTGCAGTGGGGCTATGTCAGGAAGACTTCCCCATGCCCTGGCTCCTACATCATGCAGACTTGGGTCCCACCTGCAGGATGCCACATCTCCTTTCCAGAGGAAACTGAGGTGACAGGAATGACTTCAGGCACGCACCTCCATCTCACCCTGGTCACAATATATGCATTCAGCTTCAGGAGCTGGAAGTCTCCTGAGTTTATCAGTTTCTGTGTAGCCACTCTGTCTGCTTTGCCTGGCAGAGCCGCTTCCCTCCTCCACCTTTTCTCAGCCCAGAATTGCATTTTCTGTCCTGAGTTCTGTATATGTTTTGGAGAAGCCAGTCAGGCGTGATACTTTGCCAGTTTTGGAGAGCCAACTTGCTCCAGCAGTCTAGCTCAGGGCTGATGCATTTTTAAACAAAGGATTTTAAGTGCTTCAAGCAAGAAGGTTCGCCAATTCTTCAGTAAAAAAAACGGGTTTAGTTTACATACATTTGAAGAAGATAGCTTTGTGGTTGACAGCCAGAGCTAGAAGCCTGAGAAATGTGTATTTTTTTGTTGCCAGATGTCTTGATACACAGCACACTCACCACTCATCAAGGAGGAGAGACTCAAAGCCACATCATCTGGGGAGACCCTCAAATACATTTTCCTAAAGTTATATAGGTTACCTAATTCTACTGAAGTCAGTAGCTCTATGTAATCCGTGGGGACCTTGCTTGAAGATCAGCTGTAATGTTTTAATTGTTTTTTCTGTTTGAACAAGTTGAAGGTGAACTGGGGCCTGGCTGACCCCAGCAGTCACAAGCTGGATGGATGCCCTATGGGCAGAGTCCATGGCTGCACATCCTTGCTGCATACTAATGCACATAATTTTCTCTGTCTTATGTGTTTTAAGAGGAAAAAAAAAAAAAAGAAAAAGAACAACAAACAGACTGTGGCCTGCTTTCCCTCTCCTCTCCAGACCATAGTCAAATTCTCCTGGCTTCTACCTTTCCTCCCTCAAAGGCACTTGCCCCAAGACTGGTGGCACAAACAACCAGGCTTTTCTGAAGAAATACAGGCAGCAAGAATCCCATCCTTTCACTGCCTTTGAATGCAGAAGGGCTGCTGGCTGACAGTTGTCCTGCCAAGCCTAAATGAGCTGTGTCAGCTCTGGTTTGGACTCTTTCCCTCTTGGTGCTGGGCATTTTCTTCCACAGCCACTGCAGGGCATATGGAAAACAGGCAGATGCTGAGGGGAGTTGATGGCCAGACCTGCAAATTATCCCATCACCATTTTGCCAAGGCTGCAGAGCCAGATGGCCTGTTGTGGTCAAGGCCAAGGTCAAGCTTGAGGTGAGGGCTGGATTTGCACGTGGAATGAGAAGCAGCTTCTCCCCTCACAGCTCCTCATGCCCCATGGAGTTCCCAGGAGCAACCACCCCTCATACTCTCCTTTCTGTGGCAGAAGCAGACCCACCATCTGCACTCCTTGCTCTTCACTGTCAGAAAAGCCAATTGAAGCCTTGTCTAATTTTGACCAGCCTTGAGTTTGACATCCCAAAGGGGAAACCCTCCTTGTGACACATCACACTGAAACAGCACTGAGCCTATCAGCAGCCCTCTGCTGCCCTGGCTTGCTAGGCAGAGGATCAAGGCAGGGAAAGGAAGGTCAAAAAGGGCAGATGAATGATGTAGATACAGCACTGCAGCATGTCATTCAGGAAAACAGTTGCCTTTTTTCATGTGGAGCCTAAGTAATATGAAAGCAAGGACCAAAGCACTTGCTTGCCATGGTGCTGGTATGAAAATAAGTGGCTGCAGGAGCCTCAGTTGCATAGGGATCCTGTCCTTCTCACACTCCAGCTCTCCCTGGGGAAGGTGTGGGCTCACTTCCCACACCCAAGCAGCTCCCTGATAATGACACATTTGTCTTTTCTGCCTTCATATCCTGCATCTCAAGGGCTTTTCCCCAACTGACAGCAAAGGGCAAGGGAATGGCCTACCTGTGTTCAAAACTACCTGGGAGAGGGAAAGCCCTTTGTGTATGCAGCACTTTTTTAGGATTTCTTCCCATTTGTGTCGCTGCCATGACTGGAGGGTCCATTCAAGGCTATATTAGCAGCTGTGCTAAAGAGGTGGATGTATCGTGAGGACCCTCCCAGGAATAATGTACAAAATGAGGAGAGCAAATTGACAACATATCTAAAAAAGCCCATTGAAATGAACATCTGCTTTTTGGCAGGGGTTTACCTTAATTAAAGGAAAAATCACTGCTCTCTCATTTCTGCACAGTCACTGTTTCTTCCACATATCACAACCAAGAAGGCAATTTGAGAACAGAGGAAGAGATCACTTCTAATATTGTGCCTGAAACCCAGCAGTAATTGTTTAAATGGATTTTCTGTCTCCTTAAATTTTCAGGTTAGGAGTTGCTGTCTTCTCAAAAGTCCAATGCAAGTCATTGGGCTCATCTGGAATTGCACAATCATGGGATAATTTAGGCTGAAAGTGATCTCACCAGGTCATCTAGTCCTACTTGCTGCTCACAGCAGCACCATAGAATTGTAGAATCATTTAGGTTGGAAAAGACCTAGGATTTCTCAGGTCAGCTTGGTCAGACCTGTGTTCAGTCAAGTTTTGAGCATCTCCAACAGTGGAGATACCACAGCTTCTCTGGGACAACAATGCCAATATTTTACCACTCTCAGAATGATTTTTTTTTTCCTGGCACACAGTCAGAATGTAACGTGTTGCAGCGTGTCTTTTTCCTGGTTTTGTGCAGCTCTGAGAAGAAAGTCTTCTCTATACCTTCACCTTAGATTGCTGCAGTTAACTACAACAGCCAATTCCCCTCAGCACATCTCAGCTTTTTCTCACATGCCATGTGTGCCAGTCCCCTGACCATCTTGGTTGCCCTCCTCTGGGCAAACCTCCTCTTCAAACTGGAGACCATATTCCAGATGTGGTCTCACCAGATTCTGGACAGAGGGTAGTGAGTACCACCACTGACCTGCTGGCTATGCTTTTGGTGACAAAGCCCAGTTCATGGCCATCTCTCTTTTCAGGAAGGGCACACTGTTGGCTCATAGTCAACCTGCTCTCCAACAACCCCCACAAATCCTTCTCTGCAAGGTTGACCCCCAGCCTGTACTGCTGCATGAAGTTACTCTGTCCCAGGTGCAGCACTTTGCTTTTGCCTTTGGTGAAGTTTTTGCTTCTTATGAATTCCAAACAGCAGCCCTGCCCTCCACTTATCAACTGCTCTCCCTAATCTGGTATCATCCATGAATTTGCTGAGAGTACACTCCATCCTATCATTCATGTCATTGGTAAAGACACTAAACAGTGCTGTCTAACCCGGAGAGGAATCACTGTTCTATCACTCAGCTTCAAGCTGGATGCTGGATGGCTCTTCATGAGCCTTTGAACCCACGGGTCCAGAAAAATTTTAGCTGACTTCATTGTCCATTTATGCATCAATATTTGACCAATTTTTCCATAAGGATACTATGGGAGGATGTGTCAAAAGCCTTCCTAAAGTCAACATCCTATTGTGCACTGACCCAATTGTCTCATACAGAAAAAACAGCTGACTAAGGTAGAATCTGCCCTTGGTAAAAACCATGCCAGCTGTTCCAAATCACTCTCTTGTCTTTTGGGACTGAAAGGTGAGACTTGCCAGCTTGTTGACTCCCTGGATAGTCCTTCCTGACTTCCTTCAAGAAGACGTTTGCGACATTTGTCTTTTTCCAACTATCAGGAACCTCCTCTGATTGCCATGACCTCTCAAAGATAATAGGAAATGGACTTGCAGTGAAATTGGGCACCACTCTCTTCCCTATCTGATGTAGCTTAGAAAGCAACCCAAAACCAGATTAAATACCTTAGAACCATTGCGTGCAAATATATCCAACTTTTTGTCAGCTCCAGGCCTTTTGTCATGTCATTCAGATGCCCTGTGGAAGTGGCCACAACCTTCATTATCCTCTCACTCTGAAGATCAAATAATTCTGATGCCGATATGCTGGTTTTGAATTACCATGTGATGCAGACTGGAGACAGGAGCAAATGGCTTTTAAGAGCAGAGAAATACCTGGCAAAATAAATTAGTTGTGAGCTGCTGGCAAATGCACACACACACGAGATGACTTTAAGTGTTCAAAAGAATACCTCTTACTTTCCTCAGAGTGGAATCAAGATTGAACAGGTCTTAAATCCATACAGCACACGACTCAGCAACACCATATGGTCTTGGTTAAAATCATTTTATATGATAACAAAAGCAAAACTTCCACACTGCAGGGAGACCTTGGACCAGTTACTAGAGTGCTGCTGAGTGAGTGAGAAACCTGAATTTGATTTCCTGACCCACCATAGTGTGAGTCACTTTGTCAAGATACCTTATCTGTGGACTTTAATAGCTTTGAGGATTTGGACTTTCATTTCTTCATCTGTAAAATTATGATGTTGACAATAACACCTCTGCCTTGTGAACTCATTTGATACTGTGCTACTGGTAGTTCTATCAGTATCATAATACAAATTAAATAGAAATTAAATTGCTTTACTGCAGACTGCTTTATCCTAGTCTAAATGCAGATCTTAGGATCAATAGCTATTTTTGCTCATTTTTACTGTACAATTTCCTATCCTTTTATTGTGGTTTTTTTCCTTCCTTCAGTAAATACTGCCAGAAAGGGCATACATTAGAATCAGTCTCCTTATCTCTGAGGAAAACAGGACTTACCCTGCCACTCCTTAACTTTTTCCAATTTTAGGAGAACTGCTTTGACTGCATGCGTGTAGAAGAATACAGCTTTTTGTTACATGTCAGCAAAATATTATATTCATTTAAATAACAGCTCAGTGTCCTGACTGTATGTTGCTATCAGGACCATGAGTCTTTGCTCTGAAAATTCATTTCTGAACCTATACTTATGGTACTGTTGGCCATGGTTGGCTGTTAGCTGTGACCATTGCTTGGCTCTTGAACAGGATGGAATCTATGCCAGGGAAGTCATTATTCCATGTAAAGAAGAACTCAACTCTTTAGAAGAACAATTCTTACTGTAAAACTGCATCTATTATCTCTGTGCTGCTATAATCACCAATGCAAATGAAATGGCATGGAATAGATGGAATAGAGGACCAGTGGTCAGGACATCTGGCTTCTGTTGATGGATCTGGTGTGCCTTTTGGGCCTTGCATAGACAATCAGTGTTAGCTTGTCTCCTAGGAAGGTGTTTTTTAATTAGCTGTGGATGGTGTTCTTGATGGTGTGTGGAATCACTGCTGAGTTACTTGATAAAAAACAGTCTTTTATGTTTTCTTGAAAAAAAACAAGAACTCCAGTCTTTACAAAACAAAGATCTACCTTGAAGCACGATTTGTGACCCAAGTTCAAACACTGCTTGATTAGACAAGTGGGACCTGGCATTAAAAGGGGGTTTAGAAGCCACTCCCAAACCTAAATCCACTCCCAGTGTAGGAGTCAGTGCTTCTGAGTAAAGCACACCAATATAAAAAGATATTATATAGTCTATTTTTTTTTATTCTCAGTCATTATTTCAGTGTAAACAGATTGCAGCACTTTGCATGGGGAGAGGTGTGAGCTTCGAGAGCTGGTGAGCCATCAGAGATGATAACTGGAGTCTCTGGCGGTGGATAGAGACACACACACACAAATCCCCACTGCAAACAGAGTACAGCCAGAGCTGCAAATATGACTGTCATTGCTCCGTGTTAATTTTCATTTCTAGTCAGTAAAATAATTCACTATGTCAATAGTACACGGGAGGCACGGATGCTAATTTACATTCCTTTGTAAAGGGTTTCAGATGATTATACTTCCCTCAGAGCCAATCCTATGCTAATGAGAACTCTCTGATTCCAAAACACTGCCAGGATTAATGTTCGTGGACTCTGCACCAGGGTAAATGACCTGTGGCATAGCTTTAATTAAGGAAGACGGCCACATAATTAGAATAACAACAGCTTACTGTCAATTTCTGCAGCAAGTCTCAGCCCCCGGGTGATACGTCATTTGTGTGCACCGCCTGCATGTGGGTGGACTACTACATGAAAGGCCCAGAAAAGAAAGCTTTGTCATTTCTAAATGGATATTACATAAACTGCACCCTTTGTAGAATCCCTGAAGCAGCAGTTGCAGCTTATTACTGCAAGAAGAGGAAGAGAAACCAGCATTGCACAACACAGACCTGAGGAGGAGAGATTTGTACCAACCAGTCCCTGCTCTTTTGGCCTGACTTTTCGAGCAGATGTAGTAAAAGATTTGGTGATGTTTCAGCCTAAGAGGTGACACCTCAGTGGAGAGCAGAGTACATGCCAAAATATCTGGGTGCCTGGCCCTGCTCCCTGCCCACATATGGCACGTTTTGCAGTGACAGAGCCTACTCTGGGTATTTTAGGCTGAGTTTTTACTTGGCAACGGTAAAAATTCCTGCGTCAGCAGGGAGCTGGTTAAAGAAATAAGTCACCATTACTTATTAGGCATTGTGTTTTCCACATAAAGCTTTGTATGAGAGCGACTGGCTCTCAACTGCCTGGTTCTGAAGAAAATTGGATGTGGACCCATCTCTGGCGGTGACTAGCCTCCTTTTGTATGTTTGCATGGCATCATAGTCAGATGAAGGCCTGCTTTTCAAACATAGCCTGTGGACACAAATTCTTTCACAATATAGATTCTTTACAACTGCCTTTTAGTACCACCCCAAGCCCCATATCTGAACTTTCAGTAGCTTCTGTGGGCCTTTGCTGTCCTGACTAGATTCTCCTGCCAATTCCTGTCCCAGTGACCCTGGACAACTCTAGTGTTCTTCTGACCCTCAAAAATCATCTCAGTATATGCCTATTTCACTGCCTTGACAGCTTGCTCAGCTATCCCATAGTCATGAAGCAGAAGTAACCTTTGGGGGTCATCTAATCTTATCCCATGGCAGCATCCACAGTGATGGCAGATGTCTAACTTGCTCAGGGAAAACCTTATCTGAAGTCTTCATAGAAAGTCTATTCCACTACTTCACTGTCCCTGCAATTAGAATGTTTTCAAGGAAATCTTCATTGCTGCAGATCAAGTCTTGTCCTATCTAACAGGAATAGTGGAAGAGAGATTAATTTCTTTGTTATTTGCAGCAGTCCTTCATGCTCTTGAAAATGGCTACCATGTCCCTTATCAGATGTTTGGTCATACTCTTTTTTGTCCTTGATATCTCTACAATCGATTTGTAACTTTTCTGAAGTGGACTCTGTCTGCCTTTGTTGCTTTTGACCTCAGCTTCAAACTACCCTGGATTTTAAAAAATTATTTTTCTCTCTATGCACACAGGAGCTTGTAGACCCTACAGATGCAAAAATAAAATGTTATAACATATAACAGTGACAGGAACAAAAATAATTACAGTAACATTTTAGCTTTATAATAACACTTCAGTGCATAAGGGGGTGCACAGATAAATGAAAGCAATCAGGCTTTTCAATGTCTGGCCTTCGAACTTTAAAAAAAATAACATTTCAGAGATCTGGTTACAACATGACACAAGACTGACTGATGTTCTAATTAGTCTGGTGGACAGCAGACTTGTTCCTACAGAACAGGAAGCTAATTATTTTTGCTTATAATAAACTCTTCAGATTTCACTATTAACATCTGCTCTTTAGCATTGGCACAAGCACAACACACAGACAATGAATAATTATGTTAACACCCCAATGTTACCAGAAGCAGGGTTTTATTCTAAAGTAAGACTTCATTAGTCAACAGTAATAAAGAACAGAGTTAAGTGCAGTAAACTCAATTATGAGTTGTGTAACTGTGATTGCTTCATAGAGAAATTCAGGGAGCCTGGAGTTTGTTTTCCTGATCCTTTGTGAATGGGATAGTGTTTCTGTGTGAGTAGGAGAGGTCTTCACCACAGAGCCAGCTCAAACTCTTCATCTCTTCTTGGCTTGTCTGTTACCTAGTGTGCAGAAATCAAAACTTTGCTATGAGCACAGCAATCCTATGTCAGATTGACAGAGTTTTTTCCTAAACAATGTATTATTTTGCATGAGCTCTCTAGCACTTTCTCCCTCATGCCAGGACGTTATTCCAAGGCAAAGTCAGTAGTTTCATGGTCACAGACAGTCCTGTGTGCAGTGCTGGGTAAGAGAAAGAATACTGAAAAAAACTACAGGTGACAGTGCACACACACCTTTGTTTCTATGTCTGTAATAGAAATTAATTTACATGATCAGGCATGAGTTAGAGCCAGAGCTCTGCCTTGGCTTAGTTAGACTAACCTCCTTTTCAGATCACATGGCTTATGAGAGCTCCCTTTGTTGTCTCCCACAAAGGAAAGACAATTTCTCTCATGATTGCCTGGGAAGGACTCCTGAAGGAGTGGTTTCCAGAATTTGGACCAGTATATCACATGTAGCCTGCAAACTTGCCATAGGTCTGTAGCCTCTCCAAAAGAAAAATTAATAATATTTACTATTTAACATCATTCAGCAGAACAGTTACATACCTTATGGGATATGTACCCTCCACACAGTTTGTGAGCCAGCATCCCAATCCTCTCAGGACAAAAATCTGGGGGATGTGATCTGCAAAGGTGTGCTGCACGTCCTAAAAGGATGAGGATAACACAGCCACAGCCATGCTCATTCTTACATTAGGCTGTGTCAGATGTGAGTACCTGCTGCCTTGGTTAAGCCAGAAATAAAAACATACATGCATTGTTGGTATGATGAACAAGGTAAATATGGCATTCACCGGTGTTCAGTTGCTTGTGTACTTCTCCTTACATCCGAGCAAGCTGCTCTTTCCAAAGTGAAGTTTGGGGTTTTCTTTGTTGAGGTGTGTGTGCCTGCCCCTCTCTTCTCTTTGGGATTCCCCATCTTTCATCTTTGCTTCTTCCTTGCTTTAGGCCATGTGCATGACTAACCTGTCCTTCCAGCTCAGATATGTTAAACACAACTCCTCCCTGAAACCATCAGCTGCACCCTCAGACCTGCTGGGTCCTGTGTGTTTTAGCATGAAGCTCCCACCTGGCTCCCTCCCTACCCACCTTTGCTTAATGCACTTACCATGCAGAGTGGTGGTGCCTCTCCCACCTGAGGATGTGCCACACAGGTCTGTCAGGAGATGGTCCTCTGATCTACCTCTGAACTACCTGAAAGGAGGTTGTAGCCAGGTGGGGGTTGGCCTCTTTTCCCAAGCAACTTTCAACAAGACAAGAGGGCATGGTTTTAAGTTGTGCCAGGGGAAGTTTAGGTTGAATATTAGAAAGAATTTCTTCACAGAGAGAGTGGTCAGGCATTGGAATGGGCTGCCCAGGGAAGTGGTAGATTCTCCGTCCCTGGAGATATTTAAAAAGAGACTGGATGTGGCACTCAGTGCCATGGTCTAGCAACTGCAGCAGTGGGTCAAGGGTTGGACATGATGATCTCTGAGGTCCCTTCCAACCCAGACAATTCTATGATTCTATGATTCTATGATCTGCTGACACTGGGGGTGGGTAAGGCAGGTAACCCAGGCACTGCTTTGTTATCCCAATTACACCTTCATCAAAGGAACACATTGGGGTGCACATGAGCTGCCAGAAGCATCTGGGGCTCTTCACCATCCTGTGACCCAGGGTACCAACAGCAGGAGATGGGCTGTGGTACCATCTCTGTTTTCTGAAATCCACTGATGTGACAAGTCAGACTTTGGGGTGGGATGGGAGGCTGAGGGACCAGCACATTCAGCCACTTTGATAGGTAGATTCGACTGCTTCTCCAGGTCTTCTGAGCAGTGATAACAATGTGGATGGAGATTAGTGCAGAATATCTAAGTGGATCCATTTGTAGACAGATGACCCTGCTAGCAGGCTCCTTTAGTGCTAACTTACAGTGTAGTATAGGTGATATTCAAGGGATTATCTAAAAATTGTTGCTTAATGAAAGAAGCTGCCTAATAAGTGGAAATTGTCATGTTTTCACTGGAATACTTTATAGGAGATGGCATTTATTGGAGGTTCAGTATAGATCTATAAAATGTTTTATCTCATGAGGTTTAAAGAACAGTCATTGCAGCTGAGAGACACAGAGTTCAATTTGCCTCAGCCTGCAGGAGTCTTTTTACCATAGATCAGGTGATGATGCCTTGGAAGTGTCCATTTCTTTCCTTTCTGATCTTAAGGAGAGCTTAGTTTGACTGACTCATATGTCTAAGTCAAAAATTCATAGAATCATAGAATTGTTTGGGTTGGAAGAGACCTTAAAATTCACTTAGTTCCAACTCCTCTGCTATGGACATGGATATACCTGTCTTCCACTGCTTAGTGGAATGATACGATCCTTGTGCTCTGGGGTATGTCTATAAATGCAGAATAATTTTCCAGTACTGTATTTTCAATCTTCTCTGAATTAGAGATCCATAACCCTTTATTCCTCCAGCTCCAGATTCTCTGGGTTCTCATGGACCACCGTACCCAGGGTCCTGCTCTTTCTTCTGTCTGCCCTCATGTGAAAGTAGAAGGTCCTTTTACATGGCAAACTTGTTTCCCAAGCAGGCATCTCACTCAGCCAAAAGCCAGCCAACCAGAGGACCCTTGTTTTGGTTAGTTATGGGGGAACTTGATCTGCTGAGGGAAGGCATAAAGGAAAACAAGTTCATGGTGCCCGTTTTGGACATACTGAAACTAAATGTGAAACCCTAAATATCATAAGAGCCTTGCTCGTTTGCACATTTTACCTCCATGAGAATGTCTGTTTGAAACACACTTGTGGTGTGTTTGCTGTAACCTTCTATTCCCAGGTCCCTGTGGTATTTGGTTGGTTTCTCCAGAGCAGGATGGTTTTAAATATCACTGGATCATGGGGGGAGGGTTTCATCCCCATTTCGTGCCAGGGATGCACAACTGCCATGGGCAGAAGAAAGTGCTCCTCATGTTTTTGCATTGCTCCTGCAGTTGCCTCTGCTCTCTGTCTGAGGAACAAAGCATGGGCTGTGCTATTATGTACAAGGTGAACTGAATGACCCCACCACAGTGAGACATCTCCATGTTTCCCAGAGCTTGGCAGGATACTGTTTACTCTGAATCAGGGAAGATTTTGGTCAAATGCAATTGCTTCATGGGAAACAGCAAAAGCAGATGAGGAATACACAATACCTAAGGAGGATAAACTATGCTAGTATGGATAGATTGTCTTTGCCCTCATTTCACTGACTCATAACAAGATGAATTACCTACCACAACTGTAAGAAAATCGTTCTCCTTTTCCCTTAAAAAGTTTATCTGATTCTATGCTGTGTATCAGGATCTGTGCCAGGACAGCACTGGGGAGAAATGTTGGACTTTCTGACTTGTGAATCACCATTTGGTATCTGGTACCTTGTTTAAAATAGGCACTTTTTAGGAAACATTTCTGTGTCTACACTTTCTTCTACCCACAAATAGAAAGAAAGGAAAAAAGAAAAAAGTACAGAACATCAGCCCTTGGGAACACTAAAAACTAAATATAAGCAGCTGGAGCTGATCCTTGCACCCATTCCCTGCCCAAAGACATCGTTTCAATTTCCCAGTCCAGAGAAATACAGTGGGAAGAGTTTTGGGTTTTTTTTTTTATTTCACAAAGTAAGCGAAGTGGCCTCACTTGTTTAGGTGGTGGCCAGGAACAAAAGCCCCTGTGAAATGGCAACCAGAATAGGCTGCTTTGAGGATGTGTGCTCTTGCCCTGAGATGGAGCTAGACAAAACACCTTCAGTGGCCCCTTTTCTCACTGGCAATGTTATGAATGATAGGGCAGGACCAAACTGGAGATAAATTGAGTGGAGAGTTTTTCTTTGTTTCTGTCATTGCCAAGATGTTTTAACATTTTCTGTCTTGCATCTTATCATACAGGATAGTAAAAAGTACTCTGAAAATAGGGTGGAACTCTGTCAAACCTGAATGTTGGATTTTTTTGCCTCATCCACTCTGAAATAAATCAGTCCACACAGAAACGGCATTGAAGAGGCAGTGCCATTTTCTAAAAATATTATTTTCCTTCCTATATTTTACATTATAGCATTGAATGAGAAATGATTGTGCTGCCTTTCAGGACAGTAAGAGTGCTGGTGGGTTGCTCGCCTTAAGCCTAGAACTCTCCTGGGTTTTCTCTTTTCCTGGAATGAGACACAATACCAAAGCCATTTCTGCTGAAGAACAAAAGACAAGATGATAAGCAATGGATGTTATTAGTACTTTTGCAATGCTTTCTCATCCCCGTTCCCAACATCCCCACATGACTCATTCTGCCTTCCTGCCGTGAGTGCTACTGGTCCTACATGTGAAATTAAACTCAGGAAAGCATTTCATAGCAAGAGGGGTTTGGTCTTTGACTTCAAGCTCTTCCTTTTGTTAGGAGACGTGTTTAGTTTGTGTTTAAAGGCTAACTGGTTTCACTTGCTAAACCTGCTCTTATTTATAAGCAAAGCTTGCTCTTGCAAAATATGAATCATCAAAGCTCAGAGCCTGAAAGGGTAAATGAGGTTACCCACTCTACTCCTTTGCCAGGACAAGTTCATACACAGCTGTCTGTTCTGTGTCCAGTGTAGTAAACATTTACAGCAATAGGATATCCAGCACTTGGTTGGGAGACTTTTGGCTAAAGAAGTGAATTATGACTTCTTCCACATTTTTCTTAGCTCTAGCTTTTAAGATTCTGTAGCATCTGTATATGCAAAACAATAGAGAACTAGTTTAAATACGAAGCTCACAAAGAGGAGACCCAAAAAAAAAAAAAAAAAAAAAAAAAAGGTTCAACAAGCCACAGGTGCGTGTTAGGTGTAATGAAATGACTGAAAAGGCTGTTTTTTTCTGGAACTAACCTCTTATCCACTTAGACCCCCCTGTCATTCTTCCATCTGCAGCATTCATTGTAGTTTGTTAAAATTAAACCAGGGGTTTTGTTCCTGTGGTCTATCCATGAGGTTTTGTCCCTTCTCTTCTTAAATCTAACAGAGAACTCATTTTACTTGTACTCAGATCAAGTTCTCCTTTAGAAAGGACCATTTTTCAGTACCACTAATGTAGACTTCAGTTTGCTTTTGTCCTGCTCCTCTTTGGATGCATTGGATTCCCTCTCTTTCAACACAGCTAATTTAATCTCCCCCTCTTCCCTTCTTCAGGCATCTGGGAGCAATTGGAATGAATTCATACTCCTCTTGGGTTTCACACTTTTGCCTCATTTTCTGATGCTGGATAGATGGACAGAGAGTTTTGTATTTTCTTTTCTAGAGCTCTTAGGATGGTGACAGTTTCAATTTTTGTGTGTGCTATTGGTGTGATTTAAGAGTTATGTATTTTTCCCCCATTAGCTATCAGTGTCAATCTTTTCCCTGTGCCAGAAGTGTTCCCTTCCTCCTATGACATTAGCTGTAACATATGATTCAGTTTGAATATTATTTAGAACTGTGTCACAGCTTCATTTTCACCTGCTATGTAAACTCAGTTATCCCATTTTGCTTTTCAACTTTGTTGAGGCAATCCAATATGTGTAGATACAGACTTAAATACATGGTTACATTTGGATAAAACAAGTGATCTTAAACATACATTTAAATATAAAGGTAAAGAAGCTTTGCAGAATTGAGACTATGCACGGTAATTTTTTAAATTGCTTAAAACACAGGACCATGAGCATCATTTCTATTTTTACTCATCCCAAGGCCCTTTCACAAAACCAGGTCACTACAAATTAGATTTTGCATTTTTGCTTGAGCATAATCAAAATACTCTGAACAATAAAATCAACCTCATACATCCTGGGCAGAAGAGATGTACAAAGCAGCATTGGTGAGGCAATCTTAGGTGGAGTTTATTAATCGGTGACTTTTTATTGAGCTCTGGAGCAATTAGATGCTCTCAGCAAAGTGGCAGAGCTAGTTTGTTTTGGGATTTTTTTAGCTGATTTTTATTTCCCTGTACTGTTTATTAAATCATAAATCTACTGACTGGAATCACAGAAACCTGAACAGCTTTCACCACAGCTTTTCACCACATTCATTGCATCTTGGTTTGCAAGGGAAGGTCACCAATGGCTCTTGCACACAGAATGAAGTTGTACAGTGATGTGTGTTACTGAGTATAGTCTGAGAGCTTTTTAAAGCAATTTGCATTCAAACAAAGCATGCCTACAGTAACTTAACTGCAGAAACACATATATGCAGCAAATATATGCAAGCCTCATCATGCTGTAAGAGAGCCAGTCTGTATCCTTCTGTTCCATTGATGTATGAGAAATGTAACTCATATTTCAAAAAGGCTGATGTGTCCGTTTTTGGCTATGCTGTATTCCATAGCATCCTGCAGACAAAGATGGATTAGTGTTTGATATCATTCTGTTTTCTAGGTGGCACTGGCAATCTGTGCTATAAATTCATGTGTTGCCTAAAGGGTCTCTCTCATTTTATTCATCTGAGTTTCCCACTAGCAGTTCTGGTTCAAGCTGCAAACCTGCAAAGCAAACCGATTTGTCACCTAGATGAATTGCAGAACTGACATCCCACAAAAGGAGCCCAGGAGGTGGTGAACATATTCTGAAGCTCTGAAATTGAAAGAAGAGCAAAGAAAGAAAACAGACTTAAACAAAATGTAAAAAAAGTTTCATTTCTCCTAGTGATATCTGAAAATGGAACCCTTCCACGGCTACAATAAAAATATTAGAAACAATTAGTCCCACGACAGGGTCTACCATTGATCTGCAACTGTTTGAAGTTAGAAACACTGCCACTGTCTTCTTTGTGACAGCTAGGGACCTGTTATTCACTGGGAGTTTGTCTATATGTCAGTATATAAGTACATACATGCATACTCTTGTGTACATGTACGAGTTAAAGTGGACGTGGGTGTATGCATGAGTCTATAAGTGTACGTGATTCGGGTGTGTCCTGACATGTATGCTTAGATAGCTAAGTCAAGTAAAATAAATTTGTGTGTGCACATGTGTGGATGTGAAATCCAAATATATAATTGCATATCTCCTCTGACAACTCTCCCTGTGGACATTTCTGTGCTTATTTGCCAAGTTACAGTGTCAGTTAAAATGGTAAGGGTTGGTTCCTCTTCCCTGGAAAGTATGAGCAATGGCTTGATGTTGGTTTTGATAACCTGTGACAAATGTGGTGGTATATCTCTGGAGGAAGTACTCCAAATGCTGGAGAATGCAATAAAGATCAAGCAAAGATACCACCAACATTAGTCACAGACTTACATGCTAAAACTGTATTCACTTTGTAAAACTAAAATCTCAGTGAACTGCCAGCCAGTCAGCCCATCCAAGGGACAACCAATTGGTGGCAACTCAGAACAGGTCCATAACTCTCTGTCCAGCCTCCACCCTGCCTGCATTGCTGCACAAACAAAACAAACATAAATTTTGTTCCCTTCAGTACTTCTTCTCTGAGTAGTTGCCCAGTTCAGCTTAGTCCTGCCTGAAGGACTACCCTGAGTTTGCAGGGCTTTGGGAACCAGGGGAATTAGTCTCTATAATACCAATTTGTTTTTTGTCATGACACTTAGCTGAAAATGGACCAACAGCACAGATGAGACCAGGAGCTATCAGAGGATTAGCAATAACTTACACACAGCCTCAAACTCCCTGGCCAAGTACAAGCCCTGGCTACAGGAGATAACACTAGCAATATTTTTCATTTTAAAATTGCCTTGGTGGTGTGACAGAAATTCTCACTGGTAGATAGCTGCTGCTGTGTGATGTAGTCTCTGACATTACTAGTGGGAACTGGATGGGCAAAAGGGACACCCATTTTGAAGCAGTACCATTAATCTCCCAACTGTAAGTGACCATTTAATATTTAATATCTCAGCTGGAGTTGCTCTTGTAAGGGCAAACTGATTCCTGGAATCATTCAGCTTGGCTCAGCTCCATTCAGATTCTGGACGAGCATCAGTGTATTAGAAGGAACATCTGGTTGATATAATAATTCAAAAAAAGAGGATTTTGTCCTGTGACAAGCTAGCTGCAGGATAAGCTAAATAATGTATTTTAAAAACTAGAGACAGAAGAAAGCAAAGCAGCCAAGTGAAAGTCTCAAACTCTTGAATGTAAATCACATCTCAGAAGGTGAGAAGAAATAGTGCTAGAGCTGAAATCTGCAAGGGATGGTCATTGTGGTAATTGTGTCATAAAAGTTGGGTGGATGGATACCTGAGTACAGGAACAATCTCTTTCCACTAAACCCCCTTTCCTAGCTTTGGGATAAAGCCCATTAACATCAATGGAAAATTCCTTATTGATACAAGGAACCTCAGAACAGGCTTATCATTGTTATCTATGGACAATAAACTTCAAGCCTGCACTAATAGTAAAGAGAGTACAGTACATGAAATCAGATAGTGAGAGTGAAAGGAACCATCAATTCTTTGCAATGGCTCTGTCTCCCCTTAGAAATTAGTCTAATTTCATCAAATAGCTTTTGGAGACAGGATCGCAGAGGTCTTTTTACTCAAGTGTCCTGAGTTTGCACAGAAGATGAAGCTAAGTGTAAGACAGAACAGTTTCTAAGCCATAACCCAGAGGATCAGCTCTGTTGAATGCTAGCAGGGCTCAGTAACTTCCATTCTGGATTTTGGGGCTGTGCAGCAAGCTGCTTCATTCCCATGGGGCAGATATGGGAAGGGCAGTCCCAGTTCCTTTCCAGTAAAAGTTTATCCCATCTTTATTTTCAATTATGAAAATGAAAGCTGCTGTCTCTTTTGAGCCAGCCCACTGGTGGCTCTCAATAAACAGTCCCTTCCACCAATGCCAAATGCCATAAGGAAGGGCTATTATGAAAGAGCAAGTCAAGGTGAGATCATACTCCCTGGCTATATTGCTGCTCCATATTTTTCAAAGGCTCTCCTTACAATCACAAGGCTTGTTTTTAAAGCAGGGCAATAGCTAGGAGGAAGGACTCTCCAGCTCATTTTCAGGAAACAGATGGAGGACTGGGCTTATACTATATTCCTAGATAAATTTTACAGGATATTGCTGAACACTCAGTTTGTGGACTGCATTAGCCTTGACAGATCACTCTTTCCAGCAGATGATAATGCAGAGTTTAACATCCCTACTCTGTTTTGCTAGATTTCTTCCTCAGGATGGGGAGAAACCCAGGAGATCCTGATGGTCCTGGAGTACCTGTGGCTGCCATGTACATCATCACACAAGCACCCAGGGCTGAACACCTTCTCCACACTGAAGCAAGGCCAAGGGCCAGCACTACTTCTTGTCATAGAATCATAGAATCATAGAATCATAGAATTGGCTGGGTTGAAAGGGACCTCAGAGTTCATCAAGTCCAACCCTTGATCCACTACCGCTGTGGTTACCAGCCCATGGCACTGAGTGCCACATCCAGTCTCTTTTTAAATATCTCCAGGGATGGAGAATCCACCACTTCCCTGGGCAGCCCATTCCAATGTCTGATCACCCTCTCCGTGAAGAAATTCTTTCTAATATCTAACCTAAAAGCTGTCCTTGCAACGAGGGCCAGAGAAGGTCTGTAGTGTATGTCACGTCCATCCTTAGCTAGGTGCTTTCTTCCTGTGGTTATGGAGGACAGTTGTCTCTCATCATAATAGAAGGTAGAAACACTTTTGAGATAGATGGAAGTTTATTTTTCTTTAGGTTGGATACGAGGGCCCAAATTACACCCGGTCCCCTCTAGGCAGTATGAGCACAAAGGGACAAGACAGCACCTGCCCCAAAGATTTTATGGTGTTTGTGATGGTTAGAGGTTGGGTGGAAGAAAAGCTGTGCTGCTCCTGGCAAGTGGCAGTATGAAGATCTGCTCACACCCTCTCAGTCAAGGTTTCATTTCATCAGAAACTTGGAGAATGGAGAAGGATGTAGGGGCTGGAAGTGCTGGGTCACACTTGGCTTGGGGAACCAGAAGTCCTCCTAGGTCCTCCCTCTTCTACAGAAACAGATGACAGAACTGCCTCAGGGGGACTGGGACCTAACCCAGCTGGCTGTGGCCACTTAGTGGTATCCAGCCCTTGTACTGGTGCTTCCAAGGGTTTCCCATAATTGCTACAGGGATGGGACCTTTACAGCATATCTGCCTCCTCTTGCCAGGTACTTAAAAAGGCTCAGGTCCAGAGTGGCAGTAACGTTGTATGTACTTATCCCATTATCCAGATATTTGAGAGATTCAGCCCTTCATTTGGCACTATTTGTTGTGACAATTAAGTAAAATACTATGGTAGATTTGTATATTTTTTTTTCCCTGCTTGTCTTAGTGTAATGTTGAGCACAACTGAGAGAGTGAAGACATGAACTCAAAGGAAAAGTTCAGAGGCTAAGAACAGCTTTTAAGCCTTAGGAAATGGAAACAAAGCAGGAATTCTTGAACACATAGAAATAATTTCTGATTCAAATTCATTGAAGACATTGGAATTATTCCAAAGAGAAGCTGGTCCACTAAATCACATAGGAGGGGCTTCACTGAGTCAAATCAAAAGGCCAGCAAGACCATATCATGTCTTTGGCAGTTATCGGTGGCAGATGACTAAAAAGAATAAAAGAAAAAGGATAAGGAGAAGGGATCTGTCAAACCTTTAATAAAATTTGTACATTAGGGTTTTCTGGAGCTATTCTCCACAGTGACTCCACCTTGTCCTTTCAAACCCTATGTTCACAATCTCTTTCATTGACCTGTTTGTACTTCTGGAATTCTAAAAGTTTATGGCAGTGAATTTACAGCAGTGAAAAATTTATGGCAATGACTCTCATCACTGAATTATTGTCTGTGTGAAAGAGACACTTTCTTTAGCTTTCTTGAAACATTCTGCCTGATCATTTAATTCAGTGTCTCCTTCTCCTCCCAAGCAGGGATCAATTGCACACTTTCTAACCTAGCTGGAATCATAGAATCATTTGGGTTGGAAGGGACCTCTAAAGGTCATCTTGTCCAACCTTCCTGCAGTAAGCAGGGACATCTTCAACTAGATGAGGTTGCTCAGAGCCTCATCTCTTTCTTTTTAAATACTTCCCCATTCATAATAATTCAGTTCCTTTCTGTCTTTTTCATGTAGCATCTGTTCATCAAGACTTTCTGGATTGTACATGAGATGCTGCATGATTTTAGATTTCACCTCATTCTCTTTTCCAGACTGAAGAATCCCTGCCTATTTATTTTCTCCTTAAATAGGAGCTGATTGCCTTTTTGTTTCCATCTATGCTTTTCCTGCAGTTCAACCATAAGGTGCTCCAGAATATAACAGATTCCTGCCTCATCCACAGAAAGTGCCTTGCACATGAATGTTGTCTTCCTCTGACCTGGCTGACATTACAGACAGTCGGGAGGAAAGAGCAAGATGCAGAATTCCTGTAGATGGAATTTATGCAAATGGGTACAGTTTCTGCATTGCGGATTGGAAAAAAAAAAAGATAATTTTGCCACCCTTGCCACCACCAGTGATAGCTATTTCTAGTTACCAGAGGCAATGCAGCAGCCTGGTGACATTGCATTGTTCAAGGTTGGCCAGGACAGAATTGTTAGCAGGAGATACAGTAATGAAAACTGCACACCAGGAAAGGAGTGATGTGTTTGGATTTGCTTTATAGCCTAAAATGCAAAGCAGGTAGGAATACCCTGGACAGATTCCAGCTATATTGCACAGCAGCGTCCAAAGATATCAGCACTAAAGAGCCCTTTTATTTTCCAAGCCATGTCTCAGTAGTCAGGAGAACTTGTTCAGTGGGCCTGGAGCCAAAAAGGCCCAACAGTCTGACTTTCCAAAGCTGATGTTTACTGTCCCCTGTATCACAAAGCTGCTGCCTGGAGAGCAGCTGGCCGGAGGTGTCTGGAACAATCCCAGCCACGGTTTCATAAGAAACCCTTTCTACGTCTCTGCTTTCCCACAAAGGCTCATATTTTATGATTGCTGGTGGGCAGGAGGCTGATGAAATGCATAGCTGATCTGAAAACATAAAAAGGCAAGAGGCAAGGTTTTAAAATTATACCAGTCATGGTTAGGCCTGTGAAACAAATAACACACATAGTCATTGTGCAGGGAGGAACAACAAACTCACTGCACCCTTCACCAGCTGGTTTCCTGTCTGTGGTGTAATGGGTGGGAGTCTGGGTGGTAAATTTACACCTCACTAAAATCCAGATTATAAATTCATTGTCCTTTCCCGTCCTCCCGCTCTTCCCCATTCTCCCCAGAATGAAGAGCTGGATTGTACCAGAATTTTTTTAACTTCATATATATTCTTAAAAAGCTTCAAACTTAACTTTCTTGTGCCTGAGAACTAAGGTGCCTAACAATACCTCTTTGAACCAGAAATGGGATGACATGCAGTATTGTCAGCTTTGACACCCTGAAAACTGTGAACTCCACCTCTCTCTTGGTGGTCCCTTTCAGTTCAGGTGGACGACCTCAAGACTGAAACCAAACATGCCAACTCCTTGCTGGTTCCCAGTCCCTATGGAGAAGTGTGGGATTTGGATCTCCTCTGCTCTCAACCTGGCAGACAAACATTCTCCAAAACAAAAAATTGAAAAGCAATAAAAGCTGGTGAGTCAGTAATTACTCATCCCATCAACATTAGCCACATGGGTGATGCTGTCTCTGTGCCACCTTTGACTCTAGGTTATGGGTCATAGAACCTCTTGGAGGGCTACAACCCACGCTGGCCTTCTGGGCTGTGAAAACACATTGTTTCCAAGAGAGTTGGGATTGCTCAGCCTGGGGAAGAGAAAGCTCCTAGGAGACTTTATAGTGGCCTTCCAGTACTCAAAGGGGCCAATAGGAAATTTGGAGAGGGAGTTTCTACAAGGGCGTGTAGTGATAGGACGGGGGGGAATGGTTTTAAAATGAAAGAGGGTAGAATTAGATTAGATATTAGGAAAGAATTATTTAGTGTGAAGCTAGTGAGAGACTGGCACTGGTTTCCCAGAGAAGCTGCTGATGTCCCCTCCCTGCAAGTGTTCAAGGACAGGTTGGATGGGGCTTTGATCAGCCTGGTGTAATGGCAAATGTCCCTGCCCATGGCAGGAGGGTTGGAACTAGGTGTTCTGTATGGTTCCTTCCAACCTAAGAAAATGTATGATTCTATCATTACCTGTTCATGTCCAGCTTTTCATCCACCAGTATTCCAAGTCCTTCTTCACGGTGCTGCTCTCAGTTTCTTCACTCTCCAGCCTGTATTGATCCTGTGGGTTGCCCCAACCCAGGTGCAGGGCCTTACAAGACTTTGGGAAGTAGGTCTGAGCTGCTTGTGAGCCACCATCACCTGCTGACCATCTTCAAGAGGATGAGAAATGGACTTTAGTATGAAGAAGACCAGCTCCTATTTTTCAGGAAGGATTTCGTCAAAACTTCCTAGATGTGTGGAAATAGGCCAAATGAGGAGAAGTCAATGTTTTAGAACAACTCCAACCTCCTGGGGCTATCTCAGCTGCCTGAACATTGCTGTGCATTTCAGTGTTGAGACTACTGTCAATCAGTTTACTCCTGAGAGACAAACAGGTAATAGAGTTTATTTCAGTGGTTCTGGGGATATGCTGTATATATGATTCATGACACATATTCTTATCTACTGAGAGCTTCTTTAAGTAGCTAAAACATTTGTTCTAGTTAATACATTCACTGGTGATCATAAGGTGAAAAGAAACCAAGCGCACTTCTTTTATTCCTGTCTGGGTACTTTTGTTTTCCACACGAAGAGACACAAAGATGTTGCTTTTCAACCTTCTCTCCTCCTGGGGACAGAATGAGAGTACAGTCGCTTTTAATCGAGTAAACTGCTGTCAGCACACAGTCCAGAACTCTCCAGCTACCCTGGCAAGCAGCCAGACAAGCAAGATTGCTCCATTTTGGGCCTCAAGTGTCATTGAAGTGGGACATATTAGCAAGAATAGCTTTGGATGGAAGCTACACCTCGACCTGTGACTCAGCAAGCTGGACAGCAGAAGTCTCTTAGAGTGTCTTCTCAGTTTTGTAGTCTGGGAGATTCCCTATTTCAGATAGAATGAATCTCATCTCAGCAGTGAAATTGCTCTCTGAAAAACCTCCCTAATTACATCACATACAGCCCTCTGCTCCATTTCACTGATAATCACCCAAGCACCTTGTGGCTAACAAGCAGATGCAGCTTTTGCTTCTGTGGGAAGTGCCAATAGAGAAGTACTAATGTACTTTGGCTTTCTGTAATATAATGAGGGATTTTATTATTATTTGTATAAAGTTGAACATGGACGTCTGGGTTTTGTTGTTGTTGTTGGGTTGGTTTTTTTTTGGTATTTCATTCCATCCCACCCACCCATCTGTTTTCTTTCTCTGTGGTGGAAATAAAGAGGTAGGTTGGCATCTGATTAGCCAGCACTTCTCAGACCAGCATTGGCTTACCTCCAATTTCTGGACTGTTCCTGTACACAGCCTTCAGATGTGTTTGATGCTACATTATGCAATGTTACATTCCCTCCTCTGCTTTTTCTCCTCCTTGCCTGGTTGTCAGGTCAGATGATATGTACTTTAGGCACTGTAAATCAGATAAATCAGATATCTGTAAATCAGATGTTCCATAAACATGTTCACCCTGGCAATAAGCCTTTTCTTTTTTTCTCTCTTTCTGTTTAAGGCCTCATCTGGAGCACTTGGTGGATGCAGGTGGAATTCCAGCTGGGATGCTGCTGCTTCAGTGGCACTTATGGCCACACCACCCGTTCCCAACTGTTCTGTGGATTAGATATGCAGGAATTGCCATGCCAAAACAGTCCACTGGTCCATCTAGTGGCTAATGAAAATTTTTTTAGAGAAAAACATAAAAGGCTCATGATGAATCCAATTAGTCAATATTACACCAGTGGGGGATATTTCTCCCTGACCTCAGCTGGTTGTCAGATTATGTACCCTGAAGCACAAGGACTGATAACTCTTGTCATTTCAATCTATCTGGAGTAGGTGCAGATGCTCTATTTATTCATATTTATGTTTAGGAAAAAAATTCAACTCGTATACAAGAGTGTGAAACTCCTCTAGTTTCCCTGGTGTCAAACTAGCAGTGTATCAGATGAATCCATTTATCAAAGACATATCTTTGAACATGGAAGAATAATATCAAGCTTTGATTTTTTTTCCCTCCACACTAGAAAATGGATCCATTTCTACAGAAAACCATTTTATACAGTGCAATATTCATCAACAGATTTTTTCAACCAGGGCACAGCAATTGAAAAAAAAAAAAGAGAGCCCAAACAAAATCAAACAGCTGAGGCAGACTTTACACAGGAGTGAGATCAATCTTAGGAAAGTAAACCTCAAGTGCCTACTATAATATTGATATGTACCTCAGATTTCAGTGGCTTTTAATGCATTTTTAATGAAGAAACACTTTTTAGAAACACAGCCTGCCCCTTCAAAATCTTGCCAAGATATTTTTTTCTAAATTCACGTGGATCTAAAAGGTAAAGCAATAACAATGAAGGTAGATGTAAGTGACCTCGAAAACCCCAGTATTTATTACCAATGTGATTTCTTCCATTTGTGAGAAGAGAGCATATGTGTGTGTGTGTGTTTCTGTATTTATGGGTCTGGCACCAACCTAGTCTGCTGTTTGCTATGAGAAGTTGCTGAGGGCTGTACACAGGGACAGTTTCTCTGATTAATTTAACCAGTCCTCATAGTGTTCAGGGTGATTCACTCAGTGTTGTGTGGGAACATAATTCATCCTGCAGATTTCTCCTAGTTTTTGCTGTGATTATTAATTTGAACATTCACTGATTTACTAATCAAGTCCTGTACTGATAGGCTTAAACACATGGTTTTACTTCTACTCCATGGCAGGGATTTCCCTACGTCATTCAGGGGATTTCAGGAGAAACGCATGTACAATATGTGCTGCTATTTTATGAGCATATCCATTTGTAAAAGTTGTGCATAATATGTTTTTTATATTACTGACACAATTTTTAAAAGCTAGAGAAGCAACAGGAGAGGTGCTGTATGAGTCAGAAAATGAAGTGTTTGCTATAGAAACTACCTCTCATACAATTAATAGTGAAGCATTTGTTAATATCTGGTGAACACCTGCATATACTGTTCCTAAGAATAACATTAAATTCCAGTTTCTCCAGGAGAAACATTATAGAACCATGCCTCTCTCCTATGATGTGGTACATTTGAAAATAAAACAAGAGCCTGGTGCTTGGAAGAGTTCCTAGATCTTTCCCAATTCATCATTTGTCTTTCCTTAATGTCTCTGGCTTCGTTCCCCAATATGTCACTGTTTTGCAATGCTTTTCTGCAGCTCTCTCCCTCTAAATATGTTTAGATGGCACATTTCTTCTAAGGCCCCTTGCAGGGTTTCAGATGGTCATTTACACTTGTGCCAAGGGGATGCACAGGCTGGGTATTTCCATCACTTGCCATTAGCACATAGGAGCATAAAATCTTCAGAATCCCCTTCCCTGCTAGAGGAGGAGGGGAGTATATTCCAGAGATCAGCTTGGAGGCCTGGAGGCCAGACATGTCCATGGGTGCATGGGATGTCATGTCTTGATCACATCCACCCCCCATCCTCCCTAGGGGCCCATTCACAGAAGGCTGTTGCTACCATGTGGTCTGGGTTGCCTCTCTGTGGAAAACTGGGTGACAGAAAAGCTCAGAATTTGGTGAGGACCTGGACTAGTACATGTCTGGAGTGTGCATCCAGATGAGGAACTTGAAGGTGTGCCCAGATACAGTAATATAAATATAAACGTATAATATCTAAGCTAAGCTTCTCTTCTGAACTACCATTTGTAAGGAAAGTCTCTCCTGTGCTGCAAATTAAGCTGGAGACAAACAATAACATCCCACTATAACCTAGCCATGAGGAGAAATAGGGCATTTTGACTTGCTGGAGTTTTGGACACATTTTCCATTGGTATCATGCTGGGATAATAACGTCTGGGATGCCCTTCCAGCCTATGACTCAGCTGTGCTGAATTCTCCTACTCTAAAAAATTGGATGAGCAATCAAAATGGGGACTCAAAATCCAAGATTATTCAAGGCTGTGCCTATCTCCTTCTCATAAGCATCCATCTCCCTATGCTTTCTGAATATTTCAAAGTGTTTTGGCAATATTTCAGTGCATTACCCTGAAAATGTTTGTTTCGGTTCCAGCAGTTAATGAAAACGTCAAATGCAGTATTATATTGACACTTAGAGGCATGCTATCTCTATTAGTAGTTCTTCTCTATTCATTTTCATGAACATAAAAGTTGAGGAGCTGAGTCTTGGTTTCTGATTTACGTACTGCCTGTTCCTAGCTCAAGGATTTCTGCAGAGTACAAACTGCGGCAAATGAATCATGAGCAGGGTGTCCATGAAGCTACTGGAGTGACCCCAGACATGAATTTGTCCCCACTGTATCTACTTTGACTTTTTGCCTATTTACAAAGGATTTGGCTGAAAAAGCCCTTGGCTTGAGTATGTCTAAAGTTCAGTTTATTTTTACTGACTCGGGTCCTGCAGGACTCCTAAGGATTGCAAGCACCAGACAGATGTGTTTAGCCTTGTCTGTTACAGTAACATCAAGGAAACCTATCTTAACTGGCAAGCCTTCTAAAAACATGAGTGTTTATGGATTACAAAAGGAGAAAACAGTCAGATTAAAATAAACTGTTACCAGACAAAAGGACACCCACCCTTTTCCCCTATAACTTCTTGAAAACCGGGGAATTTGCTTTGATCAGACTTTAAGGTGAGAGCCGATCTCCTGGAAGTTATCTTCAAGCTAACAAAATAGTGATAAGGAAGGGAGGAAATGGAGTCAAGATACAGCATGTTTGTTAAAAGACAGAAATCTGGCCGTTGTGACAATCTCTTTTAAGATCTCTCAGAGAGTACATTACAGAAAGAGCCTAGCTGAGCTCTGAACAGGATTTCCATTCTTGCACAGTTGGTTTTGTGTCTTTGGCTTACATGGAAACATTCTCTAGAGGAGACACAGAAACACTTGAAAATTCATCCACCTCTACTTGTCTTGCCCCTTACTGAGACTGAGCCAAAGTATAGAGTGCAAGAGGAAAAAACCCCAAACCAAACAAACTCCAAAACAAACAACAACAACAGAAAAACCCAAAACAAATAAAAAAACCCAAACAACAACAAAAAAACCCCAACAAAACCCAACCCAACCAACGAAAAAAAATCACCCAACAGAAAAACCCAGGCAAGCCCCTCCCTCGCCATTGGTCTCTATCAAGGGGTTGAGCCCTGAGGGATTTCAAAGCCAACACGTGCTCATGACCAAACTTTTCCAGATATCAAAAGAATGAACTTCCCAAGGGAACACTTTATGCTATGGAAAGCAGGCTGCAGTAAACAAAAAGTTGAGGAGAATTTGGCCAGCTCAGCCATTGCTACGCTAGTGTGAATCACTTTACCAGGTCAGGCTGGACAGTCTATGTGGTTGGAGCCAGGGTGCTGTAAACACAGCTTCACCAGCCAGTCGACAGAGGGTTTGTGTTAAGCAGCTGGAAAGACCCCCATGAAAACGAGCCTTTAATTTCCATGGAGCAGTTCCAGGTTTAAAACTGAGTGAGTGAGACGAGAATTTGCAGTGACAAAGCGTGGCTCCAACCGCCTGCAGCCAAGGGGAGAGATGGAAAGTCTCCCTGTCACGGGAGGAGCAGCCAGATCCATCACCAGAGGGGGAGGCACTCCCAGAGTGAGTAACTCCATCCTTAAAAAGGTGCCTAGGAGAGCTGGGATGAATCACCCTTCTGGAGTCCCTCCCTCTTTCCTTGGACTGCAAGAAAAGCATGAGCAGCGTTTTTGACAGCGTGCTCAGCTTTTATACCCCTAAAATCTGAGTCTGGCAGAACAGCTGGAGGAAAATTGCTCATTGCCCCTGCAGGTATGATGGCCAAGGTGCAGATAAGAAGAGGACTCCACTGTGTTATTGGTCAGGGCTCCTGCACCCAGCTATATTTAGAGTGAAGAAGCTCAACAGCACAAACAGGATTTGCGCGTGTGGTTATCTTGTTTGTCTGGATTTTGAGTGGCAGCAAATTGCTTGACAGGACATTCAGAGGAAGGTGAAAACAAACAGCCTTCCATCGGGAGTTTCTCTGATAGTGCAGATTTTTTAACCTGAGAACCCAGCACAACCTAAAGTCACATGGAGAAAAGGTCAGAAGTTGTCCTGGCTCTGAAAGAAATCAGTTGCTCGTAAGCTTCTCCTCAACAAGGACTTCTGCTTAACACATGATTTCCACAGGGCATTTTTGTCCTGGCTGTGTTAGATGTAATGCTTAGATAAGAACTACTAAATGTAGAAAGTAAAAGGACTTTCTACTTGAACTTGTAGTGGATACACTAAGGATAACTCAGGTCTTACATGGTGTATTCAGAATAAGGGAGAGAGTAAATGCCAGTAAAAAGGAGTGTGAGTTGCACATCGGCTCAGAAAATTTTGGTTTTATGTGCTGTCCAGTGTTTAACCACATTGTCCTGAAATTATCTAAGAGAGAGGATGACATTCCTGTGGGTATTTTGCCATGTGTCCTGAATCCCAGAATCTATTTGGGTGCTCTTGGTGTCCAGGAGATGATCTGGCTTTTTCAAAGCTTATTGTTTGTCTGGTGTGATGCCTATTTGTAGCTGTGAGTTAATATGCTGCCTGTTAGCAGCTCTTCTGCTCTTGCTGATTTATTTCTGCTCTTGTTTAAAATTTTCTCAAATTCCACACAGTATCTTGTAGCTCCTGGATCATGGAATGAACTAAGGAAGAGCTTTATTCCTAATTCCACCCAAGCCCTCCATGAGCACTGAGTCTGTGCTGTCAAGGAAAGAATAGAGAGAAGTCACTGAGTATTGTCACAGTCCTTGGTGTGATGCACCAAAGCTCCATCCCTGCTTCAGAGTAGGAGTGATGCAAAAAGACAGCATAGGCAAACCTATAACCTGCACAGATATCTTGCAGTTCTTCCCACAGTTTTCCAGTTGCATTTTCCTCCTCATGTTGCTACTTAATACCCCCCAGGCCCATCTCCATCCCTTCCTATCCTATCCCATCCTATCCTATCCCATCACATCCTATGCCTTTGCATCCCATCCCATGCCATCCCATGCTATCCCATCCCATGCTATCCCATCCCATGCCATCCCTGCTGGCTGGCCACAGGCAATGCAGATGACAGATTCAGGCAGGACAGCCTCTCCCCTCCCAGGTGCAAAGTGGCTGCTGTTCCCTCAGCTTTCCTAGCCAGCCATGACACCCACATCCCACTGCTGCTAAGCAAAGCAGCACAAAGCCAGTGGATTTGCATACATCACTACAAGCTTTCCATGAGGTCTGAGTGGCTGAGTTTCAATTTGGGTTTCAGGCATATGTAGAGCTATACAGTGATGGTTACCAAGTATGTGGAAGTGACAAGTTTTGTCACTGCTTCTTGCCAGGGTGGGTATTCTGCTGTCAGGTAATTAATTGGCTGCTTAGAAGGATATTCACAGGGACTGATGTTGTTAAGGCTTTGCTGCTTTTGGCATGGGTACCATGAGGGAAGTCTCTGAAATTGTTTAGTTTGTGGTACAAATGACCAAAGCATTGGTGAGGGAGATAGCGGTGGTGATATAATACCAGTTTTCAAATAGAACAAATATCACTGGCTAGGAGAAGGGCATGTTCTCCATGTCCTTGGAGAACTAGACAAAATGGAAGAGGCATTGATTATAAAAGAAGTGATTTTGCTAAGGTATAAGGGGAAGCTTTCTTATGCTAAAGATGCAGCCATGGAGCAGGTTATCAGGGAGAATTGTGTAGCTTCCACTATGGTGCCAGAGCAGAAATGGCAGAGGTCCAGCACAGATTAGATTAGTATCTGACTCTGTTGATAGACTGTGGAACAGGCAAATAGACCAGGTGATCTCAAAACGTCTCTTCTAGCTCTGTTTTCCCTGACTTATTCATTACAAATAGCACCAAGAAGGAGCAATCAGTGCAGTTTTGGGTAAGAGAGGGCCTCTACCCAGAACCTAGAGTCAGAGGAGATGAAACAAAATGTTCTTGGAGGGAGAAGGAGGCAGAGAGGAGGGAGCCAGGTTTCCAAAAGCTGGACAGTGGCAAGGATGTGGGGCAGGATCTGTGCCTCTGGAGGCACATCTAGTGACGGGTCAGAGGCTAGCTAGAATCTATATGATCCTGTGTCACCAGTGGGTCTGAAGTTTGATGAGTTTTGTATATCTTCTGAATACTTGGAATATTTTCCAGTGCCTACCAAGGGGCTACATAACTTCCCATTCTGCCTCTCAGAGACCAAGTTACTGCCCTGATGTATTTCAAATCTCTTAGCAAACCCATAGCACACAAGGTTTTGCTCAGATAACTCCACTGTCAGATCTCCAGGTGGTGATTTTCTGCAGAAGAGACCAAAGTCTGAGGCAGACATCAATCCAATTTGATGAAACTGTGCAGTTCTCTCCATCCTTCACTTTTTATCCTGGGAGAGCAATTGGCTGGTCACCTGTCAGCTGAAATCCCAGATGACATAAGACACCAGTTTCACTGTGAAGAGGCTGCCAAAGATCCAGGCTGCAACAGCAGCTGTAAAATAACTGAGTCTGATCTTCTAGCTTAGTTTGGGGAGCATTTAGTAAATTAGGTGAAATAATATTTATATTAATATTTTGATCTTTTTTTCGCTCTTAGTCACAGTAACTACCCGAGGGACTTCCACAGCCTCAGCTGGAGCTGTCACATCTGACACCTGAGTCAGGCACACAGGAATATGCACTGAAGCAAATGTGCCTGCCCCTGGTCATTCCCTGTCAGCAGGAGCAGCAGCTCCCAGAGGAATGTTATCTCCTGGAAAGAAAAGGGGCTGGTAGGAAGTGTGAAGCAGGGAACCTGCTTCCCTTCTTATTTCCCCACCTGCAAGACAAGCTGTGTCCAGCCCCATGATTACTGGCGTGGAGCTAAATCCATGGCCATGCTTCTGGCCATGCTGGGGAGGCTCAGGAGGCATCAGGAGATTGTGACGTGCTCCACAACAGCCTCTGATCTTCCAGGGTGCTGGGAGGAAGGTGCTGGCATGTAGCACAGTGTGTCTCACATGGCACCCTGAGCCCCTGCAGCCTGGCAGGTGGATGGGGGCTGCCAGATTGCCTGTGAGCCAGCAAACAGCTCAAGTAGAGTCAAGGGTGTCTCCAGGCAGCTCAGCTCCTGCAAGTGTTGTTTTTATTGCCAACACCAGGGGAGCAATGCTGAGGCTCTGCAGAGAGATGGGGGAGTGGGCAGCTTGCCTTTGTTCACTGTGATTTCTCACAGAGGCATCACTACATCCTTTCCCAGCACTGACTTCATTACCTTCTGCCTGAAGAAAGCAAAAGCTGTGTAAGGAGTCACATCAGTATATTTTTACCCCCTTTTTTTTTTTTTCTTTCTAGGAATTAATCTGACTCACCAAATATGCTGCATGGTGATGTGTTCCTTACAGAGCAGCTCATTTCTGTTTACCCATCACAGCATATAGCTCTGCACCCTCTTCAGCCTGCAAAACCACAGCACCAAGCTGGGCCTCTGTAGCTCCATCAGCCACCCCAGAACTTCCTCCTCTCAGGGCTACACTCCCTCCCTGGCGGGCTTACTGCTAGGAGCCCACTGCCCTGTGTCCAGCTGCTCTGTGTTAATGCAGAGAAGCCCAGGACAGCTGGGATAGACTTTCTGACAAAAATGTATATTTCTGTTCATCTGGGCAGCGGTGGCATTCCCTGGGGATCTCACAGTCTGGAAGGGAGCAGGATATCCTTCAGTCTAGCTGCTATTTTCCATTTGCTATTTGTTAGTAGCAATGGAGAGAGTGGGAGAACTAAATCCATCCTATCCCCTGGGAGCTGTTTGCATTATTCAAACTAGCAGAACAACCAAATCAAAACCAGCAGCAGATTCTTATAGATATCATCCCTCTCAAAACCAACACAACAATGTTCCTGAAGCTTTACAAATAACTTTCAGCATCACGTATCAGCCTGTTTCACTAGATAGCCACCCTTTCTGTATGTCCCAAAAAGCAATCATTGGTTATTTCCAGCAGTAATATATTTTTATAAAAGTTCCTTCTATACTAAGGGGAGCCTGCAGATCATAAGGCTAGAAAAGAAGGTGTATGGGAAACCTTTATCCCAGCACAAGGTAGTGGACAAATTGGCTTCAGAGGAGATGAAAATGGGTTGTTTCCCAGGACTTCCCACAAGTGCCTTTGTGCAGTAAACTGAAATGGATCATCCCTCCAGCCCCCACGGGATGGAACTGCAAATGGGAGTTGGTATTGGTATTATAAAACTACATAGTATATGTAAATTTTCCACTTCTGCTGCTCTAGTAGCCATGGCTTTCATGTCACTGAGAACAAAGGAAGCCAAATCAAGGACATTTTGGTGATGGGACTATGATGCCTCTATTAGAACACCAGTAACAGTTCATAAGACTGTTACAGACAGAACATAAGACAGAGACAAGATTTGACCTGAAGTTTCTTATGGCAGAAGAAAAATAACACTTTACTTCTCCCTTACTATATGAACCTTGCACAGGTTTTAGATTCAATATTTAGATCATATATTAGGAAGAAATTTTTTAATGTGAGGGTGGTGAGACACTGGCACCGGTTGCCCAGGGAAGTTGTGGCTGCCCCCTCCCTGGAAGTGTTCAAGGCCAGGTTGGCTATGGTTTTGGTCATCTTGGTCTATGGTTTTGATCATCTTGGTCTAGTGGGAGGTGTCCCTGCCCCTGGTAGGGGGATGGAACTAGATGATCTTTACAGTCCCTTCCAATCCAAACCAGTTTATGATTCTATGATATGATCCAGAGACTGTTGGATGTGGTCAGTCATGGCTACAGATTTAGATGGTTCCTACCTGAATGCTGAGCGAAACACAAGCAACAGCCTGTGGGGTGAAGTGATTCCTCTTTGCAGGTCTCAACAAACAGGCTAACAACATAAAATAGCTTCAGACATGATCTGCAGGGTGTGCTCTGCCTGTGCAGGGCAGCAGGGTACCTGCTGATAACCAGCTAGGGATGAATGCCTATGTGTAGCACCATCTGGCATAGCTGGAGCTGGCCCTGGCTATTTGTTACTCTGAAGGAAACCTCAGGAAAATGTGGAGCCCTCTGTGTTTCACTGATCCATCAGGAAAGATGAATTGACAAGCTGAGGGCATCTTGGCAATAAGTGCGACAAAATACCTTCTGGGTCAGTGGCTTGACGGCTAAGGACATTACCCTTGAGCAGAACTTCAGAAAGCTGGGTGATTTTTTTTTAAGTGACTGAGATAACAAACTGTTTTACTATCTTTGTTGCTGCCTTGCTGCTTGAACATAAGAAGTCATCTAAGCTCTAGGTGCACCATTTCCAGAACCAGGAAGCTGTGATAATCATGATACAATAATACAAAAATCAAAGTCATCAATTGTGATCCAATTTCAGGACTCTATGAAGGGTACAATCCATATTATTTGAATCTAACTGAAGATATTTGAAGATGAAAAGGAAATGATAAGACATTACTATTGACACAGTTATTGCAAGAAGAAGTGGGGGCAGGAGTAGTTTAAGCTGGCATTCACCACAGACAAATATCTGTTAAATCTCAACCTGAGTATTTTTCCATGTTGATTCAGTTGCTGCAGTGGTAACATCTTCTTGAGGGGTGCTAATAGAAGTTAATAGAAGTTATTAGAATATAAAGTAAGTTACATTTTCATAAACAGGTACAATGGATGCACATGCAAAAACCTGTTTGAGTGAAAACAAAGAGTAGTTGCAGAAACAGAGCAGCTGCTGGTACACGTGAGTAGCTGTTGGAATTTACCTTGAACACAGAAATTAACAAGAATGTTAATTTGCATAGTTAAATGCTGGCTTCAAGCAAACACCTGGATTTGATGTAACTAATGGATCTAGTGGGTGCTATTGCAGTCACCCCAACAATCATGAGACAGACCTTCCATGTAACTGAAGAAGGCTTAGTAAAGAGTTTTCTTCTGAAATTAATGGATTTATTTACCATCTCATTTTAGAGATCTTATGGCTTACTTGACCATGCCTCTAGCTCTCCAGTAAATCTGCAGAAGCCATGATTTTTTTTTTTTTAATTATGCCTTGAAATTCCATAGTATTATTTTTTTCACAGGAAGTGGGGTTTCAGGAGTGCTTCAGGATGGAGAGGGCCAGAAAATACTGTGTAATTACTTCTTTGAGAAACACTGAGTTTAAAGCAAGTCAGAACAGTCCCTTCTACCTCTTCTGACCAGTTGTTTGTATGTCTTAGATTGGAAAGACAGTGGGAAGACAGTCCCTAGCAAGGGACCATCCTTCAACCTGGCTCTTCAGGATGTCAGATTATACCTCACTGTTAGAGGATCCATCTTAAAAGTGCAAGATATAATAACAAATATGATAGTGACATTAACTTCCTGCCTTGTAATACTGGTTTCCACATACCCGACATGGACTCTCCAGAGAGTTGCAATTAATGGTTGTGAAGAAACAAAATTAAATTCTGAGAAAATAAACTCTTTTCCTCGGGTCTAATTTGTCTGGCAGAGACTGAGATAATTATCTTCCAGAAAGGTGATTGCCAGCCTCTGAAACAAGTTACCACATCCTTCTTTTCTTCAGGCACAATTGCAGTAGCTTGGTGATGAAGATCCATCTGGCTGAACAATGGCTACCAGCTCCCTACCACAGTCAGGCAGTGTATAGACTCCAGAAAATGTCATGAAAAACCTGGAAACATCAGTCTGGACCAGAAAAATTCCATGATGTTCGAGAGATCTGAGGAAGTCTCTCCTCACAGTCTCTCCTTTATTTCTGTACATGACAAACTATTATAGAGAGACACAATAGAAGGAGGTGATGATCATCTGCTGTGTCTTGTTTCAAGCACAGAGATAGTCTGCAATAAACAAAGTTTTCCTTTTGGTGATTTAAAGGGATGACTTTGTGATGAAGGATGAGTATGTTCAATCTTCAGCAGCAGCCATTTGCAGTTTCAATTCCTGGAAATGGGAGACTCCTTTATGGGTAGTACTTGAGGGTGTTGCTAATTCTCCCACCAAGCACAAAAACCTCACCTCAACTTCACTTCTCATGCCTGGAGAAATCCCAGCATTTGAAGGCAGGGCAAAATTTAAGACTCCCAAGACCCTGATCACTTTCAATAATGAGTCTGGGAGGCAATACTAGTGGGAACAAGCTCAACTCTTGTGTTCCAGATAAGGAGGTGGTGGCAGACCTGGGCAGCACACACATTTTCTGAGGGAAGAACCTGGTGCTTCCAAGTACCCAGAGGCTCTGCGAGCTGTTATTTGACTTTGCCTTCCAAATAGCATTCTGTAGGACTGGATTCCCACTTGCACATGTGTAAACCTCACTGCAATTTGGTCTTTTAGGTGATGAGATTGTGCAGCTACATGCAGGTAACTGGAAAGCTCTTCAGGAATCACTTCAACTGCTAATCCCATCACCATGGGTGAACTGCACTGGGGTGAAGTGTTGCACCTGTGTGTTAGAAACAAAATAAGTTGCTACAGCTGTATAATCACTGTCTGAGGCAACCATGCTCATGCCACCTGTGTACCCATCCACTACAAGTGGTGTTAGAATGGCCAAATCTCCTTTCAAGAACAAGTGGCATCTATATAGCACAGTTCCAGGAGCACTCCATAACCTCAAGATGTACCTTCTTGGTTTGCCTCCCTTGACTATTCTGAGCAGATGATGAGCACAATGTTTGAGGACCCTAGTATCCTAGGAGGACACAAAGAAGTAGGTAGAAAATGTCCCAACTCTCTGTCTTTGGTGCCTTGCCACTACGACTGTGTCCTGAGCCTGTCATGGATTAGGAATTGAGCAGAACCTGTATGGGACCTTCATGTCTAAGACAGGGGCTCTCAGGCTCCACTTTGTGTGTGAGGAGAACAGACTGGAGCACAGAGACAAATGCTGGAAAGGACATCTCTATGCAGCTGCCTTGGAGCTCCAGCTTGTCTCCTGAATCTGTGTGTACCTGGTCCTTAGCATTTCATAGGCTCATATGGTGGTGGGATGTGCAAGTTATCAGTCAGTGCTCCAGAGCTTCACAGCTCTCTGCTGAATCACCTCCAGCACTTTCTCCTTGTGCTCCTGCCAGGGGGCCATCTCCTGGCAGCATCAGTCTGGTATATTGCCCGTATCCAAACATATATCAACAAGATCTTGGTTTTCTTAGTGTCTGTTTCAAGGCTAGATAAACTTTTAGCCTTATGTGCAGGAGCTTGGCATGAGGTTTTGGAAGACCCTGGTGGCTCCAGAGCAGTGATGAGAGGGTGAAGGAGATCTCTGTGGCACTGCTCACATCTGTTCTGTAGCATCCACACTGTGGTGTAGACAGTCTACTATCCCACTTCCAGTCCATCCTACTGTGTAGTTTTTAATTCACTTTAGAAAGTAGGTTGTGTGCAAAATAACATTGCTATGCCTGGAAGCCTGGCAAGTAGCAGGAGAGCTCTTTGATTTGACAATATAGAAACATCCTGCTAATGCCGGGTAATTTTTATGCTTTTGAAGCTGCATGCTCGGTCCTAAATAAAAATAATATATATTAAAAATTTTAAAAAAGAGCAACTTGTACAATTTTAAAAATCAGTAGCTTGATTTTGCAGGTGACCCTGAGAAGTTCCAATATGAAGCTGGGCTTTCTGAAAGTCTCAGAAGCCCCAGATCACTTGGGAGGTCTTTTTTGCAATAAGGGAAAATGTCAACAAAGATACCAAGGACTATGTTGCAGATAGGGGGTACTAAAGGTGCTCTTACAACTTTTATTTTTCTGAGGATATTAAGGCTAGATGTGTCTTTCTGTCTCAAAGTGTCTCCCTCTGCTGAATTATGAGCATGGAAGTGAAGCACTCTGTGCTACCCGAGAACTAAAACCTACCAGTTAGAAAACAAAAGTACCTCAGCCATCCAAGGGTTTTCAGGTGAATAGTTTGTACTTCCTACCTAAAAAGAAGTCAGTTGGTCAGAGCCAAGGGTTTCCCTGGAAAATAGGGACATTTTATAAGCAAAACCAACCATGATGCATAGCATGGCGTTGGGGGAATCTCCTAAAGTCACAAACACAAGCAAATACTGTTCAGTGAACCCAGCAGGAAACTAAGTCTCTATTTATTCCTCAAAGCCAAGCTGTAGTTGCAGGAGTGCCAGACTCCTGGCAGGATCCTGCCTGAGTATACACAGGACCCATGTCAGTAAACACACTCAGGTCTGCCAAGTCTACTGGCTTTCCCAACTGGTTTTGATCCTGTCTGTGAGGACATTGGACCAACCTAGTGCTTTTCCGAGGGAAGCTCCAGGTTTCGTGTGAGTATTTCACAAAAGAAATTTGATTTTTGTATGTGTGAGATGACTAACAAAAGAAAAGTGATTGTTTTCTGTTCATGCTTGCACTGCAAAGGGTTTGGAGATGAGTAAAAAATAAGTGGTTTTATATTCAAGAATAAAGTGGTTCACCTCTTGCCTTCTTATTTCTGTCTGTGCCCTTGAAGACCTAACACTTGTTGCAGCTTCCTTTCTGCTCCACCACCTTTGCTGTGGCTAAGGGCAGAGACTTCCCTTCAAAAGAAATATAAATAAATACTTGCATTCTTTGCTCAGTTATCTTCAACGTTCATCATACTCAGGGCTCCCATTTTGCTCCAGTAAAGATGTAAACCATCTAGGAAGTGCCCTAAAAAAAAGCACTGGGATTTAACAGGGTGCTCCCTGGGACAGGCTGCAAAAACTTTTGAGGAGGAGAAAATAGTAGTCATAGTACAAGATGGAGGGAAAAAAAAACCCAACAAAAAAGAAGAAAAAAACCTCAGTCTCACAAACGCTTTTTAAAATGGTTGAAATAAGACCTTCTGGGACACAAGGGAGCCAAGAGTTGAAACTGGATTGACATCTCTGTGTTTCTGTTTTGACACTGCTCAAGTTGATTAAGTGATAATTGGAGTGTGCCAACAGTCATTGCTTCATCCTGCTCCCTTACCCCCTCAGGACTTGTCACCACTGAAAAAAGGGTAAAAATTATATTAGAAATGCCTGCAGTTTTGAGAGTTTGTAAATTAAGAAGCTTGTGCTTTTTAGTGCTTTATGGCTGATTCATGCCAAATGAAATTTCCAGACAGAATTTTTTTTTTTTTCCCTCCAGAAATGAAAAAAGATTGGAATACATTCTCTTCACTAGTAGGATCTAGAGTTCACAGATTCGGACTTGTGTCTGCTTTTCAGTAGATTTAATAGTGGAGTTACACAGATATACTCCACACACAGAGTGTAACAGTGAGACAAATGTCCCAGAGGATGGACAGTGAATAATATAATACTCCTTACAATCACAAAAAAATATTTTTCTATGTATTTACTGCTGCACAGCAGGAATTTCAAACCCAGGGGGGTTCAAATTTTAACTTTTTTGTTCTGACTCAGAAAAACAAATAATTTCTTGTAAAAACCCTACGAAAAGACAGTTCCATTAAGTAAGTCCCACAGTGGTTGGAGAAGTATATAGTTTAGGAAAATTTTGAAGTTCTAATTAGAAATTTTAAAATAATTTAATTTAAATTAATTATTTTTTTTATTTTATTATTAAAATTTAATACTTAAAATTATGTATAATTTTATTTTATTTAACATTTGTTACATAAGTTTAGATTATTTTGTGAGGATTTTAGCATATGACCTAAATTTGTGACATGGTAGTTGCAAAACTACTACTTATTTAGAAAACTTATTCTACAGTTGTCAAAATGTTATAAAATATTCAGAATGTAAATTACTCTGATTGAATAAAAGACCTCGCATTCTAGAAGCTTGTGTCTCCTGTTGATTTATGAAGAAATAAGTTGTTGCAATGCTCAGGGAAGGATAATGTCTGAGCACAACATCTACAGGGGTTTTAATTTCTTATTTAATTAAAGTAGGAGTTAGGTGCATGAATATAAAATACCCAGTAGCAGCTGTGTCCAATTTTCTAGAGTTTGCTTATTACCATTACCCCTGTAGGTTAGATAATGTTACAGACTCCTAGGCCATTTTAACCTGTTTGCTTGGGTTTTTTTCTTTTTCTTTTTTTCAAGTAAACTATGAAAAAAATAAAATAGATAACCCCTCTGGGAGAGAAGGGCATGGGAATGGCAAACACAACAGAGTATGAGTGTGAACTTACTAGAAGTATAATATAATGTGATCAAATATGTGATGGAAGTGGTTAGTATACCTATCTGACTCTATTTGAACTCCATCCCTAGTCAGGATGTATGGGAGTGATCTGAGCAACCTAATCTACTTGAAGATGTCCCTGCTCATTGCAGGGAGGTTGGTCTAGATGACCTTTAAAGGTTCATTCCCATTTAAGCCCTTTTAAGATACGTTCTATAGAAAACATGGTCAATATACCACTCATTAAATTGACTTTTAAAAAAATTTTTTTTTTTGATTGATTACCAACCCTGTAGCACCTTATACTCTGACACACAAAGATTAGCTCATTTCCTATCTCCCTTCTGTAGTGACCATAGCCTAATGCCAAAGCTTCCCTCAGGCTTGGACTGCACATGCAGTCTTCTTGGGGAAAGAGATAATATAAATCACAGAATCACAGAATGTCAGGTTGGATGGGACCTCAAGGACCATCTGGTCCAACCCTTCCAATATTATTGCTTATGTGAGATGTCCCAGCACCTCATCAAGCTGAGACTGAAAACTTTCCAAAGTGGAAGAATCCATCACTTCCCCTGGGAGACCATTCCAATGTCTGACTGTCCACATAGTGGAAAATTTTCCTCTTCTGTTTAAATGGACTCTCCCCAGGATCAGCTTGTTCCCATTGCCCCTTGACTTGTCCATGGGACTCCTTGTAAACAGGGAGTCTCCATCTTCTGTGTATCCCCCCTTTAAGTACTGGAACGTCATAATAAGATCTCCTTAAACCTTCTCTTCTCAGGGATGAACAAACCCATTTTTCTCACCTTCTCCTCATACAGCAGGTGCTCCACTCTTCTGATCATTCTTATGGCTCTTCTCTGGACCCTCTCAGTCTGTCTGTATCCTTTTTGTACATCAGAGATCAGAACTGGATGCAATACATCAGGTACTCATATATATATATATACTCCATGTATTTGTATTCATATTCATATGCAGGAAATCATATTTAAGTATTTTGGTCACAAAGATACAAAAGATACAGACTATGTTCACAAGATACAAGCTCAGAAACACTTCTGTTAGACAACCAAAAGTACCAGGAGCCTGATTCCTCTTTACCCCTGGCTTCCCACTGATTTTGAATTGTCAGTTTTCAATGGCCAACTTCACATTGACCATGGTTCCTTTGTCACACTGCCCATGAACATCTGGAGTGGAACTTGTCTCACCTGATTCCCCGCGTTTTCCTCACGTACAGGGTTTTATCTCCAGGGTCATCAAAGAGTTTTCTCAGAGCTGCCAGAGAAAACCAGATATCCCTGTAGTGCGTTTTGGCTCATCCTCTCCTGCCAGCACTTAGGTTCACCTGCTCTTAATATGCTTTTTTCCCTGCATAACAAATGATAAAAACAGTGGTGCAGATGGTGCATATACCTTCCTGCTAGTTCAGAGATGAATCATATGGCCCCAGCTATGGAGGCTTTTATCTCCAGCTGTATTATTTGGGGCTTTTTTGTCCAAGAAGCTGTCTGATTTCATTTCCCACAGGAGATCAGGCACCCTGGGTGTAGTGTTGTTGCTGGATGCTGTTTCACCAGGCTAGTAAAGATTCTCAGAGGCAAAGGGAGACATAGAACTTTAGGAGCCTCCAAAAAGTAGCTCTAGCTACCAAAGGGTATTTATGGCATCTGCTGACACCGCTTGCTTTCTTAACCATGATAACCAGACAAGAAGTGACCTTGAATTGCACCAGGATAGGTTTAGAATGGATATTAAGAATATTTTCTTTACTGAAAAGGTTGTCAGGCTCTGGAACTGGCTGCTCAGGGAAGTGATTGAGTTATTGTCCCTGCAGGTATTTAAAAGATGTGTAGATGTAGTGCTTCAGAGCATGGTTTAGCAGTGGATTTGGCAGTGCTGGGTTAGTAGATGGGCTTTATGTTTTTGAAGGTCTTTTCCAACGTAAGTGATCCCATGTTTCTATAAGGACAGGGCTTGTAACTCAACAGACCATCAGGAGCATTCTCATTTAGTTCCCCAACTCCTTTCAAATGTGAATTTCAGTGTTAAGCTATTACCATGCTGAAATGTGAAAAATGTAGCCAAGAGGTATCTTTAGCTATTATAGCTGTTGGCTCACTCCTGGGAGGGGCAGGACCATGCAATTTATCTGATGTTTCTCCTGAGTAAGAAGAATGTATTTGCAAAATCAAAACTCTAGATAGGTTTGTGGAAACATTGTTGAGATTCTTGAGATAGTTTTGTGCTAGTACCCTGGCTGTCTGTCTGATAAACCCTGGTAATGTTTCTCCTGGCACCCTCCAGCTGGCAAGTGGGTATATTCCTTTTAATCGAGGGTTTTCCAGTACCAGAGCTGAACTGCAAAATTAACCTGGGGGCACAAATCAGCAGCAGAGAGCCTGTGGAATGCAAAAGGAATCCAGACATTTAATTCCTTACTAGCTCTCTGGAAAATCCCTGCCTTGATGCTCTCAGTAGCTTCAGCACAGTAACCCTGAGCAGCTGGCATCACCAACCAGCAACACAGCAGCTAGGAGAGTCCATGTTCATGCAGCATTTCTCTCAGCAAATGCTTTGTCATGCAGCAGAAACATTGTTCCAGGGACCTGCTATTTTCCTGGCAAACCTGTGGAGAGCATCACTCATCTTCTAAATTATTTTTAAAAATAATTTTAAAAAGTATATCATAGAATCCTAGAATGGTATAGATTGGAAGGGACCTCAAAGAGCACTTAGTTCCAATCCCCCTGCATGGGCAGGGACACTTTCCTCCTTTCCTCTAGACCAGGTTGCTCAAACCCCATCCAACCCAGCCTTGAGGACTTCCAGAGAGGGGCAGACGCAAAATTCTCTGGGCAACCTGTGCCAGTGTTTGACCACTTTCATAGAAGAAAATTTCTTCTTAATATCTTACCAAAATCTACACTCTTGCAGCTTAAAACTGTTATCCCTCATCCTATCACTGTGGATAATGAAGTCCTCTTTAAAAGATCCTGGCCATTTTAGCAAGCATGGCATGCTGGGTTATAATTGCTCCTGTCAGTATCCAACAAAGGAGACAAAAGACATTTGCCTCTGTGAGTGTTTCTCTCTCTGACTTTGTTAGTGAGACCCCTCTACAATCCAGAGGGACTCCCAAAGAGAATTTCACCCCATCTGGGCATAGTATCTAGGATTAGAAGACTATATTGCTCTCTGCAAAAACCTTCTCTTAGATACTGACTAAGGAGCTGGAAGGAGCCAACACCTGACTTCAGATTTCCAGATTTAGGTGGGATAAGCCCACCCTTCTATGTATATGTATATGTATATGTATATGTATATGTATATGTATATGTATATGTATATGTATATGTATATGTATATCTTCGGTACTTACCATAAGCCAAAGAAGTGTAGTTAAAATATACAAAACAAAAAAAGGGATCTTTTGCTTTGCAACCACCAAGAATACCACTACATACAAGCAGCTGAAGTGTCCCCAAGATGTCACAGATTTACTCTCACCTCCATCTACAGAGTATTAAATCAGCAGCTGTGCCTTTTAAGGGAAAGCCACCACTCTGCACACTCCTGGTGCTGGTGCCTTCTAAACCAAATTTCCCTAAAGAAAAGGAACTCTTCTAGGAACAAGCAAGTCCCATGCCAGCTGATGCTCAGACAGTACACGGAGGGATGCTAATGACCTTCAGCAGGGAGAAGGGTCGGACTCAAAAATCCCCTAAATTTCCTAACGTAGGTGAGACCTATCTCATTATGGATGAGAATAGTATCACCATTAACATCCCAAAATAACTATTATTATCATGGTTAGGACTGGTAATGAGACATATCCATTGAAGTTGGGTCCACCCACCCTAGGGTGCTGAGAGAGCTGGCTGATGTTGTTGTGAAACCTCTCCTCGTAATCTCTGAGTAGTTGTGGAGGTCAAGAGATGTCCTTGAAGACTGGAGGAAGGCAAATGTCACCCTCATCTTTAAGAAGGGTTCCAAGGAGGACCAAGGCAATTATAATACCATTAGCCTCACTTCAGTCCCTGGAAAGTCATAGAGCAAATCCTCCTGGGGACTATCACAAGTCAATTGCAACATGTGATTGGGAAAAGTCACCTTGGATTTATCAGGGGCAAATCATCCTTGACAAACCTAATTGTCTTCTATGACAAAGTAACACACTTGGTTGATGCAGGGCAAACAGTTAACATTGTCTACATGGACTTTTCCAAAGATTTTGATATGGTAGCCCACAACCTCCTCCTGGAGAAACTGAATCAGCATGACCTGGACAAGTGGCCTGCGAGGTAAATGGGGAACTGATAGACAGAACATACCCAGGTGGTGATAGTAAATATTTCATCCTCCAGCTGGCAACCAGTCACAAGTGGAGTCCCCCAGTGACTGATATTGGGCCCAATGTTGTTTAACATCTTCATAACTGACCTGGATGTTGGGATCAGGAGCACTCTGATAAAGTTCGCTGATGACGCCAAGATAGGTTGAGAGGTTGGCACCCCAGAAGGGAGAGATGCTTTCCAAGATGACTTAGTTAGACTGGAGGAATGGGCTAGCTTCATAACTTTATGAAGTTCAATGTGGAGAAGTGCGAGGTCTTGCACTTGGGAACACATAACCCAGGAGTGCAGTTCAGACTGGGATCCACTTGGCTAGAGTGGAATCTCAAGAGGCCTTGTGGAAAGGGACCTGAGGGTCTTGGTGGACATCAGGCTCAACATGAGTGAACGGTGTGCTGCAGCAGCAAAGAAAGACAACAGTATGCTGGACTTCATCTGTATTACCAAACCAGATAAAGAAGTCATCATCCCACTCTACTCAGCACTTGTCAGACCACACCTGGAGTATTGCACCCAGTTTTGGTCCCCACTGTACAAAAAAGATGTGGACAGACTGGAGAGGGTCCAGAGAAGAGCCATGGGAATGATCAGAGGACTAGAGCACTGTCCATATAAAGAGAAAGAGAGAAGTCTGGGTTTGTTCAGCCTTGAGAAGAGAACTCTTAGGGAGACCTTATTACAATGTTTCAGTATTTACACAGAAGATGCCCTATTTACAAGGAGCCACATAGATAGGAAAAGGAACTAATGGGCACAAGCTGCTCCTGAGGAGATTCTGATTGGACACAAGAGGAAAATTTTTCACTCTGAGGACATACAGAGATTGGAATGATCTTCCAGGGAAGTGGCAAATTCCTTCATCTTGGAAAGTTTTAAGTCTCAACATGAAAGGGAGCTGAGACATATCATATAAACAATAATATTAGAAGGGTTGGACCAGATGAACCTTGAGGTCACTTCCAACATGACATTCTGTGATTCTAAGCTTTTTAGATTTTTTTTGTATAAAGTATGATTGTCAGTGTGCGTGTTGTAGGAAATGCCTTATTTATTGAACAGATTGCAATGTGTGATTGGAGTGTGACTTCAGCAGGTGGAAAGTGTTTTACCCTAACGAAGGTTAATGACTTGCTGGCTGTTCAGACAAGTCATTATCAGCAATATCTGTTTTCTACAAGGATGGGAGACAACTGCCCCTGCCCACTAAGAAAGCCATCAGCATCCTTAGAGAGCTGAAGGCAGACAGTAGCCTTGGGGCAGAAGTGTGGAAAATGCTTCCCGAATAAATTAATTCTGATAATCCTGGCAGCAAAGCGTAACTTGAAGTTGAAGAGAAGCCCAGGGGAACCCCGAGAAGGGGAAGCAAATGAAATGAGGTTTTCTGTCAAGAAAGAGTATTGAAGACATGAAGCTTAGGTAAAGAAATGGGTCCTTAGGTATGGTTCATCAGCTGAGACCAAGACAAGTCTTCTTGGAGCTGATCTGAAGCAAATAAATGCTTGTGCTTTTGTTGTTTTCCCCTGTTTCTAGGTCCTTTCAGGGTTTCATTTGCATTTGGGCACTGAAAATAATCTCAAGTGTCTGCTATGTGTTAAACTAGTGTTAAGGATGATGAGAATGTGTCTGAGGCACCTGGCAAACAGCAAGCTTTTCCCCATTGCATGGCTGTTGCAATCCTTAACCTTAAACACTGGTGCCCCAGCTATGTGCTGAACTTAATTTCTGTGGACATTGAGATAGGAAAAAAAAGTTTCCCCACATAAATGCTGAGGTTGCTTTAGGAATGAAAAGGAGTGGGATCTGCTCATAAGAAAAGCTTTCCAATGATCTATAAAAGTTGGGAACATAGCTCTCCAGCAAAACAGTAAGTGTCCATGCTCCCAGAGTATTTGTAACAGACATGTTAGCAAACATCACATTTCAAGTTACAAGGCTCCAGTGAAATGAGTAACCATGTAAAATTGGAAGATTGGCTGATTTCCTTCCTCTGCAGCAATTGAACAGATGACAGTTCTGCATGATGCCATGATTTAGTTCATCAAGTGTATGACACCACCTTTAAGGTGTGCATGACTTCCTAAGTCTGTAAAAATGCCTCTAAACAAAAATATTCTCCTTTGCAGCCATGATAAGAACATACAGCTCACATGGAAATGGAAAATTCATTTTTTCATCCCTGTATTGTGAGTTTTGCACCCGCACAGCACCGTGTCACTTTGTCATCATGTCTCCACCCAGCCTTAACTTTAATTCCTTTCTACCTCTTTTGGCAGTGACACATCAGATTAAATTATCCCACATGATGTAACCCATGAAATCATGTGCTGGGTCTGGATGCTTAATTTCCCTATAGAAGGAAGCGTAGTGCTGTGCTTTGCATTTGTGGCTCAGGCCATCTTGGTAGGACACCCATCCTAGCAACTGCTGATCAGCACATACACAGCACCATGGCTGTCTGCCTCCCCAACACCTGCAAAGGTCAATAGTCTAGGGATGGGCAAGAAGTTGGGGGGGACACTCTCTTTATCTTGACCTATTAGCTTTTAACATCTTATTTTCTTTGTCCTGCTGAGAAAGTCAAGTGAGGGAGTGGCTGGTTGGGCACTCAGGAGCCACCCAGGGTCAGCCCACCACACCAGCTGTAGTATATCTGGATGAGTGAGTGAGGTACTTCCAGAGAAGTGACTGGGAACAGCCCTTGTTCAGAAAGCCAAGTTAGTGTTCTTTAAAGATTAAAGCAGATGCATGGAAGAAAGAGAACTTCCATTCTGTGTTCAGTGCTGCAAGGCTGTCTATATATGATTGTATCAGTGACACCTGACTCTATTACCCACTGATTTCTTCTCCTCACAGCAACAGTCTGAGTAGCCACTAGTGCTAAGAGGGCAGCTGGAGGAGTGATGTTAGAGGGAGGTATCCCCTCCTGCAGACCTTCTTTTATGACCTCATGGGAATTTTCAAGCACCCACCTAGGCCCCTGTGTTGGCCTGACCAAAAAATATGAAGAACAAAATGGGATACATTTTTAGCTCAGTGTAACCAAACCTGTGTAAATCTAATGTGTTTAATCTAAGTCTAATCTAATAGTGTCGGTGTGACCAGACTTGTCATTTTGTTATGGGTTATTTGGGATTTTTTTTCTTTTTTGTAATGCAGCATCTTTAAACCAGCAGAATTGTTATGTGGTTAAGGGATCTGCTTGGATACAGGAGATAAGAAATTTGGCAACCCCATGGATAAGTGTTCTGTAATTAATGGAGTAATTTTATCATCTTAATGCCTCAGGTTCTTTATTTATTCAGAGATGGTATTTTCCCTTTCCTTTCTCAGAGGGGGTTTCATGGGATGCAGGGAGCACCTGCAGTGGCCTTTGATGATTTCAGCTGCTGTAAAACTCAAAGTATTAATGGATACTCAAAGTTGTGGCTCAATGCAATGAATGACTAAAAACTAATGTTAAGAAGCACATTTTTCAGGCTCTAAGCTGTGCTTAAGGTCTATATTAAAGACTCTGCTGAGATCCTACTGGACTTAGTGGTGATTTTCTTTTCACTCAGTGGGACTGACTCCATATGCCTTCTACTCTTTTATCTCAGGCTGAAGGAGTTGCTGCTCTTTATTCTTTGCCATTAAATTCTTCTGGAGCCTACTTATGAGGTCTTTGGCTGCCTGGAATGCCTTCAAAATGAGGAGGATGAACTGGAGGAGTTTAACTTCTTCCTTGCTCTTCTTATTTAGTCTTGCCTGCTTGGATTCCCATAGTAGAACCACTGGTGGTTACTGAGTTTTTCTCTAGTACAATGATCCTAACAAACACTGAAAGGTGCCAACTGCCTTCCTGTGTGTCTCTGGTGGCTTCCCCAGCTCCCTAGACATCCAGAACAACAGCGTTTTGGACATGAAGTTTCAAATCCAAATCTGGAAAAGTAACTGGCCTTGTCTTCTTAAAAGGCAACAGAAACACTGAGGAAGTTCAGATCTGATCTCAGTTGTCGCATCTCAGACTCACTCTGGTGCTGTAAATTGTTTGAACATGTACAGCCTTGGAGTAACTGAGTGGGTGTTGGTAACTAAGTGGGTCTCTGTGGCTCCTGGGCACCTGTTGGTTCCAATGTCAGAATCAGAAAAGGCTTAGTAAGAGTCATGATGTAGTCCGTTTATTTTGATCAAGACTTTTCAGCCCTACAATTTGATTTGCCTGTGGGTGACTGGTTATATTGGACAGTTCTTTATTCAGCCTCAGCCTTCTAATGCTGTAGGTCACAACCTTATCTTGTTTGTTCCACAGCTCTCCTCCCATCCCACGCTTCTGCACCAGCAGACAGTTGCTTGTTTTCAGATAATTAACCTTTTCTTTTGCCAACAGTAAATGAAGTGCAGGGCTTCTTAACTGCTGTAATGTTGTCTCCAACTTCTCTATACCCCTGTGGGGCTTTTCAATCACTCTTGGGGCTGCAGTCTTGGTCTGAATCCATGACACAGAACTGCCTTGTTATTTAGCCTGAGTAGGAATGCAGCAGAAATCGATGAAATGAATTATTATTATTACCCAGAACTGACTGGAATTCAGATGCTGACTGATACACCCAAATCAATTTTTAAAAAGGTAGAGGCGCACAGCAGCTGCGTGATGCCAAATTACACTTGAAGGTACAGCTCTTGTCAGAGCTCTCTAACTAGATTTTCAGTGCCTAGGTAGCAGGCAAATATGATAGATTTTCTTGACTAAAAATTTTCTCAGCAGGCATGTTGGTTAAAGCAGCACCTAAATATTGAGATGAAAGGCAGTGCCCAAGTCTTCAAGTAGAGACAAGAACATAAACCATGTCCTAAGGAGATCCCACCCTGCAAGCTTAATTTCAACAAGGTGTCCTTAGAAATCAGTTTTAAGTGCTGCTCATGTGGATATTGGCTGAATACAACTTTCACCCTAGTGCACAGGGGCGTTTAATCTTCAGATCATTGAAGGGTTGGGTTTTTATGAGAACTGTAAGTAGGATGTGATTCATGAATGCACATCATCACTTCCTAGCACCCAGGAACACTTGAAAAGTCAGAATGACCTAGGATTACACCTTATTTTTTTTGAAAATGGGGTTCTCCACTATAACTATCCCAGAGTCTGACATTGTAGGTGTAATACAGTATGATGTGCAGCTACTGCAAGATTTGCTGCTGGTTCTTTCCCCTTAATTTGATGTAAGCTACACTTTGCTTAGAAGTAAACAAGGAATATGAGGGGGATAGTGGGAGGAAAGTCCTTCCCTTGCTTCAGCCACAGACAGGGGATTTCACAGGCTGTTGTTGGACTCCTTTTTTAAACTCACCATCGTTCCTTGTCCTCTGCACAAACACATGATTTTACTGCAGTGGTTAGGACCCACAGGTTCAGATTACTGGAAAAACAAGGTGAGATTATGCCAGAGCTGTGGCTGATGCCCAAGAGACTTAAGTGCAGCCTTTGTTTCTGTGGCAGATGGTCATTCCCTAATGTAGAGAAAAGAAAAAAGACTGTAGTCATTTTGCTGACCCCATAATGTAGCTGAGCCCTCACACCTCACATGTAAACTCAAATCCTCTTTACTCTTGCTTTTTGCCAAACCTATGCAGTGAGCGAGTTCACTGTCAGCAGCTGTGACCTGGCAAAGGTGCCAGATGGGAAAGCGAGCACCAATGTGCTCTGCTCCCCATCACCTCCAACTCTCACCATCCTCATCCTCCCTGCCCACACCAGTGACAATGCATGCTGATAGGCAGCAGCCATGCAGCAACCAGTCCTGGTCTGCAGAGCCCTGTCTGGCCTTTCACTGAGCCATGCAGAAGCACCCCTGCCCACACCGAGTCATTGCCTTTTATTGTGGCTGTTATAAAATACATTGGAAACGTGTGGCTGGAAGGGCACTCTGAACCTCTGCATCTCCATCTGCAGCTTCTTCTGCTCTGTTTTGTTCTGATTTAACAGGCCAGAGGAGACTTTTCAATGAGGAGCTATGGCTCTCTCATAGTTTTTGGGTTTTTTCCTATGGGCTGCAGGCATGTGTATCAGGGAAGGAGCAAAGCCAGGGCTGCTACAGGTTCAAAGGGAGAGGCTTAATCTGTCTAAGTCACCCCAAATGCCAACCCAAGGTAGCAGCCCCTCCTTCTAGGACATTTTCCAGTGGCTCGTGAAAAGGGGTCTCATCTCTAGGGGAGAATTTGTTGTCCAGGCAATACCTGATGAGAAACCACACTCTTTCTCAGCAGAGCTTTGTAGATGTTGTATCTGTCAGAATCATATTCCCATCAGTACTGGTGGAGCAAGTTTGCTGCATTGCCCAAGGCTTCTGGCTATCTATGTGAGTGAGTTATTGCTGGCTGTGGCACTTAGGGTCTCATTCTGCATGAAGCACCTAGGAACTATCTGAGGTTTTTCAGGATCAGTCCCCAGGTTTATGGACAGGTCCCATTTCACCTTTGTTGTGCTTCCTTGCAATCAGGAGCTGATCAATGAAAGCAGCCTGATATGTCAGGTTTTGTTATCAATCTGGTTCCTCGTAGAGAATGAGGACTGAGCAACACACTTCTCATAGTCTTCATCTTTCATAAGCCTTTGTGCACAAAGCAGTGTTTAAAATGTGTCTAGAAGTCTCCCCTGCAAATAAGAGAAGCCTGTGCCTCCAGTAGAAGTTATAAATGATTGTGTTTATTCAAGGAAAGATAGCAATCGTGAACATTAGACTGGATGTAAAAGCCTTGAATTTTATTAGGGAAATTGACTGCAGTTTAATAGGAAAGAAGGGGAAGGGTGGAGGGAGTGAGAAGGAAATTTCAAACAAAAATGTTCCAAGACCCCTTATTCATGAATTTAGCTTTTGCCTGTTGAGCTTAAACAACTTTCCATTAACATTCCTTATTGAGTACTGTAAATGGAAAAAGTAAATAAACACTGGTCTATGGCCTGATGTGTTGTCAGTGATGCTGTTCATGATTTTTTTTTTGCTCTGTCAGTGAAAGGGAAGGTGCCAGCAACACTGATACATACCAGCCTGGTCAGACCCTGGCTGCATCTCTGTGCAAAAGCAGGCAAGAGAAAAAGATTAGTTTCATCTTCATGCTGCCCAGACTGCGGGGGTCTTAAAATGCACCCTAAAGTAAATTAGTGCTTGTCAAAGACAATAATTGTGCCATCACATCCTTAACTCCCTTTCCTGAGATGGTCAAGCTCTGCTTTGCAAAGTCAGCAGGTTTGCAGGAGTCTACCATTCTCATCTGAAGACTTCACAGCTGTCATGAACAAAGACATCTCTTTAATTTCTAGTCTGCTAGGAATTTCTCCATAAGAGTTTGCTTCTTCCTTTATATTTCTGCCCTCTAACTCCTCAATAACTTGAAATACAGTAGAAATCTATTATATCCTGTTTCCAGACTTCAGATTGAATTAGCTAAAGTCTTCTAGACCCTTCTTATACAAGAAGTTCTCATCACCACACCCTGATCCCCAGTAGGATTCAGCAGATTTATTTCACTAAGTGTTTTACCCCCCATTCTCATAAATACTTGTACTTATCATGTTTTGGCTGAGCTTCCATCCTACCACTGACATTTCTTTTTCCATTGTTTCATCTTCCTTTGTCTTGCTTTTCTCTTGTAGCCTGCTTTATCTCTTACTTTAGATTTTTTTCTTATCAGAAACAAGCTGAAGCCAAGTCAAGAAAATGTTTTTATTTGGAAAATATAATTTTTAAGAACATCCCAGACAGGGATGTTCAGGACACAAGTTGTTTTGAACCACCTGTTCCTCAGATTTCCATAAGGTACCTTATCACTTTGTCTGCACAAAACAGAAGAATTCCACTGCAGCTCTTTTGGGTAGACCTTAACAATCCCAAATCTCAAGGTAAGAAAGATGCTCAGTTTCATGAACTTTCCTAACTTCTTGCTTAATGCAAGTTCTATCACAGGCTAAAATCTTTGTAACACTTATTAAACTAGTGAGCTTTACCAAACAATATCCATAATATTTGGCTAAATTCAATGACAAAAGTTGCAGGAGAAGAGGGGAAAAAAAGGTAATTTGCCTTATCTTTATGTTTTTTTCTATGATGGGATATCTGGAGGGCACTCTTGCCCCATCGTAGACTGGGAACACCATACCACGAGGCTGAGGTAAACACAAGATCAGCTGCATCATGTAGGATTGGGTGCAGAACACAATGTCCTACCATGGCACGAGGCCAGAACACCTGAGGCTTGTGTGAAAGTGCATCATCAGGTCTCAGATGATCTCTCCAAATCTTTTCTCAAATGCCAACAAACAACTGACCAGGCAGGCCAGCACATCTTCCTGTACTGTTGTGATTTTCAGTTGATTATTTGTTGCTAGCTAGTATTCTACTTTAAAAGTAGAATATTCTACCCTATTCTAGTAGAAAGTATTCTACTCTTTCTCCAGATTTATGATAGGAAAAGCAGAGAACAAAGGAATCTCTCTGTTCATTCTTGATCATAACACAAGGAAGCCAAAATACTCAATGAGCAAATTATGTGCGGCTTTGCTGGAAATTATTATGCTTGGTACTTAAAATATCTGCTCTGCATTGTGTAGCAAAGTTTCCATTTTAATTGGTTCTTTATAATGGGGAATGATAACTTCTTCTGAATTCAGGCTACTTAACTGGAGGCGGGAGTCTTTTTCAGACTCTTGATGTAAAAATTATGGTGTATGATGTAGGTGTCTTCGTGAGAACAAGGTGACAAAACTCCCTGTGTACTTAATGGAAAGTTGGAGCTTGATTCCATTCCTTGTGTGTAGGTGTCTGATATTATTTTATGTTGCCAGAGGTCATCTGTGCTAAGCTTGCAGATATGACACAGGGCCTAGAAGAGAGCCACACCTTTCTGAAAAAGCATTTCAAAAGTAGGTAGTATACTCAAAGGCAATAATGGTTTCCTCAGCATTCTCCTGGAGAAACTGGCAGCACATGGCTTAGAGAGGTGGCTGTTCACAAGTGGTGTTCCCCAGGGCTCAGAGTCAGGGGACTTTAATATCTTTATCATTTACCTGGAAAAGGGGGTTGAATGCATCCTCAGTAAGTCTGCAGTTGTTACTAAGTTGGGAGGGAGTGTTTATCTCCCTGGTGGTGGGAAGGCCCTCCAGTACATGCTTAGCTTAGGATGAAGGACATCGAGGGGGCAGTTCAGAGCATTCATTCACTGGGTGAGGAATTTCTGCTGCTGAAATTAGATGCTTCCAGGGAGATGGTATTTCTATGGAGGAGTGAATGAAGAAAGCAGGAAGATGGAGAAGAAAGTAGGTATGGGGCTGTTGTACAGGTTATTACAAGACAGCTGATCATGGCAAATATTTGAGGGGTGATGGATTATGAGTTAGATGCATTTCAATTAAAAGACAACATTGACAAAGGTGGCCTGGGAAGTAAATTGAAGGAACTAATTAGAAAAGACATCTGATCTCAGGATCTGAATGTGGGTGTGTGAATTTTAACCAACTACAGAGAATGTCTTAGGCTTGTATTCCAAGAAAGTAAGAGAAAAACAAGTGGAGAGGGACTGCAAAAATAAGTGGATGAATAATACAGGGATAAAGAATCTTAGGAAGAAACAGGGAAGAGAGAAAGAAAAATTGGAAAACAGTAGCAAATGAGCTCTCTTACAGTCATTGATGTAAAAAGCAAGATTTTGTAAGCTAACTTTTGTAAGTGAGCTACAGGTTTCAGAGTTTGTAAGAAAAAGATGAAACGTTCACTGGTTGTATAAAAAGTTGAGAAGTAAGCAAGTTGAGCATTGTTGGGTGAACATGAAAGATGCTGTAACTGTTTCCAAAAGCTAAGTGACTGTGTTGCCTCTGTTTTCAAGAACATGGGCAGAAAGGCAGTGGTTAGTGCAAATGATCAACATGGATCTCAGGTGCTTATGCAACGACGAACAGAAAAACTTCATCACAGGACTTTGAAATAACTGGCACATTACACCAGGCTTGGTAGCAAATTTTTTCAATAATATTCTCAAGTTAGGGGTGATATTGCTGAATGGACAGTATAAAAGGTAGTACCTAAGTTTTAGAGATGCGGCAAATATGGCATGGAAAATCATAGGCTTGTTAATCTGAAGTTGATCAATCACAGATTCTTGAATTAAATAAAAGAATGTGGGTAACATGTAAATGAGAGAAATGAATCATAGCAGACTAAGCTGACCTTTCCTCGTTGGGATGATTCATTTTCTGAGACAATGGAAACTAAGAAAATCATACCTACCTAAACTTAAGTGGAGCCTTTGAGGGGGGGGTAATTATCAGGTGAGCTGGAGAAGGGGATTAGAAGAAGAAATGTTATAGAGGACTGGCTAAAGATAAGAAAAAAGGGGCTAATATTGGAAGTAAAAACATTTTAAAAGAAGCACTCTCTCTGAAGTGACTGGTGATTTTTTTTTTTCCAGTGCAGTGGAGAATCAGAGTATCTTAATAAAATGGGATGTAATTAAAAAATATTTAGGTTCTAGCCACAAGAGTTTCTGCTGTCAACTGAGAGCTTTTCTGAAGCCAATGTCTGAAAGAAAAGCCAGGTCACTAGAAACCCCTGAAGTGAAGAAGCCATGAAAAAGAAAAATGTGATCTTAAAAATATCAGTAGGTCCAACAAAAATAGGAAAAGGAAGAATGCCATTGTAAAAGATTTGGTGAAATTCTATGCACAGTATCTCAGTTAGCTAAAACTAGGGTTTTTTTTCTTTTTGTTTAGAGCAGGTGACCAAGATGGGCTTCAAAATATCAGATGTGCTTGTTCAGCCAGCAATGCTTTTTCTCTCCCTGGTTTTCTTCATGTGACTCAAAGTCTCTCCTTTGGACACACAACCCAGTAAATCCTCACAGAATTTCCTGGCAATAGATTGTCACCTTTGTCCCATCTCTGCTTTCTGCATGGTTTTATGTCCCAGATACTGACTGTGACTTGACTGAGTGATGGTAAATCGTAGCTGTGGAACAACACTTCATATCTGTAATTGCAGGAAAAGTTATTTTTAAAGTGTCCCTTCCTCTCCTACTCATTGCATTGCAGGGGGGTGTAGATTACAGTACACCTGGGGCAGTCTGGTGACACTTAGCTTAGCTAATGACACTTAGGCTTTTGCCCTTCTCCTTCTCTCTCTCTCACCCATCATACTCTGATATAACACATCAGGAAAAAAAATCCACCTCGGCTGGCTTTGCAAACTGACTTAATGGTACAGCATCATAAAACCAACCTAAAACCTCTGCTACCAAATGTTAGTGTGTGAATTTGTGTCAGCTGTTCCTAAACAACTTCACAGAAGAAAAGGACAAAGGACATTTTCAGATTTTAGACTTTAAACTGAGACTCCAGAGATCAGTCCAGAAATAGCTGGGAAATCACTACAGATGAAATTCATGGCTGGCAAAAAAGGGTTGGTGTTAAGGTAAGTCACAGGAGAATTACCTGCAGACATATAGCTCTCTTGGTACACCAAGTTTCTTGAAACAAAAAGTGTTAGAATAGAAACCAAGAGCAAAACCTGGAAAAATTTAGCTACAAGAAACACAAGCCCCACCCAAGAAACGGAGGACAGTCTCTTGGAGTAGGGACAAGCCATTGGAACTGTGTGGTAAGGAGAACTAAAAACACAGTTCTTGCTTGTATAAACAGGCAGGTGATGAGTAAGGAGGGGGATCTCCCCATGTGAAAGTTAATCTTGTGCTGGTAGTCACAATTTCAGCGTGGATGTAATAAAGGAGGAGACAGTAAAGACAAGCAATAAAAAATTACTCAAGGGTTGGGAAAAATGCCTGCAAATGAGAGGCTGAAAATTTAGCAAAAACAGGACTGGGAAGTGACTGTACTAGAGTGTGCAATTATGTGGAATCAGTAAAAAGTGCTTCCATCTAGTTGCAACACAAGATGGGAAGAGATACTTGAAATAAGAGCAGGTCCCTGATCCCAGTGCCAGTGTACATGAGTGAGCTGGAGTACATGGTACAGAAGTGGCCCAGCTACATGATCAGTGTTTCTTCTTCATCCTAAATTCTGTGAATCTTTGAATCATTCTGAGAAGGCCTTTCAGGGTTCCCATTGGAAGATGGGACAAAAGTCCTCTGGAAGGCTTTCCACTGAATTTCAGAAGCTGTGGACCAGGGCCACAATAGAGCCGTAACACAGGGAGGAAAGTAACACCTCTTTAGAGAGATAATAAATAACAGTAGTGGCCTTAAAACTATCTGTGCTTCTAGGGCTGTGAAATAAAGACATACTGGTGCTATATTCCCAACTAAGAAAGACTTAGGAAACTTCACCCCACCTATGGCAACTTTTACAGATGGCTGGGTGGCATCCTGGAGCTCTGCTGACAAGATTATGTGCAGCTCTGAGGGAATTAGCTCTTCACTTTAATTTTCTGGCAGGCAGCTTAGGGCCAATCTCTTTTATACATTACCTTTGATCTGCAATTTTATATTTTTGCCAAGGCTTAGCTCGTTTCATTGCCATTTCTTCAGGCAAAATCACTGTGGGCTCTGTTGTGCTTCACAGCTGGGGAGATCTGCTTCCCCTCCTGACCCTTGCACAAAGCCCAAAGGTTGAAGCAGTTATGAGCTCCTCACTGGGACTGACTTGCTAATTATCAACCTCAATTTCATGCACTGGTTTTATCCTTTTAGCTTCTACAGAAAGACTTTCATGCTGTATTTAACAGAAAAATTCAAGTTCATGCTCACCGGCTCTTCAAATCTCTTTTGCCAGAAGATGAAAGATGCCTTTTTCAGGAGCCTAAGAGACCTCTCTGTGCTGAGCTGTTACTTTCAGTGTTAGGTGCTACAGCAGCAAGAGTACCTCACCCCTTTCACAGTCAGGGCTTTAAAGCCATTAGGCACTTCTACTTACTGCTCCAGAAAAGTGCCACAGAAAAAAAGATGAGGATGAGGAGGGACTCAGGCCCAGATTTCTCCATCCAAGTCCCATACCTCAGTGGACATAGAAGGCTGGTAGAGTGGCATGCAGCCCCTGCTCTTGTCACTTGCAGGAGATGACAAGGGACAATGTCTTCTGCAAGAGTCTTGCTTTCTACAGCTGTTGTGTAGTGTGTAAGCTGCTGTGTTTTTAAATGCTATGCCAAATTTAGGCAACTGAACTAAGTGTCAGAGGTAAGTTGGCAAACTGTAGAAGAACAAGAGCAGGGACAGTATTAGGAGTGTAGTGCATCCTTACCCCATAAACTATACCAGAATTTCATCAGAATTGCTTCTTTAAAGGGTGTCTTCTTAGGACCATGCAAATGACAGGGCAGGTTGGTTAATCCTAAGCACATAGATGTTTTAGCCCTGTTCTCTGGGTGCACTGGGGACAGGGAACTGATTTCTTGCAGTGCTCTGGTGGATGTGGCCAAGAAAGATTATGGGTAACCCCTGCCTGACAGCAATAACCATCCAGGCTTGTGACCCTGATTTTCCTCCATTATGTCATCAGGGTGATTATTTTTTCCCCATTCTGCCTGAAGACACATTTCAGATCCAATGTGCCTCAACTGAAACAGCTTGGCTTGGGCTGGCAAAGAGAAGCTAGAGGCTTTCATTACAATGGATGTTTAACTCTGAACAAATCCTTTCTTTTTATGTCTTCAAACATAATTCAAACTCATTAATACCACCCTCCTCCTCTGCACCACAGCGCTGCAGAAGGAGCCCTTACCAACAGCATCATCAGCTGACAGCAGTAAAATCTTGATGGGATTTCTGCAAATCAAGAATATGAAGGGGCAGAGAGGGCCCTGGCTGCTCCCAGGAGGAGGTCCTCAGGTGCTAGTGCATCCAGAGGCTGAGCTATCCCAGTGTCAGGATGGGGTGGATTTAGTCTTGAAGGGGCTTGGAGCTGAGTTGTGTCTGCACATACAACATGATGATGCTGCCTCTCTCTGGTGGGTGGTCTTTACTTGGGGCTCTTCCCAAGGAAACCAAGCAGAAAGCACCAAGGTTTGGGCCCTTTCTGTCTCTCACTGCAGTAAAGAAGATTCAAGCAGCACAGGAAGATTAATTAGCTCAGGATCAAGGCCTCTGTGGTTTCCAATTTTTTTTTATCAAAAACCTCCAGACTTTGGAGGTTTTAGTAAATCCTCCTATTTCATCACCATTTCAAAGCAAAAGCAAGTGTCCTAGGTCTTACCTATGACCTTAACTGTTCAAAAAGCGCCAGTGTGTTTCCCTTAAAATTCAGACTAAATAGTTTTAAGTCTCCAGAGAATTTACCTGAGCTTTGTCAGGTTCTGAATTAATCATGTTTTTAGAAGGTAAACAATCTTTACTAAAAGGACTGCCCAGCCTGGTGCCTGAATGAGAGATGTTACCAGGAGCAGCTAAAAGTAGGGGCATAATTGTTCTGGGGTCTTACCCCCTTGACCCTCTTCCCCTCCCCACTGAGAAACACACTTTAAGTCCCTATTGCATTCTCATTTTCTGTGTGTATTACTGGGTAATAAAGGATGAAGGAAAGGCAAAGAGCAACGACCTGCTCCTGAAGATCACAGGTGGAAAACTGCAGTCACTCTGCCACATCCCACCTGCAACCCAGACTTGCAGCAGGGGTTAAATAAATCAGAGCCGATCACAAACAGTTGTCTGGAGCTGTGTGCTGTGGTTCAGCAGCTGTGGGCTGTGAAAGAAAGGCTTCAACCTTTAACTGCAACAAGAAAACCTCCCCTACAAAGAAAACACAGAAGCAAAAAGGTGAGAGCTTAAGCCCTGACACCAGTGATTCGTAGGTGGGTCTCAATAAGGAAGGCAGATTGTCTGGCCAGCATGCTATTCAGAGGTGATATCAAGTATTGATTTATTTTCAAGAAACCTAATTACATTGTTCAAAGTCTTGAAAAAGCAGGATGGCCTTGGAGTTATCAGCAATCCGAGAGCAGGCGGTAGATAACAAAACCCATCAGTGATTCTGTGCTGTTTTAATACACTTCTTGATGTGTTTCTCAGAAAAAAAACAGAAGACAATCATCACCAGATATGCTCTTTTAATCTGACTAACCAGTACTATATGCTGGAATCAACTTGTTCTATTACCTACTTGCATTGGTGAGGCTTTGTGCTTCACTTATCCAAACAGATGAGCAGATAACCTCTACTTCCAGAACAGCCTTTGGATTTTTATGGTGTTTTGGATTAGTGATGCAAATCTAATTTTTCTGAAACAGACCTGAACTCCATTACTGAAGGAGTACTTTCTATTTGGATTAACAAGGCTGCATTGTGTCACTGCCTGATGTAAGGTGCAGAATTGCCCAATTTATCAGAATGTTAAACGTGAGAGCCTGTTGTGGTTTCTCTCTAGCCTACAGAATGTACATTTGCAGGTCTGCAGCTGAACTCCCTTCATCAAACACCTCATTACCTTGGCAAAGTGAAGGGAAATAGCAACTTAAATACTTCAGGAATATGCTGGTTACACATTAACCCATGAGTCTGTAGCCATAGGAGTCAGACAAGCACCACAGCGTATCCTTTGTTTAATAGAAAATCAAACAAACGAAAACCAGTTCCTATTCCTTTTGGGATGTTGCTCCTGACAGAAATTAGCTTGAGGGAGGAGGAATGGTATTGGTGAGGAGTTCAACTTATATCTGTACTGGGGTACCCGGGAGCATTTCCAAGGTGTGTGATCCCACTCTGTGTTGAAATGAGAGACAGACATGTGTCCCCTGCCCCCTCCAGGGTCTGGTGTCCCCAGGGGGTGTGTGGGATGGATGAAAGCTCTGGCATAGCCTGAAAAGGTCTCTCATCTGCACTTCCAAGGGAATATGATCCCAGAGTATCCCCCACAATATCCCACTGGCCAGCTTAAACAGAGACTGAGAAAAATTTTCTTTCTGGATGAATAAAAAGATTTCTGAGTGACCTTGTAGAGTTACTTGTTCCTTTGTGGCTGGTCTAGCTTACATAAACCAGAGTTGATAATTTTTATCTACTTAGCAAATATTCTCGAGGTAAAACAAGTATTGGAAGTTACAGATGGAAACTCCAACAGGAGGAAGCACATGAATACACAGTGGCAATCTTTGGGATGCCATCCCTTGTAAGTCTCTGTCCATTGGCAGTGGGTTTGCCAAAGAAGAGAGAACTGAATTACACAGTATCTCTGTGCAGTGGGGAAAATGCCTAATCCTCTTGGCACAAGGTGATGAGGAAGAGTTTGCAATCATAAAATTGTCACAGTTGGAAAAGACTTCTGAGATCACTGCATCAATCCCTCAACCCAGAAAAAACTCCAAACAAACACAAAACAAAAATAAAAACAAAACCACCAACAAAACAAAACAAAAAAAACAAATAAAAAAAAAATCCACCATTCCACAAGAGCATCACTAAAGTGCCTCATCTATACGGTATTTCAATACCTCCAGGGATGATGACTCCATCACCTCCCTGAGCAGCCCATTGTAGTGCCTGACCACTCTCTCAGTAAAGAAATTCTTCGTAATATCCAGTCTAAATCTCCCCTCATCCAGCCTCAGGCTATTTCCTCTACTCCTACCACTATTTGCTTGAGAGGAAAGGCCAGCACCCACATCACTACAACCTCCTTTCAGGATAGAGATCTACTGAGCCTTCAGAATTTGTTTTAGCTGTAAAACCCTCCTCTTCCTCAGATGAATCACTACAGAGAAATTCTGCACATCTCAAAACAGAAAATGCTCCCAAATTAATCTGGAAAGCCTTTGTCATTGTTAATGTTTTAGCTACAACCAACAGGGAATAGTTGCCAACAAGTAGCTGAGCAGCTGCCCCACCAACTGCAGAAGCTGGGCAGGATGGCAAACTCCAGTTCTGTAAAGCTTTGCTCTGTTCAAGATTGAAATACCTGCTATAATGCATAGGAACTAGGAATATAGTGGACTGCTGGGTTCAAACTCAGAGCTGTTATGCAAGGCTTACTTTTCCAGAGAACTCTGAACTTCAGTGAACTTTGTATCTTCTCTGTCTGTTGTTGTTTATGCTCCCATTGATTTATCTACCCATCCATCCACCCAAAAGTAACTCGCAGCTAGGGACTTCTCAAATGCTGTTCAAGTGTCCCTGTTTCAAGTCTCCCAGGAATTATTTTTCTGGCAGGTCACAAAACCCTTTGTCAGTCTCTATAAAGCAAAGAACTTAATTGTGCAGAACAGATAACTACTTGCTGGTGGCACTCTGCCTACCAGTAATGAAAATGTTCAAAAATTACCAGTAATTTAATTTTGGGTAAAGTTTGCAACATAAACCATGGTGTTGTATTTCACCTTTTATTTCACCCAAGAGGAGAGCAACTGCAGCAAACCATGTGGGGCCAGAAACAACAGGAATGAAAAGAACCATCTTGTTACAAAAGTGATGGGAGTAGGTATAGTTCAAGGCCCTTTGTTACTTCTCATCTGCCCTGCAGGAGACTCTGTAGGGATGCAAGGAGCCAAGAGAATCTTCAAAGATACCCAAAGCCTGATTTAAATCCCTTAGAAGTTCCTTGCCGGTGCAGAAACTTTTGAACATCCTAGAAGTCCTGTCTGCATCAGTGAGGTTTGAAGACTTGACATCGAGGGTGCTTGGCCCAAATCCATCTAACTCCTGATGGAATGGGAGTAAGCTGGAGTTAGCAAGGTGATAAAATGGACCTCTGGTCTCAGTTCCTCATCTGTACCATCTAACTCAAAAATGTATGGGGACACAAAACTGGGGCACTACCCATGGCAAATTGTTATGTGAGATCAGCATTGGAGGACAACCTTAGGCAGGCAGATCCAACAAGGCATCATTCAGAGAGAGTGGGCAATAAAATGTTATTGATCTCTGAAGATATTGCATGCTCATACATTTGCCTAAAAGAGTATCTTAACTCTTAAAGGGGATGCAATTCTTTTAACCATGCCCCTAAACTGGCACTGGGCATGTGGGAGTGGCAAGTTGTACTTCTGCAAGTGCTTCAGACCTTTCAAAGTAATATTTTTTAAATTTGTGATTATCCTGAGAACATGAACTCAGTTTGTATGGTGGCAGATTAGGCCAGAGTAAAATCTAATGATTGCAAAGTCTGAACGAAGTGTTTAGCAGGTTTTGCCTGAAGAAAGGGCACCATGGGAGGGTGCAGTCTGGGTTTTGGTGATGGTTAAAGATGCATTTAATCTTTAACCAGTCTTAATCTGTCTGTATTAGGCATTTTCCCCAAGATGAGTTGGTTTATGCAGAAATGACTGAGCATGAGCTGGCTCCTCTGCTTTCTTGTACCTGGTGTGATTTCCATTGGTACCTATCCTGGGCAGAGGTTCAAGACTATCCAAAAAGCAGCACAGCTTTTCTTCACTCATTTGGCCTAAATGCAAATGACTGTATGAAATAAAAAGTTGGAAGAGTTAGGTCATGTGTCACATCTTGTTCCCAGTTTTAAGGCTCTGAGGAATAAATAAAAAATGTTTTCTGAAACCAAGACTTATCTCAAATACCCAAGATGAATTTCTCTGTTCCCTTCCTTCCTCTTGTACAGCCTTTTGGGCTCAACAGTCTGAAATGTTTCTTATCTCTGTTCCTAGAATGGATTTTATCTCCTTCCCACCTCCTCATTCTCACAAGTACTCTCACAGATGTCCCTCTCTGTGGCAGGAAACCCCAGAGGGATCTGGTCTCATGATGAGTGACAGAAAAATCAAGCTTTTTTAATTTCTGGTCTGAATTCACTGCTGTCTCTGCTTTGATGATCTCTTGAGGTTCCTTCCAACCTGACTGCTCTCTGAGATGACAATTTATGTGTTATGAGGGGAAGACATTAGGAAGAAATTTTTTAGTGGTGAGACACTGACACAAGTTTCCCAGAGAAGCTGTGGCTGCCCCCTCCCTGGCAGTGTTCAAGGCCAGGTTGGATGGGGCTTTGAGCAACCTGGCCTGGTGGGAGGTGTCCCTGCCCTTGCAGGGGGGTTGGAACCAGGTGATCTTTAAGGTCCCTTCCAACCCAAACCTTTCTATGAAGACCCAAGCCACTGACCAGCCTGTCTGAAGGGAAGGACACACTTCAAAATTATCTGCAGTCACGCTCTGGCAGTAACCAAAAATGTGCATCCAGACCATTGCACACAGACAGTGTAGGCAGAGGCACAGCTGCCTAAATTCTGCCTTCTGGAAAGTCAATACTGTCAGCCCTGAGAGACAAGTTGCCTGGCACCTTGTTCTTCTCAGTTCTTTAAAAACAGGAAGAGCTGCCTCCACGCCAGTCCTGGGAGAGCTGCAGGATGGAAAAGCATAAGGGACTTCTCTGAAATGTGGCTTTTATTGCAATTCAAAAATTTGGGGGTTACACTGAGTGCTGCAGCATGCAGGCTGGAAAAGGGTTCATCCTGACCTCCTCATACCTCCAGGTTCCCAGAGGCTTCAAGAATGATTTGCAGAAGGGACCAGCTCCTTTGTCATAGCCCAGACACTAACCTTTTGCATCATCATACATTCAGCACCAAGACTTGCCTCAATCACCAGTTCTGCTGGTGATATAAATATTTAAGTCAGAAGTAGACAGGCACCAAATTAGCAAAATTCTTCCCTCCATTTGAGGATGACCTGTGATTCCCTCTCCTGTGAAAAAAACATCCCATAGAAGAGTGAGAAATAAGATTATATTGAGTCATTTGCTAAATCCTTTTAAACTTCTGGATTTGGAACTGAGCAGCCAATTTAAATTCATCCCATTCCACCCATTGCTAATTTTATTTATGCTGTGATGCTTTCAGCTAATATTTAACCAACATGCAAGCAATAGATGTGCAGATGGTAGGTGGGTAGAAGGATAATTTATGACCCAGAGCTAGCTCTAAGCCAGCCTTACCAGTTGTAAATGATACCCTGTATGTTTCAGACCTTTGACACTTCAGACTTCACTTAACATACATGATGATACATGATCCACAAACCAATTCCACCCTGAAAAAATATGTTTCTTGATTAAAGGGTTTCTTAAGGGAATATTTAATGTATCATATACCCGCACAATCCTTTTTCTTAGCAAATTATTCCAAAACTGTTCCAAACCAAGTTTGTGTTGACAATCTAGGAACCATGTTTCTCCTTTTAAAAGTAGATTTTTAAAAATTAATAATAAGATACTAGAGATGCAAAAATTTTATAGAATAAAAATATCCAAGCCTTTCTTGGAAAAATAAAAATATCATATTTTCAGGTATGTGGACACATGATATTATTTCGCAGAAATCAGGATATGCAGCACTGGAAGTGATTTCAAGACATTTTCTGGGCTGGATGTTCCCAGGCTGTGGGACATTTATCACTGACAATATTTAAAGCCATTTCTAGGGTGTTCATGAAGGCAGATCACCTATTTCTTGAGCTAAACCTATCCAGCTGCAACAAAACCATTAGCTATTGCTGAAAAAACGGGGAACATTCAAGTTACCAGGAGTCTGGAGAGCAGTGGGAAACTAGAAATCAGGGCACTGGGAGCTTTATTTGAATTGGGTGGGTATATGTGGTAAGAGGAGGATTTAATGCTAGAGACAACTCTCTTGCTCATGCAAACTCACCCAAACACGCACCCACAAACTCACCCAAAATCTCTTAGGAGACTGGTCCCTAACCATGTTGTTAGAACACCCAATGATGCTGATTCCAGTATTGCTTTATCCTTTTTTGTTTCTAACACATTTCCTGCTGATGCCCTATTTCTCAGAGCTTGATGTTGAAAAGTGTGATGCAGGGGATTCAAGCAGGTTTCTCTGCAAGAGCCTGCCCAGGTTACATCAATGTTCCTGGCACTGCTCATTCATCTGTCAGCAGCTGAGTGTAGCTGGTTTGGGCTCTGGGCAATGACAGAAATTGAGATCTCCTGTCCAGCCTATGTTATTTGTCTTCTCTGCTCTCCCTCTTCTTTGCCCCAGGTTCCTGTAGCTCTGCTTCAGTTATATCACTGGATTCAATGCCTACACTTCTTGGGGCTGAAAAAAACAGCTCAGGCCAGAGTGTTTCACAGAGGCCCTTCAGTTTACACCTGAGCATAGTGATATTTCAATTCTGGGATGCAATCCAGCAGCTCTATGCAGTGGCTCTGCTGCAAAGGAGTTATCACACAGAGCAATGAGCCAAATGAGGGCTTTGCCACGGGTGTGCAACAGCAGGAGCAACCTCAGGACTTGGTGGGTTCTTTGGGGAACTCATGGCATGTCACCTTTGCTCTCAGACAGCTCTGAGAGATGACACATGTCCATGTGGAGGGACAGGACCAACTGCTACAAAGATAGACACAGCAAGAGGTCAGCTTGGTCTTTCAAACCAGATACAAATATTTTCTAACCACTGTCTCATCTTCATTTTATTCTTCTTGCATTTACAAGCCTCTGATGTCTTCTTCTGTCATTTTACAGTCATCTTCTATGTCTGAAGAATGTGTGTGTTGTTTATGAAGCTAATACTGTCTTTTTCTTTCTTTAAAGAAAACGGCATTGATATCCAAGCCAAACTGAGGATTTTTTTTTTATTTATTTTCTTCCAGTGGCTTTTAAGTATAAGCCTGAGTCTCACTTCCTCCCGTGTATTCCCATTTCATCCTCCAGCTCTGATGTTTTCAATAATTTCTATTTTTTGCCCTCTTAACATTTTGTGTTGCATTTATGCATACTGAACTGCTGGCAGTACAGCTACATTTCTTAGCTACCTTTGGCAGACTGTGTAATATTAGTTTACGAGCCATAAGCTGAAAGCTGCTGCCCTACCTTCTCCTCTCTTTTTTATTAACAGCAAAATCTGACTCATTTGCACCTGAGATTGTATGTGTTACAAAGCACCACGGGAGCAGAGCTTGTCAGAAAAAACCTGGGGAATTCAGAAATTAGATAGAACAGTCTTTAAAAAACAAAAACAAAGACAAACTAACCAAACCAAAACCCAAACAATAAAAAAAAAAAAACAAAAACAAAACCAACCCACAACTATTTCCAATTGGTTTTGGTGCCATGAAGGCTTTTCCCCAATTTATGCTGTGCACTCAGACCCACGCATTTTCCAGAAGTCCCATTCACAGAAACCCAAGAATGGGAATGTAGGGGTGGGTGCTGGGTGCTCCTGGGGCCCAAGGGAGGTCAATAGCAGCTCTTGCCATGATTCAGCCTTGCTGCAAAAGATGGACAGGCTCTTGCCTTGACACAGCAATCCAGGAGGCAGAAAAGCCAGAGTCACTCATAAGCCCATGTTCACCGTGCCCATCCACAAGTGGCGGGAGGAGAGGAGATTGCTCAGCTCAGCAGCTGCCTGGTTTTTCTTGCCAAGTGGAAATGGGCCCTGTGGCTTTCGTGCAGGCAGGCTTTACCTTGGCCACGTCCCTCTAAATCAAAGCACTTGCAATTCAGTAAAAGCATAGTCTGAGTGCAATGAAAGCCAGGAGTTCCTTTCAATATGGCAATGTTTCCCCAAGTGAGTCAAATTAAATTTCATAGGAAGAAATCCATAGTTCCATGAAATTTATAGATGCATTATAAAAAAGAATTATATTGCAGGTTACTTGATTTACTGTTGATTCTTCGGGCAGCACTCAGCAGCATAAAAGAGGAATGTGATTTGGAAATACACTGGAGGGGATTCAGCAGTATGCTGGCAGCATCAAGTTTCACCAGTTTGAGGGGATTTTCACTCTCCTTGGATACTGTAACTAGCTGGGCTTGCTATCAAATTTTATTTTGCTGAATCTCCTGTAAACCTGAGAACTAGTAAAAATAAATGCAAATGCAGTGACTTTTGCCTCATTTATGCTCCCATTAAGCTTTCATTTATTCTGACATAATTGGGTACTCTTTTACTGTCTCTGTTTTTATGGGTTGTGTACAGAGACCAAAGCTGGTCTCCAAATCCTGTGGGAGGACACATACAGGAACAGTCCCTGGGGGAGTAATCAGAAGAATGACACTGTTTGGATTTCAGTTGAAGCTTTTTGTCTGTGACCTGGATTTTTACATGCACAGAGGCAAAGCTGGCCTTAGGTGTTTGGGCTAAAGCAAGGCTATGGGAGTTTTTTGATGGTCCAGGCCCTTGTGTTTGAAACCAGCACAACCCCAAGAGCTGCAGTAAACTCCTGTCCTGTGTGCTGGGCACAGGATTGGATGCAGGCACCAACAGGCTACACAGTACCTATTGCTGTCCCATATGATGTAAACTGGAATTAAAGGTAAACAGGAACCTGGGTGACTATTTCTGACAGTTATGGTGGTTGCATTCAAAAACCAACAAAGTATTCCTCATTCATACCATACACCACACATACCAGAAGGTATCTGTGTGAAGAATGACAATTATGGACAAAAGGTCCTTAAGAAATGGTGCTGTCCCATGTTATGCCTATAAAAATGGTGCAGATACTTGGGTACTGGCTATTTCCACAATCCCGAATGGATGGACTAGTTTCCCCTCTGAGCTTAGCATTCCATTAATACATACATCAACTTCTACCACCCTGGTGCAGACTTGTATGGGCTACTTTGGGTAGAGAGAACGAGTGACCACCTTCCTGTGTTGGAACAGACACATCCTCCAGCATCCTTTCATTCTTACAAACACCAGAGATTTTTCCAAGCCAAGCCAAGCCAAGCCAAGCTAATGAAAGGCAGGTTGAATGCACCCTGACCACATGGACCACCCCTATAACTGAGACAATATGTAGCATTAACTCCTGTTTTCTCTCCTCCTCCACTGCAGATTTTGTAAATGATGCAGTTTAGCACAGCCACTTGAGCCACCTCTCCTCCACACCCACAGCGAGATCCACATGGAGCAGACAAAGGTGGAAAGGACATTGAAAGTGAAATGGGTGAAAATGAAGAGGTTGTGGTTACAAGCTTGTTCTTCCTTGGATCTTTCCATGATTCCTTCTGTTTTCCCTTCCATCATTCAGAGGGGAAAATACTAGTGCTTTAGAAAGAGATGCAGCCATGGAAGTGCCAAGCTTCTATTTTGCCTTTAAGGAGTTCCCTAATGAACCTCAGATTTACCTGGGCTCCTTGCTGTGAGACAAAATACAAGTCTGCCTGTACTCCATTTTCTTTTAAAAATTATCCTTCTATGTCACCTGCAAACAAAGAATAAGAGATAAACTATACTTTAATGTTTCAAACCAAATGATCAGCTGTGGTAGATGGGAGCATATGGAGCATGTGAAGGCAAAGGACCAGGAAGGCTGTGAGAGAAGGTGAGACTGTGAAACCTTTCCTAGAGAGAAAGGTTGATTCCTGGAGAGGCAAAGGAATAGAATCATACACAGAATCATCACAGAATCTGCTGAGTTGGAAGGGACTCATCAGGATCATCAAGTCCAACTCCTGCCCCTGTGTAGGGCACCCCCAGAGTCACACCATGGGCCTGAGAGTATTTATTTTTAAACCAGGACAAGTAGTCCAAACCCAAGGCCAAACCATGCCTCAATGGAATACTGCCATGGGAAATTTGTAGCTTTTCTAGCTACTTTTTACTAATAAGATTTCTGTCCTATTCTGTGGAAAATATAGATTTATACCTTCAAGTGAAAATAATTTTTGTTGAATTCTACTGGTTTGTTCTCCCAATTTAAGCAGCAGAGCAAGGACACACTCCACATGGGACGACATCAAAATCCTGGTGGACCAGAGAGCTTCTTCTAAAACGAGCCAGACAACAAGTTGCAACCAAGTCTACTGGAGTAGGATCCAAAATGTCATATTCAGGGATTACACTTTAGGGTTTATTTGGAATCTGGCTTTCATATCTTTTTTTTCAGACAGAGTGAGTGTCACAGCTGTTTATAGCCATGTTTCAGAAAAGCCCATGTCAAAAGCAGGACCACAAATGGTCATGGAAGCAGTCTGCACTGCAGGACATGAAATAGGATGGAGAAACCTTACTCCCAACAGAGGGAGAGTCCTGCATTCCAGTTATTTGCTTTTACAAGGGTTTACAAAAGCTGTTGGCACTTAATGAAGCCAGGAGTGCTATTTTTATGCTACAACACTAGAAATTTTGCTATGTTTATTTAATACAGAACAGTCACTTCCTTCAGCAATCCATGCATGGTTTTACAGTCTGACTGCCCATCCATACCTCAGAAGCCGTTGGGTTTTTTTTCCAGGTTCTGACTTTCATCTTTTCTGGTTGCCCTGGTGACAGCAACACAAGCACCTCCAAAGGATGAGCTACTTCCTTTGGAAGAAGAACCTCTTACTGTAGGCATCAGGACTGAAGAAATGCTTAATTTAATTTTGAGCACATGGTAAGCTACTTTGGTGGGTCATAAAGCAGAAAACATCATCTGGGGCCAAAGTCATGTCAGCTCAATTGAAGGAACATTTTATTTTACTCTCCTCCATTCTGAAGAGAACATTTTTTCTCTCTGGCCAAATCAGGAGTATAATTTATGAAGAGTATATAGTACTTATGAAGAGTATATAAATAATATAAATATAACTATTTATAGTTAAAGTTTTTTTATAGATTATGCAAGTGGAATATTTACTGCCAAGAGCAGTTTTTCTTTAGGTTTAGATCTAAATTATCTTCATCACATTCTTTCAGAAAAGTGTTCCAGCCCTTTATCCACACAAGAGGGTGAACAAAACATCTCAGCCCCCCAGGAGGGGACTGATAGGTGTTAGTCCGCATCATAAATGCAATTCCACATCTGATAAAATTGGGAGAGACTGCAAATAACAGGATCAGGGATGAGTGCTAGAGCCCAGGAGGGGCCCTGCAGGGACCACGTGGCACCTGTTCCCATGCTCTTGGTACTTGAACACAACATCATTTGACAGTAAATGTGTAATATGAAATGCTGGTCTCCGAAGAAGCTTTAACATGATCAACAAAGATTTTGCAATGTCCCTGGCTTGGAATAGCATGCCACTGTTGGATACCAGATGGTAAAATGGCAACATTCCCATCCCTTGATTCTGTGGAGGGTTAAAAACTCTTAAACTCTGCTTGAAGGGTGTTTTTCTTCTGGACCTTCTGTTTTACTTTACTGTGGACCAAAGTTGTACATGGAGTAAAAAAAAATACTTTACTGCAAGTAAGTATTCCAGTTGGAGTCAGGAGAAATATCTTTGAAATATGAAGTGAGGCAGCTTCATCCACTGCATCTGTAGTTGAACCCAGGATACTGTAGCTCCTTTTTTTCAGTGTATAAAGAGTTAAAGTAACATGTTTTTAAACGTCCTTCCCGAAGTCTCACCTCCTCCCACTCCAGGTCCCTGCCCTATATTCTGGCACCGAAACTGGTGACGGAAGACTCTGCAGAAAAACAGAAAGGGCAATATTATTAGCATGCAGAAAATGTAAGAATAAACTTTGTTCCCTTAGGGAATCACTTGAGTGACACAATGGAAAAAAGCCTGGGGGCATGTCTTCCTGCACCCTCTGCCTCCACCACCCCTGCAAAGGCCCCTGGGCTTCCAATGGGATTAACTCTACATTTCGTGTTGCACAAGGGGAGTATGTCTTGAAGAGATCTTTCTTAATCATGAATATGTCCCAAATCTATCTGGTGCAGTTCAGTAATAAGGAATTAAGTTTAGCCTGTGCCCAGTTTGGCAGTAAATATTCTTCATTTATCTTTGCAGTTCTGAGAATTATAATTTTATAATAAAATTTAAAAAATATATATAAATTTTTATTCAATATTGTCTCCAAAACATAAAAAAACCACTGTTCTTGGATATATGTATATTCAAGCATAGTCTGTGTATTACTAATTTATTTACTGTCAGTATTACATCAAGGCACATATATAGGGTAAAAGTCAACATGCCACTCAAAGACTTAGAATATTTTCAAAGTAACTCTAAAGGTAGCTCCGAGAAGGATTCAGTTTGGCACTAAAATACTTGTAAATCTCCTTACATATTTGTGAAAATTGCAGTTGGAAGGTGGTTTTCTTAAATTTACTTGGCAAAAGTTTTAAAAGCAGCAGCTGTCCAAACATGCTGCAAGACCCCACTACACAAATATACAAGTTCTTCTGAATTTCTGGATTGGTATTTTATTTACAAGCAGATCCAGTTGCTCTCACATTCACATTACATGCTGCATTTTGCAGACAGTTGTGGGTTTTTTTGTTTGTTGGTTTTCAAGAGCTTTGGCGGTTCCTGAGAGGGAAAAATGACAAGACTGAAGTAGAAAAAAAGAAAAAAAAGATGTGCCAGTGCTCCACACAGCAGTTTTATAATTGCTATGAGCTCACTGCCTTTTAAAGATCCACAAGAAAACTAATGCAGAGAGTGCATAGCAGTTCAGGGAAGAGAAGTAACGCTGATTTTTAATGCATGCAATTATTTGAGATCTGTGTTATTGCAGTACAGCTGGTCACTGTCCCCAGCTTAACCACACCAAAAGCCACCTTTGCTATCAGTCTCTGTCCAGTGTTTCTCATCAGCTCTGATGGCCCCAAGCCCCAGCAGCAGCACCCCATGTCTCAGGACATGACACTGGTGTGGGACCCAGAGCGCCCTGCACAGGGGCTCCTGCTGCATCGTCATCCGCAGTACACACCACGCTTCCCCTTCTCTGGGCAGCTCTCCCCTGCCCCATGTAACCATTAATTTGAGGGAGGGGAGGGGGGGGCCAAGTCAGCATCACCCTGTCTTTGATGGACTCCAGACTCCTAGCTTTGCCAATGAGAAACATGAGTTACTAGCAGGTTGATGGTAACCAACTCAGATGATATCTAGACCTCTTTAGTTGATATTGCATCTCTGGGAGCCTTCCAAGATAAATAATATTTTTATTTAACCAGGCCTTGAGACTGGGTGGGACATATACGAGTGCTGAAATAGTTGTCACTGAGATTATGGCCTTCACAGTGCTGCTGGGACATATTGAAGCAAGTCAAAGCATCACCATCTCAGAAGTACTGAAGTAGCCACTCTGGCTACTTCTGAGGCTGCTCTGAGAAATTGGCTCTGGGAATCAGCTAGTTTTGACACATAAAGCTGCTTAAAATAATTCCTTTTGATAGTCACATTTCTGTCTCTCACACAAATGCTGGTTTTGGCAGAATTTTTTTCAGAGCTTAAACTTTCATCTCAGTGAGATGTACTAACATGATGGGAACATTTTGCACCTGCTGCAGTAAGCAATGACTAAAAGCAGCCGTACAGAAAATAAGCACCCGGCAAAAATTCCAACTGATATTCTGCTGCTGTTATTGGCTCCTCTAATTCTTACAAGCTTTTTGCTATCCAGTCATACCATATATCTTCTTTATTATCCAGCCAGACCATGTAACTTCTCTGCTGCTCTATCCCAGGCCATCAATAATTGCTGTACTCAAGAATTTTCCAGAGCTGAGTAAGGTTGAAGAAAATGCCTAGAGACAGGTGGCTACCCTGGGAGTTTTATGGATCTACTGGATGGGAAGAGATAATGTGTCAAGAGATTGTGTCCTTTCACAGGTAAAGTCCCTGATGTTTCCATGGTGTGACCTTTTGGCAGCAGCCCTCCAATGAGCCCTCCTACATGCAGCAGCCCTTGTGGCTCCCAGTTGGAAATGCTCTGTCTCTCAACAGCTTCTTGTACAATGACCTGAGGAATCACCTAAGATCTGTTTTTAGGAGGTGTAGAGATAGTGTAGCTGATGTAGAGATAGTCCTGTGCACACAAAAGGAAAGACAAAGCTCAGGCATCTCCCAGGGGATCCATGGGGTGAGATGAGGCTTGAAATAGATGCTGGTTCTTGGACAAATTTAGCAAGACCACATGCAACTATTCCAATAACCACTAAGAATGTAATTGCCTCAGGAATAACAGAAAAAAGATGAACTTTAAATAGGGGGAAAGGGAAGCAGGGATACTGCCAGGAGAAAAAAAATGGGAAAAAAAAAAAAAAAAAAAAAAAGGAAGAGAACAAAACAAGTGATCCAGAGTCATACAAGTATCAGCATTAGTCAATAGTCAGTCTGTTGCTGAGAAACTGAGAATAAGTCTGGTCAAACTCTCATTGAACCTGAGTGGTGGGTTCCACAGGAGGAATGAAAGCTCAGTAAGAAGCAGCATTAGGTTTAAGAGTAATTTTTCAGATGGAATTACAATTAATGTATCAATTTGTCTCCCGAAATTCCATTTGGCCCTCACGCCACCACAAATCTGTACTTTTTCTTGTTTGAAGGCAAGAGCTGTTTGAAGACCATCAAGCAGTCTGCTTGGTGGCATTTGAGCACAGACTAAGTGTGATCCTTTACAGACTTTTTTTATCCATAGAGCTGAGACTCAACCCTTTCAAGGCAATAAAACATTTTATGGATTAGACATCCAGGTACATTCCCACTGAGGTAGTCTCATGTTCCCTTTCAGTCCCATCTCAGCTCAGCCATCTTGGATTAACAGCATGGAGGTAACCATGGTGACAAATGCCTTAAAATGGTTACAGTCATGATCATATAAAACAAACACCTGCTTAAGTCTGGCCTAATCCTAATACCATCTTCTGAAGTCTGGCAACCTAAAAGTAGAAAGACACAAATAAGACCAAACAAAGAAAAAAAGTGACACCCAGTTATACGAAATTAGTTCTACCTCACAGACATGAGAATTTGTGCTTTGCAGACAGACCTAAATTGTCCAGGAGACAGGGCCTTTGTGCCACAAGTTCACTATTATATTTTTAGACCCAGACACTGAAAGGTGGGGCCTGAATGTAAACATCATTGTCCTTTGGCAGCAAACAGGAAGCAAATGATACCTTACAGAGGTCAAGCTCAATTTGAGTTCTCTGGAAGGCTTGGGTTTGCTCATTTGCTTCTTTGTTTTGTTTTTCCCAGACATTATAGTTTTTTCATTACCTTCCTCCACAGGAAGTTTTTAATAAATCTTCATGTGGCTATTATGGTAGTCACAGTGTGGAGGGGTTTAAAGGCTTTAAGTGACTTTCTGGAAGGGCATCAAGGTTGGGTTAAGTAACCATTCTGCTATTTTAACTTGAATATTCTGCTGCTGCAAGCCCAAAGTCATCCTTTGCGGGTCAAGATGCCAATATCTGCAGCTGCACTTTGCTTTTGAGAAAGCTGCTTGCACACCCATCAACACTTGCTGTCAGGAATAAGGTAGAGCTGTATAGAGCAGAAACAAAAAGGATCATTATGCAAGGTTTGGATCAGGAGGTTGTGGGAAGGACCATTTCCTCCTTACTACCATGCCTCTGGCTACCTAATGAGCTTTGTTTGTGAGGGGATAATGTGCCTTCCTCTGCTCCTAGGATCCCACCACGATCCATCCTCTTTCCACCTTCCAGCTCCACTTATATATTTCTTGTGTCCTGAGTATACCAGAAGACCTTCAATGTCCTATGCATGAAAAGCAGTCATTGTAATGAGGTGTTGATATGTTCGGAGCACTCCCTGCTACTATAATAGAAATGATTAACAGTGATAGATCATTTTCCACACCCAGCTAGATAACAGCATCTCTCCTGGGATGGCTGAGAATCTAATTGTGGCAGAAAGCAAGGGGGCCTGAAGCACTTTTCATTAGTAGTTATTGACTGGGGTACTTTGTGTCGTCCTTCAAAGAAAAGGAAAAAAAAAAAAAAATCACAAAAATCACAGAAGGCACCTGACAGGAAAAAGGAAAAACGTGTGCAGTACTTTTTAAAAATCAGCTCAGACATAATTAAAGACAACAATGCAGCAGCAAGACGGTGCAACCTATTGGTATTCTCTTGTTCCACTGTGCACGACAACATGTTTTCCCCAAGAGACATTTTTGGAGGTGCAAAAGTTCACCTGCAGCCTGGTAATTCACTTTGAGACAGGCCTGTGATCACTTAATGGACTCTTCTTGTGCTGGCTGCTATGGTAACTGCTGCATCACGCTCTCCATCGGCTTGTTTTCAGAGGAGAGTGTAGACTGCAAGAGCAAATCTCAGATGGCTTTGTTACTGGAATTGAAATCCCAGGGTGGATTTGCAAGTCTACACGTGGTCTTGGCCCACTGTTCTCTCCTTTTATGGCCATGTTTGCTCATCTGGCTCAATTTTAAACCCAGTCCTTCAGCATTGTGTGTTTGAAAACACTTCTTAGAATTGAAGTCTTTTGGGTTTGGGCTGGGTTTGAGGCACACGTGGGACATGTTAAAAAAAACAAAAAAACAAAACAAAAAAAAACCCCAAAAACAAAACATAAAAAAGCTCAGAGAAAATCCTAAAAGATGAGACAAACAGAGCAGAGATTGGGTTAAAACACTCAGCCCATATGGCCTGGTCATCAGGATCAAAGGCTGCAGAGGCAAAACCCTCTCCTAAAACAAGCAAATACCTGTCCTCAGGAGCTGGGAAAAAGAGCTACCAGGTCTTAACCAAATGTAACCAAATCAGGGGCGGAAGGGTAAACAGTCTGGAGCAATGATGTAGAGATCCGGGAGTAGAGATTTCTCATCCATCTCCTTGATGCAAAGTCTACCATGAAAGGTGACATTTGTCATCCTTTGGCCAATCTGTCTGCATCAACTGCAAGGTTGGGTGCCAGGTGTAGGGCAGGATAGAAGGTTGCAGTGAGTGGGAAGAGGGATGGTGCAGGGAGAAAGAAAAGAAAAGAGGCAACGGAGGGAGGGACATCATAAAAAGAGAAGAGGCAGAAAACGAAAGTAGATGTCAGCAATTTGCTAGAAACTGGGAAACACATTCCTGCAAAAGGATGGGTGAGTCTGGGCTAAGGTCAGACTGTGAGAGACACGCGGGGTAGAGGTAAGAGCAGAGAACACAGGTTCATGTCTGGGCAGGAAGCAGACTTGAGAGCTGGAAGGGGCCTTAAGGAATCCAGAAGGATATTCCTCTGCCCATAACAGGACCCTCCCTGTCAGGGGCATTTCTCACAAAAGCATGCTGGACCCGTTCTTAAAGATCTCCAGTAGCAAATGTTCCAGCACCTTCCCAGACTTTCCACTGCAGTGGTTCACCTTCCTCTCCATTAACATGTTTTTTTCTCAGAGATAGTGTTTAACCCCTTCATTCTTTACCAAATCAATGAGAACAAATTTATCACATCTTCTTTTCAGCAGTCTGTTTTCCTGGGTTCCTCTAGGGTTTCTGATCATATTATACCAAAGTATAGTTCCAGCTGATTACCAATGAGTTTCAGAAGGATTATTTTATGCAAGCTATTTTTGTGTCAGGTGATTTCAGTATCATACCAACCTTTTCCCTAACAACATAATGCTCCTGACTTATGGTCAGCTTGTGATCTCTTATTACTTTCATCTATTCCTCTCCAAAACTGCTACTGACCACGTTTTCACCACTATACAATCATGGGGTTGATTTTCTAGCCTCAGTACTGTACCTTTTGTACCTGCTGAATGCTACTTGGATTTTTCTTCTCAGACCTTTTCTTCAGTTTACTAAGGTAATTTTGAATTTTAACCCTTTCCTTGAAAATATTTGCCATCATTTTGATCTCCAGTTTGAATATGTGGCCTTCCTAGTCTCTCATCTGTTTTGTTAATGAAAGTAATGAAGAGATGTGATTCAAGACAGACCCTTACAAAGGGTCTTTTTTGATCCTTTTTTGGGTATTTTTTTTTTACAAGAAAACCCCCGTTGAATCCCCCTTTTGACATGGATGTAAGGATAGCTTCTAACCAAAAAAATGCAGAAGAAAGAGGAGAATGAAGAATAAAGTAGGAGTAGGTCAGTGAGGGTGAAAAATCTGCTGAGGTGACTTAATATGTAGGGAAATGAAGCATTGTGCGATATTTCTTAAAGCCACAAGAAACAGAAACGAGAGACAGAAATTATCAAAAAAACAAACATGCTGAAAAACAAGGGAGTCAGAGCTAAACTGAGGGCTTGCCACAGCATTTGATAAAATCAGTGAATCAAATAAATTATTTTTAAAAATCAGTACAACCTTCGTCAAAATATGGAGCTTGTGTTTGGTGACTGTTACAACCATCAAAACACTGTTTAAGAAGAGGCAGACAGGCAGTGGTGGGCTAGTCCTACAACCAAATCAGAGACATCTGGCAAGGGTAGGAGTGCTGGAGCAGCAGATCCTACAGGGTGGGGTTGTGCTGTTCTCTGATGCCTGCAAGTGCAAACCACTCCAGTTGTGTCCAGGGGACAAGTCCAAGGAGACAGCCACGTGGCAGGGGTGGCTATAGAGTAGAGCAGAGAAGAGGGGAGTGAATGACTGAAAGTCATCTGATGTTAGCCATCAGCAGAATGTGATGGAGGGCTGCTTTTGTCCTGGCTCCTACATTTCTGCATCCTGCCATGTGTAAAGGCAGGGCTTTCAAAACAGGATCAGTGTGCCTATCCCTCAGACAGGGAATGGAGCCATAGGGGGGTATACCTGGCATGCTGCCCTCCCCTGTTTCCCCTTTCTCAGATGTGGCTTTCAGCTCCTGAGTCTGCTGTGGGTGTGAACATTAAGCCTTAGTTAAACTGTGGTGGCTGGGACATCCTGACTGTCCTCATCATTTGGTGTGAACTCTTCAGACTTTCTGCCCTCCGTCCTGTTTGGTGACTTCTGAAGTGGCAAGAAACCAGGCTGGTGAAGGGACTCCAGCACAGACCCTATGAGGAGAGGCTGAGGGAGCTGGGGGTGTTCAGCCTGGAGAAGAGGAGGCTCAGGGGAGACCTCATCGCTCTCTACAACTCCCTGAAAGGAGGCTGGAGCCAGGGGGGGGTTGGGCTCTTTTCCCAGGCAACTTTCAACAAGACAAGAGGGCATGGACTTAAGTTGTGCCAGGGGAGGTTTAGGTTGGGTATTGGAAAGAATTTCTTTACGGAGAGGGTGATCAGACATTGGAATGGACTGCCCAGGGAAGTAGTGGATTCTCCGTCCCTGGAGATATTTAAAAAGAGACTGGATGTGGCACTCAGTGCCATGGGCTGGTAACCGCAGTGGCAGTGGATCAAGGGTTGGACTTGATGATCTCTGAGGTCCCTTCCAACCCAGCCAGTTCTATGATTCTATGATTCTATGATTCTATGATTCTATGAGCAACTCAGTGTGAGTGGCAAGGCTGGAAGGCTGTCAGGGGTGGACAACCACGATGAGGTGTTGCTGGGGTGCATCACCACCCACTAGGAGACTGTAATGAAAGATCACCAGACAGGCAATGAGGTCATGGGTGGAGAAATGGCAGTTTCAGTGTTCCCACTAATGTGCACCTGCTCCTGACCGTCCCAAAATGTGTGATAACTCAGCCACTTAGGTTCAGTCCCCCACCATGGTCACTGATGGAGACTCATGTGCTGAGCTCCTCTCGCTCACCACGCACATGAATCTTGTTCTGACACACATTACCCAAAATAAAAAGACCTCTGCAGCAACATGGTTGTCTCTGGAGTCATGTTTAGGCCTCACTCAGCTCAGGATCCTGAGACACCAGGCTCACTCTCCTTGGAGACACAGTGCTTCTCTTCCTCAACCTACAGGTGCTGCCAGCATCTTAGGAAGCTTGCAGCCATTCAGAGCAGACAAGCAGTGATAACCTTCTCTTTCCATCTATTTTGCCAGTCAGCAGTTCTTCCCAGTTGCTACTGGCAGTGGGTTTGCTGCCATGCCGTTCCTCCCCCAGGAAGGTCTCCTGGTGGGATCCAGCAGGAGCTCTGTGTGAAGCTGCAGGGGAGTCTGTGGGTGCAAGAGGTGGTACATAAGGATGAACAACATAACGATGCTGAGCAGGCTTTTTGCATGGTAATGAAAGCTATCACCCTAGAACTGAAATCCTTTAAGGGCTGTGCTGCTTTATGTCCTTCCAGATGAACAAAGAGAAAGGGACCCCTTCATTCTTGATCAAACCAGCAACTGCCCACCACTGATTATGGTTCAAAGCAACCCATATTTCTGTTTCAGATACCTTGAACTTTCCATCATCTGCTGTCCTCCAAGATAAAAAGCTTGTGTAACTATTCAACCAAACAGGGCCTAAGCTTTTTCAATCTGTGTTTTATGCTTTTACACATGAGGTATGCCCCATGTGTAAAAAGAGAAAGAGACAAGAGAAAAGAGACCAAAACAGAAAGAGACAAATTAGCCTGAAGCATCCATTTTTTTCCAAGATACCTAGGGAGGCTTTTCTGCCAGAGAAATATGAGCCTGAAGCCATCTGTTATTTCCTGTGAAATATCTCCCCTGTCTGACGGGGCTGCCTGCTGCACTTCTTATTTCCTTTACACATACAGAAGAAAAAAAAAACCAAAAAAACCAACAAGGCAGCTCACGGCCACCCGCACTTTCAGCTTTGTTTACTGATCTCTGCAGCTTCCTCATGAGACTCTGCCAGAAAGGCAGTTCAGCTGACTGCAGGCAGCTCTCCTTAATCCCCCCCTAGCTAAACAAGATGCAGAATGGAAATTTGCAAAGCAGAAAAGCCAACAAATTGCATCAAAGCAACATTTTTGGAAACCTAAGCAAGACATTTTTTTGCAGCACGCCCCCCTTGATGAGCAGTTGTTTCTAACAAGCTGCTTTTTACCAGTCCAAAGCACACACATTTGTGTGCCTGTAAGGCTGTTTGTAACATCTCTGGAAGGGCATTTCCTTCCTTCCCTGTTCCCACTGCTTTTTTGATAAAGTCTCCAGCGCCTTCAAAACATCATTAATTAGCTGACTGAGGGCACTGACCCTTCTTCTTTCTGCCTTATTTAAAATGTTTGCATTTCAGAGGAGCTAATGAAAGGCAAGAGTGGGACTGCTGCAAGCAGGAGCGAAGCGATGACATAGTTACTGCATTTATTAATCACAGAATTGTCACAGTTGGAAAAGATCAGTGTGTCCAACCTTCAACACAGGAAAAAAAAAAAAGTAATAATAAAAATAAAAAATAACCACCATCTCACTAGAGGATGTCTTGAAGTGCCTCATCTATACGGTCTTTTAACACCTCCAGGGATGGTGACTCCACCACCTCCCTGAGCAGCCCATTCCAGTGCCTGACAGCTCCTACTAATGCCTCCTCTGAGCTGCTCTGGTCTTTGGAAGATCATCAAGAGGGATGGGAGACCCCTCTTTCATCTACATTCCCGATAGCCAACATTGCTATGGAGGAAATCATCATCTCAGCCTGCTGGGCAGTTGGTTCATTCACTCGTTCATATATCTCATCTCATTAGGGATGAGATAACACAAAGGGAACCACGTTGTGGCTGCTGCATTGCACAGACAGCTAGCAAGGCAGTCTTGTCTACTGCTCTGCAGGAGGTGCAGGAGCAAGCAGAACTCTTAGCAGGTACCATCAACATGGCTATGCTCCATGGGGTCCCTCAGAAAGGGGCACTCTCCCCTCTGCAGAAGAGCAGCAGCAGAACATGGGGTACACAAGCTCTGGTTCCATTTCATGGGATCACAGGATAATAGCTGAGGTTGACAGGGAAGCCTGATCAGAGCAGGCTGATCTAGAACAGGTTTCTCAGGGCTGTGGCAGGTCACATTTCGAATATCTCCAAAGTCAGGGACATCACAACCTTTCTGGCCAACTTGTGCCAGTGTTCAACCACCTTCAGAGTAAAAAACTTTATTATTCGTGGGAGTTTTCTGCATTTTGGGTTGTGCCCATTGCTTTTTATTCTGTCACTGGGCCTCACTGAGTGCCTGGTCACTTCTTTACTCCACCAATAGGTATTTATGCATATGGATAAGAGCCCCTTGAGCCTTTACCCTGTGGGCTAGGAAGTCCATCCTCTCTCAGGCTCTCGTATGAGAAGATTCTCCACCATCTTCATCATCTCCTTGGCCCTTCCTGAGACATTGCTACCAAGGCTGCTGGTGACTGGAGGCTGAGTGTTCTCTGTGTTCTGATGGGCTCCTCTTTGGCTACAACTACTCTGTCAAGCTGGAGGAGCCCAGCTGAAAATTGCTCATCTGCTGATGTCTGTATGAAAGAGCTCCCAGCCCATGCACGTGACCCTTCCCTGACACCACGCCAGACTCAGATCACACAACTTGCTTTTTGTTTTCCTTTCTCTGCCAAACTCACAGACTCAGCAGCCACAGAAATATAACCTCCAAGGCATGAAGTCAGGCTTTTGGTAAAGACAGAAATCAGTGTTGATTTCTTTATTCCTCTTCTGGCAAGTGGCATTCCCTTTTGCTCATATCCCCTGCTGCTTGTCTCCACTAGAAGGATAACAAGCAGGGAGCTGGCTCCCTGTGTGCTCAGAAACTCATTTCTTCTTGGAGCTTAAGTGCTGCAATCACCGTGGCATCTGAGTCAGGCAGTGCTTGTAGATGGCTTGGAAACAGGTGGGAGATGTTTTTGATGCTTTGTTTCAGTAGAGGTAACCACACTTCCTTCACCTTTATCTTTCTTGCTTTTTTTTTTTTTTTTAGGTTGTTGTTTCTGAAGAGCATCTGTCTTCTATTCGGTATTAGCTTAATTTAATAATAATAAAAAAAAAAGTCTGTGGTGATACAATATTATGGGATATATACAATAGATTAGAAAGAGAGGCAGATTGTTACATACATGCCTATATACATATACACAATCTAAGAAGACTAGCAACGAGAATGCAAGTTCTTTTTCCCTTGAGATTCCCCTTTTAGGGGCACCCAGAGTGACTTCTTTCTGCTTTTTCTTGATTGAAATCACCAAAACAGGCTTCTGAACTTGTTGCCATTACTAAATAATGGTCATGAACCAGGGGCAGCTTCAGGACCTTCCAGTTTTCTTGTATGTTTTATCTGCATTTGTTCCATCAGGCATAAATGTAGGGGAAGGGGCAGAATGAATTTGCACATTGCTGAAAGTCCAAACAAAGCCAAGTCAGACTGAACTTCCAAGAGGATATAACTTCAAGACATTGACATTTAAAAGTTTTCAGGTAGAAAATCCCTGGCAATTTATTAACAGCGTAATAGCCCTGCAAAACCCTGGTGGCTTTTCCCAAGCTCAGGAGAAAGGGAGAAACCAGAATGGTTATTTCAAGTAGAAAATAAATCCCTTACTAGTCAATCTTTCTGACGGGAAAGGAAATTATTATATAGACCTGTCTAGGGACAATCACAGAATAATTTCTGTGGGCAGAGACCCATAAACCTACAGCATGAAGGGACAGATGAAGAGGCCACCATGCCTGCTGGAAGGACCACAATCCACAACTTTACAGCTATCTGCTGCTTTGCCAACCCGTCTGGAGTTACAGCCTTTCCATAATCCACGTAATGTACTGAAGAGTTATTAAGTCTGAGGAAACCAAAGAGCAGTGGGTGTGACAGCCGTGTGGTAAATGTTTGACTCACATGTCTACCACAGAATTTAAGTTTCTCATATATTTCTGTCCTCCTCGGTGAGGACAACAAGCAAGGCTGGAACTTATTGGTCAAAGGTTGAGAGGGGCTGTCTCAGGATGACTAAACACTTGTCCTGGCTGTGGGACCAAACCCTGACTTAATCTCTCCATGCCTGAGGTTTCGATCTTTCCAATTGCTTTGTTCTCAGGAATGGCTCGCAGCGGGAAAAGAGCAATATTGTTTCTGGGATGGTTTCCCTAGGCTTCAATTGATCCAAGATTCAGTTAAATGTGTTGTAAGTGATATAGCAATACAAAACACGAGGAAGAGTGGGAAGCTGGTTAAATTTGCTACCAACAACTCCTGTCTGCATCCTGAGTGGGCTGGCAGAGACAGCACAGCTTCTGACAGGATGGATTGGATGGGTCCTCTCATTCTGCAGATCCAGGTCAATGAGTCTTGGAGTGTAAAGTGACACACATGCTTAGTTGTTTTCTAAGAAGCTAGACCTTAGTTGTGATACTGGAACTACTCAGATGACCACATTATGATGTGGAGCACTATAAACAATGAACTTGATGAAGAAGTCCAGAGATCTGGGAGACTGGGCAAAGCATAGCACAAAGCCATTCCTGAATGTCCTCCTGCTTACACATTGTGTCCATCCAAGCATGGCAAAGCCTCTTTTCCTGGGGTAGCTGTTATTCTTTAAGCTCTCTGGTGTTTCTTAGCTTTAATAATTAACTCCACTTATTGATGTAGCTGTTTTGGTTTATTTATTTTAAAAGATGGGGATATTTCAGGCCGTTCTTGGGAGAGCAGCTCTCTGCTCAGTACAGTGTAAGCTGGTTGGTAGTTTCCATCTAAATGGGTCCTGAGTTTTGACCAACTTTTCAGGAACACTCTGCCACACAAGTGACAGCAGAATTTTACAGTGTGAAGGTTTGTTGGCTGATACTTCCAAAGCTCTGGCAGTAGGAGAAAAGGCATAAACACAACCCCTGCCTTTGTGTGTAGATGACGAGTTCAATAAAGTATGTTACAGTACAAAAGTTAAGTATCCAAAAAGTAACTAGGCCTCATTCTACTTAGGACAAAAAAAGGGCTTTCGAGCTGAAGAATTTTATTCTTTTTTAATTTAAATTGTCTTAACAAAACATGTGACCACTCTTTATAAGCACTGTCTGTCTGTGTCTTTGGACCATCACAACTATAGTAACTCTACTAATATACTGGGGTTTTGCATTGTAAACTCTGGTGTTAATTTAAATCTTGAATTGAGATGCAGATCCTTGAACGGGTTGAATGTTAGCTAACATAGGGAATGTCTCATAATGAACAAATACCTATCTGATTTAGGTTACTGATTTAGCTGTTTGATTAGGTGCAATCCGTGAGGAATTACCTTTCAAAAAGTAACTAGAAAGAGGGGTTTAGCCTTTGCCTGTGTTTTGTTTTGCTGTTATACTCTTAAGGTTTTTCATTTTCCTCTTCCCTTACAAATAACAGCTAAACAAAGTTTGGTAGTTGCTTGTTTATTTGCAATGCCTTTCAGCATGTATCTGCAGCTGACAGGGTTAAAAACCAGCAGTTGTAAGGGGGAGCTGTTATCCTTTGTTCTCAGGAATTCTCTGATATTCTTAATGAAATACAAAGAAATGCTAAAATAAGAAGCAAAACTGGCCTGAATACATTTCCATCTGAAGGTCCCCCTAGATTCCTCCTGCACTATGGGAGTACAAAGAAGACACTGAATCTGGTCCATCAGACACCATTATGCTCCTCTGTTATGCAAGAAAATGATTGCAAGGCATGTTTGTAAGGAGATCATCATTATACAATTAAAGTGAAACTAAGCTGGTGTTTGGGAGCATTTAAGCTACCATTAGAAACTGAAGCTCAGTATAATATATTTCAGCAATGTTCTGACACGATCCCTGAAGGAAATTGCTGTAAATGAGTTTTGTCCATATCTATATGCTGGGATATACGATAGAGCTGATTCCTGGCATTCCAAAGATGCAGTGACAATAGCATCTGCAGAAAAGGCTATCTCCATGACACAGATACTTCTTCTGCCTGAGCCTCCAGGCCTGTTACACCTACCTTACAACATCTAGCCTTAGCTGTAGCAGGCACAAGCAAGAGAATTTCCTGCATTTACTCGTGCTTGAAACAAAGAACATTTCTCTCTGAAAACAATCAAATCTTGATTTGGAAATTGCCACCGATGGAATAATCAACCAAAAGCCTGGATAAATGTTTCCAATGGTTAATTATCACTGTGGTTAAAAAACATTTCTTACTTCTAGCTTGAATTTGCCCACCTTCTACTTTCAACTGCTGGATCTGATTATATTGTTGTCAGCTATGCTGAAGAAACCATTTTCCTATTTCCTTTATCCATGCAGGCATTCACAAATGCTATTCAACTTACTCAAATTTAGCTGTCAAGCACTCACTGTATGATCTAAATTAGTTCAGTAAGTTCCTTTGCACTTAATGGAAAGAAACAACTATTCTTTGTCCTCAGTCCCTGCTACTGGCAGGAACATCTACTTGATGTGACATAGCTGGGTGTTAATGCAGCTTCTCTTTGCTCTTGTTTGTATGTGTGCCGTGTGCTTGGGTGATTGTTCGTGTGACACCCCCATGTGTGGCCATGGTTTTGTATAGGTGATGTTTCTGAATAGAGCAATTACACCTCCAGGTGCTTGTTTAGCCTCCTTTGGATCCCAGATCTATTATCAGTGGTCTGATTCCTGTGACCTCCCCAATCAACATTTGCTCTGTATCCATTTGTCAGTTTTTCTGGTAACGATGAAAGTCTTGCAATGACATCCAAGCTGTCTCCCCTACCCTTATTAGTTTTTCTGTTTCAGACTGCTCAATGCCACCTGGTGATAGGTCATTACCTATAAAGTGTCCCCCTCTTTTCCTCATATGGATATCGTATTCCCAGAAATGGTTGATCAAGAAAGCTAACCTGGCAATTTTCAGGGCAAATGTGCTGTTCCAGAAAGGGTGATTGAGATTGCTCTTGAGGAAAGAAGCATAATTTCCTCTAGTGGAGTCCTCAACACTGCGGTTCCCCAAGGCTTTCATTTTCCAAGAATATCAAGAGCTAATGGAAAAATTCCTTCTCTTCCCATCCCGCTCTGGCTAGCTCAGCACCCAAACCACTTCCATGGTCTACTTCTCTCTTTTCTGAGAAAGCAGGATGTTTTCTAGACTTGTCTACTTCCATCTTACAATTACTTACTGAGCTAAGAGGGGGAAGAGTGGTGTTGCTGCTTCACTCCATTAACAGGAATTGTGATGTTTTAATCTTACTCCTGCAGATTCATAGCAATTCCACTGAATCAGGTCATCTAACATAAGGATCCAAATCACTCTGGGACTAACATGTCCATCTCTGAGTTAATATTTTTGCTTTTGTAAAAGCAAAATCAAAAGGTGAAGACAAAGAATGGAATAATAGTTCCTCGGTGAGAAGAAATAACTCTGGTGAGAACTTGAAAGTTTCTACCACCGTATCCTCAGACTGATGTGAACCGTTTGTACTTTCAGTCTCAGAGATGCAGCAGACACTGGAGGAAAAAACTCTTTATAGAGGGAGAAATCTTTAGTCTAGGAATGCTGACAAAAACGTTAGCTGAGGTTTAAGTCTTTATGAGTAAACAGAGTGAGGCAACACCATGCTTCATGCTTCACAGTGGCTAATGGCAAGGATTTCCACTGTAGTGGCTATGTGACCTTGGAAACCCTGCTGGAAATGTGCTGCTGTTTACAGATAAAATCACCCTGAACCCGTGAGTGTGCTTGTGTTTATGTGTGTGTGATCACAGGCACAGCTCTTGATGGATACCACATTAGCAGAGTACTTTCACCACTGCTCATGGAAGCACAGACGTGCCAAAAGCTGTGATCCAGAGGGAACACGTCAAAGACTGAGTGAGAACAGTTAATCCTTCATGTCTATCCTGTCTTTTCCACTGTAATTGTCTGCAGGAATGCTGCCTATCACCAGCTGTGGCAGTAAGTGCAGTCAAAAGCTTAGCCAGGGGATCTCAGATCATCACAATTGCCTCCATGAAAGCTACAGCACCACGAAGGACCATCCTGCAGCTCAGTCTGGATTAGTTCAGATGGTATCAAGTGTGACAAATCTTCATTCTCTTTCCTCAAACAAGTGTCAGAACCTCTGCTCTGATGTCTACAGATTAGCATTCTTCTGGATGGCATCATGTTTTGGAGGTAGTTTAAACAGATCACCTGGATTATTCTGAGATCTAAACTCCACCAGAACTGTGATTTAGGAAGATTTCTGGGCAAAAGCTAAAGACCTTTAGACCTAAACCTCATCTACTTGATCTTCATTGTTTGACACTGAAATGCAATACACCAGGCAGAAAGTTTCCCTCTTTACTTGCAGACATCTGAGTTATGGGTCTGTCCCCTCCTCAGAGGAGTATTTATGCTTTGTATTTTTCTGGAATAGCTTCATAGCTTACAAATATTTACACATGGCATAGCTGGAGTAAGACTTTTTAAAAATTGTAAATAATTTAGGCAGATAACTCCCATTCATTGAATGCAATTCTTTAGGTAGCCTTAAAAAATCCCAGTCAGGGATTTTAGTAGCAACTTCTTTCTGTGCCAGAAAAATTTTACATAGTTAGTGTCAAAGCTACCGTGGAAAGAATAGCACCGTCAGATTTCAACATCATGTTTATAAGCAGGAGCCACTATGGTTCAGAAAACTCCAGTGATTCACCAGCCCTGTTGTTACGGTTAATTTTCCTGGAAAAGTACATTATTGCAACAATTCCTCTTTTTTGTCATCACGGTGTTTATTTCATTATCTGTTTGTTTTTACTGCTGGATCTCAGTTTGGCACAGGGATCCATGTCTCTAAAAAGGGCTTTAAAAACCATCAGCATTTTGAAACATACACAAATTGCCAGGGGATTTTATTTTTGGCTTTTGTAGTAACATTTGGGGTTGGGTTTTTTTTGTCCTTTTTAACAGCAATGAGCAATTCTCCCTCTCAAATAGCAGTGTTTTTAAGTGACGTTTCAACTTTTGTGGCTGCGGTCCACTCTTTTATAATGTGGGAAATGCCCTGCCTCTGAACTGTGTGACTGATACGTCACATTCTCTACAAGGCTGCTTTTTAGCAGAAAGGAGTAAACACCTCTGAGGTCCTGAAGACGTGTTTTGAAAACAGTATCCGGTATTTGCAAGGATTGTGGTAATGATAGCTGAGGAGTTAGCAGAGAGAAAACACCAGGTCAGGAGAGAGTTGCTGAGCACAGGGCAAAAGGAGCGACTTGAAGGAATAGAAAATAGAGTAAAGGAAAATTACAGCTTAACTGCCCAGGAGCTTCTAGACTGACAGCTCAACTTCCCAGGGGAGATGATGTGAGTCCCAAAGGATGAGTGGCAAACACGGGCCTAGACAAAGCACTGGAAAATGTGCTGCTTGCCAGCAGCCCTCCTTGAATATGATGGAGACAGGATAGGTGTCTTAAAATGTCTTAAAAGTCATCTGTGATGCATCTCTTGAAGCAGATAGTGATAGGTGGTCAGTTCCTCCATCCCTTCTGGTTACACCAGCTGCTGCCCTCCTCCCCTTTCACCTCCCCTCCTTGTGCTTCCTGCTTCTATATTCCCTTCCTAAGATTAAGACCTCTCTTAATCATCTCTCCGCATATATTGTAATTTTTTCCAAGAAGTCTGATATCATGGCAACAGTCTGGGTTATCATAGTTCACAGGAGGTATTGAGATCACTCATATCATCATCACTCCACGACATTGCCTGTCAGGGCCCTTCATTACCTTCAGCTTGTAAGACAGCCACAACTCTGGTTGAGATTTTCCTGCGGGAAAATGGGGATGGGCCTTTGGAGGAGGGCCCTGTCATCATGGGATGGGTGAGACACACAGGTGAACTGTGTTCACACCTTCCTCACTGCATGCATATGGATCGCAGGTCAGAATTTTCAGCTTTTTGATGGATATTTTCAGACATCCATCAGAAGGTTGGTCCCATGTGACATGGACACCTGGGGAGTCTGGAATGAGGAAAGGTCCAGAATAAACTTCCTCCTTTTCCATAAAGAACAAGGAAGTCACAGGGAGATGCGTTTTAAGAGTGACATCAAAGTTTTCTCATCCAAAGAAAATCTCTCTGGGTCAGATTCCTCTAAACAAGTAAAGACATCTACCTCTAGACATCCTAGGTCTCCCAGAATCATCTGGGATACTAAGAATAACTAAAAGGGGACTTCTCATCTGCAGGTAAACATTTCAAATGTGCCATATATTCCTTTGCATTGACTCAACAAGGATCAGTGGTTAGCTCAGATGTAAATAGTTGTGTTGTATGGCAGATGACATGGATCCTGCTTCCGTGCGTTGGTGTGCTCTGCTTTCCCTCTTCACCAGAGCTGCAGGCAGCAATGATTAACACCACTCCCACTTCAGTAGTTTAATTTCCCTTTGTCTTTCAATCAATATTTTTGATTCATGCCTGGGCTTTGTGACTTCTTCCATGCCACTCCCTACACCCGGAGCATTCCTCCAGCCGAGGTTCGACAAACATCCTGGTTCTTAAAACAGCTCAGAGCACATGAGCTTTGAGAAACACTGAAATTGCAATGGCCTCACCCTCAGCAGGGTTTGCTCATCCCTGTGGTGCACTGCTGGCATTGCCAAGGAAGGACTGGAAGGTGCTAGATCCCACAGACAAAATAGTAAATTCACCTCTCTCAGACTTGGAAGGTCAAGGCATTCCCTTGTACAGAGTGGAAGATAAGGGGAAATTGAAAGAAGACACGAGAACTGTCTCATGACTGCCATTAAGTGAATGACTTCTGCCAAAATGGGGGAATAAATTGCTCTCTGTGGCCACCAGTGAGAAGCCCTGTACTGAAATTGCAGCAAGATTTAGCTGTTAGGGAAAAACTTCTGAAGGAAAAGATAGTGGGGTCTGGAGTACATCGGTTAGATGGCACACATTATGCTACAATTGATTTTAAGATCAAAGCTGAGAAACATGTCACACTGCAGTCACAGCTAAGGAGCAGGATGATGGGTTGCATGGCTGTCCATGACCTGTTTCCCACCAGTAGATAAGTATCCAAATGTGATGAAATACACAGCAGAAATCACAGCTCCTCCTCAGGCAGGACAGGGACAAAGGGGGAAGGTTAGCATTCTGTAATGTAGTTTTGTAGCCCTGGGGGAGGTTGTTGAGGGGTCATGGCCCTGTGATTTTTAATGAAGTTTTATAATTCTGTGGAGCTCAAGGAGAAAACTCCCAATGATGTTAACCAAGGCTGAAGTTCAGAAGAAGCTACAGAGTGGATGGGAAATTAAAAAAAAAAAAAAATACAGATGTGTTTGTTGCTCCTACTTGTCTTGTTGCTCCAAGAGAAACTTGAAAATACACATCTATCGTGTGGTTTTCTCATTTGGAGAACAGTTTTTAAAGGATTCTTTCTGTAGTTATCAGTCACAGCCAATTCCTATGTGCCAAAGAGTTCCTATTTGAACAGGCTTGCAGGCAGACTGGAGAAATACTTGGTTTGATCTGGGAAATCCAGGTTAAGGGAAGCACAGGAGGTGAGATGCTACCAGAGCTGCAGTAAAAGCTACAGCACTAAGGCAGAATGGTTCCCTGGGGACATAGTTGGAAGATAAAGGTGAGGAAGTCAAGGAACCACAGGAAGCATCATCTCTATCCATCTTTTTCCTGTTTTTTCACCCATATGCAAATTCCTAAGTAGATTCAAATGCTCCATCAGGCCTTGATGTCCCTGCTGACCAAAGCTGAGACACAAAAGCAAAAAACATTTTCATCTTCTCCAATTGCTTCTGCAGTTTATCTCAAACACCATATTGCCTGACCTAAAGTGGCAGCAGTGCCAAAGCCCAGTGGGACATTACCTCAGATTTACCTCCTTGGGCTTCAGTTACAGCCATGTGGATATAGGTAGTCTTATCCTGGCCCAAACAACACCCTCGTCAGGTGTCTTAGACATCCTCTGTGCCCCGGTGCAATCCCAGTGAAAATTTAATGAGTACCTTTTTCTGTGACAATAGGAATCTGATGACATGAAGAAATCTTTTCCATTCTCATTTTCCTCGGGGACCTCCAAGACTTGTGAGATGTCTACCCACCATATGGGGCAGACATATAAGAAACATCTCATATTTCTGGTTCCTCCCAGTCATCAAAACCAGGAGACTTTCTGAATGTGTCCTGACATACTGGAGCTCAGCTTCCTTCCATGGAAAAAACTTTGCTGAGTCACATCCTTAAGCTGAGCTGGGATTTGGCCAAGGGACACTCCTGAAAACATGAGCTGAGAAACATGTAAGAATACTGATCCAGCAAGCACGCTTTAGTAGGGTCTATCCTTGCTCTGGCACCCTGTAAATCTGTCAGGTGGTTATTATACTACATTCTGCTCTTTAGGCAGAGGTGCTGTTAGGTCTGGTCTGGTCTGTCCATTTCTGCAAGCAAAGGGCTCCAGAGGGATGTCGTCTCTGGAGGCAAATCTGTGCTTCTTGAGTGTAGGGAATAATGTATGATGTCCCTCACATGATGTCAGTGTTTGACTGGACAGAGTCCAATTGGCACATGCCAGAGCTGTCTCTGTGGTGCCTTGGTGGTTTACGTGGCTCAGCCCACACAGTCTGCACCAAGCCATGCCACTGCCTCCTGAAGCTCAGAAGGTGAGATGGAAATACTTCATGTATTGTCCTGCTGTAGTAAACACACAGCCAAGAGGAAGCCATTGCCCTGAGGGAAACAAAAGCCTTGAGAATGGCTGGAACAAAGGTGAGGGAGCATGTCCTAGGCTGGATCAGTGCTTTGGCATTATGTGTTAGGTCACACACATCCTTACATGGGTCCAGTCAAGCTCATCCACATAAAACAATTCACACAACCTCTTAAGTTAATAGGGTGTAAAAATCCCAGGGATAGACTCTTTCACATCATGTCTTCATCTCCTGCATTGAGGTCTGAAGCTGGATAAGCAGAAATTGGACTTGTTTCTGCCATGTGCAGAGGCAAACTCATCTTAAGCCAAACTCACAGACCTGGGCAAGTTCAAGCACTACTGTAATGATGCATCCTCCCATCTGCCCTGCCAGGCCTGGCAGCAGAAAGCCTTCTGAGGTGTGAAGGAGCCTCAGGAGAGGTGGAAGGAAAGGGGGGGACTAGTTAGGGAGTTGGCTGAGCCAGGCAAGTCAGGTGAGGTGGTGAATCAATGTGTCATTCCCTGAGCAACCACAAGACAACTCCCCAGGTGGTTCTCCTTCCCAGGCAGGAGCCTGTATCTGCACAATATGTGTGAATTGCTGCCAGGGGGGGTGAATCCCCTCTCAGAACCCAGAGGATGAGTCAGAAATGACTCAGGTCTTTGTAGTCCTCCTTGCTCAAGTGGTGCTGGGTAGAGGAGGGAAAATATGAAGCCTGTTTGTATTTCTTCTATGTGACTCCTAGTCTTGCTATAAACCTTAAAAACTGCACTAAGGCATTTTTTTCTGGACAAAGTTGCCTGCTGGGTGCACACATTAAGCTGTAAATCCAGTCTTTCATAGAAAGAGAAAACAGCTTCATTTATAAGTGTCCCATTAAGCAAGAGCATGCTTCATTATTTGTGGAGAGACCATTCTCCTGCCCACATGTTGAGGTACCTTGGAAGAAGTACATAGCTCTTTGAGGACCTATTATTAATTTGAATTTATTGAGTGCTGACAGATGTGTTTGGTGCTTTACGGTCACATAAGGAGACCCTTGTGGCTGCACTGTTTCAAGAGAAAACTCCCATGGAAAGGTAGAAGCCCTTTTGGTTTAAAGAGGATGAAAAACACTATTCTGATTTTTGAAACATTGGCCACAGGGGCACTCCAAAGTGCTGATAAACACCAACACGACTAAACAGGGAATCTCCTCTGCCATTGGCTGGGTAACATTTGCTATACAGTCTGTCTGACTGAGTTGTAGCTGAGGAACACAAAGATGCTGGGTAGGTAGAAATCAAATTTGGTTTGTTTTCATCTATGAAACCGTGAGAAGACTTCAACTTCTACTCTGAAGCCAATTTGTGGGTTTCAGGTTTTCTTTGGTCTTTTGCATCGTGTTCTCCCATCACCCTCTCCTGCCAAAGGGAATGGCATCTCCTGTGAGTCTGTGGTTGCTAAAGAAGGTGTAGTAATACAGAAAAAATATCATATTCCCAAACGCTTTTGTTTTTAATGACACTTATAACACTCTTACAGCAGTGATGAGTCATAATTCAGCTAAACAGAGAGACACTTGATTACAAAATTCTGGGTCTGGGCTCGACACTACAGAACATGGAGGAGAAGAGGCGTGAGTAAACCATACAGACTCACACAGCATAGTGGTATTTTTCTTCTTTAAAAGAAAACTGACTTCTCTGCATGAGTAGACACGTCTGGGTTTCCAGGCTGTCCATGAGATTTTACTTCACAAAGTAATATCTCACCAAACTCTTTCCCTTCTGACGGCAGCCCTGAGACACCGACAAGACTGAAACTGTTGTAAATGCAAAGAGCAAACAGGCACGCTCCCTTCTTGCTGCCAATGGCAGGAGAGGTTAAGACCCAAAGCCCCCCACACACATATGATCTTTAAAACTAGTGAGTGACACGTGAGATGGAGTCCAGGAAACCACCCCACTAGTGAACCTTTGGTGCTTAAGCTTGATGTGTGATGGTGAGGGTGATACTGATTAAAAGAAGGAGGTGTTATGTTTGGGGAGGTGACGTGGCAAAATGTTGGATTTTTAGTTTGGTTGGGGTTTTATTGCTTTTTGTTTTGGTTTGGGTTTTTTGGGGTTTTGTTTTTGTTTTTTTTTTCATCTCCCACAAGTTAAATTACACTATAGAGAAAGAATTTACCCAAAGGCAGATAATGCTTAAACCACTTAGAAATAATTAATAGACATCAGAGTCACAGCATAGAACCGAAAACTCTGTCCTGAAAGGCTACACAATAACTTTCCTTGTTAGAGTAAAGAATGTTTGTTTAGGCTTAGCTGATGCTTCCAACTACCTAATTATCCTGAAATGAGGTAGCTGTGCTCCTTAGGAAGTCAGAAAGGAACACTGAAGAGTACTAGGCAACAATGACCATGCAGTTTTTGCAAAACATCATGCAGAAATGTTGGAAAATTAGTTGTGTAAGTGGGGAAGTAGGTCCTTTTGTGTCTTTAAATTCCTTTCTTTTATGTTCTCTAAAAGGTTGGAATAACTTTGTATTTCATCTGCAGAACTGATTCCCTCTTCACATACATTAAAGTTGCACCACAGAGACAGTTAATGTTTCTGCTTGAGATCCACAAGGAGCATCCTTCTGGCCATGGCCAGCAACCGAACCTCCTTTCTCACTGATAGGTAATCACCATCCCTTTTTGGGACCATGAAGGCAGCAGGAAAATGTGGGTGCTCTCCAAACACCAAGTGTCCAGGGCAGCCCCACAAAGCACGAGAAGTCATAGAATCATTTTGGTTGGAAAAGAACTTTAAGATCACTAAGTTCAGCCGTTAACCTAGCACGATGCAAAGTCCACTATACCACTAAACTATGTCCCTAAGCACAACATCTACACATCTTTCACATGCCTCCAGGGATAGTGACTGCACCACTTCCCTGGGCAGCCTATTCCATTACCTGATAACCTTTTAGTTGAAGGCATTTTTCCTAATTTCCTTTTCTAAACCTCCACTGGTGGAGCTCCAGGCCATTTCCTCTTTTTCTACCACTTGTTACTTGTGAGAAGAGCCCAAGCCCCACCTGGCTGAAACCTCCTTTCACACAGCTGTAGAGATCAAGAAGGTCTTCCCTCAGCCTCCTTTTCTCCAGACTGAACAGCTCCAGTTCCTTCAGTCACTTCTGACAAGACACATGCTCTGGACCCTTTACCAGCTTTGTTTCCCCTCTTTGGACATTCTCTAGCACCTCAATGTCTGTCTTGTAGTGGTGGGCCCAATATTGAACATGGTATTTGAACACGGTATCACCAGTTCTAAGCACAGGGCAAGAGTCCCATCTCCTCACCAATGTGTCATGCTCATTTTGGCTGCCCATCCTCCCAGGGCTGGGGAAGTGCCTCTACTTGGCTGCTGGCAGCCCTCTCACCCCAGGGACAGTGCAGCTGGCAGAAGAAGATGAACCAGCCCCAGCTACTTGCCTTGTTAAACAGCACCTCAAGGGAAGGAATCAAGGGATTAAGGGATACAGCACCTCAAGGAATACATCTGTTCCTGAGGTTTTTGCAGGGGGGGTTGAGGGAACATCCCTTTTCCCCTGGAGCCCCTTGCAGCTGCAGGAGCAATGCTCGAGTGTGTTCTGTGCAGGTGGCACAGCACAGGGGAGCATCTTTCTGATGGTCCCCCCTCCTACTTCATGCTCCTCACAGCTCTGTGTGTTTGGCATTAAATGGGACAGTTCTGTCCCGCTGAGCTGGGTAAGCAGAGGCTTAGCCATACAGAAGCTGGAAGCCAGTTTTCTGGATTTGCTCCTGGTGTTTGCCAAATACTTTCTATTCATGGGAAATTTATGAAAAACATTTCTGTGAGTTTGTGGCTGTCTAGATCCTAGCAAGCTGTTAATACGAGGGAGGGAAGGAAAACCCAACCCCAAAACCCAAAAACTTTGACAGCTTACAAATCTTCTCTATTGCTTAAATAGAGGCTTGGTCTAATACTTCTAATTGTCTGGATCAGCTCTTACCATTTCCCAGATGGTTACTTAAGTGTGTGTAACCACTCTTAACTGCTATGCCTGTTGTTGTGCTGTTCCTTTCTTCCTGGCTGACATGGAGCAATGAAACTACCCAGGTTTGACATTACAAACCAGGGCACTGAAGCCAGAGCAAGAATGTAAAAGGCAAAAAATACCCTGCTGATCTCCCCAGCAATGCAGAAGCAAAAGCAGCAACTCTGCTCTAGAAAACTCGAGATGGTGTTTATCCAGGTTTGGTTTTTTTTTAAAATCATTGGAGTTCACATCACTCCAGTTTTTGAATATACACATACATTTGTGTCCAAATGGTTTGTACTGTTTGGATATGACCAGGGGCTATTCCCTGGGGCCCCCAGTCTGTGGTTGCCCTAAACTCTGACATGTCACTTAACATCTATCTCTCTGCAGCTGAAGTGAAATCCATCTGTGAAATAAGGTTGAGACACTTCACTAAATTATGGCTGTTTGGGCTGCTAGGCTCTTCAGTGTTAAAGGACTTTTAAGACTCAGCTTGACAAGATGCTGGGCCATGGCACCTAAACTATGTTCCTACTTAGAAAACTAGAAATCTTCCTACCAGATGATCCTTGAGATGCCTTCCAACCTTGCATTCAATGATTCTGTAACTCTATGACTTCTATGTGAAACTATATGGTTTCCCATATAGTGACCTCCAAGCTTGCTTCAGTTCTCTGAGGGAAAATGTATTACAGAGAATAAGCCACAGGGCTCCTGTAAATTCAAACTGTGCTCCCCCAACAAATAGGCATTTTACCAGTCAGTTGTTAGGAATGTATCAGTATTGTCTCCATCCTCTTAAAAACACCTATTTTTATGATTTATGGAGATAAATATTTTTATATTTTATATTCAGCCTGCCCTCAGCCTCCTCAAGTAAACCTCAGCAAACTTAGTCTATTCATTAGAAGGCAAATCAGGGACACTGAGGCAATATTTCAGTCTTTTCACCACTTGAAAAGTTTCCCAGTTGTCCAAAGAAAATTCAGGACTGTCATTGCAGACCACGCAGACCGCCCTGTGAGCTGAGAGCACAAAGAATGAAAATGTGCACAATAGCTGCAACCTGGATTACTGCAATCCCAAATTACTTTGTCCACAGATCCAGCTTTTCTGGACACAAATCCAGCATTTCCAGACACAAAGCAGCATTTAAAAGTATGATTTATCTGCAGGCATCCATCTCACTCAGAGCAAGGCCTCTTCCTTCAGCATCTCCAGGGAGCGATTCAGATCTCAGCTGCTGTTCTTCCCTCATTCATTGGGAGATATAGGTAATATGGGAAGCTCCTACATTTGGCATCTCAGCTAGCTGAGATTCCTCATTCCAATTACTTACTGTTTTTCACTTTATCCCACTGGTTTCTCTTCTATTTATTGATGTCACTTGGTTACTAAAACCTGCTTTTAGATGAGAAATAACCAAAGATTGCCAATAATTTTTACCAGGACCTTTTACTTGGAGCTTACACATAGAGTGTTTTAGCATTCTTAAAGAGACCAGATGCCTGTATCTCATGCTCTCATGTAGCAAATCAGATCTGTTGACAAGGTATTTTATTGATATCTTGTTAATTAAGACATCTGGTCTTAGGGCATCGAGCTGCCTCTTCCTTCCAGCATGACACTTGGTCACAGAACCAGTAATGTTCCTTTTTCCAGCACCCCTTGATGATCTGCCTGAAGGACCTCTCTGCTTCTGGACCACCCAGCTAACCACTGATGGAGACCCCTAGCACCCTACTTACTAAGCAACTTTTAGGAACATAGCTGTGCTCAGCTTTTTTTTAATTATGGTGAAGGTTTCCCTCTTCTGGGGTCCACATCCTGTATCCCTCTGGCATCTGCAGCACTCTGGCATCCTCCTTTCCCATGCTGCTGCAGCTCAGAACAGAAGCCCAGACTAAACACTCACCTGGCCAAGGAAACAGTTGGGGTGTCCATCATCTGCTGCTTGTCCAGAGCAGACATGCTTCTCTGTGAACCCTGTGCTGGCTCATCTTGCCTACACCTCCACCCCCCCTACACCAACATCTTCATTCTTTCTTCCCATAGCTTTAGGAAATTAGAGAGAGAAAGAAAGAAAGAAAGAAAAAAAAATTCCAGCTGTCTTAAATCTAGGCATGGGAGCACAGCAGGATGACGTCTATAAACATCCAGAAAATAATGGCATCATTTAACTTCCAGCAGAAGGCTTGTTTATCTCTGAAGAGATTACATCAAGTGTTTCCATGCAGAGCAGAGCAATGGAGTAGATGTAAAACCACAACAGGGAACTTTTTATACACAGAACTAGATTGTAAAATTCTGGCATAAAGTTCTGGATTACATTCATGAGACAGTATGTCACATGGGTCTGCTTTACATCCCCTGGAGATTTGCCCTTTACATCCTTTGGACTAACAACACTTAAACAGAATGGTAAAAGAAATTTAGGGAGGGCAGCACACTTCATCTCTGCAAAATCTACTTGGTGTTGGGGGTCATGTCAGGGGAATCTGCCTTGCCAAAAACCCTGGCTTCTCATCCCAGGAGCTGCACCCACGATCAAGCACAGCACCTCAGGAGCAAGGAATGATGGCTGCCTGTATCCTGGCTGCATCATGTGAGCTGCTGTGGGCTCTGCAGCTAATTATGTGTGGCAAAATAAAGAACAAGGTCAGGAGGAAACCTAAATTCATTGAGCCTGAGGCTGCAGTTGGCACTCTGGTGTGTGTCTGTGTGCCAGGCATGTGGAAGGTCAGCAGCTCTGGAGTGGAGAATTGGTTTGGACTGTGCTTCACAAAGCAGATGCACCCTTGCCTCAGGCATGGTGGAGGTTTCTAGGCAGAAGGAGATGGATAATGCTGGTGAATAACCTTCAAGATAGAGAGCTTCAGACTCATCCCATTTGCTGCAGTCTGCTAGCAGTAGGATGTGGAAAATGGTGAGGAACCTGTTCCCAGTCTTCTGCTCTAACACAAAGGTACTGGACACACAGCAACAACTACTGGGTTTCTGTCAGAGATGGGGGCCCTTGGCACGTAAGAGGAAAGCCAGGCCAACTTTACTATTAAAAACTGAGCAGACAGTGGATGGACTGACCAGGGGATATGGGAAATGCCCCAAACACAGGAATGGGCCTAGGAGAAGCACATTGCAAGCATTTCCATCTCCTTACTCTAAAAAGACTTCCATTTGCATGCAGCAGCAACAAAATCCTATCTCCTAGCATTAGGGGCAATACATATTTGTGGGAGATTTTGTGCACAAACCACCCAATCCCTGTGTTTGGGGTGACAATAAAACCCCAAAACTCAAATCCCTGAAAATCAGTGGTGCTCTTTTGGGCAACAAAAGGGTGATGTAAAAAAAAACATTATAATTCCTGGATGCAAGGTGAGTGGATAAAGCTTTAGGTATTTCTGTTGAGCCATCCTGGCACTGGAAGGTCTGCAGGAGGAGGGTAGATGTGCCTCATCTGAGACATTCTGGAGTCAGGGCAGGCAAATGTCCCAAGCTTCACTCATTAAGTGGAACAGAATCAGAGACAAGAGGGGATCCTGTAAGGGTTAGCACAGTGTATAAAGGAAGCACATGGTCTTCTCTCTGGGATGTGTTCAGTGCTTTTATTTAAGAGGAACAAAAAACCCAAGTATAATGGACATTCAGTTGCTGTAGTGACACTTAAGGCCTGGTTTGGGTAGGTAATAGGACATATTTCCTATCCTAAAGAATTTGTGGCTGGGGTCTAGATACACATGGCAGAGTGAGTGTGGGAAGAGAAAGAAAGGTTAACCAAGTCTTGTGCCCAAGGGACACTGCATAGTCAAGGTAGATGGGAGCCCTTCTGCTCTCCTAGTGCCACTGCTCAGCTACAGCCCCCGCTGCCTCCTCAGAGAAACTCCATGGATGAAGCACTGGCTGAGCTCTGAATGCCTCTGCAGCAGATGGTGAGTCTGGAGCCACAGCTTTATGCCCCTCTGCCCAGGCAGTTTTAGTGCTTGTTTACTGGGGAAAAAAAAATGGGTGTAGCTAAACACTTCAATTGAGGTACTAAGTGGAAAATAGGTGTTTACAGACTCTTCTGGTCATCTATCACTGCTGTACCAGAATAATACAAGTGACTAGAGGTTTCCTTCAGTTTGATGATGGTTTATCAACCCTAAATTACAGTGTGGGAAGTGAAGGACCAGGAGAGAAAGTACATCTTTTTAAAAGCTATTCAAAGCATAGTTGTTCTCTCATCTGTTCTGCACTCTGGGTTAGCTCCTCAGGCCTTTGGTGTATTACTACTGTCTCTTCTAACATGCCTTTTTCAGTACAAGGCAAAAGTAAGCTTTTTCCCTCTCATCTGCTACAGTTAAGCTCTGTAGAGACTGGGGACCACAACTCTTGCTTTCACAGTTGTGAACCAGGGCAGTCACAGGCAAGTGACTTCAGTCTTGGCGCTGCTGAGATTTACTGCCCTGTGCAAACAGGATCCCAGTACACAGCAGACTCTCCACTCCTTCAGTTAGTGGTTTGTCCTGGCCTGACCTGGATGTAGGAAGTGAGAAGAATACTGAATGAAGCCTCGTTTAATCCTACATTTTCTCTTTTAACTACTAACCAAGCCACCTCTGTACCAGCATGTCACATTGAGAGGATGTGGACAAATATATCTGTGCTGAGGAGTGGAAGAGACTGTAGCCTGCATTTAGAAATGCTGAGCAGTCTGTTTTTCTAAGCTAGCTAATTAGTATGGGCTTGAAACTAACGGCTGCATTAAACTGACAAGGCAGTATGCCCTTCACCCATCCCTTGAGATGTCAGGAGAATTATTTCTTTTGAAAAGCGTGCCCGTTAAATCGTTCCTCTCCATCCACTTTGATCTTTTCAATATAATCCTTTCCCTCTGTGCTTCTTTTTTCCCTACGGAGGAGACCATGAAAACAAATCCTACTGATTTGCAACTGAGTCTTCCTCCCTTGCCTGTTGAGTTGGATGGCTGGGCCAGTGGCAGCAGAGGGAGTAGCTCTGCCACCCTGGTCTCACAGCAGGAGCTGGGGAAAAGGCAACACTATGGTCTCAAAGTGTTAGCACCAGGGCAACCACAAAAAGATGCTGTTAGAGAATCTGAACTCCTTGCAGGTTCCTCTGTCACTTCGGGGACAGCAGGGAGATCAGGAAGGGGCAGTGATTCAGCAAGTCACAGTTTTCTTCCCAGGTTGTTCTCCTGGGCTCTGGATTAAGCTAAAAATTGATGACCTGGCCTTTAAATGAGAAGGAGGATAGAGTTTTCTGACAAATCTTATTTGGATCCAAGCACCGTGCAACCCTGGTGCACACATCCAGATACTTGTGATACTTCCCCACACTAAGGCACTTGTTAATAGTTGACAAAAGCAATGTAGAATCTAAAGGTAAGTGGTATTGGATGGGAAAGAAATAAATATACACTGATATTGAGGGCAAAATCTCTCTTTTCAACTTGAAAGGTTCTGTACAAGGGTAGGAAATGTTTGTCTATATCCAAAGTCTGGTGTATATCCAAAAGAATCAAGAAGCGAATTGCCACATTGGCAAATACTGCATTTCTCAGTCTTGGCAGCAGTGGCAAATCTGGCTTTGTGTGGGAGTTAGAGGGTTGTCAGTGGTTAGGCTGCCCTTGCAGTACAAGAGGCATCGTTTTGCAAGATGAATATTTATCTTTTGCATCTCCAGAAATATGTTTGAAGAGATTCTCTTTGCTCCCACAGGGCTCTGTTTGGCACTCTAAGAGACTCACTAGCTTTGCACTTCCAAATTGGGATGCCTCTGTTTTGACTTCCACATGCAGGGGATGGGCTAACAGTAGTTGTATCCCAGAAGTGCCAAGCATTTCTCCGCATTATTTACAGTTACTGCAAGCTGCAGATTTTTAGGACTTCACAAGGTCAAGTCACCAGGACTTAAATCACTGCAGCATAGAATTACAGTCCTATTTTGAGCCACCAACTTTTTAAAATTTTGTTCCAAGCCAGCAATTGCCTGCAGTATCATACCAAATTCAAAAATAAAAAATACAAAAAAGAAAAAGGCAGAAAAAAAGGGTGAGGGAATAAGAGAGGTTTGTCTGTGAATACCATCTTTACACATCGTGCATCAAAAAGAGATGACTTCAGGGATAAATGGCTCTTGTGACTGGCTTCCCCAAATCACAGGATGTCAGTTTGTGTTCTGAAGGCACCTACTATGTATTGCAAAGGACTGATGTGAAAAAGTGCATGCTGCCTTCAGACTAAATAAGCATCGCTTTGTTTTCAACTCAGAAAAGACAGAAAGAAAGAAAGAGTGAAAGGAAGGGAAGGAGAGAGAAAAAAGCATGTCACAGAAGAAAATGCTTTCTCAAGGGTCATGCCAGCGTGTCCTTACCTCAGCAAATGCTCTGGCTTAACTTCATAACCAAATAGTCCTGCTATCTGATACTGCCTGAGAAATAAACAGTGTTCTTTCAAGCTCTTGCCTGTTTCACAGCACTTCCCTCTGACACTGTAATAAAGTAGGTTGCAGCAAGGATCCTGCATGCCATGCCTCCAAATGTACCAGTTAATTACTGAGCCCTTTAAACCTGCTAACAAGACAAGCCTTGTTCTTTCAACCTATTGCTTTTTGCCAAAAGAAAAAAACAAAAAAAAAAAAAAAAAACAAAAAAAAAAGAAAAAAGAAAAAAAAAAAAAAGTCTGTTGGGCAAATAAATCTTTCCAGAGAAAACAGATTTGTTTCCAAATCAGTCAACTGTGCTGAACTGCAAAGGAAGAAATGTTATTTTTTCCAGGATGAAAGCAAAACAAGGTCTCTCCCTGTTTACCCTGTCTCAAACACTTCTAAAGAAGGTCAGTTTAATTCCTTCATTACTTTTTCTTGCTGTCTTATTTATCTTGAAGTCCTCTAGTCTTTTTAAATTTCACTGACAAAGCCTAGTCTAGTTGGTCCAACATAGGAGTGCACTGTGTTTTGCTCTTCACAGCCATGTGAAGATGCTGAATAGAGTTGTAAGCATCCAGAGTTTTTCCTTTCTTCCTTACTTTCTCCGTGCTCCTGGAAAAACATAAATCTCAGGCACTTATTGTTGATTTGGTTTCCTTTTAGCATCTTGTTCAATACAGATGCTCTTAAAATTGTGGAAACAGTCACAAATTCAGACTTTCCCAGCCCTGTGTGTTGTACCAGGCTGAAATACAAACCCCAGAACTATAAGAATCTCTTAATAGTGTTGCCTGGGACTGAATATGGAAGGCAGAAATGGCAGTAGAAATACCAAGCCAGAGAAACAAGGTTTTCTATGTTCATGTTTCTTCAAGACAGCTTTTAAGCTTTAAACAGAAAGAGTTTTGGGCAGCTCTGGGGGGTGACTATGGTTCAGCTGCAGCTGAGAGAGGCCATCAAATTTTCTGGCTAGAATACAAGGTGTGATTTGCATGCCTGAGAGAAAAAAGTCAGAACTAGATGTACATTTCTTTGATAGTCATGGTCTGTAAGAGAGGGTCATTATAACAGTTAGCCTGACCTCCCAGATGACATATTTAACTAAAGGAAAATGCACCCTCCTGCATTCCCCTGTAACTGCTCCTATTATGCTGGGTTGGTGACACCAGTTTAACCTCTTCTGCCTCTCACGTACTCTCCGTTGACTTTAGAGCATCAGCATCAACAAAATTGCCTGAAGGGAGGTATATGCTACCTGCCCATATGCAGGTTTTAGTGTAAAAATCTCAGACACATGATGAAATTCCCATGCCTTATCTTTAGCCTCTTCTGCCATTGAAGCTGAATTACCTCACTGGTGCCTCAGGCACTGAATGTGCAGAGTTTCTCCCTGGGATGTGGGAGCTGTGAAGTCATGACTCAGATGCATCAACCTGATCAGGTGCCTCTTCCCTGAATGTGGCCAGGCAAGTCTAGAGGCAGCCCAGGCTGATGCAGTGCACACACTGAAGTAGCCAGAAGACTCATCATGGCTAAAGGTGCCCTGTGAAGCTCTCCAGAGTTATGTTGAACCCATAGATGGACTCAATCTGTCTTCTACACTCAAAGTCACAGTCACTATAAAATGGTCTACTTTCACAACCTGAAAACAATAGGATATGATAGATGACACTGCCTGTATGGTTCCACAGCCTTGAAAGTGTCCAGAGGAGAGCAACTAAAATGTTCAAAGGACTGGAGCACCTTCCCTATCTTCATACGGGTCTAAAGGCATTGGGGTTGTTCAGCCTGGAGAAGAGGAAGCTCTTAGGTGACCTTATAGTGACTTTCCAATATCTGAAGGAGACCTACAAGAAATCTGGGGTAGGGCTTTTTACCTCGGTGTATAGTGAGAGGACAAGGGGAAATCATTTCAAACTTGAAGAGGGGAGACTTAGGTTGGACATTAGGAAGAAATAAATTACTGTGAGGGTGGTAAAATGCTGAAACAGGTTGCCCAGGGAAGTTGTGGCTGCCCCCTCCCTGGAAGTGTTCAAGGCCAGGTTGGATGGGGCTTTGAGCAACCTGGTCTGGTGGGAGGTGAACCTGCCCATGCCCTAGTTCAAACTAGGTGATCTTTAAGGTCCCTTCCAACCCTCGCCATTCTATGATTCTATTCTATGATAATGAGCACTAATTTCATATCTTCCAGGACAAGTCCAGTTCAAGCAGCCCTTGAAAAAAAAAAAAAAAACCAAAACAACAGAGCTTCCTCCTAGAAGCATATGCTTCTTTGGTCACTATTCAGACTTTATCCACTGTCTTATATCTGCCAGTAGCTTTATTTCACCATATTGTTCCTCATCTTCCCAGACACTAGAAGATTGGTGATTAGAAGATTTGCTCTTCTCTGGCTCTGGTGGCACAGAAGGCAGATCTTCTGACACTCAGAAGTGTTTTCCCTGTTTCAGTGTTTGTCCCTTTCAGAGGCAATGCAGAGCTTTCTGAAGTTGCCTGAGTGCTCCTGCTGGAGAGGCAGTCTTACAGGATGAGGTTTCCTGCTTATTTCCAGGGAAGATACAAGCCCAGAAAGCATGAGCAGTGTTTCATGGATGTATTTCCTAAGGGGCAACACTTGTGTAAGGTGGAGGTGCATCTGTTTCTACACACTCCTGGCAGACAGGTTTCTGTTAGAAGTAATTGTCTTGGTGTCACTTTCTCCATAGTGGATACTGTGATGAGAACAGCTGATTCTATAGTAGAAAATGCATAATAGAAAATGCTGCCTACCTCATCTTAGCTCAAGCACCCACTCTTGGATTAAACAAACCTTTCTTAAATGCCATCTGATATATTCTGCTGACTTTCATGGGAATGGAAACCCCTCCATCATCTGTTCATCACCATTCAGGTCGCTAACCCATTCAGACTTCTGGTAGTTGTAATTTTGAGTCACTATTTGTTCTAAAGAAAGCTTTTCCAGGAAACCAAATAGAGTGGCTGTGAAAGTTGTCACACTCCCATTGAAGTCATAGAGATCAAAGTCTGCTCTCCTGAAGTCCAAGTCAACAGAAGTTATTTGCGTGGGAGCAGATGGCAATTGCTTTTTCTTTATAACCAGTGTTTATTCACTCATTCTAGGTGCTCCTAAAATCTTTATACTGTCAAATCTTCTCTACATAGACCTAGTCCAGCCTGTGTGAAAGCAACATTTGCCAGCTGTGCTTCCAACAAATTACACTGTGCAAATAATTACCCTAGAGGAGGACAGCCTTGGCAGCAACTACCTGAGAAATGCAAGTAGTCAAAGGGCAAGGCTTTGGAGAGTGCTGCCATAAGCTATCTGGTGGAACATATTAGGGAGACATTCAGCAAATGTGACTGAGACCTCTGATTCTCTGCCAGCTGTCAGGTTTGGAATTACATCCATAACAATTAGTCATGATTGCTTCCCGATGTTGTTAAGTACAGTGCAAAGATCACCAGTTGGAGTAGTTTCTTTCTGTGATATTTAAGTGTGGTGCCAAAGAGGAGTATCAGATCTCAAGGATGAGGACTAGTGATGGATTGGCAGGTGTGCTCAGGGAAGAGGCGGGAGGATCCACATTTACTGTTTTTTCTGTTTTAACAGATCTCTCTCCTTATGATTACTGGCTGTATCTATTCAAACACAGACATTATTGAATAGATAAATAAAGATAACAACATCCCCAAGTGGTGCCATAAAGGTTACAGAGTCATCCTATGATTCAGTAGCCCAGCCAGTTGCCTTGTAGTTTGACTTAGACAACTTCAATCTATTCCCTGGTCAAAAGTATGAGAAAACGTTTGTTAGACAGCCAAAAGGATCAAATGTTATTAAATTATTGGGCTTTACCTAGAACTCAAGTCCACCTCTGGAAGATTTCTGGCTTAGGCTACTAAGATCTCATAGAAAAAAAGCGATGAGCAAGCACCAGGACTAAAGACTTTCTATATGAGCACCCCTGATGCCAGGCAACCAAAAGAAGTTTTTCCACATAAGGTTACTTGGTAATCATAGCAAAATTTGTGACAGAGCACCTCTCTAGGCAGCTTGGGATACCATTTACTAGCTGCATTCATCAATAGTATCTGATAGCACACCCTTTGCAAAGGCTTTGTGATTTGAAAAAAATCAAAATATTCTAAGCTCGTTATACCTGAATTTTTTATTTGAGGTGTACACTTTCAGTGAGTACAGGCTGAGGGTTATTTACTCTGAAGGGACTGGGTAACATCACTACAGCCATTCTTTTCCCTTTCCACTTATATTCTCCCATACTACCTCATATCCTCAAGGCTTCCCTCAAGACTTTGGAGAGTAGAGAGAAGATGGGGTTTGTGTGGAGACATGAATCAGTTTAGCAGATGTTTCAGTACATTCTTGAGTAACTGTGCTCCAAAACTTGTGTCCTAATCTGTGTTCAGTTCCTGTCTTGGATGCTGTACCCCTCCTGTCCAAGAGGTGTGATACAGAGCTGTGATAGCAGTGATCATAGATAGGAGGACAAATTATTGTTTGCCTTCCCTGACAGAAAAAATGTGACTCTTACAACCAGACTTCAGTTAAATGCTTGAGGAAAGGGCATTTCTGCCAGATCAAATGAATGCCCATGGAAACAAACCATGGCAGAAATTAGTCTAGTTAAACATTTGAGCTAATCTTCTCTGAAATTCTTTTGGCAATGTTTATTCAGCTTTAATTGTTTCATGAACACACAACAGTTTAAACAGGGCCTTCGAACCTACATCAAGCCCATACGGTTCATTTGACACAATTTAATTTGACCACTTGAGAGACATAAACATTCCTAACATGTGAATTAAAGGTGTCTCTGGAAGGCATTCAGCTTTTCACTAAATGTTATTAAGTAGACAGAAGCCCAACAGAGGACTGTTATACAGAGACAGTAATCTGATATTTTGCTATCATTACCATGAAGATCTTTTTCACAGTAAAAACTCCTTAGACTTCAGATTCCAGATTCCAGAGAGAGGTGATTTTTATAATATGAGAGAGTAGATGCTTTGTTCTTGTATACTTAATAGAAGAAAAATCTTGATGAAGTTTGCATGAGTTTAAGTTATATGAGATCTTGAGTTATACTGCTTCTTTACAGGACACAACCTAGTAAGTTATTGTTCCCAGTATTACTAAAAATTGTGTGGTAGTGTAATGTTAGCAAGTATAATTGCAAGAAAACTGTTTGATTTTCCATCTTCTCTGGAGACAGTGGAAATTAGTGCTTAAAAAAATAATAACCCTCAAATATTCCCTCAGCTCAAGAGAGGGATCCTTTTAACTTTACATCAAGGTGAAGGCCCAAATTTTCATTAAGTTCTATTAATGTCAAAGGCTTCAAAGGCATTTCTGATGTTTTATTTTCCAGGAAGAAGTAAACGCTGTCCTACAGCTGCCCAGCAAAGTTTGTCCTAATGGAGGACAGTGGATGCACGGTTTTGGGCAAAATCCTTTTGCACAGGATCAGCTTCACAAGGATACCATGGTTAACCTGGCCTTCAGATTCTTGATTTTTTTCTTGGTTTGTCCCTGGTAACAAATGTAGATGAAGAAATAGAGCTGCTTCTGAAAATCCCAAGCAACTGCAAAATGGAGATGCCAAAAAATACTGACATCTATATTGTGTGAAGCCACTTGTGGTCCAGCCTCATCAAGAGCTTTGGATCTCCTGAGGAGATAGATCTGGAAGGGGAAGAAGCATGTAGCAAAATGAACCTTGTATGTACCCTGGGAGAAGAGTGACAGAAACACAAATATGTTTCAGCCTGAGGCAAAGTGCTCCCAGAACTCTTAAGAGTATCTGTCCTCCTACAGTGATTAGTGGGGGTATCTATGGGCAATTATACTAGAGGATTAAGTGCCTCAGCACTGGCTGAAAAACAACATGAATATTGATTCCAGAGTCTAGAAAAATACTTTGGTAAGCCAAAGCTTACGACTTTGATTTATTATGCAAAGAGGAAGAGAAAGGAGAAAAACAAGAAAGAATAATCTGTCTTCTGAGCTACCTAAAGTAAAAGTGAAAGGACATTTGTCAGTCAGACATTCGAAGAGCACAAATTCAGCATAATGCTGAGAGAACTGAGAGAAAAAAAGAAGTTAGGAAAAAAAATTCTTATTTTCATCTCTTTAGCTTCTGTTCCCTTCTAAACAACTTTTTCTTGCCTACCATGTGTAGAGTGACTTGTGACTTGAAGATTGCTAGCAACAAACACTAGGTGGGTGGCAGCCATGCAATTTATCCACAGAAAGGTGGCTGTGGAGATGCTCCAACAGAGTCCAGACAAAGACATCATGACAAGTAAAACTTGATACAGCACTTCTTATCCCCAGATTAGAGTCACCATTTTCTACCCAGACATGCTCTCTTTTACTTTAGGTGGATTTCTATACCCGGCAGAGGCAGGTAAAAGGGAATGTGCCACTTGTTTACTTTGTCATTGGGAAGAGAAGCAATAGACTCCTTCAAGGATAGATAAAATGTGGAGATAGAGGGATGGACCTCAGGGAGATGCAGAATGATAATTTTGAGGGTCTGGAATAGCCAAGATTGGAGTGGATATAAAGACTTGGAAGTTAATGGAAAAATAAAGTTACAGAGGCTTAGGAGTGGGTGGTACAGCAGAAGTAAGACTGAAGAAACTCTGAGACAAGTGCTGAAGACATATTGGGAAGGGCAAGTGGGGATGGGAAGGACAGGTTGGGAAGTTGTAGGATGTGTCTGGGACTGAAGGAAAAGGAATAAAAAGTGCTCCAAGGTGAGAGGTTGAGGATAAAGAAACAAAAAAGTAGCTCTCTCGTCCTCCAGCTTGAACAAAAATGTATTTTGTGAGCAGAAAAATATGAATGCTTAGGATGTCTCTATTCTTTCCAAACCCACAATAATGGGACAATCTTTACAGTCTCTTTTTACTTTGATCAGCATGTTAACAATACTCTAAGTTCAAAGAATTTTGCAGGAGAGCAGTAGTATTGTTGGCCTACAGTAGCAGCAAGACTGTCCAGAGGTATTTATCACTTCTTCAGGGCAGGCCTGCTTTACAGACACCTCTGAGGTTTTAGGAGGGGATATATGCTTCCTGCTGTTAACTGCAAACTTGCTCAGCAACACAAGCACAGAGCTCAGCTCAGGCTAAGACACAAATGAGAGCTTGAGCATCTGGACCACCTTGCAGCACAGACACACAGAGGGTCTTGTTCTTTAAACACAGGTTTGTAGTTTCATTTTGGATCCCTGAGAGTACCCAAGAGATCTCTGTAGCCTGTCAGATGCTATAGAGGTCTTACGTGCTATTTTCCTTTTGGAAGAAACAGATAAAAGCCATAGGGAATAAGTTTTGGCATCTCAGATAGCACTAGATGCTTCTGCATGAGCAAGCTGTCCTCATTGTCTCTATGCTCTACTGCAAAAAAAAAAAAAAAAGAAGACAAGGACTGCTGCCAAGCCAAAGTGACTTCTTTCCATGCTCCTTGTGCTCTTCTGTCTGCCCTGCTTGGTCTTGGATCTCCTCTGAAGCCCATGTAGTCTTCCTGTGATCCTGAGTGAGAAATACTTCTTTCTGCTTGTTGTCTTTTTCAGTAGGAAGTTTGTGAAATAGCCTAATGTCTGACCCTCAGCTCACCTGGGTGATGTTTTTACAGAATGCCCACAAACATCCACTGCATGCTTTGAAGTGTGCTGTCAGGGCGTGAGTGTAAGGACACAGAGGCTTTTGGGAGTCGTGGAGGGCTACTTTGGGTAGAGGCAGCCAAACATGGTGTATTCTTATCCATACTGTGTTGGAGAGGGATTCACAGGAGGGTTTTTTTGGGTAATATATATCTGGGATGACTATGTCCATGACCATTGGTCAGCTGATTCAGGCCACCACTAACATCAGATGACATTTCTGTCTTGAAATGAGTCACTGCCATTGCTGCCCACAGTTTTCTTACTGCAGTCAGGCTCACTAAACAAACACTCATCTGTTTGGCTGGTTGGGTAACAAAAAAAGTATATTAAAAAAAAAAAAAAGAAAAAAAAAAAAAAGAAAAAGTAGTTCTTTAAGATCTATTGCTTTTTGAGGGCTTGGGATTTCCATTGCTTTCTGCTGGTCAGCAAATCTTTGTAAGCAGAACCAGAAAGCTGTGGCTCCTGCACGTTACTGTTGGGTTGGAACGTGCTACCTTGGAGTGTTCAACCCAACAGTGAGAAAAAAGCCCTGCAAACTGCCTGCAAACACTGCCCTGCAAACCCCATTGGGCCTTCATTTTAGTACTTAATGTAATTCTTGGCCTGCTGTAATTTTGGCAGCGTTTTGACTGCAGACCTCAGTTTAATACAATTACTAAGTGTAAAAAGAACACCGTGTAGTCACTCATCAAATCCTAGGCTACGGGCCTGGGTCTCAAGAGTGGATGTTGCAAGTCCCCATTCTCAACACTCCCCATGCAGCCCCAGGTGATGTTTGTCCAACTTATTCCTAAAAACCTCCAGTGACAGAAGGACCTTTGGTAGCTCTGTAGGTCCCAGACCAACAGGAATGACCCAGTGAGCCACAGTGCCCCTGTGCTCACAAGGGGTTGATCTGAGAATCAGGAGGACTAGGCATTGCTCTTCAGTTCTCTTGCTGACATATTTGGCCATTTTTCTACACTTATGAAAGAAGAAATTATGATACTGACTTCACCTGACAAAGCACTTACACGAAATGCACTTTTGATAAAGATCTACAGACTAAAGAGACCCTAATATTATTAGCATTTAGTAGTATTCTTAATAATTTTAAATAATCACTCTAATTAAAATTAGATAACTCATCTTAATATTCTTGAAACACAAATCCTAATCTAATGAATTTTTTAAATTATTATTATTTAATTAATTTTTTTATGCATGTCCCCCTTCCTTGGCATGCAAAAGGTTTAGTCTGCAGGTTGCTGCATGGTGAGGGAGGCAAATTTCTGCTCTTCACTACATTTCTGTCAGCCCCTCTGTCCAGGACTTGAGCAGGAAAACAAATGGTTCATTTTCATAGTTAGCTTACTCACTTCCCTCCCTCACTCCCATCTCTCTCTGATGGAGACCCTATAGCAAACTGTCTCCAGGTAAGAGCTGACAAGCAGGGTGGGAGCACAGGGTCATCATACACATAGGCATTTGCCTTTCAGAGTTGGAAGCTTTGTATGACCTTGGGGATTGTAGGGGTGTTTTTAGAAGGGAGGCTTCAAATGCATTCCTGACTCCTTTTTTTTTTAAAGCAAACCACAATTGCATGGGGAAAGTATAGTGAAGGTCTTTGACTGCCAGGCACTGGAGAGAAGATCTGCAGAACACTTGTGTTTGCGTGGCCTGGGTTATTTAATCTGGAATGTCCTTTGACTCCCCTGTCCTCCTCCCCTCCAGTGCACACAGAAGAATGGGGCTCTTGGGGGACTTCCATCTCTCCATGCAAGAATTTTGCTTCTGACATGTATGAGGAGTAGGAACAGGACTGCAGCAATAAATAAATACCAACGTGATTAAAAACAAATGTACGAAGCATTATTAATGATACACTGGAGAGAATGGAAGTTTGCTATGCCAGAATTGAATGGATAGTAGGGGCTACATAGCCTGATGCTAAGGCAGCAGAAGGGGCAAAGCAGTGATTTACTATGTAGACAGCAATATCTGAGCCTGCAGCTGGATATTTCGTGTTTGATTAGTAGAGTTGTATTGAACTAAAAGGACAGCTCAGACTCAGATCTGTGCAGGTAACCCGCCCCTGTCAACAGGTTCTGCCATGTTTTCTCTTGTTTTCATTATTCAGCACACCCCCTGACCCCACCTTCCATCATGCCTTCAATCCTTGGAGAAGTTTTGACAACCTGCAGCCCATCTGTCCTTGCTTTGAAGGCACTTCTGGAAAGGAGGTGGTTTGTCTGGATGCCCAGCAAATCCATCTGTTGTGGAGGTAGGAAGCTGAGAGTTAAGTGATACAGGAGGGCTCTTACCCTAAAAGCACCTCTCTTTTCCAACATGAGCCATTTGAAATGCAACCACCATGTATGCAGAGCTTTACTCCAGTGAGTAATTACCTGACAGCTCCTATTCTGAGTGCTCACACAAACGAAGAAGGAAACAAGTGATTTGCATACAGAGCAAATATTTTGTCATCACCTGCTGTTCATCCTAATGAGATTTTGCCAGACTCATTAGAATGATTCCACGCTTCTTAATACCCACTGGGATAGCTTTATTATTTGTCAGAGTCAACAGTTGGCATATGCCATCGTGTCTTTGTATTCAGCTCCTCTGAAACCTCTGAAGGCAGCTAAACAAAGGCAGTGAACAACCAGTTTTGTCTCCCCCATTCTCCCAGGATGTCTTGATGCTGACACCAGTGACTCGTGGGCATCATGGTTAAAGGGATCTCTTTATCAGCCCACTCCCACTGGCTTCTCTAGGCAGTAGGTATCTTTTCACTAGGGACAGGCTTGGCTCTGCACGACTGAAAGCAAGGACCCTGAGGGTACCTGCTCCCTACAGAGGACTGATGAGGATTTCTTTTTTTCTACTTCCCCTGCTGATTTTTAAAATTTTGTTTCTAAATTTGGTGCTTCCTAAATCTGATGGTTTTTTCGCTCCTGTTACTCTGTCAAAAAACTACACAAACAACAGTGAAGAATCCTAATACACAGACTGGGAAGTGATTAGATTTTTAAAAAACCAACCAACCAAAAAAAAAAAAAACCAATAAACCAGCTGTTTACTAGTTCACTTCATGAAGAAACTACAGATGATCTGGGCATGGCCTAAATTTATATGGCCCTTTCTGTGTGTAAGCTTTCCATATAAGTTGGTAATCATGGACAGAATGCTATCAGTTGCAATAAGCACAAAACAAAACAAAACAAAAATTCAGAAAAGTGTTTTTTCTCCAGTCTGGCAGCTGTAATAATCCAAGGTGTTCCAACAGCATTAGAGGGATATAATTGGTTTGGGTGTTACTTATAACAACATGGAGTGAAAAAAATACTAAGTGTAATCTTAAAGTCGACAGTGTCACTTTAAACAAATCCACTTTAGATGATTTTTACACTGGGAGTTTCCTTTTACAAGCAGACCTTGCCAAGAGCCAGAGTAAACACTATGTTAATCTTAGATCAGCCTCTAATTTCTCCTACTTCCTTTCCCTTCCCCTTTCCTTTCTTTTTCCTTCCAAGACAACAATATTATAGAGAATTTAAATCAGACATGTCCATAGCCAAACAACAAAATCACCAACAGAGGACAATAAGAATAGCAATAAACTCAGCATAGTAATTATTTTCCCATCACACCAGCAATTACAAAAGCAAAGAAAGAACAATTGAGTGCTCTTAACCTGATATTGATAATTTAATTTTCTCATGCCATGTAATATTAAACAGACTAATGCTACTACAGGGAACCCTGGCAACAATTAAGCATAACTATGGAAAAGTCAGACTCATTGCAGGCTGGAGCAAGGGGGATAGCTCACTATTCGTGCCGATGGTAATAATTATGTGCCATGGAAATAGTGAAATTAAAGACAGATTGATACTTAGGCACCAATTCACCACTTCAGCAAGGTTCATATCTGGCCCAGCTCCTGCCAGGTTTGTGTTGATGCCATACACACTGCTTACTCAGACCACCTGCCAGGCCAGCCTGTTGGCCGATGGTTGGCACAGGCGAATTGGGAATCATAGCTTCTGTCTGTAAGGTGAAGAACGAAGCTTGCAAGAAGTTAACTCACAAGCATTACAGCTTAGATGCTTTTCATTCATGCTGTATTCTAAAACCTCATCATAGCTAACACAGGAAGAGTCAAATTTGAGGTTTTTGCTATTGGTCTGGTTTAAACTTGAATCACCTGTTGTTCAGTCCACAGAGCATGTGCTTTTCTTTAGCCTTGGACATTTGGTAGCCAAAACATTGGTGCTGGTTGACTGGAGTATTTTACCTGCTGCCTACCTGCTCCTCCTAGAAACTGTTAATCTGCCATTAGTTTTGAATCATATTAACCAGTCCTGTGTGCATAACTTAAGGATATATCAAAATAAAATTAATACCTATGTTTAGGCAACTGAGCTGCACCTGAGCATTTGCTTCCATAAACAGGTCTTCAGATGATGCTGATTGCACTGACTAGATTTCAGATGACTGAAATTCAACTTTTTCAGTTGACTGATTGGGATCTTAGACACCTGGTTTGTCTGTAGACACCAAGTGTATGCAACTGTTTCCAAAACACTGTCTGTTGGAGTTGTCATGCAATAGTATGGTTGGTCTCCAGTTGCCTCGCCAGGTGAATGTCTATCCCGTAGATACTGTGCCGTATCTGTCAGCCCATCCTGAATACCTCAGCTGTCTCACAGCATCTCTGGTGACCCTTGGTATCTACATGTGAGTATCTTAACCATCCTCATGGAGTATATCTCAACTACCTCCAAACAAGGTGACCTTCAAGTGCTGACCTTGAAGTTTATACCATGAGTGATGGACAAATCTGCTCAGACCTGTGTTTAATCAAGAACACGAATAAAACCACAAAAAAGTTGCCATGGGAGGATAAAGAATGGTGAGCAGACACTGTGGGGTGAGGTTTTCTTCTCCACGCTTTCATGGTGGGTGTAGTAGTGGTTCCTCAGAAGCATTCTTGCTGTGTGAATGCTGTCAGATACAGAGGAAACACCGAATTTGAACCATATGTGGCGGCCCCCACAATGCAATCCTATTTACAGCTCCATTAATTTTAGTTTCTGTTATTACATGTTGTACCACTTTAATCTCTCTAGGCAAACTATCATCAAAGTCCTGTCCAAATTAGCAAAAGATTGTTTTTCTTTCCCTTATTTACGTCAATAAAGAGCACTGATTCAGACAGGTTAAGAAATTCCACCTCAAATCTTCCAATACTTCTGCAAGGCTTTAAAGAGCATCCAAAATGCTTAAATGGGTTTGCTTTTGTTTCCATTTCCTGAGGGGAGCTAGAAACACTGATGTCTCCAGCATTTCTGACCATCCCTAAATCCTCTAGCCATTGAAGGGAAAAAAGGAGAGGGATTATATGTTAGACATTTCCTTTGGAAAAGGATCATTAGTGAAAAAGAAATTAATTCTGATGATGTACCCATGGCAGGGGACAAGCATGGCAAATTCTGACACTGAGATTTTTGTATTGCACCTTTTTTTGTTGTTGTTTTGTTTTCTTTTAATTTTTTCCCAGTCTCCACATAGATCCCACCACTGGAATTCCATAGTTTTCATGATAACCTAAACCCAAAAAACCTGGAAGAATAAGAGTTGCCTGTGGCAGATATAGAAAAGTACGTCCTCTAGGAATTCCTTCAAATGCAGAACCTGTCTGTGGAAAAAACAAAAATATGACAAGTAAAAATATTTATTCCTTCAAATTGGAGTTTGTTTTATTTTTAATATGAATCTATCTAAAGCTGTGGTGAATATACCTTAAAGCCTAAAATTGCTTCATATAATCAAACAACATAAGTTACATATATTTTTGTACTAAGCCCTCTAAGTTCACTTACCAAGTTTGGAGGAAAGGGTAAAAAAAGCTGAACCTGTGAAAGTCATCAGCTAAGCAGACTTGATGGCTGTGGTGAACCAGCTTTTAGAGAAAAAACGTGTTTTGCTTGTTCATCTCAAGTGTCTTCAGTGCTTCCTGTGGTACTGCAACAAGGATATTCTGGATCATAATGATGATCATGGTCAAAGCTGGTAGCCAGAGTGTGTCTTGCAGGGGACACACATGGGACAGCTCTGCAGGGAGCCAGGCTGGGCCCTGCAGAGTTTATTAGCTCAGGCTCAGCACTGTGCAAACACAATTATACACCTCCTGAACCCTCCCTGACCTTAAAATCCTAATGGCAGCTCCACATGGCACTGCACCTAAAAACCACGCTACCTTGATCCAGATTAAGTCTTAACATCCAAGGGACAGTCAGTCTGCAGGCCAGATAAACTGACCATGGTTAGTTTGACAGATGGATGAAGTTCAGCCCAGTATCTCATTCACTTTCATCTGAGTGTATATTTAAGAGCTGGAGAGCCAATGAACTTGTTTCCATCTTCTAGTCTCTGGGATAAGAGGATGAGCTTATTCATATAAAATCTTGAAAATACAGATGACCAGAACAAGTCAGTTGCTTCATTTTCCCAAATGCATCCTTTTTAAATAAGTGTATTTTCTTTTTTCTTACATTTTGTTTAGTGCCACTTTCTGTGGAAGTAGAATCTAACATAAACTGAATCATTAAAAAAAATTTAAAATCTCCCACAACTTCCTGCTCTAATAAAAATGATAAAAGTTCTATTTCTAACTAAACATATGTTAAGCTACATGACTGTTTAAATCAGGGGCCTCCCATGCTGTGTATCCTCTAGTATCCTTTATGTTTCTGGTTAACATTAACAAAAGGAACAAAATGTAGTTTAAAGGAACCATGCCTTATTTAAGAGATGTAATTTAATATTTACCATGCAATGAGTATATATACTCGTTAAAGAAATCAAGCATGGGTGCAAAACAAGATGTCATGGTTTAATGCTGGTTTAAACACAAGATTAAAATAGCTGCTATAGACCAAGGTTCCTGACTTGATAATTTTAAACATGCTCACATTTATATATCTTATTCTAAACTGATCAATTCTGAAAGCAATTCACATAGGTTCAGTCACAGGATTTCTTATTACACCTGTTGCCTTATTCTGAGCCACAGAGGGTCTTGTCAATCTTGAGCATATCTATTACCCTCCACAGGTAATACAGCCTACTTCTCGCAGAAAACTATCTCCATCCAACGTGACATTTCAGGAAAGAAGGCTTCATACAGGCTCTTTATCGGTCAATAAACCAAGTCAGTACTCTTCCTCTCAGTTCAACTCTTCTGCACAACAGAATCATAGAATCATAGAATCGGCTGGGTTGGAAGGGACCTCAGAGATCATCAAGTCCAACCCTTGATCCACTACCACTGTGGTTACCAGACCATGGCACTGAGTGCCACATCCAGTCTCTTTTTAAAAACCTACAGAGACAGAGAATCCACCACCTCCCTGGGCAGCCCATTCCAATGCCTAGTCAACACCTCTGTAAAGAATTTTTTCCTAATATCTAACTTAAACCTCCCCTGACAGACCTTAAGTCCATGCCCTCTTGTCTTACTGGGAAAAGAGCCCAACCCCCCCCTGGCTCCAGCCTCCTTTCAGGGAGTTGTAGAGAGCGATGAGGTCTCCCCTGAGCCTCCTCTTCTCCAGGCTGAACACCCCCAGCTCCCTCAGCCTCTCCTCACAGGACTTGTGCTGGAGTCCCTTCACCAGCCTGGTTGCCCTCCTTTGGACCTGCTCCAGGACCTCAATCTCCTTCCTGAACTGAGGGGCCCAGAACTGGACACAGGACTCGAGCTGTGGCCTCACCAGGGCTGAGTACAGGGGCAGAATCCCTTCCCTGGACCTGCTGGCCACGCTGTTCCTGATCCAGGCCAGGATGCCATTGGCCTTCTTGGCCACCTGGGCTCACTGCTGGCTCATGTTCAGCTTTTTGTCAATCCAAGTATGGGAGAGTCTCTTATGTTGCCATTATTCCTTTCTATTTTTATCCAGGGTTTAAAAAAAAAAAAAAAAAAAAAAAAGAAAAAACCCCCCTCCACCTGAAGCTTATCCTTATGTCCAGCAGAGTGAGAGAAATTATTCTGCCCCCCTGCTCTTTCCAGACTGTACCTGGAATACTGCATACAGCTTTGGAGACCCCAGCACAGGAAAGATATAGACCTGTTGTAGGGGGTTCAGAGAAGGGTCAAAAAGATGATCAAAAGGCTGGAGCACCTCTGCTACAAGGACAGGCTGAGTTGGGACTATTCAGCCTGGAGAAGGAAAGGCTCTGGAGAGAGTTTCTCACCATCTTCCAGTGCCTGAAAGGGGCCTGCAGGAAAGCTGGGGAGGGGCTTTTCACCAGAGGCTATTGATAGAACAAGGGGTAATGGTTTTAAATTGAAAGAGGGTAGATTTAGGTTAAGTCTTAGGAAAAAATTCTTCACCATGAGGGTAGTAAGATACTGGAATAGGGAGGATGCCTCCTCCCTAGGAAGTGTTTAAGGGCAGGTTGGGTGAAGCTTTGTGCAGCCTGGTCTAGTGAGAGGTGTCCCTACCCATGCAGGGCCGTTGGATCTTGATGATGCACCCCTAACCATTCTGTGATTGTATGATTTAATTGTTGCTTTATGCAAGAAAATTATTTCAGTATAACCCAGTATCTGATCTTGCTCTACCTTGAACATGAGAAAAGCCCTTGAGAAGGGCTGTCCCTACCTCCATCTGCAAGGATCCTGGACTTCTTCCAGTTCAGTATCTAAAACAGAATCCATGCTATTGACAGTGATGGATGGTCTGCTCTTGGCTTCTGCCTGCATTCACATTTCTGGATATCCCTACAGCATTTGATTGCATAAACCATGAAATCCTTTTGTCCACATTAAGGACGTTTGGTCAGCATTACCAGATCTAAATAACAATCTCTACAGAGGCAACTAGTAAACTTGTGCCCAGAGTAAGCAGACAATGTGCAGAAAAAGTCCATTAATTGAATTAACTTATTCTCTCATGACTCTGGCAATCACATAAACTCAATTAATGACTAGGAAAAAAAATAAGGGGAGTAGGAGGGGAACCTAACAGATACTTTTGGCAGCTACTGTACACCTTACTTGTTATGTAATTGAAATTATACAAGCAATTAAAGGGCAATTATTATCAGCAAGTGAGACAGTTGTGGAAAAGCGAGATGTGCAAAGACAGCAAGTTTGTGGATAATTCACCTATCTTAAACAGTCCTTTATCTTGTCAGGTTCCTTCAGCCAGACATAAACCAAACTGCAATCTAGTGTTCAGCAGGAAAAGAAATCATCAGTTCCCCAAACCAGGTGAGGCTGATTCAAGGATGTAGACAACTGGGAGAACCATGGGTTCAGCAGGCAGGAGATGTCAGAGCTGTGCTCTGAAGACCTCACCTTCTTGGCAGTGACTGTGATGTTGTCCTTAAGCTGCTTTTCCTCTCTTTCCCACTTTCCTCCACTATCCAATAAGGCCAAGAGAGCTTGTGAACTCCAGCTTTCCCCCAAAGGCTTCACTGCATTTGTAAACCCATCTGATGTCTATCACAATGTGAGTGTCCACTCCCTGGAAAATTGCCTGAAGGCTGAGGAGAACTTTTTTCTGGGTTGCTTTTTTTTTTGGAGGGGAGGAAGGGAAGCAAACAAGCAGACACTGAAAAAAACCCTCCCCTTTCTGCGTGTAATAGTTTTATATCTGCTTGACATCACATGTGTTTTGGAGCCTTGGAAAGCCACACGAAAGAGATGGATTATTTCTGCATGTCAGGCTTGCCTCCCTGCCACACAGGCTGTGTGTTTGCAGGCATAGTCAGCAACACAGCAGAGAGGGCTATGCCCCAATGGAGTCTGATGCAGGGACACCACCTTCCCTGAAGGGTCTGAAAAATGCATCATGACTCATACGTGTCCCAGGAAAGCCTTCCAGTTGGAAATGGTCAAAATCAAAGCAGGAGAAGGAATCTGAGCTTGTATCAAAGCTGATGAGCTTTCTTCATATCCTGCACATCTCACGTTACAGACGCTGTTTGTCAGTAGCTTGAGGCAGCCATTTTAATAAAAAATTAAGCAAAGTTTAGGTAATACACGAGGAGAGAGATTCATGTATGTGCATGCTTTTACCGGTGCCGTTGCTGACAAAATGAGTTGTTAAACTACACTTCTTGCTTGGGGGGACCCAACTCTCCCCTCTGTGCCGCTACAGAAAGAAAATGTAAAATACATCTACAAAGCCACAATAAAAACATGCTAATGTGTTACAGAGCCTTTTCTTGCACTTCAGACTCTGACAATCTGCCTGCAAAGTACCTTGTTACTTCTGCATAAAGGTTCCCAGGTGAGTTACCCCAGTTAACATCAGAAGGGGCTAAGGATGAAAAAATTCCCAGATGCAACCCTGGCTTTAAACCTGCTTGTTACATTTGGTCCTGGATGCCCAAGCAGATGTGTCAGGTATTCTCTTTTTTTATTTCTTTTGTGCTTCTGAGCTTGGACTAAATGCCTCTGTTCCAGAAGGCTCCTATCTTGCCCACTCCTCCATTGCAGCAGTTTCTTTTCTCATCATTTCTCCATCCTATCTCTTCAGGGTATTCTCTGTGGAGAGAAGGAACATCTAACCCTTGCTTGTTGGACTAGGTATATGTGAATGTCTTTTTTTTTTTTTCCTTCCTCTGTAGAAAATCAGCAAGAATGTGGAGAGAAAAAAGCAGTTTGTTACAATTAGATAGCAGACAACAAACCAGAGGGCAGAGGCTTTCTGGGCAAAGTTTCTCCAGGGAGCTGCTACAAGCCACACACCCACTGTGATGTTGGTCTTGATTTACAGTTTCTACAGGCAGTGGTGTGTGTGTGCTTCTGCTCTTGTCAGAATGAACAATAATCAGGCCATATTTTACTCCATCCACAACGTAATTTTAGGGCTTTGCTTGCTTTCTGCCACCACAGAAGTGAGAAGAGCGTGCACCCATTGCACCCATCTCAGCACACATACAGGAATGGTTCATCCAGCATCCCAGCCTAGAATCATAGAATCATAGAATTGTCTGGGTTGGAAGGGACCTCAGAAATCATCATGTCCAACATAGTAGCACCAGAAATCCTAAATTTTCTTTCTTATGATGGAGGCAGAAACATTTCACTGACAAATTGCCCTTTCCTTCCTGGGCAGAATCTGTCATGATGGGTGATATAGCTGGCATGACTAGGGTTGGGTCTTTCCTTCCTCTCAAAATATGCAAAAAAAGAGACTTGTTAACTTTAGTTCTTTACTTTTATTTTACTTTTATTTTACTTTTATTTTACCTTTTGCTAAAACATAAGACATTATATCCAAGAGAGCTTTCATCTTCCCCCAAGACATCATCCCAAGGAGTAGACAATAACAAGTAGCAGTGATTTATTGCTGCAGAGGAGGTAGAGAAAGAGGAATGTAATAAATGCTGAGGAGATGAGAAATGCACCCGTTCCCTCACCCCCTACATATGCACACACACTCACAGGCACTCGCAGCCCAGAGAGGGAGAGGAGGTTATCTGCCATGAACCAGCACATTGCTGAAATTCTAATGAAACAAGAGGCAAAACAGGTAGGTGGTGGTAGAATTGCTGAGCTCGCTGTGTATTTATCATCTTCAAAAGCTGAACCCAAGCTGGTGAGGAATGTCAAGAGAAGGGCACCCTAGCATTTGAAAAAAATCTTTGCAAGGAAGAACTGGCTATTTCCTACACAGAATTAGAATAAATAACTTTTATTCCAAAACAATTGTAAACCCTGCTTTGGAGGAATGCTATTAAGCTTGGCAGATCAAGTGCTTTGAATGTTAGGAAATGCTAATTTTAAGTTACATTTGCTAACTTAATTTAGTCCCCATCTATCCATGTATTATGCAGACATGGTTTGTCCTGTAAGATCACACAGTGTTTTCTTCCTTCAGCTACTTCCTTCAGCATGCAAATTAGACCCACTCTATGACTATGGAAAGATCTCCATGTTTTTACAAAAGCTAGAAGTGAATGAGGAATGGGGCAGTGGGCAAGAGAAAGTACAAAATTACATCCTTAGAACCTATCCCCTCCTTTGTTCCAGAGATCTGGGAAATATTGTTCAGACAAGCTTTTCACAGATGGTCTCTAATTGTGTCTTTATAATAATGTAGGTGCTTGATTTGCAACCTGAGTGGTTTGGTTTGCTGAAGTGCTGAGCTCTCTGTCTCAGCTGAGTCAGGGAGAGCGATGCTTCAGTGATTCACAGCATCATATCATATGTAAGTGCTCTGAAAAATCAAGTCCCATTGGGTTCAAACAGGACAGCTGCTGACTTAGCTGCCCATGTGCCAAGTGATGACACTATCGTGATATCTCATGACAAAGTAGCTTTGTCAAAATGAACCAACTAATAGCTGGGGAGTTCTTGTACTGCAGTGGTGAGCACTGCAGAAAATCCTACAAAGAAATCTTTCAGGATTCAAAGAGCATGACATAAAGCAAGAATATACTAGAAAATGACAGACTGGATAGATGGTTACCAGCTGAGACATGTCCTTTCAGTTCACTGTAGGAGGCTGAAGGACTTTGGATCCATGCAGAAACCCCAAGTATGTGTGTGCAATTAAAGACAAGATTAAAGGGAGTTAACTGAGGCTGCATGACATTCTCATGACTTATCAGCAGGGTAAACACCACGGTGCTGAGATTTGCCGAGGGAGCTAAAGGACCACACCTGTAGGGTGAGAGCCTGCTCTAACAGTATGTGTGAGAAGAAACATGCTGTCATCAGTGGTTTCACACACAAACACTGACAGCAGTGGACTGGTAAAATTTAGGAAAAGACCCAGTCCAGGCTATGGACTGGTCTTAACCCCCTTAGGACTTGCCTCCCTGTAAATTTTCCCCAGTTTCAGCAATTCAGTCCCACACTGTGAAGTCATGGTCTTCCACACATCTCCCCACAACACCCATTATTTGGAGTTGTCCCAATGAGACCCATTCCTTATCTGCTGTGTTCTCCTTTCCCTCACGTAACTATATTTTAATTTACAGAGCACTGGTGAGCTTAAAAAGGTAAGTCACAGCATTTTTTGTGTATAAGCTTTTTCCCTCAGACGGAGTCTTGGCCATGAGGAATAGCCCTAGAGGTTGTTCTCCTCCCCACCCAAATGAAATAATTCACCCTGAGGCAAACACCTGGATTAGAAATCTTTACTGCAAATGGTCAAATTTTTGCAACATTGTAAGTGAGTAGAAAATGGCAAATCTTGATAAAATGCAAAACTCTCAGAGCCACCTGTAAAAACCTGGAGAGAGCTGAGTTTCTCTAGAGTCCCCAGTTTCAGTCATATGTCCTGCCATGTTTTGCATATCTTCAGGTTAGACCTGGGTATGCACCAAAACCCCATATAGCTGCCAACCTTGCTTCCACCAAAAGGAAAGCTGCCTGCAAGTCACAGTGTCACCTGGATGACAGTGACACTTGGTTCTGCACGCCAAGTTGGATAGGCTTGGTGCCCTAGAACTCCTTCTGGACTCCTGAGAGACCTATTGACATGGTCCAGCAAGGAGAGCAGCAGAGCCATGAACCTCACCTTGCTGTTCTGAAGCTGCACAGGCAGCAAGAGGTGATTCCTCATCCCCCAGGGACCCATTGTCTGGTGGGTCCCCAGGGGATTGTGGTAGTGACCAAAGTGCTTAGCAGGGACTTGCCTTGCTGTAGGCACATTGTGCATGGTCACCGAAATCAGTGTCCAGACATTTTTGACAAGGTGAACACCTAGCGCTGTCATACCCTCAGCACACTGTAGTAAGTGTTAATGTTATACATAGGACAATGGGTAAAGGCCTTAAACTGGAAAAGGGTAGATTTGTATTAGACTTTAGGAAGAAATTATTTAGTGTGAGGGTGATGGGACACTGGCACAGGTTGCCCAGGGAAGTTATGGATGCTCCCTCCCTGGAAGTGTTCAAGAACAGGTTGGATGGAGCTTTGAGCAGCCTCGTCTGGTGGGAGGTGTCCCTGCCCATGGCAGGGGTGTTGGAACCAGGTGATCTTTAAGGTCCCTTCCAACTCAAATCACTCTATGATTCTATGATTAAATGCCAATAAGTAAAGTTCTCCAGAATGATCCCTCAGCTCTTCCTCCTTGCTGTGAATATATTGGGTGGCCTTGAGCAAGTTGCTAAATCTTTCTGGGAACCAATTTCCTCAGTTAATAAACTCTGCAGTGTGATGCAGCAATGATCGATTTATTAATGTTTGTGTAGCATGGGAAGGTCCTTGAGGGGAAAGCTCATGGGCAAGCAGCATTGTTACTCTTCTCTGTTCAGAGTTAGCATATAACACATCTGCTCAGGATGATTCACTCCTATATCTATCCTAATGCTTACAAGAAGGTGTAGCAGAGTTTCTATAGTCCAATGGAGCACTGTAAATAAACCAAGACAGGGATTTATTGCTGCATTTTCTTGCAATGTGTTATAATAGCCAGCATTATTTAATCATGGAAACATGATCTGGCCAGAGCTAACTAGCTTTGCTCAGGTGTGCTTGTAAATTTAATTTCAGTTCTTTTACCCTGTGCAGAAGTTGAATGCAGGCTAATGTGTGTGCTGGAAAAATAACAAATTGTGTTATGGTATAGAACAGGAAACCTTTTAGTTGCACAATAAAAAAAATACAATTCCATGTATGCAGTATTTATATAGCACCATTCAGAAATTTATTTTAAAGCTTTATACAAACAACTTGCCTGCTGCACCAGAGCCAACACGTCAAATCCCATTAAAGAGAAGAAAGACATTGTAAAAACAAGATTTCAATATACATTTAAAGAAAGCATTCATTGGAAGAGGAGTCCACTGATAATTGGACAAAAGTATCATTAATACAGGTCCTGACAGGAAACTGAATCCACAGCATAAAGCGTATGCTTGTGATATTCTCCATATAAAAGCTGTTTTATTGTGTTTTATTTTAAAAATAAAGTGACTGTGTTCCTGAAAGCCAGACTGGATGGGTCTAGATGTTCCTTTTCACTTTCATTATTGCAACAACTGTAAAAAATGAAGAAAAGGAGTGAGCGGAAAGTAAAACAGAGGGGAAACGAGTATTAAACTAAATGTGTACTAAATGTGTACTAACTCCTTCATCCCACTCCCTGCATTTTTTTCCACAGTATTCAGAGTCTACTGCATATATCATGTTTGCTGCCTACTTTGCTACATTCTCACCCACCTACTGACACATTTCCATTGATTGCACAGGTGGGTTTAAGTGTTTCTTCTACTCCCACTGTGCTGCAAGCTTTTGAGATGCAGCTGAGGTGCCCACCACTATATTAGGTCAGGTATCAGAAGGAAGCATCTTTGTGGCCACATAACTCCCTCTGCATCTTCTCTGGAGGCTGTAAGACCTTTCATGGGCTGCCTGAGGGTCAGGGGCCCCTGTTCATGGGGACAGAGGAGTGTGAAATACTTTTACAGTCCAAAATGACTAGAGACTACCTGGGTTGGATTTACCATAAAAACTCAACAGAGTGTGCCAAAAGCCCTGGAAACAGAAAGAAACACCACAAGGTGTATGAAGAGTGTACAAATACTAAGTATTGCTGACTTTTTTTCAGATACACCTTATGAATAAGGTTCTGGTTGCTGGTTTATTTGGGCTCCTGGAAAATCTGCTTCTCTCTCAATTGTAATGGAGAATTGATGCTCTCAAGGAATTTTTAACATCCTTCTTGGTGGCTGTTGAACTGCTGGATAATTTGCCAGCGATGTTTCCCCGCATTCACCACTTCACACCAGCATTATCTTGAAACCAACACCAAAAGCTAGCTGTGTCAGGCAGCAGAACTGAAATGCACAGTGTGATTGTTACACTCACACATAGTGTGAGCCTCATACTGTGCATTTCAGTTCAGCTCTGATTATGCAAGAAATGGTGCGTGTTGTGCAGAAGGCCATACAGTCGTCAGCTCTGGTGCTCTCCAAGATGATTCACCTACTCCTGCTCTGCCCTGCAACCCCAATTTTTCCATACAGATCCTCTGTCTACATGGATATCCAGATTCATCCTCTCTAACTTTGAGCTTTTTTTCCCTGGCATGCCTAAAGTAAAGGCTGTCTTTAGGTTCTTCCTATAGTCAGATGATGGGAACACGTGCCTTGGGAAGGCAGCTCTGCTCTTCAGTGGGTTGAGTCACTGCTGGTAGAGCTCACCATTGACTGAGGAAGGAGCCTCGGGCAAGGCTGGCAAGGCTGTGGTGTGCATGCCCCGACCAGCCAGCCCTGCTGGTGGGCTGAGAGGAGACCTTGCAAAGTGTGAAAGCCTTACTGACGCTCCTCTGGGGTGACTTGGCTCCTGGCTTAGGTAATTCAGTTAAATAAGTAACAATTACAGAGCCAAGCCCACGGTGACTTAGGCTGCAGGCCCACTTTGAGTTGGAGACATGCCCCACCATGCCCTGGGGGCTGCACTTGGGCTTCCCCAACCCGCAGTGTCTGCAGCACCCCGAGAGAACCAGCCTGAGTGCCCCTGTCCCCATGCAAGGCTGTAAGCCCGGCCATTTCCACTGGCAGCCCTCATTTCACCTCTCCTTCCATCACTGTGTTTTGATTTCCCTCTTTTTCCAGGGTTTGTTCCCAAGTGTTGAGCATCTGTGAGGCTGAGGGAGCTGGGGGTGTTCAGCCTGGAGAAGAGGAGGCTCAGGGGAGATCTCATCGCTCTCTACAACTCCCTGAAAGGAGGCTGGAGCCAGGGGGGTGTTGGGCTCTTCTCCCAGGCAACTTTCAACAAGACAAGAGGGCATGGTCTCAAGTTGTGCCAGGGGAGGTTTAAGTTAGATATTAGAAAGAATTTCTTCACAGAGAGGGTGATCAGACTGGAATGGGCTGCCCAGGGAAGTAGTGGATTCTCTGTCCCTGGAGATATTTAAAAAGAGACTGGATGTGGCACTCAGTGCCATGGGCTGGTAACCGCAGCGGTAGTGGATCAAGGGTTGGACTTGATGATCTCTGAGGTCCCTTCCAACCCAGCCAATTCTATGATTCTATGATTCTATGATCTCCCTCTGCCTGTTTCTGCAGCTGCTGCCTCACACATGCTTCCTCTGCTCTTCTCTGGGTACAGCCTCTCCCTCGAGCATTTCTCTCCCGCAGAGCTGCTGCTCTTTCCCACCAAGCACAGTCTCACCCCTGGGTTTCAGGCAGCGCTGCAGACATTCACCAGACTTTGATTCTCTGGGGTCGTGTTCTGCAGAAAACATCCACTGCCCCCAGGGACCTCAAGTCCCTTCCTCAGGGGAGGGTCATGGAGAAGATAGAATTAATTATAGAGATGCAGCACTTGCTTCTGACTCCAGACACAGAGGAATCTTTGGTAAGGGAAAGGGACTGGAGCATCCCAAGGGTGTTACAAATGTCTTTGTGGAGTAATGGGTCCCCAGTGCCCTGATATATGGAGTTACCTTCTCCAAGGCTGTTCAACATCTGTCCCGTTTCCCCTATATTGCATCTTTTGGAGGAGCAGTGGAATTTTATTTTACTTTTACTTATTTTAGAAAAACGTAACTTGTCGTTTTCAAAGTTATAGCCAGGGACTAAGGGGATGGTTGCTTATGTAGGTGTGAATGCTGCTTTGCAGGAGACACATGATCCCAAAACACAGGGTGGTTTGTGGGGGTGACATGGAATGTGTGACAGTCTGCAGGGTGTAGCAGATTTTCAGTCCAAATGCAGGCATGTCACAGTCTGGTCCCCTGGACCCAGGATATAGCAGGTCTTTTTCCACAGTGACAGCAAAACAAATTGTGCCCCTTTCACCAGTCCCTGTCCTTTACGTCCATCATCAAGCCTGGAGCAAACCAGATGGTCCATGAGCAGTCTCCTGTCCATGTTAGGGCAGAGTTTGTGGTCTCAACTTTATTTGCCTCTTCTATCCAGAGCAAGAAATGAAGAGCTGGATTTCTGTCTTCCAGTCTGAAGAGATCAGAGTCAGACTTTTCATCCTTTCTGGGGAATGAACTACTGTAACTAAGCACCACAAGGGAGTTATTGAAGTTACAGAGAAGGAACAAGGGCTTGAAAGTTTTACTACAAAGAGCATGGCCTATTAATAGATTTGGTCATGGCCCAATGCAGCTGTAGGCCCACTGAGTGGGACAGTATGTCCTGATGTCCTTTGTTGACTGATTACACCCTCAACCCTTTTATTTTTCCCTGTGTTACTACTTCACTTTCCTCCTGGTGTTTCAAGATTCTGATTGATCCAGGGTTGTGGGTAGGAGTAAAAAAATATATTACAGCATAACTACTCTATATTATCAAGTTAAAGGCATGTAACTGAGCAGGACTGCTGGTGAAGGGCAGGTGTACTTCACAGGTGCTTCATCTCTGCTGCTCCTCTCTGATGAGGAGCAAAGCAGTCTACATGGGTGGGTTGGAGAGTGGGAAGGAGCAGGTCAGAGCAACTGTTTGTGTGGCATTCCAATGTGTGCCAGCTTGCTCTGGCACCTGCCTGCTGAACTCAGGCTGTCAGAAGCACCAGAGCCTGAATAAACACCCCCAAAAGATAATTATGTTCTGCTCCAGTAGGACAATTACATATGCGTACAGTTTAACCACTCAAATAGCAAAGGAAAAGATTATGAGTTAGAATCATAGAATCAGCTGGGTTGGAAAGGACCTCTGAGATCATCAAGTCCAACCCTTGATCCACTACCACTGTGGTTACCAGACCATGGCACTGAGTGCCACATCCAGTCTCTTTTTAAAAACCTACAGAGACAGAGAATCCACCACCTCCCTGGGCAGCCCATTCCAATGCCTAGTCAACACCTCTGTAAAGAATTTTTTCCTAATATCTAACTTAAACCTCCCCTGACAGACCTTAAGTCCATGCCCTCTTGTCTTACTGGGAAAAGAGCCCAACCCCCCCTGGCTCCAGCCTCCTTTCAGGGAGTTGTAGAGAGCGATGAGGTCTCCCCTGAGCCTCCTCTTCTCCAGGCTGAACACCCCCAGCTCCCTCAGCCTCTCCTCACAGGACTTGTGCTGGAGTCCCTTCACCAGCCTGGTTGCCCTCCTTTGGACCTGCTCCAGGACCTCAATCTCCTTCCTGAACTGAGGGGCCCAGAACTGGACACAGGACTCGAGCTGTGGCCTCACCAGGGCTGAGTACAGGGGCAGAATCACTTCCCTGGACCTGCTGGCCACGCTGTTCCTGATCCAGGCCAGGATGCCATTGGCACCAAGTGGGATCAGGGTGGCTACTAGTCCAAAATAAGTCTCACCATGAAAGGCCCTCATTTTCCTGATTTGTGAGGAATCTGTATGTCTTCCTCCCTTGTCCCCAGGCTATCTTGACAGGTTTGGGTGGTCTCTCCATGCCCTCAAAAGTCATCCCCATATGGCCCATGCAGAGTGTGTTGAAAAGCATGAATCTGGTCTAGCAAGGAGGCTCTGGCACACAATTAACTTACCAGATAGGCCAGTGCTTTGTGCTTTTTTGGCTTCACCCTGTGCACAGGTAGAGGCAGATAATTAATATCTCCTGGTTCAGAGGAGCACACAGAGAGGTCCTTCAGTGCCACAGGCTCTGTAATTTCTCTTGTTCCTTCAGGACACTTTTGCAGGAACCTCTGACTCAGGCTTTCACCCTGATTGTCAAAAGCCTTCTACTGAATGTCACCCTTAGGAAACAGAGGTTTGGTTTGGTCTCAGAACCGAGACATTAGAGTCTTGTGATAGCTGTGCTCATGGTGCAAGGGAGCTGCAGTGCCCAACAGTTTCTTACCACTGCATATGTGTTTGGAGTAAGCACCATCGTATGAGGTTATGGTGGAATTTTGAAGAACAGCTCCAAGCTCTTTCACTCTTTCAAAGCTGAAGGAGAAGAGAGAGCAAAAGAGTCAAGAAGCCAGGGAAGTGGCAGAAATGGATGGTGCTGCTGTGGTCCTGTGGTAGAAGAAGGACCAAGGTGCACGACGAGGCTCTGTCTCCGTGCTGGAATAAAACCATCAGCAAAGTGAGAAGGCACAGATTAAAGCTGCTGGGGCAAGCTACAGGCAGGGGAGTTAGGATGTGGCAGCACCATGTGTTAGCCACACTGTGATAACCCCATAGACACATGCTCCTACCCTAAGATAAACATAAAACAGTTTGTCAGTGGACATGGGATAAGCTGTCTCATATTTTCCGTGGAGCAAGAGTAGGAGACCCGGCAGCCACACTGGGAGCTGTTGCTGTTTTAGAGGGTCACACCCAAGTTTGCCACGAGGTCACTTTTTCACATTGCCAAGCCCACACTGGGGAGAGGAGCCAACCCAAATTGACTGAAGAATGCAAAACAAGAATCTCAGCCTGGGCACCCTCGGAGCCACCTCAGCATAACCCCATGGGTGAAGAGTGGATGAGAAATTACAAGGTAAAACCAGAAAGAAGTAGTCTTCTGAAAAGTAGGTAAAGGGAAACGTGGGGTTTTTGAGTTGCTGGAGTCTTTAAAGACAGTTATTTTTAAAACACAGCTCTGCAGCATGAGATAAATGTTCTGTTGTTCCTGTGGCATATTTACAAGTGACTCATTAAATATTTCAATAATAATGTATTGTTCCTGAGATGGAAGGATTGACTGTGAATGAGAGCCATTGCTAAAAATTAGGAACAGGCAGCAGCGTGACTCAAAATACCACTCTGCAGCCCAGTAGGCATCTGCAAATTCAGATGATATGTGTTTTTTAAAATTTGGCTTTATTTACTGGTATAAGCTGATGGTGACCTCTTGATTTCTGCTGAAGTAAACTGGTTGACACTGGAAGAAGGAATGAATTTCATTATTTGCATTAAAAAGAAAACATTGGAGTTTTGATGTGGAAAACGTCTCCTCGCTGATCTGAAGAAATATCGTAACACTGCTTCTCCCTGTAATTCCTGTAGCAAGACCACACTTTGTACTTCAGGTATAACATGAGGTTTGGAAAGACAAAGTTCAGAGACTTCAATAAGTGGCACATTCATCATATCCCCTCAGGAGTTATTTCAGTGCTTAATGAATCACTGTTAAGATGTGCACCTTATTGCTAGCTGAATTGTAGCTAGCTTCAGCCTCCAGCCATGGGATCTTGTTACATGTTGCTTGGTAGATTAAAGAGCCTCTACTATAAAAAATCTATGAAAAAAATTAACTTGTTACAGAATAAAAATTGGGCGAGGCATGTCAAATTGCAGGTTTATAGGTCACGAGAAGGTTTGTGGATAATTTTATGCTTGGTGCTCCTAACAAATGCTGACACCACATTTAGAAAAGGATGATAGTTCCTCCTCTTGGTAATTAGGGACGCCTGAAGGGTCTGAATATGATTAAGGTTGCAGAAAGACTGTAAGCCTCCAATTCAGATGGTAGTTTCCAGCCCTATACTTTTGTTCAGTGGTTCTTCTGGGTTTCTTATCTTCTTTGCCAGGTGAGTCAGTTCCAGTAAAAAGCACAATTGTTGCAGCGTTCAGGGAGAATAAATAAAAGGTATGGGCTTGTTCTCCTCTCCCTGAAGTGAGCTAAAATCACAGCCTTTGCCTGGTCAGAGTTTGGACACATTTGGAACACATTCGCTCCTCATGCTCTGCATTCTTCTTGCAAATAATACATAATTATGGAGATGTAGCCTCTAGTGGAAAAGGCTGTTTACACAAGCTATCTACATACAGACAATAATACTTTTCTACATGCCTGCTTTAGAGATATTTAAGAAGTTAATTTCTTTGTCTTTCACTTGAGGTCTGTCCCAGCATGCTAATAGCTGGGTTCTAAATCGCTGCCTTAAAGATGTTTCCAAGAGTATTGTGCATTTTATGATTGTGTTGTTCTCCCAATCTCCTCTAGTTTGCAGATGCCTCTCTTGTACTGAGGCACCCCTTTGTCAAACTGCCACGTAAGGAAAACCAGCACCAAGGCAGTGGTTGTGCAGCACAAATGCTTACATTTTCTCATGCAGGGAAGGGGAAAAGGCAAAAAAATAGTATGCGTGACACTGGGTGCTGCAAAGCCTCCATCAGGCAGAAAGAAGAGGTGCCTCATGTATCTCTCTCCTTCAAATGGCTGAGGAAACTGGTTTTGGGATGAGCCCCAATCAGGGGATGAGGAAACTGGGTTCTGGTCCCCCACCAACCCATAAGTATTTTTCCAGCAGTCAGAATTCAGGGCTGACGCCTTCCTGGTGTGATAAGTGCCCTCTGAGTGAGAAGGTAAAGCCCACAGAGCCACCAAGAGACAACAGGCAAGCCAGGGAGTGGTTGTGAGATAGCAGGGGAGTTCCTGCCCAGGGAAAAGAGGAGTGCCCAGGACAACTCATGTATGTTGCATCATTAGGTAGACCAAATAAATAGTGTTCAAAGCAAGGAGGGGAGTTGGTTTGGCTTAGGCACTGGCATGATGCCTAGGGTTTTGTGGACTCATTGCTGGACATTTTTGAACCTGACTCTCCTCTCCTCTAAAATGGGGACAAGGTACTTTCTTCCTTCAAGGACTGCAAGGCGGATTCAGGCATTAAAAACTCCAGGATATGTCATGCAGGACAGAGATCTGTGCAGACACCTAAGTTGGGACACAGACCAGAGGCAACCAGCACCACCAGTTTGGGTCTGGATGGAAGGTATATCTGTGACTCCATGACAGAGCTTCAGCTTATAATATCTAAGGACCGTATAGTGCACAGAGAATCTCTGAAGATCCTACAGTTGTCTGGTCCTGATATCCAACTTGGATATTTTGTGTTAGTATATGTTGGATTTCTAGGTTTGTAGAAATCCCTCAACACAGAGGAAAGAGTTGGGTATTGTAACAATCATTTTAAATTGAGTGCTATTGTTCAACAGACTTATAAAACAGTCTTCAGCAGTCTTATAAAACAGTCTTCAATAGACTTATAAAAGCTTCACTTGGTTAGGAAGTACAGTTGAGCCTTCTCCAGTGGGATCAGTCCTTAGAGTTACCCATGTTAGCTAGCCCTCAGCTGTTCCTCAGATCAAGTTCATGAGCTCTGAACCTTGTGAATTTTCAAAGCCAAGGCTGCAAATCCCAGGAGAATGATCTTTCATGCAGGACTGAGCACCCCTAGTTTGCAGGCCAGCTTAGACTGCACAGGAGTTACAGCTTCTTGTGGCATAGGTTTAATATGCATTTATCAGGGGCTTTGGGAGCACCCACTGATAATATCTTGGAACAAATCACCTGTGTACTCACATGAAGTGACAGAAACCGTGTGGTTCCTTTTTCTTCCTCTTCATCACTGATGTAGTCTGCACATGATTTCATCTGGAACTGAAAAGACATCAGGTACCTGGGAAAAAGCATTAATCTTTTTTAAACATCACCAAGAGCATGACCACCTGCCAGCCTTTTATATGAAGAAAATATTTGGCCAGAATGGGAAACTATCCTATGTAAAATGACAACCTCAAGCATGCCATTCCTAACGAAGACACCAAAGTCAGTATTCTGTGCCCATGAAAAAAGAGAAACCCAGAAACCATGTTATTATCTGAGCAATTTGCAGTGAGACAGGTTTGGAAGGAAGAAAGTACCAGCACTGCAGTAGTGGCATAGCCATTCTGTTGGGCTGTCCATCGTGTGCACACCTCCTCAGGCAGTGTTAGCATCTGGTGGACACTCAGTAGAGGCAGTGATAACCCTCTTAGCCTGTCCCACATACAGAGGTTTCTATTAGCTTTACCTCTCTTTGAAGAGAGGAGGCTCAATAAATGCAGAAATAGACAAATTGCTCCTGAAGGAAAACAGTAGAGAGAAAAACCAGCAAGGGGCACACAAAACATTTGAAGAAGTACTCCCTCAGGAGCAGAAAACTTGAGATGATACACTACTGAATACTCCAGTCCAGTCTGTTTTTTTAAGGTGTTCTAATTACTTACTCCCTTCCTGACCTTTCATGAGCAGATCAGGGCCTTCTTTGAAAGCACCATGGGAGGATGCACATCCTACTTGCCTTTCATCTGGCAGCCTTTAACAGCAGGCTTCTCACACTTGTGCTAAATGGAATTTAATGATATGCCAACGACTGCATCGATTACAGGAGGAGCTAAGCCACCAAGTGCTCTTGTTTCGGAACAAATAACCTGCAATTTGGAAGCAATATACTGGTTTAAAAACAGGGTGCACTTGACCTACCCTTGCCTACTAGTCATGTCAGGTGAATAAAGCTCTTGTCTCCTGGACTACCAGGACATCCACAACAAACATTACCTGGTTTAATTTCTTTGCTGTTGTGTCTGTGTAATTAAGCAGAGAAACAGGCATGCCAGGGAAAGTCATCTTGACTCATCAAACATTACATAGTCCCTTATTTCATTTGCCCTCAGATTCTGAAAGGTACAGCAGTGTTCTAGTCACAGACATTTGCTTTAAGTGATCAAGTCAGCTCATGTTCACCATCAGAAACTCCTGATGTTATGCTCTGTGTTTGGTTTTCAGAGAAAAAAGGCAACAAGGTTTACACTGGCATTATGAAACTTCTGCGCGAGAGTGCAAGTTCATTTTTCCCCACAGGGAACAAGAGACCACTGGTATGTTTTCAGAGGAACCATGCACGTCCTGTTTGCACTCTTCTTTTGCAAAGTCACTGGTAGAATCATAGAATCACAGGATCATTTTGGTTGGAAAAGACTTTTAAGATGATCAAGTCCAACAGTTATCCCAGCACACTGCCAAGTCCACTGCTAAACCATGATCCTAAGCACCAAATCTACAAATCTCTTAAATACCTCCAGGGGTGGATCATCCCATACTCTGTCCTGCCAGCCAACAAAGGTGCAGCCTGAAGGATATGCTGATGGCACATCTGTAGGTATGTGATAACCCAAAGTTAGTAGCAAGCTTAAGATAACTGGGGCTCAAACTCCAGCCTGCTGAAGTATCGTGGAACACTTACACATGGTTCACCATGGAAAGTATAAGGGTAACTTCTCCCTTAGCAGTCCTGAGATTATAATTACTGTCAGCAGCAGGAATATTTACTGGTGGTGGTACATTACCATAAACAGCTGAACCACCCTGACACTCTTCTTCCCTCCTTATTTGGCTGGGTGTGTGCTCAAGTAGATGCTGGGCAGCAGGGGTGTGGGCACAGCAGGGAGAAGGGACATGCTGCTCAGGGGACAGCATTCCCAGGTCAATAACTGAAATACTTTTCTGCTCCCTTCAGTGCTCCAGCTGACCCAGACATCACTGCTTCTACCACATCCCTGGGGAGCTGCCCTTGCAGCCCGCTAGGTACTGCAAAGGGTATTCAGTTTATGCTTTGCTTTGTTCAATTTAATCTAATCGCTCTTGGCCATAAAAGTCCTTTAACCACACTAAACAATTCCTTTTCCTCACTGGAGTTTACACCCATCAAATACTTGTAGATAGTTATCGTGCTTCCTTTAGTCATTGTTTAGCCAAGAAATACAAACCTAATCCAACTTCTCCTGGTGTAACGCTGGACATGGGAGGAATAAAACCTGCCTAATAGAGAACATAAGGCAGGCTACTTCAGCATAAAGCTTTTTAAGAACTTTCCTCTGGCAGATAGTTCACAGCTGGCCCCAGAAGAGGCATTGCTAGTCAGGAGGAGGACAAAGCAAGGGGACCAAGAAGATGATCTGATTTAGAGCTTTGTCAATCAGGTTGTAGTGGTCAAGATGATACAAGACACACATTCAAGTATTTCTCAAGCTGATCTCTCTCGAGCCCTGACCACAGATGGGAGTGGGTTAACCATCTGCTGACCATGGTGATGAGCTGCCTGGCAGAGTGCAAGTTGGACTGAGACAAAGCCATAGCAAGGACTCCATCCATAATTTGTAATACAAATGAACACCGGGCACTATTCAGGCTCATACATTGACTGTTTTCACTTTATTAGTACACAAAGAGCCAGAACAGACTCTGCTTAGTTTAGGGCCACACTGACCAAGCAGAGGGCACACACAGGACTTGCCATGGGCACAGCACTTGGTCCCCACTCTGTGTGGGAGCTCCCTTTAGGCATGCTTGCCCCTGTGGGCTCCAGAGGATGGATGCTGGAGCACTAAGCAATGAATGATTTGGACGACATAGACTGCCTCCTGTCACTGAATTCTTGAGCCCCTAAGACACTATAACACTTTAGTTTCTTGCCCATGTTCTCACCCCAGTTGTTGTTGTTAACCTGCAGCTCCTCACACTGCCCCTGATGATTCGTCTCTGAATATTCAGGATAAATTTTTGCCACAGTAGGAGCAGCACAAAACCACAGAAGTGGAACACAGGAAAGACAGGACTAACTGGTTCCAGGACAGTTTGGAGAGATGTAGGAGAACCCTTTTTCACCAGGTTGCAGCAGAGCTTTTAGCCATGTGCATCAGTGCTCTGACTTTTCTTGCTAGTAAAAAATGAAACCGCCAGATTTGAGCTTCCCCACCCACTGAGGTACATGGTCATCAGCACACTCCAGGTAAATACATGCTCCTTTCCCACATAACATACCTTTTTTCCTTTTGCCAGGATACAGCTGAGACCAGCTTGGTACTGTTTTGTGCAATGCACTTTCTGGACCACTCCTAGACCATCTGTCCTGCTGGCAGCAACCTAGACCTGCAGAGCTACTGTGATTCCCAACAGCAGCAGATTTATCCTCTGGTTTTCTGGACAGCACCATGAAAACTGCAGCTTCCAGCACTAATCTAGGGAGTGTGAATAAGCCAGTTCTCTTCCTAGCAGTCTCTCTCAGTCACATTTAAGCATGGTTTATGGATTTAATGTCATATTTCAAGATGTACAGAGTGCTGGTCTCGTGCTGGAGGGTATTGTGGGGCAGCCAGGCATGGTATAGCATCCACAGTGCCTACTGGGAACAATGCCTGGAGTGAACTATACCTGAAGTTTACTTCAGAGGACACTAGCTTGTTCCTTCTAAAGAAGACTCCAGGTGAACTGCCAGTAATGCAAAGTGAATGACTGGAGGAACTCTTACCAAAGGTTGTACTGAAAATCCTCTTTTCCCCAAAAAACCCTTACGTGTTGCTCTTGAGAGGCACCTGAAAACAAGAAGGCATTCAAACACTGAGTCCTGTAGCATGCTTCTCAGCTCCTTTCCAGACAGCACTCCAATATTCAAAATAAGCATTATGAGCCTCTTCAGGTAAAGAAGAGTTCATTTGACTGTGCCCGGGGCAATTGTTCATGTTAATTTCCTATTTTTTTCTTCTAGACAGGAGAATCATCAATGTCCCTTCCTTGTGGTGGATCTTCAGACACACTGCTTAGACTCTTTCACAAAGAGACCCTAACCCCATCCAAGTTCAACAAGGAAGGATTCCCCATGATGCCACAGAATCATATCCCTCATATCCCTCCTTGTATAACCAAGGATAAAGATCCTTGGACAGAGATGAAGTGACATGACCAAGGCAACCCAGTATCCCACTTCTCACCAGCTGCTCATCTGACACTACCAGTATCAGTCAGGCTTGGGAAAGCACAGGTAATGCTCTAGGGCTGGGCTGAGTGGTCTTCATGTCTCCTTTGGGCCTGGTCCTTTATATACACAACATTCCTTTCCTTGGATGGTTTGGACTGCTCTGTCCCAAAAAGCAAACACTTGTATTTGCCTTGGTTTAGTCCTCATAAATCCAAGCTGTTTGTTGCACATGACTTCATATTTGTCTCAAATGGCTCCATATTTGTCCGGATACTCTTCACGGCCCTTAATAGTTTCCCCAAACATTTTCCTGACTTGTACTTTTTGTGCATGACTGTGTCAAGAATAGGAAGAAAGCAGAATAATTTGCTCTGACTACAGATGTACTGGCTTATCCAGAACTAATTTTGGTAGGAGTCTGCCAACACGAGATGTCTGAGCAAGCTCTTTTCATACTGTCTGCTGATTTTTCTCCAGAGTGTCATTTTTCTAGACAGTGTGCTGGATGTGTACACCCTGCCCAGAGGGCACACACAGGTTTGCAGCAGGGTAGGGAGAGGGAAGGTGCCATCCTGCACTGCATCGGTCCTCTTCCTGCAGAGCCAGCAAAAAAAACCCAAGTCTCTTTTTTGCTTGTTTTTATTCACACAAATGTTCCTGGAAACTGTTGAGGCACTCGTGCTGTTCATAACCACATTCTACATACTGGAGGGTTCCTAATAATGTAAATCCATTAGGCTCAAATGATAAAAGCAGAAAATAACATCATAAAAAAAGAAACGAGAAAGAGGCTGGCTATTATGAGTTATATCTATATTTAGCACCTTGGACTCAAAAGCACTGTAGAATCATGGAAATTAAAAACAGACCAGACCATCCACTCTATACAAGCGCAAGAGGTAATGCAGAAGGCAGAACAAACTGCATTTCTTTTTTTTTCCAGAACCTTTCAAGCACAGAGGGAGCTAGGGGTGGAGGCAAAGGTGGGAGTGAGCAGTAAATCCAAATTGAAGTGAGACTTCAAGAGGCAAAGAAAGATCAAAGACAATCTGTTTGGTTTGCAGGGAGGGACGCATAGGAAAAAGCAGCCTTGCTTACTGCTCTGGCTCCTAGGCATATGGTGAGTAAATAATATGTTATTAATAACTCACAATAACCACTCTGCTATCATATATTTGTATCAAACAATGCCCAGAAAGGAACTTTGCAAATTAAAAACACAATATTCTTTAATTACAATAATAATGTGAGGACACTCTGCCTCTCTTACATAATATAACAGCCAAGGTAATATTAAAAACCCATAATGTGATCAGTCCCTTGCATGTCATATCCTCCAGATGGCCCTGCATAAAAATACATGCCAAGAAACTGTTTCTTTGTGTAGCTTGGTAACACCTATAGAATCTCATCCCTGGGGTCAGACCCAGGGGCTCTGCCAAGCCCACCTGCAAAAGGACAGCCCTGGCTCAGGGTTAGGAGCCAGCTGAGTGCATGGTGGAGGGGAATTTAGAGCTACCTTATCACTCTTGCCTGGGGTGACAAGCTTTCCCATTGCACATGTTCAGGAACCTGGGAGTTGGAGAAATCAGATTTTTCCAGCAGCCCAGAGGTTTCTCCACCATATGATGCCTTGATGTATCTCCAGAAGGTTTGCTTCTCTACTCAGCTCAAAGGACAATAACTGCAGGCTCTGGCCTGGGATGCTCTTCCCTCTTTTGCTGCAGGTGTCTTAGCTCAGATGTCTCCACTGATCGTAACAACTGCAGTGGTATCTACATAGAGGAAGGATGCCCAGGATAACCAGAACAGCTCCATTTAATTGAAACGAGGATGAAAAGAGTTTGAAATCACCAAAAAGCTGTGAGTGAATGACTAAATCAGACTCAGATAAAATACAGAAATGAGTCCAGCTAACCAAGGCTGAGCTGAAAACTTGAGGTATTATTTTGCTGGTTTCTCTAAGCAGGATAAATTCCTCCCATGAATTAGGAGCCTTCTGTTTACTCTGTCTGACTTCAGTGATGCTCTTTGTGATAAGGACAAGCACAGTCCTCTCCCTTCACTGTCCCATTCTGGGAGTTTATCCCAATTACTACCACCTTAGTGCAATGCAATTACACTCATTAATCTGAGATCAGATGAGAAATTTGAAAGTACTAAAATGCTGCAGATATGGAGGAAACAAAGAAAAAAAAAATCTCACGAGTGGCAGATTTGGGTCCCTCTATGGATATGCTTATACTCAAGGATGATTATATTAACTGTGCATTGTATTATGTAAAGCTCTTTCACTGTGTCCCAGTGGTTAATTAGAAAACTTTAAGCCTGAAGCAGTTTGGACTTCTATATTTAAGTCAAAAAATGGCAAGGAAGTAAAGATGCTTTACATTTTAAAATGGGTGGGGACAGAGAGCAAGGGGGTAACATTTATGTACCCTTGGGATGCAGACAGACTTCTAGGGGAATAACAATGGCATCTGCTGATGGTTTGGGATCATGGGCTGCAAACTGTTTGTATGGAGAGGATTTCTAAAGGTGACACTTCACATGCTGCTCGAGGTGGATTTCTTGGCAGAGAACATGTGAAAAGGGTGTTTGTGGCCACATCTGGCTTGCCCAATATTAATTCATATGCATTATATAAAATTACAGTTTGATGAAGAAGAAAAAAAAAAAAAAGAAAAAAAAAGAAAATAATCCCATTAACACCTGTAACACTGTAACTGGCAGTGCAACAGAGTCTGCATTGATTGCCCTTGCCTGAAAGGCATGTACTTTCTTCAGCATACAGGTGCATATACTAAAAAGGCAGCCATCCAATCTGTTCCTTCTTTTTTTTTTTTTTTTTTTTTTTCATTTAAAGCAGCTCTCCTTCATGCTCCTGGCATCCTCCCTGCTCCTGCCTGACATCCCTCCAGGAGCCACAGACTGATGGAGATCCTCCTGAGCTCACTTCTGCTTCTGGAGAGGCACAGCGAGACTGAAAGGTTTGGGGTGAGCTTTCCCAGTGTGTTTCCTGGTGCTACATGGCTCAGGCTGTGTTTTCTCATGAGACAGAGACCACAGGAGCAGGGTGAGATTAGGATATTTCTTACATGCTCACCTTTTCACCCCTCCTCCTCCAGATTTTCTTCTTCCCTGTCAGCTTTATTAGCACCAGGACCAGACTGGGGAATTGATCCAGATTACAAAAAGGAGGAGGGGAGAGGGCTTTGGCAGATGTTTCTTTAAGCCAGATCAGTTCCTCAGCTTGGCTGACAGTGCCATGCAAATCCTTGCAGAGAGCTGGGGGACCACAGCACCGTGCAGAGGGACAGGGACAAGGACAGTTTTAGGGTTTAGCAACACACAGGTCAGTGTGGATACTGAAGACTTTTTCTCATGAAGTGACATTATGGATTTAGGCACCAGAACAGGAGGTGTGATGGTCTGAAGGTGCCTTCAGCTCCCGTAAATTACTTCTATGCTATGTGGTTTGAAACAAGTTTAAAGCCACCTTGAAGAAAAACATTTTATATTCTGCTTCTTCAGTATATATTTTATCACCCGCTGATGTAGACCATCAGTGTAAAAGGGGCTGATTTGTTTTTCTTTGCAAGTAAAGGTTAGTAATTAAAAGTACAAGTTTATACCTTGTTACAAAAAGTATTGTCAGAGATCTGAGATACACCAGCTACATTACAGGTTTGCAGGCTGCAGTGATTTTTTTCCAACCTCATTCCTTTATGAACAGAAGTCCTTTACCAGTACTCCTAGAAAACTACTTGTATGTAGAATGCCCTAGTATGAACCTAGGGAGAAAAAGTAAAGAGAGGAAAGGTTTAGTTATATTATCTGCTACCTCTGATCCCACTGTTTCAGCTGCTTTCCTCCACCTGGACTGTGGTTTACACTGTGTCCCCATCAACTGCCATGCTTTTACACCAATAATAAAGCTAAAATCCAGTCATTAAATGCCATAGTTCTCTCCCAAATGACTTTTCAAATCCATGTACCACACTGAAGAACACCCGAGGCCATGAGGCTTCTGGTTTTCATTCTCACATTTTCATGAAGAAGGAAGGAGGAAGATGTATATAGTTTATACAATGTTATTAATACATTTACATTTGATTCCAGAGCATAAAATTATTCATTGTGTATGAATAAAAACTACTGATGAATTAGAAATTTTCCTGTCATAGTCCTCATGTCCCAGTACTTCCCATAGCACCATTCAGGGCTTTGCTTGTCTGTGGGACATCCCAGGTAGGTTAGCTTTTCATGGAATCATAGAATGCCTTAGGTTGGGAGGGATCTTAAAGATGATTTTCTGCAACCTTTCTGCCATGAACATGACCCTTCTTTTCTGGGAGCTTAAAGAAGAGCTCTCTGCAGGAAGCTGAATCACACTTTTTTGTACTTAACCTGAAACCACAGGATAAAATCTCACCCAGTTTTCAAGGCAGTTGACTGATAACAGAGTAGGTTGTGACCTGACCCTAACAGAGCTCAGCAGCTCTGCCAGCCATGCTGGCCAACAGCACTGTCCCTCATTAAGTCTTGCTAATTATATTAGCTGCCTCTCAGCTGCTGCATGGGCAGCAGCCAGGAAAGGGACAGTGATTCCCAAGAAGGAGGAATAAGTGCACTGGCACACAGAATCCTACCTTGCCAAGAGGAACAGACCAAGCAACATCCAAAGTCCTTTTGTCCTATTTTGTTATCCTGTCAGGCTCCCTCAGCAGTAAACCCAAATAAAACCAAGCCAAAGCTACTGTGCTGAGCTGTCTAGAGGAGCCTGCCTGTGCTGCACAGGAGATAAAGTGTGCACCTACCCTACCCACATCTCCAAGAGAACCCAGAGCATTCCTCTGCCTCCCACATTTCAGGCCTCTCCTTGCATTTGACCTGCCTGAGGTTTGCTGCTGAGGCTGGGGCATGGGCAGAAATGCAGATGGGGTTATTTTGAAGCCTGCATGGTGATGTAGGATGCTTGATATGGTGAGAAGTGTGTCCTCTGGGACAGCAGCAGCCACCAGCCCTCCAGGGCACCCATGAGAGCCACTTTGTTCACCTTGTCTGGTATGATACCTGACAGAGCCCTGGGATGATCCTCCACCTCACTCACACCAGAGCTCAGCAAGGGGCTGCAGGGTCTCTCTCTCTCCCTGAAGAAAATGAAACTGTCTGTAGAAAATGAAATTGTTAATGTCAGGTCAGAAAAAAAGAGCCACACATCACAAGCATCCTAGTACCACAGGGGCTGGGACCTTCTCCCAGGATGAAGCACCATGTCCTTTCCATAAGTTGACTTAAATGAGAACTGCAGTCTGGGCTGAGGAATAGCAGCAAAAATATCTTCTTGAGCAACAGTAGTTACCCAAACCTTTTCAGGTCAACAATGCCTAAGCCACAGGCATCCCACCTACATTACTGTGGGCTAATTCAGCAGCATCCCCTTCCCAGGAGTTGCCCAGGGCCATGGTTCCTCCTGCATAGGGAGCCCATCAGCACATGAATCAGCTGGCTGGCATCTGCTCCCTGTGCCCCTGCCCTGAGATAGCCAGGCACAAGTCACATCCACAACAGCCATATCAGCTCATCAGAGTGCTGGCATCGTGCCTGGGTGAGTAATGTCTGCTGGAGCTGTGGGGTGTTGCACCCACAGCCACAGCCACACCTGCTCCAGGTTCAGGGTGCCCTGGGGTGACTGGGTGGTGAGGAATAGGTGTCTGTGCCAAAAAGCCTGGGTTCTGAAGTGTGCCTAGTTATCTAGTGGCTTTTGTCTCCCATTTTCCAGATCTGAAAAAATGTGAACCTGTAGATGTAGACATCCTCATTGTGGCACTGGTAAAGATTTATCACTGCAAGACTGCTCTGATCTGGGCTTGGTTCAGCCATAGCCACAGGTGCTCCTTGGATCTGACCATGTCTAGCCCACCTCTCAGAAACTCAGGAGCATCTTGGATAGCACTAAATGCTGCCCATGAGCTCTGATACAGTCCAGCCTGCTGCAGGATAGATAACAGCATCATAAGTCTGTGACATAGGAGCAAAGCCAAATCACCCACCCAGATTCATAGTACCATTGCAGCAGAGCTGACATCTGCCTTTATGTATTTTTCTGCCTAAGAGGAAAACAAAAAATGGGAGAAGTCAAGACAACAGCTCCTTCATCTATCTAACAGTTCATCATTGCTTTCCAGGTAGCCATCAGGAGCAGCAAGTGGCACCTTATCAAGCAAGTGTGTGAACTGTCATCCTGGCAGGGACATAATCACCTATCTTTGCTCCATCCCAGCAGCAGAGCATGTTTGTCCCATGCTGATGTTGGCACAGATCTGAAGATCCCTGGACATGGGGCTTTTTGGGTTGTACACTCTCACAGATGTTTTATCCAGGGGGGTTAATAATTTCCAATGGGTAGGCTGGATGAGTCAGTGCCAAAAGCTTGTTTGCTTGCTCATGTGGACCTGGTCAGGCTGGCTTTTTGCAAGTCTTGCAGAGAGAAAACAGGTAGTTACATCTGTACTTTAGCAGAGGTAGCAGCTGTTGTTTAGAGGTACCTGTGTGGGCTCCACTGGCAGTTCTCAGTGGGATAAATCCCTTCCAGGGGGAATTTCTGCACAAGCCATGTCCAACCTGCTTCTGAAATCTGAGCTGGGGACAAGTGAGCCAGGTGGAGATTCTAATCCACAGGCGATGCTGCAAAGGGTGAGAAGTCCAGGGAGATGGTTTGCTCTTGGCATCTCTACAGCACACAGGTTCCTGGGGAGGATGTGGGGATGTAGCACAGGGTAGCTGTGACCTGTGCTGCCTAAAGGACCTAAGTGTCAGGCAGGAGGAGGAGGCAAAGACCTGAAAAAAACACCCCTGATGATTGTGGAAAAGAGAGCAAGGGCTGGGGGCAGGAAGGAGGGAGCTCTGAGCCATCCCTGTCAGGTGAATAAGATTGTCCTTGCCAGCCAGCCCTGTATCCCCACAGCTGCTCCCATTTTTTCTTCCAGCAGCAGGGCTCAGGTAAGCAATTGCTTCACCTATAGCCTGGGTCAAGCCCCTGGACCCTCCAGACCTCAACCTCAGCTCTGGAAACTGTGCCTTGACCTGGAATTTTTGCAGATGGATTAGTTTCACTCCCAGCCTTCCTGAAACTCAACATATGCCCTGATCTGCCTTGTGCACTGATCCTCTAATAATATTGTACATTAATATGTATGAACCAAAAGGTTATTATTTCATGAAAAGATTTCTCTGACTTTCCTGCGTGAGTGTGCTGATGTCTTGGAGAGATGGAAAAGGATGAAAATATTCATAAGTATCTCTGAATGACAATACTGGTATACCAGAAACAAAGAAACAAAATAAATACGATTAGAAACATTCAGCTGAGACATCTCTCTGTCCACAAGATGAGGGGTTTACCCTAATAAGCCCTCAGTTACCAATGTTTATTGGAAAAGTTTTAATTTTGATAAAGTGAGCAACTTTGAACTGAAAATAGATTTTCATTTTGCTTTTCAGATATTAGATTTTCATTTTTCAATTTGGCTTTTCAAATTCTCCTTTCAAAGCTAAAGTTTGTTTCTTCCCCAGGTTGTCTATATAAATTCCACCCCAAAAAAATGAGAAAGGACTAATGCTGAAGGAGGATGTACAGGAGAATTTCTCCCCACTTTATTCAGAGATGAAGGAAGGACAAAATACCAGGCAATGTTCATTCCTTTGTGCCAAGCAATAAACGCAGAAGAAAGGATGAACAAAAACTCACGTAAAAAATGGTTTGTGTTTTCAATCACAGTATTTCAACTACAATCAAAAACAAATTTTCAGTTTTTAAACCCAGAAAAATTGCACAGCAGAAGATAATTTTTCATCTTTCTGTATTGACAGGAACTATTCAGAGAGGTTCTTTCAGATGTCAAAAGAGTTTATAGGCACATGGTAAGAAGATAACGTGGAAAACATCGCTAGAACAGTGGTTGTGTGGTTGTATGGACTGCTTCAGAGTTCTATTAGCCTCAGTATGTTTTTCTCACTTAAAAATACATTATCCCTACATGCTGAAGGAATAACTGACATTAACACTGCATTTCACATCAGAAGAGAAATACAACAGCAGTGGGAGGTAGAAGAGAAAGATCAGAATTCTGTGCAGCTTCACACTGCACTGACAGGATGGTGTAAGAGTGCTTTGCATCTGCAACTGTATGCTAAACATACAAAAAAAAAAAATTAAAACTTGACAGGCCAAAAAAACCCCAACCTCAACCATCAGATGCAAGGGCATACAGATCAGGGGGAGCCCAGACTAACAGGATGAATGGTTTGTCTATTAGGTCCATCAAGATTTATGGACACTGACAAAATCTCCCTGAGCTTTCTCTTGGGCAGGAGGAACAGTCCCAGCTCTCCCAGCCTCTCCTCATATCAAAGATGCTCCAGTCCCCTGTCATTTAATGGGCCTTTGCAGGACTCAATCCTGTATGGCCATGACTCTCTTGTACTGGGGAGCCCAGCACCAGATCCAGCGCTCCAGATGTGTCTCACCAGTGTTGAGTAGAAGGGGAACATCACCTCCCTTGAACATCTGGTAACCTAGAGCAGCATCCCTGGCCCACATTACCCACAGGAACCCCCAGGGCTGTTTTACACACTGGTACCCAGGACTTGATGCCCAGAGCCATGGTGAGCACCCTGAGTGCTTCACTGAGCTGGAGGTCAGTGATCCCAAACTTCTCAGAATGTGACTGAGAGTGCAGGCCAGGATGAGTCCTCATTCCCACCCCATGGAGGCACTTTCCTCTCTGTTCCCAAGCCTGCTCATGAAAGGCGGAACATCCTCTATTCCATTCCAAAAGACAAAGTCTCTCTCTTTCCTCCCAATTGCTGGAGGAGAGCATGACCAACCTTTCACAAAAGCTACTTCCCCCCCTCAAGCCCCCTCCTTTGCTTCCCTTTGTAGGTCATCTTCCTGCTGCCTCTGCCAACCCTTCCCATTTTCCAGCCAGAAGCCACATTTAATTTCTCAAGTCCTGGCAGGTCACGGACAGCAGTTTGTGCCAGATGGCCCCACATGAACCACACTCACCCTTCCTTCCCCAAGCTGGGCTTTGGTTTTCTGCTCCCCAGAGTATCAACCAAGAGGTGGGGACAAGACTTTCCCTTCCATCACCTGGAGAGGGTCTTATATTTCCCTGGAGCACTGGGACAGGCTTTCCAAGGAAAGACAAGAATATGAGGAGGGGCTTGTTTTGGGAATCTGTTTGTTATTTCTCTGTCTGCCCAGAGGAGCCAGCAAAATTCCCCCAGAAAGTGGAGGCTCTGGAGTTTCAACTCAGCTTTGCAGCAGGGAGAGATTTAATGGTGCAAAAAGGAGGCCTAGCAGCTGCACTAATTGAAAATGACTGTAGGCGAATATAGGTCAACAGGACATAATCTGCCCTGCAGTTTGGCCAAGATACAAAAGTTCATACCTCTGCCATGACCACTGCCACGAGTGGCCTGGGGATTGTGCATGGTTAAAACAGAGGATTATGTACGTTGCATCCTGAAAGAGCAGGAGCAGTGCTAGCAGCCAGAGTTAATACTCAGAGCCAGCAGCTCACCCACCTCCCGTGCCTTCTCCCCAGCAAACAGGATGCCTTTCTTGTCTGACACTCACTGTTCCCAGCACCAGCTGATGAGGCATCTCCTCCCCCCCCAGATGGCACAAAATGGGCGGCCGTCTTCCAGGAATGGCACAAATCTTCTTTGACAAGCAGTGATATTAACAGGGATTAAGGAATGCAAAAGCCACTGCCAGAACTGACCAAAGGATACCTGGCTCTGGAAGTGTTTAATCAAGATTAGAGGTTACATGGAGGACGGGGCTGTGTTTTCAACCCAAGGTGAAACCACCCATTTAGAACAGGGGGTTCTGAACAACTGGGAGCCTGCAATATGCAGGGACTCACACCAGCACTGTCCCTCCTTATTCTCATGAACGGGATGTAGAGATGGGAAGGGAGCATCATGGCTGGCTAGGCAGCTCATGGAAGCATCACTGCTATTGGCTTGTATTGCTTCCCAAGATTGGATGGGACCACAGCACAAGATACTTTCCTATGGGAGCTCCCTCAGTGTCTGGATGGCAGGCAGGGCTGTACCTTGCCTTCAAACCCCATGGAAAATTTTCTGTCAGACAAACGTTTTCCATTCTCTCAGAGGCAGCGAGTTTGCTGCCTTGCAAATTGCATCTTTTCCCATCTCTGCATCTCCACCCATGTCTTCTTGCATCAGGTCCCCATTGAGTCCCCATGTTTAGGTCTGGACAGAATCCTACATCTGTGGAATTTGTTTTTTTCAGTATTTTGCCAGGATTGTTTTCTAAAGGCACTCAAAATATTTTTTGGTTTTGTCCTTCTATTTGATCTCTGTTAATTTTAAGAGACCATCAAGAAGCTTACCAGCAATTTGCAGGATAAGAAGTGACGAGTTTCCAAATTTCTAGTAACAGCTGCTGTCGGCCTGTTATGATCATATCTGGGGCTTGAACATACATTTGTGACACTCAATGCTGAAGTTTCAGTCTTTTTAAGTAATGCCTGTGTTAACACAGCCACAAGATCTTGTTCAAAGAGTTGGCAAAATTATAATCTTCAGCTTTTGTGAAATATATAATAACTTCTGTATTTGTCACACAACATGGGAAAATTCCTTCAAACATGAAGCTCAAGTTCAGGTTTTAGCTGTAGCAAAAAGCATGGCCAGCATGCCTATGGAGATGTTTCTTCCTCTCTACTCTGCTCTTGTGAGATCCTACCTTGAACACTGTATCCGATTCTGGAACACCCAACAAAAAAATGACAAAGAGCTCTTGGAGCGAGTCCAGACAAGGGCCATAAAGATGATCAGAGGGCTGGAGCACCTCCCCTATGAAGAGAGACTGAGACAGTTGGGGCTTTTCAGCCTTGAAAAGAGGAGGCTCTGGGGAGACCTTATAGCAGCCTTTCTGTACCTAAAGGGGCCAACAGGAAAGCTGGGGAGGGACCTTTTACAAGGATGTGTAGTGACAGGACAAGGGGAAAACATTTCAAACTTGAAGAGGGGAGATTTAGGTTAGACATTAGGAAGAAATACATTACTGTGAGGGTGGTGAGACACTGGAACAGGCTACACAGAGAAGTTTTGGATGTCTCTTCCATAGAAGTGTTCAAGGCCAGGTTGGATGGGGCCTTAAGCAACCTGGTGTGGTGGGAGGTGTCTCTGTCCAAGCAGGGGGAGCTGGAACCAAATGATCTTTAAGGTCTCTTCTAATCCAAACCATTCTATGGTGCTATGAAATGGGTCTTGGCAAAGAGGGTAAAACCCATCTGTGGACCTGAGTAAACATTCAAGTTGAGCTTTCTTCACCATGTCTGGGCAGCTGCTGGCCCCACAGGTGACCTGGCTGCAGTGCAAAGCAGGTGTACACCAGTGGCTGTGCACGTCTGTGCGTGTGTCACCGTACACGTGGGGTGAACCTCTCTGTGTTTCAAAATGCCACCCATCCATGGGCTAAGCTGAAAGATGGGCACAGTAACACATGAAGTTACACACTGACTCTTGTCTGGATTCGAAGCTGGTTACACCCAGCCTTTGGTTTTGTGTGGTTTCTAATGAAGGTTTTCTTCTTCTTCCTTAAAAAGTGCCTCTGTAGTCAAAGAGAAAGGAGGAGAGGGAAAGGAAACCCAGACAAAAAGGGAGATGATTCAGAGCACCCACCAAACCCAGCAGGCTCTGGTTATTAGGTGCCTGTTATCCTGGATCAATGATATGTGGACAGCCATTAAGAACATGTGTAAATAATCACAACCGCTGAGCCCTTCATGGATTCTAGCAAGAAAAATTGCCTGTGTGAAATTGCCACAGGATGTGCCTTATTCTCTGGTCTGTATTCATTATTCTCTTGTTTAAAAAATTCATTTACGTAGTCAGAAACAATGCCATGAGATCTTGGCCAGCAACCGCACACCCTAACTAACCAGGAAGAAAAGCCAAAACAAATATTCCTGGATTCTGCAATACACAGTATACACTGGGTAATTGTCCACTCCAAATATTCAGAGAATAACAAATACAGTATTAAAAAAAATAATAATAATAATCTCAGGATTGGTCCATTCAGAGGCCAGATGTTGAACTAAAAAATTATAATTCTGAATGAGCCCCTCGCAGGGGTCTATTCAGAGCTGTGGGGGTTGTGGGATCTTCCCCACTGCTGGTGCCTGCCGGAGGAGTAGTGGTGGATGAAGCAGAACACCCTTCCCTCCAGCTTTTGATAGCCACCCAGCCTGTTCTGACAGAGCCTGCAAGGCAGAAAGCTCCCAGAACCCAGCACTGAGGAGGGCAGCTGCCCCGAGAACTCTGAGCTCTGACCCAACAAAGCAGCTCCAGGGCTGGTGCCAGTCATGTAGTGCTGGACCCACTCCCAAATGTGTGAGGAGTTACTTTCTTCACTGCACTACGTTTGGTCCCTCCTCAGCATGCTGGTATGAAAATGGTCACTTGCACAAACACACCATATTTATCTTCCTTGCTGCCACCAACTCTTTCACCCTCTGCAAATATGATTACTATGTCCCCTGCCCTGACATCTCCACTCTGGTCTTCCTCTGGGGCTTTTGCTACGGTTTGCAATCAAAACAAATCCCAAGAATTGGTCATCCAGCTGGGGAGAAATGAAATGTTGTGATGGCTTGAAGGCTTAGGAGAGGGAAAGGGTCAAGTGGGATTACCCTTCTCATATAGCTCACAGGTTTTCTATGAGGAGCATCCCCCTCCAGCTATCAGTAAGGCAAGTTGGAGGGGACTTTGAGCAACCTGGTCTAGTGGAAGGTGCCTCTTCCCATGCAGGCACATTGGAAATATGTGAACTTGAAGGTCTGTTCCAATCCAAAGCACTCTGTGATTTTAGGGTTCCAGAATTTACAGAGATCACAAAGATAATTTAGTCTCAAGCTAGCACCTCCAACCTCCTCCCTCTGTCTCTACCACTGGTCTCCACCTCAGTGTAGCTTATTCACAAAAGCAAGCTGATCTTTCTAACACCTAATACCAGTATAACTTAAATAGGGGAGGTGAAATGTACCCTTCTGCAGACTCAGGGTGCAGGTTGTAAAGACCATAGTCTGAACAACTCTATAATGTAAGCAGATACCACTGTCTCTGGTTTACCTTTGAAAAAACAGAGGTGCAAAGGCATTTCCCCAACATGTGCACTGGGGTGAATGCAAGAGATGGAATCTACATCTTTTCTTTCAGGATCCTGTGCTTGAAAGTAGCATATTAGCCTACTAACAGATAAACTGATCTTAAAAATGAACAAACAACAACAAAAAAAAAACAATTAAAAAAAAAACACAAAAAAAGATCAATAACCCAAACCCTTCATCTTATTACATCCTTGCATCTCAGCACTGAGATTACAGCATATGAAGACAAAATTATCACCATCTGTTATTCCATTTTCAAATGGTCCTCCATATTATTGTCAAAGAGAATCTATTACTTACAGGAAAAAAAAAAAAAAAAGTGGATAAGATTTTTTTAAGTTAAATGGATTTTTTTCTATCGTTTTCCCCCATTAAGTTCTGCCATGAAATTCTAGATAGCTGCAGCAAAGCCACTGCTATTGATACAAATGGAAGTTGCCAGTGTGTAGATAAAGTTCATTTGGGCTCTGAAGCAAATGATCTGCCCAACATAGAGAAGCATATCTAATAAAGCACTGTTATGATTTGTATTTAACACTCCAGAATAGCCCATCAGGCATCCTGTAGCAAAGAGAAAGGGGAATAAAAACTGACATGACAGCTGAAGACTGTTTTTTCCTGAGGCAGGCGTGAATGTATTAAAGCACATCAGTCAGGGGCTACTAACTGGCCAGATCTGCACTCATAATGTTTACATCAATATCACTGAAGGAATCTCCCAGCTCAGCTTAGTCCTTTAACAGACCTGGTATGTGCAGTTTTTGTTTACCTACAAACTTTCTGGTGAGGATTATGCTGTGAAGTGGTTTTGTTTGCGTGATTCGGTTTTACAATTCACTGCTGGTCTCTGTTTCAATACTACACATAGCAAAACTTCTCTGCAGTCTGGCATGACCACATTTCTCAGCTTTTCTCTTCCAGCAGCAGTTTTGAAATCAGGTAGTTCATGGTTATGCCTGATTTTCCCAGTTTATTTTGCAGCTCGCAGAGCTGCAGCTTGGCCCTACTCAGAGAGAAACTCATGCTTTGGACCAGGAGTTTGCACTAGCATTCATCCATCTCCATTAACAAGGATCCCTGGAGGAGAAAAGCAGCAATGTTAAGCTACAAGACCTTATCCAAAACCACCTTCATGAACCAGTTTCTCCGCAGATGAAACATCTCTGACATGGGAGGAATTGCACGTGTTCAAAACTGGACCGATGCAGCTGGGTACCCATTGCCCAGCAACCCAGCTGCCCTGGCACAGGCACCTTTGAATGGCCACACAGGGGATGGCAGATCACAGTGCTGCAACTTACAGTAATAGGAGAAAACAACAGATCAAAGGTGGTCTCTTAATCTGTTTTGATATGTGCTTCTCTCTCTCCAGTTCATGAGTCCTACTTTCATCTGTATGGCCGGAGGGGACTGTCCAGCATTCGTGTTTTTATCATCTAGCAGGCTTAGTCTCCAGCCTGAGTTTAGTCCAACACACATTTTACCATCTGCTCTATTTCCTATGTGCCTATGAGATCATTTTTCTACACGTAAAATTATAAAGTGAAGATTCATATGTGTTTGAACAGCTTATTTCTATTATTATTTGTTAAACACGGAGAATTTCCTTGGCACTGTACAGGGCCCATAATGAAGACATATCAAGCCCTGAAGCTGTGCTTCATGTGGAATACACCCAAAATGGCTATTCTGGCTGAAAGAGCAGTGTTAGGAATTTCAAACCACTTCCCTTTCTTGGAGTTCTGAGCAGATTCATGACATTTCTGGCAATGCAGCTTAAAGAACCATTCAAAGAAATTTGTGCTGCAGTCATCAGAAAAGCTTTCTTTTTTGCCCATGCAAAACCTGATTTTCAGTGCAAAATATACATTTCAGAAAGTTTAAGATTGTCTGTACAGATTTTGGAATGTGATTTCAGAAAAGTAGTAATGAGAAAAATATCATTCTTTTTTTAATTGATAGTTATAATAATGATGGTTGTTCATGAAGAATATCACTTCTCAATGAAACTTTTAAAACTCTTTTTTTCCATTTCTATTTTCTTCTGTTATTCCCCTGAGCCCGCATGTCCCACATTAATTACAGCAGTTCTTGGTGAAAGCCGAAACATAACATGGCTGAACTGGAGCTCCTTGTCCTTTTTCCCCTCTCTTCCTTTCTTAGTTTCCATTCTTTGTCTCTAGTCCCTTGTCTCTTCTCAGGACAAGAGGAGATGGTGACTGGGGGCTGCCCATGCCATGCATGCCCTCTCTCACAGTCCCCCCCTAAATGCAAAGGAGGATTTGTCTCACCTCCCTTGATGCATCTCAAATCCAGATGTCTCTAGCTGTGCTATGTGTCTGAAGGTCCCCTCAGAATCAATAGGAAGAAACAGGCATGTGTACAGGGTAATTCACCTCATCCTAGGTAGGTTAGTGCCCAAAATAGGTCAGATGAATCATGCCTTCAAAGTGCCACACTCTTCTGACCACAAAGAAAACCTAGATGGCTTTTTCACGCTAGCTGAGACGTAGCCTGTCCTCAGCATCTTTCCTTTGTACCTTTGTTTTGCCTGTTCCCCTGTTGCTTACAGTGCATGTTATCCTCCGGAGTGATCTTTATTCTAGCTTCCCTTCTCATATGAGTGGCAGTGCCCAAAGAAATGGTATCTTTCCCCTTGCTGCTACTCTGAAGCAGTTTCCCAGCCTGGGCTTTCTTCTGAGATATCTCACTGCTGAGGTATTTCATGGAGTACCTTTCACAAAGCACTTGTGAGATCTCCTAGCTTATCTTTCACATGTTTTCTCAAAACTCACCTCTGTCAGGATGCATACGCTCTAACTTGCCTATTGCTAATAGCTAAGTGAGTGGTCTGTTGGGAACCATTAGAATTAATACTCTTGTACATTAACACCCCCCAAAAAAAACCATCCCATAAACAAAAACAACCTTTAGGAGTGAAACCTGCCATTATCCTATCACAAATACCCTAGTGCTTTATGGACTAAAGCCCCTCAAGTCCACAGGGTGGGTTTGGACAAGGGTTTAAAATAGCTTTCTGAGACTGTATGAATGGCAGCATAAATTACAGTGCAGAAATAGATCACCAACCTAAGTGGCATTGTTTCTTTAAACAGCTCTTAGAGGCACCAATGCTCTTCTACAGATTTAAAGGAATCTTTTCTTTTTACTCCTCCACCTTCTTCATTTTAAGCAGGCAGCACTGAATGGAATAGCACATTATGAAATGCCACTGCCTCCTTATCAGGTTACAGCACTAGAGAAAAGAAAATATTAAAATCCCAGTGAAAATCATTCCTGTTTCCAGTCTCACCCTGCCTTGGACTTCCCCCTAATAGCTGAAAGAGAGTAAGGTCTTAAATAACTTGCTGAAAAAATCACTGTACAATAGGACCAATTGGTAACATTGCAAGAAGATGTCCAGCTTTCTTTTTTCTTCAGGTTCATAGAGGGTCTGACTAAAACACAACTATTCTCTTAGCCTGTAAATAAATGCAATGCCTGACAGAGCTGCAGGAGCCCCCAGTGCAGGGCAGAGGCTTGTAAAAGGGTGATTTCTGGAATCAGCTCTTCCTACATAGGCACGGTGGATGCAGGCAACTACCTGTTTTGGCAGGAGGAAGGCTTAATAATCCGAAGTGTTGAGTGCCCATACATCTTGCAGAAATCCATGGGAGCTGGGAAAGATCTTTGCCTTTGGGAGTCAGCTCATTAGCAGCACGCTGTGCTGCAAGAAGCTGAGAGCTCACAGAGAAGTTGCTAAGTGTTTTCCATCTTTCCATCTCTCACAAAAAGGCAAAAAATAGAGGTCCAGTATGATGACTGTCATCCTATTGCTGCAATACCCAGGCATCCTAGGTGGCATCAGGACATGGCTGTAGCAGTTTGTAGGGGTTCTGGATCAGAGTGAGCATGCAAGGGTAAGCATGCAGCTGAAATAGGGCTGGAAGATTAAGAAAAGAGGCAGGACAGTGAGGGCACAAAGATCTGTACTGCCTTTGCAGTCTAACATTGTGCAGACTAGAGAGAGAATATGCCCCAAAAGAAAAAAGCTAACTCCATTTTGTGTGCAAAAGGAGGGAGCAAGTGATTATAGGTGAGGGATTAAACTGCCTGCATACCAGAATAAAAAATACCTGTAAAACTCACACGGAAAATCCCTTAACATCAGCAGGTCTTTCGCAGTACAACCTGGCTTAAAGTGCTAAAAAAATTCCACAGCATTTGTTTCCAAGTGCACTTGTGCTGGAGTTTGGAAGCCAGGGCCAGTTCCATGAGAGGAGTAACCAGCACAAGCCAAGGACCAGAATCCATTCCTTTTATTTGTAGCTGACTTTGAAAGTCTCCCTGCCACCTGAGTGATAACAAATCATCTGATTTCACTTAGATATTTGTAGGAAACATATCCAGGTCAGAGCAAGTTGTTTCTGGGGTATTTTTCTTTTGAGAAGGTGAAAGAGGCACCTCCAGAGGGAAAGCCACCACACCCTAAGATAAACTCAACCAAATGGTCCATTCTTTCCATTGATGGTGAGGGGAACCTCAGACTCTGGCATTTGATGAATGGTCAGGTGAATCCCATTCATAGTATCCAAGCCTTCTACACCTTCCCAACACCACTGCTGAACCTATAAACTGTAGTCACCATTGTGCTTTGGAAACCACAACAGATACGATTCCCAACATCAGCATCTTCCATACATAACCAGTCACCCATGACTATGTTCAGGTCCATTTCAGGACCAAAAACTTACTTCTACCTCAGCTTTGGAGGTCTGAAACCTCTTCACATGGCTATCCTCATGCATGTGCTGCTCTAGGTGAAGAGGTTCAGCCCTGGCATTAAAGCAGAATGGTGTTCTTATGAGATGCTGCCTTCAGCCTGCTCTTTCTTCTCTTCTCCAGTCAGCCTGATGCTTCCTGCAGAGACAGCAGCCGTGGAAATGACTTTTTGTGTTCTGCCTAGCAGGGCTGACGTGTTCTCAGTTCCTCGCCACAGCTTAAAATGTGACCTTATAAATTAATTGCTAATACTTGCAATACCTGAGACTTCAAGCTGCTCTTGCTGGTGTCTCATGAAGCTGCAAGGTGATAACAGTCAGTGCTAATTGTGAAATACACCCTGACTCAACAGGTGTGGAACCAATGAGTACTTGTGAGATGCTTTTGACTGAGGTTTTCTGATTTGTGTGTTGGTTTGGGATCATTGTTTCAGTGCTTTTTCCTCAAGCATAAATATGGTGCGGGAAGTCTCCTAATGGACCCCTGTAAACAGCCTAACTCTGTGGCGTGGGAGCATCTGGTAAACACTCTTACAAGCTGTAATATCCAAATTACAAACCTCGATACACCTCATGCCCCATTACCACTACTGTCAGCATTCTCCCTGTGCTTTCAGACCAGGGGGAGAGGGATACTGAGGAGCCAGGAAGAGAGGCTACAGCCCTGCACCTGGGTACACTCAGGGGTGGAGACCAGGGCTGGGAGGTGACCTGCAGATGGTGGGATTTCCCAAACCTGTGCAGAGGTTAAATCCAGCACTAGGCATTTAAAGTGAGAAGGAGACATGCAGAGCCAGGGAGAGATGCTGGTGCAGTAAGCTGCAAGAATAGGTCGAGCTGTCAGCTGTTATTAACTTTAGCAAAAAACATATCTTCCAGTTCAGCCTCAATCAATTCATACGGTGTTTGTTTGAGAGCCTTCTTATTACATTGTGGAATTACTGGCTCTATCTCCAGCCTGGCTAACCTGCATGTCTCTCCTCCTCTACCATTTAAATGTCAGTTGTATTTTTGTGGTTGACTGGTTAGTGAAAGGATGAATGAATAAGTGTTTGTGCCAGCTGATCTACATGAAGATGCCTCATTAAGTAGAAGTGGACAGGGGATGATATGTTTTGATGTCTTGTCTTGATTTTGGACATGTATTTTCTACTAAAGAAGTGGTAAGAAACATGAGAAGCTAGGTTTCATAGAATCATAGAATGGTTTGGGTTGGAAGAGACCTTACAGATCATCTAGTTCCAATCCCCCTGCATGGGTAAGGACACCTCCACTGGGTTGCCTAGGGCCCATCCAACCTGGCCTTGAACACTTTCAGAGAAGAGGCAGCCACAAGGTCAGGTTTGATCCTGTTCTCCCTATTTTGAGCCACTTGTATGAAGTACATCAAGAAAGAAGCACATCCAGAAACGATGTTTTCTAAAAAAAAAAAAAAAAAAGGGGGGGGGGGAGGCCAAATTCCTTTATTTAAGGTGACTATCACAGTGCAACCAAAACATTCCACTCCTTTAATGAGTGGCATTATCTTGCAGGTATAAAATCTAGTTGCTACTTCAAGAGCAGGAGGATCCTAGAACACAGATGTATTTGAGTCTAGCAGTAACTAATATACCAAGGCCAGACACCAGGGAATAGACCCTCTTTACCATTGCAGTGCCCTGCTCCTCCTCATTTGACTGCTGCCTAGTGAATTTTCAACCCTCAGCCAAGAAATCAGGCTTCCCACACACAAAGCCTGAGGGGAGCTGGGCATCCTGGATACATTCCCAGCCATTCCTAGGACTAGGAAGGAGCAGAGGTCCTGGATCCCAGCAATAGCAGTCTGTTCCCAGCTCTGCTTTGGTGTCTCCAAGCCAAATCTGTTACCAGGGGGAATAGGAGAGAGCAATGGGGCTCCAAGCCAGCCCCTGGGAGCCCAGGTTCAGGTCCTGACTCAGAAAGATGGATGCAGCCATCAAAACCAGCCAGACTGCAGCTGGTGAGACTGAAACTCCAAGGCAAGTCTAAGATAAGATTTTCCTTTGCTTGGGACCTGACATGGGTGTGGGGGAAGCCCAGGCTCAAATCTCTGTGCTGTCTGAATCAGAGCAGAGGCTTGACATGGCTCTGAAGTCTCCATCAGTCATTTCACAGCCTCGTGTTGTGGTGGAAGAGAATGGCTCCAAATCTCTTGTGTTGGAGCTGTTTGATTTTATAAACAAATGCTTACATTTTCCTTCGATCAAAGAGGAAGACTGATCAAACATTTATGGGAAACAGATTAAAAAAAAAAAGGTTGGTTTAAACTGTGGGAATATGGATCCAGATGAGTATTTTGGCCTAATCTTATACTGTACAAATTTCCATCAATAACCTGTACTTTTTCTTGCCAGCCACAGAAAGAAAACCTGGGTCTGCAGTCCAGACAGCTCTCATCACAAATTTTGGCCAGAATTCAGCTGATAACAAATGAATGATCAGAATTTGGATGGACAGTCATCTGGATCCACAGGTCAGCATAGGCTGTAGTCTGCAATTCCTACTTGAAATCATGTAGAAAGGAGAATTCAACACTGGTCAGCCAACACCAATAGGATTACTTGAGGTACCCAGCTGCTCTGGACAGACAGATGGAGGGGGTAACACTTGTACACACACAGAAAACGTGGACTGGCACTCATTTGTCCCAAAAATATAAATAGCATCAGAAATTTAGAGGAATTTCAGAAACAGCTGTCTCCATAGCAGCCAAGTGCCAGTTCCACTGAGAGGACTCCTTCCTCTTCTCCCATTGTCATGGGATGTCTGTCTCAAGCCTCCTCTGAAAACAGGCCCAAGTAAATGGCTTTTGCAGCCCATGCAAATGACTGCATTTCGCTTCTTTCAGACCAAGAAATGGAAAAAGTTTGCAGGGTCTGGAACTTCCCACAAAAGGAAAGTAAGATATCTCCAGCACTGTTGAAAAAATAAATCCCCACTGTCATCCAGGCAAAAGACAAGTTGACTTGCATGAGAAGGAATGGGAAAAGCCTTCAGGAAATAGCTAATGGTTTCCAAGTCTTTCCCTTGTACATTTTCACAGACTCTGGCATTCTTCAAGGGAAAAAAATGTCCTTTTTGAATATGCCTGACTCTGGGCTCTGTTTTTACAAACATTGATTCAGACAGGTATTTTGTTGTTATTTATTCTCAACTAACGACTGAACTGGAAGAGCTCTGAAGAAAGGATATCCCAAAAGTTCAGTGTCCACGGGTGTTCCTGTTCCCTGCCCATGTTCTTCCTGCCTTTGGTTAATGGTGAATTGTCACAAAACCTCCATTTTGACTTAGCTGGGGTAAAATCAAGACCAAAACTGTGCAGCCTCTGCATTTCTTTCTGTGTGCTCTGAGGAGAGGTGCATGAGTTTGCTCCTCCCTATGTGGTACTGAAACAGATTTGCACAGAATTTCTTAGCTCTACATCTCTGGAAAGTATGGCTACTAATGTTTATATAGACACACACCTGTATTTGTACATACCTGTGGCTTCATAGTACACCAAAGATGCCCTTGCACATTTTCTGACACGTCAGCCTTCCCGCACAGAAGAGCCTGCACCATCCCCTTATATTCTTGCATTCCTAATTCTAAGCACTGTCCAGGAGGGCAATAATTCATGCAGGCTCCACCACTCCCTGGACCAATCCAGCAGTTTTGCAGAATAGACCATCACGTTCTGATGTCCAAATCAGTCCGAGGCTTTGTTTAATTTCCCAGTCTGGGGACAGCCTGTGAGATCCAAGTCACAGTCGACTCCTAATTGAATTGAATCCAAAGCTCAGTACAGCTGAAGGAGCCAAGAAAACTTCCCTCAGGAGATTGGTGCCATTCTCTAGAGTGGAAAATGTGGGTCCTCATATTTTCAGATGCTCGGGCTCGGCGCAGCCAGCAGCAGAGCCTTACAGCAGATGCAGTTTTCACACGTGCAGCTCAACATGTGGCTGCACATGCTTGTAGCTAAAAATGTTCTTTCTCCATAATGTAACTGGAATCAATAACCAATCAAGCCAGTATGTGCTTCTGTGGAACAGCTTAAAATAGGGTTTCTTTTTTTTTCCTTCTTAGCAACTGCTCGCAGTGAGCGCAACCTTTCATTTCTTCCACAGAGCTGAAAAGAGCTCTGTGATCACATCATTGCAGCACAAGGCAGTCACAAGTATTCCACCTCTTATAAAATCAGAGAAGTACAGGGAACTGAAAGGCAGCAAACCACTCTATAATATAGAAGAAAACACCGACCTCCCTTGTGCCAACAGATCAGCAGAAGAATTACCAAGCTGAGCAGTCCAGAAGTAAGGCACGTGTTTAAGTAAGAAGTAAGGTTGCTTGTGTAATATTACTTCACTCCCCCACCTCCCTCTGTGCATATGCATCCTGAAACAGCCCTTAATTACAAGAACTTCATACTATTTTTTACTGCTGTACCTCTCTCTCCCCCTATTCCCAGCAACTGATTAATAAACAGCTATGCAATATCTTGTTTTCTTCTCCAGCACATGGTCTCATGCTTCATTTTTATTGCTCAAACCCTGATCTGGAGTCAGAAGTCTCCATGGATCACGTAGGGGTGGATTTTTTTTCTAGACATTTATCACTTGGCTAAATTTGGGTAGGTTTTCCAAAGGAGGCAAAGAGGTTGAGCGTGCAACACAAGTTCACCACCCTCAGTTCCCTGCTCCAGATTGTAATGACACAAGCAGTCCTCAGGAAAAAAAACAGCAGCAGTTTTCCCTGAGGACAACACGACTTATTTTTCTTCTGAGACATGTAAGATGAACCCAAGGAAGTCTCCTGGGAGGATCTGACCCTGATGGGTCGGGGAGGAATGCTGGATCTGAAGTAATATCTTGTGGCTTGCTCCCTGCTGTGGCTCCATGTGCCATCAGATGGTAAAATCATGTCCAGCTCCTGTTGGGTGAAGTGATACTGCTGTGCTCATGGATGTTCTTAGAAAAGTTCTTCACAGACCTGCCTGCAGATGCAATTTGTAACACTCTCAGTAGAGGAGGCAGTGAAAGAGCAGGTAAAATGTGCATTGCAATTAAAAAAAAAAAATGTGTAACAGTACTGGTTATTTTTAAAACTACTCGGAAAAAAAGTTGCTTTCATTTTAAGTCAGGAGCAAGAGCCTGCTTATAACTAGTGCCCTAGCATTAAACCTTTGCTTTATCATGGAAACACAGAATTGTTGGGATTGGAAGGGACCTGAAAGATCACCTTGTTCCAAACCCCTTTCATGGGCAGGGACACCTCCCACCAGACCAGGTTGCTCAAAGCCCCATCCAACCTGGCCTTGAACTATTCCAGAGAGGGAGCATCACATATCAATGTGTGAAACATCAACATATGATAGCATTATTTGTGAAAGGGAAAAAAAGATAAAACCATCCACACCGATTGGATGGCCCATCAAATAACCACTTAATGGATGAAGATAAATGGAAATGCCATCTGCATTTCCAGCATTCCCCAACTGATCAGCCCACTGGGAAATAAAAAGGGAGGAGGTTTCAGTATTCCCTCTGTGTCTGCAAATTACTACTACACACCAAATTTTGCATGAGATCAATACTCCTTTAACAATTCTGCCACAGATGCCAGAGCTCATTAGTAGGATGTGAATAATTATGGAGGTTGGAAATCCTATTTTATTTGTCTGTCTGAAGGATTTTGGTTTCTTATCGGCTTAGCTGAGGATTTCATGACCAGATTTTGCAGTCTATTGTGAGCTCTTACTCAGGTAAAATTTCCTTATCTAAAAGGGGAGTTTTGCCTGAGCTGATTCAATAGGAGCCTCAAAGTCCTTTCTTCATTAGTTATTACCATACCACATTGAATAAAATACACAGGAGAGCAAAACATCCTGACCAGACCTACTGTAGTCAACATTCTGATGTGAGATCTGCTTATTCTGATCATCCAGAATTCCTTCTTATCCTCAAAAGTCCTCTCTCCCTGAAGAGAACAGAAACAAAACACAGTTGCACTGAAAAATGAAAATTGGAAGTGAAAACAAACTCTACTTGTGCATTCTTACCATGGTATTTGAACTATTTTTTGGTGGTTATACAGATTTCTCCCTTCTGCCCCTTGCAAATGCAGATTTCACAAAAATTGTGTCATTCTGACTTGCACCCTTGGTTCAGCTTCAAGAGAAAATACATTTCAGAAGCCAGTACAGTCCCAGAAGGGCTGTGAATAGGATTTTTCTCAGACCTGGTAGTAAAACATGATACTTCCCCCTTCACTACATTGCTCATCTGCCCTTCAGCAGTTGGGTTTTAAATGAGCTTTGGGAGGAATTTATTAGCCATTCAAGCTGATAGCCATTAGACTAATGAGTCAGTGCTAATCAGTTCACTTGGGACAGGACCTTGCTGGATGCTGAGTTTACTGCAGCTTGACCCAAGCCACCAAGACACTGGGACCTTTGACAAAACAGCCCAGGTCCATAATTCTTCTTTCACACCAAAGCATTCCAGCTGAAGCAAAGCTCCTGGGGAGCAAAGCCTGGCAGAGAAGAGCTGCTGCAATACCCTGCTGTCACCAATTCAGCCAAGGAACCCACACAGGGCTGCTGCTGCTCCTTGGTTAACCTCTTTGAGAGATGTTTAATCCTACTGCAGTGTTCCCAAACATGACAGATTGCAGCAGAGGTGACAGGAGGATATTATTGCAATGCACTCTCATTTTGCAATGGTCTGGGGCATTCTTTCTTGTGGCTGCCCGTGCCACTCCTGGAGGAAGGGCCATTCCCCATTCCTGGATTTTTTGGAGTCTTTATCCATTTATGGGAGTTTTGCACAGTGGTGTGGGGCTTCTTTTTCCATATTTGCAATGTTTTTCTGTCATTGTAAATAACTGAGATTTCCAGACTCTTCCCTGCAAAAGCAGAGCAGAGAGGCTTTGGAGGAATCTGATGGTAAAATTGCCCACCACTGGTTTCTCCAGAAATTCACACTGGCCATATGCACTCATTTCTGGTCTATAAAGAGATTTAATATGAATGCTGGGGTTGTGTGAGATAATCTGTTCACAAGAAAATCAGATTGATCTAGTTTCATAGCTATTAGTAAAATGTTTAAATAAAGTAAAATAGTACAGTGATTTCATGGAGAATCCTCTGGTAAATCCATCTGTCCACACAACCAGAATGATCCAAAATGTTCATTTTAAGACAGTAAGCTGTGCAAAACTCTCAGTAAAACAAACACACACATTTGCTTTATGTGAATGGGATGTTTTAATCACAAAGGCCAGCAAACAATCTGGAAATATAACTACTTGGTGATTTGCTGCTTTGAATTAAAAGGAATGAGGAAGGATAGAAAATAAAGAGTAGATTTTCAAAGACGTATTGGCATTATTTGTGACTTGGGAAATTTTCATCTTGTTGCATTTTAAAATGTTTTTGAATCCTGGGATAGCCTCTGCAAGTCCTTTGACTTAAAGTCTCTTCAGAATCCAAATTTCAGTTTCCCAGTTTCATAAATTTATTATTTCTTTTTAAATTGGATAGGGAGTTTTCGTACGCTTCCAAGGAATTTAAGAGCACAAGTTCTAGGGAAAATCGAGAGGCTGTTAACCTAAAAACCTGATATTTTGAAAAGCTCCTTCCCAGCTAATCAATTTCACATGCTAAGGGGTTTTGCTCACAACACTACAAATCTGTTCTTCAGAGACTTCAAAACCCTCAAGAGGATTTTGTTTGATAATAGACTTTTCAAATAGTTTGTATCAACTTGTCTGAAGTCTTGAAGAAGTGTGCATTAGCAAGTCCTGCAGGTGAAGAAGTGTTTTGGCACAAATACTCCTGTCTCTGAGGCTGGGGTGCAAATCATTTCTTTTTAGTCATCTAAAAGTTAGGTCAGCAGCCTCAGCTGAGCACCAGGGCTCCTTCATCTAGCCTCACTTTTGAGAAATGGGCACCTATGGATTTGTCTCAGCTGCTGCAGACATGGAGCTCAGGATGGGATCTGTGTCTTTTCGATGATTCCTACCTACCTCTTTTTCTCTGCTGACTATAGGAAGAGCTCAGCTGACTAATTTAGCTTTACCAGGTGGCCAGCGTTCAAGTAGATGGAGCTCATCACGAACATACTCTGATATGTTTTTTGTAAGGCATGAAGCACAATGCTGTGACTTTGCATCACTGAGGTTTCCAGATGTATGGGAAGTTCCCAGAAGTGCCTCCCAGGAGCAACACATGAAGTCTGTGACTGCTGTTGAATTTGTTGTCCACTCTGCAGAGCTGGTATCACCAACCATCCTCTCAAGAAAGCTCAAAGGAATATTTTTTTTTTCATCATATAGGCTGGCTTAGGAAGAAACTTGTCTGAACCAAAATCTGAGGGTACAGACAACATCTGCAGAGAGGCGAAGGTCAGGTAATGAGTCTGGAACAAATTGCTCCATCAGGGAATGTGCTCACGTGAACACCAAATGTGCGTTTGAGAGCCTGAGAAACAGGCAGGTTCTGCATTGACAGGTGGGTATTTGAGTGTCTGATACATTCAGTCTGATTCAGCCAGGAGTAAATTTGTCATTGTTGGGGCAGTACTAAATCAATTGAAGGAGTTTTATCATATGTTCACAACAGATTTTATTTTCATCAATTGTAGTTTGGCTATGTTCATGCATTAGGTCAGGTTTTTTCTATTCAGACTATTTTAGCACCATCAAAAAAAAAAAAATTGGGAAAATCAATATAAAATCTGCATTTATATTTGTGCCTCTGCAGCACATTCAAATCTCATCAAAATCCTCAGTTGCCAAAACTGTGAAGAAAGATGTGTGACCTTCTGATGCATTTTGCTTGTTGTCTTAATTAAACTTTTCATGAATCATGCTTACAACACTCAACCTACCTTGTACCTACAACAAACAAAGGCATTCAGTCCCTCTTGTGCATGTCCAAATTCATCAGGGATTGCTGCCACCATTTTCATCACTTCCTCTATGTGGAAAACACAAAGGCCAAATTTAGAAATGGCTCACAAGTCTCTGGTCAGATTGCTTCCAAGAAGACTGATGGAATCTGCTTTCTTACTTAGATTAAACCTGTCGTCTCAAGTATTATCTGCCTGGAGACTTTCAGACCTGTTTCCATCCCCTAAGCTCTTAACTCCTGCTGTATTAGGACAAAAAGAAAAAAATTAACCTTTCTTGGGGGCTGAAAGACAAATACAAGTTCATGAATGACATTTAATATCACAGATACTATGCATGTGAAACCCAACAGGGCTTCTTTTGCCTACTTATATCTAAAAAAAAAAACAGATTAAAAATAGGCAAGATATGCTTATTATCACAATAAAATTAAGAGCTTGAAAGAATCACTGTCCTTCACATCATGCTTCAGTTTGTGCATCTTTCTTCCTTACTAGCTTTGAACTTAGGATTATTCACACCATTAAAACTGGGTCAAATAATCATATTTTATTTATAATAATAATAATATATTTAGTCAAAATCCTTTTTGAATTAGCAAACAAGCAATCAACACACGCTTCAGATGACAAGGACAACTACTTTATAAAGACAGATTTAGCACCAATATATATGAAGAAAACAAGTGGGGAAAAGTGCAAAAGGAACAGTCAAAAAATGTCAGGTGCTATAAAGAAGAAGGAACCAACAGTGGCTGGGGTTTTGCTGTGATTAGCAAAGCCCTGGAGATTCTCTTTCAGTGCAGAAGACACAAGGTAAAACCAGATGCTGTCCTGCAGGAAGTCAACTTCTGTGTCTGGGGAAGCACAAGGAGGGGATTCTAATTCATATTATTTTATTCTTATTTTTAAATCCTATTTTTAGGATCCCTAACTCTCCCTTATTTTAATGGCTGTTTTATTGATTTTAATTTTTTTCCTTTTTTTTCCCCCCTGAATTAATGTCTCTTCATCTTATTTTTAATTCCAGGTTCAGCCATTGCTCTGGAGGAAGGTTTGGTGGCAGTCATGATCAGAGGTCCCTCTCCAGTCACACAGACCAGCACATGCCTGACCAAGCCCAGATGCTTGCCAGGCTTAAATGAGGGCAAGGCGAGGGGCAGGGAGAGAACACCCTGCCCTCTTCGTCACCCTTGGAGGACCTTCCTTTAGTTTTGCTCCACCAGCTTCATCTTGCACAGACACGTGTTAAGTGCAGGGCTCAGAGCCAGGCTGAGCAGAGGAGGAGGATCTGTGGCCATCTCCAAGACATTTCTGCATCCAGCGGAAAAAGGACCCTCCCTCATTTCCTCCGGAGGCCTGGCACCAGTCATAAGTGAAGCCTCTCTCTTCACCAGATTTTTATGTCAGGCTGCAGGTCCTATTTTTGAACCGACGTGGTTCCCTCCCAGGGCTTAATCCACTTATGCTGTGAGAACCTTCATCCGCTTCCCGCAAGCACAGCCCCAGGCTGTGAGATCCTCCCTGCTGCACTCCCTGTCCTCCCCCCACCGCCCCTTCACCCCTCTCGGGAATGGGTATTTATAAAGGGGTGGATTAGGAACATTACCAGCCAGGTCACAGGGTGTCAAGCTGCTCTTCCAGGGCTTAAAATCTGAGGCTGGCTCAAGAGGGAGCACTCCCCATCCTCCTGACAGCCATTCGGATGACTGCTGCGTTGCACTCCCAATTTACTCTATTAACAACCCCAACACTTTGGGCTGGAGCATTTAGAGAAACCATTCCTGTAAACAAAGCAACCAGGAGGTGTAGAATTTATGTCTTGGTTTTGCTTTTGTTTTTTAGGTTTGTTTTTCACGTAAAAGAATAATAAGTCTATTTAAGGGACAAATGAATGAATGAATGAATAAAATCCATCACTGGTGCAAATCTCCCTTGCTCCTTTGCTTGCCAGTGAACACCAGGTGATCCACAACCACTACAGGCCCCGGTCCATAATCCCTTCAGAGCCATGCAGACCCTTGAGCAATTATTTCTGTTGTCATCTGATCAGTGGAGAGAAACAAGATGCCAGCAATGCTGGTGGCTCATATGCCACCTCTTGGGAAGTGGAGCCAAACACCCACAGCACCTCTGGGTTCCCCAGGATGGTGCCCTAATGCATGACACCACTCACAAGCCATTGGACACGGTCAAAAAGAAGTCAGACCAAACTCTGGCTGCAAAATGTGAGATGTGTTTGAGTTGGACTCATGTCTTGGAGGAAAAGCTCCACCTCAATGCAGGACTCTAACAGCTTGTAAATCAGCAGCAGCCATTCCCCTTTGGCATGTTGCAGGGATCGGTGTGAGGGCAAATCCCAACCGCTTCGTCATCCTGTTGAGCTCTAATCCCATCAGCATCTCCAGCCACTCCATCAATCGGATTAAAGTATGGCTGAAAATCATAATACAGCCAACTCGCCCGTGGGGAGTGAGCCCTGGGTGTGCAGACTCAGAGGTTGTCCCTCAGCCCTGTGCTGTGCTGCTTGCAAGTCCTCGGGGCTGTCAGATGGGGATGGGCAGAGCTGCAGACAGGACAGCCCATATTCAGCATCACCACGGGGAGGTAGGGGCTGCATCTACCTCTGCAGCACCCTCCCACCCCATCTGTGTTTATATTGGATGAAGTAACTATTGCACTGCTGTCAGAGCCTTTCATGTTTGTACCAAAATTTGGCCAGAAACATTCCAACAGAAAATATTTTCCATGAGAAAATGCTGCTTTAAGAGAAACGAACCCTCTTGGTGGAAACCTGTCAGCTCTGCTGTATCCTCTGGCACAAACCAGACATGTATGCATAAGGATCATGCCCTCATCCTGGCACCACTGGCAACAAAAATAAAGATCCATTCAAGGTCTCTCTCTTATTTTTTTCTGTCCTTTCTCCAACTGCAAACATAATTTCAGGTTTTTTAACTTTCTGTCCCATCTTGGAAAGCATTTGACTTCCTTCTGCCACCCTAAGAAAAGCACATGTGTGCCTGCCAGCTCATTTCAGGTCCAGATGGAAACACCTTCTCTACGTCAATGAGGCAGTGGATCAACAGGAGGCACATGGACATACACCAGCTTCACCAGCATGGCTCAGATGAGGACCAGTGGGTTGTATTCGGCCCTCAAGACAGCTTGAGGTGACCCATTGCCTGTGCCTGTCTGGTGCTTGGTGATGTACACCTCTTTATACCCATTCACATAAAACCATAGGTCCCTGGGCTGCCACATCTCCATAGTGCACAAACAAAGTGCTTACTACTTGTCCCAAGCCCCATCATCCCAGAACACCAATATAAACACACCTATTTTAAGTTTTCCTCAGTCTGCTGAGACCACCCTTAGTTTCTTTGCTCTCAAGAGGATGCCATATGAAAATGAAACAGCCTTGAGAAGCTCCAAGGATCTCCATGGCAAGATCTTATCTATTTTAAAAAGTTATCTTCACACTGCATCTTTTCTGAGACTACTCAGGGGCTAAGCAGGAGCTGACCTTCCCAGTATCCACAGGGCACAGCCTTGATTTTGCAGAAAAACAAATAAATGCAAGATGAGGTGATCTGAACCATTGCCTCTTCATGACTCAGTGAGGTTTTGAAGACCCTCACTCTGTTTATAGAAGCACAGTGTCCTGGCAATAGGAGAGGAATAGCTGGCTTAATTTTTTATATTTTTAGGTTGTTCTAAATTCAGCCTTCCTGCCTTTTCCATCACACTTTTCTCCAGAAATAGGTCTACACTTCCCGCTCATTTATGTGGGTTTTTTTTTCTTTTGTTTACTTCCCCAGAAAGTAGTTACTCACAGAAACCATAGGAAATAAGGCTGGGAGGCTTCTCAGCATGTCATCTGAACCATAGCCTTCTCCAAAAATGCCAAGACTATAATGTTATTAAATTATTGAAGTCTAGTGCCTTGAAAATTGGGTTGCGTGCACAGTATGTATAGTGATACCCTGGCCAACCTGGGAAAATCAGGCATATCCATCTTTTCCTATTTTATTTATGGCAGCATATAGAATGAAAGGTTGTGACTGAAAGAAGAGTTTTCCAGAGAGCTGTGAACAAGCCTGGAGAATTCACTTGCAGGGAAATTAATTCTATATGAATATATTCCAAAGGTTTATTCAGAAGTTATATTGAAGAGATGATCGAAGTGTGACATGGATAATGAGTCACTCTATCCAGATTCCAGATGTAATATTCTCTGTTACTCTTATTTTGTCTGAAGTTTTCCCACCCCTTCCCTTCCTCTCTCATTTAAGAGACCTTTCTCTGTGCAAAATTCTCCTTTGCAACTCCTACTTGTATATAGATGAGGTGACCCCAAATGTATAGCAGCAGGGTTTTGCATATCAGGGAAAACCAGCACAAATGTGTTTGATTTGTAACTTTACAAGGGCTTTCACATTGAGGTTTAAGTTTCTTTTATTAGGAGACTTAAGAGGAGGGCACCATTAACACATAACAAAGGAGGCAGCACTAAACTATTACTCTAACAGCAATGTTTTTTTTAAAAAAAAAAAAAACACTACTTAGGAGTTTATAAGGTTCTCTTGGAAGATTATTGCAGAAGCCACAAAATGGAACCAGAGGACAGAGTTTCTTAGCTGCATCGTGCCTTTCCACATGCTTTCGTCCCTGTACAGAGAGAAGTCTCTGGACTAAACAAAACTTTAGACTCTCTTAAGCAACTTCCTTGCTCTGGGGCAGGATCCTCTGGAAAGATTTAAGACCCCATCGTGCCATTTGAACAGCTCAGGAGAGACTTAGCAGTAAAATTGAAGGAATAATTTAGCAGCTGAAACAAGCACTTTTCCTTTCCCAACAGCTTTGTATCAAACAGGACTCTCTGTTCAGCCTGTTTTTCTTCTGTTTTACTTTTCATGTTTTATTTTTCTAGGTATTTTGAATGAAAAGTACCATGGCTCTGAAAATTCTCCAAGCAAAACATCATAGAGTTTCAACACAAGTTGTCTAAAGGTAATGCTGTGTCTTTCCTAACACTTTGCTACTTGCTCATTTTGGTCACATCTAGGAAAGAAATAGCATTTCAGAATTCTCCTGGTTGCCCCCCCAGGGCTTCCTTTAAGTGCAGTCTCCATCAGAAAAAGTGTTCCCAGCTCTGTTTATCCAGTTCAAGGTCCATACGCTCTTAGACTCTCATATGATAAAGACATCATTAAAAGCCATAAGTATGGATTGTTTCAACACATTTCCTTATAAAGCAACGACACAGTGTATCAGAAGCCTTTATTCTCTGCAAACCCCTCTTCGAGACACAGAGGAAGGAAAGGGCTGGCTGGTCTGGAAGAAGGAACCTGGCTGACCCTCCACTAGTTCCTACCAAAGCACATCTCTGTGCCCACACAGACAGAGCAGGGTCATCCTGACAGAGGCTTTCCTTCCTCTACACCACGGGCTGGACAAATCTGGCATTCCCCTCCAGCACCCCTCCCTGGTCAGGGTCCCGCTCCTGGGGAAGGGAACTGGAGATTGGAGGGTAGGGGTGAATGTCCATCAGGCAGCAGCTGCCTTTCTATTTCCCAAAGAGAGCCATTTCTCTGAGGCAGCATCCCAGTGAGCAAGCCAGTCTATCAAATTTACTTCTTCCTTAATCATCTGTATTTTCCCTTTTTATTTTTTTTTTTTTTTAGGAGTTGCCTTAGTGCCGCATGACTTAATCCACCCTTTTGCTACTCTAATAGCTTCCACTTCTCAGATCTCACCCCATGACCTCACTACTCCAGTGTTTCCTCTCTGCTTGATCTCTGCATGACACAGAAAACATCTCTTTCTCAGCCCCCAGCCACCCTTGTGTTGTCTCCCCACCACCCCAAGTCCCCAGACCAGTTTGGCAGAAATCTCAGAGCGCGCTCCTCACAGATGTGGGGCATTACGGACAAGGACCCTAATGCACATCTTCTGGCTGGAGAGAAAGCTGTCTGGAACATGAGATCATGTTTTCCTAAAATAACTAGGAATCAAGAGCTTAAACTCAACACCTGAGGCAAAGCTGTTAACGCTGTTCAGCCTCCAAAGCAATCCTGGCACGTGGCACGGCACAGCGCGGTGTGAGCCAGGAGCACCTTCCAAGGGTGACTAACACCCTGCTGCTAAAAACAGCTTCCAGGGGTTTTCCATGAGCAAATCTCACTACCACTCAAGTATTGACTTTTCACTTGCTAAATACAAGAACTTTGCTGTAAGGTCCACACCAGTGGATTATTTTTACCAGCGCATACCACAGCTGGTAAAGGAAACCTAGCTCTTTCATAAGTGATGGCAGCATCTGATCTTTGTTAACACCCCCCTCAAATGCCAAAAAATTGCCCTTCTGGTGGATGATGTGAGTGTGGAAACGAGGATGTGTGGTAGACACGGAAGAGAAGACTGGAATGGAAAGCATATTTGACGTATGGACATAAATATTTTAGGTTTAAAAAAAAAAAAAAAAAAAAAAGTATAGCAAATAACTTGTTACGGATGCTTGGAGAAGCATGATGTTACATCAGAATAGGTGGTATCAAAGAAAACACATAACGCTCAGAAACTTCACCAAAAAAACAAGCAAGTTTCTCCAGAGTTTCATTTCAGAAAGAAACTGCTATGAACAGTCGTCAGTCCTTCAGAGTTACTCAGGTCTCTGCCCAGGCAGATGTCCAGGGCCTTGCTGGTCCTCTTTTCTCCATCCACTGGGCTTCTGTGTCCTTTCCATGCTTCTTCTTCCATGTAAATAAAAGCCACATCTCCAAGAAAACTGAATGAACGCACGGCTCAGCTCATTGTGGAGAGGAACCTGGTTATGAAGTGTGACTTTCTGAACCTGTTCAATTAGCATCTTTTCTAAGCAGACCCCAGAGCCATATTTTCCTGAATATCTGAGGTCTACAGACGAGCAGTTGGACTGTGTAATCCACCATCTGAAACATGATATGTTGTTTGCCAGCTCTGACTGTCCCTGACAGTTTGATTCACCTTATAAATCATTTGGGCTTCCAAATGACATATAGATTGATTTTATTTTACTTGTTTTATTTTAAGAGAAAGTAACCCAGAGGTGGATGTTTTGAATTGCCTTCCCAGTACTGCTCCTAGGAACATATACCATCCTTGCATAAATGTTAATGAAAAGTAAAAAGAGGGATGTGCATTTGCAATGGAAATGAGACTACCGTGAGAGGGTGCCAAAATATCTATGAATAAATTTCCCCGATAGCAATGTTATACCAGCAGCTGAATCTTGTGGGAAATGCATATACAATTCTCCTTCTACTTTAGGGGATCCACCTTTCCACTTTAGAACTTCCTATCATAACCTTTTTTCAGTATCTAAGCATTATTGAAGCCAATGTGAGCACTATGGCAAGGACCATGGACCTTCTCATAAGAAGTTTCATTTAATTCATGCTCCTGTGAAGGTTATGAAGAGTGGTAAAAGGTGTGCCATTTGGCAGTGCAAGGGGAGTGCATTGGCATGGAGCAGCTCACTGTGGCCCAGGTCCTTGCAAAAGTGGCCAGGTTTTGAAGACACAGAGTATCTCCATCCTTAGGACTCTGCAGAAGTTCAGCGTGAAAATGATGGGTGCCACTGGGTGGCCCTGTACAGGTTTGAGAAGAGAGATAATACAAATTTTCAAAAATGGTTTGGACACCAGAGAAGGGTCAAACAGCTCAGTGTAGCAAAGAGGCAAGGTTTCAACAGCTTGAAACAATTAATTCTAGTCTTCCCAAGAGATGCAGGACTGCCTTCAACTTACTTCTAACTAATTCACAAATTAGCCTGCTGGCTCATAAAGAGCATCATGCACTAATTAAGCCCAGCTGCTTTATGGGAAGAGCTGCAACGAGATCTGTGGATTTCTGGTACCAAAAGGAAACGTCCTATCTGCACGTTATTCAACCAGCACTCATTGCCCCTGGATGTTGTTAAAGCTGAGAATGTGTTCAGCCACAAAGAATTAAGCATTTATATTAGATCCTGAGGATATCCAAAGTTATAATCAATCAGAGAAAGAGAGAGTGCCATTAATGACAGTGGCCACCTAGGATTTGCATCTCGTGTTGCTGGAGAGCCAAGGTTGAAGCCTTTCCCACAGCTGGAGCAGTTATCAGATGCTCTCCCATGTGGTTTCTCTGGTTTCTAATGAGGTGCAAGCTCAGCCTGAGTAGGCACCATTACCTGTCTCTCCTCACTGGGTGCAGTTTATATTCATGAAACCTGTAGGAGCTCAACTGTTCCTGAGACCTCCATCTCTCTGCTCCACATGGCAGAGTTCAGACATGTTTGGAGGTTGCTGGAGGCAGGAGATCAGGGAGGGAGAGAGGGAGGGAGTCAGAGATTTATACAGCCAGGCAGAGCACTGGTTGCATAAGCCCCAAGTCTGTGGGAAATCAGTCTAAAACCTTTTCAGAAGCAATATAAACATGTAGCCTTTTAGGACTAAAGTCGTTTATGCAGAAATTTCCCCTATGGTCAGACTATTTCGTAATTAGCCACACTGGGATGTCTTGTATTTTGCTTTGAAGCATCTGGTTCTCTGCATGTCACCATTAGTTTGATCTAGCAGTTCCTCTCCTTATATAATAGCAAACCGTTTCGTAGCTATTTCACACAAAATCTCTCTATTTTTGCCCACTAAATGACCTGGAACTAGAACACAAACGTTCTGTTTGCACAGTTTTACATAACATTTGCCATAGTTTTCACACAATACTATTAAAGACTAATTTGTTGCTGTTCCTAAGCTGATGGAAAGCAGTTCTTTTGGTAGCTCGATTGCGTCAGTGTTCTTTGAAAATGTAAATAAAGATACTGAGATAAGACCTGTCCAACTACAGAGCCCTTCTTCTCTTCATGTTTACCAGATACTTCAAGCTAAATAAAATTACTGTTTGCATTTGATCTGCCTAAGAATACACTCAAAAAATTGATAATCCCATTTTCTTGGATATCACAACCCCTCCTCAACATGTTACAGTCCCCAGAAGCATCTAAGAGGATCTACACCAACATTTTTCAAAAAAAGGCATTCTGAAAAATGATTTGGTGTAGAAAATACTATTTTGAAAAGAAACATAACTTCTGAGGAATGGGATTTTCGAGGAGATTTAAGACCTTCAGCATTTAATGGTTAGTTTGGAGAAAAGGAGCTTCTACTTAGCAGACCCTTTGAAAGTGTCACCTTACTGGCTCCTATCGATCTTGATGGAAATTCATTACCTGTTGGCACCTGACAATCTCACTGAGCACTCACCATCATCTTCATTGGTACAAAACACCTTTGCAGTGTGATTTAAAGATGATTTTCTAAACTGTCTTCAAATATTTCTTTCCAGGGAAGGAACAGAAATATTTTCTCTGCCTGGTTCCTTTTGGGATGGTGACTTGGAGATTCATTGCATTGGCAAGATGTCTGGAATTGCCTGGATTTTCAGTAACTGCAGCTGGTTTGGGAACAACATTTTGCAAAAATTTGCCTCAGTCTATTTTCAAAAGATGAAGAGATGGCTCACCTAACATGTGAACCACTCTCTAGAGATTCTCAATTTGGAAAGATTAAGGAAACTAGTCAACTGCATGTTTACCTTGGATGCTCCAGGTATAGGATGAATCCAGCCCTAGACCTTAGATATGTAGCCTCAAAATAATAAAATAAGCCTAACAGTACAGATTCATCAAATCAGATCATCAAATATTGGAGCCATGGAGTAGATGTGGTGATGGAAGGTGCCTACAGTTAAACGGAAAAAGACAATGGCTCTTTCTGTCCTCATCTTTGTCTCTGCCTTCTTTGCAAGCTTCTTGACTCCTAGACTTTTTTTCAGCAGATGCTATGTAAGGATATTCTGGTCTCTAAAGCAGAGAAATCACTTCCTATTAGAAATAAATGATGATGTTACATTCATTTTGCTGGGGCTGATGATTAAACAATTGCTACAGTTGTTAAAGTCTTCTATGTAACATCCCAAATAAGCAATGCAGAGAATCTCTAAGTGTAAAAATAAGTGAGAAGAAATGCAAGAAATGCAGGAGGCAGAAAATTATTAAGATCACATCAAGATTTTTATAAAGGCTGAAGACGAGGCGTGTAACGCAAAGTGACACGAGTGAATTAGTCTTCGGGAGGACAAATGAGCTATCTGCTGTTTAGGGTACAGTAAGAAACTGAAAACCCACATTTCAAAGGGAACATTGCATAGAGTAATAAAACTTTACTTGACCAGAATTGCTACTTTATACCAGATACCAAGAATAACCTGAAGAATATTAGCCATCGCTACAGGAACAAGGCCACCTTCTAGGTCAGAATATTTCAGGAGCCACAGAAATTCCCTCTAAATAACTTGGCATCCCATCCAACAGTGCATGACAACTGCTTTTGGAGGCAGAAAAGTGTTTTGCTCCCACCAGGTCCACGATGCTGCTTGAAGCAACAGCCATTCCTAGGCATCAGTTACTGATGGAAATGTGTTTAGAGGAGATGAAAGCCTGACAAATCATTCCCAGAGTACTGGCACTTTAGCATTAAAAAAACTCAGAAAAAAAAGGTGCTTAATAACATTTCAGTGCAAAAATCTCTTTGAAATCAGAGGATTTTGTGAGTTACAGCACTGTCTGGAGTTACCTGAGAGGTGCTTCATCTTTCTCCTGCACAGGAATACTGCACAGAGGGGAAAAGCCCACGTGTAGACAGAGGACAAGGGGTGATGGTTTTAAACTAAAAAAGTGATGAGATTTAGACTAGATATAAGGGAGAAATTTTGTACCATGACGGTGATGAAACACTGGAACAGGTTGCCCAGAGAGGTGGTAGATGGAAACACTCAAGGTTGAATAGGTCTCTAAGCAACTGATAGTTGAAGATATCCCTGTTCACCGCAGAGGGGTTGGACAACATGATCTTTGAAGGCCCCTTCCAACCCAAACCATTCTGTCAGTCTTTGATTCTGTGTCCCATAGAGACACGGATGTGTCATGGATTCATCAAGGAGAGAGAGAGGCTGTTCCCTTCTGACCTGTTTCCTTTATGGGACTAACTGGAAACTCCACAAAGACTCTGGCAGCAGAAGTCATGCCTTGCCTTAGGAAGCTGCAACCAGGAATCCCCACACCATTTTCTTCTTCTTTTCTTTGGAGGCAGCAGAAGGGAGTAGAGTCAGGGTGTTCCCACCACCTTCCACATCTCAGCCACCCTTTCCCACACACCTCCACGTGCACCATAACTCCAGGTTATGGTATGAGACCAGGATGACCAAAGTCTGAAGCATCTCCCAGCTGGCTTGGTGCTTCAGGGAGGCTGCGTCGGCAAGCGGCGGTCCTCACCACACCACACAAAGCTTGGCTTTATCTCCACGTTTAATAAACAACCAAACATCTGCTCGATGATATCAGCTGGGGCAAAAGTACTGGATATTTCATGCACAATTTAACAATGCCTGTGACCTTAAACAATTTGTTGTTTCTTTGGCGCGTGGAGAGCTTGACCCCACTTACAGCCTCTTAGTATTTCTGCTCTCTACTTCTTCTTCCTTCCCCTAAAAAGGAAAGAAAAAAAAAAAAAATCCAAGGGGAACTAGGATTAAACTAAGTAGCAAGAATCAGGGACTACATCAACATGAACACAGTATTCATAAATCTTTATCACCGGCAATTTTTATACATATCTGGAATCCACTGTATTGCAAATTAGTCCCATTATTCCACTTGGTGCTAATGCCATAAAATCAATCTTTATTTGACAAAGCACATAAGTCCTTTGTCCCTGGACTTGCTAGTTTTTCAGTTTAAAAACATTATCTTGGTTACTAAACTAAATTTTATGGAAAGAAATCTCATTGTAGTTGTAAACTACACCCTTGTAACTCTGAGGAAAATTAAGAGCAGTCCACCCCTTGTTTGGGTTGGCAGTGGAGGGCACTTTAGCACCTGTGTTATTTTCTTATACCCCAAGAGCAGCTGCTCATTCCTTTCCCCTTCAGCCCAGTATTTTTCACCTCTGTCTCTGCCTGTGGTTGCCACATAAATTTCAGCATGGCTGAGGTGACAGTATATACAATTTCTCACAGTTTCCCAGAGACCGTTCTGAAAAAAAGAGTATCCTGTCTCCCAAGATTTTAAAAGAAAAAAGAGTTTTCCAGAAGCTCATTATTTTATTTCTGTATTTCTTATGAGTATTACCACCCCTTCATGCTTTGCAACTGGTGCTTTCCCTCTTAAGTCTGGCTTCTAGTTCCTCTTCCCATTTTTTATATAACTTCATAAAAATTTGTCTTTGGTGACTATAATCGTTAAAACATTCAAGTCTTCACCAGTGGGTTGCTACAAGAAAAAAGAGGAATACAAGTCTTAAGTGAGCACAGAGAAATAATATGAAGAAATATCAGCAGTAAAGGCTTTCTACTGCAGAAGTGGGGCTCTGTATTTTTTAAACTCTGAATGCAAAAATAAAATTAAAAAAAAATAGCGCAGCATTTCCTAAATCTTTTGCTTCCATTTGGTGAACAAAACTCTGCAGTGTCATCCAGGAAGCCTTAAAATGGATACTGATTGAAGACCTGGTGCAACTAAAAGGCAGAGCTTTGATAACTGAGTATTTCAGAGCCTCCTGTAGCATTTGAAGAGGGAACTCAGCCATCACAGCTGAGGCTGTTGTCAGGTGGGTGAGATGCATACAGTTCATGGGAACAGGCACAGTTAGTGCAGGCAGAAAAAATACCTCTTGAAAAACAAGCCTGCTATCCTAGGGGGTTGGCAAACACCAGCAGAAGGGGTTAAGAAACCCCACTGACTAAGGCAAGCCTATACCTTGTCCTCTGCTTCTGTGTGCCTCTCTGTAAAAGTGATTTAGGTTTAGGTAGTAACCTGCACTGTCTTGATGCAGGTTCATACTGTAACCAGCACTGTCCTCCTGCAGCTCCAATCCAAAATGACCTCTGTACAGTGGGGCAAGTATTTGTCATCCTGCTGAAATGCAGTTTGCCTTCAGCAGAGCTAAATTTCAGCCTGATGCTCAGGGTCTACCAGCTGCTACAGAAGAGGAGACAAAGCCCCAAAAGGGTGATGGCCACAGCTCACCATTACCTCTCTGCAAACCCACCTGGGTGGCATATCACCCATCCCCAGGGTGAGCATCCCCACTGTCCCACCAAGTGTTGAGCCTCCACATCCCTCCCACTCCCCCTCCCACCCACGAGGCCTTTGTGGGCAGCCACGGCAGGGAGGGCAGCTGGCAGGCAGATGGGGACAGGAGGCTTCAAAGGAGCTGCCAGCCACTTCCCAGCGACGGGGGCAGCTCCGCAGCCCTCCGGGGGTATCAAAAATGGGTGGGTTTCCCAGGCCGCGCTGCCATGCAGCCCTCTGGGTCTCTGCCATCACTTCTTCTCCTGTCCCCTGGATAGGGCTGAAGTTCCCACCAGGTCTGGCCCCTCTGGGCAGTGTCATGAAAAATGCAGGACAGCAGAAGGACCGGCTGCTCCCAGACTGGGGGATGGTGGTGGGATGCAAACAGGCATCTACAATTGCCTTTTGATGCACACAGACCCCAGGATTGCAGGGATGTGGAGAGCAGAGGTACAGGTCCCAGGTGAAAGCAGATTTTTGGATCTGGAGGGAGATCCCCACTGATTTCCATGCAAGATGGAGGAGAGCTGCCTGCCTGGGGAGGCATGGCGGGAGCCAAAGATGGTTGATGGATCATAGAAGCATAGAACTCTTTGGGATGAAGAGGTCTTTAAAGGTCATCTGGTGAAGGGCCTCGAGCACAGATCCTATGAGGAGAGGCTGAGGGAGCTGGGGGTGTTCAGCCTGGAGAAGAGGAGGCTCAGGGGAGACCTCATCGCTCTCTACAACTCCCTGAAAGGAGGCTGGAGCCAGGGGGGGTTGGGCTCTTTTCCCAGGCAACTTTCAACAAGACAAGAGGGCTTGGACTTAAGTTGTGCCAGGGGAAGTTTAGGTTGGACATTAGAAAGAATTTCTTTATGGAGAGGGTGATCAGACATTGGAATGGGCTGCCCAGGGAAGTAGTGGATTCTCCATCCCTGGAGATATTTAAAAAGAGACTGGATGTGGCACTCAGTGCCATGGTCTGGTAACCGCAGAGGCAGTGGTCAAGGGTTGGACTTGATGATCTCTGAGGTCCCTTCCAACCCAGCCAATTCTATGATTCTATGATCTAGTCCAACCCCCCTGCAATGAGCAGGAACCTATTAAATTAGATCAGGTTGTTCAGGCCCTCATCCATCTTGACCTTGAATGTTTCCAGGGATGGGGCATCTACCACCTCCCTGGGCAACTTGGTCCACTGTTTCCCCACCCTCACTGTAAAAATTTTCTTATATCTAGTCTAAATCTACTAATTTTCTATTTAAAGCCATTACTCCTTGTCCTAACACTACAGGCCCTGCTAAAAAGTTTGATCCCATCTTTCTTGTAGGCCCCCTTTGAGTATTGAAACACTGCAATAGGGCCTCATTGGAGCCGCCTTTTCTCCGGGATGAACAACCCCAACTCTCTCAACCTGTCTTCACAGAAGAGATTCTCTAGTCCTCTGATCACCTTTGTAGCTCAGCATGGTACCATCCCCTGAATCCTTACCCAGGGCAACACCAGCAGAGCACATCAAGCACCTCCACTGCTTTCTCCTGTCACAGCCCCATCCCAACAGCCCCATGGCTCCCCAGGCTGCTCATCCCCCATCACCTGGGAGAAAAGGTTTGGGTCTGACCTGGCTGCTGCTCTCCTGACACCCCAGAGCTGCCTTCTCCCAGGCACATTTCCCTGCTGTGCTCCAACAGCCATGGCTCTGGGAAGGTTTTTTTTCAGCAATGAAGTAGCATTTTCACTGGGAAAAGCTGCATTTTAATAGTAAGTGGAGAGGATTGTTAAAAGCTGCAGCAGGCCCCATTTGGCACCACTCGTTGCTTTTTTTTTTCCTCTTTCATATGTACCCCATATGCAAACACAGCTGAGAAGCTGACATAGATTTTTTTTTAAAAGAGAGAAACTTCTGAAACTGCTCTGAAAAGAGTGTTCAGGGCTTTTTAATTTTGCTTTTTCAAGAGCTGTGGAGACCCCAGAGATCTCTTACATTTGTACTCTTGAATCCCCTCCTTGCAAGGATAACTGTGATGGGAGTGCAGGGTACAGACCTTTCCACTCCCTGTTCCCTCTCCCCAGCCCAGCTCTTATTCGATGTTTGGTGCTATGAGAATACTTCCATGGCTGACACTGCATGGGCAGGTGGGTCCCAATAACACCAACCCACTACTTTGCACAGATTTGTATTGTTGTGATAGTTCTGGGATGGCAGACATGGGTCTGCAATCAATCTCTCATCTCAGCCCCTCCTACAGTCTCTCCACTCCCATGAGTCCAGGGCATCCAACATTGCCTGATGTATCAACCTTAAGAGTTCCTCCTAGTAAAGAGAAAGAGGAATCAAAACCCATCATCAGACAGGGTTTTATGACCCAAGTTTAGCTGCAGAAGATGTGTCTCAGTCCCCTGCTCTGTCAGTGCAGAAGTCATCCTCACAAACTCCTTCAGTTTCAGATGAAGAATTCATTGCCATGAATTCAAGGTTGGACATGGATGAGCTTGTTTGTGTCCTTTGCTCCCTTTGCTCCCTGTTGCTCATAGGCAAATACTAAATAATTTTCTCTTTTCATATAACAATATGAAATATGCCAAGAGCTAAAAAAGACACAAAATACTCTCTACACCCATTCACACATTACTTGGACTCTTTCCCTTCAGTCCCTGAAGCACTTTTAATGCTCACAGGATTCACCTTGGTTTCTAAACTAAACTAAACCAGGCAGCCTGGGGGAGAAAAACCCCACAACTTTGCATTACTTTGTATTAGTTTTCTCACCATCCTGGAGAATCCTTTGGGATTAAGTGAGAGTCCATGTAGGGATCCAAAATTCTCCTTTTGATACCTCTGCCTTGTTCATAGAGTCTCCAAATCTGTCTTCTCTGACTCACTTTGTGCAGCTTTGGTCATGCAGCTAAAGACAACATCATACTCATTGTGGAAGGGGCTCCTGTCTTCTTCCTTCTTTCCCATCATTTCCAAAGCACACTGAGTCCTCCATCGAGCTCTACCTCAGTGGCCCGTACTCATCATTGCCATGTGGTTGCTCCCCATGGGCTCAGGGACCTTGATGTCCCCAAAGGATGCCCTGTGGAGAGACGGTTCAAAAGTCCTTCCATGAGACCCGTTCTTGTATGCATTTGAAGAAATAGAGGGTATGTTCCAAAGACTAAACATATCAGGCTTTCCAGGAGAGTTTTACCTGTAGACAGACCCTATGATGACATGCTCTGATTTTTTTTCATATATGTCAAATTTACTTTAGCATAGAGAACTCTGCAACTAATACTCCCAGAGTCACAGTTTGTCCCTGCCCCAGTTCCCAGATTTCCACTCATTTGCTCTGTGCTTGTGCTTCTACAACTCCTCTAGAGGGGTCTTGCAAGTAATTTCCTATTACTTGTATTTCAATGGTGTTCATCACTACCAGTGTTAGACATTGTCTAACTAGGCAAATCAGACAAAGCAAGGGCAGATGTAATAGTCTCCTCTCTTTCCCCTCCCCCCCAGTTTTATAGCTTGGCCAAGAGAAATTATAGGGAGATCTTAGCATGGCACTTAAAAGGACCCAAACTGCAGCATGGAAAGTTCTTTGTAAGCTGCTCAGGCTCCTGGGTGTCTGCAGTGCTTGTTTTTCCTCCAGAAAACATTCACTTTTATTAAAGTTTTGGTCCTTGTTCTCACATGGACTGCAGGGTTGTGACCCCTTCAGACCCATGCACGAGTGAATAAAGGACCAGGCTTTCCTGGGCTCCCCATCACCCCTCTCAGACAGCCCCTAACCACCTTCTTCCCCAGCTGAAACCCCAATCTCCCATTTCCTAGTGCTCCATAGTATCAGCACTCGGTTCCCACCAACATGTTCATGATGGGACTACCTGAGGACTGGTCACTGCAGTCCTCACCCTTTTCACAAAACGCATGAGAAGCAATAAATGGCTGCTGGTTTCTCTCTTCTGCAGTGCATTTTTAAATGCTACCTCTCTTTTCATACCCCATCAGTCCCTCCCTGCTTTTTAAATCATACAAGGAGGATGGAGATGAAGATGTGAGTCTTTTTGGCTTCTTCCCCAACTAAGAGAAACAGGGGGCTGAAACTTTCCCATGGGGAGAGGGAAAGGCTACCAGCCACAGGCACAACCTCCTCTGTAACCAGCTTGTTGGGGACTAACCCTCAAGCAGTATCACCCCCTCTGAGCAGCAAGGCAGAGAAGATAAGCAGAAAAGAAAGGAAGATGCTGAGAAGAGACACATCTGGACAGTGGACTGTGACAGCAAAAGGTATTTTTTATAAGTTTCTATATTATCTACTGAAAAAAAGATCATTTTTACCCTATTTTCACCTTTGTTTGCATGATGCAGCGTATGATTCTCTTCTAAAAAGCGAGTCTTCTTTCTAAAGATGCTGCACTATAATAAACACAATGCTCGATAGTACTTAGATCCCTTTTCTATGGGGAAAGTTAGGCAAAATACTAAAAAAATCTATGCTAATTATTATCCTTTACCTATCTTTTAGTAGTCATCCTTGAACAGAGACACAATTGGACAGAATATCCTACAGAGTAGGAAAGGTAGGAATTGCTATTTTCTATTAACGCCTTCAGGTCATTTTCTGAAAAAATATTAGTCTTTAGGAGACCCAAATGTCTCTGAGTTTTGTTCTACCCTTTAAAGTGTTGTTTTAGAACCACTTCAGCCCTGTTAATGTGTGCCTGCCAGACAATGGAGCTGATATCAATTTGCCATTAATTGAAGAGTGGGCTTCACGTGTACCAGACTAAGTGGTTTACTTTCCAAGTGCTGTTATTATAGTTGTAGACTGAATATGGTTGCTTAGAAACCACCCTTATCGATGGTTCAAGTTTTCTCCTGATAGCACAGTGAACGGATAGTACCTTTATTTTTCTCTCAGCACTTCTCAGGAGAAACTATTTTATTAAAAACATTGCAAATGCAGCATCCCTCCACGGATGGGCAACAGTATAGCTGGCATGTTGATTTGGGCCAAAAAGGTATGCTATTCCAACAGAGTGAAAATTATTTTAGGAACCAGGGTTTGGCAGTAGGATGCTCAGAGAATCATTGTTCAGCCTGGGGAAGAGGAAGAAGAGAACTTTCCCATCAAGTGGGAAGAGGTACCTAACATATCTAACAAGCAACAAATGCTAAGAAGGTCTCTGTAATGTTTCATTAAAACCACAGGCACATTACCACTGTGGACTTTAGGCTGCAACTCATTAGTAAATGAATTCTATCTGTGACAGCCTTGTCAAACCTAAGCTTTACTGATTACATTTGGCTTTTAAGCAGTAATCCCCAGAGAAAGTGATTTATTTCAGCACTTGATGAGTTACTTCATTGATGCCAGTGATAATGACATTATCTTGACATAGGTTAGCATTTATAGGCATCTTGGAAGGAGTGAGTGTTCAAGGGGGATTTAAATGAAGACAGGAGGGAAGCCAAGCACAATGGTGCAGGAATAGTTAGAAACCTTTGGAAAGAGCAGCCCACCTTTAATAGTGAAGGGTTTTACAGAGCTGAGCAAACACTCAGCAGGACACCTATTACAGGCCAAAGCAGAGCAAACTGAGTTGAATTGATCCCCCTGGTTAGCCAGCAAGCCTGTGGCAGAGGGGGACCACAGGCTGCCCATCACTCTCCCTCCCCTCCCAGCCCAGCGCCCTGGTGTTGTACAGGGGCTGAGCTAAGCTGGCCTCATCTCCTCTCATCTGCAGCTGGGAATGAAACCCTCCTCATGTCCTGCTTCCAACAGGGAAGTTTTTACAGGTGTAATGAGGAAATCAAGTTGGACTGGTGGTTATGGTAGATAATGATCTGCTGCGGACAAGCAGAGCACTGAGTTAGGCTGCTGCAAGGAATAGAAACAAGGTGTTAATGGCTAAAACTAATGTCTGCATTCCTCCTGGGTAGTCAGTGAAGAGAGAAAGAGGGGGGAAGAGGTACAGAACAGAACAGGCAGCAGCTCTGATTCCCCTTTAGACAATCCCCTATCCCTGGATCAACAGAGAGGCACTGGGATGCTAAAGATCAAGGGAATACCCCCTTGGATCCCAGGCATTAATCCTGCCACAGAAGTTGATGTTACAACTTCACACATCTGCCAGGGTAAGTCAGACAACACAGACCTGGTGGTCCAAGCTATAAATACTTGTCTTTACTAGTGAGACATAGAACAGGAGAGCCAGGAAAAACCGGAGATGCCTTTGAGATACATCTTATATGGGTACCACAGGTAGGAGTGATCCACCAGATCCCAAGTTCTGCCAGTCTGAGCTATGAAATTGCTCTCCACAATGCAGGAGATGAAACCCAAGTCCAGGAAATAAGGGTGTCCCAGCAAGGTGGAAACCCCTTAACTTCAGAAGTCTTTTCCATCTTGGGGCAAATCAAACAGGGGTCTGAAGATGATTGAAAACCCTTTAGCAGATCCAAAGGGTGTCCACAGAGGTTTCTGTTGTCATCCAGCTGTCTGAGCAAGTCTCCTTCTGTATGAGGCAAGGCACAACGACCCACTCTGGGAATGCCAGGGACATACAATTGAAGCACTGGGGCATTTGGGGATTGATGCATTCAGAGTTTCTAAGAAAACAACACACTCTCAGTTCTGCTGATCTGTCTTTACAGAAAATATCACAAAAGCTTACTCTGCAGCAGCAGCATCTGCAGGCCTTGTACAAATTCAAGAGAAGATTTTATGTCTGCTGAAATTGTTCTGTCAATTTTCTCTGAAGAATATGTCTCTCAAAGTGCAAGGAACATACACATCATGTCATACTGATCCAGCATCACCCTAGCTGTAACAGTGAAAGCAAGAGCAGATTTTCTTTTTCAGTCATTAGCCCTAATCTGGGAAGACATAGGTGAATAATTGCAAGAAAAAAGGCTATTACACCTCCAAGAAAGAAAATTTAATCTATGATGTTTTGTGGGGTTTTTTCAGTTTCGGTGTTCAGCTGGATCACAAATTTTCTGCTATTGCAAATCAGAAATGCGATATGATTAAATAGCAAATCCACTATTACTGCTCTTCAGGTCACAATATCTTTTAATATCCAAGCAACATCACATCAAGTGAGTTTGAGATAGTGCCTGAAAAATTCAATTACAACTTTAGAAAAGAAGTTTAACCCATAAGTAGCAAGCAGCTGAATTTTAGAAAAACATATTTTCTTATTCAGGAAAAAGAGAGGCAGAATGTCAGGCTAGTACACAGACACAAGAGGCTGTTTCAAAATGAAAAAATCTGCATTTTAAATCTTTCACTGGATCAGTATCACGTATATCATAAAAGGAAAAGAATGGACTTCGGTTTGCCAAATGACCAAAGTTAGTGTAAATTGTAAGGAACTGTTATCTCAGAGATAGTGTCAGGGAAAAAAAATCTGGAAAAACTATGGGAGGAAATGGAGAGCTGAAGAGATGTTTTCTCTGACATACCTGGCTCTGACTGGCATGAGGACCGTGTACAAGCAAGTCCCTGCTGAGTACCAGCTCCTAAGCTCCCAGGAATATTTTCTAGAGAACAGCTCAGCTCATGAAGCAGCTGGAAGTGTGTGTATGAATTAAACTAAAAACTATAAGGCTAGATGAAGTGAATTATTTAGCCATACAGCTAAATTACCAAGTCATGCAGAGAATAATAGTTTTCACCACGTAGCCATATTAATTTCCATACACACCAGTGGGCCTTGAGAACAACGTGGGTCAGAGCCACCAGCAATACATGGCTGCTGTGCCCTTCCAAATAGCCTGTCTGTGCTGAGGACAATGCAAAAATATGATTTTATTAATCTTTCATTCTAATTTCATGGCACTCAGCAGTGTTTGTGACTGCACACAATAACAGGCAGCTCTCCAGAGCCTGTGCTGGCACGAGCTAGGTTTGTTCCATTGACCCCAGCAGAGCTGTGCTGATTTACAACAGCTGAAATCTGACCCATAACTTCTGCCTCAGAAGGATTAAACTTAATTACTTCTTTATGTTTGACCCACAGCACAGGGATATCCCAGCATCACAAACCAGAGGGTACCCATCTCTCCCCTTGGCTGTAGCAAGCATTCCCATTCAAGCCAATCTCAGAATGGCTGCCTGACAAGAAGCAGGAATTGGGCTCTGGCACCAGACCCATCAACCAGTTGGTTTGGCCATGAGGGGTCACAGGCCAGGGTTTTTGGAGCCATAGGGGACTGTATGGGGGCTCCCAATCCCTGCCTGGGCAGGAGCAGCTGTCAAAACAAACCCCAGTGGATGGGGGCTCCAGAAATCAACCCCTGAGACCTCCCTCACAGGAAGGAGGGGCTTGACCCTTTCAAGGGGTCCATCTTGTGCTTGGTCTGGAGATGCCCTTGGGGTGCCCTTGGCCTGGCAGTGCTGAAGAGGGGTGAGTATGGGAGCCTTGCAACACCACACACATGTTTTGTCTGTCATGGCTCCATCCACATCTCCCTCCTGCTGACTCTCTGATTCCTTGTTTTCTTCCTGCTAAATGACTCTTCTTGAAAGCTAATGTGGAGCAGGCAGGCTCATACATAATGGCAGATTTTGCCGTATGCCCTGAGAGCTTCCAAATCTTGGAGCAATAGGGAAGCAGAGAGCACTTCCCAGGGGATGATTTAAGACCCAGATCCTCTCACCTGGACAGTGCTCCTGCTCATGATGGCCCATGGGCAGAGGCACTTGATCAAGACCATTGGAGGATGTCAGAAGCCAAATCATTTGGGACTTCAGAGGTTAAAGCACAGGCACCTTAGAATGCCTCCTTTTGCCAGAACCAAGCAGCAGCCTGCCCAGCTCCCAGCGTGATCCATTGCCTGTGGGAAGAGCTGCTGAATGAGGACACATTGTCACACTCTCCTGTGCTCACTGCAACAGCATCACACACAGAACCCATTGTAGTGATCATGCCTTAGGGCTACGTCCTTCCTTCCCAAGCAGAAGAGGTTGAAAGAGTGTGTGGAAACTATTTCTCACTGGGTACATGGTTGTAGAGGAGTCCAACAGTTTTTTGTTTTGGTTTTTTTTTGCCCTTCACTCCCACTCCTCTCTGCCTTCTGGTTTATGCAGCTATTAGGACCATTTAGGGCACCTGCCAGGGAGCAATTTGGCAACAGAGGGATTATTTTCTCATCCCCAGTTAAATAGAGGCTGGGGCTACAGGGTGGACAGGAAAAACATGCAATACAAAACACAGAACATCATACCCTGTGCAGCCCAAGCCAAGGCAGCATGCTAGGGAAATCTTAGCTCTGATAAAATCAATAGCCACCTGCTCCAACAGCACTAATGTTTTACCTCAATTTCTTTTTTTTTTTTTTTCATGTATGCAACTGAGCAATCCTCAAGGTGAAGAATGGTGGCTGATTTAGCTTTGCAAAGAATAGCTGGGAATGTCATGATGCCTGCCTTCCATGTAGGCACAAACCAATGGCTGGGGTATAATCACTTACAGTCTCCTGTTGCTGAGCTGAACCTATATGGATTTGATTTTATTGTGTCCCTTCACTTGAAGACTTGCTGAAATACAGCTGTTAACCCTAAGGTATACCCCCTCACATCCCTGAAGAATATAAACTGGTTCATTAATTTTGCCATTTCATCTGGGAAAGATCAAATCTGGACACTTTCTTTATTCTTTTCTTCTTTCCCCCCTCTTGTCTTTAACTTGGTAATTAGGCTGTCTGTGAGAAAACAGAGCAGAAAGGAAATTGCTTCTAAAGGACATGGTAATAAACATGTCACGTATATCACTTAGCTAGGTTGTGTTTATTATTAACTTGGAATGGGAGAAGACTTAAGCTGCTGTGGGGAGCATGAAGGACTGGTTCTCCCAGGAGTGCAATTCCAGAGCGGACTGACTATCCCACATTTTCACCGAGGGAACCCAGCACTTCTCATTAGTCAAGAGAGGATCCAGGGAATCCTATCTCTGCACAAATTTCTCCACAGTTCAGCAACGAGGAATTCCCTAACATTTCCCTCTTTGCTAATTTCCACAAACTGAGGACCCGACTAATTTTAATTAAACAAGGATGTTCCAAGAATAACTCCTCTGACTTCACACTAATGCCAGACAGCAGAGCTGAAAACCTGCCTTGCAGTGCCTCCTCCTCAGCAGTTGTCTACTCAGAGAACTTCAGCTGTGATTAACTGAATTCTAGCACCTAGAGAGATGAACCTAAAGAGGGTGGCTTGATGATGAATCTCAGACAGAACTCCCAGACTAACAGATGTGAAATCCAAGGAAAATTCTCATAAATTTTCACCTTAACCAAGATTTCACGTTCATCTCTGAAAAATATATGTATTCGGGATAGATTTGCTATCCTTCTGCTTTAGTTCATTCCAGAGCTGTAAAATAGAGTTGTATCTGTTAAACAAGTAGAAACTTACCCTGGGTTTACTGCTGCTTTGCATAAGTGGAATGGCAAGAAGCAGCTCACTGTCTAATTGAACCTGGCCAAAGTTTGCCCAGATTTTTCTGTTGGAATAATTTCCTTTGTAGAAAGACCATGGGTGAGCAACCAAGTAGGCAGTACAGGTAAGCTTTGGGTTAATGCTGTAGCTAGAGAAATGGTTTGGGTACTCAGTTGCATTGTGGAGCTCCTCTGTTTATAGCAAAACCTGGAGTAGCTCTGTTTGGAGATGTGATAGTGGAGCAGCTGCACCAGAGACCTCTTGGCTTTGAAAATGGGGGGAGATAGGAACAACATCTCCATGGTTCAAGCTTGGACCTTGGAGCCATCCCAAACACCGAAATATCACACAAATTTAGGGTAGACATTCAAATTAGCTGGCTTTGTGTCTCTTCATGAAGATGAAGAGCAAAGGAGAGATGCTCGGTGAGGAAATGGATGGAGGGGGCTCAGTCACAGCTCTGGGCAGATCAAACTGTGACAGTTCAGTTCTCTACAGCCAGTGCCAGGGCACATGCTAGACAAAGTCCAAAAAAAATACCCATGCACATATCCACAACTCCTCCCCTGTCACATGAAGTCTACTTCTTGGGGCACATATTTTTAAAGATGTACAACGGTTTTTGTTGTTTTGTTGTTTTGTGTTTTTTTTTCAATAAATTAAAAATGTGTCATCCACTCCCAAAAACTGTCTCTGCCAATTTTAAGTTAACAAGTTCCACCAACACAGCAATTACTCTCCTGTTTGGTTGCTGCCTCCATTATATGTTTATGTGTATATTATTGTTATTTATCAGTAATCTCCTTGGAGATATACCATGACACAAGATTATGACATTAGCTGCTCCCAGAGCTTGCTATGCTAAATGCAAACAAATGATCAGCAAGAACCATAACAACAGAGCTGCCCCAGCCAACCTTTGCTCTGTGGTTGGGGATCTGAAGAATCAAAAAATGGCTTGTCAGACTGTCAGGACCTTGAGTTTTTATGTGATCCATCAGAAAAAGCAGGTACTTTGGCTTGGGCATATTCAATGAACACGCTTTTGTGGATACTAGGACTTTTTCCTTGCTTTGAGATTTTTTCTTTTCCCCCACACATGGCATTAGTTTGGAAGTATTTAAGTGGTGATTATCCCTTATTTTTCTACTTTATTGGCAACAGTGAGTCGTGGGGATAACAGAATACATGCAATGGGAAAAAAAAAAAAATAATGCACATTACTGAGTTAAGAAAATGAACTGTGGAGCTAAGACCACAGAGTAATTACACAAGCTTATTCACTGATGGAAATAAGTGCTGTGGCAGGCAATTATTTCCAGATCTTACCATGCAAGAAAGGCAAACTGTTTGCTGGAGAGCATTCATGAGGGTCAGATGATGGAGGGAAAGGCCAGGACAACAAGAAGGGAAGCTTTCACATCCCTTTTCCAAACTGTCACATGAAAGAAATGCCTTCAGTAACACTCAGTGAATGTGAACAGGGGGATGTTTGCAAACTGCCAAAATGTCCCTCAGTGGGGAGGAGAAAAGAGGGAGAAGAAAACTATCATGAAACAAAGCTGTAAGAGAATTGCTGCCATTTGATGTTATTTTTGCCATCCAGAGCAGAGTAGAGAGAAACGAGTTGTGCCTGTCCAATATGTGCTACCATGATGCTGCTATAGGGACTGCAGAGATTTCTCAGGTGCTGCTAGTGAGAGGCACCTTGAGTATTTAATAGCAACCAGGAATAATCAATCACAGTAAGAGCAGAGTCAATAAATAAAGGTATTGGACTCACCATCACATGAGAAAAATGGTAGGGCTAAAAGCATTTGCTTTAAGCCCCATCCCAGCTGCAAAATCTCTTGGGTTTGTTCAGTAGCACATGTGCATAAACAGAATACACCAGACATGCTTAAAGACTTCTGCTGAGCAGGGTCTGCTGCTGTTTGCTGTTCAGCCCTGAGTCAGGGCCTAGATGATGGGCAAATGCCCTTGACAATGGGCAGAGATTGGAGCCTTGAAGGGTTCAGAGTTGCCCCTCTCTCCCTTTGCCCACAGAAGGGACCCAAGGCCCACATCCTTCTTCTACTAAAGACACTAGAGTGGTGGGGTGGCTCTAGACCTGCAGGCACACGTAAAGCTCTGTCTCAGAGCCTGGGAGAGCTGGGCCCCCTGCACAGGTTGTGGGCACAACAGCTCCTGTAGCCCAGGGAACTTCTCAGGGTGGAAGGATGCTGCAGGGAAAGCTCCTCAGAGCAGCCACTCAGGCATTTAAAAAAAAAAAAAAAGCAGGTCCTGCTATCTATAGATAATGGGGCTGAAAAAAAAAACAGGAAATGGAGGTCAGGAGTAGACAGCCAGTTCTCACAAGGGTGGCATGATAGCAGTGACCTTCCACTGGGGTCTGCACAGTGACCTCAGCTGCTGAGTATCTTCATGAATGGCCTGGAAAAAGGGTGAGGAGGGAGGTGAGAGAGTTTGCTGCTGATAAGAAGTTATATGAGGACAGGGACATGCTGGGAGAACTGGAAAGAGAGTGGGTGGTCAAAGGGCAGATGAAATTCAATGCACATAACAGGAAAACTGGATATTTTGAAGGGGAAAAGAGAGTCCAAGAGATCCACACAGGCTCTGCACAGACTACTGCTGGTCCAGAATGAGGTCTTGTGTTTAGTGCCCACCAAAGCATGAGCTCAGCCCTCAGCAGCAGTCAGGAAAACAAGGCAAGCACTAGGAACCTGCAGGAAGGGAACAGAGGCTGGCAGGGGAAACTTCACAAACCTGTCTCTTCCTAAAACACCAGGCCACAGCTGGACGTGGATACTGGGCTGGATGCAAAACCAGCAATACCCACACAAGCAAGACTTCTCTGTTAGACATTGTACCACCCCAGTACACAGCCAAAGTAGGAGGTTTCTGCACCACAGAGCATCACAGACACAGCCTTCCTCTGTCCGTGCCAGTAAAATGAGAAGATCCACAAATAACACGAAAATGAAGCCTCTGCATCTTCCTACAAAGATAACACAGTCCCAGTCAATGACTGGATTTCTTCCCAGCCCTTAACAATGGGACATGAAATGTCAATACCCAAAGCAAACAACAGAATACCAACCTTGGGAAGGTCCACCACATTGTTAGCTGAAAGTTGGCTTAAAAAGCACTTAGCAATAGGTTTATTGATCTTTTATCTGGTTGTTAATAACAACCTATGTTGATTATGGCATGAGTCACCTGGCCTTGCAGCTCTGCAGTGGGGCACCCCCTTGTTTTTTCATAGAATCACAGAATGTTTTGGGTTGGTAGGGACTTCAAAGATCACCTGCTTCTGACCCCCTCGTATGGTCAGGGACACCTCCCACCAGACCAGGTTGCCCAAAGCCCCATCCAACCTGGCCTTGAACACTGCCAGGGACAAGGCATCCACAGCTCCTCTGGGCAACCTGTTTCACTGTTACATGTAGTCCCACTGTTAAAATAAAGGCCTTGTTGAGGGAATACTGGAAGCAGCTGGACAGTTTGCCATGTGTTTTCCTTGCTGCAGCTTGAAACAATTTCTGGAGACATGTTACATCCTGAAAGCTGAGACAGCCCCAGACCAAAGGAGCTGAAGATCCATCTAAACTCTCATGTTAGGAACCAGTCAGTGAAGTGTGTCCCAAGCAGGCAGGTTACACCAAAACCAATTATGTTTCAAGTCCTGGATTTCTCCCTCAAAATAAAAGACTATACTCTTATGGGTGTGCTCATCAGAGGGTGATAACATGCAGCACGAGAGGAAATGGGTCTTGGTTTTCTTCTCAGATGCATTTTCGCTGTCGCGGGAGCCACTTCTCCCTAAATCATAAAGTGCCACCTCAGGAGGGTTTGGCAGCACCTCATTGTATCAAGGTGTCAACAGTGTCCACTGCCCCAGGGACAACAAGTGATGGGGACACATGGGCAGAGAGCAGGGGACAGGCATGGCTTCAGAGTGAGCAAACACTGGGGGTTTGGTGGGATGTGTGGAAGGCGTGGGGACATCCATGGCACACCAGGACACTCATGAATGTACAGAGGGGCCTGTGGGGCCTACGGATGTATGGAGATTGGATGCCCTATAACTGGAATTGTTTAATTATGTGCTAGATGGGGCTTTGAGCAACCTGGTCTAGTGGAAGGAGTCCCTGCCCATGCAGGGGAGGAGGAACTAGAGGATCTTTAGGGTCCCTTCCAACCCAAAACTTTCAAACGGGAGTGCATCTGGTGACATGGAGACACATGAGGGCTAAGAGGGATGCATGGGAGTGCAGTGGGACACATGGGAACATGGCAGGACATGTAGAAAATCATGGAGAGACAGGTGTAGGTGAACAGCAGGAGACATGTGGTGAGGCAGTGAGATGTGGGGTCATGGTGGAACACGTGGGCACATGGAAGGAGCATGAGGGACCGTAGGGTTGATGTAGGGATGTGACAGCCTGGCATGGTGTGACACAGGTGGTGGGATGCATGAGGGTCACACAGAGGAGATACACTGGGGATCAAGAGGTGGCACACAGGTTTTCTCTGGGCAGGTGTGCCCCCTGTGCACCACACGTGTCCCATTGCCATACCCTGTGGTGAGCAAGGAGACTCAGAGGGATGCACACACTTCAGGGGCCAGAGGACGGGGCACCACCAGCCACAGCTGCACACACCCCCCATTAAAAAAAAACAAACAATCGTGTACAATAGAATTATACACAATAAAATATATATACTAAATATATATATGAAAATACATATATATACTTAATTTTTTTTTTTAATTAAAAAAAGCAACGATGGCCAAGTAGTGGGTTCAGATAATGAGCAAAAATCACACTGAGAGGAAAAACAGCCCAGCCCTGTAAGGTGGTGCCAGGGTGGTGCAGGGGTGCAGGGATTATTAGTGGGGCTCTCAGGGGGACACCTCAGGTAGACTCCCCTGGGGTCCAGCAGCAGGCAGGGTTTCTTTTTCCCTGACATCCTCATCAAAAAGGAGCTAGAAAACCTGCATATTTATTGCAAATCACGCATCTGCCCCAGTGAAACCAGCAGAGGAAGCATCAGACCCCACCCTGCAAAATAAAACATATGTCTCTACATAGAGATGATGTGTGTATATATATGTAGGAGGGGTGGCTTCATGTTTTAAGAAAGCCAAGGTCTCCCCTTTGTGGCTGTGGAGGCTGTGCCCAAGCTCCAGCTCCATTACAGCCCCCACCCATCCATCACCACCCTTTGGGCTGCTGGAGTTGGCAATAGCCAGAAGCTGGCTTCTGATGAAGGGCTTTTAGCTTAAGCCTCGCCTGCCTTTATTTAAAACTCCTCTACAACTTTTGCTTGGTCTGTATCTACCTAGAAAAAGAGATGGGTGGAAAGCAAAGCATGAAAGTCATCCTTTCCCTTCACTCTGTCTGAGCAGTGAAGCTTCCTCAGGAAGAAGGAAGATGTTTTCTTGGTGTTCCAAGGGGGAGAAGGGGAACCCATCGTCAGGTTTTCTGGGTGGCTACGTGTGGAGTGACCCACTTCGCCTTGGAAGTGGGACTTTTCCTCAGCTATATTTGGCCACAGTCCAGCTTTACCATTGAATCACCCTCATGTCTCTGAAGATGGACTTTAAAAAAATGTTTAAAATGTTTATAACATTTTTTTTAATTAAAAAACCAAACCAAACCAAAATGTTACAGTTCCTGGTGATCCCCTGGGAAAACTGTAGATTTGGTGTGGATTTTTTTCAAACCCCCCCCCCACAACTCAAAGTCAACTATCACAAGCTAACTTTAAATGCTGCATTGCTACAGCCCAATGCCTTTCTGATAACAAGACATGAAGGTTTGGTTGAACTTTTTCCACGTTTACGTTGAATCAAGCCAATCTGTTTTTTGATTCCACCACCTGTTGATGTGCAAAGCAGTGTTTGGAGTGCCCATGACTAAGGGCATGAACAGCCCAGGATTCTCATTTGCTGCTTTGATGCCTCCCTTGGTCACAGCCCCACAGCTCCAGGTCTCACCTCTCAGGTCCAGGGGATGCTCCTGCTGACTTGCATCATAGCAGTTACTGGGATTTTGTACTTTCTGCCCCAAAATTGCATTTGAAACTCCAGTGTCATGCTCAGCATGGAGCGAGTGCATTACCCCAGGTGGGAGAGGGATCGAGGTGGAGAATTCTCCTTGAGTAGATTGCTCTGAACCTCCCTCTCTGGTCAGAGCTTTTTGGTAGGGACATGCTGGTGGGGAGAAGAAAGGAGGGCTGTCAAAAGACAGTAACAGCACCAAAATTAAAAATAGGGGGAAAAAAAAAAAGGGAACTTGAAGTAGCAATGCAGTTACTCCGCAGAGCCAGGGCCAAGGGGGGGGGAGGAAGGGAGGAGTAGCCTGTTACACAGCCTTTACTCTGTCCCTGCTAAGCTCCAGCCATTGAACAAGTCTAATGAGTAATTATCAGTATATGCCAGCTGTTATTTCAGTCCTGGCAACATCTGCATTTAGGGAACATCTTTATTATCATGAAGCTCTAAATGCTGTAGTTAACATATCAGTATTTAATATTTTTAATGTGGGTTTCTTTGTTGTTGTTGTTTTGTTGAGTTTTCTTTTTTAAATCTTCAACCTGTTCCATGAGCACTGTGTTACCAGTGTCCAGGAAAATTAAACTCAGTGGCCAAAATTTAGTATTAATGAATTAATTTCTCCTTTCTGTGTTCTTCTCCAATGACAGAGCCCTGCTTCACGCTGCTTCATTGTAGTGACTCAAAAATAAACTGAATAGAAGTCGCAACATCTTAGCAGATTTCACATAAGGACATTCCTGGCATGGGCTGAAAAGCAGCTATTTTAAAGGGATTCAGGGGAGGGGAGATAACCATTTAGCTGGTTGTTGGGAGGAGGTGTCTGTACCAATAGTGACTGAGATATCTCAACAAGAGAAAAAAATGAAACCTCCTGAGAGAGAAATGTTATCGGGGTGTTGAAGCTTTCAGATCTCAGAACACCCTCTATTTTACTTACATCTCCTCCGTGACTAACGCCTATTTTGCAATTACTATATTGTATTGGTTTGTTTTTGTTTTTTTCAGTTGGGCTCCTTAGCCTTTTCTCTAAGCAACATGACCGCAGAGTAAACTGTTTTTGAGGAGCGTTCTCTGTGTGAGGTTAGAAGCTGAAACCACAGAGTTCCTTATCTTGTCCTTCTGCAACTGTTTTTACACGAGCTTGCAGAGCAAAGCACTAACAACCAAAATCTTCTTTTTCCCTTCTCCCCACCCATATTTTCAAGGCCCCAGGAGAAGTCTTCTGTGAGACACAACTGATGGCTCTCTTTGGTTTTGTTGTCCAAGGACCAGGTATGAACATGCTTCTACAGGGTGGGCAAGAAGGGGAGGTATGGGGCTGAGCTAGAAGGTGGCAAACAACCACCAACCTGGCATGGTTGCCCCTGAAACCTGTCTTTGTTGTTTAGGAAAAAGCACTGGAAAATGAAAAAAAAAAAAAAGTTCACTTTGCTACTTTTCCTCCCCAAATTTTCGGTGTTCATTATTTAAAGGCTGCTAAGACTTGCTAGAAAATATGTCTAGATGTGAAAGTTGGTGGGAGTCTTGCTTGGTACCTGGGGCACTGGGCAGCACAGGGCTGCTGGTTGGAGTCTTTTCTCCTGGGCTGCAGGTTGGCATCTGGTGTGGGAGGGGACTGCCACTGCTGCCATCTGGAATAGCTTTAGTAACCCACAAGAGATGACCTTTGGCATTTGTTTTTCACACTCCCCAGAGGCCATGCTGGATCCCTGCCAACATGATGGTTTTACACCAGAACAAGCATGCTGGTACAAATCATTTTGTATGGTTATATCTCCTTGCATCCCCCCAGAATTCTGTGGGTTCCACACAGTTTGGACAAGTTGGGTTTGGTACTTAGTCCTGATCTTTAACAACAGCCATACTTGGGCTTCTGTGGCTTTTTGACACTATGACCTTTAACTAAGAGGGAAAATATGGGGTTTTTTTAAAGCAAAAAAGATAAAAACTTCTTACACATATTTGGTATGTAATCACTATCCCCAAAGAGCTGTTCCTTGTAAGGTCCCCAGACGTTTCAAACATCCTCAGGAAGACAGCACAGATGCTGCCTCCTGTGTTCCTTCCTCATGTGTTCATCACATTGAACCAGCCCTGCAGGCAGGAACAAATATGGCACAAAATCTGCCCCAGAGCACCTGGAGCATCAGGAGGCCGAGGAGGAGGAGGAGAAAGAGAAGGCAGGGAGTGTGGGAAGCATTTTGTGACCAAAAACAAGCCAAAAGCTCACACCTAACCACGTAGCCTCACCTGCTGGAACTCAAGGCTTGACTGGGGTGACAGGAAATTTTTTCCAGAAGTAAATGATCACTTAAATTGAGACATTGATTTCTGAGTGAAAACGTTTGTCGTATGGAACCCTAAGCAGCGTTCATTGTTTGTGCTCAACTGTCAGCAAATTACATGGAAATTTCACCTGAGAAACAGAATTACTTTTGTTATCTGGAGACACATCTTGAAAACACAGAGCTGATAATGACCCAGGCTTAGTGCTGGCTCTCAGAAGCTCCAACTTTGTTCTTGTATAAGATGTCCAAGGGGGAGGTTGTGTTTAAGCAAATGCTTCCTGCTGGCAGAAGCTGCTCCTGAATCACTTGGGCTCCATGTGAACCCAGGCAGCTTCATCTCAGTGGGTGACTTCTCCCCACTCCTCAGTCCTTATCTCAAAGTCTAACCTGAACCTTGCTCCTCCTTAAGCTTCAGACCATTGCTCCTCACATGCACCTTCTGAGAGCAGAGCATTAGTCTTCTTTCCTTTCTGTTGGTGCCTGTCACTAAAGCTGTTCCCATCTTCTTCCTGGCAACTTCTTCCCTTAGTAACCCCAGAAGTTTCATGCACAGGTCTGTATCTTCTATGTATTAGAGCTAGGGTTTGTACTTCTTTTCTAAATACCAAAGGTCAAAAACACAAATTACATCTCAGGTTGGCCTCTACATCTTGATTAACCTCATAGCTTTTACCCATAAATCTTCTTTCCTGTGGGACCAGGCAAGGGTTGGGCTTGATGATCTCAGGGGTCTTTTCCAACCCAGATGATTCCGTGATCCTTTTTCTTCCCAATATCTTTCTCCATTGCATTTAACCTAACATTTGCCTTGCTGGTAACTGCTCCCCATCCCATCTCCAGGGGTTTGGAAGGAGTCTGGGTTCACAGCTCCAGCTTCTCAGCCCCAGAGATGACTGCAGGATGGGACAGCATTGCCTTTCTGCCACACATGACTGATAACCTTTCCAAATGGAGACTCCTAACACCCCATGACACATCTGAAAGGTTATCTTCTCAATAGCTACTTCACATCCTAGACGGCTACTACAACTCCTAAACAGAGCAAGGCATGGTAGCTCCTGGCTGTAAGAATGCAATGTCATTCTTCCCTTCCTTCTTTATCAATTTGCTTCTACAGCCAGCAGAACCCACCAGCATGCAGGGCAGGAACTGCTTGGCTGGGGCTGCCTGGTGGAGGGGTCATCATCAATGTCCTGGTGACCCTGTGAGCAGACCAGAGGTGTCTCTCCTTTGGGACAACCTGACATACTGCACCCCATCCTAAGGGCCACCTCAGGCACTGCTGTGGGTCAGCATGAGAGCAGTATGTCCCATCCAGAGACAACATAATCCAGGTCTGGAGGGAGGTGGCTCTTCCTTCTCACTGGCTATTGAGGAAGGGGGATGACCTGCTTCAGTCTAACTAATTGTTAGATATATGTGACTAAAACCTCTACATATCGTTCAAGGTTAAATTAAGGTTTGCAAAGTGCCCAGGAGTGAAAAACATCTTGTGGATGTGCAGTGTCACCTCTGCTGAAGGTGTCCTCATCACTGCAGTTGGGACACTGACACACCCTGCCATGAACCAGATCTGATGAAGCAACCCAGGGACCTCTCTCCTTATATTTTTTGGTTTTTTTATAATTTTGATAATTTATCTATTACACAAAGAGAGGGACTGAAAGGTCTTACAGCAGGTTCCAAACTGTGGGTTGAGAAAATACTTCCCCCAGATGCTTGCAGAGGGTGCAGCCCATTTGGATGCTGTAGGAGGCAGACCAGGCAGCCACTACTTCTCACATCTTCTCCCCACTTTGCCCTTAGTGGGTCAGGGGCAGAGCTGGTGCAATTGTCTCTGCCAGTCCTCAGGGGACATTTCCTCACCCAGAATCTGGTGCTGGCCACAGGCCAGAATGTGGAGGGAGGCTCAGCATCCCTCAGTGTGCCCTCCCTGCCTTGGCCCATCTCACTCCCTTTCTCCACTTTATTTCCTGTGACAAATTTGTTCTGCTGGGACTGTGGAAAGCAGATGAATGGGTTTCATGCCTGTGGTGTTTTTCTCCTTCTTCATCCCCCTCAGCAGACTTGGATCTATTCAAATCTCCTTTTTTTTTTTATTTCTTTTCAGAGCAGCTTCCTACAGTTTCAACTTTTTGGCTGACACCAGGCTTGAAATCTGTCTCCTCTCCTCTGGTGCTTCCTCCTCCAGTAACCCTTGGCATGCTCTGGACTTGCTTTCTGCAAGCACACAGAGGTGTGTTATGATGAGCATGGTGAAAACCTGCTGCCTTCAGCAGGACGGCTGCCACCACTTCCAGATTACCCCTTTAACCTCCTGGAGTTGGTGGGGACATCAGCTGCCCTGCAGACAAGGGACATATGAGGGAAGAGAATCAGGGTGCTACACCTCCAGCATCTATGCAGCCCCTTGCCCTACCCTAGGATTTTCCAAGAAAAAGCACTTGCAGTCACTGTGTCAGAGCCACTGAGACATGGGGTTTGCTTCCCAGCCAGCCCTCCTCATGTTTTTAGGATTTGTCAGGAAGTTACAGGCACCTGCTCTTTGTTACAGTACATGTCTGGAGTTGCTGGTGAGGAAATCAGCCCGGTGCCCTGGCTGAACATTGTTCCCTTTCAATGTCCTGCTGTTGTCCCCCTCCTTTCTCTCTTTGGCTTTTTTCTAATACTTTTCCTTACAAGAAGCAGATGACAGGACTGGGGTTGTTCAGCTGGGGGAAAAGGAGGTGAAGGGGAGACCTTACCACTCTCTACAACTACCTGAAAGGAGGTTGTAACCAGGAGGCTGTTGGTTTCTTCTCACAAGTAACAAGCAATACAACAGAAGGAAATGGGCTCAAGTTGTGCCAGGGGAGCTTTAGGCTAGATATTAGGAAAAATTTATTCACTGAAAGGATTATCAGGCACTGGAACAGGCTGCCCAGGGAGGTGGTGCAGTCACCATCCCTGGAGGTATTTAACAGCCCTATAGATGTGGTTCTTAGGAGCATGGTTCAGTGGTGGACTTGGCAGTGCTGGGTTAATGGTTGGACTTGATCTTAAACACCTTTTCCATCCAAAATGATTCTGTGTTTCTATGACTATTGCAGACACCACCAGACAAAGCCACAGATAAGGAATCCCCTAGTGAGAAGTTTTCAGGGCACGCTGCCAGCTGTGCCAGCCCCAACCTGCAGATGGGTAAGGCGAGGAGATGCCCAGCATCTTGGCAGGCAGGAGGACTGCAGGATCAGATCCCAAGGGACAGCTGGAGAGCACAACCATCCCATGTCACAGCTGCCTCTCCTAATAGAGCAGCTGTGCCTCGGGCTTGGACACCCCCAGTGTTGATGGCATAAAATGCAAATGAATTTCTGGCCACCTCGTGTCTTTTGGCGACTCACTGCAGTCTGATCCAGGAGGCCAGCAGTCAGCTGCTCTCCCGTTTGGCAGATGCCTCTGCAGCCTATACTGGGACCAGTAGGAAGCCTCACTACAGCCAGCCATGGCACCAGCAGCTGCCCATGCAGTTCCAGTGGTTGTGGGACACAGGTACCCCTCATCCCAGCTGTTGCTGTATCAGCAGTGAGGGTTTCGTGTCATCAGATAACAGTCAAAGAGGGATGAATGAGTTAATGGAGGGGAGTAGAAACTCTCACTGGGATTTTACTAACCTACTTAGCAGCAAGGAACTGCAACAGAGAAACATACTTTGGCTTTTCTATTGATTTTAACCATTTTAATAATGGGGCCCAGAGGTGGTCTGTTGATTTTCCTCCATTCTTGCCAGGGGGTATTTGTGTGATGACTACATGTATCTTTGTTTCTAGAAGTTGTACACCTCTAGAGGTCTACACCCTCATACAATTCTGTTTGGGACTGGGAATTTAAAAATATTAATATTGTTGAAAACATTATTAATATTATTGCTGTTATTACTCTAAACGAACGCTTACACACAACTGTGTGACTTGGGCACCCACTTCAAAAATACCTGGTACCTGATGGTTTGAGTCAGACATGGCACTCAGTACATGGGTTCCTGGAACAGATCCTCAGGTACCACGTTTTACCATCTCAACTTTACTCTCATGAACACCAGACCAGGCAGCTCTTTTGGGTTTCAGAGTTGTTTAAGAAATGTATTCACCAAAAATATTCTCTGGCTCATCTGGGATTTTTTTTTTTCGGATGTTAAACAAGCCAATGGCAACAAAGCAAGAGTGATCCTTGTTGGACTGGCCAGCTTCATCCTTCTTTTCAAACAAGCCAGGCATTCCCAGCTCACAGCCCTATCAGCTTTGTGCCCCCATCCCAGCAATAGCATGAGGGACAGGTTGAGGACTCAGCAAACCCAGCCTGGTCAAAAGCCAGTGGCAAAGGAAAGACACCCACAAAAAAAAGTCACTCTCTAGGAATGTTCTTTCTTACTTTTTCTTCACTTTCACTCTGTGTTGTTGTGGGTTGCCTTTTTTTTTGTATATCATTTCATGGCATTTCATTAGTGCTGCATATAAGAATCTATTTTTTTTTATTCTGTTTCATTTTAAAACTATTAAAACCATCTGCCACTTAGTAAACACTTACATATTTTCTTTTCTAGATCAAAGTGTCTCCTGTCTGTGTTGTAATGGAAGTTTGACTTTTTTTTTTTTTTTAAGACAAGCAGGAGACACTTTGATCAGGTGCCAAACTGCTTCACTACAACAAACAGGCAACACTCTGAGCTAGAAATGATAAGAGCTTATTATGAGCCATGACAATTTCACGACATGTCAGATGTGATGTTAAAGAAACCACCCCTACACAACGTAGAACACTCAAAACATCAGCGTGACATTCCAAATTTTCTTTTTTTAAGTGAACAATTTATGAATCAAAAGCACTCCTTTTATATTTTCTCTGCAAAACTGCAACCTTTTTGTAGCATTTTTTGAGTTGGTGGGGTTTTTTTGGTGATCCTTTTGATTTCAGCAAATCATTATCTTATGTCAAAAACACTCCATTGAAAAAATTCCAACGGAGTCAACTTGAAAAGCTTTTCTTGAAAGCGTTTTTTTATACACAAAGGATTATTGTCCCTGTCAGAGAACAAAAGAATCACCTGCTGGTTTTTTTGTCATTCCCAAATAAATTAATTGCTCAAGGACTATTTCATCCATGTTTATCAAACATGCTGCTCCCACCAGCCCCCTATACATATGTTTGTCTTTTATCCCGGGATGCAGGAGGCCTCCATGGAGAGAGCCCTTGACTTTCCAATAACACAAATATTACAGCTACACCATTTAGGGGGGTGGGGGAGGAAGGCAAAAAAACATGCACATTGTAAGTTCTGTCTTAATTTGCATGCTAAAGAGGAGAAGACCTCTTCCACAGACATATACACCAAGCATCCAGGAACTGGAAAGGGGCTGGGTATGAGTGTGGACCTCTGGCTACTGAACACAGGTGGAGTAGGTGAAGGCAACCAGCCCTTCATCCTCTCTGTAAAAGCAAGGCTACTCCTGGTTTGTCAAGAAAATTTATTCTATCTTTTCAGGTGGACAACCACAGCTGAGAAAGGGGTAGTTGTCTCCAATGGGCATGGCAGCTGGATCCATGAATACCAGCAGAAGGGAGCAGCACAGAAGAGGGGAGCCTATCTCACCAGCAGCAGGGAAAGATGGGCTCTCCTCATTTGAAAGTTGCAATTTATCTCACCCTAAAAGGTGAGAGAAACTTCAGGGACCCAAAATTTGGTTCTCTACAATGATTATAAGGGAACCAAGGATGACTCTGTTGTATAAACCAGGAAGAAGTTTCATCAAATAAAATTCTGATTTTGTATTAGGGTAAAAAATGCTGCAAAACCTGGAAGAGGTTGCCTCGAGAGGTGGTGGGATTTTCATCCTTGGAGGTTTCCAAAACTCAGCTGGACACAGCCCTCTCTGACCTGCTCTTGCACTTTGGCTGGCCAGCTGGATCAGATGACATCCACAGGTCCCTTGAAAGGCTCAGCCATTCTACCATCCATGTTACAACAAGCCTATAAATCTGTGGGATTAATCCCAGCTCAGAGATAACAAATCTTAGGTTTGCCCAAACCTGTTCTCATGTCCTTAACCACAGCCTGATGCACCAATGATGTGTGCTGTATCAGCGGTGGTGCACATCACTGCCTTCCATCCCTGGGATGTGCCATTTCAGGCAGAGCACTCAATCCTTCCAAAAGAAAGTCCTTGGCTTCCCAGATAACATCATTTCAAAACACACATTCAAACCAGTCTGGAGCAGAAGGATTTGTATCACACAGCCTGAGGTCAGGAGGAGACCCCAGGCAGCCCCAGTCTGTGGGTGTTTCAGCAGGGGGTGGGGGATGTTTTAGCAACAGAGCCACATGGTGATGAAGCATCAACACCTGGAGCATGTCCCAGCACAGCCCAAGCTGCAGCACACTGGGATTTTGTCAATGTACCCAGCACAAACAGATGACAAGAGAGTGGACCACTTCACTTTTACATCTATTTTCTTCCACTGATGCTTCAGCTCGTCCTGAGAATGGCTCCCCAGCATCACTGGAGTAAAAGCTGCTCAAGAAATGATTGAATCTTAGCTCACCTTCTTCCCTTTTACAGGGAGGCTGTTGAGAAACAGAAGCTGTAGGATTGTGTACAGCTGTCATTTCAACCCAGCGGTCTGTATTTAACATGCAATAAATCATTCTTGAGGTAAAAGGTCAGAGGTTAGAGGGGTGGATTGGGGGGCTGCAAACTGACTGACAGGAATACAAGTTTCATTCCCTAGGGCTCCCCCAAAATTCACAGCTTTCATGATTTTCTACCTCAAAAGCTCACGCAGAGTGTGTCAGAACAAAGCAAATTCACTTTCTCCTGGAAAGTTGAGAATTCATAATTTTCTGCCCAGTTAGATGGTCTGCTTTCCACAGGTTGTTTATTGCCCATTATCACTGTTTATTATTACTGTTTATTATTATTGTCTCTTAGCACTGCTTCCCCTTTCTCATCTCTCAAAGCCTTTCCTACCACCTGCAACACTTTAGTACCCCACAGGGTTACGAATTAGGGTTACGAAGGGACTCCAGCACAAGTCCTGTGAGGAGAGGCTGAGGGAGCTGGGGGTGTTCAGCCTGGAGAAGAGGAGGCTCAGGGAAGACCTCATCGCTCTCTACAACTCCCTGAAAGGAGGCTGGAGCCAGGGGGGGGTTGGGCTCTTTTCCCAGGCAACTTTCAACAAGACAAGAGGGCATGGACTTAAGCTGTGCCAGGGGAGGTTTAGGTTGGATATTAGAAAGAATTTCTTCACAGGGAGGGTGATCAGACACTGGAATGGGCTGCCCGGTGAGGTGGTGGATTCTCCATCCCTGGAGATATTTAAAAAGAGACTGGATGTGGCACTCAGTGCCATGGTCTAGCACCACAACGATGGGTCAAGGGTTGGACTTGATGATCTCTGAGGTCCCTTCCAACCCAGCCGATTCTATGATTCTATGAAAAACAAAGACTAATTTTGAGAGGCTCAGCACAGCTGCAGCATTAGTGTGATCCCAATTTGAATGCCGCTTCTCCTCACCTGTTTGCACAGCTGAAAGTCAGCAGCTGTTTGCCTTCCCCGTTTTTGTAAACAAGGTTGCAACCTTTATTCCTGCCTTAAGGAACAGATTGAATTGCTTTTCATGTTCCAGAACAATATCAGCATTTATTCCCTCTCTAAAAGCAACTAGTATTTCATCTTGATTGTTTGCATATAATACTGCCTAATGAAGAAAGCTATAAAAGGTATTTCAGATTAAAGATACAACATATGCTTCAATATGATGAAATTGTCACAAATCAAGAAAAAGCTTTCAGCCCCATTTTGTGAACTGGGAAGACTGATCTTTTATTTCTGTTTAATCCCAAACTCTTAATGTGTTGCAGGACCAGGGCACCATAACACCAAAGGCATCTTGTGCTGTTGTCAGCACAGAGGAAGGCCCACCAAGAACAAGGCACACCAAACCCCTCCTAAGCCAGGCCCAAAATTGTCATTTAATCTTAAGAAACAATTTTGGAATTCTTTTTCTCTCTCTCTGTTGTTTGGGTTTTTTTTTACTGATTCCTGGCTTGATGTACTGCAGCTATTGGTATTTTCAGCTCTTCTCCTCAAAAAGGAGGCTGAGAGGAGACTGTATTGCTCTCTACAACTATCTTAAAAGATGATGTAGTGAGGTGGGGGTTGGTCTCATCTCACAAGAAGTTACAGAACGAGAAGATACGGCCTTGAGTTGTGCCAGGGGAGGTTTAGATGGGATATAAGGAAAAATGTCTTTACTGAAAGTGTTGTCAGGCACAGGGTGCCCAGGGAGGTGGTGGAGTCACCATCCCTGGAGGTATTTAAAAGACCTGTAGGTGCTTAGGGACATGGTTTAGTGGTGGACTTGGCAGTGCTGGGTTAATGGTTGGACTTGATCTTAAATGTCTTTTCCAACCAAAGTAATTCTAGAATTCTAGGAAGATTAGTATCACAGTACTTACACGGGATTAATTAGTAGGAACAGCCTAAAATACACACACACTCACACTAAGAGGTCTCGGGCACTTCACTAAGTGCTGTATTTTCCACTCATGCTCTGGGTGCTGCAGCAGGCACTTGGTGAGGCAGGACCTGGGGCAGCCATGAACCACCAGGCTGTGCTGGAAGGACTCTCTCTTCCCCCTGGGATAGACTAGAGTAAGATTTTTGTGCCCAAAACCACCAAAAAACCCATGGTGTGCAGAATTGCCATCACTTCTGCAGGGTGTTTTTTGTTTAACTCATTTAGGCCGGGCTATTTTTTTTTTTATTTTTTTTTTGCATTGCTCATCTTCTTGATTAATTCAAATGTCCACCTTAAATTTATCTTAAGAAAAAGCAAAGGTTCTAACTCTCCTGTAAACAACAGGCTGTAGATATGAGACTTACTTTCCTCTCTAAAAAAAACTAATAACATATTTGTAGTTTCACATCCTCAAAAAGAAACTTTTCAAGAAAGAGGCGTTTGCCATGGAAGCAGCCTGGTGAAATGCAAACAGAGCTGTGGTCTGGATTGATTTTACCTCCAGGCTGATTTTGAGCAGCTAAGACAGCTGAAACAGGAGTGCCCCTGGAAACCAGAGGGTTTTCCCCTGAGCTACAAGGTGCAGCCCTCTCCTTGCCCTGGGGCATTGACCCTCACCAGAAGCACCCCAGCTCCTTGAGGGAAGGGGAGGTGGGCAGTGGCCACCTGGAAGCCTCCATCCAACATCCCCTGCTCCAACAGGCTCAGCATGGATGTCCTGGGGATGTCCAGGTACATACACCTGCCCTGCCAAAACTCAGAGGGTCTAGCAGCAAGCTTAAGCACTGCGAGCTTTGAGGTTGCTTTAGTAGAAAAACAGCCCCAAACCTCCTCCACTGGCAGCCCTTTAAAACAGATAGAGACCCATGTTAGACTTCCCTTCCCTTATAAGGTTTCACTTAATTGATTAAAAATATATTAAGAATACATCAGTATTGTGAGAGAGGGAGGGAAAAAAGGGCTCTCTCTTTTCAAATTTCCCCTGATCTGTGTGAGGGTCATCATGGCAGCTTGGCCTTGGTGTTTGCTCTCACACCTTGCTGACTACCAGGGCCACCAAATCAGCTCAGGACTGGAGTAAAATCCCTGCCCAGCTCTAACATTCCCAGTACTGATACTGGCATCCAACAAGTCACATAAAAATACAGCCTCTCCAATTATCTCCCTCTATCTTAGATCTACCTGAGCAAACCCAGCCCTGACTTATTTGTATCCTATTGTTGGTTGGAGCTGCTTCAATTTTCTCTGCATGCCCTGGCAATACAGCTGCAGCCATTCCTCAGAAAGTTCAAGTGCATTTATGGCACTTCAGTAGTAAATAGGAGTAATTGCCTCCTGCACAAACAGGCTGTCCTGGCACAGATCCTCTACATGAACCCATTAAATGGGGAGCTGCTCTTCATTGAGAGCATGATTGAACTTGATCTGCCAACCATTGCTCACTGGTTTTAAAGTTACAGCCAGTGGGGGTGGGGAAAAGAGATAGGGGACTTCTTCCAGCAGTGTCCTTGAGTCCTTAGACTTCCCTCTTCTTCTCACCTCACCCTGACAGACCTGAAGAGCTTTTATCATCACCGGGGGGATGGATCGCTTGTGAATGGCACATGGAGAAAGCCCATGGCTAAAGGGCACTTCCCAAGGCTTTGCCAAATCCTACACTCTGAGGGTACAGACAGGTGCAGCACCCCAACCCATCAGGGCTATATTAAACTTCATTACCCTGATCCCTGTTTGGTTTTCTCTCTTTCCAGGTAAACATTAAATCTGCCTCTGTACCAAATGGGGCCACTGCTCCCTGAAGGCAGGAAAGCTGTCACTGAGCTGCAAGCCACATCCCCTCCTTGTGCTCACTTTCGCTTTTGCAACTCTTCAGGTTTGGGGTTTTTGTCAGCTGCATCTGTTCCACAAAGAAGCCCACACAAACCTCTCTTCTGGCTGCTTTCACTTGTGATTTTCTGAGCATTTATAATAACTCCTTAGAAGTCCTGTAAGCGAGACCACTAAAGCACTTTGAAACATCCTTCTAGAGCATTTTTGAACAAGGTTATGGTAGATATCAGGGACCAGCCTGACATCACTGGGAGGTCACCTTTACCTCTAGGGTCATGGAAATATTTCCAGAGAGCTGTTCCTTGCACAGGCTCAGTAGTCTGGACTGCCCAGGTGTTTGGACCTCACCTTGGTCATCTTGTAGGTCCACTGCCAACCAAAAATGCTGTCCTACCCACCAGAATCAGTGGATATACATCTACAGACCTGGAGACTGAACTAAGTGTGAAAATAAAGAAGTCCAACTTATTTTGGTATGGACATTCCCATCAACCCATCCCGCTTTCATACCCATTCAAAAGGGGCAATAATTTACCCCTTGAAGCACCTGTGGAGCTTCTTCAGCCTACCTCCCAAGTCAGAAAGACACTACTCTGCAGCAAATGTGTTGTAAAGCAGATATTATGGCTCCTGAATGGTGCCAAGTTTCTAGCTTCAATCCCCATTTGCAAGGAAGAAGAAAAACTTCTCCCGTGCTGTTTCAAGCATCTGTGAGCTGTTGCTGTGCCACCACAGGGCCAGTGAAGCTGGAGCAGAGCCCTGCAGCCCCAGAGAGCCCATGCTGTGGAGGGCACTGTGTTCTGGCAATGACCAGTTTTACAGAGATCAGGAGTTTAAGCACATATCTAATTGAATTGCAGATGTCTTTTCTGATGGCTATCTGGTAGCAAAGCTTTGATTAAGGCAGCAGTGGAGAGGCAGAACAGGCTGGTTCTCTGTAATAAAACTAATGGAAGGAAGAATGACCACTTACTGCAGCCTCCATGGGGAACATAACGCAGGCAGATACTTTAGACAAGATTTTGAGGGGGGAGGAGATGTGAGAGCTCAGCACAGATCCCCAGCTTCCACCTCCTAGAGATGCTGGACGTATGTTGGGCTGGAAAGCAGCCGACAGTAATTTAAATAATCCACAAACAAGCTCATCTCCCTCCCTTGCCATGCTTCCTGATGAACAGCAGATCCTCTTTCCTTTCAGAAGGCCATATAGGTTTGTTCTGCTTGACTTTGTTTTTTAAAGGCTGACAAGTTCTACCCTTTTGGTAATTCCAAGATTTAGGTGGATTTGCCCTGAGCTTGCACTTGCCAGATCTCGACCTGCTGGTGTTTCACTGGGCCTTAAAAGTTCCAAAGAGCGAGAACTAAGTTCTCAATCCACCCATACTAGAAGAATGTAAATGGGAGTGCTACAACCTTTTCCTTTGCCTGTAGCCACTTCGTCCTGATGACTTGAAGTGCATCCAAGATGAATTACCACATACACATCACTAAAAAGCCACCCCCACCCAAAGAAGCTGAAGAATCAAAGTTAAGATGATCTAACAAGCAGGCTTGGCTCACAAACAAGCTTTTGGAGCACTGTTTTCACTTTCCTTGGCTGGCCATGATGCTGTACCCAAATTCCCACTGTGTTACATTTTGGGGACCCTCCTGGCCATGTCCTACACAAACTTTCTTGTCTCTTGGCCCAGCACAACTCTCCGGGGGGCAGCATAATGAACAACCCCCACCTGGGACTTAAGTTTCAAGGAAAGTCATCACAGTTTTGCTTGTTTTCCCTTTTGAACCTCTGCCCTTTTCCGATGTATTTACAATGTAAGGAAGTTAGTTTATTCAGGGTCTGGCTTTTAACTTCATTGTTGAGCTTGGCTCTGCTCCTGTTGGAAACCAGACCCCGATTCAGGTGGGCAGTTGCCAGTGTCTGCTGGAAACTCCTTGCCATGGGATTTTAAAACATGCTGTTTGCTGGCCTGGCTCAGCACATGCTAAAATGCTGTCGAGAAAGTCTGCTTACTCATTGCAGGAAAAGGATCAGGCCAGCAGCAGGTGTTTTTTCTGAGTATCCTCAAACAAGCATTTCAAACACCAAACTCATTCCAGGCTACCCAGGAGCTCCCTCCAACAATTCCTTCTCCATTTAAAGTTTCGTCTCAAACTACACTGACCAGCAGTGGCTGGAATTGGGCTAGATTCCAGCTTAGGAAAGCCTTGGATTTATAACTTGTTTCAGGCTCACCCCAGCAGAAAACTCCCCAGAAAGTTAAAATGCATTAAGCCCTAAGAGAGAGGAGAAAAGCAAGAAATAACACAATGTCTGTAAGATGTGAACTGTTAGTAAAGTACTCACTTCATGAGAGGCTTTGAGAATGGCATATATTAAGCTAAACAAGCATGCCTTCAGTCAGAGAGCTCAAGCACTGCTATTTCACCCTGCAAGGAATAAATAATAATTAAAATTCTTTGTATTGAGATTAATACATTCACTGTAGCCTCAGAAATCAAGGGTGGTAATTCCCAAATAGCCTCGCTGGGTTCTCTCTCCAGTTGAAAGACGGGAAGCTGCCTCCAAGGCATTGATTTATTCCCTAAGAATTAGGGAGAGGCATCTCTAAGGCACCACATTTACTCCACTGCTGCTGGGAGGTTTTGTCTGGCTGCTCTCCTGATGGTTTTCAGGCCTGTTATTGAAGCTTATTTCTCTTCCTCAAGTATTTTAAAGAGATGTCAGAATTTGGACAGCCTGCCAAATTATTGCCAAAATTTGCTGGGTTTGGCTTTTTTGTTTTGGTGTTTGGTTGTTTAGGGGTTTTTTTGTTTGGATTTTTTTTAGAAAAAAAGCCACAAGAGGGAAAAAAAATAAAACCTGTTCTCTGATAATTTGCTTAGATCAGTTTGTCATACTTCTGTTAAAAATAAAAATAAAGTAAGTGTGCAGCTAAACATTAACAAGCAGTTAAATGACACACAACTTGAATATAGCCTGAAGAATTACTGGAGATATGCAGAGAATAAAAAGCCTGACATATAAAAGACAAATTACATTAATTAGATTCTCACTGTGGATGTAAACCTGAGCATCTCAGGGTTTGTACAAAGACAAATTCAGAGAGAAAAAGAAAATACTATTGACTATTGACAGCATTTGATTCATTGTGCTTTGAAAAATTTTTTGTTCTAGAACAAAAGCAAAAATCAAAACAATTCATTCCAGAAGTATTACAACAGAACTGACTGAAATGTCTATTCTTTCTTTGGATCTCAAGTGCAATTTTAGTCAATTTGAATCCAGAGAGAGGCTGCAGTTTTAAGGGAGCTATTGCTAAAATGATCTCAGCAGCAAAACACCACTCTGCCTAACTTGAGCAGTTAATGAACAGCTCCAGATACTGGCTCCATAGTTTTAAAACTACTTAGTACCTAATAAAGCATCAGATTTGTCAACACTGAAATATAGTGCACTAAAATTATCAGCGTATTACCTAACTGAAAGCCTTCATACTTAAAGATCCTGTATTAAAGGATAGTTAAAAAACAAAATCTAGGGTTTAGAATATGCTCAGGGTGTTCTTTTAACAAAGAAAAAAAAAAATCCAGAGGTTAATTTCTCTTTTAAACATGAAAAATTTTTTGCAAATTTTGTTCAGTGAAGTGGGTGAAAAAGCTTATCTGCATGTTAAGATGGAGTATTTTATATATCCAGTGTTATGGCCTGGAAGTGCTGAAGAGACATTCAGAATATAAAGGCAACTGGAGACAATTAAGCCATTTAAAAGCACCAAAATTAGCATTCCTTTTGTCAGATCCAGATAATTCAAGTGCTGTTCTGCCACAAAGGCTATCATCAATTTGTAATTTTAGCTTAATCCATCAAAAAAAAGCATCTCACGTTTCTCTCTGGCATTTCCTCATTAGGCATCCTCTTAAATTATATACTGAAGTCTCAAGAACATAAACTATGAATTAAAGTTCACACTCCCACAGAGACTCACTCATGCATGCACCCTGAGACACTAATCCCAATAAAGGTAACACAACTGCTTGAGCCACGATAGAGCTGAGCAGTGCCTGAGCTACTGCACGGTGAGTATCCAAAAGCAATTGAGTTATAATTCACAAAAAAAAAAGGTGATTTGTCCTGCCTCCAAACCCCCCAGGTCTTTCATTCCCTCTGCCCACCTGATTATTCCCAAAAAGGTAAAGTTCCACATGAACAGATTTTCATTATACGGAGTAGGCAGTTGCGTAAGATCATAAAACAAAAAAAAATTACAAAGGTGGGTTGTTTAACTCTTACATTTTAAGGCAGATTAACTCTGTGTATTCAAATTCTAAAATACAGCTTTCACAGTCAAGATAGTGTCTTAGTTCTCCTCAAAATGAGTGGTCATTTTATCCCATTAACTACAGATATTTAAGTATCCAAGATTCGCATCATCAGAACCAGTAAACAGAATAAATTGCAAAACTGCAAATTCCTTCATTCCCCTACTGCAGACTATCACACTGTAACTATAGTCTTTCACCTAGAAATCTGTAGGTTTAGATTGGGTTATGTTTGAAGGATCATGACTAAGAGGAATAATTTTGTTTTAAACTGAAGGGAAACATTTTTAACTTTCGCACAGATGAAGAAAAAAAAAAAAAAAAAAAAAAGAGAGAGAAGTCCTCGACACTTCCACAGGGCAGAATTAATCAAAGTTTACACTGTATCGACCCACAAAAGAAAAATCATGAAATAATCAAGTTAAGAGCTGTGGAAATCAAGATGAGACAACCTTGGACATTGAGATTTCAGCCTGGAAGTTTGAGAGAGAGCAGTGTAAGGGCTGCCCTGCTGGGAAAGCTGTAGTGCCCACTGCCTTTGCCACCCCAAATTCAGGGTGTTGGGAGATGCTGCGATGGGATCACCCATGTCCAGGCAAGGGCTCAGGTCCCTGCTAGGGAACAAGTGTTGCACAAGATTTACACACTTATGGCTGATCACACAGCAGATGTCTGTGCTCCTGTTTATCTACCACTCAATGTATAGAAAGGACCCAGCAGACCTGACCGTATAGGACTGGACCAAAACAAGCAGCTTTGCTCTTTGTCAGCTCCTCTCCTCTTTCCTTCGATTTCACATTCACTGCATGTTTTTTAAGGCTGTGCAAAGCAGGAGCAGGATTTCAGCTGTAAATGTGAGAAAGCTCTGAAGCCCTCAGGATCTCAGACCCAGACCTCACCTTCCTCACCTCACTGCTCAAATAAAACAGCGTTGCAACATGTTGGAAGTGACTGCAGTTAACATTAGTACAATATACAAACAGTGATTTATCAACATTGTATGCTTTATTGAAAGTTGACAAGTGCAACAGTTAAATACATTGACGTGTTACAACTGTTTAAAGAACATGCACAAAAACATATGCATACTACTGTACAGATCATATGCAAAAAATCCATACTGGGAAATCCATTTTTTTTTTAAATTATTGGGATTTTTTTTTAAATTACTTGCTAGCGGGGTTTGTTACTTTTTGGAGTGGTTTTTCCTGTCTTGAACCAAACTACAATGAACAAAGATTTACTTCAAGATAATCAGCAGCCAGGGAACTTCAGAGGTTACACAAACAGCATAAATCTGCCAAATTCTGAACAGTTGCGTAGGTGCATTCTTATTTATGTAGCATTAAAAAAAAAAAAAAAAAAAAAAGACTTTCCAAACTTCTTCAGATCAGCCAATGAAACAACTAAACTTCAATCTGTACAACCTAAATAGTTACAGTTTTCTATTTTACAAAGTAATTACACTAAATACACAAATATACAGTAGGCAAATAACCTTCATTGTAATTATCCTATGACCCAACTGTATGTCACCTACCTGTTTTCTATATATAATACAGCTTTAATGCACCTGTCCAGTGCTTCAGAAAGCGGTGCAAATATTTGCACTTAAGGTTTCAGGTGACAATTAAGTGTTAAAACACTGAATTTACCTTTCTCCCTCTTCCTCTTAGATCCTATGCATCAGTCCTCACTTTGGAACCCCAGTGCACTATGGGGGATTGAGCCATCACTTCTTACTTCAGTCTATTTCTTCATATTTCCAAGCTTGAAAAGCACTTGTATCAGTTATATCACTGGGATGAGCGGAGGATTTTAAAACAAACCAAAAGAACTTCAGGCAGGCAGCTTCGTTTCTCAGCCATTTTGCAGAAGCTGCTTGAGTCCCCAGTGTACTTGTGCTAATTCTCTGGAAGAAGTTTATTTTATTCAATCAACCTAAGAACAAAGACTCCTTCAAGCCAAAGGGGGGAGGGATGAAAGAGGGAGACAGATGAGGGCGGGAGAAAACTCTCCTGATGTGTGCAAGGCACGGAGTCCTCAGTCTGGGCTGCAGCGTGCACTGAAATGGATGAAGGGTGGCTGCGGCGGGTCCCCGCGAGTCCTTCTTGCCCTGGGCAGTCCAGAGGCCAAGCAATCATGGTGGCAAGGACACCTGGAACTATGCTGAAGGCCCTGAGCCCTGTGATGCTGGCTGAGCAGGCTGCTGTGTTGTCCCTTGTGACTGGGAAGAGGAAGGTGGGGAACCAGTCTGCAGCTGTGCTTGGAACTGGGCAAGCTGCTCCGGGCTGGCGAGTGTTTTTAGCAGAGTGTTTTCTTGCTCCAGCTGGGAGTTCTTCTCTATCAGCTCTTTTATTTGCTCTTTGAGGACCTCCACTTCCTCCCTCACCGCATACATCAAGTGACTCTTTACCAGATCCTGAAACACGGAAGAAAACAAGAGCGTGAGAAGAGCAGCCCTGAGTGCCAGGCACGGCTTCCTAGCCGTGAGATGCAGGACATGCACCTTAGGCAAGACAGCCGCTGCAAACCCCTCCATGCTCGGACACAGAGGAGCATCCCCAGCCAGCCCCCCACTCACAGGGAGAACAGCCCCTCGGGAGACCGGAGTTCCCTCGGGAGACCGGAGTTCCCTCGGGACTCTAGCTGGGACGAGCAGCCACGACGTGCCCGGGTGGTGGTGGGTGTCAGGGCCACCCCAGAGGGGGACAGTGGCAGTGCTGCTGTGGGTGTCACCTCCCCGCCGCACACGTGCGGTCCCAGGCGACACCCTGGCCCCGCCCCCCCACCCTCTGACCACGCCCCTCCGCCTCCTGGTCACGCCCCCCGCCCCTTGGCCCCGCCCCCCCCCCGGCGCCGGCTGCAGCCAGTTCCCGGCGCAGGTTGCCGCATTTCCCTCCCTCCCGCCGGCCGTGCGCGGCCGCGGGTGACGTCAGAGCGCGCCGCGGCCAATGAGCGCCCGAGTTATTTATAGCCGGGAGTTAAAGGCTCGGAGTTTGCCTAGCAACAGTCGGCAGAGCCTCCCGTGAGAACGGCTCCAGGCACCGCTCCAGTAACAAAGGGCGGCCGGGCCTCAGGCGCAGCGCGGCGGGACCGAGCCCGGCGGCAGGACGGAGCGGGGGGTGGGATCGTGGTTAACACACATATACACACACACACACCCACACACACCCCCGGGGAGAAGCCGGCGGCTCCGGCCACCGCGATGCCCGTGAGAAAGGCGGCAGTGCCGGTGATGCCCCGGCTTGCAGGCGGCGGGGGACGCGCCCCCCGTTTGGTAGGGGGTAGCGCAGGGCGGGATGCGCTAGGAGAGGAGTTAAAACAAAAAAAACAAACAAAAAAAAAAACAACAAAAAAAAAGATGCACCTCGACCCCCGCACCCCGTCCCGCTCTTTGAGGGAGGAAGGGTAAAAAAAACACCAAACAAATGCCGCGCTCTGCCCCTCCCCCGCCGCAACGGAGCCGGGATCAATCGTTTGGGAAGGCAGGAGCCAAAAGCGATGCCGTCATTGCCTCCCTCCCCGGCATCGATAGAGAAACGTGCGCATTCCTCACCGCAGGAACCCTCTGATCAATAAAATAACAACAACGCCAAAAATCAAGCCCCCCAAACCCAAGCCGTGCCCCTCTTCCTCCCGGCTCCGCTATAAAAAGGCGCCCGCGCAGGGGTTAACCCTCGCCCGCCGCATCCCCATATTGTTTACCGCCTGAAACCCAGGTTTTATGCCCCAATCGGTACATACCATCGCTTGCTCGATTTTGTTGTCGATAGCTACCACGCTTGCACCAGAGGAGCTGTAAGAGAAAAAGAAAGGGGGGGGGGAAAAAAAAAAAATTACATTAGCAGCGGCTGAATTATTTAAGAGACAAGAGAGCCGAGCACTGGTGGAAAGAGACTGAGAAAGTCCTCATCACCCTCCTGCCTCACCGGGATGCTTCAATGCAGCAAAGCAACCTGTGAAGCAGCCCCCGACTCCCCTCCTGCAGCCGGATCACATCTCCCGAAATTCCGCCTCTCCTCCCCACCCCCCCCACCCCCCCGCCCCGCTCCTCAGCAGACCACAAAGATGGAGTTTAATTGCAGGCTGCGGCAGAAGCTCTCGGCGCCGGGGAGGGCAGCCCCTCCGGGGAGGGGAACCGAGCCGAACCGAGGCGGGCGCCCGGTGCCGCTGCGGTTCCCCCGGACAAAGGAGCCAGCCCGGCGTTCACCTGCCCGGCCTCAGAACGCCCGGGACACAACACTTATTTACCTACTGTCGAGCCTCAGGGATGAGTTGTCGGTACCCAGCAAAGACGATAAGAAAGAAATTGAGAAGTGTCTTAGTTGATAAACTCCTAGATCCATTGCCACTGGGTCTACAACATTGGGCATTCATGCAACCCCGGCCAGAAGCGTTCCCTGACGAAATCGGGTCTCCCCTCACTCCGGACGTCAGCCTGTGCGGGGGGCTCCGGGCGGCGGGGCGGTTCCGCCGGGACCCTGCGGGGCGCGGGGCTGCGCTCGGCCAGCTCCGAGGTCAGCGCTCCGCCGCGCCGCACAAAACCGGCACGTCCCGGCCCCCCGCATAATTTATGCGCCGCCGACGCCGACCATTGGCTCCGCCGCCGCCCAGGCCACGCCCCCCCCGGCTCCTTCGCATCTCATTAAGGAGCGCTCTCCCCCCCCCCCCCCCCCTCCCATCACCCTGCCCCGGTAGCGCAGCCCCCCCAGCACCGTCCGCGTCCTGCCCGGGCCCGCGGCACAGAGGGGGATGCTCTACAATCCCCTCCCCTTCCCGTGAAACCCTGACACACGCGGGGTGACGGAGCGCCAGGCTTACCCTGCCGATTTCCACCCGCACGAGCGGACGGAGGGGGGTTTAAAATAAAAATAATACTAATGATAATTAAAAGGGCTGAGGAGGGAAAGGGGGGAGCGGCGGCGTAGCTCAGCGCAGCCCGGTCCGGCCCGGTGCCAGCCCCCGCCGGCGGGAGCGCGGACGCGACGCCGGTTCCCGCGACAACACCGCCACCTATTGACGCACGGTGGTACCGCCCGAACCGCGCCGGTTCGGCCCACTCCCGGCAGGGTCAAGGAGCAGCGGCGGCTCCCAAGGCAACCCGGTGCCAGAGCCACCTGCCGGTACCGTCCTCCCCCTGGCCCTACCGCCGCGGCACGATTTAGCCCCGGAGATGGCAGCCCACACCCGGTAACCCTGCCCCAGCCCACACCCGGTAACCGTGCCCCAGCCCACACCCGGTAACCCTGCCCCAGCCCACACCCGGTAACCCTGCCCCAGCCCACACCCGGTAACTCTGCCCGCTTCGCCTGTACAAGCGGGATCATAGAATTATAGAATTGTCTGGGTTGGAAGGGACCTCAGAGATCATCAGGTCCAACCCTTGATCCACTACCACTGCGGTTACCAGACCATGGCACTGAGTGCCACATCCAGTCTCTTTTTAAATATCTCCAGGGATGGAGAATCCACCACTTCACTGGAAAGTCCATTCCAATGTCTGATCACCTTCTCCGTGAAGAAATTCTTTCTAATATCCAACCTAAACCTCCCCTGGCACAACTTAAGTCCATGCCCTCTTGTCTTGCTGATAGTTGCCTGGGAAAAGAGCCCAACCCCCCCTGGCTCCAGCCTCCTTTCAGGGAGTTGTAGAGAGCGATGAGGTCTCCCCTGAGCCTCCTCTTCTCCAGGCTGAACACCCCCAGCTCCCTCAGCCTCTCCTCACAGGACTTGTGCTGGAGTCCCTTCACCAGCCTGGTTGCCCTCCTTTGGACCTGCTCCAGGACCTCAATCTCCTTCCTGAACTGAGGGGCCCAGAACTGGACACAGGACTCGAGGTAATATACACCCACACGGAGATGGACACTGCAAATAGAAAGTGTTTCAGGCTCCTGGTAGGGCTATGATGATCTATCTCTCTGCAGCCCTCCCGCAGGCCTTAATAGCCCCAAAAAAACATTTATGAAACAAATACGCAGTCAACAGATCATCCACAGTGAGTGCACAGAGCATGAACCCGCAGATTTCCAGCAAGCCAGCTGATAGTCTGCAGCAGCAGCAAGGAAAATGCCTGTTTACTCATTTTTATGTCATGCCATGCAGCACTTACAAGTTGCAGCACTTGCATTAATAATTTAGGGGGAAAAAAAAATCTCCCACTTAACTGTGGTGTATACCTCAACAAACGTTATGTGCTTGTGTTGTGAAATTCGGACACTACAGTCACGGCCCATCCAAGTGATCCTCTCTCTACCTGTCACACTTCAGGAGAGCCAAGGCTGCATCAGAATGCTACAAAATACTGCCACAACAAGCAGATGGCCTCTAAAAATCACTGTTTTCTAGAGCAGCACTCTCATCGGGCATTACATGACTTAAAGGCACAAAAATAAAGTAAAAAAACCTTTTCAGTTCCCTGTAACAATCTTCTCCAAGAACTAGAAGTCACATATTTGTCACAGGTGTTGCTCCCAGAGAAGCAGGAAATCCAGGAGGCACGGAATAATCATCTTAAAGCTAAATTTAGCGTTTGCGTATCTGCATCATCCGTCTTAGTTTATTTATGTTGTCCCAGTCTACTATTCTTTCATTCAGTAATGCCAGCAGAGTAGTACAAACTAATCCTATTCACAGGAGAGGTCACATTTGAGAATAAGAGCTCCTCACAGCCACTTTCCCAACACCACATATGATGCTCATCCCATAAGGGTACAGCTCTCACCTTGCCCTTTGGGTGCCTGAGGAAGCTGCAGAGAATAGTACCTAATAGCCTGAAAACTAAAGCAAATTTTTAAAAAATAGTAAAAAAACCCAAACCTACAGCACACTACAAAAACAAACCCGTATCTATATTGACTTGCAAATTTAATAGCAAGTAAATTAGAAGCAACACATTAAAACATATGCAGCAGGCTCCAACTTCCCAACTACTAAGACAGACACTGATAACCACACATTGCACATAAACCTCAACTAACTGCTTTCTTTGAGGAGGCTACTTACAACACTCAGGAGTACTCATTGCATTCAGTGATCAAGGGAGATGTTTAGCAAGGGCTCCAAAAGCACATCATAATCTCTGTCAACTCCTGTCCTAGACTTATTTAAATTAATGTTCTTTGAAGGGTTGGGATTGAAAAAAAAAATTAGTTACATGTCACAGAATCAGCCAGGTTGGAAGGGACCTCAGAGATCATCAAGTCCAACCCTTGATCCACTACCGCTGCTGTTACCAGCCCATGGCACTGAGTGCCACATCCAGTCTCTTTAAATATCTCCAGAGATGGAGAATCCACCACCTCCCTGGGCAGCCCATCCCAATGTCTGATCACCCTCTCTGTAAAGCATTTCTCCCTAATATCCAACCTAAACTTCCCCTGGCACAACTTAAGTCCATGCCCTCTTGTCTTGTTGAAAGTTGCCTGGGAGAAAAGCCCAACCCCCCCTGGCTCCAGCCTCCTTTCAGGGAGTTGTAGAGAGCGATGAGGTCTCCCCTGAGCCTCCTCTTCTCCAGGCTGAACACCCCCAGCTCCCTCAGCCTCTCCTCACAGGACTTGTGCTGGAGTCCCTTCACAGCCTCCTTGCTCTTCTCTGGACCCGCTCCAGGACCACAATCTCCTTCCTGAACTGAAGGGCCCAGAACTGGACTAAATGACTCCTTGTCATGGCAGTTACTCAAGACCTTAGAACTCAAGCTCTTCATCTGGAAAGTGCTGAGTAGGTGTACAAAGGGAGAAGTCCTACCTCTGCTAACGAGGCCCTTGTAAAGTCTCCTAAGATAGCAAACTCACATGCCTGAACAGACTTACCCTTGAAATGTCTGCCTTGCTGTTGCAGGAGAGGCAGCAGACATTCATATCTATTTTAATTTGTACATGTTAAAATAAAGTCGTGAATAAGTTCCAAGACGTTTGTGCTGCCTTAATGACTATTAAATGCCACTGTTCCACTTACAACAGAAGAATCATGATTCTCAGATAAAATTAACAGTAACATTGTTCTCTGTAACCTATATTAATGTATCTTCATTAAAAATACAGATATGATCCCAAATGCAGTTCCCACTAAACTCATTAACCATCTTCCATTAAGTTCATCGTGCTTTTAGCAAATTCCTTCATTTATTTTTAAATGCCTACAAGCCGAGTTGTGATTCAACAGAAAGCTGTCAGCTGCGTATGTAGGACTGATATTAATATGCATGTTCTGCTTTGCCCACCCTGCAAAAAAAAACCAACAAAAAACCCCAGAACAAACTATATATGTCCATTTATGGCTGAGAAAACTCCAAGCTCTCAGATCATCTAGGAAATCAAAAACATGACATACCCAAAACTGGGATGGGAAGGTGGGGTTAGTGGAAGAGCACTGCTAATCTCCAGTGTTGTCACCTCAACACTCAGTTATCTGCCTGACGTGGACAGAGACTGAACTCCGTATTTAAAGGTTGGGGGGCTGTTGTCACTATTTAAAAATACATATCTTTCATTAAATAAAACAATTTATGGAAGATCTAAGTTAAAAAAAAAAAAAAAATCCTTCAAACTCTCTTTCCCCTTCCTTGCTTTTTCTCCCCTTCTGCCTCCACCATGGCATTCAAGATGCATTTCACTCAGATTCATGTTTTGACTCAGGCCCTTGCAGCAAGAAGGGAATAAAGATGACCATGTTCCTTCTAACCACCTCTTTTAACACCTCATTAACAGATAGAACATGTTGTTAGAGTCCTGCAAACGCTTACAATTCTACATTCCTGGGAGCAGAGGCTGCAGAATTCCTGTAAAGCCACTCTTAGGTCTGCACTGGGCTGGACCAATTCAATCCCCTGATAGCCCAGGATGCATGGGGAGAGACATTTTATTTGTTCAGAGCCTTGCTGCAAGGAGGATCACAGGCTTTGGAAGTCTGCATGTCTATAGAGCACCTCAGGTGTTCAAAGACTGCATAAAAAAAGCAAACGACCTGAGATGGGTTTCTGAGACAGGAGCAGGGCAGAATACAATATACTACTAAAACAAGAAGATCACCAGCATCTTTGATCCTCAAATAAATGCTGAAGTCAAAACAATTATGAAGTGCTTTTTAGCACTTCATCTTTTGTAGTGTTTTTCAGTTCTTAAACAATGTTTTTCTCAGTAAGTAATTTCCTCTTGTCTCAATTTAATCACGTTAAGCACTTGAAAGAGTGCTTTTCATCTTAAGCACATAATGAGGTAAGCTACACCACAAAATATTATTCTCTCTATGCAAGTCTGCTTTGGCACAAATCTGTATGCATATTAACAAATTATTTCACTTTACATTTTTCTCTTTCTCAAGTACCTTGTCAATGTACAGTCCCTTTAGATGCCAACATTAAAAGCAATAGATATATAACTTCTGAACTTGAAATAAATCTTGACTTTTGACTCAGTTGAAGAGAGAGCACACCAGAAACCTTATTAGAAAACACCAATTTCTGTCACAGCACACTTCCATCTTAAACTATAGACAGGCTCAGATTCTGGGGATTTCAACTAGAAAACAAATACTGAAGAGGTTTTTAAAAAAAAAAACAAAACCAAAACCAAAACAACCCAACAACTATTACTCAAGACTACAGTAACTACATTCTACATGACTTCTTTACATTTCCATTGGCATCTAAAGTGAGCAACAAATGGCAAAGTACTATTCTGCCTTATAATTAATAAATATAAAATTATGTCTAGTGACAACACCCCTCTCCCTCTTATATCAAACTTACACAAAATTTCTCCAAGCTAATAACTTAAAAAGGAAACTGGCTGTAGTTGCCATCAAATACCAAAGGACTGTTTATTTCAATAGGCCATGAGTTTTTCCATCTTCTCAGTAAAGGTATGAGATAGACTGGAGAAGCTGCCCTGTGTTGGTATTTTTTTCACCACAGTAAATCATAATTACTTTTTTAACATGCTAAGCACTACCCCCCCCAAAAAAAAAAAAAAAAATCACATTCACATAGCCTAAATAAAGATCACAATCTCAGCCAACTTCCTTTTCCAGCCTCAAACTTGTAGCTAGGATTTTGATTTAAAGAAACTGAGCTATTGATAACTTACTGCTGAGCTCCAAAGGCAACCACACATTTTATTTCCAGTTTGAACTTGCCAGTTTTAAATTTATGTACCTGCTAAGTTGAAGTAATATGTGGTAGCAAGAGGTTCTTGATCAGTTTTCCTAAATGTGTGCTTTCCCCCTCCACAATAACTTGCATCTCTAATTTGGTTTGCTAGGAAGTGTGTTTTAGTTCCATGAAAAACAGATGAAAGGGAAAGCTGTGCAATATGCTAGTGAGATGATGTACTATATTTGTAATTTATTTATTTTCTGGCCAGATGTGCAAGCATAACTCAATAAATATTCAATGGAAAGAATACATACACCCTACTGGGGTTCTGAAAATAACCTAACAGGCTGGCTAATCTCAATAGGTACCCAGCAGCATCCTGCTGTGTGCTCTGCACAAAAGACAGAAGGCTGCAGTTAAAACCAAGAAGATAACTAGGAAAGATCAAAAGACAGAAGAGGAGTGGTTCTCACTGGGGATACTGTCTCTCTCTCTTTTACAGGCAACTAATTGCTAACTCAACCTTTGTTGTTTTTAATGAGAATTATAATGATTCTACCAATTTTAATACTGATAAAATAAAACATAAGGTTTATATCAAGTACCTGGATATGGACAAACGCAGAGATAAACCACTCATTACTGGCCACAGAGAACTTTGCAAGGAAATATGAGACATCTTAAAGCAATTCTGATGCTTGGTGCAGCATCCCCTTTCCCATGATCATCCAGAGATGACCACGTAGCTATGCAGCTGGGATGAAGGACCCTGATCCCTGTACATCCAGTTGGTTTCACAGTCTAGCCACAGAGTCAAGTGAGGTTATATTATAACTCAAAACCTGAAACTGCATCCAGGTGCTGCACCACCTAAATTTACTGTTGTACTGTACCTTAAGGGTCTTTTTCAACCAGAATGATTCTGTAGAGTTACAGATCTACAGTAATATCCAGTTTCAGAATCACAGGCCTCTTCAATTTTATATGCAAGCTTAAAATGAGTAAGTGTAAAAAAATATAGTCATTAAAAGTGAAAGCCCTCCTCTGTACCCCTCAACTGCCCTTGACTAAGGACTGCAAGTGGGAAAATATGCACCAACACTGTTAGCATCCTGAAAGTTTTAAGTGAGACATCTGAGCCAGGAATTGATTTTCTTTCCTCCAGAAAGCTGCACACGTCACTCTGCATGCTGTCTATGTCCCCAGGATGGAAGGGGAGAAAAACAGTTTAGTGCCACAAAGCAGCCTATGTAGAAAAGTGATGAAATGGTACAATCTGTACATTTCAGTATCCACAGCATGGAGCTAAAATTCATTTTTCCTTTCTGGGAAACATGCTTTAAATAATTTTAGATTTAACTAATAAGAAGAGCATTTAGTTCTCTGGTCTTATTCATAGCTTTCATGTGCAATGCTTTTCTGAAAGCCAAGAACACCACCTCAGAGTCAAAAACACACTAGCATTTATTTCCACTTGTTCTAACCGCACAACAACAGATTTTTCAGCCATGTGCTCCAAAATTAAATTAAGAGGGGAGGAAAGAGAATCACTGGAGCATTTCAAGTTACACTCAACATAATAATAAAATTAAGTATAGGAAGTGTTTTGGCATAGTGACACAGTGAGCATTTGGAAAGCTGAGGTTCTCTGCATTAAATATCACCTCTAATCCAGGGGCCAAGAGCCCAGGAGGGACTCAAGGACAGTGCCTGACACTCACCCTACCTTGATAGCACACAGGGGGACTAAGTCATTAAATTAAAAAGCAGCCAATATAACCCGTAACTGAGAAGGGTCATCTTTTATTATTTTTTAAGCTCTCAGTATCTTCTGTTTCCTTAAAGTTGCAGAAAAGTCACATGAAATGGGCATACTAAGTTTTACTGACTGGTGCTAATTGTGCAAGGGGGGGGGGGGAAAGAAGGATTTTAAGTTCCTCCATTTCCGCTGTCCTCAGCCTCCTGGTAAAGCCTAAACCTGTTGGGTCTGTTTTTTGGTTGGTTTTTTTGTTTTTGTTTTTGTTTTTTTTTTTTTTTAACACTTAATCCCTTCCTTCCTCACTTCCCCCCTCCTCCCCTTTTTCTATTTCTTCCTCTTAAAACTATATTGAAAATCTTTGATCAGCTAATAATTTAATCACACGTATTTAGAAATTACTCATGCTGCTTAACAGCTGGCCTACACTTCTCACCAAGTATCATTTTCCTTTTGATGGGCACTTTTCAATTCAGCACTTGAAATTAAGCCTGTATTTCCCACAGAAGTGTATCACACTAGAAAGCAATTCAGAGCTGCTGGGAACAAGCCCTGAACTCTTGCAAATAACCAGTGTTGTCCTCTGGTCTTCAAGAAGTTCGGAATATAGCTCCCTACTCCAGCTTCCAGAGAAATTATTTAGAGGGAAAAAAAAGTCAGTATTGATCAAAGTAGAGAAGTATGGAAACAAAAAGGCTGTGGGAATGGATGGAATCCAATCTGCTGTGAATGAGGAGAAAGAACTGCTAATGCTTGGCTTTTGATGTGGCAATCACCCCTCATCACCCAGTTTTGCAGAACCATTTTTAAGGCCATTCTGTTAAATAAGAATAAACCCCCAACACCAAAACTGAGTCACAGGGGTAACAATAAGGTGAGAATTCAATGCTGCTTTTCTTCCTCAGCAAATACACTAAGATGACAGACCTACCTCCATCCATTTCCACCTCTATAATTTCTGTCTCCCTGCAATCACTGACAAATGACTTCAAAGGTTTTATCAGTGACAAGTAGGTGAATGGCTTTCAGATTAACTCCCTTGGCTCTAATGTGCTTGTATTACACAAACCTGTAATACTATATTTCCTAATTTCTAAGTGGTCAAACCCTTCTACTTCAGTTGTGCCTGAACCACAGTTCATCATCTTTTGCCAAGTCCCTAAAAAACGTAGAGAAAATTCAAGAGGTGTTATTCCAGACAAGTAGCAGTGCACTTTAACAGGCTAATATAATGTATTCAAATGTATTTTTACACCTGAATGGAAATTTTCACATATAGAAATCAATACCCATGTACCTCCATCCATTCCCCTACTTCCTGGCTTCCTGTGGAAACAAGGATATGAGAGGAACCTGATGTATACCTGTATGTTTACCTCACCATGGCACTGAGAAACAAGTACAGCTAGATTTTAGAGTAGGAAAGCACCCCAGGCACCTTAATCCAGGCAAAGGTTTGGTGATTTAAGAGAGACAAATCCTGCTGACTCACAATTGCAGAAATCCCAACCGAGTATCTCCACATGAAAAACATTTACACTTTCCTTGCTGAAGGAACAAATTGTAAAGCCATGCTGATTTGACATAAGATGCAAAACATCTGGGAAAGTATGTAAGACTATGCAATGAGGTGTGCTTTAAAACTACTTTCAAAATTACCTAAGGACAAATAAATAGGTTTTAATCTGACTTGACTCTGCCTTACAACTTTAAAGACATATCACCCACTTCAGCACAATACTTCTTTCCTGCAATCCTGCCATGCTGCAACCCCAAGAGAACAGTCAGAACACAGATGTGCTGGCTTAGCATATTTTGAAGATGTCCCTGGAACAACTTCTACACCAGGGACTGCAAACAGCTGGCATAAATCCACAGCATCTACAGAAGACCTGGACATCCTGGTTCTCCTAAAGGAACCCTATGCATTAGAAAGCCCTCGTTTTCCATAGGGCTGCAACTTCTTGCTTATCAACAGCGAGCACCTCGAAACCATCGGCTCCATGGTGGCAACGTGGGGCAGACACCACTGACACTTGGCCACCCTTGAGTCAGGCCTTCTGCAGAAGATAGCCTCTTAATCTCTCCATATGCAATTTGCAAAGGAAAGATTACAGCATATTATTTCAGAGCTATTCAGGATGGGGGTAATCATCTTTAAGCACTTTGCTACATTTATGACTCTCATCTGGTTTACAAAGCAGTCCTCTCCACTCCCTGATGACTGTTTGCTGGTGGATATCCACTAGATACGTTTCAGTAGCTGTTCCAGGAGTCTCCTGTAGAAAACAAGGTCTGAGCTCATGTATGTACTGTGTCAGGCACATAGAACATCTTGAAAACAATGACCTCATCTCCAGAAACCACTGGTGTTCAGCTAACACCTTGACCTTTAAAAAAAAAGAAAAAAACCCAAAAACAACCAACAAGCAACCAAAACCAAACAAACCAAAACTCAAACCAGAACTCCCACAAAAACAAAATCCAACCAAGCCCAGCATCTGAAGTCTGAGATGAGTAACCCACTTATTAATGCATGGGAATGCAAAACAGCTTTCTGGTGCATTTCCTCAGTCTCACGTGGGGTGGTAGCCCAGAGGCTCAGTGGCCACCTGTCTACAGCATCAATAGAGAGAGGTGCCACAGTGCTGCCAAGAAATACGGAGAAAACCCCCATTGCAACATAGGATTTGAAGTCCCTCTTCCAGCTTCCCTCATGGAGCCAGGGAATATCTGCTGCAAAGTCCCATCAGGAACAGAGGACAAGTCACCTCTTACAAAACCAGCCCTGGGTGGATTTCCATCTGGGGAGGCACTGCCTTCTCTCACACAAGGTACAGAACAGGGGAATTCCTCTCTGACTCTTCCCAGCCACTACTAGCAGGTAGAAAGTAACATTAATCAGCAGTTCACATGGAAGCAATCCTGACAGCTATAAACAAAAATATTTGTAAGTGAATGTTTGAGTCACAGGGTTGCACTGCTGCAACTGAGACAGGCTCCTGCCTTGAATTAGTTTTCCTAAACCTGTTTTTCAGCCCCGTTTCTTTAAAAAGCCAGCATTTTAAAAGAAGATGTTGATAAACTGAAATAGGTAGAAAAGAACCATTGAACCAATTCAGAGATCACTGGGGAAGTAACTGAAAAACTGATAAACTGAAAGATGTCCTGGTACTTGAGAGGATCTTTTAAATCCTTGGAAGGACCCAGATCTGATTAAAGTAGAGAGAGCATTTACCTTTAAACAGAAAATAGTAGGTTTCAGAGGCTTACACATTGTTTTAAATTTTCGTCTTAAAATGTATCTATCACAATGAACTGAAATCTGCTTTTTAAAAACAGTAAAAAGACTAGCTCAAAACTAGAGTGGCCTTTCTATCCCTTGATATCAGAGACCAGATGCCCTTCACTTTATGCTCTAAATAAACTGGAGTTACTGAAGTTCAGAAAAGCATGGCCTAAACACAACAGTGCAAGTCAGAGAAGTTTTTGTCCCTGCCCTCAGTATTGTTGTTGTATTTTAACCAGCTACAGCCAACATTAAGAATCCCAAGAGGTAGCAGATGCACCCAGCACTCCCTTCTTCAGATGATGCCATAACCAGAGGCTGAAGCATCTTCTGAATTCTTTGGGGGTTTTTTTGTTTGTTTTTTCTCTCAGGCTCACATCTTCTGTATTTCACAACGAAGTTTCAAAAAGAAATGCAAATGTTGTCATTATATTTCAATTGCTAATATAAAAGATTCGTATTACACTGGTTTCTTAGGTGTTCAGATGAATAAATTTAGAATAATTTTTAACATTCATTTGGGAGTTCAAGCATGTTTTCAGAAACTGACGATTGCGGAAAAAAACGACAGGAGTTTTTTAAAAAAGCTTTCCAATTTATAAATTTATATTCCTTAAAGAGGCACCATTCAGAGGGGAAAGCTATTTCCACAGACAATACCACAAACATAACATGACAAGAATATCAAGTAAATGTATTAATTGGTATTTGTCAAAATTTTTATGGTAAGAGCAACGTAATTGGATTTTAAAGGTGTGGCATAAATAAAGCACCAGTTCAGAGATCAGAAGTTATGAAGAACACATTCTGTGCTCCCTCCCATAGCAGAGTATTTGCCTCTGTACACGGAACAACAACTCTGCAACAGGAGGAGTCAAGGGCATTTTTCCTCCCCCACTGTCCTATATTTTTAACTCAGTAAAATAATTCTTCCCTCTCACCAAGTTACTTGGTATTTTTCTTTTTAACACTAGAAAGTAACCAGATCAAAAACATGCCCTTCACATTTCACTCTTTATATGTAAAGGGTTAATAACTGTAAATTGCAGATGACTAAGCTGTATTTCAATGCCTCTCCAAACATTTACAAGGATTAACTGAACTTTTCTTCAAACATGAGACAAGACAGAATATATTATGCATGAAAAATATTTGAACTGATATGGACTTGCTTGATAGTAAGTTTCAAATAACACAAATTCTCATTTTTTGTTTAGCCTTACATCTTTTAGATTTGGAATAACTGGAGTATCTCTTTTGGACAGAGGAAATAAAAGCACTGTAAGGGTAAATATTTGATCATACAGATTATTTCTAGATACTACAGTAAATACATTAAGACATGTCAATTTTCAACCAGTAAGTAAAGCACTCTGTGTGACAGTACTCTTCAACCAGTATGACACTCCTAGCTTGAAACAGTTTTAAAAGTGCCAAGCACTTTGGTTTAGGAGGAGCATTTTTAAGTACTTGCTCAAACGATATAGTTTAAAAAAATCATTGAAAAGAAACAGAGGAAGACAAGTAAACCAAGCATCTAAGAATTTAAAACTTTACAAATACCTCTTCACATGCTGTTCTAGTTCCAAGAATAACACTTTCATGGTTATTTGGTCAGCCTTGTTTCTGGAGAAGTGTCGCTTTCATGGATGTATCTACTTAGTTTTCCCCAGATGGAGAGTTGGAAGAAATACCTCTGGGTTCTTGGCAGCCATAAGATTAGCATTAGCATTCCACTATTAACCACGGGTCCTGAACTCCACAGCACTTTCAAGAATCACAAAGCCTCACCCGTTAAAGATTATCCACTTACTTCTATTCAAAGTTTGCTGAGTTTAATAGTGGTTGGTCACGATCAACAAAAACAAGACAGGCAAACAGTGACGATACTACAGATCCTCAGATCACATGGTGTCCTGTTACATAAAGCATCAAGAGAGATTAAAATCTCCACGATTAGGTTTTCAAATCTCAAACAAATGCATCTTCTTTCAGCAGTGCCAAATTTGGCAACTCTCAAGCTGATTCAGCCTGCTCCCACTTTTTATACAGCACATGTTAAGCACTATGGGTAGCTAATTCTGCTTAGAGAAAGGCAGCCGAGTTGTGCACTTTCCCAAATCAAAGTTCTAATGCTTAGTGGCAACTGTAGTTAGACAGCAAAGTGACAGTTCCCAGTTTGCCAAAGAAATCCTTACACAGGCAAATCCTATCCCTGACTGCTATTGTAACAAGAACTGGTGACAAGATATGTGACTGGTTAGAGTCTTTTACAGAGGAGATAAAGATAACTCGTCATGTATCAAGCCAGATTCCAATCAAATATTGTTTATTCCTCATAGAAACACAGCACCATGTGGATTTTTTTTTTTTTTTTTTTTGGTGCACTGTGGTAGGTCTATACCATGTAACTGTGAGCCTACTTGCATAGGTAACAATATCCATCATTGTTCAATACAAACATATTCCTTCCTCTATCATGGTGAACTGTTTTCAGTGTGAACAAAAGAGACTGCCCACAGTACATTGTAGAGAAGTAAACACTTTCCCAGCCTAACTCGTGAGCTGGAGAGGCAGAGATAACACCTTGCCATGGAAATAGCCAGCTACTTCCAGCATGTGTGCAGGAACCCTCACCACAGGAGACAGCACAGGCACTGATGGTTCACTCTTCCATCAGACCAACACCACAAAAATGCAGAGACAAAACCAGAAACCAAACCTAGCAAATGCTACCTGGGCTTACCACTGGCTGCTTAAGCAGTAGAAGATGTATTTCCGCAAGTAATACAATTGTATTTCAATGCCAAGGCACTGAAAAGGTGACTGATGGCAAGAGCAGCAGGTATTACATGATAATAAGAAAATAGAATCATAGAATCATAGAATTGGCTGGGTTGGAAAGGACCTCAGAGATCATCAAGTCCAACCCTTGATCCACTACCACTGTGGCTACCAGCCCATGGCACTGAGTGCCACATCCAGTCTCTTTTTAAATATCTCCAGGGACAGAGAATCCACCACTTCCCTGGGCAGCCCATTCCAATGTCTGATCACCCTCTCCGTAAAGAAATTCTTTCTAATATCCAACCTAAACTTCCCCTGGCACAACTTAAGTCCATGCCCTCTTGTCTTGTTGAAGGTTGGGGACTGACTTCTTAGAACTAGCAAAATATCACACAAATCTCCAATTTTGCTTAGGAGATTGACAGGAAACAAATAGAAATAAACAACACAGTATTCTTCCCCCCCCCCCCCCCCGGGTATTTAAGGTTGCAGTGGAATTTGTTCCCCATTCTTAGAGCCAACAGGGAATTCAGATAATTTAGAGCAGGTATCAGAGTCACTGACTGTGAAGCAGCACAGAGTATTTCCACATGGTCTCCCCAGAGCCTGGTTTGTAGGGACAGAACATCACATTCCTTTTGAAGCACACCAGGCAGACAGAAGCAGAAAAGTTACACTTTATAAATATTTCCCTTGTTGTCTCAAGTCTATCTTCCTCTTCACAGCACAGAAAGAGGTAAGAGACATGGCTCATTTGAGCATTCTCTCACTCCTCCAAAAAAGGCCATGGAGGTGGGACACCCAGATGGTGGAACAGTTGTAGTCCACGATCTTGGTCCCTGGAAAAGAGGTAGCCAGGTGTCATGGCCCTCTGAGAGGGATGGATGCTCTGAAAATAGAGCTACTCTTCAAAGCTTCAAGTGGCAACTAATATAGTACAGCTACACATATATAAAGGAGAAGAAGAATGATTTGTATAAAGTAGACTTTCAACTGCCTTTCAAGGAACAATAAACTAGGAATAAAGGGATCAACAATTATAGCAATCAACAACCATTAAGGTGAGAGAACATTTGACCCTGTATTATTGAATAACTTCAATACCAAAGATGAAATATTACTTGTAGCAAGGAGTATTGCTTATTTTGAAGAGCAGAAGCAAACAAGCTAACTAGAGAAATGCTCAAAACCAATTCCAGAAGCAACACAGAAATTGCAATTTGAGTGTCATCCTTACATATCCTTTCACAGTCAGAGACTTAGTACAACCATGATGCCTAATGAATCCTACTGGTAGCATTATCTTAAGTATTCACCTATGCTACAATATATTCTCTTTTTGGCTGTTCTATAAACTACACCTGAGCCTGTATCCCACAGAACTGCACCAACAAAGATGCTGGCTTCAGATTCTAAGCTGTCCTTCTCCTCACCCTCTTTGATCTGTGCATACACTACATGCACTGTACCAGTGTCACAGGTGTTTTCCAGGATGCCCTAAAACAAATGAACACACAGAGAAGTGTGTTGGAGTGGGAAAGGGATTAAAAAGCAGTAATGTTTGCCTTTCCTAGGGACAATCTTCACTTTCTCCTTTTTTTATTCCATGATGGTCTCCACACAGGAGCTCCATCATGGTCGGTGCTGGGTGCCAAGAGTTAAAAAGAAGGTCCAGTAAGTTGTACACATCTGACCAACATACAGCTCAGCTCCAACACTACTCAACTGACTCAAATCTGGGTTTCCTTTATAGCCAAGAGGATCACAAGATGTTAGAGTACTTGGGGAAAAACTCGTGTTTAAAAGACACAAATCTAAGCACTGAATATAATTTAAAGAAGACAACTTTTGTCAACTCATGCCCACACACAAATAAAAACATACTGTAAAAATACCTATTTTTCCAGCATCCTCTTCATGAGCTTATGGTAAAATGCTTGTAATTTGCTCTGCTTATTACAAGTGGTCATGTCAGATTCAGTTTGAAAGTGAAAGCCAAATATATGTGTGTGTGTATGTATGTATATGTATGAAGGTATGGTGAATATACTCAGTTGTTTCATTCTGCAGAGAAGCAAGTGCACTGCTGAGACCACAGAGAGGACAGGATGCTCCACCTTTGATAACAATAATTGCCTTTCCTCATGCTTTAGCCCCAATTCTGGTGATGATTTTACAGTAAGACAATACTCAGACATATTTTGATGCTAATTCTCCAGTTAAGGCAAGTAAAATGGTTTCTATACCACTGATCTAAAAGCAGCTAAGATAAATTCATCACTTATTTGGTGGGTTTGTGCCACAGAGCTGTCTGACCAGTTCCATTTATCACCTTCATGAAAAACAGCACAGGATTTGCTTTGTCAGTTACCACACTGAAATAAAATTAAATGTTAAAACATAACCACAGCACAGGTATTCCAATAACCAATTGATTTTTCTAGTAAGCATTCCCATAAATTTGCCAATTCTGGCTACAATGTAGTCAAGTAATTAGAAGTATTGCTCAGTTGTGTGTAGGTCAACAACTTGCAGGTAATGGAAAGCACAAAAGAAATTGTAAGCCAACTGGATTAACTAAGCAGTGGAACATTTTTACTGCTTTGAAAAACAGCCCCTAGCTGCAACCAAAACATGCCTGAAATACAAGGATCTTCTTTCTTTTCCTGTCACATTCAAGAATTCAGCACCAAGCTATGCTTTCCTTCCTTTGTCCTGAACCATTCTGGATGTTATATAAAGAGACAGATTGTAAAGAAATGAATTATCACTGTGCATGAACTAGGACGTCAGATACGGATTTTACCATTTAATGAAACAAAAAACAACAAGATTTTATGCACGATAGCATCAGTGTACCTAGGTTCCACCACCAACACCACACACTCACACCCCCTCCTCTGCTCACAAACTCTTACATCCAAAGGAAAGGAGGGAGGCTCTTTTAATGTCCTTCCCTTGCAGTGCTCCTTGACAGTCTGCTTTTTTCAAAACAATAAAAACAACCAATCACATCAGCCCCAGTTTAGATTTAATCTAGAAAGTGAATGGGTCTGGCACTCAGCCAACAGAATTTATCTTTGACGTCAGTCTGAATGAAGTGCAGCACTTGAGCACAAATTCCTGAGCATGTCAAACATCACTGAGTAAGCTGCCATACCTTCATGGGGTAAACATTTAGCAGGTTCACTTTCCACTATAGAGGACTTTAGAGACAGCATGAATAATCCAGATTTTATCATAGGAAACAGCAGAAAATACAGCACAAGTCAACCTTTAGACTACAAACAAAAAAGCTCTATGGTAACCACATCGATTTTGATGGAACAAAACAAAGAAATTTACAATTCTGACATGCATATGAATGCTCAATAAAGCAGACAAATAATCAAGCTCTTCTGGAAGCTTTTAAGTTACAAGCATACAATCTTTAAGATTAAGTGTCTAAAAATTACTAAAACAGTGATCTGAGATTCATGTCAGGCACTAGTACCCAGGATTTCCAAAGTTTGTTTTGTGATCTGTCTCTAAGACTACAACCATGAGGCTTCAAAACCAGCAAACATTTATATGAAGCTGCACTACAGGAGATGCCCTATACACCTTTTTTTTTTTTTTTTTTTTTAAATGCTTTGTTACCCCCATCCCCACAAATCAATCTTTATGGAGTACTTTGGCACAAAGTGGTTTGGAAAGCTGCTCGTCAGTGACAGCAGCACACAAACCCAATTCTGACTTGAGAAAATATTCTTTAGAACTCACTAGAGAAGAAAACTATGCTGGATTACTAAAGGGAATAAAACAGACAATGAGAAAAAGGTAGAAGCTCAAAAAGCTCTAGAAAGGTATCTGCACAATAATGAAAACCAAAGCACTGAACTGAAAGCCAAGTGTGTAGATGCCAAGTTGGGAAGTACCTTATTTCCAATCACTAGCAGCAGAAATCACTGCTGTAACTTTGCTGTCCTCCTCGTATTCTGAACACATGTAATGAGGTTAGAAAAGACAGCTTTATTTCAGTTCATCATTAAGCAACTAAAAACAACAAAAAAAGTATCTTTAGCTATTACTATCCTACCTGAGCACCTGAAGATTATTCTTACACATCTTTCATACTCATCACCAAGCGATAGGAAGGTATGGCTTTAAAATTACACAAAGGTAAGCATTACAATTGGACAAAATTAGCCTGTTTTCTTTCCTCCCTGTGGAAAGGAAACTCCTCCCTGTGTGAAAGATCAGGAACAAACTTACTGAGTCTAGAACACTCAGGAGTCACATTTAGGCATGGCCACAAGCAGAGCCCTGTGGGAGAACCCTAAAAGGCAGGCAGAAAAACATAAATTTTCTTCATTATCCCCCTACTTGTCAGCAACTCAAGGAGTACCTGCACAAGATGGAGTAACTTAGTGTTTAATAGCTCAAGGAAATTTTCTTCCAAGAACTGGTCCAGTTGTTTTCTTTTAAAGAAATCACATCACACAGTTCAAAGACCATAAAACTCCTGTTGGTTAACTATCGAGGGAAAAGACAGATTTCAAACTACCAAATAGGAAGCATCAACCACTCTGGATGCTAAAGAGATTTGAATTTGAATCTCTGGAGCAGACACACACTATTAACACCTGGAAGCCACCAAGCAAGCAGGAACAGCTACAGGAGTTAAGTCTTCTTTAAGAGCCACAAGTGAGCCATCTGCAAGTGAATGCTTTACATTCCACTAACTGGAAATGACAACTTCTGACAGTTAATTATACAGAACAAATGTCCTTAAAGCATATTCAAGCTGTGAAACCATGACAGCATTGGGACAAAGAAACATGTTTTAAAGAAGCTGAGTAAAATAACTGGGGGGATGAGGAGGAGAGAACTAATTATGAGCATTAGGACTGAATATGATTGCCAGTTGAGTATTTATTGGTTACTGGGTTTTTGTATAGTGGAGATCAGTAAAACCAAATGAAACCAACAGGAGACAAACCTAGCATCTCTTCTACAGGTAAGGCATCCCTTTATCTTGGCTCTCCTGTGTTATCCTAAAGTCAGTGCTCCTTTCCTTTGCCATAGCACCTGTGAAATCCAAACCAGCAGAATCTCTGATTAACCAAGAGCCTGATTAACATGGACTGACACAGCACAGTAACAACAGCTCAGCAGTTCTTCCTGCAAGGGACTGTCAATTTGTTTTGCATGTTACATCATCTGAATACAAAAATAATAATGAAGGATTTACAGACATTTAGCTAGAACCCTCTCTCCCATGCACATCTGTGTTTGGTTGTGTTGGTGGTTCTTCTAGCCTGTGACTGCAAGAAGAAACAAAACAAAACAAAAAAAAGTCCTATGAAGCTGCCAGTCATAATCCACGGAAAGGATTCTCACTCATGGAAGGAAGTAATTTCAACAGAAAAATGCAGCATGATCCTATTAAGGGCTGCCCAAAACCTTCAGAGGACAATTCCAAAACAAGTCTGCATCCTGCCCAGACATCCAAACTGAAACTCATCACCAGGCATGGGCTGGCAGTTACAGCTATTCTTGGATACCAGAAACTCCCCAATAACACAGGAACCTTATAGGACTAAATTACAGCTGACATTCCTTAGGCATTTAGTGACATTCATCTTAAAGGAGTAAGTTAAAGATTTACAGCAATGCAGTTCTTCATTACTAAGCTAGGAAGAGTTTTTAACTCTAGAGCTCTCTTTCCCCAGAATTTTCCCATCATTCAGATTCCAGAGAGGAGCCTGCAATCAAGCAGCAATTCAGGCCCCAAAAGCTTTGGATCCTGTGATGCTAGCGTGTTAAAATTAACAAGTTAATGTGTTTCAAAAAGGAGGCAAGTAGAAAAACAATGCAGCAAGCTTATGAGACATTACACCAGCACAAATTCATACAGGAGTAACCAACCCCTTTTGGTATCTGAAGCACAGCGACTGTAACAATGACCTTCCATGCCCTAAAGCAAGCTGCAGAGAGCAGAGTAACTCTGTTTCCCTGGCACATCCATTACTTTCCCAGGGGGAGAGAAACACTGACATCCTGATCCTCCTCTTCAATTATGCCAGATACTCCGAGAGGCAAGATTCAGCTAAAAAGTTGATTCTCTGATGTCTAAACCCCAAAAAAAAACCCCTCCAGGAACTCAGTGATGCCCAGGGGAAGGACACTCCATCAGGCTCAAGGATTCAGCTCCCAGGACTGACATGGAGTTACAGCAGCAGAACCTCTCACAAGCACCACAAGTCAGGCTCTGCATCTGAAGGGATGATCAGAAGGGAACAGGGTGTAACTTGCTGCTGAAACTGAAACTCCAGGCTCTGACAGGGCCTGACAAGTCCTTTGTGCATTATCTGTTCTCACACAAATAACTTGCATGGCGCTGTGAAACTTACTCAAATATCCTGGTTTCTCTGAACACAGACAAGTATTTAAATAAGCTGACAGGAAAACAGCAGCATAACACCAGAAACTAACACCACAGGATAAGTGTTTTACCATTTTGAGCCACTGATACTACAATTTTTTTTAAATCCTGTAATGAATTCCACCAGTGACCCACCAGGAATGATTAAGCCACATTAGTTCAAGAGTCAACAATACCCTAACATCAACCATCAGTTCCTATAGCAGCACTAATTCCATATGTGATTATTTTTTCTGTGAACATTTAACTTTTACACACCTGTTACCCTCTATGTATTTTGGTATTCTTTAACCGATTGTGTTGAGCAATGTTTATTTCAGAAAAGACTGAAAGTCACAACCTTCGATTTTCTTATCTGGCTATGTAACAACAGCAAGCAACTCTGAAATTAGTTGCTTCTGACAAAGAATTTTCTTCAGAGACTTTCTGACTATATATATTTTCATTCCTTCTCTTATCAGTAAGGAGCACAGAGTGAAAATATTGCAGATGTGCTGGGATGTCTCTCTTTTAAACCAGAAATTTGGACTCCTGTTCTATAACCAGTAATCAGTCATTCCCTTGAAATTAATTGCTCCAGTTAGCTAAATATAAGATATGGAGGTTGTTTGGGAGACCAAAAGAGGTCTGAAAGAGTATTATTGCATCTCACAGAGAAAGACATTATTTTTATATATGCTACGATTAATAAGTCCAAGAAATATATTTATCATTAAATATCACATAATAGAATCATGGGAAAACCATCTAACTACAGATTTGGAAACTACCAAAAGACATCAATAAACTAAATAGACAACAATGAAGAACAGAAATAAAGGCAAGTGGAAGCAGGAAAGGAACAGGGAGAAAAAGCAGTCAGAGAAAAGAGCAAGGAGAGCAAAGCATTCAAGAGAGAAGGGTCAAGAACCACATAAGGGAGTGAAGAGGATAAAGGAATTATGGACTAAAAATACCCCAAAGAAAGGTTAACAGCAGATGTTTGGGGTTTTTTGGTACATTTAATAGAACATTTTTTTTAAAAAAAGAGCATTTCTGCAAATGTCAGATTTTTCTATATAAAGAGAAATATAGGAGGGGAAGGATTAAGAAATTAAATCTCCAGTGAGCAGCTGCCAAAGCCCTGCAATTCCCCTTGGCAAGCCAGCACTTTAATTCTTAACCCAATGCTGTTACATCACTGTCACAATAACAGCTTTTGGAAAAAAAGAAAAAAAAGGAGGGGGAAAAAAAAAAAAATCAGAAGCTTCCAACTCTCAATCTCTTTTCTCTGCCTACGGAAAGAAAAGCATCCAGTTTATGATGACTCCCTCCTTAGCTCATGCTTTAAATACAAAGGGCTACAGAAGTACTTTAATCTAAGGTACCAGAGGTAAATGATCTTTACATGTCTCAGCTTCTCCCACTGGAAAGGGCATTCTGTGACCTCCAAACAATACAGTGCTATTTTTGCTCCTCTTGAGAGCACAGGGTGGAAGAGAGACTGAGCAGGCATTTTGAGTGAGGAGGACAGACAGATGGACACCACGCTAGTTTACTGACCTGTCTACATTTTCTCTGTTGTGAGTAATGGCTAACACTTCATATTGTTCACTAAAAATGCACCAGAAACAGTAAGGATGATGGGTTTTAAGGGTATTCAAAAATGACTCTTTACTTCTGGATTCTAAATATCAGTTTATCAAGTTTAAAGAAATATGAATTTTTGTTTCCAAGGTGCCTGAAAAAACCCACAGTTTATTACTTTCTCCTTCAGTGAACAGTTCAGTATCCCATTAAACATTTGCAGTGATCCCTATTGGTATATACAGACTGACCTAAGTCCAAAGGCATAAGTAATCTGCTCAGGCATTCACGGCAACAGGCTTTCCATTGACAAAGGCTGAACTTTCCATGTTTTAATAAAAGGCATGAACACAGCTAACAAGTTAAATAAGACATACAAGTTAAATAAACATTCTTTACCTATCACTCCATAACACATATTCCACTATTGTATTTGACAACGGGCTCAAATTAATTGCCATGAAAGGTTCTCCTCCTTCATCCCACCCACGTTTGTGCCTTCTCCTTTGGAAAACCAAGAAATGCTTACCTGCTACACCACATGAACAATACAAAATTGAGAACAGAAATGACTGACTAGCAGAGGAGGAAGGGTGAAATATATAAGTATTTTTTCATTCTAGGCTGCTTTCCCCTTCCTTACACAGACCAATACCTCTATCAGCATGAGCTAAGTGTGTGGCATGTCTGATTAGAGATTAATTGCACACTGCCAAGCTGAGGGCATGCTTAGTAAATACAGCTACAAACAGACTGATATTTACCTGTGTCAGAAGTTTATCAGAACAGTTGAAGAACCACATTCCAATGAAGATAAGCAGGCAGGCAAAAAGGACAGAAGAAAAGAGAAGAAAACCTAAATTATAATCAAAGCTACCGTATTTAAGATACACAACAGCAAGGACAATTAACATTAGACTGGTTATTTCAAGGTTACTTGAGAAGGAACTGAATCATTTGTATCTAAGAGGAAAGAGGTAATGACACAGATACAGTATTAGCTAATTATTTTGTTCAAAAGAAATATGGTTAAGTCATGAACCTGCAACAATGTCTGGTCCATTCAAAGAAACTCCTCAAAATAAGCACTTGGTTAAAAAGAAAGTCTGTGTGCTTAAAGTAATGCACATATTGGATATCAAGAGGTGTTTCTCAAAACTCACTTCAGCCCAGGTAAGCTTAGATGTATAGAAGACAGTGCCCAGCCTAAAGCCCACTGTCCCTGCCTTTCTCTCCATTTTTTTTCTCTCCACAGAAGCAGCCCAACACCATCAATCTGTTAGCCTTCAAAAATACCTTGTCCTCTTATAAAGCAGTTTTGGCAGGGGCCAGCATCACCCAGACCCTAAATAGAAGACACATAAAACAAAAAAGCCACACACACAAAAATTTAATTCCATGAACTAAGAGAATTCTGGTAACTAAAAGCCATCCTGCACAGCACCTAACAGCACTCCAACTTCACAAGGTTTTCCGTGCTGAGGCCCTTACTGCAAAGGAGCTTTGTAGCACCTTTTCTGTTCCTCTGTTTCGTTCTCTTGCCTTCCAAACCTGTCCACTCCTCTATCTCCACCTTCTCTGTATTTTTTGCTCTCTGCCTTCTGGCCTCTTCCCTTTGGTTCAGGGGACTGGCACATAGTAAACCTTCTGGATGTTTTTTTTATTTTTAACTCCCACTCCCTCCTCCCAAGAAGTTCTAAGCATAAATGTGAAGAAATGGGTAGGGGGTAGAGGGCAATGGATATCAAGTATGCATAATTCATCTAAACTACAGCTGCCTCTGTAGTGAACAGACAAAATGTTTCTTCTAGCACACCACACTATAAGGAACACCAAAATCCACAGCACAAAAAAAGAACGATCAGTCTGGTCCCTTTAAAGACAAAGGTAACATACAGACTAACCCTAAGTTCAGTTATTTGTACATTTAGCTCAAGAGTTAAAAAAAAAAACCCAAAACAAAAAAAACAAAAAAAAAACCAACAACAACAAAAAAAAACCCTCCAAACCAAACCAAAAAAGAAGGTGCTAAATAACTCCCATTGCTCTTAAGAAAAATAGCAAGACAATGATTTTTAAAGACTTGTTCAATTATACAGAAGAAATTGGAAGAATCTTAATTCTGTTTTATCATTTGTCTCAATGTTCTTGGCAACCTGAATTACGAGAAAATTAAATAATTTTCAGTCTCAAACTGCTGCTTATGCATAAAATAATTTTACTAGAATTAAAAGGTATTCCATGGAGCACATTTTGGTTTTTAAAGCAAATGGTTATTTATGCTAACCTGAAACTCTCCTCATCTACCAGTTAAGGTGCCTGCTTTTTCTTCCAAGGCTCCTGTTATTTGTAATAGCTCAGCTGCCAATAAAACACTTTTACATCTCCAGACAACAATGAAAGAGAAATTGCCCACTTTTGCTACAAACATTCCTCTAAATGCACCAGACCTTTTCTGTTTTTCTTATGCATCTGCACCAACTTACAGCAAGGTGAAACTGATACTGGTGCCACCAAAATTTGCAGCACAGCTTTTTTTTTTTATTTAAAAAATAAAATCATAAAACAAACCCTGTCCTTTGATCACATACATAATGTTTGAGGAAAACCAAAGAGGTAGTGAGTATTTTTAAATTCCCCAGTCTCACTGCATGAAGGCTCAAACATTATCACCAACCCTGACCACAGAGGGTTCCTTATATATGAAAGTAATGTTCACAGTCAGGCTAAGACAGAAAAACCCAGCTGTATACACATACAACTGGGAAGTTAAACAAGAAACAGTGCAAATACAAGTATAGACAATTCACTGTTTTTCTGCTAAGCATCATGAAATTTGGGAGTAATTGCTGATACCTCAGCCTTAGCTGAACATATCCCAGTCCTGGCAGCTTTGAAGCTTTTTCTGCCTTTTCTTCCTTTGATTCTTTCCTCCTGGTAAGAGTCTGTGGGCTTGGAGAGGCAGCCACTCCTCCAGTCAGAGATACAGAACTGGCTTGCAGAGAGGCCAGACAAGCTCCTGGTGACAACCTCTTCCCAGAAGTTTAGCTAAATATATTCTATAATAAAAGCCAGATATAAATGAAACCAGGACTCTGTAGAATCATAGAATCAGCTGGGTTGGAAGGGACCTCAGAGATCATCAAGTCCAACCCTTGATCCACTACTGCTGCGGTTACCAGACCATGGCACTGAGTGCCACATCCAGTCTCTTTTTAAATATCTCCAGGGATGGAGAATACACTATTTCCCTGGGCAGCCCATTCCAATGTCTGAAATCAATTAAAAGGTAAAAGAATAATTGCACCTAACTGCAATATAGCCAGATTTGGTGTTGGTAAAAGCAGCCTTAATACTATTAACTACTTCCAACAACCTCCCCACAGAAGCCCATACAATGGAAATGTCAATGAAAAGCTCTGAGTACCATTTCACAAATGTCATATGCCAGCAGAGCCTGAATCCTTCTAGATCACAGTGGGACACCCCCATTCATTCCTCTGACCCATTCCCTACTACCCATAAGGATTGTTGGTCTGATGTCCATCCAGCTGTGTTTCCAAGCTACCAATAGGTGCAGACACGAGTTATTCTTGACCACAACAGTTCTGCTTTTTACAGGCTATCAGTGTTCTGCCTGAATCTTGCTTCTAGCAAAACAAACTACTTAAAAGTAGTTTAAAACTACTTAAAGTTCAGAAGACTCATGGGGAAAATCAAGACCGCACACTGGGAGATAATTCCTCACTCCCTACCCCCTTTCTTCACTCTCTGCTGTCAAGTCTGAGCCCCATTGCTGTTTTTTCAAGGAAACGGGGACTTGACCTTTTCCCCCGTAGCAAACACGGCTTTTCCCTCTGATAGGGGAGGGAAACTTTACTTGTAGCTGCACTGCAGAGATAAAGTTTCCCTTGACAAAACAAAAAAACCACCAAAAAACCTCAAGCTGCAGACAGCCTCTCACGATTCCTCAGGAAGCCACTTCCACACCAGCACCGCTTCTGTCAGACAGGGGTATTCATCCTGTTCCTGTCACCTCGGCAAACCTCCGGGAAGCGAAGCCTGGGTCCCAAAACGCGCCTGACCCTAACCCTGGCCCATCCCCAGGGAGCTCAGCCCCGCCGGGCCGGGCCGGAGCGGGCCGGACCGAGCCGGGCAGCGCTTGCCCAACGCCGCCCCCTGGTGGCCACTGCGCTCCCCGCCGCCGCCCGCACCCTCCGCCTTTCTCCTGGCTCCGTCAGGCGGCGGTGGCCTCCGACACTCGCTCTCTGTCCGGTGGGCGGATATGGGGTGGGGTGGGCAGGGGGAGCAACCCCCCCGGAGAGCCGCTCCGGTCCGGTCCGGTTCGGTCCGGACAGCCCCGCCGGGAGGACGGAGGACCCGGGCCCCGAGGCGGCCGCCAGGGGGCGCTGTCAGCCCGGCCGCTGCCGCAGGGCTCCCCCCTCACCCCCCCGATAGACACAGGGCTCGGAACCGCTCTTATAGAGCTTGCTATTAAAATAATAATAATAATAAATTAAAATCACAGAATGCTTGGGGTTGGAAGGGACCTTAAAGATCACCTGGTTCCACCCCCCCTGCAAGGGCAGGGACACCTCCCACCAGGCCAGGTTGCTCAAGGCCCCATCCAGCCTGGCCTTGAACACTGCCAGGGAGGGGGCAGCCACAGCTTCCCTGGGCAACCTCTGTCCGTGTCTCACTCCCCTCACAGGAAAGAATTTCTTCCCAATGTATCATCCAATTCTCAATTTCAAGCCATTAACCCCCCAGTTCTAACACCATGTGCCTTTGTATCGACACCCCCAAATAAAGCTGGATGCAGGAGGTCAAGCTCTCCTTCGTTCCTGAAGAAATGGCTTTATCTCTCTCAACACTAAGACACAACATGCCAGTTTGGCCTGAATTTACACAGATAATGGCTAAAAGGGAACGGTGCCGAAATATCTCTATTTGTACAGAGGCCAGGCATCCGATCCTAGTGACACCACTCACAAGGTGCTGCAGACCAAACCTGACTTAAAAGGCAGGTTTTTGGATGACCATGGAGCACACCCCAGAAATGGGACACCAGGACCTGTCAGATACATTTGTCCCCAGCTGCAGTGTGGCCTCCAGGCCTGGGCTGTGCACCTCCTACTTGGTTTTATATCCTCCCCTAGTAATTTTCTAGTAGATAAAGAATGTGCCAAGGGGAAGCTTGCAGGGAGAAGAGTTCTAGAAAAATCCTGAGGAAGTAAATCCTTGCCCTGAGTCGGTTCCCCATCAGCATCCCCTCGCACTGACTGCCCCAAAGGCAAGGGGGTGCCTCCAGGTACCAACCCCACCAGCCAGCCCCTTCCTTATCCCAGTCACTCACTATGCTTTCAGGTCTAAAAAGACCTCGGGGCCAAAACCGGTGTTGCTTTTCCCTCTGAGTAAATATTTAAGGCTGTGTATGCAAGAGAAGCCCAGATCAATCTCCCCTGTGCTCGACGTACAGGAAGCCAAGCACAGCTTTGATTGCTGGGGCTGCTTGTGAATGAGGGCAGAAAGAGTGATCTGAATCAGACTTGGAGCACACACCATGTTTTTCTTGGGAGAGTTAACCTCCAAAAGACCATGGCAGACAGGCTGCAGGACACCACGCTTGCCAACTCAAGTCAAAGCTAAAGCAACACCTCCCTTCTCTCTGCTGTCTTATCAACAGCAAAGCCACAGACAAGGGTAGCAAGTTACTGGTGTCACACCAGCCAATGTCACTTCTCCAACTAAAGTAATCCTTGTATTAACTGGAATACTAGATTTCCTGTAGTGTCTTCCTGAAAACTTTCCTAAATTTACTGCTTTCCATTGCTAGGAGGTCATTGGCTTACCCACAACAAACATCTGCCCACAGCACAGCAGCCTTACTGAGGAACTGACCCTTATCCTTTGCACCAGCCTCGCAGCATATGACAGGAAAAAAAAAAAAAAAAAAAATCCAAACAGCATTTTTGACCAAAGATGCCAACAGGTCATTGCACTCTTTCCCAAAACCTAATCTGACTTTGCTCACTGGCAGTTACCTTTGAGCAAATATTAAAGCAAAAACATGTGCACTCAAATTCTGTTGCTTTTCCCAGGAAAGCTACGAAGAAAAAGCAAGTTCTTCTTGAGCTCAGCTTAAGAAAACACAAGTGCCTGGTGTGATATAGGCACACAAGAGAGAGGTTGGTATACCAGAACACACAGATTTTAGCAGTCTTAATATCCAAGGCTTTTTACTGCTAGAACATAGGAGGGGTTTAATTTGATTTTATGGTTTCTTTTAAATGTTTCTTTACAAAAAATGGGAAGCTTTAAAAAGGGTGCTCCACTATGCAATCAATTTTCAGTCCCAATGAATATGTAATTCAGTAGTTTTCCTTTTTATGAACACCCAAACACTTGAAGGGATTGTTTTTTGTTATTTTCCTTCCTTGTTTATTTTCTCTGTTTGTTTTAAGAGAGCATCAGCCAACATGGCAAAGACTTGTTCTTCAACTGCCAAAAGCATCACTAGTATAAAAGTGATGTCAGCACTGTTTTGTTAGTAAAGTTGGCCTTCCCTCTGAAGAGGCAGAACATAGACATTGCCAGGTCAAGCATTAATGGAAACTATTGTTAGCTGACTTAGCCCAGCAGCATGAAAGCTTGTAAGGCAAGACAAGACCTTCAAAAAAGACGTGGGATCACCTCAAACTTAATCACTCCAACTCATTTCTTCTCAAGATACACAGACAAGGCAGAGGTAGTCACAAAAAAGGGATTAAGTCTTCTTGACTTTTTAATACTCCTCTACCTCATCGACCCTCCTGACCTACCTGCACGTGCACTGGACCACATTTCTTTTGCAGAGAAAGATGTGCCTGCATGATTGTGAACTTAGTCAAAACCAGACATTTCATGCAGTCTACCCTACCAAATTTAGTAGTGAATCAACTGTCACAACAGGATTTGACACAAGAGTCTGAATCTTTTGTTACTGTGCCAAGCTAGAGCTTTGTCCACTACTGTAGTTTCAACACTGCACGTAGACTCTATTAGTTATCTGATCAAAACCATATTTATACTTTTAATTACCAAAGCAGTATTTCATCCAATTATTTTAGTGAATAGGCTTAAGTCTCCTGGTTACTTTCTGAAGTAGTTCTTACTGCTCTCTATTTCATGTGACATTACAAGAAAACTCTCTGCAAGTGGACCCTGAGCAGGATACACGGAAAGGAACACTGAAGGGCAAATATTCTTAATTGGCTAAAAGTTTTTTGCTACAGTTTCTACAAGTTAGATAAAGCAATCCTAGAATGGTTTGGGTTGGAAGGGACCTTAAAGATCTAGTTATAATCCCCTCCATGGGCAGGGACACTTCCCACTAGACCAGGTTGTTCGTAGTCCTTGTCCAGCCTGGCGTGGAACACTTCCAGTGATGGGTTTATACCTTCAAGATACAGAAGTAAAGAGAAAAAAGCAAATCAAGAAAAAAAGCAAATCAAGAAAAGTAGCTAAGTATCCTAAGAAACCACCTAGTGGGTGTGACCGACGACTGAATAATAGAAAAATTTACATTGAAGGGTTCTTCAGAGTTCTAGACAAACCTCCTGCTCAGATGAGGGCTAACTTCAAAATTACATCAGGTTTCCTTCCTTCAGACAGAGTTTACATAAGTTCATGACAACCACTATCCTTCCACCACAGGTTGAAAGGCACTTGAAAGACACAGCTCTAGGAATGCTAAAGAGCAGTAAAAAAAATGGTGCAGACTTTGCAGTTTAGATCAGCAAAGGCTACCTGTTTGTGATCCTCCAACTAAAACAGCACAGATTATTCTCTGAAACAGCAGAAAGTAGAATAGAGCACTGGAAAAAGTAGCAAGCAGCTGACAAACCATTACAGTTCCAGAATAAAAGAAAAAAAAAAACCAACAAAAAACCCCCACAACAGTATGGCTCATCAAAAGTACATCAGGCAACTCCTCAAAACACTTTATATTTCAAACTGTATTTTAGCAATTACTTCAGCTATGTCACTTCTGCCCTTCTGGTTGGAAGCCAAAACAGAATTTCAACTCTCCAACAGCAGTGGCCTTTAGTATATCATACATGTTTTCTTGCAACAGTTTAAGTTAAGAGATCATACTGAAAAACAAAAGTATAACTATCTCTTCTCCCTCCTGGATGTTTTTATATTCTCCCAGTCTTTCACTGGCAAGAGTAAACAAAGCAGCAGCTGAAGAGAACAAGAAACTCAGTACAGGAAATCTCTTCAGAAGAGCACAAATTAAACTATACCTGTGGAGTAGAGAAGGCTGGGGACTGGGGAGATATCAAAGTGAAAAGTGACAGTGAAAAAATGACCAAATACATAACTCACACAGATGCCAACTCATTTTACAGTAGTATCCCAGGTGAAACCCTGTGTTCACATGCCTTGCAAATGTAAATACAAAGAGGTTCCAGCACCAAACCACCCAAAACCCTCAAGAACTGAAGACAGTGTAACTGTACCACCAGATCACAGATCATGCTAATAAGATCCACTTATGTACTTAAAAACAACGGTCACAAACAATTATGTTGTAATTAGGTGTGATGTCATGATCCAGGGTGCAGACAGCAATGAAAGACATCTGTATCCAAACTGGCAAAAGATCCTATCTAAAAAACAATCCCAAGAGACTGATTCAAAACCTTTATGCTCTGAAGACTGCAGGCTTGAGTCTAGGTAGAGCCCATTTAAAAATGCCAAGCTTGTTTAATTCAGCACTTATGGGTAATATTATAAAAGACAGGCAAAAAAAAAAAAAAAAAAAAAAAAAAGAATACTTTGTTCTTAGCTGTTAAAAGCCTGCCGAAAAATCTGCATTTGTTTTATACATTTTAGTGCTGTTCTGTAACATTTAACGATGACTTTCTGCAATGTCCAACACCTGTTGTATCTGGGGACTATTTCCTCAGTAACACTCCACTATTTCAGTTCAAATGCTTACAAGAAGGCTGCCTGAATGGAACCACCAGTTTGTTAAAGTGTGGATATATATTTAAGCAACAACTCAGTGGGTACACAAGAAAGACAGGGACCTGATGGACCAAGTACTGAGGAGGGCCACAAAAATGATCAGGGGGCTGGAACAACTCTCCTACAAAGAGAGTCTGAGGGAGCTGGGGCTGTTCAGCCTGGAGAAGAGAAGGAAGGCTCCAGGGAGATGTAATGGTGACCCTTCCAGTGCCTAAGGGAGGGCCTACAGGAAGGCTGGAGATGGACAGTTTGCAAGGGCCTGTAGTGATAGAACAAGGGGCAATGGCTTTAAATTAGATTTAGTCTGATGTTAGGAAAAAGTGCTTTATCATGAGGGTAGTGGAAAAATGGAAGAGGTTGCTCAGGGAGGTAGTTGAGGCCTCATCCCTAGAGATACTCAAAATAAGGCTCAACCTCCAAGCAAGCTGATCTAGTGAAGGATGTGCCTGCTTACTGCAAGGGGGTTGGACTAGATGACCTTTAGAAGGTCCCTTCCAACCCATATTCTGTGATTCTATGGTCTCCACAGTCACTTCTGGAACTCAAAGGCAAGAAAATAACTCAGGAAAGGAGAACAGAAACATTGAAATTAAGATATATAGAACTTAATGTAAGACATATGAAAGAATGTTGCCAACATCTGTAGTTCAAAATAAAAACCACAGAAAAAAAGAGTACAAAAAGTGTTAAGACTTCATAAATGAACTTGGGACATATCTTAACCTTCTATCATCCCATTTAATATTATTCTCACAACATATTACACAGCTTCAAGTTTTTTTGAAGTCTAGTAAGCACCAGTTACTTTTTGAATCCCAAGCCCTCTTGCCTGCTCTGAGTGCTAACAGTAACCATACACTTAACCAAAATGTCCTTCTTTAGCTTGAGTTAAAGACTGACATTTCTACAAGTAGTTTCAACAACTTGGTTGCAAAGTTATAACAGAACTGTCCTTTTTTATCCTAGAAGTTGTTACTCCAGACTGAGCTCTAACAGCAGATTAGAGAAGTGCTAGAAATGATTGCAATACATGATTGCTGAGGTTAAGAATAGCCCAAAGATAAGCAGTTGCCTAAACTTGGCAGATATGAGCTGGGACTCCACACAGCCACAAAACATTCTTCTGATGCTCAGACTCATTTGTTCTCAAAGAGATGATCCCAGCTCCAAACAAGTTTAATGAGGTGACAGACCCCTGCTGTCACAAAGGTTTGAGAGATTCAGGTCACAGGAAGAAAGAGAGAAAGAAAGAAACAAAAAACCACTCCATACCACAAACGCCAACCAAAACCCACACCACACACACACAAAAAAATCCACCACCAACATAAACAACCACCCATGGGCAATTTCAGACAATTCACTAAGGAGAATTAGGTAATAGGTGCTGGAAATCTGGGGGTTTCCCATCATAAAGATAGAGATCCTATTTTTTTCCCCCCAGCATTAAAAGAGAAGTGTCACATCTAGTGTCAGAAAATGTGTACATACGTGATTCTTGAATCTTGGAAAGTATTTAAATAAAACCTCTGCTGAGCCCATTCTTTCCTGTGGAGTCACCATTCACAGTTATTTCTCTCCCAAAGCTCTCAGAAGCCTGAAACATTCTTACGTTTACTTGGAAAGGTTGTGCAAGGCAATTGAATAAGTCTGTTTTGCATCAGTAAGAGTGGCATATTGAATCTGTCTTCATTAACAGCATAGATTTTCCCATAGCATTTACAGAAAGTATCAGGTTTGCAAACTTTTCATTAATAAATCTCATATGCCATCTATACCATTTATCCCGAAGCCCCCATAATCCTATAGTTAACAGGGGAATAAAAAAAAAAAACCCAACAAAAAAAAACCACCTTAGTCATAGCAGCAATAAAAGAGCTTTCTCAGCCCATAAAACACATCCATTTTATTTACAGTGAAACACTTAAATTTCACATTTCACTTATAAAAATAAGTATACCTAAGGCCTTGTATGTACCAGTAAAACCCATCAGTCTCATGACTTCTATTTAAAACTTGATGTATGGTCATAAGCACTCTGAATACAGACACGCTACCAGTAACTTGAGTTAGAGAAATTGTACCTGTCTGCTCTGCACTAATTTTATTTATCAGTCAGCATAACACGTAAGGGTCTATTAATTTCAAATATCATATCAGAAAACTGGACTGAATCATTTTTAAACTGACTGCAATTAAACAGAACTCTTCGCTAGAACTGGTCATCAGGTTTTGGAAGCAGATCACACATAGCAAGACAGATTCTTTACCTAAATAGATGGACATCAAAATTCTTCCACCTTCTTCCCTTTTTCCAAGATTCTTATTTTGACCAAGTTTCCATTAATATTAAAAACAAACCAAGAAACAATAGCATTTGGGCATTTTCAATAAAACAGCACTGCTTCACATCAGTATGTAATACCCTTACACTGTCATTACATTCCATAATCACTGAGAAAATGGAACTTCCAGATTAACAAAGAACAGACACAACAATCTGGGTATTTTCTCATCACATGTAACGGACAAAAATTAAATTACCACAATTTTAGACTCAAGCTTTAGCTCAATAAATTGTTTCCCTATCTGGACACGAAGAAACCGAAGGCTTTTCATTCTTCTCCAAAATAGCTTCATCTCAGAATTAGCTTTCAACAGAAAGTTACTCTAGCTAGTGATTGATACTACCACTATAAAGTTACTGCAAACAGTGTTGAGTAAATTGTTAAGCTAAATGGAAGACTTGCTTTCTTCCTCCGATTGGCTTCCAGACACACCAGCCATAATCAACACATGATCCTCAAATATTACCCAGTAAAAATGCCAACAAAAAACCATGAGAATTAAGAAAAAAGTTAGTACAGTGGGAGAGGTAGAGCTATAAATCTTTGACATAGAGGAAAACACAGCAAAGTATCACGAACAGAAAATAGTCAAAAGTTATACATTCAACATAAAGAACCTCCAAGGTTTTTATTCCTTTCTTGCTCTAAAGAGCACAAAATAGTGTGAGAATGTCATTCAGTTTCTCTCTTGCCATACCATGGGATACAAATTTTATGTTTTCATCTAGATAATTACTACTTTTGTCTTTGGTGAATTACAGTGTTATCTGCTTCCAACTGAAACCAATGCATTTATTAACTTATGCGAGAAGGATTTGGGCTTCAAGTCATTAAGTACTTCAGAAATATAGGTTAGCCTATCTATAATTAGCATTCCTGATGATTTAAACATGGCTTGATGATTACTAAATTCATCATCTTTAAATAAACACTTCTGACTCAGCATCAGCAGAATAGAGACATTTTCATCAACTAATTTACCTTAAGACTTTTTGGCAAGCAAGAATAGGAAAGAACTGATAGCTTTTATATGATAAGAGAAGGCAGGAATAGGCATGCAAGCATGGAAAAGGGAAAATATTATCATGAAACTGAATCCAGAATCATTGCAGACAATTGTTCCCATACATCGATGGCTTGCATTTTACAGTGAGTAATCAGTAAGCAGACATTACCTAGACAAAAAACAAAACAAAACTCCTTATCTAAGTATTTAGGTAAGGTACTTTTTTTTTTTTTTTTTTAAATTATGATTAAATACTAACATACTTCAGAAGTCAAGTTGTATCTTGTAGAAGCTATAAAATAGTATCAAATGAAAAACATGTACTTCAGTACTTAGTGATCAAAGAGGACGAAGCTAATGACTTATGAATCAAAAGTTTTAATCCTATAATGGAGCCAGTGTTCAATTAGCAACCTTAAGCAGGAGTCATCTCAACAAATCACCTGCTAAGCAAGCCAGCAAACAATACAAAAAGCGTCATGTATGCATAGTGGAAAAATGTACGAAGAATGAAAGGACATGTGCCCACCAAGATCCTAAGCACACAAATAAAAGCTGGAATCAAATACCACAATTATTTCACCAGTTCATTATTGTCCAGAATTGGGACCTTCCCACAGGCCTCAAAGGTCTGAACTATATTCCAGAGCCAGATGAAGAACTGAAGTACAGGTCATCTGAACTACAAAATCTTGTTTCCAACACACTGGTGTCACACAAGACTGTCAATCTTTCTAAACACACACAAGATTTTTTTCAAAGACTGACACAGTCCTTTACACTAGTTTATTGATAATACATATACACCCCAATAACTGCACTAGAACACAAGCCACTCTGCATATCAAGCCTTAAACTCTGTTTTGTCTACAGACTCCTTGGAAACTTGGTTTGCATAACACATTCTTTCCAAGACTCCTCTGCTGAAATTAATATATGGTTTCTTTTATTAAGATGAGGCAGTTCTCTTCTAGTTTCAAAACCTCAATCTAGTATTTTTTTTAATCTTAAATTCAGCAGAGGACTCTTCCTTACACCTTCATGAAACAGGTAAACGCAGATTTCCAGCCAACAGATTTTAACTGAAAACAATTCTTTCCAGATTCAGTAATCCCCTCACAGCTTTTATATATTGCATTGACTTATTTATTCCACATTGCAAACTCAGATATCGGAGACCTTTAACTCTCTTTTCTAGTGTGTTGCATCAGTCTTCAGCTACTGGGCTGCATACCATTCCTCAAACAGCACCAGCCATTCAGGTTTTTTTAGCAGTATGTACACATGAAGCAAACCTTTCCCCATTTTCCCCCTACATCAGTTGCTCTAAAATGGATAAGACCTTAGAATGATGGTCAGTGTCTCATGTGAGCTTCTCCAGAGGTCTGAACATACTTTTAGAAAGTGACAGCTCTATCTACGGGGTACAAAAATATGGCTAAATACAAGAGCAACCTCTTGACACAATCCCTGTGACATTTTGAAAGTCTTGCACCAAATATCTGAGGCTCCCCAGCGAAGGAACATTCATCATCCACTCACAAGATTGCTGCAAATAGAATTTCCACTTTATTTATTTGGTTCGTTTTGGGTTTTTATTTTTTTTGTCTGGTGATTATTTCCTCCAGCCAAATGGGTGGCTGAGAAAATTCACCAAAGCAAAATATTTTTTAAAAGCTGTAAACTTATGTAAGATTAGACAATATTACTTAAGAATAGTTAAGGATTTAGAAATTTTTGTGAATGATGGCTTTTGTTCAGATTAAGATTTTTTACGTCATTACAAAGAAACTTATTACAGGTTTAAATATGATTTGCAACCTCCATTAAATCAAAGGAGAGGACTATCCCAGGAACTGGAGACACTTAAATTATATGCCACTTGTCTGGATTTTTCTTTAGAGGCAGCATGTGAGCAGCTTCAAGGTCAGTTTACTTTTGGCTAAGTAATTTGAAAACAAAGTGTAAAAATAAGAAATAAATGACAATATGCTACAAAAAAATTTCATTAACAGCCTGAAAAACCACTTAGTAGAGGTCTAGCAGAGGAAAAATGCTGTCAAACTCACTATGACCACTTAAAGTTGTATTTTAGGTGGAATCTTATCTTCCAAATCATATATGTTCAAAGTTGGTTATAAATGGTGCAATCTCAAACTTCCAAGTTTGAGATTTACAACTTCATGTAAATATTGACATGAAAATAATATTCCATTATTCTCCCAAGTTTCTTATGCTTTTCATAGAATCATAGAATTGGCTGGGTGGGAAGGGACCTCAGAGATCATCAGGTCCAACCCTTGACCACTACCACTGTGGTTCCCAGACCATGGCACTGAGTGCCACATCCAGTCTCTTTTTAAATATCTCCAGGGATGGAGAATCCACTACTTCCCTGGGCAGCCCATTCCAATGTCTGATCGCCCTCTCCATGAAGAAATTCTTTCTAATATCCAACCAGCAGCAAAGAACATTCGAAAAACAGAACCAGTATCTCCTGAAGTAAATGATCTCAGATCTTCAGTTTGAGCCTGAACAAGGAGAGATTTTTTTCCTCAGAGAGCCTCTGCACCTCAGACTCAAACCCCTCTATTAGCAGCTCCTGGATCCAGGAGCCCAACAGAGGTGACACAGCCCCAGCTCCCTGCCCCAAGCACGTTCCCCATAGGTGCACAGACAAAACCAGAGACAGAGCACATATGTACACGGCTGGACACACAGGTCAACACCAACTCAGCACTTGGGTAAACACCAGCAGCCTCCTCCTGCTCCTCTCTGACCAGGGTGAAAGTCCATCTGGAAAATACGTACGTAGGAGTGCAGACACACACACACACAAAGGATAAGGATACCCCTGTGACTGGCCTTGAGGGCTCACTCTGCATCTCCCTCACCCCCTTGGTCTCCCCAGCTGCCAGCACATGACACCTGAGCCCCCACAGCCCCACGCTAGTTGCTGGTACTTAGAACTCCTTGCAAACACATAGATATGCTCAGTACTCTCAGATCTGGCCTGGGACTCTTGGTCAACCTATCCACTGCCCCCCAGAACCTCTCACTTCTTGGTAAGAGTCACACCCAAACAAGGGTCTCAGCCAGACCCCAGAACAGTCTCTTCAGCAGCTGGCCCAGACTCTGGTTCCTCCAGGAGCCAGCTGCTCCAGTTGTTTGATGCAGATGCTTTACTGCTCACAGATCTCTTCTCCTCCTCCCTGGCAACTCTTGCTCCATAGTCCCTGGTGCCCACTCCCTCACTCATGCCAGCCACGCAGACCCTGTCACCAGTGGTCAGACCCCAGCTGCTGGCCCAGAGCTGCCCACAGGCACACACAGCCTGTAGCCCCTTTACCCAAGTAAACAGCATCAGAGAGTTTAATGAGGAGAGAGGCCAAACTGTGCTGATGAAGACAGCACGGCCAGACACACTGCTCGGACACCTGCTTACATGCAACCAGCCCAATTTATCCCTTTGCCCCTCAATTTTCCCTATGGTTGATCCTTACCTCAAAATCACCCTCATCCTTCCTTTCTTCAACCGTGGTCTCTCCATTGAGCGTCTCATGCTAAGTCACATACAATCCCAAAATGTTCTTCCCTGCATCCCACAGTAAGTCCCAACAGTGACCCTATCCCCCCTTCCCAATCTGCAGGCTGACCCCACAGAGCCTCTCTGTTTACACACCAAGTGTTTGTCACCCAGGTCCCCAGGGCTAATGATCTCCAGTGACAGCCCTGGCAGGAGCCAGGTCAGGGGGCTCATTTCTCTGATGAGGTTCCCGGGGTTCCCCCGCCTGCTGCTGTGCCTCAGGGCTTCTCTGAGAAGACAAAGACAAGCCTTTTAATCACATAACCTATCACCTTTAATATTTCCAGACTGAACATCCAAAGCCATCCCAAGAGTATTTATCAAAGCCATGAAAATAACATTTCAAAGTTCAAAGTAAATGTGTTTGGAAAATCATCATGTTCACCACTTGTTTTAAGTTGTGGGGTTTTAGACTTAAAAATACAAGCACATCATTTATCAGATTTACTTACTCAAGTTGTTGCTCTTAAGTGTCAGGTGCTTGCTCATGTGTAATCCTAATAAACGTTTTCCAACAGTTATCAAGACACTTAAGTAATACAAAAGCACCACATACCTTGTTGACCATATCATATTATATTTGCTTTATAAACACTCATGACTGTTAATGTTATTGCTAAGCAACTGGACTATCTACCATACCTTATTTACACAGCACTGTCTATCAGCAAATAAATGATTTTGAACTTTTAGTTCACAATTCACAGAATTACAGACATAACTAACACCTGACAGATTTAATTTTTCCATAAATTATCCAAATCGTAAGATGACAAAAATCTCATTTATCAGTAGTATTTAAAAGATTGGAACTGTGAAGAAATTTAAAAGAATGGAAGGTTTGCTTGCACAGGAGATGACAAAAAAAAGTTATTTTAATTATGAAACAGCAAGGTAGGGGAAGCAAAACCAAAGACATTATTTGAAATTTGCCAATTTTAAGCTTAGAAGGCAAGGGAACTCCAGTGTCCTTACTAGCTCTTCCAGCAGTTGCAAAGAAGCAAATCTGTCCATGCACAGAAAGAGAATTAGTCATAAAATGAAAGAGGAACAGACAAAGAAGAACCAGGGCTGTGTTTACACTGCATCTGAAAAGCTGCTCTCTGCCACTGCCTCCCACCTTACCTTTGTCAGTAACCCGAACTCTGTCCTTTTCTACCAATATGTGCTCTGATAGCTTTTTGAAATCTAAATTCTCTGAAAAGCAGAGGGGTTTTTTAATTTTAATTAAAAATTTTCAAATTATTTGATCCCACTGACATAATTTATAGTCTGTCAAAACGGCTACTATTACTGAATTACATTTTAACTAAATTAGATATCTCTATAATAGAGATATTCTATATCTATTAAAAGTATATAGATTATATATTTATAATTATACTCTATTACTGAATTATATTCTTACATTATTAATGTAAGCTTCATTTACATTAAATGGTGCATTCCCTTGTGCAAGAAATCATACAGCAATTCATCTTCAGAGAGAGCAATGAGCTTGGCCAGACAAGCTGAGAGAGAGGGTATATGGCTGGGCAAGCAAACCAGGTTCTTGTAAGGTTTTATACAGGGAACAAGATTTAAACAACTGAATTTTTGTAAGGGGCTCTGAGCATCTGGCCTGACCAAGCTGTGCTCTCAGCACCACGATGATGAACTGAAACCCTGTCAGTATATATACAGTAGAGTCAGCATAGCATTTTAAGTGCCCAATTCCTCCGTGGGGAATCATCATCTCTGAATGGTGTAAGCAGCCATACTCCAGCTGAAGAGCAGAAAGAAGAGCTTGCATATTCCTGTTACTGTCAGGTCAAAACAAGGGTGATTTTAGGACTACTCCACAAGAGACACATTTAAAATTGACAAGATGAACGACAGGAATTTGGAGTGGTGGGTGAGAGTACAAAAATTCTGATTACCAAGCATCTGGAATTGAATATTCTACTAGACATTAATCCAAATATTAGTTAGGCAGGTTTTCTGAGCATAGAGCTTCAGAAATTCTATGTCCACCCACACAACCATATGTCTAGGTTACACTAGGCACTCCCAACATAAATCACCTTATATTTTACTTTATCCAGCCCCTCATTGTTACTGATTTCTCTCCTGTACTATTACTGGGGAGGCTGTGGCATCACTTAGCAGCAGCCTGCAGCTCAACATGGACATAGGTGCAGAGAACCATACACAAGAGGATATAAAACAAAGATCACGCAAGAGAATATCCAATGGACTTAGGCCACTTTTGCACAAACCCAGACCTGCTAGAGCTGTTTGTGAAGTTTCTAGGACAGATAAAATCTTTTCTGTATTGAACATGAGAAGAGGAAACTTTTGTTTGCTTGTAAAGTCCACAGTACCACAGCTGAGGTAGAAAGGGGAAGTGGCAAGAAAGGTGCCATAGGAAGAAAGCAGCCAAAACTGAAGAATGATGCTACTCATAAAAAGGAAAACAAAAAACCCCAAAACTTCCTAGATGACACTCTCAAAATTTTAAAGTATATGGCTAACAGCAAAAATCAGAAATTGACACAACAAAGCTGAGGAGAAATGACAACTTGTGACCTAGGGAAACATAGCAAACAACCATCAGTGTCAACAGAGAGCTGGAATAACTTGAGCATCAAAATGCCCTGGTGTTGAATTTGTACCAGTTCAATTCCATCACCAAAATAACAAATTAGACCAAATTTATCTCCAAGTCCTGGCACATCTGAGCAGTAACAACATGATGACATGAAAAGAGGCCTTTCAAGAAGGTATCTTTAGATACACTTAACAGTTACACTTGTAAGAAATATTACAGAAAGAATCAAGAGAATGTAATTATGTGATTAATTTCAATGTTGTTGACTAGAGAAACACAAACTGAAAAATCCCTAGTCAAAGTGCTGTGTTTTTACTACTCCATTTACAGAGAAAATGCCTAACACCAACATCTTCTGTATTTACATCAACATTTTTAACTGGTTTTTGTGCATATTCTCCTCCCATTAAAAAAATCATGAGTGCAGTACTTAGCTCACAATACGACAGAAGGAAAAGGAAGTCTTCATGGCTCAGCAAAGATCATTTCCTACTCTCACACTTTCAGTCCTGATTTCAAAGGCAGTCATCAAGACTTTTGTAAATTACTTCAGTAAATCATGGTACCTTTATCGTAACAAGTAATCTGCTAAGAACTTTTATTTGGTGTACAGAACATCAAAATAAGCTCTAGAAAAAGGACAGGTAGAAAACAAGAACTCCAACTTCAGATTTGTGTTAGCATCAATAAGAAGTTAAAGAACATCTTACACAGCTTGGCAGTTAAGTCATGTAACTGCACCAGCAGAAAGCACATATTTCTGCATGTGAAGCACCATCTGCAAGCAATAAACTTCTCTATCTTATTCTGGCCTTCAGGACCACGAATAATGGCCTTTCACACACAAAAATACACAAATGGAGAGGGTGCCAAGACAAACCTGGAGTGCTTGTGTTTACTGTACCAAGTACTACACAATCATTAAGAGTTCCCCGGAACAGCCTCCGCTGGAAGCTTCTGTCTCCTTTTTCATACACAAGCCCCAAACTACACCACTTATTCCAACCTGCTGTAGCAAATAAGCTGCTAAGATGCCTCAAAGAGAGGAGGAGAGCCCTTCACACTTCCAGTTGAGATGTGAGAACAAACTGTCTTGACAACACGAGATCTGCTTAAACAAAGCATTTTGGGGAAAAAAAAAATAAAATAAACCACTGTCTTATACACTATCAGCCTTCCAAGCAACAGGGATATAAAATAAACACTTGTTCAAAAAGTAACCTATGAGTTCAGAAAGTAGCCTATAATTTGCATAACAGGCAAATATGTCCACCAGAAGAACCAACATACCCTTCAAGAGCACATCAGTACACAGAACATATATAAATCAAACCACAGGCTCCCAGAAGCTATGGCACCACGAGTTGGTGTTAGGATGTATTGATCTATCCATAAGGGCAATGCTGTCTCTAGGGAAATTCAGTAGCCACCACTCAGGGAAGCTGCACTGCAGTAATGGGTCCTATGTCAATACCATACAGAGCTCTTACACCCTCCCCAAAACCAGGAAATTAAAGTGATATTAATGAATATTCTTGTATTCTTAGATGAAGAAGTAGCTTTTTATAGATGGCCTCAGGACTCAAAAGTATCTCCCCGAAGCAGACATCTTAAATTGATGCTCTTGCGAAGTAACCTACACAGTATTTTTGTGTTCTACAAAAGTAGAAGAGAGACTTCAGCATTCAAATCTGCTTCTAAGCCAAAAAGGATTTCACTGATTTTTTTTTTTTTTTTCTCCTCCAGTGGGACCTTTGGTCTCTGTCTTAAATACTGCTATGGCTGTCCATGAGAAATACTTAAGTCCACCACAACTGAAATTCAGAAAATTAAAGAATTAAGTTGCAGGTCATATTATTTCATTACCATTTCTAGAAAACATCATTCCACCTTCCTCAAGCCCTTGGCCACTTTATGCCAAGTTTCACTGAGTTAGCTCACTCAGGTACTAAGCCACAGGAGTGTCAAAGTCACCTACTGATAAGTAAATCTAATGTTGTGTTGTAACACAAGGAAATCCCTTCTAAAAAAAACACACTTAAAAAAATACTTGTTCTGAACCAGGCCTGTCCACTCTTCATATACATTTGCAACCTTCAGCTTTAAACAAGTTTGTAACATACCTGTTCTTCATCACTGCAACAGGTACCATGAACAAGCAGATTCACCAACTTATTTCTTTAAATTTTACAATATAACATTGAGAACCAATGTTAGCAAACACCACAAATGGTTAAAAATCCATATTGCTTACATAAGCTCTCTTTCACTTAAAATGTAAATCAGTGACCACCAAGGCCACACTAATACTTTATTTAAAGATGAAAGAATTCACTGACTTAATGCCTTGTTAATCAGCCTCTGCTCAGCATTTAAACCTCACTGCCCTCACAGGGCAGGGGCATTCAGGTCAAATCAAAAAAGCAGCACAGAGGAGTAACAGATGGCAAAAAAAAAAAAAGCTTTCTACAGCCCTATCTAGTGACAGGAGAACCACTGCTGCAGTCACTGATCACCACTCCTTCTGGGGACAAAGCCATTCAGTTACTAATATAATATTGTTTTGAAAAGCTGGGGAAAAGTTCTTTCAATGCCATTATCTATTTAATGATTGGATGCCTAATGATTTGATGGACTTTAAAGTCAAAAGGAAGAAATTAAAGTTCTGATTCACCAAAGCTGTTTACAAAAGTGATATTCTGCACCAACACACTATACCTACCTACAGAAATATAAAGATATCTCACCTGGCACAGAAAAATATACCCAATCTTCCAACATGCATTTACAGGCAGCAGGTCTTTAAAGATGCAAATCCATGCTTTTAACTTACAAAGCACTTAAAAAGACACAGAGAGTAAAGCTTTTGAAGCTGTAGAAAACAACATTCTCTCTCACTGACTGTCCTCACTTCAAAAACAGCCATCTGCATCCTTAATTCAACCTCCTCTTACTATCTTACATGGAAACAGCTTCCCCTGGAATCCTCACAGAACTTATTTTATTCCAGTTTCTGCAGGCAATCACCTTAGTTGCTTTAGTTTGAGCTTATTTTAGTTTTAGCTAAAGGTCAGTATAGCATCTAGTGCAATCAAACAGATCTTTAAATAAGTATAAGACACCAGAACGTAATTCACCAATTTTTCCTACACCCTACAATATAAATGTCACAATATGCAGTACCATCTTCAAAACTATTTTTCAGTATAAAATAAAAATATACAATATAGTGGTTTTCAACCACAAATCACTTCATAATCTGATATACAGATACTCATGTGTTGGAAAAATACTATTTTGATTTCTTCTGTGTACTAGTGCATAAGATGTTATATAAAAGCACTAAAAATCTGTATTCAGTTTCCTTACCTTTAAGAATAATTTAGCAAAAGGTTAACACAGACTTGCAGCTGAAGCTGTCCCTAACAGCACAGTAGAGAAATAAAACACAGACTTTTAAACCTTTAAACTAAAAATCTTTCTGCTAACTTCACATGCAAAAGATACTACTATAAACCTAGTCAAGAAAGTAAGGCTCAGTGTGCTAAATAAGAAAGAAACCAACAAAGACAGAGGGCTTTCCAAAAGTAGGTGGTCTTCGCCAGCAAAGCCTCTCACCACTCAAAAGTACAAATTAATCCTTTTTAAAAAAAATCTCTGTGTGTGGGGGAGTGGGGTGGGTGGGAAGAAACCACACCACAAAACCAGGATGGAATCCCCAGTCTCTGAAGAGAATTATTTGTCTGGCATGTTAAAGAAACACTGTCATACATTACACTGTACTTTACAGATCTCAAAGTCCACTTTACTGAGATTTTTGTCTTGATTAAATCCTTGTATGATAGCTTGTCAGAATTTTAAGGGACCAATTCTCAACTTTGGGAGCAAATGAGAAAATTCAGATTAATTTGGAATGTAGATAAAAACCTGTGCCTTTTAAACCAAATTCATGTTTGTGCTAAAATACCAACCAAGGGCCTCATTTAACAAGGAATGGCTCCTTGGCATCAAGAGAAAAATAGGAAAAAAAAAAATATCCTGAATTATTTAATACATACTAAACTAAAATTTAGATTTGAAAGGGGGAGATGGAAAAAGCAGTCATAGCATGTTAAAGTCACCATAATTCTAGGTTAAAAGTTAAATTCTTGTATTTTGATACAGGTCAAGGCTTTTTTTAAGTATTAAGATTTATTTACTTCATAAATTAGATTATGGATCATATTGAAGGCAATGAATTTTCAGGGTTTATCTAACCTACAAGGGTTCTCTGATAGCAGGGGGAGTTTGCTCAGTAAATAAAATTTCTTCATTGTGCCAAACATCAAAGAAGAAACACAGGAGCAAAGAAGAGAGAGAGAAATATGGGACACAGGCACTTTTATTGTATTTGCTTTTAGCTTGAGCAGAGGATAAAAAAAACAAAAACTTTTAGGCAACAGCAGCACCAGCCAGTCACCATGAGATCTACTCCAGTGCAGGCAACAAAAATGTTCCAAGGAGTGTCCTGAGAATAACTATCACATGCCAGTCAAACTGGGGAGATTATTCTCTGAATCCAGACCTCACACAATGTGGTTCTCAAATATCTCCAATCTAAAATTCTCTGTACAAAGAAACAAATATAAACAGCTAGTCAAGGCATAACATCCTGCATATACTTCAGTATTTAAGTAAAGGGAGAGAGGAGAATTTCTTTATAAAGGCCACTGAATCACAAAGCAAGCCAGGTTTTGAAGCAGCAGGCACTTCAAGAGGGACACAAACCAGATGGTAGTTCAGAGTGACAAAATGTGGCAATACAAACCATTTGCTGCTGAAGTGTAAAGGCAAGTGAACATCTTAGATTTCTCTCATCCATTCATATGTGGCAATAAAGCCCAGAGAAAAACCTTTAACTTGCAAAGTCGTAAGGAACAGCCAAGGTGCACAGCCCTTTATATCATCACTATATTGCCAAAAAGATTACAGTGTTCACGTCTTCAAAGGAGGCAGAAAATTAACCTGAAACAGTAACTTAAATTCCACTACAAGCAGGAAGTTGGGTGTTAAAATTACTGAGTAAAATGCCCTGCAGCTGCCACACTACAAGTACTGCTTTGACCACCAGCCATGGAGATACAGTCTCCCAAGTAATAATACCTGCTTTTAGAGAGCAATGAAAGGACTGATAAGGAGACAGGAGTTTCCTTAACTTTTTCTTTAACATTTATCCTCTGACCATATGTGGGAATACTGTTAATCATTCTCATTAACAAAACTGCTTTATCAAAAGAAGCAAACAAACAAAAAAACAGCCACCAAACCAGTTCTGAGCTAGTTAAAAAGTATTAGAAAGACCTGACTAGTGTGCTCTTTCAACAGGATAGATGGGAGAAGTCTCCAAGGCAGATTCAAGTGTATGGAAAAACAGATTAAAAAATAAATAGTAAGATTCAGCATTAATACAAGGGAAACAGACACTTAAAAGGTATCACACCCACACAGAATAATGGAAACATGTCAACGCAAAAAACACTGCTTGGAACACTCCTCAGCATAATACAGAACAGAAGAAAGCATTATTGTTAATTATTAAAATTATTTCATTGGGTGCTTTCTAAAGACTGTTTAAAAATAGTGCAGAGATTAATTAAGCAAGGTATGATTCAGGGATACTATAGAGGTAAAATCAAGAGATTAGCACATAAAAAGTTAGTTTGTTACAGCACATTCTCATTTTTACAGCTACTCTTTAAATTTATTAGGAAAGGACCTAATATAAGTTCTTTCTGTGAACACCCCTACTCTCATGTCCCTCTCAATTTTTTTAACCTATTTCTAATTTTAACCAGATGCATCAGAGGGTTAACAGCTTCCAAAGACATACAAGCTCTTAAAAAGTTACAGAAAGATAAATGGACAAGTCAGGAGCCCTTCTAACTTGTCCCTACTTACCCCTTAAAAAAAAAAAAAAAAAACAAAACAACACAACTGCAGCATTCCCTCAGCTGCTTTAGACACCACTGGGTGATAAACATAACCAGTGGCCAAGGTATAATAAAACTTCACATCAGTGCTTCTGCTTTATATTAGACACCAGAGAGAACCTAACCACCCAGGCCACACATCCACAGGACCTCAGTACTCGTTTCATTGCTCATGGGGAGTGAGGGGAAAGCTCAGCTGCTAGCAGCAAGTCATCTTCTGGCAAGTCCAATGCCTGCTAAGGGATTGTTATTCCAATTCCTGTGCTGATCCAGGATGGGACTGCCTCAATTCCTCTGCAGTCCTCAAGTCACCCAGGAACAACCCATCTGTAGACAGCAACTGTGCTGCACTCACTCAGCTGGTCTGCAGTTACTCTTAGGTGCTTAAGTCTGGTTTTCTCTCTCCATCATTTATACATGCACTCTGAAAAGACTTTGCAGATTAATTTTTCATGCTTCCTCATCTAATGCAGAGTGCTGCCAGAGATCAGGAAGACTTTTAAAAAGGTATTTCCAACGTTACTGTTCTGAAAAGTTCTAAACACGTGCAAGCAGCAGGGGTGTGACAGTAAATGGATATGGATGCTTTCCCAAACACAGCTTATGGGCGTTTTCAAGACAATTTCTACCAGGTCTCAAGAAATTCACATTTCACATTCTAATGTTACTTCACTTATACTTCACATTATACACTATTTCCTAACCTACCATAATACCTTCTTCTCTCACTGGTACATGCCAGGATACACAGATGTGGGGACAATGTAACAAATGAGAAAATAATTCAGCCTCTACTTTAAGTAGCAGAGACCTCCTGATTTTATGACTTAGGCCCTCGCCAAACCATAGGGAAACCAAGCTTTGAAAAAAATTGGTTGGAATCTGCTATTTCTCAGCAGTTTCTGCAAAGTGACACATCCAAATAGTCTTCTCATTCTTTCTGTAGCCCTGTACAAGGAGTTCTGAACAGTGTTATCTTACCTTGTCTTTTCAACAAAGGTTTCCTACCAACAAGAAGCTAAGTTTGCAAGCTCAGGTAAAACAATTTCAGTCAAGGTTACATCCTGAAAAGAGTGCATGAGCTGCAGAAAATTCCATCCTATTTTTACTAGTACTAACGCTATGGAAATAAGCAGACACATTTAACCTACAGCTTCTTTACAGTGTTGTTTGACATGTCATCTAATTTTTCACCAATAAAAAGCTAAAACACAAAAGACAGCTAATTTCCCTGTATGTCATGCTTGTAATCCTGAAGATTACTTAGTTATATTCATTTCTAACAAGTGCTTACCCTGAATAGCAGTATACATCTGCTATCTTTCTGCATTAAAATTATGACTTTAACGGGGGTACTAAATGAGAGAAGTCTATTGAGGAATAAGCCTCAGTTGAAGTCAGTACAAAGTAAATTTGGGGGGAGGGAAACCCATTACCAAAATCGTATTTAGATCCTCAAAAGTCAATTAGGAGCACATTAAATATATTTTTTATCATAAAAGTTTCATCATTTGCTCTTATATTTATTTGCTGTTTACTTCAGAATTACCAGTGATACCTTTATCTGGATTTGGCAAAAGGGGTTGGAGCCAATGGTAAGGCTGAAACTGCTGAAGTATTTACCAAGAAGAAAACCATCCTAAGCCAGATGCCTCTCCAATAACCATCCATCAGGATAAATAAAATTATTTTGCCCCTCCAAAAAAACCCACGATACCCATTTATGTAAGATAGGTATCTTCACTTACTGTTCTGTAACACAAGTCTAAAACCCACACATTTTCCTGACCTCTACTTGACTGGGACATTGAAAACACAAAAAGCACCTGTTTCTACCGAGAAAAAAGCCTCCCCAGGTGTAAGAATGGATCACGGAGATACAACAACATAGGACAGTTTATTAGAACAGTGGTTTTACATTAAAAAAAAAAAAAAAAGTGATCAAGGAAACATCACTGTCATCAGTAAAGCCAACAAACTTAATATGGTCATCTTCAAAATCATCTTTAAAATCATAATTCCTTCCATGCCAGTTAAGACAAGCCAGTTTCTTAAGCAGGAAGATCCAACAATTCCTGAAAGAACCCACCAACTCACCTCAAGTTGCTGATACCAATTTATGGACTTGGCTTAGGAGTTGTGCAGCTGCCAATTCTTCAAAGAGTCCATGCAAGAGAACAAAACTGGAAGGGTTCAACCATTTGTTACCATTGCTTTCAGAGAACACCTCTTTCCAGTTTTCAATTAAAAACACTTCTCAAACTAATCCCTAACTGAAATTCATTCTTTCAAAGACTAGTAAGCAAAGTCTGGCAAACCAAGGTATCAATCTACTTTCCTCAATTTAAAAAAAAAAAGAAAAAAAAAAAGGATTTTTGTCACTGCTGCCCACTCAAATCCCAATGTCCTGAAAACAGGACTGGAAAATTAAATCCAACTAATAGCACACCACTGCTGATGAAACCTGTCCAGATTTCTGAAGTTCATAGTGAACTGCTGATGTTTTGTTACCCATCAACCTCACTGCAAATCAATGGCATATAAACATCCTAGAACCTACACTTTTTATTCTCATTTTATCATTTATGAAATCAACACTATTTTCTGATTTATAAAAGGAACTTTTTTTTAAATATACAACTCCCTTCTTTAAACTACTCTGAATTCACAAAGCATCTTGCACAAATGACAGGTTTAGCTGTGGTTGAAGCAGGAAGATTTTCCCCGATTTCCTGATTTTTACAGAAGGCTTCTTCACTCCCAAAGCACCCCGTAACAGAGGAAGAGTTGCCACAGAGGGTGGATAGGAGGTGGAAAGAGGAAAGCAAATCTTTCAGGTTAAACAAGATAGCTCATCTGGGACAGGAAAAAGGAACTGTCAACAGCCAGGATTTTATTGACTGGCTATGAAACAATTAAGAGGAGTTGGCATCTGGTCAAGAAGATGTAAAAGATTACGTAAAGTGAGTTAGGTACCTCAAATGTTCAAGGAATCTTAAAAGGAACAGAAAGAGGAAAAAGAGGAACACTACAAGTCAATCTTGTAAAATTGTTAGCATTGTGGATTAAAAACCTCAACAACCGTACAGAGTTTTCCATGTTTCCTGGCATTCTGGAGTCAGTCAGAGGAGTCACTCAATATTCAGACAATTACGTTAAGTACAATATAAACCAGAAGAAAATGGTTTCAGACATCTTTATTATTTAATAACACAAAGGCAGGAGTTATTACTCTAGAGATGTAACAAGCACCCAAGATTCCAACTGCAGAAGTCAGAGCATGATAATAATATACTAACACAATGCTGATAGACAAGAAGTATCAAAATACTGACTGTAGAAAAGCAACCTTTTTTTTCTTTCTAATTTGTTTTCAGGGTTTGGGGTTTTTTTTTTGTGACTTTGGGGAGGAACTGGGGAGTAGTCATTTTAGCAACTGAGACAATAACATCAGAAACAATTCTCAGTGCCCCTGTTGTTTTACTGGAAGTATTTAGTGTTCAGAAGCATTTGATTGTCTTAAATTTGCCTTATGCTACACAGAATAAGATTACCAAAAACTGTGGCTGAGGCAAATATGCCTATTTAAGGAAGGCACAAAACACATCAAACCTTACATAGTCTAGAGTTTGAAAAACAGGTATTTTCAACTAGGAACACTCCTGGGACAGACCTCTAGCCACAGATTTACTTCTGAGACTCACAGATCTTCAGCTTATCACTTAGATTCAACTCCTGTTCCAACACATAATTCATGCCCATACCTGTAACAACTACTCAGTTTTAAAGTCATCACATACATATTTCCACATATTAAAAAAAGTACTGAATGTGATACATTAAATAGAGTTAAACTTATTTCCCTTTGAACTTCAAACTTCACAAGTGCCACTGTGGTTGCATAGTTTAACACATGCTTCTGACTATCAGTTTTCTAAAAATACCAGATTATAAATTCAGTATTTTACTCAATAACCACAGAAGAAGGAAGACAAACAGGACTGATATAGTCACAATTTAAAAAAAAAAAAAAAAAAAAAAGAAGTTAAAAAGCCATGTAGAGAAGCAAATTTCATAGAGTCCACTGCAATGGCTCACAGCATAAGTATGTACTTAAACAAGACCATATGAACAATTATTTTTAGAATGTACTAAGACTGCAATGCATTCAAGCATACTAAGAAGTCACAACTGCCATGAAGCAGTAGCCTCAGGGCTACATTTAGACTGTTCAACAATTTAAATATGGTGGTGAATTTAATGAAAGATCGAGGCATTAGTAAAAACAATGTTTTGTGGTAACTGATTTAAGAAATTAATTGGATTCAAGCACAAGCATCTGACTAGTTTACTCCAACTGCCAGAAGGAGAAAACAGGAAAATAAAAGTGTTCTTTTCCTACTGCCAGAGGGTCCAGTTTACCCTCCTGCCACCCCTTATCACACTCACCTTCAGAACAAAGTTTTCCCCTCTCCTAATCTGAATGTTAAAAGTCAATCCTATTCTTGAAAACCAGCTTTCTATAATGAAAGAACAAAAGCACACGGGCATGCGCGTGTGTTGTTCACTACTGCCAAACATAAGGTTTTTATTTGAGATCCTGCAAGACATTTAATTAAGTTTGACTACAGAATCCCTTAGGGGGAGAACAATTAAAGCTTTCTGCTTTCTAACAACTTTTCTCTCAAAGAAAAATCTAATGTTTTTCCCCTTTCATATCTCTCAACACTTCCAATGCACCTTTTCTCAACACAGAGCCACAGGAAACCTCAAAAGACAGAGTACTTCCTATATTGCTATTGTGACATTTTTGGCTCAAATTATTCTTACATAAATCTGGAAAGGTAGAAGCCTAATTAAATACCATTTGCACAAGAAGTTTTATTAATATTATTTCTAATCATTTAAATGGACTGCAAGCATAAAAGGCTTTACAAATTTAACAATCTGAACCACAGCAGAACCCTGTTTCAAAGATTGACATGGCATCTCCTATGCAGGGGACAGCAAGATCAGATCACATTATTAGACCTGTAAATTCTCAACCTTGGATTCATTGACTTGATCTTCAGCTAGGAAGATGCCAAGTTTACGTTTTATATAAGACATCTTTTGACATTGTAACAAAAGGACCATGGGAGGCCAAACAAATTTCCTAAAGAATAATGAATTAGAAGTAATTTTCTGCCTTGGCCTCCATTTCTAGGGTGGCTTTGTGTGATGGAAAAAAAGAAGTCATTTCTTTCCCAATCCCATTTTTGTCAGAAGATCCTGCTTAAGGAAGGCCAAGATCCAAACCCAGTCATCTTCCAGCAACATAAATGGCTCTTCAAGATCTTCTGCTGAAGGCTTGTGATGCTGTATAAAGGTTAGAAGGTGTCCTGAAGCAATTTGGAGGGAATGAAGAGGGAGAGAAGAGTCACAAGATGCACCAAAGTAATAATGCATGTAACATAGTTCCAAATGACTTCAACTCAGCATGAGAGGAACTGGTAAAATCTCCTTAGAATTTCATTGCCAGTTTTCAAGTTATTCCTTTTGCTAAAAATCAAAAGGAAATTTAGAATAAACTCCTGTGCCAGCAGTGACATAGCTGGAGAAAGAAAGGTCTGACTGTAAGCTACTGATGCTTGCAAGGAAGAGGCTGATGCTCTGCACAGCATGAAGCAAGGAAGGCAGAATTTACCTGAGCTGATTCTATAGATTCCCATTCTCTGGATCTGAGGGATTGCTGATCATGTGGGTTTAGTAGCACAACCCCTTAAATCGGGGCATCCCAGTCTACTTCCTTGACATGGACAAAGAAACAGGACTTAAAACCCAGAAGCCACAGGCTCCTCTGAAGGAAGAACATATTTACACATTTAGAACAGGGAAACTTTTTCAGTGCTGGGAATCAAGCCAGATTTCAAACCCATTTGATGGCCTCCACCTTACTGCACATGCATACCTAGCACTGGTGTGAAGAGACAGGGAGGAGATGAAAACTGTGTGACTATGGGCCATATACAATCACTGGCCTTACCTTGGCCCTAGCCACCACTTTCTGCTCTTGACTTAGTTTCCTGTCTAGCAAAGGGTCAGACAAAGAATGTCATTAGTACTTCAAGGAACTGAAGTACAAATATGACCCACAGACAGGAAGATTACACAGAGGCATAAAGCCATTTTTTCCAAGTACCCAGGATATTAGTTTTTTCTCCTCTCTCTCTCTCTCTCTCCCCCACATTTTTTTTCTATAAAACTGCTCACACTCTTTCCCTCTCTCAGACTAGAGAAGTGGAAGACAACATCAACAAAAAAATAGCATAGAGAAACAGCATAAAGTCCATCCTTCACACCTGAGTGGATGGCAGTTCAAAGTGGCCCTACCTACCTGCAACCCTGTTGTTTGCTTCAAGAACTCTGTTTGCCCAAGGAAAAAGAGACGAGCAAATCCTGGAAGCAGATCCTTCCCCAAAGGAAGTTTCTTTCTGAGTCTGCAACCTGGAGCTTTTGCTTGAGACTCAGTCCTCTGAGTGGATTCTTTCTTCAAACTCTCACACTGGTTCTTTACTTTTGTGGGCAGCTGGAAAAAGAATGAAGCCGAAGGCTGAGGCAGGGATTCCATACTTCCAGGATAGGGAGGCAGAAAGACTGGAGGGGAAGGAAAAGTGCTAGTTGGTAACTTCTTGAATAATGAACTGCATTCCCTTATTTTCTGCCACACAGAGACATACACATAGTCACTGCAATAGGGGAGGATGACAAGAGATGAATACCAGTCATGCAGTTTTTTCATGCTCTGATGCCAAAGAAAACAAAACAAAAAAACAAACAAACAAAAAAAAAACCCAACGTGTTGACTTGTGAACTTTCAAGACTTTTAAGACATCTACCAATAGATGAGATCAATCACAAGATGTTTGTCCAGAAAGTTCTCTCAGTTTTTTACAAGTAGATGGGGTAGGGGAGGAGCGAACAAAAAAACCCCAAAACACCCAAAACATTTAAGTGCTCATTTCTTGGAAAAAAATCTGAATCTCTCCTCTGTTCACTTTCTCTCAAGTGAATTAAAAATGGCATCTTTCATAATGCAGTGAATGTCTCCCCATAATCTCTTTAAGAAGAAATGATCATACTTACCTGAATGTTTCCCCTCACCAATTACTTCCTAAGCCCACCCCCAGCTCCTATGGAAAGGCCTTGCTCTAATCTCAAGTCTTCTATTCTCAAAACCAGAGTGATCAAACACCAATGGCAGTTTTATATTCTTCTGACAATCTCTGACTTAAACAAGGCACATTATGATTGCTGTGGAAGCTAAGAACCTACCCAAGTTCCTGGATCCGGTTTCTGGATTTCTAGAATATTCCTCTTTTTTCCTGAAAATCTAGATGTCCTAGGAGTTAACCACCATTACTTGAAAAGAAAAAAAAGAACAAAACCATAATGCACAAGGGAGCTGGAATTTTCTTCAGAAATCCTGAAAGCTGATCGACTCCTGTGAAATTTTATTAGTAGCATGGAGTCAACATGCAACATAACAGAACTCACGAGGCTTGAAAATACAATTATTTAAATAGCTGCTTCTGTATGCATCAACTGGTTATTATCCACTGCAACACCTTTTGCACAACAGAAACAGTGTCTGCATTTATATCTAGGGTAGCCTTTGTGCCCCAAATGAGGCACTTCCCATTGCTCTCAAGACATGAAGACATCTTCTCAGAGTAACTGAGAAGATTTGCTACTCCTTATGTTTGATGCAATTTCAGTTAATTCATTTGGGGGCAATTTTGCTAGTGTTTCTTCATCCTTTCCATCAGAGCACACACCTAAACAAAATAGCTTTGGTATCTCATGTGCCTTTCAATTACAAACTTTCCCCTCCTCAAAGAAATTTTCCTTCACTTTGCTCCAAGTTATGCAAGGAGAAGTTGGGGGGAAAAAAAAGCTAGGTTTTGTCGTTAAAACCACAATAATAATATAATTTTTAAAGGCACCTTTAGTTTTTGCAGTTACAGTAGCAGACAAGAAAAGCTGTCTTTTTTTTTTTTTTTTTTTTTTTTTTAAGCAAGTGACAAAACTATTGCTCTGTACTCTGTATCTTGGGTTGTTTGAAGATACTGAATAGGCTGATAGTATCTCAGCCTAAGGTAAGAGGCTGTGCTCTAAACAGCAAGATTATTTTAGAAATAGTAGGATTGTCTTTTAGTGGAATTTCATGACTTTTCAATAATCAGACCAAGATATTTTGCTGTACCTTTCAATTTGACAAAACACTGCCTTTTTGGATATTTCACATCAGATTTCAAAGGTTAGAATGAGGTTCAGGCTCTTCATCTCACATGCATGTTTCTGTGAATAAGGTCTTCCTGTTTGGAAATATTAACTAACCAACATGCACATAAATGTAACTTAGCTAAAAAGTCTGTCCAGGATGAAATTTTTACTCTCCTCTCTTCCATTATGGTAGAGGATACAACATAAAAGAAGGAAAAATATAATAAGCAGAACATGATAAATGTAAAATTACACTGTCCTGTACTTGTTGGCTAGGAAACTATCTCAAAAAGACCTTATAATTAAAAGCACAGCTCTTCTTAAGATTCCTTTGTGAACAGAAGGTTCCTTTTAACTGGGTAACTAGGAATATCTTGTATCTCAGGAATTTTCCAAGTGGGTAAACAGCTGGGTGAACTGCTATGCCATATACAGCATTATAAGCCTAATTTTAGGCAGTGAGTTGAAGGCTACAAACACTGCTAACACTTTTGAAGTCAATATTCTTTTCCTGCTCAAAGCAATACGAAGTATCAGAGCAAATCAACCCAGCTGAAGCAGCATGACCCAGCTTACTGCAGGTTCTTTTCAAACAGAAATCTGCCCAGGGCCTCTGAAATATCAAGATAAGACTGGCTTTTAAAAATCTTCTTCCAATAGGTAAAGATCTTATTTACTGGCAAAAGACTCCTGATCACCTTCAACATGTTGCACAGTATGAAATCAACTACTGAAGCCTCAGAGGTATAGAAGAGGGGATTACTTGATCTTACTCTATTCATGCAGAAGTTCAGTAGAAGAGATGAAGATCCAATGTAATACTTTAAGGGGCATAAAGCATACCTATTAGATCTTTGTGCATCGCTGTTTTCCTCATGGAAACAGCTGAATCACAAATCAGTTTCTGGAAGATAATCTGAAACATGCTGTCAGGAGTAACTTGTTTTAAAATTCCTTTCCTTACATCAAGGTCACAGTATCTCTCCTTTTCCAACAAAGTAAGAACTTTTTATTTCTAATTTTCATCCTTTCAAACATCTTTCTTCCCTTGAACAGATTTGTCTTGGACTCTAAAGAATAAGTGAAGTTGTTAATTTTTGTGTTCTAGCTATCAAAAATAAAAGCCTGCTTGCTATTTACATATTTCAGATTGAAAGAACTGTACCTCTACCTTTTAAGATAAGAAATGCTAATAAATACTCCTATGATCTTCTAAAGATTTAGAAGAACAGAAAAGATGTCTAGACTAGAACAAAGTACCTGAATTCCGAGGTTATGGGAATTTTGAGAGAGGTTTTTTTGTTGCCTCACATCAATCCTCAGAAGTGATTCACACTACCAAGATGGGATGTCAAGCCAGTTTAAGGACCTGCATATGCAACACCTCTTCTCAGTCACTGCTACGGAGTTTGCAGATTTACCTCAAGTACAGGCTGGAATGAGATCCTTCTAGTTGGAGCAGGAAAAATTATGGCTGCGTTGACACAAGAACAATATGTTGATGATCTTCAGCTATAGGTGAAGTCAGGAAACGTGCTGGTAGTTCTACTTGTGAGCATACAAGATAAGAAATTCTATATACACAACCTCCTCATGTCCTTTGGGCAAAGAAAGGAATCTCTGCAATGTCTTTCTGTAGTGGCCTAGCTGCTGATAAGATATTCTGGGAGGAAAACTCCCTTTAGTGCTTTCTTCCACCTCCCTTCTCTACACACAGCAGGTTTCACTGCTATTCAAGAGGCAATGAAGAGTGACCCCCATTTTCCAGCATCAGTGAGCAGAAGCTCAACAGCTGAACAATTGTAAATCCTGCAGAATGCCATCTGCAAAATAAGCAAAAAACTCTATTTGTAGAGTAGTATAAACAAAAATACTCTTTTTTTCCCCACTCAATTTTTAATACTGCAGCTCCAACAACTGCAGGATCTATGTGAAAGAACATGGAAACAAAATGCAAATGCCACACCTGATTCAAGTTACCTGCAGCTAAATCAACTATTTCTCAACCTTCAAACTGAAATTATAGATTTAAAATAATTGCACAATGCTTGAAAGTGAAACTAGCTATATGGAGTATATGCAGTTCCTGAAATGAAATTTGCTCTAGGTTAAGAAGTTCTTGCCCTGCTGCCCTCAGTCATACCTGTAAGGAATAATGTGCAGGCTGTAAGCTCACTGCAGGATTTATGCACCAGCATCCAGTTCAACTGTTATACAAAATAAATGTTATACGAACAAGAAATTTTAGTAAAGCATCTTTCTCCTGGAAAGTAGCATGAAATGCATATTAAAGTATCAGCAGGAGTGACATAAAGCTGACTGTTTAAATTCCCAGCTATCACCACTATGAAAAAAACACTGGTTTCTCAAAACATCCTGCTTCTGGTTTTTTGGGGGGAAGAGGAAGAGAAGACTTGACAGGACAGAAGAGAAGAAGGCATTAAGCATTACAACAGCCATACCAAACAATGTTATCAGGTCCCAAGGTGGAAAAAAGGCAGCAAAACCACTGATCAAAGTGATGATTTTAAAAGATTAGGTACCATGCAGCCCATCATTAAAAGCTAAACTTGCACACTATTAGAATAGCAGGCATCTTAACTTGAATTTCAGTTGGTTTTAAAGAATTTGGCCTTCCTCCAGAACTGTTTTGTGCTCAACTTCTCTGAAAGCCTACTAAAAGTCAGAGGGCCACAGCACTGTCTAGATTATCAGGCAAGGTGTCAGACAATACTTACAAGACTGGCACAGGTACCAACCCCTGAAAGACCCTACCTGTTGCCACCTTAGGAGTGGTAAAAAGCTATGCTTTTTTTGGAACTCTGCATGCCAGAAACCTTTTTTTAGCCTAAATAAATCACATCTTAAATCAAGTTAACAGACTTTACTGTCATAAAGACAGACTTTCATTCACCCCTAGGGAATTTTTATGCTTCTGGGCAGAGTGCATGAGCTGATATTAAAAAAAAAGTGTTGAAGACATTGTTTAAAGACAGGTGTTTTTAAGATGTCGGGTTGGTAATTTTTTTCCTCCTTAAGAATACAAATAAGACAGTATACCTTGAACATATCTGGGCAAATGACATAGAATCTGTAGTTTCTTAATATTAACAGCAGTTTTGTACCTTCCTCTTTCGCTCTTAATCCCTGATTTGCTTGATTTAATTTGATTCAATTTACATGCAATTACCTTATATACATTTCTTACACAAATGTTTTTAAAGAATCATTTTTCTTACTGAGTTCTCAATCTTCACATAATTCCTACACTTCTCTGGTCAGGGTTTTTCCAGCCAGTCTATCTGCAGAACCTGAAAGCTGAAACACTAAACATAAAGAATGTTAAGAAGACCCATTCTAATAAGGTACAGCAGCCACATTGGACTGGATGCTTGTGATTTTGGTGTGTTTTTGTAGGTACTGTTCAAACTGAATTTTCAGGTGAGAATAGTTCAAGGCTGTTCTCTCAGTAGGTTTTGACCCTTGGTTTTTTGATCCCTTCATGACTTTCCTCTGGAGTCTGGAAAGCACAACACAGCAAAATTGCCCCAATTCGTGCAATATTTACTCAAATATAGATATTTAATAGATTAATGTTAGTAAAGGGCAACATGGATGCACTGGAAAATTAAAGCTAAACAAATGAGTGCCTTTTTTTAAGTCACCAGTTTTAAGAAATTCTACTTTGGAAAGTAGTCAAGACACGAATTTCAGCATTGAGCACTTACAGTACTTTCCATATCAAATACTTATCTATGTTAAAAAAATCAACTTCCTGACTCTACTTCTCCTACAAACTGAGCATGCTGTCTGACCCACAAGCTTGATCCTTTCCTCATTTTCAGTAGCAGTAAGAACATAGTCAAAATTGGACGTAGTTTTTTAGTAGCTGTTAGTGCTGAGATACAAACTGATTGTCAGATGCTACTGTAAGCTGTGTGAGCTCCCCAGCACTAAGAGGTGTATGATTTAACCACAGCTTTTGTCTAACAAACTGGTGACAGTGGAGACAGAAACCAATTTAGAGTCATGACCTGCAAATAATGTACAAGCACACCAGGGTAACTGCAATACATAGTCTGACTCTCAGGTTCAAGATGCAAGTTTAAGTCATCTCACGTGCAATCAGTTGTGTTTTACATTAGAAATACACTTTTTTATTTTTACCTAGTAGGTGTTAAAAGTCCATGAAAATTTAATTCTAGATTATGTTGTCCTGCTACCACTACACAAAATATGCTGTCTTTAATTAGCTAAACTAAATGTTTTCTTAAGATTTGATGACTTAACTTTCCTTATTGGACTAGTACCTCAAATCTACCCATATTTTAGTATCAAACTAAAATTGTGTCATTCTCAAATACAACTTGGAGTGAGACCACCATGAGTGTTACAATAAAAATGTTCAGCTGAGGTAAAGGCCATTAGAAATCTATCATTTGTACATCTGTTTGCATTGAGTTGCCCCTAGATCTTCTCTCGATGCAAGCACCTTCCCACACCTACCTGCTTTGATCAGTCAGAACTCCCAGCTTTTGCACTACAGACAATTAATTCTGGCAGTGCCTCTTCGCAGGCATACCAGTGTGCAGTGTTTGACTGTCATTCTGTATCTGTTGAAATATTAGCACTTGGTTTAGGTTTTGTGCAAGAAATAAAAAACAGTCATACATTAAAAAATACATGTGAAACACAAAAGATCTATTTCTAGCCTAGGTTTGCTACTTTCACAAAATTTTTTTCTGAACAGGGAAAAAGACAGACATCAAACGTTTGTTCCAAAATAGAAACTTACCCCACTGACTGATCTGGGTTGGAGAGTGTTTAACCACACAGTGAGTCTCACAGGACCCTCTTCATTTGAGTCAAGACTTCATTGACAAAAATAAACGTAATCCAGGGCAGATAAAGAGCTTCCCACATGCTCAACCAAACATGAAAGACACTATGAACCCTCTTGAAAAAACCCCACCATTTGAATCATTACTAAGCAATTCTGCTTATGATTAATATCCACAACACTTACAGTTTATTTTGAAGCAAGTCAGACAACAACATACACCACAGATATTCTTGATGTGACTCTTTAAGCACGATATTAGTTGCCTGATCTCTGATTCCTGTGCCAGTGTAAAGGCCAGTGTTTCCTCAAAGCAGATGTTATATTTAGTAAATTGCTTCCACCTCTGAGTTCCTAAGATCAGCTCTCCTATAAAAGACTAGAAGGGCTCCTTCCCATCCATCACGTTTTCTTTTTAAGGCAAGGTTCTAAAATTAGATTGCAGCAAGAACAAGAGAGATTTGCATTAAAGTGCTCAGGTTTCAGCTGTATATTTTATATGCAAATCATTGCATTTTCTACTTAATGACCTAGTAGATAAAATTTAAAACTTGCAAGCATTCCATGCTGCTGTTACTTCTATACACAAAAAAGTTCATACTACAAAGCTATCTTACCCCCTTAAGTCAAGTCAAACTCCATCTTCTAGTTTACTGAAATGTACAGAAAGGAAAGTACAGTGCACATGGCAAAGCCTGATATAGCCAAGGTAAAGAAAACTGCAATACAGATGGCCTAATGAAGTCCTGAATTGTTGGCATGTGTTCAAAATCCATTCCCAAGAGGCCACAGAGTCAAGCATCATATCATATAGAAATCCTCTGAGAATGAATCTGTTTTTTAGGTGTAGTTACCCTTCCAAACAGCTATTTCCCCAACTTTTAAATTATTCTTAATGCACAGTTTAACATCCACATAACTGAAATCCCCATAAGCATTTTGCATACTAGACCACAGTTTCATATTGTGTAACTGCTTTTGTCCCCTTCTCTTTTTTTTGCATTATATCAGCATTACTTTGTCTACATAATTTTACATGAGAACACCAAGTAATTTTCCATTATTTTATTTCTTAACTATTTTTACTGTAGATTTTAGTCCAACAGAAGAATTTTTTTAAACACAACTGCCAAATTGATACTTTAAGATGCAACTTACTGTAACAGTCTGCTATTCCTATAGCCCAGGCAGTCTTTTAATGTCCTTTCTGAAGTCATCAGGAAATTGTCAATAACTAGCTAGGTTCTTTAATTCTATTTTATAAAAAAAAAGCGTGCATATATCATACAGTATCCTGTATGACAAAAAAAACTATATAAGATACCTAATAAAATGCATTCTAACGGTACTTGCTAATTTCTGTCTTGTACATTTAAAATATGTAGACAGAAAAAAAAATATGGTGCAGCAGAAAATCCAAAAGCTCAAACAAAATATTGCTAGTCTGTCATTACCACAATCAAGTAACAGCTTGTTTTCATACCTACTGCAGTTCATTACAAAAATATGCAAATAAACATATATTCTTCATCCAACAAAGCTCCATGAAAGATGCTTCCCATCACCTAAGTGGGGAACCTAGAGCACTGTGAAGGAAGAGGAGGAGGACAGGGGGAAGGGGATACTCCACAACTCCAGGGGAATCACTTGAACACCTCTCACAGCAGCATGCACAGTGGCAGACTGTTCTTGAGGAACCAAAAGTTTAACCACAATAACCTTGGCCTTTAAGAAAATGAATCATTAACTGGACTGTGTGGAGATTCTTGAGCTCCACAGTATCTAGAGTAATGTAGTGTAGCAATATTGAGTACAGACGGGAAAAAAAAATAGCATGCAAACTTAAAAGGAATCTTTAATTGCAACTTATTGAACACTGGTAAAAGACATTATTGAGATAGCCTAAGTATTCTAAAAGAAAAGTGAAGAGATAAAATATAAATTTTAACATTATTCTCACTATAAACAACTGCTTCATGTCTTCTTTTCCCAGCACATGCTAACACAACAAATATTTCTTCCCTCTTCTTTGACGTCAGAGAAAATGGTTATTCTGAGCAGTGTCCTAAACACTCATATTAAAAAAAAAAAAAAAGTTTATTTAGCAGCTAGCTCCTCTGAAGTCACTATCACCTGACTACTCTGTTTTCCATCTACCATAAGTCACATTTAAACTAATACTACAAGTTCATTTAGAGCATTAATATATAATGTAAATAAAGTTAATCTGAGGTAAAAATATGACACTATGGACAAGGACATCAGTAATCCATCTCCACATAGCTTAGTCATAAAGTACACAATTCAATGGAAGGAACCAGAGTTCCTGTGAGAAAGCCAAACTCACACAACCTTAACACTCCTCTCCAGAATTGCAACTAACAATGAACACAGAAAACTGCAAGTTATAGGAAAAGAGGGCTCATAGCTATCATAGCAATAAGTTATCTCCAAATTTTATTGTTAACTTTGTATAGTAAATTCCTAAAAGTTACTAGAAATTTATTGAGTTTACATGCACAGTTTAAAACTCCATAAACTTGCATATTTCTAGTAATTACATTTTAAAATGTTTGCAAAGATAAACCACTCAGACTCCTCAAGATTAGTGTCCACTGCACATCATTCTATCACAATTCTGCTTGGGTGTTCACAACCTCAACAAAGTCAAAACAACATGACAAACCAAGTACTTCTGCTGTTCTTTCCCTACTAAACAACTTTCAAAACCACTGCTTAATTTAAATCCAGCCTGACACCTCCAAAAACGGGAGTGTCATGAAAGCAACAGAGTAGAAGAGCAGGGCCCCATTTCTGCCTCCACAAGGATAGGACAAGGGCTGTCAAGAGGCACCCCAACATTATCCATTCTGATGGCCAGTGACCACCTCATCCAGACAGCACATGCCAAAGTGAGAGAACAGTGGCCCCATCTGCCTTGGGTTTGTTTTTTTTTTTTCAGGCAGCCAGCAAGCCAGAAGACACAAAGCAAAAGGGAAACTGGAGTGAGAAAGGCAGAGGAGAGAGATACAAGAACTCAAATTACTGGGGGGCAAAAGAAAGAGCAGCATGGCAATAGGAAAAGGATAAACTACAGTGCCACAGTCAAGGAGACTTCTGACAGAAATCCACAGAAACCCTACAGACAGCCCCTCATTTTTTAACTCCAGTTCTCATAGACTTCCTATGTTTCTCAAGTAATAAACATACCCACAGAGAGTTAGAGACCTGAAAGTCAAATCTTTTAAGGCTGGTTTCTACATCCTACACTCCCCCTCCAGCAGAACCACTGACTTGAGTGAACTCCACTGACTGGAAGGAACACTCCTGCAGCATTAACTTTCTTCATTTCTGAGGCCATTGGAAGGACTGGAGCCAATGTTATTTTTAAGTACAATTCATCTTTTCTTTCATAATTTGATACAAGCCTGTATAATTTTTGTTTGGTTTTTAAACACTGTTCAAATGCAGTTTGTTCAAAACCACCTTATTTTCCAAGTATTTGAGTCATTCTAATATGGTTACAACCATACAACTGTTTACATTTATTAAAGCAATGACTGCTATGCTTGACAAAACAGCTGCTAATAATAAAGTTTATCCTTCTAAATAATATGCAAAACTAGCAAGACATTTTGTAATTACTTCCATTTTACTTCTTTAGTAAATGATTGGCATCATTGTGCAAAAAAGAAGCCATCACTGGCACTGAACCCTGAAACCAAAGCTTTTCAAACAGAGGCCTACACTAAACAAATAAAAAGCCTCACAATTTACAGTGGAAACTGGGGGGGGAGGGAATGACAACTAACTAACTAAGACTATCAAAGTTTAAACAATTGAAGGGGATTCAAAGAAAGAGAAGTTTTAATCTTCAAAACTTCTAACCAATACACATACTTATCCCTGCTGTATTTCAAAGAGCCTGAGGAGCTGAATTTACAGCTTGAAATTGCTATGCAATTTTAACCAGAAAATTGTACATGTACTTTTTTTGGATCATCAGTGCACACATTAGAACTTACTAGAGCTGGCAATCAAGCATTTAGAAGAAAATAAGCCCTATAAAGTATATTTTGTAGAATCATAGAATTTTCAGGGTTTGAAGGGACCTGTAAGATCATCCAGTTCCAACCCCCCTGCCATGGCCAGGGACACCTTCCACTAGATCAGGTTGCTCAGAGCCCTGTCCAGCCTGGCCTTAAAAACTTCCAGGGATGGGGTTTCCACCACCTCTCTGGGCAACCTGTGCCAGTGTCTCACCACCCTCATGGTGAAGAACTTCTTCCTGACATCCAATCTAAATCTCTCCTCCTCTAGTTTGAATCCATTGCCCCCAGTCCTATCACTACCTGACATCCTAACAAGTCCCTCCCCAGCTTTCCTGTAGCCCCCTTCAGATACTGGAAGGCTACAATAAGGTCTCCTCAGAGCCTTCTCCTCTCCAGACCGAATAACCCCAACTCTCTCAGTCTGTCTTCATAGCAGAGGAGCTCCAACCCTCTGATCATCCTCATGGCCCTTCTCTGGACACACTCCAGCATGTCCATGTCTCTCTTGTAACAGGGGCTCCAGAACTGGATGCAGTACTCCAGGTGGGGTCTCATGAGAGCAGAGCAGAGGGGGAGAATCACCTCCCTCGACCTGCTGGCCACACTTCTCTTGATGCAGCCAAGGATCCAGTTGGCTTTCTGGGCTGCAAGTGTACACTGATGGCTCATGTTGAACTCCTCATCTGCCAGCACCCCCAAGTCCTTTTCCTCAGGGCTGCTCTCAAGCCAGTCACTGCCCAGGCTGTATCAGTGCTTGGGATTTCCTCACCCAGATGCAGGACCTTGCACTTGGTTTTGTTGAACTTCATGAGGTTGGCATGGGCTCACCTCTCCAGTCTGTCAAGGTCCCTCTGGATGGCATCCCTTCCCTCCAGCATGTCAGCCACAGACAGAACTGTTCTTCCTCACACTCTGAATTCCCTGTACTGGACAAGAATATTAGGCCCCCAGTTTTTAAGAACCCAACATTTTAGAAATCTCTCCCTCTTTAACCAACCAAAGCACAAGATTAATGTCTCAGAAATGTTCTCCAACTGCAAATGGTTTTGAGAGTCCAGTTTGAAATATCCTTGGCTCAGTTTCAGGAACATTTTTCCTTTGAGATCACCAATATGTTTTAGAAAAATATGAAGTGAGACTACTATGTGCTAGAATAAATAACAACCAAGAGACAGCATGAAATAAAAAAAATCAACTACAATCAAAGAAGTTTTATTAGAACATGAAGCTGCAATAAAGATGAATCAAAAGTACAAGCAAACTACACTGGAAAAAAGAAAAAGCTTCTTCCTTAGCCTCTGGAACTAGGGAGGAACAAATACCCTTCATTATATATAATCTTATTTTCAGTTTATTTAACACAAGCCAAAGTTAAAATACTTCCAGAGAAGCAAAACCACACTTATGAACCATTTATGAAAGGTAGTGCATACTCTCTTAGAAAGAATTCAACATTAACAAAAGCGCAGCTGATAGGCTAGTTGAAAAGAAGAATTTGGGAATTCTCAACCTAAGACTGCAGACCCCAGTTCCTATGCTGTGTATTCAAAAAAAGCACCTGCCTCCAGTGTTCAGTTAATTTACAGCCTCAGAAAAAAATTTAGAGCCTGATTTGTCAGGTAATTAAACTCAGGAGGCTACAATCTCTGGTTTGTTTCTCATACTGACTATTCCTTAAACTTGTTTTCATTTTTATAAAGGTAAACTGAGGATGACAGAAGGTCATGAAAAAGGTAATGATCAGGCCTAAAGACAGGATGTTTGAAGAGGGACATGGAGTAGCTGATTCCTCCATTTTTGTTTTGCCCTGAGTTACCTACCAAAGCCATTTAGCAAAACAAACAGGAAAAAATACAGTTTGAATAAATTTGACCAAGGATCCAAAAACATATTCTGTTTTCTTGGCTCCAGTACACCCGCTCTGGTCTGCTCACTGGCCAAAGTAAAACCACAAAAAACTCAAACAAGCCCTGAATTACTAGTATGAAGAAAATCTGAGCATGTTATTTTCACTGCATCATGCACTTAAGCCACGTTCTCTACCAGTTCAGAGGACACAAAATGAGGAAAAAGAAAGTGATAAACAGACATTTTCCAGTGCTTGAATATCTAGAAACAATCGGTCAAAAATACCTGGCTAGGTATCTCTAGTGACTCTTGTGATTGACAAGAGTCAATCTTGTGACTTACCAAGATCTTGGTGACTTACCAAGATGCATGGAGGAATTCCAGTGGATATTGGACTCTCCACTTGTATACCCATCTACACCTACCTAGCTGGTGCTCCCTCTGGAAGCAGAGCCTGGAGGGGATGCAGCTGTTCAGAAGTTTGCAGGCTGCTGGTCAAAGCAACAGGGTACCAGAGTTGCCAAGCAGACAACAGTAGATCAGCAGGTTCTCCTAAAATACTCTGTCAAACTTTTTATAGGCTTCTTTACTTCAGGTTTCTGTTCTCCTCTACAAGTGCCAGTGAAAAAGAATTCAGAACCCAAGAATAAAATCTTGCTTTAGAGGTCTCCTCAAAAATGCACATAACCAAATGAAAAATCCCTCAGTCCCAAAGGGTTGAATTCAGGTCAAGTCACCTTTGCTGATTGCCCTGTGGATTCCAAGACTGAAGGAGCCAGGAAGGGGGATGTGATAGATTAAAAGTTGGAAGAAGGAAAAAAAACAAAAACAAAACCAAAAAAAACCAGAAGGTGAAACAGGCAGCCATTGATTATATATCATAAAAGAAACAAAGTTTCTAGAAGTTCTACTCTGCAGAATACGAGATGTTCTCTCAAGCTTCACTAGGAAATTAATTAAAACGAAATATTCATCATAGTAACACTTGAGATCCAAAAATGTATACAAATTCTGTAGCTTGCTAAAACATGCTACTTTTAAGTGAAACTGAATCATATAAATTCTTAGAATAAACTAAATATAGAAAATTAATGGTGCCAGAACTGGGGGCTTAACAGAGATAAAATACTAAGGTGAATTTGCCACATGTCCTTTTCTTTCCCCTTACCAAAGTATCTCATCTGAAGATTTCAAATAGAGCAAACTAACAGGCTGGGGAGGAAGGCAAGGGTACAGACAGAAGAGAAAGGGACCTTAGGAAGGAAACAAGATGGTTTTTAAATGTCAGCATTGGGTTTACAGCAGTATCTACATCAAGTTTCTTGAAAAAAAAAAAAAATGCAGGTTTGTGTCCAGAGTAAATTGAAGGTGTTCTACAGAAACAGGAATTAACTGCAAGATTAGGAGGGCTAATACAAGTCAGGCTTGCAGTCTACACATCAACATAAGATAGCCTGGTTTCCATTCTGTGATGGAGGAACAAAGTTATACCTGTTTTAGTGAAGCACCAATTTTGGTTCCCATTTTACCATCACAGGTCTCAATTTTTATATTAATTTCTTATTTAAAAAAAAAAAAAAAATTATTCACCAAACAACAAATGATGCTTCCTTGCAGCAGAAGTAACAATTTAAAAGAGGAATTTATAAAAGCACATTGAACTTCTCACAGACAGCTGTGAGAAGTCTTACTGAATCAGTAAACTTTCTTGTATACACGGCACAATTTGATACTTCCCAATTTTAAGGAAGCTTTTCTCTATTTGTCAAGAATCTCAAGCAATACACCACACCTCTACTGATGAGAATTGTCTGCTATTGATTTGAAATTAAAAATCTATATACAGCAAAACTAAAGCATCACATAAAAAGCTTTTATCTTAAAAGTTTAGTTCAAGAGTGTAACATTCAGTGAAGATGGCAAATTCTTCACCACCTAATACACACCTGAATGCAGTAACTGTATTTCTTAGTTTATGACTACTTGCTTTGAAACTGAAGAGCCAAGAGACAGCTATAGAAAATAAGCAAATTTCCTTTTATCTGCATGTCTTAAACTGTGAAACATCAAAAGACATGAAAAATAAAGTGTGAACAGAAAAAGAAGCTTCATAGAGCCAGTTCAAAAAAGAGCAAAGATAGCAAGTAATACTCAGGAACTTTATTCTGTATTGACTTCAAGAGATTTTCATCAAGATGCTTTGGGATGCATTGTGTCTGAAGAGAGTACATGTCAAGACTACCAAATAAACCAAAAGAGCAATAAAGCAAATAATGTAAATGCTCTTGGAGCATGAATGTTACCTTGAGTATTCTTGGTTGGGGATTCTGGCTGGTTGGTTGTTTTTTGTTGTTGATTTTTAAGAGTTGAGTTGAAAGAACTAAAATCCATAAGCAAAATTAAGGAGACTTCATTGCTCCTTCATAGGTCAAGTAAGCACTTACAGTCACTTGAGGCCCTTTAAAGACAGTAATTTATTTAAATTGGATAAAATGAAATTTTCATGGGCATAATATTTTTCTATAATATATATTAAAAAATAAGGTTTAAAGCATCAAATAGTTGGCATTTTTCAAATCTATTATGTCTATTGTAGTTTTTATGAACTAATAGCCACATTAAGAATGAAGAAAACACTGCACTGCACCACAGTAAGATATGTAACACAGCTATGGGAGATATGTAACACAACTCCCAACCAATCTTACTGTCTTTAATAAAAATTGTAAGTACATGGATATTTTCAGTTAAAGCTACATTATTAAAAAGCTTAAGGATCAAAAAAATTTCAAAAACCACTCAAAAGTCTCAACTGTGAAAAAAAAAAATCAAAATCCTTAAGGGGAAGATATCCAGATGCCTATTTTGGGGGGTTCATTGGCCCAGGAGATAGATGGGAGTTTCAAGGATTTAACATAATCAACTCTAGATCAAACCATGTCAATTCACACTTCCCATCCTCTTGTCAGTGTTCCCCTGAAGTCATTCAGATTAAAAAAAACAAAAAACAAAACAAAAAAAAAAAAAACAAAAACAAAAACCAACCAAAAAAAAAAAAAAAAAAAAAAAAAAAAAAACACAAATAAGCCATTGAAGTACAAAATCTCAATGAATTTTCAGACAGCTGAGTAAATTCCAACAGAAAATTCTTCCCTGCCTACATCACTCTTTCCTCCAGGGAAAAATGGGTCCCAAATATCTAGAAATAATAAGCATTTGTCAAAGGCTTTAAAATTAATCCTGCCTAGTTACTGCACAAAAATAACTATCACATCATAAATGCCAAATATCTTAAGAATCCATTCCCTAGATCTATGCAGGATTCCAAAAAAGATCAAGTATCAAGAAGTTAAGGAAAATACTTGTTTGCCCATCTCCCTTCACAGCTGGGGCTTCAATGCATTAAACCTCAGGTGTTGGGATTTTTTTGTTAAATATTAAGTAGGCTTTTTACTACAAAGCTAATTATTTGAACTGATTATATTAGCCTTTAGAAAGCAAATTATTAGTACAAACAAAAGAATTTAACAGCTTGTTTTGATGTTGGAATGCTATGTAAGGGTCTTTTGTATGGCAAATGAAAAGTTTAAATAACTTTTTGGATCATTAGAACAGAAAAAAAAAAAAGCAGTATACAAGTACCTGAATCAGGTCCCATAGTCCTTTGAACAGTTCATATTTTCTATATGAATTTTAAACAATGCAAAAATATTTGCATTTCCGTCTCATTCCAATGAGTAATCCAATTACTTATAAGTAAAATCACTGAAATTCTACTGCTGTTCTTTTCCATCTGGTATCTCCTAAAGCCTCTGGACTTCAACAGTTTGTGTATTAAAATCAGCCAAACTAACAAGAGTAACAAGTTTTTCAGTAGAGATTTACTTAACTTGAAAGTGTTTCTATTCCCTTTTTGCATTTTTAAGGGTGCTGACATCAGTAGTCACTGATTTCAAAGCAATTTATGTAGTACTAGTTACACAAGGAGCTATTCTGGCTTCCCTATTTTTTTTCTGCTGATCTTTGTCTTCCTTTTAACTCAAGCTTCCATGATTTCTTTATTTTTGATTTTACTTCACTTTGGTACCATTTCAGTATACAGTTGAAAAAGTATTTAAATAAATAAACCAAGCTGATGTATCTAAATCCTGGGCAATATTGGAAACTCTGAAATCCTTTTATTCATTTCCTTCCATTAGTCTCAGCCCCCTTGGCTAGTTCAGAGCAGCTTGGCCCCCAATATTGTTGAATTGTTCATCAGAGCTGTATCCTGTTTTATGTGGGAAGCAGCACATACAGGTATAATTCTTACATCTGTATCCTTTAAAAATGTTTCCCCAGTTTCAGAAATATGGAAAATAAAAAGACAAGATGAAGGCTGCGAGATCAGCAAATAAGTCACTGAGGGTGGTACCCATATTTATATATAAACATATACAATTAAAGTTACTAAGTAAAGAAGCTTAAAATAAAGGGCTGAACCAATACATAATATAGGAGTAATAGCTGGAGGAAAAGGATATATTTACAGTCAATAGACCTGGCTTTACCTTTGTACCTGCCCCTCCTCACCCACCATCCTTACAAACATTCCCGACCAGGAGATTTCTTTCTGAGGAACCTACTCCTTAGAACAACTCATAAGAGCAGTTACTTCCTCTGAGATATTTTATTCCACTTGCAACAACTCTGTACCTGTTTCCTGAGAAGTTTAAATTATCCAAAACTACGTGAACAATTAATTCATTACCTTAGTGTTCCCATAACCACAGCATTTTGCAGTATCACCTAGACAACAATATTATGCAAATTTCAAACACAAGGAAGAAACAAATTTCCTTAACAGTACTTCAAGTGTAAATAGAACACATGGCTAATCCTACTTTAGTTAGTGTCAAATAGCACTTCCTAATCTCATATTGAGATGCTTCCTTAAGGCAGGCAGTCTAGAAGAACTTACTACATAAATTATAGGCAGAAAAATGGAATAAGTGTAGGAAATGGTGCCAAGACACTAACACTAAACAACTGTTTGCTAACTTGTCTTACATATCAGTTATATTCTATGCAACGACTTGGGAATCTACTACCTTGTTTTTTGAATTTTGTATTTTCAGACAAACATAGCATTTCCCTCCAATAATACCTAGTGTTGAAGCCAATAGGAAATATTTGAGATAGTTTCTATTTGGTATCTAGAAAACATTAAGGCAATTTACAGGCTACAGTAACTGTGACTAATTACAAAAAACAAAACAACACACCACACACATTTTGCCAAACTTATATTTAAAACAAATCAACAGGCTTCCTGCATTTCTAAAGCTCTTATTTTACTGCTACCTTACAACAGAATTGCATTATTTGTGTTTTAATTCACATCACACTCAACTTTAAAATCTAATCAAAAATACTCTCCAAACACCAAATACAACCCCTACAAACTCTACAGACTCCTCCAGCTTCTGCAGCAGGATTTCTGGAAGAGGTGCTGTGGATCAAATGCAACACCAATATTTAGCCAATAGCCACATGATAAGAAGACTGGCAGATACAGTACCTGAGGTTTGTCTTAACCCATATTTTGACTTAGAGTTCCTCCCCACAGTGGTATCTTTTTGGGGATCATGTTCAGTTCTTGTCCAAGCACAAACTCCTTAAGCAAAACATTTTAATTTCCACTGACTGGACAAGAAAAACACATTCTATTCAGTGTAACTATTCTGTTGTTGGTTGGATTGAAACAGAAATACAGTACAATGAGAAGATTGCTATTCTCAATTTATTACAAACTACAAGTTCTAAATAAAGTCAGGGGGGAAAAAAATAACCAAAACCTAAGTAGATTACTTGTCTCCTTTAGGGTTTAGTAACCACTGACGTGCCTGCTGATCTGCAGAACATCTCATGTGCCAGCAACTCTAGAAATCTGGAAGTCCTGAAAAACTTGCTCCAGAATTTATTACCATAATAGTAGCATAAAGTCTAATTCTTCCTCAATGTTAATTATTTACAGCATTTGAAAAGGCAGCACTGTGATGTGGGAGTGTTTTGAAAACATTATGCCAGCTCTCCCTAGCCCTGGTAACACACTTTAAAATGCCTTTTATTACCCTGGTTGCAAATTTGACCACACAGGCATAAATCGAGCTGAATTGTCCTGCTCTGATTTTCTTTTCTTGATGTTGGGTTGATTTGTTGGTTTGGGGGGGTTTCTTTTGGTTAGTTGCTTAGTTTTGGGTTTTTTTTTCTTTTTACTTTGAAGACAGTTCAGAGCAACTCTGGTAATAGCTTTTACCTGACACAACTGGAAGAACAAGTGCAGGAAGCATTTCACATCTTTTATTCAGAGTTCTTTGCAGGCAGCAGCAAAACTGAGGACCTGGGAATTTTAAATGATTGCTACTTGCCTATTTATTCATTAGCAACAGCTAATGGAGTTGCCACAGATATAGGTAAGAGGGGTTATCAAACAGAAGGCAGCTTTCCTCCCCAGAGGCAGGATGTAACAACCAAAGCTGACTGAGAGGAGCAGGGAAGCAGGATGCTAAAAACCATCCCTTCTCTTGTCACCTGCAGTGTCCTGCAACAGGACATTGCTTCAATTCCATCACATCACTACTAAATATGTTTCCAAAGAAAAAAATTGCCTAGAAAGACCTACAGGGTATCCTGACACAACCAAACATTTGAAAAATATGCAAGCATGGGAGAACAAAAAATTCCAACTGCTGAAGTTAATTTCTTTTTACCTCCTTGGTGCAGCTACCACTTTATTCAGTACAACTTCAGTAATTCTTCACAGCTAGCTCCCCAACATGCACTCCTACAATAGAGTTAATTATTTTGTGTTGCCAATAAAAACCTCTCTGGCAAGTTACTCATTACAGGATTTTAAGCTCACTCTCCAATATTTTGTTAAACAGACATACAACTTTAAAATTTTTGGAAGATGTAAACAGCAGAAGCTGCCTTTTGAAACTTCAACATTTAAAGCATTTTTCTTCTTTTATAGGCCTCCTGGATGTTTGCCAGTGGTGCTCTAATGCCAATACTGTAACATTCAAAATGCTATTTTAAGCCATTGGTGTACTGACCATTACATTTTTCAAGCAGGAGAACAGCATCCTGAAAAATAACGATTGCAAGTAAGTGTTTCTGCTGCTAATGAAACCATAAATATCTGGGTTATGCTTATGTGACATCTTAATTTCTGGCCTTTGCTTTGCAAGAGAATGGCAGTCACACCTTTCCCTGCTTGAAGGATGCAACAACCTCTAAACTTTTGATATTCCACAATATCAGTAACACATCACTGCATCCCAGCTACCTTTAGTAGCCATGGCACCTGTATAAATCATCCACATTTCTAAGCACAACAGTCAAGGGTACAGCCTTCTTTATCTCTGTTGTTCTATTTGACTCTTACTAGTTTCCTCTCCTGTCCATACTTCCATTTTCAATTAAGTGCAAATTAAAAAGAAAATAATAATATAAAAAGTCGTAGTTTATTTCCAGTTTGAAGTAAGCAGGTATGGAGCAGTATCCCACCTTCAAAATACTAAGTACTTCAGAAATCACTGCAAAAGGTGCAAGACGTACCTACAGAAAACCTGCCTAAAAATAAATGTATTTGCTTACCCTGATTTAAATAGTAGTCCTAAAACCTAAAGCCAAAAGTAACTTAATTTTGCATATACTATTAAAATTCTATACAGTTTCCAGCATAAGCATACATAATATGCATGCAGATTTTTTTTTCCTTTAACTGCTGCTAACTACTCAGCCTCCAGAGTATCTTGTGGCAATGAGCTCAATAGACAAAACCCTCCTTGAAATTAGCCAAGGCAATTTTATGTGTTTCCTCTTGGTCCTGAATTATCTGAGCACATAAAGTCCTTATCTTGTTCTAAACTAGTTCTCATTCATCATTTGAAGGACAAAAAGGTTATTATAGCTTTAGGCTCCTTATGAGTCATTGTCTCTTCTGATAGAGGTTTACCATTCAGCTTTAGAGATTTGTTTCTTCGTTTAGGTATTACTTTGTCTTTTCATTTTGAATTCCTTCTAATCTCTGTAGACCATCTTTAGTCATTAAAAAATAGAACACCACAATTGAATTCTGAGATGTTGTAGGACAAGCTCCAGGGACACAGCAGGCCTTAACTAATTAGCTTTTTGTTTTCAAAGGCTCTCATTTGATTTACAAGATGAACGTTCTGGGCTTTGTATCTGTTCACACCAAACCTAAATAACCATTGTGGCACATTCAGCAACAGATTTGGAAGCCTTAAACAGATTAATTCACAACAGCAATAGGGGGTAAGAGTGGCAAATCCATAGGAAGGCAAAAGTGTCCAGAGAAGACACTCCTTTGTACTGGAAGAAGTGAAAAGGAAAGCCACTAACACCAGCTCCACTTCCTGCACCACATGCCAGGAGGAAGCAAACCTTGCTTGTCCTTAACAAAGACAGTGCCAAGGGCTTCTGCTGAAGTAAGACTGACCCTGTAGGAAAATGAAACGGGGAAATACAAAAGGTGGTCTTTTCATAGTCTGACAAGAAGAATTAGCAGCATCCAGACTTTAGTTAATTGTTGGTACCATGCCTTTTCTAATGCCCTTTCACTGCTTCTGCTGCAAAGACTCACCAAGAGACATCCTCCTCTTCCTGAACCAGAGCATTCCCCATTCATCAGTTCTCAAGCAAAGAACAGCTGACGCAGAACCAAACTGGACAAATGGAAAAAGCTCAGGACACAATGCTGAAGCAGAGGAACTGTAAGGGATCACTCCAGACTTTGTAAGAAGATACCTCAGTTCAAGCAGCACACCCTAGTTCTGCAAGAGTTGCATTTTGTGTGCATTTTGTCAGGACAGCAACAGAACAAAGTTTTGAAGCTTGTACTTCAGTAAGTGTAAGCAGAGCAATACAGTAAAGCTCCAATAGAAGCAGTTCACATCAAGAAAAGCAAATCCCACTGATGTTAATTGCACATTTTAAATTAAAATGCCATTTGCATGCACATGAAATATGCTAACCTGGTAAATGTACAGTCAATTGCTTCTATTATTTCCACTTCTGGAAGGTGCTGGCCTCAACAGTAAAGCCTCAATTGAGCAGTCACTTCCAGGGATATACAGCATCTCCACAACACTTGGTCACCCCAGTCAGACTTCACAAGCACTACTCTAGCTGGCCAAAAGCCTCTCCACTCATCACTTCTTCCTATGGCAGTGGGTCTCTGGCTATAAACCATCAAGAAGGAGCAGAGATAAACACCTTCCTTCCCAAGAAATCATAACTTAGCTAAAAGTAGCTCATACATTTCTGGATACCTTTCCTGAAGAAGGCTACAAGTTGATAAAACTCCGTTACAAACTGTTCCAAAATGCAAACCTCAATTCAGGATTTTCAAGCTCTGAGGTCATGGGACTCCATGCAACTCCCTTTTTCAGCTGCTCTTTTTTCCATTATTGCTACCAATTACTCAGTTAGATTAATTGACACAAGTATGTCCTTCAAGAAGACTAAGTTGCTAAGTCAGCAGCAGTCATTCTGGCATTTTAGATGTTCACAGCCATGTTTCAAGAACAATTCTTATTTAGTTCTAGTTTTCATTAAAGCCAGAACTGAAAAGAGAATCTGGGTTCTGATGTTTCACAGTTGTGCAAGCAATCTGAATTCAATCCACTGACAGCAGTATACTTACAGAGAGAAAATCTGCTAACTTCAACAACAACAGAAAAATAAAACAACTGCAAATCTCTTCAGCGCATTTCAAACGACTTCTTGCCAGTCTGAGATTAACTTTGTTTACAACCTTAATTTTTGTTTGCCACATAAAAGCCAATCCCACAGAAACTAGCCACGTTCAGAAACAAGCCACATTCAGACATGGCTGCATCAGCTTCTTCCATACAAAAGGAAAAGCTACTTTTCCCAGGAGTTACCTGTACTTTTTTTCTGTTATGATCACCTTAGGCAGATTACCAATGGTAGTTACTTCTTTTAACTCTTACTTTTGAAGCAAAATTTAGATCTTTCCAGCAACCTCATGGTTTCTGAAAGGATTTGCTGGGTTTTTTTCTTCCTAAATCTTGCCTCTTCACTACAAGTAGAAAGCTTATATAAATCAGTGGCTGAACATATGTAACTCATGAGCAAAAATGAAAACATCCAGTGTTCACCTATGAAGTTCAAAGTACTTTGCACAGACACAAATAATTTTAATTTCATTATTAATTTATACCTTCAGAGTATACATTTGTGTATAAAATGCTACAGAAGCTATTAATTTTGTATTTATTTTTCATTTATAGTTACATTTTTAATACTGGTGTCCAAGTTGAATTTCTTAGAATATTTTATGAGGTTCTAGCATTTAAAGAAGTTCTGCATATACATACAACAATTTACTACAGAAAACTTACACTTGAACATTTCTGAAGACAGGCTTCACAGTGCAAAGCTACAGGGCAATATTATTTGATAAATATAATCTGCATTACTGTTCTGGTCATCATAGTAATAAAAACATGGGAAGATTTGTGTGCAAATGTAAAGACTACAGACTTAATCCAGAAGCTATCAACTTTCCTCTTAAATCACAGACAGCAGGTCTAGAACTTTGGTTTCAGAGGTACCTGACAGGAACTATGAGACAGTAATTCTAGAAGGTACTTAGCAGTTCATTTAATTATAGGAGGTTTAAAAGAAAAGGTGTTTGGGAATTTCAGATTTTGATAACTTCATGGATCTCATATTGATCTGGTCCATCTTCCAACTAACATAATATGCATACTCCATCATTTACAAAATGGTATCTCAATTTTGTGGGGATTTTTTTGTTGTTGAAACATGAAAATGGATAAAACATTTTAGGTATTTACTAAAGGTATATGTTCCTAAATCATTAAGAATGGTTTAGCTGGTCATGTTCAGAGCTTGGAGTAGGAAGGAACTCCTTTTAAAAATAAAACTTTGAAAAAAGCAAGCTTCCTTAAACTTCTCTCAAATTTACAAGCATTAAAAGGGAGGGTTGCATGGCTTTCTTAAACACTTTACAAGTCGGTAAATATCAAGACCACCTTTTATTTGAAAATACATAGGAGCACTTAACACAATCCCAGTGTCCTTCACAGAATTCTTTGGAAGACTGCTTGTGATGCTTTCAGAGAAAACACTTTAATCCAATAGCTTTACAGGCACTAAAAGGTTGGTTTTAACTGTTTTAAGTGCTTGGACAGTAAATACACACATTAAAGTTTCCCAGAGATTGGATTCTGATGTTCAGGCAAATAAAAAAAGGGAAGATAACTGGCTGCTATAGCATGCTAGTGCTTTTCCCATTCCACAGACCACAGTACTCTCTAGAAGTTGAAAATCCCTTCATGCAGTCACCATCCACTGTTTACATGCTAAATTCCAACAAAAATTTAAAAGCTGCTCACTATGCTCCATCATAAGCAAGCAGCACTAAGAATTTACACATCTGTCCTGGTTCGGGCCAAGATAAAGGTGATTTTCTGGTTTGTACTTTTGCTTTCAGCTAAGTCTCCTGTAAGTAGTTGCACTCGCTGAAATTAGCAGCAAGTTTCTCAGACTTGTTTATATTTAGTAATTTTTCCTATTTATTATTACTGTTTCATTAAAGTTGTGTAGTTTAGTTTCCAACCCATAAGTCTCTCTCCCTTATTCTCTCTCCTTCCTCTATCAGGGAGGAGAGGGGGATTAATAGAGAGCATCTGTCATTCGGTTTAATTGCCGGGCCAGTGTTAAACCGTGACAACATCCCAAGAGCAGAGTCAGTGAAACCTTACAAAAGATGCTAACCCACACAAAAGGGTGACTCAATTTTCAATGGAGTAGAATTCCAGAGGTGGTGTACTTTGTTATTAACAGGGTACACATCTACAAGAATAGAGATAACCATCTTTTTCTGCTCTTTTTTTTTTCATAAACCACTAAAAATATTTAAAATTTTGCCTGCTTTAAAGATTCACCACCTTAAAATCAATTCAGAAATTATATGGACATCAGCAGAAGTCCTTCAGCATCACCTTTTCTTCTCTTTGTTACAAAGCAGCCAACCAAGCAGAGCCCCAATACACAAGCAGACCTTTTAGCTCCTATCCCATAACTAAGAAAAGGCTGTACAGCCAACAACTGCACACACTTGGCTCTAACACATTCATGCCATTTGAAAAAGGAAAATCCCTTTCCCCACCAGAAGAAGAAAGAAGAAAGTCAGAACCACCATCATAAACATTTCACACCTTCAGTCCTCCCTCCTCTCCCTCCAATCAAGTGTGAGCTCAGGAACTCCTCTTTTTCACAAGAAATTATGGAATTGGAAAGTCTCAGCAACTTGGAAAGAAAGAACACGGAGGCACATGCACATCCTGCACCATTCCCTGAACCCTTAATGCTTAACTTGCCATTTCACCCAATTTAGGATATTAGCCCTACAAAAGAAACACTTGGCAGTGCAATATGCTGATCCATTCTTAACACAATAACCTCATTCAACAGATTAATAGGGTACATTTATACCTTGAATTCATTTGAGTGCTACAGTAAATTATTTAACAAGTACTTAAAATATGTAGTCATTAACTCATGGTTCCTTTTATTTTATTTTTACTCAATCTTATTTTTTAAGAATGCAAGAAATGAAACCATAAAAGCAATTGCTGCTTCTCCCACCAGCAGGAGAGGGATTTTTTTCATCAGAAAGAAAATAATAATAATTAAGCTTTTTATGCCCTTATGTACATATATGCAGATACACAGTGTTCAGAATTTTTGACCAAAGAATTTCCAAATCCATTAATCAAAATGATTAGAAGAAAATTCAAGTTGAAACCACATCAAGATTCTCACTGAACAGCTTATAACATAAACCATAGTGCCAAATAAAAAGCAACTATTACTGCAGAATCCTTCCTTGCTAGGTTTCAGAGATGCTCAGAGGTTGAGAATCCTGTATTTCAAGTGACACTAAAGGAAACCAACAATTAATATCATGCACCAGTTTCCACACACAAGATAATAATGAAATATCCTACAGTGTTCTGCTTCCCCTTAAATGCCTTTCTATAGGATAAACATTGTTTTATGAACCCTCACAAAATCTTAGAGGAAATGAAAGCATTCCCCTTCTGTCAAGTTCAACCTGGAAGAATTAAAATGCTGTTTATAGTTCAGAGAGACTTGATCAGAGAAATATGGAATCTTTTCACATAATACAATATCTCACAATGCTACTTTTGTCGCATAAACATGCATTCAGTAAAATTACCAAAACGAAAATTACCTACAGAAGTTTGAGGGTTTTGTTTGGATTTTGTGGGTTTCTTCGGTTTTTCTGTTTTGAGTGAGGGTTTTTTTGTTAGTTTTGTTTGGTTTTGTTTGATTGGGGGTTTTGTTTGGCTTGTTTTGTTGGTTTTGGGGTTTTTTTTTTCCACTTAGGCTCATCCCAACTTAGAGGCAATACGTGCCAAACAAGTCACTCAGAAATCAGATTCTGCCTGAGTACTTTTTGCTTGCTCATCTTTAAAAAGAGAAATGTTTCAAAACTGCAGTCACCACAGAAGTTGAAGCAATCATACATCAGTTGCTGGCTTTATTTTTAATCACCATCTTTTTACTAGCCAGAACAGCACCGAATATTTAGAAACACAAATGTAGTGTGGTTACATTTTTAACTCTTTTTTTTTTTCTACAGTTTCTCATACCTATGTGATGACTGTGGGTCTTCATCCATCTCTTATCTATGCACAACTGTGACAGAGTTGGGTGAAACGAAGGTCAGAAAAGATTAAAATGCATTTGAGTTTTTTCCTCATCTTGACAGGGATTTTATCCCTCTACATTACACAGTTACTGAAAAAAAATTCAAAAAGATCTTTCTACATCATACATTTGTTTACAATGATTTAAAGGAAAATACTGTTTTTAAACACAAGCAATTCATAACAGATACTAAGTTCAAAAATGTAACACCTTAAACAATTAAAAAGACTGTTGACTAGATACATAAAAACTGAAGATTTACACTAGGATACCAATAATTAGGAAGGGTATTGACCCATGAGGCAATAGATTAAAATAGAAGATCAACAATGTCTGCAAAAAAAGGCAGAACTTATATTTTATCTGCACCTTCTGATCTTATAGGCATGAACCAAGTGTAATGCTGAGGATACAGAAATAAGAATACCCCCGTAGCACTGGCAGGCTGAAATTACCTTATCTGTGTCACTAACCCATCTTTAAGAACTACAGTACAGTAGTAAAAAATTAAATGAAGTAACAAACTAGGACTATAGTTGAATGTGTATCCTTTTCAGCAGCTTTCAGTACTCTGCCTCATACTTAGCTAAGCACTTTGATACTGCTGGAAAAGTTCAAATATTCATACACATGAGGAGTTCAAAGCCCTGAAAAGTTCCTAATGGATATCCATGCTAATTAAAAAAAAAAAAAAAAAACACACAAACTAGAACAAAACAACCACCATAAGACATACAAACAGAAGGCTGGACAAGTACTTCAGTCACATACAAGCTGAAATTGCCTGGCCAAGTGGTTTAGCACACTTAAGCAGCAGGACAGAAATTGTTCTACAAACAACTTCCAGTTGCTATCAAATCTATATCTTACTAGAAATACTGTTTACATTTTCAACCTACTGCTGGCCCATTTATATCTGTTAGGCCTAAATTTACAGATCATCTGCTGCCTGTTTAGGCAATTTATAAAACTGTATTCCTCCACTATACTCAAAAGAATGGGTTTTTCACAAGCATAAAAACAGGTGATCAAGATGCTCCAAGTTTTTTAAAACAATTTTCTGAAAGTTTCCTTGAGAAAAAAAAAAAAAGTCAGTGGAATTAAAGTCAGCTTCAAGAAAGTGCTTAACTTCTCATTCTTAATGATAAAAGACCTTCAGACTGCATTTCTCTCTATTAGTCTAATGTAATTTCCTAATTCTGCACCCATGTCAGTTTGTACACCTACAACCCCCAGCAAGAAAGGCTAACAAAGGGTGGTTTGTTTACACCCCAGCTCTGTGCTGAACAAAGAAATTTACAGTGACTCTGCTAGATCCCCCCTAACTATGCATTACAAGAAGAAATACAGGGACAAGACCTTCAGACTTGAATGCCTACATTATTTAAAATGTACATTGTGATTGTTAAAGGTACCCAATACAAGAAGCATCACCAACACTACATCTATCTCCTGAAAGCTGAATAATAAACCATTAAATACAAAGAAAAATAATTTAAAAAACACATGGCAACACACATTGGCTTAAGTGCCCAAATATAGACATAAACACATGGCAATTTTTCATGCTTAGCAAAGTGGTGAAAGCTTGACTTCATATATACATATGGAGCAGCATTTAGACTCCAACATATTCTTATGTTTACACAACCCACTTTAAGTGTTTTTTTAATAATTCATATAGCATTATTTTTAAGCTTACAGTAATAGTACTCAAGCCCAGTGTACATTTTCTATTATTTCAAATATTTTAAGAAAAAGACTAGTGAAATTCTGGAAAATTATTAACCAAATTAAAGAAAAGTTGAATTACCAACAGCATTAAAACAACTTAGATAAGTCAAGACCACAAAGTATAAGCTAAGACTGTAGAATAGACAAAGTTTCAAAGTCACTTCTGAAGCACAAAAAATAATGCTAAGTAAAGTGGAATACAAACCACTTGCTAGCTCAAAGAAAAATGGTGAACAAGTTTACTGGGACTTTTCTATTCTCCCCAAACAAATGTTCCTGATTCTGTTTTGCAACTGAAAAAAAAAATTATAAAATTGAAGAAGTTCAGTTATTAAACTGCAATGTTGCACTTTATCTGAACCATGAGGAGTATTATTCTTCATTTCTGCACAGCACCAAAGTCCTCATTTATTAGGTACATGGAAGTCATTTAGTCCATAAGGTAACCAACAATGATAAACACACCTCAACTATCATATACAATAATCTCTTGTATTTGCACGCATGGGATGATTACAACCCCTGCCTGACAAACATTTATACCCTCTAAATCTCTCTCTCAGGAAAGCCTATCCAGTTTCAGTGGAAGATGGAGACTTTTGCATCTAACTGCAACCACAAACCAAATCTTGCTTCAAATGCTGATAATGCATAACAGGTGTTGGAAGGCTTGCACAAAATGAGCTGATAAGGGTTTACACACCACAACTGACTATCAGCACAATCACTATCTGTGTCAGCAAATTCCAAAGACAGACCAGGAGCTAAAGCAATGTAAGACATTAAAACCAAAAGGATGATCAAGTTCTCCAATTTGACACCATCATGCAATTCTTAACTCTGTGAATGTTTTAGAACAGGCCGAAATAAAGTGGTATCTCCAGTCACCCAAGAGCTCTTACATCTTAGCTTCAGGCTATGCCTTCTTGTACAACCGCACTGAGAATAAACCAGTTCCTTATTTACAGTGATCATTACCATGAAATAATTTACTGAATAATCTTACCCTTAGTCCCTGCTTAGCATGCTGCTAAAGCATGCTTTTGCTTTAGAGTATTGCCTTTGGTGGCCTAAGTGCAGTAAATGAAAGGTACAGGCCTCCTTTTAAAATAATTTTTCAGTCATTTCTTCAAGTATAATACCCATTACACACAGCACACTTTAGTCTCATAAATTAATCAGCAATAGAAAAGAACCAGTGCATTAAATCAATGAGAACAAAGACACACAATTCTTTTCTATTCTTGTTTACATTTCAGCTGCACCAAACTGCAAACTCAGCTCACAAATTTTTACCTAAAAGGTCATACACTTGCTGTTATTACACTGATATTAGGTGAACATAGTTTCTTCTCCTAGAAGACTTCACTAGCAAAACTACTCTTTACAACTTGATCTACTTCCTAAGCTGGTAAGAGACAGTTCTGAAAAGGCTTATTTACTTTATCATCCTCTGTAAACTGAACAGCTTTATTATAGGGTGGGTTTTTGGGAAAAAAGATGTGCTAGCCATGTCTTTCAAGCTTAAAGCAAGGTACATTAACATGGAGGTCTTTTAGAGAGGAGAGCTGGGTTTTCCGAGTTTTTTTGTTTTCCTTTAATTTCCCACCCCCCATTCTCATACCTTTTCCAGCTTACCACTGCCTGTTAAGATTCATTATTGTGGTATTACCTAGATAATTGTAACTTGTAAAGGCTGAAACACTTCACTACCAATACAAAGACTGACAAATAGGTAATTCTAATTTCAAGATTAGCCTGTAACATAAAGAATATCCTGAGACAGTAACAAAGATGGCTTTTCAACATTAAATATTTTGAAACCTGTTGGTTGTTTACTCTGCTTATACATTGATAATTTCCAAAGAGCAGCCAAAACTGCAGTGATAAACATTTTCTGGAAATCACATTATCAGTTGGAGACCAACACTTCTCAGCATCTCAGACAATCTTTTTTTATTTTAAGTCGTAAATTACTGCTTTTACAACCCCTTGAAATCTGTTGATTCTTCCTGCATTTAGCAATACCAAGCACTGTAGCAATTCTCAGTTCAAAGCAAATCATGGCATGCAGAAAATGGCTCTACAAAAGCCACCGGAAAAAGGTTCATCCAAGCAGGTATTGCCACATCCAGCAGGCCAGCACACACACAAGGTGCAGACCCTAAATTCCACACTCTTATTTACTTAGAGTGGAGATCTAACAAAACAATTCTGCCAACAGTGGGTATTTTATCAGATGAAATGAGAAGCTGGAGTTGTCAGCATAACACAACAGCAACCACGTTCTTCTCCCTTTTTCATCAAATATACAGAAGCAAAACTTGAAGCAAATTTTAAAAGCCCATATAAACTCTGAAACAGCTTACAAAGTAAAATAAGTAAGCAAAAGTTATAAAAAAAAAATCTTCAAATGTCTAGTTCAACTTCGGTATGTTCATTCACTACTGCCTGACTATAACATCCTCAACAAGTGTGCAATCACACCTGTAAAAATATCATTTGTACACTACCAAACTTCCCACTATGTATGTAACAAAAATTCATCCAATCTCTTGACTGAACTCTTGCTTTACAAGCTAGTACTAGTTATTAGAGAGGCTGTTAATGAATACTTAATTTCTCAAATTCAGCTTTAATCTTCCAGTTTTTCCAGAGATTTAATAACAAGCCATAGCATACATCCTATACAGAAAACATTTCCTCCATATTGTTTTCTCTGTTCATCTGTAAAGGGATCTTTCCCAAAATTTCTCTTCAAAAATAAAATTGAGAGATTTGGTTATGCTAAAGAATACTTCAAATCTCCATGTCAGGTTTAAGTGTTTATCATCACCTTTTCCTCCTCTCTCTTTTCCTTCTCTGTTGGATGAAATGCATAAGCAGGTGAAAACAGCTTGCATCTGACTACCAAATGAAAGCAACTCTACAGAAAATGCTGTCAAGGACAGGGAGACAGTTCTTCTTCCTCTTATCCTTCCATTCACAAAATCTGCATTTGAGTAATGGTAAACATTTCAGATTAAGTTATTTTAAAATTCACTTAGAGCAGCCTTTATAAATGCTGTAAAATGCACTGGGTTTTTTAAGTTTTTCTTTACTGGTTAATTTAAGAATTACACAAAATCTTACTGCACCTATAGCATAATAAAGCATTGTCTAGGAAGATGTAAAACTGATTTTGCAACACTGAGTATACATACACAAAACAACTCACTGTAATGTCAATGTTTTTTCCATACTTAAGTTTCAAATGCATAAAAAGAAATCATTTTCTACAGTTTCAAAGATGAAATGCTAAGCTCGGAAGACGTCTATAATTGACACAATTTAATAACAGAACTGAATAAATCAAGGTAACTGCTGCAAATCCAAGAAACTGTAAGATAATCATGCACTAAAATGGGTCAATACCATAATTCAAGCCAAGAAAAAAATATTTGACATTCAAAATACAGGACTGCATTTTTGTAAACTGAAATGTTAGAAGGTAATCTGAACCTACCAACATATATATACATCTATGGCATACCCAACAGGCTGAAGAAAGAATAGTTAGAAGAACCACCACAGAGGGTGGTGGGTTTTTTCCTGTTGCTTTTACTGGGTTGGGTTTTTTTGATATAGAAACTATAACAGTGTTATTTAAACCCTCTCTTTAATAGGGAAAGTTTGCTAACTAATTTTACATACAGCAGTTCATTTTTAATATCTGTAATTTTAAGTCACTGAAGATTTAAAAAAAAAAAAAAAAAAAAAAAAAGAGAAATAAAGGTTACAGTTTTCAAAGTAGATACACTCCACTCTATATTTAAAGGCTATGCTCTGATAACAGGCATAGAAAGAGACTCAAATGGTGTTCTAAAAACTGAACAGGGCTAAAGACTTAAAGATACTGACACGTCTTTAAGAGCAACAATATACAGGTTTAAGGAAAGCTGGGAGTTAATCTAAACAAGGTATTACATGGGTCAGATGTTTTTTCAAAGGCACACTAAATGGAATTTTACAGCTTCTTCCTGGCCCACTTATGTCATCACTTTTCTCCTGCCATTTCCCTTGCCAGCTTTAGAATCACTTGGGACTTATTGATAAGTCTTCAGTGACACATGTGTGTGTGCACAAGACAAAGATAAATGGGCATTTTAAACACATATTTACTGTATACCTGCTTCTTAAATGTTTATATATTTTTACAATAAACTACACTTCCTGTAAAACAAGCAATAAACTTAACAACGGGCAAAAAATTCAATTCTAACTAGAGACATCCAATGGCCAGAGAAATGAAAAGCCAAGCAGAACAGGGTTATCTTGCACTACCTTCAGCAATTGATCAGATCTAAGGCCCAGACCACAAGAAACTCCAGTCAGCATGATAATATAAATAATATCTTGTTCTGAAACTCCCTGGATACAGAAACAGATGCAATCTCACTAAGTTTTCAATGTTCCAGGCAGATATGCAGAGAAAAGTGCCACTTTAAATTATCTAATTGTACACAAAAGTAACCTGACCACTACTGCCATGCAAAAAAACCCCACTATTATTTTTGGTGTCCATTTAATAGAGTCATATCCTGCCCTGTGTAAAGAATCTAAATGATTTTCCAACTGCAGCTAAACAAAAGTGTAGTCTACCTGGAGATGACAGATTGAACAAAGACACAACGTGCATGGGAGAAGAAAGGATATGATCCTTGGCCAGCCAAATAACAGAGGAAGGAGGTATTTCTGGCTATTGTTACTCTGAGGGATTTAAACATTCTGGAAAAACTACCTATCACGACAACAGCTAACATATGCTCTTAAAATCAGTGTACAGCCACATGCCAGATGTCATTTTCCAAAACACTAAGTATCAATGAGTTTATGATTCTCTCAGCTAGGATCCCCCAAAAGATTAGGGAGATTTTTTTGGTTGGGAAAAAAAAGAAAACCACCACTACAGCATAAGAACAACCTCAAACAAAAACCTACAGACGACCAAAACACACCACCAAACAAACACTAGTCAGACCCGTGAAGTGAAGGATTAGTGTTTTGGTTTAGAAATATTGAAAGAAGGCAAACCAAAAAACATTACTGAGAAAACTGACTGCTAGTAGCATAATGGTGACACTGTGGGCTTTAACACCTCAATCCGTCTTCTACCACCTTCACATACTTATTGACTAAAAAACAGAATCAGAATTAAACAGTGTTGGAACTTGTCTTCTAGCACTCCTGGAAGACAAGCTGCTACTCATTATAGCTCCCTGGCATCTTAGAAAGACGTGATGAAAGCCACTAAGGCAGTCAACACCTCATGATCAACATAATCAGAGACTGCTGATAGAGTTAGTATTTTCAATATTAAGGAAAGAATCCAGCCTCTCCCAGTAACCTGTTTTATTATTTTTTTAATAAAGCATTGCCACCAGTATTACTCTTGGTTTATGCTATGGCACCAAGAAGATACTTAAGCAGTTCACCTGCCATTGCAATGCCATTTCCTCCACCTTGGAAGTATTTAGTGCTTTATTTTGTCTCCTCACCTGAGTCTCAGTTTTTCTTTTCTGGTGTTCTTGCCCATCCTCTCCCACATTCTCATGGCAAGTTATTTATCTTAAAGTTACTTCCTCCAGTAACATAGCTTCTTCTTAGGACAAGAAGTTCTTTGGGAGAACCACCGCAGTTTTCCCATCCATTTCTGAACATAATATCACAAGGGGTCCTCAACACTGTGAGGAATTTCCATGCGTAATTAATATCAAACAATTGCACTTTAAAACTGAGGTTCGAATCGCTACAGCCCGCACACACAAGGGCCCTTCTACAACTGGCACAGATCTCTGCACATGCTGTCAAAGAACTGAGAACATTCACATGAACATAGTATTTAAGACCCGTCAGTGGTCAGTTACTTGCAAAGGTGAAGGTGGGAGAACACATGCACTTTGCTACTCTTGACTTCACAGAACTGGTGCACCAGATGCTAAGGCTCACCACTCCTCCGTAGGCCTGAGCAGCTCTTACCATGGCTTAATGCTTTGAAGCAGAACCACCAAGACCAAAAGTGCCCCAAGTTCAATTTGAAGAGCCACAACAGTGTTGCTGAACCTCCCTTTTCCCACCATACTTATTTGCCTAAAGTACTGCTTGGCTGTCAAAGAGAAGACTTCTACACATACCACAGACTCGCAACTGGTTCAACAAGAGTAAAGTCAATACTTGAAGAAAAAGAAGCTGAGGCAGGATGAAGTCTAGGCTTGTGAAAAAGAAAAACAATCTACTTAAGAATAAATATTAATTATTTCAGTATAGTAATCTAAACTACAATCACCACTAGCATACCCACATTCCGCAGTATTCTTTAGTCTTCCTCTATACAATGGGAACGTACACAATGTCACAGATTGCTAAACACAGTTTACCCACGCAGTAGTTTCAGAGCATCATCAATACAACCCACCCCCTCAAGAGTAAAGCAAGTATTTTAATATATACCTACATGCGCTAGGACCCAAGAAACAGTAATTCTTATTAGACAAAAACATCACACCACTTCAGTGCACAGAATGGCTGCAACAAGACCTTCAAGTTAGCGCAAACCAAACTCTCAGACAGCATCTTTTAATAAAAGTTACAAGCACTCTTACCTCTCATCCTCACCATCTACGAGGGGCGTTGTCAGAGGCAGCACCTTCAGCGGAAAGAGGGAAGCAGAGGATGGGATGTTGCTGCTACCACCATCCGAGACAGCTGATGCTCCAACACCACTCTCACCACTGGCAGCTTGAGGTAAACCCACCAAGGAAGGTTCTGTAGGGCGCCTGCCATCTTCCATTTGGCTTGCAATTGACTGAGCTAGTGATTGTGCAGGGAACTGGGTAGAGCTGAGCGGTATCTGCTGCGGCACACTCTGTGCCACTGGCATACCTATACTTGTTGATATCAAGGGAGGCTGACTAACACTTTGAGCCAAATTCCCATTCTGCACAGTCGAAGCTTGCGCTATATTCTGCGGCTGGCCCAAACCTATAGAAGCAGAAGGTATGCCAGGAGGCACAGCTGAACCAGCCTGACTTGGTGCAGGAACAGTACTAGCAGCCGGTATGGGGCTAACTGCAGGCAGCTGCTGGCCAGTCATCCCCTGGACTACAGAATCCACTCCTTGTGCCTGCGGCTGTACAGGTAACAAGGTGCTTTGCTGAGCAATGACCATTTGCTGAGGAAGGCCTGAAGTGCTAGCCTGTAATCCCTGCTGCATTATTCCTGTCTGCACAGGCTGCACTACTTGTGAAGATGGAGGAGCAGCCGTTGACGGCATAACTGGAGGTGGAATTTGGCTTGCAGCAGACGGTGGTTGCACCACAGTGGCTACACTTCCTTGCTGCCCAACATTCAGCATTTGACCACTGGTACCTACACCCGGTATCCCTGCTGGAGCGTGTGCAACAGGCTGAGCTGGGGCAGCGGCTGGATGTGCTTGTACTGAAGGCTGCATGCTCTGCGCCGGGGCAACAGGAACCGGTTGCCCTGCTCCTACTCCTGTAGAACTGGGCTGCATGGCAGGGGCTGGAGTCTGAAGGATCTGCTGATGTTGTATGTAGTCTGGCATAGCCCCCGTGACAGAGTTTTGGTTCCCGGGCTTAACGTGACCTGCAGCCATCTGTGTAGGAACTGTCTGTTGCTGCTGTTGTTGCTGTTGCCCATACTGCAACTGCTGCTGCTGCACAACCGGCAAAGTCTGCACGGGCTGCGCCGGCTGAGAATACGGGAGCTGCTGTTGAGCCATACTTGGAATGGCAGGTTGCTGGTGGCCCAGAGATGGGGATACACCTAGGATATTAACTGGGGCTGGCTGAACCCCAGTCACAGTGGTTAGACTGGCCTGTGCAGGAGGTTGGACCCCTGGCTTCTGCTGTGGATAGTTTACTTCTTGAGAATGCAGCTGGACTTGTGCAAGCTGTGATTGAGAAACACTCTGTGGTATACTGGATGCTGGAATTGCCGGAGGAGCAGTGCTGCTAAAATCCATCTGCTGCGGACCCACACCTTGAAAAGCTTGCTGCTGTACCACAGTAGGTGCTCCCATTTCTCCACTTCCCACACTTTCTGTATAGTGACTCAGTGTGCTTACATTGCTGCTAACAGAACTCCCACTGGTGCTCTCCCTTTCAGAAGTCACTTCAAGCGGGTTTTGTTTTATCGTCTCTACTGCTTTGTTTACTGCTACTCCTTCTGAAACTGCAACAGTGTTTTCTTTATCATAGAATTCGGTGCATGTCCATCGGCCTTTTTTGAAAGGTTCAGAACTAGAATCTAATTTTACAACCCTAAACCTTGAAGTGCCTGATGTAGGCTGCTGCTGGCTTGATCCCACTGCCATTCCTGCAGTTGGATTAGTAACATTGTTAATGACACTAGAGGAAGCACTCGTACCATTGCCAACACCACTCAAGATATTCACATTAACACTGCTGCTAGTTCCAGACAAAGCATTTACATTACCAGTACTTGTAATGTTGCTTAAATTTATAGTACCAAGCACGTTGCTTGCCACACTAGAACTACCACCACCCATATTATTTAAGGTACTAGTTCCAGTAGCAGGACTTACACCTAAATTGCCAAGAGTACTTGTGGTGCGGATATTAGACACGGCAGGTGCCGGGGAACCAGTGGATGATGCAGCAGAAACTGGTGCAGTTGATATAACATTGTCAGAGCTTCCAGTTGTTGATAGTTTTCTAAATGATGGGCTGGGCGGTGGTCCTCCAGAAACAGGGGCACTGCCCACCCCAGGATGCGATGGATGATGGTGTCCGTGATGGTGGTGGTGAAGATGGTGATGGTGATGAACATGATGGGGGTGAACACTTCCATTGATCACAACACTCTGCTGTGGGTGATGAGGCAGAGGAGCATGCTGCTGAGGAAGATGAGGCTGGTTTGGAGAAACAGCCCCGGGAGTCTCTGCCTCTTGGAAGTTATTTAAAGTCTCTTCAGAGGAGCTCCTCTCAGGTTCTCCCAAGTCAGTGGCCCTGGATAAAGAAACATCCAGGATTTCTGAAGATGACAGGTCTTCAGTGTGGGACTCATCCAGGTCATCGTAGCTTTCTGTATCCTCAGCTATGCTGTTATTAGAACTCATACTTGCCGATATTTGAGCAGGGGTCACACTGGTAATTTGGAATCCACTTTTCTTTTTCATTTGAGCTCCAGTCTGTGTAAGAGGCTGTGGCTGGAGCTGAGACTGCGAAAGGAGGTTCAGGCTTTGTGGAGGAGGGGGTGTCGGCTGTGGACCCGCTGATGAAGATGCTGCAGGAGAGGGAGGCGGCGGCTGGACCAGCAAAGGCGGCTGATAATCCTCGGCGGAGAGGGCAGTGCTCCCAACGCCGGTACCTGGTGCAGTGGGAGCAGTAACGCAGCTGCTGCCGCTGCTACTGCTGCTGCCCCTTCTAGGAAACATTGCCGGGTGCGCCATCTTCCTAGCACTAATGTCTGCGGCTGAGTCAGGCTGGTGCATTATATCGGGTGTATTTTAAGAGTGCAATCCCCCGGTATGGAGAGAGAGAGAGAGACAGACAGACAGACAGACACACACAGACACACAGTTAGCTTTGAGCTCACGGCAGGGCAGAGACACAGGCACGCACAACTCCCCCCCCCCACCCGCTTCGGCTCCCGCAGAGCACGGGCTGAAGCGCCTCGGCACCGCCGCTAACCACCCCCTTCCCCTCCTCCTCCTCCCCTCCGAGACAGGGAGGGGGCGAGGACCGGTCCTCCAGATTAGCGCCTCTGAATGTGACACTTTCAATCCTCCGCCATTCACTTTCTTTCTCCCTCTCCCCGCCACCCCCTTCTGCTTCCCACCGCCCTCCTGCCCTCCCCTCCTCCTGCCCCTCCCGCCCCCCGACTGCGCCTCTCCTGGGGGGTGGGCAGCGGGAGGAAGAAATGCTGGAGGTAGCCAGCCAGCCAGCCAGCCAGCCAGCCGGCCGGCAAACCCCAGGGTCGAGCCCCTTGCTCCCCGCGGCTCACTCGGGCGCCGCGGCTCGCCCGCCGGTAGCCGACACAACCGCCCTCAGCAGGGCGGGCGCCGCCGCCGGGCCGCCGCCTCCTCAGCGGGGCGAGGGCAGCCGGCGGGCCCTCAGGGCAGCCCGGCAAGGCGGCCGGCGCCCCTCGCCATCACAGCTGTAGTAGTAGTAGTAGGAGAGAGCAGATACGTACAGGACTGGCGCACAGCAGGGCGGCAGCGGCAGGCTGAGCCGGGCAGGGACATCCCCGTCAGTGGCAGCCATGGAGCTGAATCATTTTGGGTATGAAAGAGACGGAATAAGGAGGGAAGAAAAGCAGCAGCAGCCCAACAAGAGAGTCCATGAAAAGGAGGGAGGGAGGGAGGAAGGGGGAGCCAGCCAGGCAGCCTCTCTCTCTCTCCTCCCTCTGTGTCTGGCTGTCTCTGGAGGAGGCTCCGCTCTGCACGCTCTTCCTTCCCCCTCCGCCTCCTCCCCCTTTATAACAGGCGGCACCCGCTCTTCCTCCGCAGAACCGCGCCTGGGATCAGTCCTCCTCCCGCGTGCGCGTCTGCCTCGTCCTTTCTTCTTCCCCCCGGGTCTCTCCCGGCTTCCCTGCCACCGCGGCTCTCTCCCCCTCCCGGCCCCGTCTCCCGAGCGGAGCGTTGGAGGAGGGCGCTGCGCCGAGGTGCAGGGGGGAGGGGAAAGCTCGCCAAAGGGGAGGGCAGGCGAGAGACAACGTAAGATGGCGGCCGCCGCGCATGCGCGCCCTGCTGGCAGACATAAAGCCCGTCTGGCCGAGGCCGACGGAAATAGGTTCGGCTCGAGTGGCGGAAATTGCCGAGCGGCGCCGAGCCCGCGGAGGGGGAAGGGTGGAGGGGTTGTCCCTGGGTGGCGGCTCTCCTGGCTGGGGAGGGGGTGCAGGGCGGGGGAAGGGCTGTGGCGACCAGGCAGGCAGACACCCCCCACAGCAGCCGCCTCCTCTTCCCCCCCGCCCCCCACCCCGAGGTGCCCCTCTACTGCCTCTGCTTCGGTCCCGCAGCATGACTGTGCCTCACATGACCCGCCGCCGCTTCCCTCCCCCTCTCCTCAGCTCCGTTGCAGATTTATTCAAGTTATTCATCACCTTCTCCTTCCTCCCCTCCCTCGGTCCAGAATATTCCTGCCCATTCCTTCCCCGCCGCCCATGGAGAAAGCGGAGTCACTTGACTCGGGGACCACCTTCCCCTTTGTGCCCCTCGGCGCTCCCACCCTTGTCCCCTCCGGCGGGGGTCTTCGCGGGTGACTCCCTTCACACCCCGAAATGGCCGCCGCCCATCCACCCTCCATGCCCGCTCTGTTGGTCGGGCGGTAGGACGGTGTCTCCGGGGGATGGCTGGGGGGGCCCCCGGTGTTGGCAGGGCGGGAGCTGCGAACAGGGAGGCAGCGAAACGGTGGGGGAGACGCCGGGCTGTGGCGGGGAGGAGGACACGACGGTGCCGAGGGGGAAGGGCGGACCGGGTCAGGTGAAATCGTTCAGCATCAGCGTTCGCAAGCGACATATGTGGGCTGCTCCCAAAACGATGCCGTTTCAAAGGTATTTTAAAGCTACGAAACGGAATTGAGGTGAAATCCCACCCATCTTCCCTTCGCTCCTTCAGTGCTGGGATCCTGATGTGGGCAAGAAAGACCTCGTGGCCCTTTTTCTCAAAGTGCCTCCCACGACGCACTCCAGCTCTCCCCTATCCCAGCCTGAGCTTCTCCTCATCCTGGAGTCAGGAACGTTGGTCTCTGAGGACACTCGGTGGGTGCATGTCCACCAGGAGGTTTTCCTTCGTGTCCTTGCTGCTGTTAGGGTGCACAGAGCTGGGCACAAGGTAGGAGGGAATCTCAATGGATTTGCACCGTCGCCATCATAGAATCATAGAATTGTCTGGGTTGGAAGGGACCTCAGAGATCATCATGTCCAACCCTTGACCCACTGCTGCAGTTGCTAGATTATGGCACTAAGTGCCACATCCAGTCTCTTTTTAAATATCTCCAGGGATGGAGAATCCACCACTTCACTGGAAAGTCCATTCCAATGCCTGACCACCCTCTCCGTGAAGAAATTCTTTCTAATATTCAACCTAAACTTCCCCTGGCACAACTTAAAACCATGCCCTCTTGTCTTGTTGAAAGTTGCTTGGGAAAAGAGCCCAACCCCCCCTGGCTCCAGCCTCCTTTCAGGGAGTTGTAGAGAGCAATGAGGTTTCCCCTGAGCCTCCTCTTCTCCAGGCTGAACACCCCCAGCTCCCTCAGCCTCTCCTCACAGGACTTGTGCTGGAGTCCCTTCACCAGCCTGGTTGCCCTCCTTTGGACCTGCTCCAGGACCTCAATCTCCTTCCTGAACTGAGGGGCCCAGAACTGGACATTGCTCCACCTTTTCCATCAGCAGGACCCTCTCCTGCAGTGATAAATTGCGTGTCCCGCCTTTCCTATGGAAAAGGGGACATTTTTGTACCCTCTCCCCTGTTTCTCTGTCATCACATCCCTTGTCTTCAAACACAGGCATCCGTGAGCTGGTGGGGGTGTTTCAAGTCACTGCTTCGAAATGGGCTGCTTTGCGTGGAACAGTAAAAGGGATGGGCTCAGGCTAATTCTGTGACCTGACTATGAAATAGCCCTGCCTGGTTTGGACTGTCAGCAGGACACGGAATAAGGAGGGCTTGGTGTGTGCTGCAGTGAATATTCAAACACATCGGGAAGAGTAGTAGAGAAAAGTTGTGAGAGTCCCAGGTATTATATCATATAGCTGAGTCATTGGAGAGTTCCTGTGGGAGATGTAAACTGCTCCTTCAGGCAGAGAGGAGATTTGAGTCTCCCGTGTTCAGTGTGTGGTGTCTAATCACTGAGGTACTAAAAAAGCTGTTTTTCTAGCTCCATTTTGTGAAAAGGGTGAGGATTCAAGGTCACACACGCAGTGGGAGGTTTTGCTGCTTATTCTTGAATTTCACCCTTCCATCTCGCCTCTCCCTGTTAGCCTACTATATCTAAACTCATTCGGTGTGTGGACAGGGGTAGCTCTCAGCAAATCCCACCTTTTGCAGCCTAATTCCTTTTATGTCTGGAATGCAGACATTCAGCTCAGGTCTTCAGGTGTCTGAAAGGTAGAATTGCAACCCTGGTTCTCTCTGCAGCTCTAGGACGCTACCTGTATACAGACACTACAAAACGGTTGACATTTAGTTAAACAAGATTCTGCCTTTTGTGAGAGCAAAGCATTACTTTTAAAAACTAATAACCACATATTACAGCTTGAAGACCATACTACCTGGATGTGAGCTCTGCTGCTTCTTTGTGTAACCCTCACAGATGCTAGGAAAGCATCACAAAGGTGCCCACGGCCTGTCTGCATCTTGATGCTTGATGCAACACTAAGGCCATCTATATGTCTTTAATGAGATACATGTGTAAAAATTTTTGAGATGAAAGCCTGAGGTTGCAAGCCAATTTCCATTGTAAATTCCTGTTCTGTCTGCTTATAGCTTTCCCAGAATAATTTCTTTGAGGAATTAAGTCTTCTATGATTAGTCGCAGCTTGGAGATGATTTTTTGTATGTTTGAAAAAAGTCCAAATACTTTTAAAGCTCATAGGCTATGAATACAGATGAATCTGTTTCTAACCATAGAAATCTGTGCAAAAGTATCTCAAAAAGGATTGAGCTATCTAATTTATATGCAGCTAGTAGACATTAGCTATAGAATTAAACCAGTTAATTGGTTTCATTGGTTAAATGTTTGCTTTTGCCCACACCAACTGATATTCATCTTGAATAGCTGGTGGTGTTTTGGGCTATAAACCTCTTAGTATAGCATGTGAAACATTTCTTTAAATTGGATCCATATAGTTCTCTACTTACACAAGAGAAACTGAAGAAAAAATGAAATATGGGTAACGGTGCTAAATTCTTTGCATAATGTAGTCACAGGACAGCTAACAATCCAAATAATGGTCTAGACTAGACAAAACACATCTGAAGTGGCCTTTTTCAAGTTAATTTTTTAATGCTGTTCCTAAATATGAACATTTTACTGTTATACATTCTTTGCTTATCTTTTTTCATCAGTATACGCTTACACTTCCCTTTCGTATTTTGTAATCCTTAGTCTAAGCATGAGAATGGGGTTCTCAAAGATTTAAATTCCTTTTTTTTATCCATTAAAGTTTATGAAATTAAAATGAAACCATTTAAACTGACAATTTCTTGTTAATTGTGTTTTCTAGTTGATATTCAAAGTAGGAAATAAATTTTATCCTATACAGAACACCAACCGAATTGATGACCTTCACGGATGGACAGTAAGTGATATTACCCAATAGTTATTCCAAGTGAGTCCACCTGCTGTGTGTTAATGAACTGTATCAACTGAGTAGCTGGAACCAGAGGTGCTTGTGTCATCACTGGATGGATCCAGCACCTTGTTCTCCATGGTCTCTGCTTATAAGTACAAGGCAGAGGGTCCTCCAATCCTGTCATTACCTCAGCTGGATGCTGAAGACTGCTGGAGAGTTGCCTGTTTAGAGTTATCCCCTTGGATCACGTCCCCTACATAAATGCTTCCCGAATCAACACGCACAGATGGGCCTGATGCAGCCCTTGCTGCCAGGCAGGGAGAGTGAGTGTTTGGAAGAATTCTTATTTCAACCTTAAAATCTTGCAGTTCAGGTTAGTGCAAGAGAACAAGATCTTCGTAGTATAAATATTTAGAGATCTGTCTCCACTATATGCAATATTTCTTCAGACAGGAAACAACAAGCCTTGCTGCCTCCACAGATTGTCCAAGGATACCAGAAGAAGCAGTATTTTAGTATTTCATTTCTTTGGTATTTAGTAATTTCATTTCTTTCCTGTTTCATACAGTTGTATGCATTCCTCCTAGGATACACAGTAGTTGATGTCTTTATACAGAGTGATTATAAAGCCAACAAACAGGAATACTATGGGATTTTTAAATTCAGGACAGTCAGAGTCACGGCAAGTCAGCCTGATGTCTCTTTGAATCCCATGTGACTGCTTCATAAATAATTTTTTAAAAACTGTAACGAAAAGAATTTTTTAATGATATGAAGCTGCCATTGTTAGTTTAGGCAGAAGGCTTTTCTGTCTTCATTAATATTGCTGTCTGTAGTCTCTAAGTTGATTTGCAAAGATGAATAAAATTTTTTTCTTCCTTCTTAGAGAAGTACTCATAAGAAAAATCTCACCTCTCAGCTCTGAAAAAGTTGTAATTCTGCTTCTGCATTTTCTTAGAAAGTTCAAGTCAAGTCTTGATCTTTCTTTCTTGTTTTGTTTTTAGTTGGCTGGTTAGCTGGTTGATTTGGTTTACTGACTGATTCCAAAACGCCTACTGAAACATTTTTCAGTCCTTATTTTAATTCATATGAAATGATGCTAAACTTTGTGGAACGGGAAGTTTTCTCACAATTTTTTATTAAATAAATGCTTGCAGAAATTGACAATTCTAACACACTTAAATTAAAAAAAAACCAAAACAAAACAAACCCAGCTTCCTATAGACTTAGGTCTACCCTCATGCCAATATACTTAAAACCATACCTTTTAGGTCATCTGGAAGAGTTGTTTTAAAATATTAATTATACTTTGCACTTGGGAACTGTGGCCAAGTAGGTGCTCTTTTTTAGGTTTGATTTTGTTTGGTTTTTTTTTTAGATTTCATGGAAGACTTCTGGAAGGACTTTAAACTGAACGGACTGTAGGTGCATGGAGTCAAGTGTAGCATGTCACAGCAGTAGGGATTAAAAGTCCTCCACCAGCCCATGAGTGATGTATCACCATCCAAAAGACCACCATGATTTAATCACTATCATCGTTTCCTTCTTTATTACTCAATTTTTAGTTGCATTTGTTGTCAGCTGATGAAATTGCATTTATAGAAGCACCAAGTTCTGGGAAGTATTCCTCTGCCTACAGCTGTAATGGATGCAATTCCATTGTAGTCTGAGATCATTTATTTAATTAGGTGTTTGTAGAGAACAGCTCTTAGATTGTTAGCTGTCTGATCTTTGATTAGTCAGCCAACTGGTATATATAATTAAGTTTAAGATTAAATAAAATAGATGATCAAATCATTGAAAAATGATCTAGTTGTTAAGTAGACCATCCCTTTCTTACCTCTGGGAAATCAATGAGCAAAGTAGCAAGTCAACTAGTTTTAATTTTTAGTTTTAATTTTTATTAATTAATCATAAACATTTGGACAGGACTGTTTGATAGTGTTGGAAATCAGTTTCTAATTCTCAGTCGTAAAGATTGTGTGGTATTGTTTTCTTTTGACAGATCCTAACCCTGATGGAGGAAAGCACTTAGGAAAATGTTTTATTTGAGAATGCACTTTGTGTCCCCTGCCTACACTGGTAATTCTGTGGTGTCTAAAAGTTCTGCAATTTATGTGTGATTTTCTTGAATGATCAGGGGTGAATGTGTCTGTTGTGATGAAACACAAATCTTTAAAATCTCAGGCTGGGAATAAATACCCTGAAGAACCAGGCTTGTTTGATGCAGAGTTCTTTGGAAAAGCAGGAAGTATGTAGAGCTAGTTAGTATTTAGCACAGTCATATGATTTTTGTCATTATATTACCACATAGTACCTGGAGGCAGAGAGGCAATCTTGCTTGTGAAGGGTACAGAGAAATCCTTTTGAAATCATTTAATTGTCTGAATCTTTTGTATTTTTTGAAGTTTCTCTCTTTTGTATCTAAGTATCTCCCTTTTGGCTGTGTCAACAGTATTTCTTCCCATCTGAAATATATTCTGTGAAAGCATGTATATGTTTACTCAAATCCAGAATTTTCTATTTGACAGTACTTGAGCAAACTTAAATATTTTGGGGCTTTTTATATGCATTGGTGGTAGTGCCTGAACTGCTTACTGAAAGCAAGCACATATTGGCCATGAGCACAGAAGCAAACACAGTTTTTATGAGTGTTCACTTAGTGTTTTTATCTGCGTTTTAAATTACTGTATGTGACACTTTTGCTTCTGCACATGTACACGGGCAAGTCCTGAAAAGTCAAATGTCCTTGTGTCAAAATTCAATGGGAAACAGGTTTAGGATTCCCAAGTCGAGCACCAGAAAAAATGGCCTTTATCAATTTCAGTAGAACAAAGGATGTGCAAAGTCCTGACAGTTCAAACACATCATCAGAGGCTTAACTTCAGTCATGTGAATAGTCCCTTTGACTGCTAACATTTGGTAACTAAACCCCTAAAAACTTAACATTACATGTGTCAATATTTGTAGGCTCAGAAGACAAAAAGGTGAGGTATGTGCTAAGGTGTGGTCCTAGGGAGCTTTAGGATTATGATGACCTTTAGTTGGTAACAGTGTTGAGTCCTTATCAGCAAGAAAGTTACTCTATATGCTGCCAGACCAGGCATTTTCCAGTATTTTTGAAGGGATGCTAACTTTTTTCTGATAGGAACCATGTGTCTCAGCTTAAAAGCCACCCCTGCCAATTTCACTGTTTTAGGATCAAGCCACATCATGTCATTTCCAGTTTTATCACTCACTGAGGCATTTTAACTGTTGTTAGTAAGAGACTAGAAAAATGCCTATTTTTCAGTAGGGCATCAAACAAAAAAAACATGTTTCTATTGATTAATAAGTGTTTTATTTCTCTTCAGTCCTAATACCTTTGTCAGTAATTCAGTATGGAAGCACTGACGAGAGTTTCAAACCCAGCGGGGCTGCACACCACATCTCACTGCCAAGTGAATTCTATAATAAACAAGGAAAGGCAGAAATAGTGTCAAAACATTCCTCAGACCACTGCTGAAGAAGCCTGTCCTACTTGAAGAAGGGGCAGCATGTCAGTGTGCCTGTCCCCTGAGACTAAATGGAATGACGCCACAAGTGAGGGAATTCCTTCCTGCAGCAAACACCCCCTGCCCGCTGTCTCCCAAGTGACTCAGTTGTCTTTTTTAAACCATCTGTAGGAAGCAAAAGACAAATCATGGTCGACACACGTGCTAAATCTAGCTCAGAAACTTCCAGAGCACTTGCTCTGGAATTGACAGCTGTCTTCCCAGCAGTTCACGAGTATGGTCAAAGGGGAATCCGTAGTGAGAAGACTTCTAACAACTCCCTGCTGGCGTGGGCTGCAAGAGACTGCTTCTCTGCCTCATGCATAGAGGAAGAAGTTAATAGCATACAAATGAAATTCACAGGCACGAAGATGAGAGGTGGCTTGGAAACCAGACAGGTCCAGGAAATAACATGTGGACTTTGTATTTCCAGAAAAAGTACATTTGCTTGGTTCACATGCTTAGTAAATACTAAATTAGATGTGACTTTGGAATATAAAATGGATGCAAAGTAACATTTTTAGTGCTTGGTGACATTTAAAAAGAAGCTGTTGGTAGTAGACCCAGGAACTGTAATAACTTAAGGACATTGTGGTACTGGAAGGATATTGGAGAACTGGAAGTAGTCCAGAGAAACGCAACAAAAGTGATATTAGAAAAAGCTGGAGTTTCAGTCATAACGTGTGTTTATTTTACAAGTGTCTGCAGGTCGAGGCATTCAATCACAAGGTACTGTTCTCTCTCTGAAGAGGAGGGTAGATTTTGGCTCAGTCTCAGTGAGGAATCTGAATTATAAGTGTTGCTGTAAAATTTCTCACAGGGAATGGGAACATTAACCTACAACCTCTATCTCCATCTAGCACATATCTCAGTAGAGACCTAGCATAAGCTGGGAGGTCTGGGAGCCAATAGCATAAGAAAGAGTATTTAGACTGAACATCAGAACAGTTTTGAAGATACACTAGACATTAACAATGAAATTCAGCCTGTGAGAAAGTGGCAGAAAATCAATTACAGCGACACTCATAGTTAGCCAGGATAAAACACCGAAGAATTGCCTGTAGAGAGTAATCCTATACTGATCAAGAGAGGGTTTATATAAAATCTGTAAAATTATTCCTGCTATTAATGTACATACAATACATTTATCTGGCAAAGGACAATAATCTGTGGTATATGGCTCTTCCCCAATACCAGGATTAAAGTGACAGGTGATTATCCAGTGCAGGAAAGAATGTGATTTTATTCTTCAACATTATGCTGGGGAATAAAATCACATTCTTTATATAGATAAATATATATGTATATAGCCATATACATATATGTGTAAATATAAATGTGGGTTTGTATGTGAATACAAATATTATTATATTAATATTTTTAATATACTTTTTGCCCTATCTGAACCTTGGTGATGCTTTCAGTGTCTGCTAACTGGGACTTCTGCATCCCTCTGCTGTCAGATACCATTAGCTGAGGCTGCTCTGAGCCAGGGTCAGCCTTGCCTGGGCAATCTTCATTCTCCTAAAACTGGACAGCTCGCTACTGTCCATATAAACACAACTTCCCAAACCAAATTCTGGCAGGTAGATGAAAACAGATCTGTGGCTCCTGCCCTGGCTTCCTGTTGCAGACATTCCCTGCTCTTCGTTGCTCTGGCATCCCCCATGTTTGGAGTCCACGATCCTTCATGTTCATGAATAAGTGTTTGAGAAGTCCAGATCTATATTCTAGAAATTTCTACATCGTTGAGCTTCTATCAGTTGGCCTAACATAATTTTAACCTGTAATTTAAGTTATGTACCACGTTCCTCAGCACAATGATAAGCGTTTGTTGCTGTGCTGAGTCTGGGATTTGGTTTTTTTCATTTGTCTTCTGTCTTTCTCTTCTCCTTTTCTTCAACTCTTTCTCCTTTCTGATGCTTAGATTATTTTCTTTCTCTGTAAAACTTCCCCATAGCTTAGACCAGCTCTAGAACATCTGTGCATAGCTGCCACCACTTCCAAAATACTGCTTTCAGACTTCCAGTTATACCAGCTTCTTCTCTGGTGGGGTCACAGAGAGTTTATGCTGCTTTTCAGCTAATCCTCTAAGGCCTAGAAACAGGTTTTTCAAGCAGAATAAATAACTCTGCTGAGCTATTACCCTCGTTACAAAGTGTTAAATAGCTGATTTCAATGTTTTTGTAGACAATGATGAGTGAATACTGCATTTTGTTTCTTTTTTTAGCCTGCTTTCCTAAGGAAACAAAGCTTACACAACCCTTCTGCCTGGCTGTCCCTCTGCTTGTCTGTCAGCCTCACTTTAATAACTTTGAACCTGGTGGTTGATTTCAGGCTGGGATAGAGATCGCAGAGATAAGCTGGCCCTAGAGTTTGTGCATTTCTCCAGCTTGGGAGAGGACCAAATCCAAATGCACCACTCTGATGGGACAGCAGCTATCTCACTGCCATTTGGGGTGGCAGTGGCATAGGTATTGCCTGGGTCAGAGTCCCTCCCCTGGGGCAAAAAGCTTCCTGAGGGAGGATGTTCTGGTGATGGAGTGGGAAGGAAGGAGGTCTGCTCTGTATGGGGTTCAAAAGTCTGAAGGCAACTGAGTGTCATTGCTGGTGTTTATGGAACAAATGTATTTATGACAAGATACTGTCCAGAAAGTTTCCTTCACAGAAGTCTTTCTCTTCTTGGAAAGAGTGTATGCACATCATAGACTCACAGTCAGTGTGTGTTCATTTTTCAGTTGGGTGGCTCAGCCTCAGATTCAGGTCACTAAGCGCCACTGAAATACAAATAGGAGATGTTAATAAAATTGCAGTAGGAACATTAGACTTCATTTTTTGGTACCCGAGAGACTGAGCCTGCAGCTGGCAATTTTCAGAGTCCTCCTGGGTGTTCAGGTTTCCAACTCCTCAGAGTCTTAATCTTCTTCTCAGCATTGCTATAATCTTCAGCTGTTTATTCTTGCAGGAGGCTGGTCTCCAGATATCCAGTATCCAGATACTCAATATTTGTCCTCTATCTCTCTTTGTGCTGTGGAAGATGAGACTTTGCAGCTGCTGGTTAACAGAGTTCATACTTTAAGATTTTAACATCTTCGTGGTCTGAATTCTCAGTCATGACACTTGATATCAAACAAGGTAAATGATCTGATTTGCATATTAAGCAATAAAGGTGCACATAATTACAGAGTCTCAAAAAAACCCCAATCATAGTAGGAGCTAATGCAAACAAATTAGAAAACAAAATATCAACAGTGAAATTAATGCTAAAATAAGCAACTTGTGCATCTGGCATTCAGGACTGAGACTTGCTATATAGTATCTGCAAAGGGTTGCTGGTGGGAGTGAATTCTAAATAAGGTGCTGTCAGCTAAACAAGTTGTTCTGTCAGCAACAGATTTAATGAGGCCTTTTTCCTGGGGTTTTGCACTTTGTATTGGGATTCTCCATTGTCTAATATGATAACCACCTTCATCCAAACTTTGCTTGTAGCTGGGGCACTCCTAATGCCTTTCCCATGGAGTTTCTCTGCCAGTGGCTGTACCGAATCAAACAGTCCCAAGGGATATTTCTGGCCACTTGAAATCGATCCTGTGTGCTATCAGATTGTCTGAATGGTGCTTTGCACAGTGCTGGCCTGTGCCTGTAGCAGTCTCCCAAATGGTTCCTGAACACAGTTTGGAAGCAAGCTTTGACCAAGGCCATTTCCATTGTGTAGTTGGCATTTGGCTGCCCTGTTCCAAAGGGCAAGAGCATTTAGTAGTACACAGGCTGTTCACCACCTGCTGCCCTTAATTACAGAAAGTGGTCCTGGAAAATTCCATGTAGGAATGTAGATACAGTCTCTGGTATCTAATAGGAGTTAGACCTTTTTCTCAGGACAACTGATACACTACTAAAGCTTTTATCCATTAACTAACTGCCCATTTATACAGACTTACAGGAAATAAGCATGTCAGAAAACTCTGCTCTGCTGCCAGGTTTGGCTGGAAGTGGTTGAGAACTTCAAAATTAATAGGTGATGGACAGTGATATGAAGGCAAATTCATAGCCATGCAAATGTACACATGCATTGGGCATGTACATGTGTTTGAATAAAGGCTGCCATCACAAACCTTTCCTAAGGAAATCGGGCTAGAAATCTGGTGGACAAACAGAGACCGGTCAAATGTGTAATCAATCTTGGCTCTTTTGACGGGGTTTAGGTAAGGTGAGCTGTAATTTCTCAGGGAACCTGGCCCGTTGAAGCTTTACAGTTTTTCAGGCCCTTTGATTTACTTCTAGTTGAACTGAATTCTAAGCAGAAAAAACGTCCACTGAGAACTAACACATGCTTTTTGAACACATTTGACTGCCTTATGTAGCAAGCCATCTACAACTGGATGTGCATAGCTGTACATCAGCTACCATTAAAACCACCTTGAGGACTCTCAGCAGTGTAGTAATCTGAAGCTCAGCACACGTAGTAGAAGCAATTTGAGTGATGGGGTGAATTCCTGGTTGGTGAGCTTGTCCTAAGCTAATGCAAGGTGGCTCATACACGGTTAAGTCAAGGATTTGTTGGGGTGACCTGCACCCAAACAGCACCAACACTTGGCACATTCTAAAGCTTGTGTTCTTGCTGTCATTTTTCAGCCTAAAGTACCCTCCTGCCCTTTGTAGTTGCAAAGAAAACCTTGAAAATGTGATCCACTCAAAACTTGGGCAGCGAATCTTCCTGAATCTGCACACAACTGAACCAAAGGTTGTGAGCAGCAAGAAAATAGCTTCTCTTTTCTGTAGCATGAAATCTTCAAGGGAAGAGTTTAAGAGGTCAAGAACTTTAGCTGCTTCACATCTGGTCTTTTCAGTAGATATAGTTTATGTTCACAGCCTGAACCTGCTTCTCATGCTTCCCTTGATATATTATCTCTCCCTTCATCCTGCTCCCTCAGTGCCTGAATGTGGAACTGTTGATATGCTACTAGCTGGAGGTGGTTTATCATCCTGCACAAGGGGAAGAAAGAACATACAAACTTTGGCTTTTCACCCACGTTCTGAGTAATTTCCAAACAATCTGCCTTGAAAAGGAAAAGATTCCTCATGAATTTCCAGGAGGACACATTAAAAAAAACCAAAAAGAACAGGTTATTCATAATTTGGATGGTGGTTATCAATTTTCTCTCTCTTCCAGGAAACCACAGAAGATCAAAGTGGCAGCCTTGAAGGCAGGGTGGTGCAAGGGTACAAGACATTACAGGCTGTCAAGATGGTACCGTTCAGGGCTGTCAAAATTAAAGACACTTTATGGATTGTAAAGGCAGGCTGAAACCAAGGCCTTGCAGCTAGAGAAGAACCTAAACATTATAGTAGTCTAGCTGCTAGAAATAACTCATTGACTGAATGTTAATGCTTCTGTGGGATTTTCAGGAGTGTGCATTTAGGGCAGCAGAAAATGGAATAGAGTTTAATCTGGAAGTAGACAAAAATGATGCCTTTCTCTGTTAGAACCGAAGCCAAGAAGAATTTGGACTTTTTCCATAACTTAGGACTGACTCAGCCTGTTTTTTGAATTTAGTGTAGCGTCTATTGCAGAGATGCCAACAAAGTTATCCATCAAAATGCTAGGAGGAAAAAGCACAGGTGCTCTCCTGCCCCAGCTATTAATAGGAAAAGCTTGCAATTGCATGTGATACAAATACCCTGTTTGAGTTTTCACATTCCAGAGCCACTAAATCCAGCTCTTCAGCTGAAAACACATCCCAGAAATTGTAATTGACTATCAGTTGTGGTTGCATAGCAAAGCTGAAAAGCCAGGAATTAAATTTAGCTCCAGGAGACTGAGAAAGGGGAAGTAGATTTGGGAATCTCTGTAGAAAACACACTGCTTTGAGAGGGTGAGACTAAGGCACCGAATAACTTGCACAGTATGTTAGTGAAATAATATTTTATCAAATCCTGTACATCCAGTCATATACGTATTTAGGATGCAGGAAATGCTGTAGCTCCGATATACAGGCCAGGATTTGAATTGGCACATACTCCATTAAACTTTCCAGAAATTTTCTATTTGCTCTCCTGCTGTTTGAGGAAATCACAGATAAACTAATTTTTTCTAAACTAATTTTTTCTAAGATGTTGGTGTGGGCTTCTGAAAGTTCTCATGATTTGTTAATTCTCAAGGCTAAAAATTATAATAAGTATGAGAAATGTCTGGGATTAAATCAGAAACGTTTGTAGCCTACTGAAAGAATCATTTAGAGCTTTGCATAATGCTATGAACATGTTGCTTCTCTTCTCAACATGACTGCTATTGTCTCAGTTGCCATAATAATTGCTTCAGTATATTTTTAACCACTGATTTAAATAAATCCAAGTAAAATGCAAATCCAGCAACAAATAAAGCAATTTCAGATTTTTACCTCTCAGAAAACTTCCAGCAGTTCAGCTAAAGCTGATGTGCAAACATGTAAACCTGTTTTGGGAGAAGTCTCTACAAAGGTCTTACAGGACTTAGTCTCTCTACTCAGGTGTTATTTCTTTCTATAGTCTTTAGGCCAGTGACTAGTTAGAAAGCCATATAAACATCTGTTAAATTGCTGGTGGACAAAACAAAAAGTGCATATTAGCAAAAAAACCAACAAAACACAAAAGAACCAAACAAAAAAAATCAAAACCAAGTCCTTATTATGTGCTGGGAGTGGGATTGTGCTTGTTCAAAGGCAGCAGACTCTTTGCAGACTATCTGTTCATCTGAGAAGTTAGTGGAAGAGACACCATAAACAAGGGGTGTGGGCAACATATCCCAGAACACTCAGTTTTGCAGCAGCATCAGACATCCCTGGAGGCATTTTAAACCCATGCAGATGTGTGGCACTTCAGGACACGCTGTGTGGTGTGGTTGTGGTAGTTTTCTCTGGGCTGACAGTTGGATTCTCTGATCTTACAGGTCTTTTCCAATTGTGACAGTTCTGTGATTCTGTGATCTGAGAGCATCTGCCTCAGCTGATCTAAAGAAATCACATCCCAGCAGTACTCCTCTCTGTCTGGTGCAAAACTTCATCTTTTGGAAAGCCACTTAATTACCTTCAGGAAGTTAATAAGGTGGCTATAACTATACCCAAATTTTGGTGGCAACATGCCACACATAGCATTAAATCCAAAGCCCTTTGTTTCTAGCTAGAAATATTGCTGTAGGGAAGCAGTAAAATGAGCTTCCTACTGATAAAAAGCTTTTTCTACAGAGCAGAAGTGCCCGTGCCAGCGAGGTGCCCAGCAGCACTGTCCCAGCACCATGTCTATAAAGTGCTGTAACCATTTTACTCCTTTTGATCAGCAGCATGGCAGAAAGTGAAAGCCCTGCATCTCATGGTATTGCTGCTTTAACCTAGTTTCCAAAAGATTTGAAACTTCTGTGAGTGCAGATTTTTGAAATTGTTTTCTCCTAACCCCAGCAGTTTCTCATATTTCTGTACAATATGTGATTTTTAGTGTATGTGACAAATATATAGAGGTCCCAAACACTTGTAGTTTTTATGAGCTTAGTGCAAGTAGAGAAGAAATTTTATAATGCAACTTTCACTCCTGACATGACATGAGGATGCAGTTGAAAGAGAGGGAAGCTAAGGATGTTGCATAAAACCTTAGAATCATAGCTCTCTTGAATTCCAGGTGCACAGCTGCAGGGAACCAGGCTCTCCTACTACAGATTTACCTTGTCTGGAAAAGACCTTGAAGATCATCAAGTCCAACCATTAACCTAACACTGACAAGTCCTTAACTAAACCATATCCCTAAGCCCTGTGTCTACCTGACCCTTAAATACTTCTAGGGATGGTGACTCCACCGCTGCCCTGGGCAGCTTATTCCAGTGCCTGATAACCCTTTCAGTGAAGAAATTCATCCTGACATCTAATCTAAACCTCCCTTCATGCAACTTGAGGTCATCAACTCTTGTCCTACCACTTGTAACTTCCTTGAACAGACCGATCCCCACCTCCAGTTCCTGCTGCAAACCAGGAATAGGTTGCAGCAGCTGGGGAGGGTGGTTGTACAGCTCTTACTAATACCATAGCATACGTGACGATGACTTTATAACACTGATGCAAGGTAGGTGGGGAGGTGACACGCCAAGCCCCACACCTACCATCATGTCATAACATCTCTCTGGAAAGCCAGCACTAGTCTCCCACAAATCCAGAGGCTGTTCTGTGTGTAATTCCCTGTGTGATAAGCAACGTGTACGTTGCTTTGACGCTATCGGAAGTTCTCCGTGCAAGTCATGCCATCTGGGAAGGGCTGTCTCATTTCTGGAGCAGGAAGTTACACCTGGCACTGGCTGTACATCCCACGGCCAGACTGTTTTTGATGCATACTTAAAAGCTTGCAAAAATCTTGCAAAAATACTGCAGGCTTCCTTAGTAGCTTAGTAGAAGAAAGGATCCTGTTAAGTCTAAGGCACAGAGTGAAACCCCAATGCTGGCAGGTGCAGTGGCAATGTGGGAAGATTGGGGTACCAAACAGAACCTCAGAAACCAGCTGCTCACCAGCTCTGCCTCAGACTGTTGTGGGTAACATCTTACTTCAAAGAAAATTTAAGTGACAGCTTGGGCATAGGCAGCTATCAAACAGTTTAAGTTCCTGGGTGTTGGGATTTTTTTTATGTTTTGCTTCCAGAGCAATGTTTCTAACTCATAATCAAAGGTGCAAACCTTTGTTTAGGAGTAGCAAAACTTGCTGCTTTCATTTGAAGACTGTATGAAGCACCCAGAACAGATTTGAGTGAATCTGATGGCGTGTGGCACATTTTATTTTTTTCCCTCTGGTGGAACTGGGCCAAACATTGAGGCATTTGCAGGCAAAACCTGTGGGTACCTCCAAGCCCTGGGCAGTTTGGCAATCCCAAGGTTCATCTCTTACCAGCAGGTTAGTTTAAGTGCTGGTCTTGCTTTACTCCAGAAGAGGTGCTTGGTTTATCTTGTGTGTCTCTGGGGAGGGGCAAGCAGTAAAATGCCATCCTGCAGCTCTGAGAAACATAAAACATCACACCGTATGTTCACAGTATTTACAATGAGCTACTTGAAATTAAAAAAGACCAAGAAATGCATGATTTGGAAAAAAATACTAGTAATGGTTTCTTGAAGTGCTGAAACAGCATACGATAAGCATATCAAATAAAGGCCTAGCTCCACTGAAATCAGTAAGAGTTATGTTTGGGCTTTCAAAACAATTGGTAATTTCACCATAAACTAGTTTATAGCTTTCACTTAATAGTGACTACAAAGTGAAACTGTATCTCTGCACAGTGAACAGGTATTTGCCAACTGGGCTTGGGTGGGGATTAGAAAGAAATAAAATTTGCTCTGTTCTTTCCTTTCAGTCCTCTAATTAATTTCTGCTTAGTTCCGTGCTGCCTTCTTTCACTGCAAAGAACACACTTTGAATTGGGATTGTATGTGTTGACAGTCCTTGTTTGAGCCTTCCTGCGGGTTGGCTGAGATTTAACAATACATTTTTTCCCATGGTATTTCTGTCACATATTTTTTTTTAAACAAACACTATTCCGTCAGCTATAGAGGGCATGAAGGAAAGATGCACTGTAAAAGAGCAAACAAAAGGCAATTTCAGGTTTAGGGTTTGCAAGATTATATAATTATACTGGCAACACTCTCTTTCTATAATCTCTTTATGAAATGTATATTTCATTGGCTGTGCTATTCAAAGGAATAGAGGCAATTAAGGAACATTTCATTAAAAGGGATGACTCAAATTTACCTTTGGCCACAGAAGCATAAGCTCTACTGACATTTTATAGAGTTGCTGCCAACAGATCTGGACTTTGCCTTCAATCTGGAGGAAGTGGACACCTGAAATGAGCCCAGCTGTGCATCTACTCACTGCCACTCTAGCTATGAAAACTCTGAGGAAACTTACAAAGCTGTTATGATGTCACAGCAAACATTTGGTGCCATCAGACATAACCATGGCACTTTGGGGTCAGAAGTAACCATGAAGTTTGTTTTTCTAAGAGAGCAGCATTTTGGTGCAATCAGTGCTGATGCCAGTGCTATGAGCTTGTTCCCTTTGAAATCAATGATAAAATTCCTGTCATCTTGAACAGGAACAGTATGGGGCCAGGAAGCCATGGAGCTGAAACACCATGCACAGTTTTGAAAGTTAAGAAAGCGTTAAGGTCGGAATAATAACTCTCATGAAGTATGACAAAAATTAATGCCTTTTGCACTCTCTAGCTATTCATCTTGTTGTACATGCAGATTATCTGCATCTGGTTATCACATTTAGTAATCCCAGCCTGGCACTGGCTGAAAAAGTGCTTTACAAAACATACAGCCCGGGGCAGGAGACTCCATAAAGTCAATGTTTTTATTGCTCTTCTTATTCATGTAACAACCCTCTTGTCATGTAGATTTTTCTTTTCTTTTTTCTTTTTTTTTTCCTTTTTTTTTTTTAAGAGAAGGAAAAAAAATAGATGATACAAGATGATAACCTAATGCAGTGATTGCTGGTTGTCCATGGAGAAGCATAAACTTGACCCAGGGTTTGGAATACAGCCAAGAAAACTCCTGAGAAGACATCCTTGGCATCACATGCTGCAGGTCACTGTGGGACCCTTTGCAGAGCCTTGTTTGTTGGCTCTGGTTCCATCTTTGAGCCCACCAGTGTTTTGCTGTACAGAAACCACTGTGTTAGACACCAGGAATCAGTACTGATGGCTCTTCAGGTGAGAGAAAGGTACTTGCCATTAAAAAAGGGAGTGATGGGTGTTAAAAAATAAAAAAAGGGATGGGCCAGAGGATGGAGGAACCATCTTGAAAGATGAACTGGGGTTCCTGCCACCCCAAAGACCTACCTGAAGCAAAAAAATCTGACAACAGAAACAGACCTGAATGAAGTCCTACTCCAAAAGGCCTCTCTGTCGAGGTGGCAGCGGTGCATCTCTTGCTGCATATCCATTAGCTTGCATGCAGCTCTGATCACTGATGGTATCAACATTTAGTTTGGGATGGTGTGCATGCAGGGAGGAGGGAGGGGCAATTTTGCTTGCTGCAGCTTGCAGGAATGCTCTGAGTCCCCACGTACCTTACTACAATCCTCTACTTCCAGTAGAAATACTGGGCTTACTCACAGGCATTTGCCCACGGGCTTGCAAGCTGAAGGTGGCTTGCAGGTTGAAGAGAGCTTGCAGGTCCCTTCCCCCAGCCTGTTTCTCAAAAGGAAAGTGGCAGAGTGCCTGCTGTAGGCTGACCACATGTGCTGGACTGATGCAGCTGCCACAGAGTTGGAGAGGATGGACTGGCTGGCTCTCAGCAGCAGCAGTTCTCCCTGCAGCTCCCATTCTGCTCACATGGCACCGACCACAATCTCACTTCATTTCACTCCTCTGCACCCACAGCATCCTAGATTTGACCCCTGGAACTGGTGAGGAGGAGGTGAAGGCTTGCTAGTGATGAGGGGGCAGAAGGACAAGCAGCTCTGAGTGCAGATCTGTGAGGAAAAGGGTGCATTGAAGTGTGGTGATGAACCCCAGGTTCATCTGTGTTGACCTCTGAATTTGGAGTGGTTCCTGGACAGGAAGGTCAGCCACGTACAGCGTTGTTGGAATTAAGGTGACAGCAAACTTAGTCAAACACCAGTGATGAGAAAAAGACTGGTGGGATGAGGTCTGGAGGAGGATCAGACTTCTAAAACATATTGGGCAAAGCCTGACTGGCAGCTTCCCTGCTTGTCTGCTGCAAGGGAGAATGTGCTGTAGGTGCAACTGAACTCTCCTTCCAGAGGTCACATACTGAGTCTTTTGAAAGGTCTCACACAAGCTGAGTAGCCATATTTTATTTCTCTAATAATAATGATATTATTAACCAACTGCCATAAATCCTGTAGCATGCTACTCAGGATTCATTTCAGCATTGAGTCCACACAAACTGGTTCTGCTTTTCTCTGCTGGGAGCCTCCTTGCTGTATTAAGTTACAGTCAATGGAATGAAATGCTGTAATGTATAAGCTGGGATGGATGGGGCATTCCCAAGCAGACATCCCATCAGCAGCAGGATTCAGGCTGCTGACAGGTGTTATGATATTGGGCCCTTTTGCTCTCCTAAGCTTTTAAAGAAGTAGTTTGTTATTGCTTCTTCACCAGGCACAGCAGAAAGCATTTTCTGTGTAAGCAGTAGCAGTAGCAGAATTAGGGTGATATAGGCCAACCTTGGTCACAGAATTTTGTTGAAGAAATCTCATGCTGCAACAAGTGCTTCATAAGTGGGTGATCATTTCCAATGTACATTAGATAATAAAGGAGTTATAATTTAAACACTGTACTAAAAAAAAACTGGGCAACCATAGCCTTAACATCAGCGCAAATATAAAAACCTATCTATTCCAAGTTTCACTTTATCCATGTAGTGTCATAAAATATGAGATGGAGTGTAAAATTTATTTTACATACCAGAAGATAAATAGTTTAAATAGTAGCATTCATTATTTTTTTAAAAGGTTTTTATTCTCTATAGAAAACCTCAAACTACCTGGTGTTTGTGGTCCCACTACATTATGTACTGTCTGACCATGCAGCACAGCTTGTCTCTGACAGCTTAGTTGTAAGAGGACCTTTTCAGGAGATAGAAAATCTCTGTGCATCTTAATCTAGAGCAGTTCAAACTCACAGTGTCCACATCCCAGGAGACAACCAAAGCTCCATAGGTCTCTGTTCTTGCTGAATATAAGCCACTCTGCAACACAGGTTCATGAAAGCATGATGATAGGACAGGGTGAGGATGACTTTGAAGGCTCAGGGTTTGGGAAAAGAGGATCTTAGGACTAATTTTGTGTTTTACCTAACATTAAGGACCTAAACCTCAGGCTCTCCTTCCTCATGCAAGTTCTCCTCTAATTGGTGTTATTAAGAACATAACCCATAGGTTATGCCATTTCATATGTGATCAGCAGACACAGATTGTCTTCTCAAAGCCATTCATTACAGTGGAGCCCCAGTATTCAATGGGGTTTTTTTTGAGAGATATGTTCATTTAAATTAGCAGTAGTATTTATTGAATTACACCTCTCCTAATTTTGGCTTCCCAGAAGTGAACACTCAATTCTGAATTTGAGGAAATCAGCAGCTTTGTATCCCAACTATAGGCCAAAGTTTTATCCGTGATGTTGACCAGAATATTTTCCAATTAGATTGGAATAAACCCAGAACTATTCAGTAAATATGCAATGATTTCTAGTAGAAGCTAATTTACACAGTTTTAACCAGTATCTGTCTCCATCCCAGTATTCTACACTTCTGAACAAATGTTACAGGAACACTGTTCTGCAGGAGGCTGAACATCCTCCCTTCCAGCTCAAGGTCCAGACTGCTCTCTGCAGTCTCTGGGAAGTTTTCCATGGCTTCAGGATGCACTAGAGCTGGTCTGCAGTCTGCCCCTTTAAAGTAGCAAACTGGTTAAGCTAGCACAACCAGCATTTTGCAGACAACTCAGCAATTACGGGATCTTATAAGTACAGTAAGAGGCTGAGCTGCAAATTACTGTAATTATGAATATTTCTGTTGCAAGGCAAATTTACAGCCAGATATGTCATGTCAAAATTATTTTATTTTGTGGGTAATTCTAATTTTGCAATACATTTCTAGAACTTCATTTTCCTGTTGAACAGCATTTTAATTTGAAGAGTCTATTACAGTGGTTATGGTGGATTGTTGTGTAGAATTCAGAGATAGATGATGATGAAATGCAAACATTCTCCATCACAGGCTAAATCCTGATCCTGGACAGGATAGCACAGTTTGGGAATGGCGATCAATATATTATAAAGGAAAGGCTCAGGTGTCTCTAGTTCCTCACATGTACCCAGAGAGCTCCCTCTGGAATAAAAGGGGGAGACAAGCACCTCCAGAGAGCTCAGACTTTGGGGGTGTTCACCTCAGAAAACAGAAGGAACGTGGGGTAAGACTGCTCCCAATGTGTGTAGCTGGCTTGCATGCCAAAAGCAAGGAAGTGTGTCTCTCATGTGACTTTCAGTAAGTCACTTCATCTCTCATTGTATTTTGGTTTTAGTTCTTCATCTTTCTTAGTTCCTCTTTGGGGAACAGTACAGATGTGGCTTGGGAGGACATATTCAGTGATGGCATTTAGGTTCCCATAAACTTTGCTTCAATGTTCTTCCTCATTAATAAGATGGCAATTTCCCTATAATTTGTTTATCTCAGGCAAGCATCAGGTAATCTCCATCCCCACTAACACCACCTCTGCCCTGAGCTCCAGGATTTTGCAAGCAGTTCAGACTGCAAAGTAGTGATTTTCACAGGTTTAAGTCTTCCGGAGCAAATCCAGGTTCCAGCTACAGTACCGTTTTTTAAGATCTCCTTACTTCCAAACCATCATCCTCTTCTAACTCTTCCAAAAGGCTTCAGGCATTACCCTTGGGTGATGAGAAGGCACAGGGGCTGTCTTCAGGGGGGACAGTGTGTAGGGGTGTGTGGCCTTTCCCTGCCCCATCCCTGAGTGACATCGCACAAGTGTGGCAGCTTCACAGCTCCCCGGCCAGCACAGCCTGTGACCCAGCACCAGAAAGGTTTTTTTGGGGGGGAAGGTTGCCACAAGCGGGAATGACCTTCTCACCTTTGCCTTAGTATCTAGTTACCTTAGGCTCCCTCTGAGGAGGAAGCCAAAAAAAAAATTCTCTCTCTTGCCAGCTTGTTCATTAGCAGTTAATGGGACATGCCTGACCTTAGCCTCCCCCTGGGACTCACTCCTCTTGCTGATTGCAGGGGGCTTGAGGCATCCATGGCATGCAGGGCCAGGCTTTGGGCTGTGCTCCTGGACAATTCCAGGTGGAGCCTGTGACCCGGACTGGTTTTTTCCAGGGAACAGCTGCAGGCTGGGGCAAAAGCTGGGATTTGGGTGCATCAGAACGCGGTGTTCAGGCGGCTGGCACTGCTGAGATGTGGGCAGGAGGTGCTGGGAGCTTTCAGCCCCCTGACCTGGTGATGGATGGTACTTTTGTCCTGCATCCCTAAAAGTTTTGGTCTCGGCAGTCTCTCTGTGATATTCATGCCTTCTCAAATCTAATTGCCTGACCTTGAGAAATTTAAACTTTGTTTTGTCTCCTTTTTCTCATGCAGAGATAAAGAAAGGAGCTGTAGATTTCTTTCCTCTGGACTCTGTTTTCCTGTCTGGCAAAATCTTTAATCTAAATTTTAGTTGTGTGCAGATAGATCCAGAGCATGGGCGTGGAGGCTCGGGCCAAGACCCACAGAAATTTCATAGACCAGCCTCACTCACCACCTCACCTCCCCACAGTTTGTGTTGTACTCCCAGGTTATTTTCACATTCCCCACCTGGGCTCTGTGTTGAGCAGCAAGGCACTAACTCTGACCAGTCCACAATGGGATTTTCTCTTGGTGAGGGACTTTTTCCCCAGAATAACATGAAGGAAACCTCTGTGGTACAGGCTTTCCTGCACAATGGCTGGACAGCCATCCAAAGACATGGCCTTACATACAAACCAGTCATTGCCACTGAAGCCATCCTGTTTCTGAGGTGTCATTTGCAGTATCCTGCCCCTTGAAAGCCTGAGCTTTTATTTTAAAAATAAGAATTTCAATCTTTTCACTTCCAAATGCTATAACATCCAAGAAGCTTCCCAGTGGAAATCACTTTTGCTTGGTCCCTCTTGCCTGCACACTTTCCAGAGAGCTGCTTTATTCCAATGGGAAAATCCAGAGACCCCCTCATCCAGCAAGGCTTATAACCAGCCTGCCAGGAACTGAGGGCTCTAACAAGTGCAGTGGTGACTGGGAAGAAATTTTTTAAACACTGAAAGGATTTAATGAAGAGCAGAGAGTAAAATGGTGTAACAAAATACTGACATGTCGTTAACTTCTGCATTATGTCATGGCCACATCACTTAGCATCAGAATTGCATGTGCTTTGGCTTTGCAGACATCCTCTCCAATAAGACTAATTCCCATCAACTTGATGTCTGAGACCTGATAGTCCCCTTCACGCGGTATCCATTATTTATTTTTTGTGCTCCAAAAGTCAGTGGGTCCTTTTGATATGCAAGAGGACTGTTAAATTAGCTGCTGAAGGACTACTGCTGCTTTTCAAGATCCAGCCTCAGCAAGAGACATTCCCACCTCATCACTCCTCATTTCACTCATTTCCTCATGCAGCAAAGCTGATTAAAGGGATGTCTGCTCTGTCTGCTCCTTTCCAGCTCCACATTGCAGCTCACTGTCCCCCACGTGTGCTGGGGCAATCATTTTGCAAAGGCAAGAAGTAAGTCACATCGGTGCAGTGTTAGTGCTCCTCTGTGAGATGCTGTTGATTATTTATTATATATTATTTATTATTATTTTGGATTGACAGGAAGCTGAACGTGAGCCAGCAGTGTGCCCAGGTGGCCAAGAAGGCCAATGGCATCCTGGCCTGGATCAGGAACAGCGTGGCCAGCAGGTCCAGGGAAGTGATTCTGCCCCTGTACTCAGCCCTGGTGAGGCCACAGCTCGAGTCCTGTGTCCAGTTCTGGGCCCCTCAGTTCAGGAAGGAGATTGAGGTCCTGGAGCAGGTCCAAAGGAGGGCAACCAGGCTGGTGAAGGGACTCCAGCACAAGTCCTGTGAGGAGAGGCTGAGGGAGCTGGGGGTGTTCAGCCTGGAGAAGAGGAGGCTCAGGGGAGACCTCATCGCTCTCTACAACTCCCTGAAAGGAGGCTGGAGCCAGGGGGGGGTTGGGCTCTTCTCCCAGGCAACTTTCAACAAGACAAGAGGGCATGGACTTAGGTTGCGCCAGGGGAAATTTAGGTTGGATATTAGAAAGAATTTCTTCACGGAGAGGGTGATCAGACATTGGAATGGGCTGCCCAGGGAAGTAGTGGATTCTCCATCCCTGGAGATATTTAAAAAGAGACTGGATGTGGCACTCAGTGCCATGGTCTGGTAACCGCAGCGGTAGTGGATCAAGGGTTGGACTTGATGATCTCTGAGGTCCCTTCCAACCCAGCCAATTCTATGATTCTGTGATTTAGTCCAGGAGCTGGGCAAGCAGCTGGCTGTCCCAGCAATTCATTTTGATATTCCTCTGCACAGGCAACTTCTGAGAAGTGTCCTTCTGCTGCCCAGGATGTCGACTCCAGCCACCAGACAGGACATTGCACCTGCATAAATGTTGCCCATCTTTCTCATGTATGGCAAACTAGATTAAATTCTTCATTAAATTCACTAGCAATTAAACACTTGCATAATTAATTTAAACAGCCAATCTAAAATACACCCCAGAGGAGATATTTAAATACACACTTACTGGTCATTTATATTCTATTACATTATATTAGTCTGGAAGATGCATCTTTTATTAAGCTTGCTCAAGACTTCTCATTAAATAAAATTCTAACAGTTGTAACAATGCAGAATTTGTTCATGCCAATTACCTGCCTCAAGCAAAATAGCTAAAGATTTTTAGTTACCTATTAAGAGTAAAGATAGAAAAAATAGACATAACGACTTGTGAAATACAATTTCCCTCTATTACCTTTGAAAATGTGAGGTTAAAACTGATGCAGGAAAACCTGTGAGGGATAGATGTCATAGTAGCTGTCCTAGGTGTATAAAATTACTTGCTTAAAGATGTGACAATAACAGAATTTTTGTTTGCACTGGGAGGGAGCTTCTGAAGTGCATCCCCCGGGCATCCCCACTTCCCATGCTATGGTTCTCAGCAAGGAGTGGTCACAGAGGCACCATCTGGATACCTTGTGATGGAAATAGATCAAAAGATGTGTCCTAGGGACACGCCTGGTGTGCTAAAGGGATGAGACCAGAGTGAGACCAATGTGTATAGTATAAAAGTCAAGTTTTCAGCACCACTTCTGCCTCTCTCAAGCTGTTTTTACTGCACTGCAGTACAAGTGAAGTGCAGTCCATGTTAATCACCTTCTGTCCTGGAAATGTCTGCACACACCCTAGCTAACTAACTTAGAAAACTCACTTCTTTGCAGTTCAGTTTAGAACAGATGACTCTACCCTAGGCATGCATCTATCTGTAATTCTGTCTACTTACCTACCAGTTGGGACCATGCTTATGGAGGCAGGTTAACCTGGTTTCAGATTCCAAAAACTGCTTTTGCAAACCATGTACTTGCAAGTGAGAACCTCTGCTCTGGAGTTGCAGCTCCTAAGAACTGTCCCTCTTGCATCCTGGGAATACCCAGAAACCTGGTTCCCATCAAAGCATAGCACAGCTTGTTGTGCTGGCACAAGAAGTAGCTAGCACACAGGACTCAAGCAGAAACACTTGCTAATGATGCTATGTGCACTGCTAAGTAATTTCTGGAACCCAAACTATGTAAATAAAGTCTTCTACTGACCTCTTTCTCCCCTCTCAATTCCCAGCCTTATAAATAACTCTTACTTCCACCTTCAGAATTTTTCCAGAGCTCTGCTGAGGCTTTTGGTCTGCCTATTTTTAGCTTTGCATTTATTGACAGTGGTTTCCTCCTTCTCTGCCTATTCAGGCTGCAGCCTGGGAAATGCAAAGGTTATTTGAGCCCCCAGTTGGCTTTCCATGGACAGAACTGTAAAGTTTCTGAGGACAAAAAAGAGAGGTCATCATTTATTTCCATCACAACTGGCATATACATCCTCTCAGAGCCACCAGGGGACCCACACACTGTCTGCCTTCAAAAACTTCTTGAGACTGGGAAACATTATTATACCTAAATACAATCAGTCATCTCTGGGGAAGTCAGTAATGAAGACTATCATGCACAGATGACATGCCTGTCAAGGAGCAGAAGAGCAAGATGATTTCTAGATAACTCCAGTCAAAAATGTTATCACTAAATGCATAGGAAAATTTATAGATTTTAATAATACAGTACATTTCCCCATTTCTCAGCAGAGTTGAAACATAAGCTCATGCCTTCTGCACATGAAATAGATGTAAAACTGTTGGTTGGTCAAATTGGCTGGGATGTAGTGCATGATAGGCAATGTGGGATCATGCTGATTAGCATGTTTGAGAAATGCCAACAAACTTGTGAAGCTGTATGATATGGTTGTACACTTGATGGAGCGTAAGGGAAGACACAGAGGTAGATAGATCCTGTAAAATGTGGCTTTCTCTGGTGTCTAGTTTTATTCTTGTTAACCAGAAGGAGGCAAAAAACCCAAACCATGGCTAGGTTTTGGTTTTTTTTCCAGTGGTAGTCCTTTCTTGTGGTGCAATAATGCAGAAAAATGGAAAGCTGTGATAGTGTCACTTTAAGTCACAAAAGGATAATCATTTGACAAATATAATAATTTACATGAACTTTTATGTTTGCTTGATGTTCTGCTTCAGGTGCAGAATTTCAGACAAATCCATCAAGAGAGGTAAAGTGACAGAAAAAGCTGCGAATTGCTACAAAAATTGATTTTTTTCAGAGGTGTGTGACACGAGGCAGGATTTTCAGAGGCATGCTTAAAGTGGGACACATGATTAAAGAACTTGCTGAATCAGAGATTTTGTGTACAAAAGCCCAGTTATGCAGCCAAGGGGTTGTGCAAACGGGCTGTGTGATTTCCTCACGCAGTTGTAACTGCCTACAGAAGATCCTCTTCTCTTACACTGCTCTTACAACCTGTGTGAATGCCCCCCAGGAAAACACGACACTCAGTATGGCACCAGCTCCAAAGATTTTCCACTGTGAACTGAATTTTAGGTTCCAGAGGTAAGATCTGCCTTAGGAAGCTAGGAGTTTAGATGTGGTCTGTGGTAGGCTGATCCTCCAAGACTTGAGGTGACTCAGACACATGATCTGAGGGAGTAATTGATAGCACTGAGATGTTGCCATCTAATCCTGGGATCAGTGAGAAGATGAGGATGATAGCACAGTTTGTGGGTGAGTCTCATGGCTGTTTCTTGCCAACAGAGTGCCAGGATGGGTTTTGTCCAAAGACCATGGTGGAGAGCATGCCCCAGCCTCTCCCAGTCACTGCTGTATTTCTTTTCTCCTCCCTGGCTCCTCTTCCTGGTCTAACCTTTCCAGATTTTCCTATTTTCCAACCTGTGTGCTATTTATCCTTCCCCCAGCCTCTCCTCTCAGTCTGTGATCCAGTCTCTGCAGCACCCCAGCTGGAAGAGCCAGTGGCTTTAGCTCAGTCACAGACTTTGTTCTTCTCCTTCTGAGGCTCTTGGTCCTCAGATGACTTCCCATCTTTGTGCCACTGCTTATTTCCTCTACCTTTGAGGTGGCACTTCCTTCTCCATGCCATATGGGCAGCAGGCAGGGCAAATGAAAGTTCAGGAGAGGCAGACACCCATGTTTTCCATCTGTGCATGGAGAGCTACCCTGGCCACCAGCAAGACATGATGACAGTGAGGAAGAGGGCAGGTGAGACCCTAGGAGGATTTAGCAACCATGTTCAGGCAAAATGAAGGTAAAACCACCACCTTCTCCCCAAACGAGGCTATAAACTGATCAATAAACCCATGGTAGTGGCACAGAGGAGACCATGAGAAAATGGACAAATGTACCTCTGAGAAAGGCTTGGCTAACATCTTCAAAGGGGCACTGGGATATGCATTAAATAAAGATGAAAAACAAAGCACTGAACATCTGCTCACTTGGTGGGCACCATCTTTTCTGTGCAAGGAAAGAAGCAAGGGCTTGTGACTGGTGGGGGGACAGTATTCACAGTGACTGGAGAATATCACAGCTTAGTGGAAATTCAGAGGAAGAAAACAGAAATCTTGGTGGTGGGGAGAGGTTGTGCACATGATACTCCTTTATCATGCTGCTACTGGAGTCTAGAGGCTCCTTGCAAAGCCTCTAAACTAGAAATTTCACAGTCCACTTAATACCCAGGTGTACCCCACTTTGCAGCCTCATGTTGCTTTAGCATAGTTTTGTGTGTACATGCACAGCATTGGATAGATTCAAAGGAACACCTCCTAACACACCCACAAATTAATAACTGAGACAGACGACAAGGCAGATGTGTGAGACATTTGTGGTATGGAATGCCACAGAATAAGCAAGTGGCTGTACACTGATCTAGCTTCTTTTTCCAGATGGTCACAGCAAGCAGCATCCTTCAGGGAGCATTATAATGGTCAAGCTCTGAGCTGACAAGGGCTGTGTAAGTGTAATAATATCTGCAACTTGAAAGAAAGGATTGTACAATTCCTGCCAAGAACAGATGGCCAGATAGTGTTCTTAGCTACAACTGATACCAACCTACTAGCAGGAACCACAGATCTTTATTGCCAGCCTATCTTATGACAATTGATGCAATCCCTTAATCAAAGAGCCTTGACTGTTCCTCTAGTTAATTCCCCCATCCAATTGACATTACCCAGCAGGGTCTGGCATAAGGCTTAGCCACATAAGCAGCTCCTAGATTCCTATCTTGTGAAGATGCTGGCTTGTATCGTGCATTACATCAGCCCGGTCAGATTAGACAGAGAAAGGGGCTTTATTCAGACTGCCTATCATCAGTGCCTCATGTAGATGCTGTGACTCTTCGAGGATCAAAAGGGCTGATGTGTGATCCAGATCCTAGGAATAATGGTATCAAGAGATGTACTTGTGGCACAAAAACGAGGCAAATCCTCTGCTGAAACTGCCTACCAGGGCCACAGTAACCACTTGTCTTATACGTCTTAACATAAACTGTGGCTCACACTTTTCATGAGAATCCCATTTGGAAAATCATGTGAGTTCAATGTCTTGATGAGCTGAGAGTAGACACTCAACCAGCACTGCAGATCAGCTGATGAGGGGCAGCTTGGTCAGCTACTACAGCTGCTTGCAGTCATGGACCTGTGCCCTTAATCTAGACAAGGAAAACAATTTAAGCACAGATTAGCCAGCTCGAGCAAAGATAGCTCCTCAACCTCTGCCATACTTTTAAATATATGATAATATATTTAAATATAGAATAATATATTTAAAATAAAAACATTATTTTAAAAAAATATTTTTTCTAGGTAGAAGTTAAAACATGCTAACTAATTCATTTTACAATTACACTTTGTTTTCCCTAGACTAAACAAGTATCACCAGCCATAAGGAAATCACACCCAGTGTTTTATTTTTCATTCATCCTATCTTTCCTTTCTTCTATATGTACACTCTCTTTTCCCACAAGACCTTCCATAGTTATATTTGCTTCAGAAAGCTGTTGCTCTCCAGCCTACCATACATAATAAGTCTGTGAAAGTAAGTTTGCCCTTGACCATTCACCTGGAAGCCGTCAAAGGAGGAGAAGAGAAAGGTGAGGAGGGGAGAGGAGGAGTATTTTTTAAAGAAATACACCTGTGCTATTTACAAACCCCCCTTTACTCAGTGTTTATAATGTATAAGGGATGACCAGGACATACAGATCTACACTGAAACGGGGTTAGGGAAACCAATCTTGCCCAAGAGGAAAAGAGGATTCCCATGCAGAGGAAATGCTGGCCCCAGGTTGTCTCAGTGGGCAACAACACCCTGAGATATGGGCAGGCAAGGTAAATGTGGGGCAGGAATATGCTCCAGCCAACCTCCAAGAATCCCCCTCCGAATCCCAGCCCATACTAGAAAAATCCTGGTGGCCTCAGGGAGAGCCCAGGGTTCATGTCTGGTTTAAAGGTCAACCCTGGGTGCCCAGACCAATGCCCAGCTGAGCATCCACCTCCTTCAGGCAGTGCTTGTTCCTCACTCAGCTCCTCTGCACAGCACCAAACCTGCCCACTCAGCACAAGTCATCCTTTGTAACATCAACTAATGTGCGTTCCTTACTGAAACCCACAAATTAAAAGCAAAACCAGCCTCTGAAATGCCAGTTATGCTTTTCAGAGGGATAGTTTGTCCTCTTCCATCAGTATTGCTTTTTGTCCTTACTGCTATACATGTAGACAAACCATCAGGGGGTCAGAGGGATTACTGTGGCTGCTGTTTTCTTTTCAGGCAGATGAAAACTTTGCCCCTGCAGATCAGGCACAAGCTCAAATGCTCCCTGTGCCACCAGAGTCTGAACCCACCTTCAGAGCTGCAGGCAAGGCATTCACCTTCCCTTTTTGTCAGCCCAGCAGTTCCTAAAAACCCAAGTGCTTATCTTTGGTAGTCTGCACTCTGGTTTATTAAGATTCACAGACAATACTTTTGCAAACACCAGTGGGGATAAAAAGAGCCTGCACATACCAGCTGAAAAATAACAAAGTGACATTCACTTAGAAGATGAAACATAATACATCTAGGGAAAAATCAGCTGAAAGGCAGGTGTTCAAGGGGATGAGAAACCTAGAAAGCCGGAGCTCTGGAAGTAAGATAGGACATCAGAAAGCAAAGGATTTTCTTTGCAGGGCAGCATGAAAGACAACAATCAGGATGGGTTTGAGCTGATGTTTTGTGACGCCGTGGGCAGATGGGGCCATGTCAGTGGCATGTGCTGGAGTGTGCTGCCCATTTACTCATACATTATGCCAGTCCATAAAGCTGAAGGCAAAGCATCCCTGTGCTGGAGTCAGGCTGCAGTTTGCTTTCCCTTGAAGCCTTTTTGCATTATACACCTACACTCCAGCAGCCTGAGTAATCCTGTCTTCACCCAGGTATCTTCCCACCTGACCATCACGCCTGTGCCACACAAGGAATAAGTTCTCTCCTGAGAGAGAAGTGCCTTCTGAGGCAGAAGTGCCTTAAACCAGCCATCTCTGCAGAAACTCCTTTGGGCCTTGTGTTGCAACAAGAGAAATTCACTCAAGCAATAAATCAGAAGGTTCTATTTCTAAGCATTAGTGTGCTGCAACATGGCTGTAGGCATCAAAAGGAATTTATTCATCCATACAGCTGCTGATGGAAAGACTATAGATCAAAGTTTAAAATTTATAGGTTATAGTGCCATTATCTTAGGTTAACCTTTCAGTATCTCCCTTGTGCTTTTTGGAACTGTAGGGAAGTGCACTTCAAAAGGGAACTTGGATTTCAGTGGGACTCAAAGCAAAGCATGTACTCAGGAGATGGGCTGAGGCAGGACCCATAGTGTTTTCTTTGAACAGTAGTAGATGTTGCATTTCAAGTGTATTTTGGATGTGAGCACACTTACTATTCCTTTGGATCTGTTCTTCACTGGGACACATTTCCTTCATCCTTCTAAAATGGTGCAAAGAGAACTTTGCTGATCAGAAGCAGCTGGGGAATCATCAGCCCCATGCAAGCAGATGCCTGGCTCTGTTACCTCCTTCTCTGTTGCCATTGATAAACCTCTGTAACTGTCCTAGAAATGAGAAAACTCCAGTGAATCCTACCCTCAAAGGGCTGCTGACAGTTTCCCTTTGCTTTCTTCCATGCATCTGACCTCTATGGAGAGGCTAAGGACCCTCATTTCCCAGGCTTACCTTTAATAAGAGCAATCTAGGGACGTGACAGGGAAAAAGGAAAATCTGTAGTAAAAGACAAGTGAAATACATACTCTGTCTCATTCTTGGGTCCAAAATGTAATATAAAAGAAATAAGAGATTTTACACTCAGATTCTTTCTCTTTGTCAGAAGCTCAGCTGAAGTTTCCTTCTCCTTGATCTGTCCTTGCTAGTTCCCTCTATTCATGGCTGAAGTTCTCATGTGACACAAGCAACTCCCTATGTCCAGATGTCTGGATGTCTGGATGTCTTCTCAAACTTCTTTAACATACAAGGGCTTTACAACCACTTCTCTTACAGCCCTTCATCTATATCTGAACCTCTTTCTGTCCAATTCCTCATCCTAGTGCTGGCATTCCTAAAGCTGCAGCTCTGTTCAGAGGGCTCTTACTCATTTCAAAGAAGTTTTTGAATAATTTCCAATCCTAATCTACTTTTAAAAGCAGAACATGGGGAAAATGTTATGTATAAACACGGTTTAAGGCAGTTGGTGTAGTTACCTTTGATCTGATCTTTTTTGCATACTTTCCTAGGGGAGTCTGGATAATGATTCCTTTCTGGTAGACATCTAAGATTTTTTTTTTTTTTTTTTTTTTTTTTTTTTTTTTTGTTATCTGGCTTTATTTTCTGGATAAGGGGAGAATCTGTAATTTTTTCAAATTCTTTTGTTTTGCAAACATCTATCTTGTAAAGTTGAAATGAAGAATTCAAGTCTACCAAAGGCTCATCAGTCTTCAGTGCTTTTTATTAACTCTTTTACAACAGTCCCCCAGTGTCCAGGAAAGCCTTGGGCTTGACTGCGTTTTGAAAAAAGCCTGAAGATGGCTCCATGTTGATAAGCATTCAGGTCCAAGACATTTGGAGGGACAATATTCTTTTTCTTATTCCCACCGTGGTGAGCATCCGGCCAGCTCTGCGGGGTCTGAGCATCCCATGGCCCAGATTCCTTTCCTGACTTGCAATTGTTCTGCTGTGTGACCCATCTTCGTCATCGTTCCCCATAGCCCTGATTGCTCTTGCCCTCTAGTCCTGGGAAAGGCACTTAACCTCTCCAAGGTTCAGCCATGACCTCTGCAAACAGAATTGCTTCAGAGCCTGACATGAGGAGTGCTCTGGAAGCTGTAAACAAGCTTCTTCTGCTCATTAATGGAAGCTCAAGGGAGTTAAAACAGAGGAAGAAGTAGTATATTGTCTCCATAAGCCTTCCTGTTGTTTGAAATACACCAGCTTGCCAAAAATTTTTGCCCTGCTACCTGGCACGCTTCTTTTCTGGCTCTTCATGAAGATCCTGTAAGAGCTGCACATCTCCCCACTTCTTGGTGGCTGGCAGGGTGCATGGATGATGGGCAGCTGCTCACAAGGCCTCTCAGCCTTTTGCCCTGTGTTCTCTGACACACAAATATTAGTGGAGAAAATACCAAGCTTTTTAATGTATTTCAACGTATCCTGAGGTTCCTCTGGACAAACCAGGCTCTTCCCAACCCTTCTGGTGGAAAACAGGGCTCTGCCCAAGTGCTCACCTCCTGGTGTGTTGCTTCAGAGCTTGAATTAAACCCCAATTGCCAGCTCTTAAAATTTCATCATTCCTGCATGAAATCCTTCCCTTCTATGGAAGAATTTGACTCTCTTGCTTAAGGACTACAGCACAGTGCTCCAGGTTTCATGTTAAAATGTCTTTCTTCTCCCAGTAACCCTTGAAGTTCTCTGCCACTCATCACTTGAGCCACCCAAGGAAGGCGATGTCACGTGTCACAGTTTTGAACATCTGGTTCATAACAACTTATGCATCACCAAAGAGCAAACTAGATGCAAACAGCAACTGCCTTAAAATAATTTTCTACCAATAATCTCAATTTCCATGTTTTAATGTACCACATATAGATGTGCTTCTGCTTCCCCAGTGAAGATTGAGGGGAATCAGTTGAGAGAGGGAAGCATGTGTTTGATTTGTAGCACTTACGTACGTTTTGAAACTAAACACAAATGCTTTTATTGTGATTTATATATAGGCTATCATGACTTAGTCATTATGTCAGGAGTCTTCCATAATGTGAATATATAGTGATACCTGATACAGACAGGATAACTTCTTTACAAGCAGTCCATTACAATTTATTAACACTAACATACCTTTTTAATGTCCTCATTTTTAAGAATTCATCAATTATGCCATCAAGAAACTCCCAATTTCTTCCTAACAGCCATTTATAGTAACAGGATGACAATGATTTGTATTTTTCTTGATAACAAAATAAAAAGTAATTTAGCTTTCTTTACTCACACCCCTTCTGTGTGTGCTATTTGAGTCATTGCACAATATCCTAAACAATATTTTATGTTAATTCCACTTCTGGAACTATAAGTAAATAAGACCACCCAGTCTATGAAAGTACCAGCACATTTTTCTATGCAAGCAAAAGGAAAAAAAAAATTAAGTGTCCATTGAGCCACAAAGCATCAAAATGAAGGTGAAATCTCAAACAGAGAAATTTGGGGGGAGGGACATAACGATGCAACTAAGACAAATAACCACCTCATATATGAAAGACTCTTCTATTCCTATTGTCTTGCTCTTATTCTTTCCCACTTTGTGTCCAGCTTCAAGTGAATATCAAAGAAGCAGTCAGCCCCATCACGGATGCTAATATTGTATTAGTTGAAAGGTACCCACAGAGATGCAATATCCACAGAAAATACACCATGAAAAATGAAATCTCACCACAAATAGATTTCCTTTCCACTTGGAATACAAAATGTAAGTGTTGCATTAACAAATAATACAGTGGCTCATAAAGATGTGCCTCTTAGCATCAAGAGGAAGAAGAAGAACACAGTATAAAACAACTTGAGGTCAATAAAGTATTACATTGCATCTTATGGATGAAATTAAATCTCAGGCTCACAGGTTTTAAATTACAGTGCTTCTAATAAAAGATACTGTTGTGTTTTTTTTTTAAGCTTACACTGCCTATTATATTTCAAAGAAGGAGAGATTCAACTCTTAGAGCATCGCATTTCAGCTTCATCTTCAGTCTGCGTATTCTGTGCTTTTCCATTTTTTCCTTATGATTTTTGATAGCACCTTTGAAAAGATAATTAAGAGATATGAATTAGCTGAGGGTGAGCATTATGACCAGCAAACTCACCATGAGGAAGGTCTTTAAAACAGCAAAATGAATGAGAAGCAGTAGGTACACATGAAAGCATTATTATTCTTTCCATTAGACCATTTACTGCTTTTGATCTGTGACAGAGCTCCCACTGATGTCAAATGAAGTTGTGTGCATTGATCCAGAGGAAAGGAAATGCTCTTGCTAGAGGAATATTTTTTTTTTCCTCTTTCCCTGTGTGACAGAGAATTGATCAAAGCATAAATGCTTGGGCTGGGGAATTGGGCATGGCAAACTCAAATCCTGATCTAAAGGGGTCCCTGGGCACCTCCAGGACAGAAGATGTGATACCCAGTGCATGGGTGGCCACCTACCAGCTACCTTTGGTGGCCCATGCTAGGCAGCTATGTTATTTAGGGGGTGGATTCATTGTCTACAGCTGGGTTGGCAAGAACAGGGCACAGGCTCAGGATTATCCACAGGTAGGGTGGATGAAGCCATCCTGTTTTGGAGAGAGGTGAAAGGGTTCAGGCAGAGGGACAGAAGCTGTGTGTGCCATCAGTTATCAGCAAACCCCTTTTACCTGCCAGTACAGGTGGCATTGGCTGATGTACAGACCATGGTCCTGCACCCACGGTGGGTGTGAGAGATCTCCAAAAGGCTCCTGCCCTTTTGGTAACACTGACACTCATGAGAGCCAACAGTGAAGGGACAGCTCGGTCCCCAGGGTGAGGGCATTTAAGCCACAGGTCTTCAGGAAATGGCATCACTGAACTCCTCCTCTGCAAAGTGGACCACTAATACAAGAGGAAATGAAAGATTTGGAGGGTCAGAAGAGAACTAAAATTGACAGGTAGTCAGGAGATCCCTGTTCCCAGATGTGTGTCTCTACATTTAACCTCTACCAGCCAATACCTGTCTCAGTAAGAGGATGGGAACTCTGATGCCCAGTGAGGATATGCCATGGCAGCTGGTGGCCACTGGCAAAGAAAGGTTCCCTGTGCTGGGCTTTGGAATGTGTCAGTGAGGAGCATCCTCTCCTGTTGCACAGACCATGCATACAGAGACTGTATCAGAGATCCCAAGCCTTTAAAGACCAGCCTCAAATGCTTGGATGAACTGGAAATCTGGCAATACAAAGGGATGGACATGGCCCATGGGAGGTGGGAGCAGTGTGCAGCAGCACAGCATCCCCACCACCACAGCCCTTGTTCTCCTGAGGCTTTCAGGCACAGCAAACTCTGTTTAGCACCTTTGCCCTTTGAGGCACATCTGATTTATACTCATTTCCCACATGATAACATTTGTTTATTTCTGTAATATATTAAAACACAGTAACATTCCATACTTAGGGGGGAGCTTAAGTAGGATGGTAATGACTTACACATGTACTGTGCTACACTGGATCTTTTCCAGTATCATAAATAAGAAAGAAAGCAAGATTTTACAGCTCAGCTATTAATGAGAACAGTCCACTATCACATATGGAAAAATACTTTAGTCAGTAAAAGCTGACACAACACTGATGGCACTTAGCTGTCTGGTATGAATCATCTTCATAGAATAAATTCCAAGAAGAAATATTGATTCATTGCAGGCAGCTGCAAATAAATGATTGCACTGGTGTGCTCTAAAAATCAATTAAGTTGTAGATACTGGACAAACACTCTATCAAGGGTTAAGCCTTCTAGGTATCCCTTTGCATTGCCTGCAGGTAAGTCCTTTTGTCCTTTTTTCCTTCTCTCTGTGAAGTTTGCAGAAAGGAAAACTGAGTAAGCAGCGCACAGGAGTCAGTGTTCTTTTAAGAAATTGACATAATTTGGAGATTCTTTTCGGCATAAAACCCGCCATTATCCCCAGGAAAACACTCAAATACTGGAATGGAAATAGTCTGATAGGCCAAAATGAAGATTCAACATCTGTCTAACTTCCAGGTTTGGGTTACACTGTTGTCTTTATCCCTCACTTTCAGAGAGCAAAGCACCACCTTTTTTTTTGTTTTGCTGCTAACAGAAGTGCTCTCCCATCTCTCACACAAAATTTCTCTCTAGGCTTGTTTATGAACCACACTCTGCAAGACAGTGGTTAATCTTCATCTGCAGTCTTGCAAAGCACCAAACCTACTCTTAGAACTATAAAATCATCACTGCTGGAAAGGACCTTCAAGATCATCAAGTCCAACCATCAGTCCTACACCACCTTAACAACTAAATAATCTCCTGAAGCACCACATCTGCCCATTTTTTTAATACCTTCAGGGATGGCAACTCCACCTCCTTCCTGGTCAACCTGTTCCAATACTTCACCACTCTTTTGATGAAGAAAATTTTCCTAATATCCAATCTGAATCCCCACTGGCACAACTTGAACCCATCATGAGTCCTATCACAAGTCACTAGGGAGAAGAGGCCAACACCTCCCTCACTACAACCTCTTTTCAGGTGGTTGTAGGGAGCAATAACTCTTTCCCTCAACCTCCACTTCTCCAGGCTGAACAGCCCCAGATCCTTCAGCCTCTTCTCATCAGACCTGTTCTCCAGACCCTTTTGACACCCTTGGGCACCTCTGCCAGCACAGCTGGGAGCCTATTTGAAGCAGGCTCCCTCCAGGGATCCCTCCCCAGAGATCTGTGGCTCTGAGAGGTGGCTCAGGTCCAAACCAACCTCGAAAGCCCCTTGTTTGTTTTTTTTTTTGTCACTGATTTGGTTGATTAAGCTCCATGTGTAAGTCCCTCTGTACCGTGCCTGGTTTTAGATGGGGAGAGTCTGGCTGGCAGCACTTATGTGGGATGTAAGTGCCTAAACCCCTGCATGCATCCCAGCCCTTTGGCCTTCCCTAATAAGATGGTTAAGCTTTGTGACTGCTACCCATGCAATGCTGTTAGTAAAATAAGACCTCATAGTCGTTGATACTTTCTGTGGCTTAATCATTAACATTGCTTGCATGCATTTGCTATGCCTTGGGGGAATCAAAGGACAAGTTTTGCATGAAGGTATTAGCAGAACCATGGTCAGCAAACTGTTGATTTTCTTAGCATTCTGTGCATGCCTTTAAGCACCCTCCAAGTGGTACCACTCCAAGTGGTGGCACATTCCTTGGAGTGCAGTAACTGGCATCACCCTTACTGTAACCAAAGCCTGGGGCTGAGATCAGATGACACCTGGGGCTCTGTCTCATCTCATTTATTTCTATAAAGATGTAACCTTTTTTTAAACTATCAAAGAGAAAAAAAAATCATATTTTAGGAAGCTGCTCACTGTAAAATGCTTGTACAAGTAGAAAAGTAGATATTAAAAAGTGTGACTTCTTGCCTGGGCTTCACATGGAGCTGATTTTACCCATGGTGAGCACCGATCTTCAGCCTGCAGCAGACAGCAAAGCAAGCAACATGCTTGTCACCCATTACATGCTTTTTAGTGATACCTCAGGACCCCAGGCTCGAAGCTTTAGTTCCACTGAGCTTCAACCATCAGTAGACTCAACTACCCATGGTCCAGGGAGTTGGGTTTGCCAAATAACAGAAAAATGCAGAAAATAGGGGTAGAGTGGGAGAGTTTACTGAGAGGTTTTGAGCTTTATGTAGCACAAAAGCAAGTCTCAGATAGGAGGTGACTTTGACAGCCATTCAGCTCATTTTCACATCAGCTAATTAGACCAACTGGCTCCTGCACATAGGAAGGAGCCTGTGCATCTGTGTGTCTAATCTGCACCTTGGATAAAGCAACAGGAAATATTAAATCTGTGTCCAGGAACTAGAGGTACAGGGAGTAGCGACAGTGGAAGAAGAAAAAGGGAAGGGGTGTAGCAATAAAAACACAGATATTTCTGCATATTGAGCATCCAATCAAATTTTGTACTGACAGCCATAGGCTCTCAAAAAGCTGATGTTTTTTGTGAGTAGTCACTATAACTATGCAGCAGAAGCACTGAAAAAAGCCAAGCTGTGGATTGCTGAGTAGCCACATGAGAAGTGCTGTCTCTGAAGAGATATATAGGTGACAAAAACAGGAACAGAAAGGTTAGACATATAGACAGAAGTAAATAGGTCAGCCTCATAGGCCAAGCCATCTAATTCAGTACAAACTTATTTGAACCCAAGCCAAGTGAACCTGCAATATAAGTGGGGACTGGCATGATCACGGCCACAGACAAGAAAAAGAGTAAGAAAAAAATTCCCAAATAGCTGCTTGTGTTAATCAAGAGAGTTATGATGACTTCCCAGCCCCACCACACTAGCACTGGGAATTTCATCCATGCTGCGACTATAGAATATTTTGGGTATCTGAAGCTTCTCCATTCCTTTTCAGTTTATTTTTCTCTACAATATTCTAATTAAGAAGCATTAAACAATAGATTTGCTTGGATATATAACTATATTATGACAAGATTTCCATATAAAGACATATTAGTGAGTTAAAAAATAATTTTCTATAGAGTCATCTGTGTATGTTATGCCAAACCTCAGAGTCGTTTTGGATACCACAAGCAGGAACCTTCATTAATGAAATAGAAAAGGGAAGTGTGTGAATTCTTACATTACACTATAGCAAAGAGTCCTGAGACTTGCATCCAAATCATACTGGATTTTTGAGAGATTCAAGCACTTCACCTCTCTTTGTTCCTTATCAACATACAGTAGAAATGAACAAATTAGCTTCCCAGAAATTGCCTGATGGTTCTTATACTGTCAACGCCAGGAGGAAATGTCAAGCAAATCAGTCACCATATTCCAGAGGAATTACTGCCTGTGAACCAATTTATTAGAGACTCAGCCTTCCCCCACTCCACTTTGCAAGGATAGAGGAACTGGGGATTGACAGAAATAAATCAGATTTTCACCCAGATATTTTTTCTCACAAATGTTGCCAAGCTAATTCATTGGGTAATTTCTATCCTTCTCTAACTTATGCAATTTGTTAGGTGCCTGAATGCTTTCCTTCTTTGATGAAGAGAGCAAACTTTGGGAGACAAAAACAATATTCCCTTTGTCTTTGTGCAACACCACGCACAAGAATAGGACTCAATAGGTAATTAGAATAATGACAGTAATGGCTTAGCAAACAGAATGAACTCTTGACTGCAATTGCAAAGGATTGCTTGCCTTAGCTATTAAGAGGATGCTCCAGAATCGAGGTCATTGTCTCTGCAGGTGATCAGCAGTTTAACAATAGTGCATTGCACATGGCTTCCATCTCTGTGATAGCTAAGCAGGCAGTATATTCTTTATGGATATCATTGAAGCAACTACAAATCTCTCAGGTCATTCAGATAAACAGAGATGTCTTGGTGTACAGGAATATTGTCTTTCCTCCAGCCTAGTAAGTGATGTGATACCAAGGACTGGTTCAGGGCCTTTGAGCTGTAATCCATTAAATATAATTTATACCTCCTCACAAGTGAGAATTATTGCTGCAGAGCCAAATGGATAGTTCCTGTGATGGCTCTGATGACATTTGCTGTTTCTCAGGGGATCAGCATTTTGAATCATTTTGCATGTCTAGCTGCTGGGGGAGAAGAAGGGTGACTATTTTTCAAACAGGGATAACTGCATTCAAAAGGAAAGGCAGATGGATTTTCAATTCCTGACAATAGTGGCTTAATCTATAAGGTTAATGCTTGATAGGGCCTGCTCCAGTTACCATGATTTGGATATAAGGTGGGTGGAAAATTCGCTGGATTGCCAGAGTCAAAATGTGTTGATCAGTGGTTCAGAGTCCAGCTAGAGGAGTTAGTCAGGTTTTGAATCAGGAGCATGACCTGACAACAGGACAGATTGCCTTACCAGTGATGTCACCTGTGGTACCAAGTCAGGGGGAGCAGTAACAAAGTTCTAGAGCAGGACCATCATGCACAGGATGCTCGAGAGGCTGAAGAAATGGTCCAACAGAAACATTATGAGGTCAAGCACTGCAGAATTGAGAAATGCAAAGCCCCACCAGTGGGGATGAACAACCCCATGAACCACTTTAGGCTGAAGGGGCAGGCAGCTGGCAAGCAGCTCTGCAGAGAAGGACCTGAGGGTCCTGGTGGCCAATAAGCACCAGCAGCATCTCATGGCAGCAGAGATCAGCATCACTCAGAGCCAGACATCTACCCCTTCCTCCTTCTGTTCTGTGTTGGATGACCAGAGCTGGTCTGCCATACACATCCATTGGATGAAGCTCTGTGTAATTTCCTTTCAGTTTGGTCTCTTTTTGGGCTGGGATATTTAGCTCATCCCAGTAGGTAATGAGAGAGGGCTGTGCAGCAGACTGCACTCACTCAGCCTGCAGATTCCTTTTGCACGAGATAAGTTTGGGCACAGAGCTCTTAAATAAGCTCCTGAACTTTCCATTCCCTTTTTGGGCTAGGGAGGCTGAGGCAAATAACTACCTGGCTCCTCTCATAAGCAGTGGATGTTCAGCATCTTGCAGGCCTTCAGATACACAGCTCTGGTGTGGGGATCAGGCCTGGTTTTGGCTGACCTCGGAATTTGTGCCTCTTGCTCATGTGTGAGACAGGAAAAAAAAAAAACAACAAAACAACCCACAACTCTATTCATATCTGCGCCAATGGGATGTCACAAAAAATATCAGCCTAATGAGGCACTTTATTAAAAAACTCAGTTGAGACTTTTGTTATAGTCAAATCAGTCTCGATTTTAACAATTCCCTGTGGCTTGTACATGCTCGTGGTTATTGTGGGCATGAGTGCGGTCAGTGACTCCAAACACTGCCGCCTGCTCGCGTACCCCGGCTCCGAGGCATTCAGTCACAAACCCCGGATCTGCTGAGAATCTGCAAATGGGAGTTAGCAACTTCTCACGTGCAGAGGCAGGGAAGTGGAAAGCATTCAAAACCACTTGGGTATGCTTGCCTAAACCTTTTATGGCACACACTAACAGTTTGCAATTAAGTGAAAGGAGGAAAAAATAGACTGAGGCTACGATTCAACAGTGACGGCGTTTTATTGAGCGTAGGGGTGCTGCAAAACTGACCTCGAGGTGTGGGCAAGGAAGTAGTTCACTTTTGTGTGCACACTGGAGCAGTAGGTAAGATCCAGCCTGGCTGAATTAAATCCTAAGCCTTCACCGGGACAGAAAGTACATGGGTTTGTCTGCTCAAATGTGGACTGTGGATGCCTATGTCTCACTCTTTGTCTGGATTCACATAGGAAAGAAATGAGATTGTTTTAAGGTGCAGCTGTGTTTTTAGTGTGAGAGATGTGTGAAATGGGTCAAGTGGACCCCTAGAAGTGGCCACCCCTCCCTGTTGACTATGAAGGGTGACTAGGTCTGGCACAGCTGACCCAACTAGCAATAGATTTAATTAGGGTACAGGTAGGAGAGACAAATCATACCCTAATCCCTCAAGAGTCCTGTAGTATCAGCCACACATCAAAGCCTGTGTCCCATCACAGTGGTTGACATCTCATCTGTTGAGATGTCTCTCTGGTTTGCCCTCACTGGAAGTCTTTCCTTCTCTGTTGACAAGGAGTAATGGTTTCAGACTGGAAGATGGTAGATTTAAGTCATATATTAGGAAGAAACTCTTTACTTTGAGGGTGGTGAGGCACTGGCACAGAGTCATGGATGCACAATCCCTGGAACTGTTCAACGTCAGGTTGGATGGGCCTTTGAGCAACCTGCCCTAGTGGAAGGTTTCCCTGCCTATGTCATGGGGGTTGGAACTAGATGAATTTTCAGACACTTTCCTACCTAAACCCTTCTGTTATTCCATGGCTCTGGAGGACGGCTTCAGTGACTGCAAGCTATAGTATCATAAGCTCGGGATCTGAAGGAGAAGCAGCCAGCAGAGCTTCATCAGCCCTTCAGAGTCTTATCTTGTATAAGGGATATAACAAAGAGAAGTTATGAAGCAGAAAAGGCAAGAATATACCAGAAGGTATTGGAAAAGCACTTTGTCAACAGAGAACCTGGTCCCCTAAAGCAACTAGAGTGGTCAAGCACTGGTACAGGCTCCCCAGGGAAGTGGTCACAGCAGCAAGGCTGCCTGAGTTCAAGAAGTGTTTGGATGATGCTCTCAAGCACATGGTGTGATTCTGGGGGTGCCCTACGCATGGACAGGAGTTGGACTCGATGACCTTGATGGGCCCCTTCCAACTTATGTTCTATGATTCTGTGATTTTAACTAAAGAGTTGCTACCCATGCAGCCCTCATTCATGAGGTTAAGTGGTTTCTTTGACTGTGCATGCAGGACAGGGTTTTCTGGTTTGGATCCCTTTTCAAAGAAAGATTCACTACACTCAGCAGTTTGCTACAGCATCCTCTTGAGTGAAAATCATACAGTAAAAGTTTCAAAAGTAATTTCTACTATAAAGCCATGCTTTCATGCCATGCCAAAAATGTTGCTTTTTCAGATAGGATGTTCCAAGGTCGATTGCAATCCAAAGGTCACTGCTGAAAAGTCAGAGCAAAATGCTTTGAGTTAGCAAAGCCTCATAATTGCACTCATTTGCAACTTCCCCTGCCATCCTCTGCCATATGTACCACAAACTGGTGTGGTAAAGCCATGATAAGGGATAACATGAACCACTAAGATGTGAGCTGGTGTCTCAGTCATTGTATTCTCCATGTTTATAAGCATCACCGTGAACCCAAGGACCAAACCTAAAATGACAGAGAAATTGGTCTAGGCAATATTCAAATCTTTCCTGATAAGGCTTCATATGAGTTATTGGCTTATCTGAGAGCATGAATTTTAAGGGGACAATGTATACAAAATACCTCTCAGGACCACATCCTTCCCATGGAAATCATTAGGCATTCTGAAAAGACTTAAAAATGGCTTAAATGCTTTAAGCACCTACAAAACTTAATAAGGATTTAAGTTGTCTTTAATGCTTACATTGTCCTACCTTAAAGATTTAAGGCAGCTTAAATGCTTATGTGCCTTAAGAAGTTAGGGTAACAATCACTTCATCTGCACAAAGCCTGAATAATCAGGATTTATTCGCTGTAACATTTCAGGGTGGTCTTCAAATCACTTCTTTATGGAAGCTACCAGAGGTGTCTTCATCAAGGGTGAACTGGCAGCACCACATCACAGTTTTGCCTGTCTGCCTAAATATCCACACTTTTGCCTGTCAGCCAGCACTTCAGTATATCCCATCCAAACATATATGCTGCTGTTGGGGTGAGAAAAGCTCTTGCCTCCCTCCTGTGCCTTTGGGTAACTAAAGCACCACCACACTGAGAGATTTGCCCAAGACAGCATCAGAAGCATGATGCAATGGGGAAACATGAACCCAGGGCTCCCAGCCACCAGGACCCTGGGTGGGTCCCTCCAGCCATGGCAGCTGGACTGCATTCCTTACATTGGTTTCTTTCCTTTTAAAGGATGACCTTTAACTCAGCTCCACGGGCATGGATGAAACTGCATCAACAGGAGTTTGGACTATTATTGTTCTACCCTGGGCAGCCTCACTCTTGTGGGACCCATCTATTTCCTTGTGGCCAAACACTGTTTACACTGAAACCCTTTTCTACTTTCTTATACAGAAGCCATGAAGGCACCTATTGCCATCTTGCTGGAGGTTCTTTTGAGAAGTCTTATCCCCTTCCCTCTGAGAAGTCAGCTTTGTCCAGGAACTATTCCTACTGCTGGAGTTTGGGACTGAGATTTGGACATGGACCTGGTCAGCCAACCCTGTGTGAGTGGGGGGCTTGGACCAGATGACTTCCAGAGGTCTCTCCCGGCCTCAAGCATCCTGTGATACTCTGATATGTCCCACATGCCTCAACATCTGCTCCTCTGAGGATTATGAAGTAATTGCAGAGGAAGCACATTTCTAGTGCCTAGTTCTACAAGTCAGCAGCAAAATTCCACAATATCAGTTGGATAACGATTGCAGTCAGCTTGGAGAGAAGAGCTAACAGCACGGGATGGGAATGCAGTGGGTCTGGGAGGAATAGCTCTGGGAGTAATCACTGGCAATCTTCCCTCTTTTCATGCACTTATTTGGAGCTAAAAAGTCACTTCTTCCCCTCCTCTGACACGTTCTCTCGCTTGCTCTTCTTGGCAATATCTTTTATATAAAACAATAAGCACAGCCACATGGAGCAGGACCAGCTGCAGGCAGGGGCCAAGTGGGCAGATACCCCTAGGGAAGGGCTGTCCTGAAGCAGGGAGGAGGGAAGGAGCTAGCTGAGGGCCTGTCACCCCACTCTTCAGTTCACCTGAAGGTGCCAGAGCCCTGGGAGCCAGAGAGACTGATGCTGCTGAGGAGAAGCTGGGGTGTAAGTGATGAGCAGGGGTGCAGCCTTCCCCAGCAGCAGTTGTTTTGTTCAGCCCTCATGTCTGACAGGCAGATGTAGCAATCTCAACTCTCCATTCAGGAGCCTTCTTTTTGTTGATTTCTTTTTTTTCTCCTTTGCTATGTCATGAGCCACTGCATTCAGCCTTAGCTTTGTCCCTGATGCTTAGGGTAACAACATTCTATTGTGAACATAGTGCTGCAGAGCTCAACCTGGTGCTGCCTCAGATCACAATTACAGGGCCAAATCTCTGCTGGACAAGCACTTTGGTCCCTACATCATTCCACTGCAGCATTTCTCCCCGAGGCCAGAGGAGCTATGCTGCTCCAGCCAGGGGGAGATTCAATGGACTGAAGTTCACTCATTAGAAGTTTGTTCTTCATCCTGGCTAGTTCAAAGGCAGGGGGACAGGGAAGCACTTGGGTCCACACAACCAGTTTGCCATTGCCTGGCTGGCTGCTGAAACAACAGGGCCCAGAAAGCTTCCCATGGGACCAGCCATGCATTCTGCATGCTGGGACCTCTCCCAGCTTTTAGGATGGGGAAAGCATACAATCATAGAATCACCTGGGTTGGAAAGGACCTCAGAGATCATCAAATCCACCAAGATCCACCATGCAGTTACCAGACCATGGCACTGAGTGCCACATTCAGCCTCTTCTTAAAAACCTCCAGGGATGGAGAACCCACCACTTCCCTGGGCAGCCCATTCCAATGCCTGATCACCCTCTTTGTAAAGAATTTCTTCCTAATGTCTAACCTAAGCCTTCCCTGGCAGAGCTTAAGTCCATGCCCTCTTGTCTTGTTGAAAGTTGCCTGGGAAAAGAGCCCAACCCCCCCTGGCTCCAGCCTCCTTTCAGGGAGTTGTAGAGAGCGATGAGGTCTCCCCTGAGCCTCCTCTTCTCCAGGCTGAACACCCCCAGCTCCCTCAGCCTCTCCTCACAGGACTTGTGCTGGAGTCCCTTCACCAGCCTGGTTGCCCTCCTTTGGACCTGCTCCAGGACCTCAATCTCCTTCCTGAACTGAGGGGCCCAGAACTGGACACAGGACTCGAGCTGTGGCCTCACATCTATAGAGGTGGGGGGACTTTCACAAAGCAATGCCAGCTTTGGATGTGACTAACTCCCCATGGACACCCCAAGCAAGGATTTATCAATATTGCTAGGGGCAGAGCAAACCAATGCATTGCATTTGCAATGAATTTGTTTTGCAAATCTTGTTTTGAATATGGTACCCCAAAGAAACAACCCTCTTCTGGCTTTTCTCTGGGATCTGAGACACATCCCATTCCCCAAGCAGGCAACAAATGGACAGTTACATGGAAAGCATTGACAGCATGACAATGGACAAAGGACACAGGACAAACCCCTTGTGTCAGGTCTTCTGTAACTTATGTCCCCTTTGTGTCAATTGGTACTGGGGCCTGCCTTTCTTCTGAGGGAGGTTTTGAATAGAAGACAACCACTTTGGTATATTAAATGGGGTATCTACAAGTTTTCCATATTTAATGTTATAGTTAATATATAATAGAGGTCATGAACTATAATAGTGAGTGTTAGAAAGTTGTCTTCATCTTTTCTAAGTTTTTCACTTTAAAGTTACCAACCACTGATATGTTTAATTTTTCCTGCCTTTTTTTTTTTTTTTTTCAGTAAGCAGCTTTGGAGGAGCAAGAAATGGTGAATGCAGATGTTGATACTGATGAGCTTATTTTGTGTGTTTTGACATAGGAGATAGATATCCACTATGTGGGCTGGGCAACAGGTGATATACATTCAAGTAAATATATACACACTGAAAAGGAATGTGGAAACTCTTCCAGGGTTTATTTAACACAGTACAGAGCTATGAGGCTACTACCAGTCCAGAAAAACTGAGAAGCTAGCACTGATCCTTCAAAAAAGAGCAGTCAAAGGGGGCTCTGGGTGTTTTTAGGAAATAATGACAATAAGTGAAGGCTCTAAATAACTTATTGCCTTGAAATGTTGCTGCTACACTGCATGATTTGGGATCTGTTTTCATTCTGAATAGTGCCTTTCATGCAAATCACATCTCTGTACGCTTCAAGGCTCTAATTAGGGTGTTATGACCAAGAGAAAAGAAAAATTTGAGATATGAGCAAGTGTGGGTTTAGATAAGCTTTGTGTAAGATGGGAGAGGCAGTGAAGCAGAGAGCTAATGTCATCTCCCAGTAGGGGTCAAGAATTTAAGCTCAGTGTATGCAGGATGGGTGGGTCCAAAAGGAATACCAGATGATTTAAAATACCAGAAGGAGCTAATGTACAGGATGAGCAGCTGGTAGAACAAGATTTTTTGTTATATTTTGTTCAAACGAGTTACAAAAAGAAGGGGAAAATATCCAGAATTGAATGAAGGGGGGGGGACGACAGATTTGTGCAGACTTCTTAAGCTGGTCGTTAGATGGGCTGTCTTCTGGAGCATGCTATCCTGAGATTAGTTCTTGAATTAATTAGGAAAATAACAAGTAGCCCACAGAGCACTGTGGTCAATGCTCTGAACCTCATTAGCACCGGCACACAGCCCATTAGCAGAGGTCTTAAATAATCAAACCCTCCAAATGGTCACTGGTGAACAGGATGAGATCTGGGAGCCTTTAGCAAGAGCAAGAGCTGCAAGCATTCCCTGAGGATAAATACTTGATGTCTGGGAGGATCAGACAGCAAGGCATACAGGAAGGATTTCATGGACCATCTAGACCAGCTGAGAATACCAAAGAATTGTTTGCAAGCTTCCTTTTTCTATGGAAAGCACTGACTCTCCTAACTGCTTGGTGATTGTAGTCTTGGGATGTGTTGTTTCCTACAGGTCAACAAGATGGAACTGGCAGATTGCTGATAACCAGGCAAAAAAACCCATACAGTAACATTTGACTTTGCAGATTTTTTTCTTACAAAGGCTATTTGAGTAGTTGTATTTTCCCCTTAAATTTTCACACATAACTACATTAGTAGAATCTGAGTCATGTCTGCATATTTACAAAGAAAGAGGTCCCCAAGGAGTTTACATATTTGTCATCCCAGCTCTGAATCTCTGAGAACGATCCCTCCAGACCATAAGGAGATATTGTGCCTGCTCATAGAGACAAAGCCTGTGCTTGGACACCTGTCCAGCTTTTCCAGAGGACTGAATAAGAGTCATGTGTACAGAACCCTTCTGTCAGGACTTGGTGGGCAGCAGTGAGGGCTGGGTTCAAGTGCAAGGGCATCACTACAAACACTCTAGCTTGAGCTTGTAACCAGCAGCCTGGGAAAAAAAGGGTAAACCTTGCAATAGGAGGTCATTCTCAAAATATTCTCAAGCAGGAGTTAGTTGGATAAGAAGAAATATGCTTCTTAAAGGGGAAAACAGGACACTTGAATAACATAGGTAAACAGCATCATAACAAATGCCTAAACTGTAACACTTTCACTTTGTCTCGCTTTTGGATATAACCTCTTGGCTGCTTTCCCACTCCTTCATGACCTTCAGTGGTGGTTTCAGGGTTAGTCTTGAAGGACAGCAGAGTTTTAGGCAGCTGTGAGTCTGTACTCTGCCCTGAGCCCCTTGCTTCTGGCTGCTCCTGCTAACACAGCATCTTCCCTTTGCAGCCCAGATGCTGAAAGCTGCAGGGTAGGGGAGCCACTCACCCCAAGCTCTCTGCTAAAAATCTAGTCTGCCCATGATTCCAAGAATTATTGCCATCACCACCTTTTCTGCATGCAATGCCATTTGAACAGCACGTGCAAAATGAGTACAGCTCTGGGCTTCTTATTTCACCTAGGAACAGTTCATCCTCCACCGGTTTGAGTCCCGTGGCTTGTGGAAATTCCTGGGGCCTCAGGGGGATGCCACGGGGAGGACTGCTTTTGCTGAAGTCTCCTCCATCAGGTTTGCAAGTATTTTCTCTTTCTAAAGAGATGCTTTTTTAAAATGGAAAATTATTTGTTTTCCCGTAGCACGTGCGCTGCATCTCCACCTGATTGCAGACACTTCACAAAGACACAGGTCCCAGTCCATTAGTTAAATCAGTTGAGTTATTTGCTTCCAGAAATAATCAAATCCTAGAAGAAAGTGAAAGGATCCTAGAATCAGGTACATTTGGAGTACATAATTCATGTGATTTATTTCTTTTCTGCTAATCTTAGGCAATTAGTGATTGGATCACACCTCAAAGCGGGATGGCTCACAGACCAATTTTTTCTCTCAACATACCTGCTGGGCTTATTAGTCATGTAAATGCTGGTCGTTCCTGGAATCCATCTGAATTATCACTTCCAACACTACCTTTCGAAAATCCTTCCTGTGCATGAAGCATTTTGTTAGCGTTATGAAGAACCCAGAAGTCACCCACCTATGGACATGGCCTGTGCACAAACAGAATAAACAAAACATCTGCTCGGTTGTGGCATGTTGTGCATGTTGTGCTGCAAAAGCAGCATTTCATTTTATACCTCTTTTTCATTTTCATCTGATATTATTTTGCTCTTGTGTGAAATAAAAGGAAACAATGTGTTCAACTGAAATTCTCCATGCTCCTGACAAGCTTTATATTATCCCAGGTCATTCTGTCAGGTTTCTTCATACTTACTATCACTCTCACCTGAGCCTTTTCATCTTTCAGTCTCTTCCGCTCCTCAAATCTTTTCACTTCTCTTTCCTTACTACTCCAGACTATTTTGACCTCATCTCTCCAATGCCTCACAGATTTTTCTAGCTTCAGTTAACCTGGGCAAATCGATGGCTTCAGCAGATTTCCTCTTCTCTTCCCCTCCTCCTGCTCTGCCCAGTGGGACACCTGTAGCTGTGCTCTGCCTTTGCTATGTTGTGAGTGAACTCTTGCCTTAGGCCCTCGTCAGCAATTTTGATCCATGACTGAATTTCACCCACAGTGCCTGCTCGGTTTTCTGGGTAGGATTTTTAAAATGCTCCTGAAAATGTAAGTCTGTTTTTGAATGGATTCTGGTATGACCTGCATATAAGCCAGTGAGATGCTGAGATTCTGGGAGAGGTGCAGCTTGTCCTTGCAGAAGCCACACTGGTCTTTTGCTGTCCTGCAGGGTCTCTTTAGTGTGGTTTGTGGTAATGTACACAGGGACAAGGGACAAAAGTAAGGGCATCTGTGTGATAGCTGGGATTTACCAACCAGAGACTCTCATGCAGGATGGTTTGTCCAGTGAAACACTCCAGGACAGGATGCATTTCCACAGGATACAGCAGAAGCTCTCCAAGGATGTTGGGGCTCTCACTTTATAATTTCTATTAATGTAAAGTTTCTATTAATGACAAAGTAGAGTCAAAGCTACAGAGCAGTGAAACAGTCCCTTCACCATGTGATTGCCAACACGTGTACACAGGCAGCACAGTTGCCCTTCTGCTGGGGTGATCACAAAGGAGTTATCCCTTTTTTGTAAACTCTGATTAAAACTTCTCCCAGTGTCCACCTCCAGGCTACATGGTTATTGTAGTATAGGACTGTGGTTTTCCTCTTAAGAAAGAAACAGGTTTTCCTCTGTCTTGTGGAGAGTCTCCTTCTATGAGGTAGACACAAAGAGCTGGTACAATGCATGCAAACTCCTTGTTGCTGTAGTATTCAAAGGTTTTGGCTTTACTTATTCTCAATAAATAGCTAAAATGTTCCATCAGTCCAGTAGCATGGGGAGTGAGAACAATGTATGACCAGAAAAATAAATGTCTTGTCTTTAAACAAGAAACAAAGTAATTTTCAATAGAGGCTGTAAACCAAGCCCTTGCTCATCTGACATGCTTTCAGGGCTGTGTCTGGCATTCTGTGACAAGTGATTGTGTGGGGATTTTTCTGGATGCAAACACTGAAAAAAAAACTTGTTTATGCTGCCGTTCGGGCTTACTCATCCCAGATACTTTTCCAGTCCTGTTGAGAGCCTTAGAGACCATGGGTAACCTCGTACAACACCTGGGAAGCTCTATGGTATGTCCTTGTTTTATGTCCTCCAGGAAAAGGAGAGGAGCCATTCTCCATGTCCTCTTATTAAAAAAAAAAAAAAAAAAAAAAGTTGGATTAGACCATGGAGAAGAATCCTCTGGCCTGGCTTCACCTTGTAGATCCTTCACTGGGCAAAGCTGAATTGCTCAAGAACATCCTCAAAGGCTAAATGAGAGACACTGGAGAGAATGAACTATGCACAAAAGTAAAAACTCCTCCTCAACTGGCTATTTGCATTGTGACCTACATGACTTTTGGTTTGGTTTGTTTTAGTGTATGTGAAATAAAATGGATCAAACCAGTAGGTAAAATGATTAACCTCAGGAAGGTAAGCAGGATACAGAAGAAGAAGGGAAAACCAGCTTGCTGTAAAGGAAAGTTATGTCTCATTAATCTAGTAAAAGCATCTGCACATCTCACGAAATAAAAGCAGATGTAGCATTTTGGCTCAGATATTTGTGAATGAGCAGCAGACAAAAATGTTCCCATAGAAGGGTTAAACACTGAGGTAACAAAAATTGCTAATTATGCTTTACTTCCAGATGAGTGAAGGCTGTAGGGAATTATGCAGGGACTTAACAACTCATAGTCACCAGAGCAGCACATTGCTATGTGAAGTCCCCAGATGCCAAATGCAGGCTGATGCGTGCTGAGAGGAGTGCCACAAATACTCAGGCATACCTCACACAGGGTTTGACATACATCAGAATCAGTCTGAAAATAAAAGCAAAAAACCTCTCCTGTTTTTCTTTCAAGCTGCCTTGAAGCTTCTTATCAGCCACGCATCTGCCTCCTGCAAACCACTCTTGGGAAGACTTTTGGATTAATGCAATTTTTTTTCAGAGGTGGCATACAAGAGTTTGCCCATACTGCTCTCCTTTGTAGTCCTCTGTCTGACTTTGCTTGTTTTATACCTTCAGCTTGGTGGGTTTGCACTATACCTCTGCAAGACCTTACTTTGTTCAGTCCTGCCCAATTGACTGTGACTCCTGGCCAACACAGTGACATGAATAAGGTTGTTTGAAACTGAAGCAAAACAACTTGAAAGTGATTTGAGGATTTTTTTGAAATATAGTATAGAGTTGACTGGCCACCTTGGACCACGATGCCATGAGTGATCATTGGGACAGATGGCCTTTAATAAGGATGAGGGGTTTAGAAAGGAGAAACCAAAAAACCTTTCTTAAAGAATAAGATTTTATTTTTCCAGTGGCACAAACCGGTTGTGAAGGGAAAGATACAGAAGTGTCACCTGAAATATCACTCCATAATTATCCCTTTAAAGGTTTCTTGCATTTGCCTTTGAAATATTTGTCTCTGATTACTCTCAGAAATTGGACAGGAGGGTAGATAGATCCTGGGTCTACATGAGTTGGCAGTTCCTCTGATTCTCAGCAAAAACTGGCTCCATTGCCCAGTTACACCAGATACTTTATGTTCCCCTTAAATTCTGAATTATTGATCTGCTTTTGCAGCTATTTGGGCCCATTATACAACGACATTCCCAGGGAAATCCTGGGTTCAGAGCAGAACTACACCTGGAGCAGTTGAGAGACCATCAGCCACACTGAGAATTTGTTCCTGAGCTCCCATCTCATTTCCAACCTCTGCAACATTATGAGCAGAGAGGAAAAAAAAAAAAAATTCTCTGCTGGGATGCTGGATTTGCTGACTGACTGACAGGCTTAATCTGGTGCCCAGGACAGTCCCATATTGAAGATGGCATGTGACCCCCAGCAGCCAACTCGACATCTCCCGCCAGCTGCCTCCATGGGCAGAAGTGAGAATGTTAATAAACACCCAAATGAAAGGAAGTTGTTGGGTTGTAATTAACATATGCCATTAGTATCTGTCACTTTGGCCAGCCACAGCAGACAGCCTGAACCCATACATACAAATGAGTGTCTGCCTGAGCAGCAGGGAGGGGAGGGAGAGATGATTTCATTGTGAGTGTCTGGTGCTGTCAGCAGCTTTAAATCACACGGGTACTTACCAACAAAAACAGTAACGACCATTGTGTCCTGAAACAATAATACGGCTTTATATCCCTATTTTATTCAATAAATGGTTCTGAATGTTTGCTTGCCCTCTTCTATTTCACCAGAGATGCTTAATTTTAAAGCTCTTCCAGGGGTGAAAAATAAAGGTCTGGCCCATCAAAGGTATTTTTGTTGTGGTTCGTCTGCATCTATGGGCCTTCCACAAGCCTGCAATGGCTGCAGTCCTGTGGGAATCCCATCAACCCTCTTCTGAAGAAGAGCATCAAGGTTTTCTGGAAGGTCAATAATGAGCCCAGAGCCCCCCGCAGTGGCTGGGTCCATTTCTCTGAAGCATTGATGATAGTATTCTCTTCTCATTATCAATAATTACCTCCGTATGGCTGTGGGCTGCCTACCTCACCAGTTCCTCTCTCTTAGGGGGCTGAAAGATTAAAATATGCAGGCAAGACCCTGCCCATTGGCACTGCTGGAGACCTCCCCGTTAATTGCCATCACTCTTTCCTCACTCCAAAGAGATGTGTCAGGAACTGAAGGCTTAGCAGGTTTTATCCCCTCTAAAAATAAAGCCTCTGTGTATTCGAAAAATAATGGTAATTTGTAACCCCCAAATACATTGCTGGAAGTTAATTGTAATTCTTTTCTCACAACCCTCTTAGTCCTCCTCTAGGTTTTTAAATGTTTATTTACATAAGCGATTAGTTCAAGTGCCATCACTACCAAAACCAGTAGATCTAGGACTGCAAACATGGTTCTGCTGAATTGCTAAACTGCAGCAAAAAACAACAAAGTCACAAATGCCCGGGCTGTGCTCCAAGGCACGGGATTTATATGATCCCATTCTGCATCTTGGTTCAGTCTGACAGAGTATTTTCCTACTTTCTGTATTAAAAGAGCTTCAGAGGTCTCTGCAGGCGCTTCTCTCTGGAGGCATTTGAGATGGCAGATGATAATTAGACATTTCTATAGCACAGAAATTATTTTCTTTGCGTTTCCCAGTTTGTTGGCAGAGCTGTGGTCAGCAACCCTGTCTGACTCATTCTCTCAGCTTACTGCTTTTAAACCCCCACGATTCTCCTATTTATTGACATTTTTTTTAAAAAGTCTTACTGCCTCTGAAAAAAAAACCCTGTTCTGCTGTCCTTGTCCAGCTTTCCTCAGCAAAGCTGCCGCTGTGTCCAGCAGAATTTTTGTTCAAGGAGGCACTGCAGTAAACCCATGGAATTCATCCTTGATCAGCAGATCTAGCAGGATGCTGTCAGTGCTCCACAAAACTGCTTGGGAAAAGCTGTGGAACCATCCTCTTCAGCTGGCTCTGCTCCAGGGGAAAAGTCAAAGGCCAGATGGATGAGGGCACTGGCAAAGGAAGTCTGGTTTGATGCTTCTTCTAAACTTCATAATACAATTCTCAGAGGTGATAAATCCTGCTTTGCATGCAAAGATGGAGCAACCAGCTTGGGTGCTTCCAGCATCACTGGGTGCACAGTGGGGCAGCAAAGTGGGGTGTCTGGTGTTCCAGCCTCCCCTCTGAGCCCTGATGTAATGCCCCCATTTTCCCCCTGCTTACACCATGGCATGGGCAGAAGACTGGTTCATCCTACCTGCATCACCATCATCATCAGAACAATGCTTGGTTGTCCTCACCATCCTTCACCATCCTTCACCAGTCAATGCCCTCTACTGGAAAGAAGTCCCAGGTTGCCACCCTGGTTCCTCCAAGGACTCACTACCACTTTTTGTCCCTGTCTTCTGGGAGGGGGAAGGTTGAGGAAGTTCATTACATCCCAGGCAGAGCAGGAGGCTGCAGCCTCTATGGCCAGGGTTGCTTTGGTGCCACTGCACTACCACAAGGCAAGCTGGCACTGAAAGGATGTCTTCAGATGGAGGCTTCAACATGCTGCCAGGTTTTTAGGTGGAGAAATATCCTGGTAACACTGTGTCATGAAGCTGCTGCTTCTTGCCAAAACACTGCAGCAGCATTAGTTCTGCCTTGAAGATAAGGTGGGCTGGGGAAAAAATGCTGGATTGGGCATCTGCAACTGGAGTCTAACTCTTTTGAAGTTCTCAGTCAGCCTGGGAATAGATTTTAAAAGTCTTTTTTAGCATCAATAAAAAAGTGATAATCTTGTACTGTGCATATTTTTTTCTGCATGATGTCCCACTGCCTGTAGTAGGATTCCCAGGGAGAAAATTCAGCTGATTTAAACCACATCCCCAGACCAAGACCTAAGTCTGAGGGATCTTTATGGAAGCTGATTTAATCCACAAAAACTCTTTTCTGGATGTTGTGATTTTTCTCCAATCTTTTGATGATGCTATTTTGACTCAGGAAGCCATTCCACCCAGAAGCAGTTCTTCAGCTACACGGAGTTCAAAGGCATGAGAAGAAAAGGTTGCTGATGAAAGTTCCATTAGGAAGTATATTTAATCTTAAAATATGTACATTCATCATTGCTCAATGTATTTAGTGCACTGCCCAGGGCCATCCAATGTGTGAGGTGGGAATACAGATCCAGCCTTGTGCTTGTTGCTCTCTATAGGTGCAAATTCCATCAGTTTGAGGCAGGGCTGCTGCTGTCCTGTGACCTCCTCCATCCTCATGCTCCTACCTCCTCCACGGACCAGCACCAATGTGTGCCTGGCCCCATAAGGTGCACCTTAAGCCTTTCCACCAGCAAGAGACATCTTTGCAAGTAATGGGAAGTTGTTTTATGCTGGTCTGGCTCAGTGGTCCCACTCCTGTGCTGCCAACTGAACAGGAACCAAATTGCCATAGCTGAAAACACACATTTATGATTCCAGAGGTAATGAGTGATACGTCCTAAAGCACCGAAAAATAAAGCTGTCATACTTTTCCTTAATATCACCCATATGCTATGAACAGATGAAGAGCAGGCATGTATAAGTTTTCTGGAACTGATGCACCTGCACACAAAAATACCCATTTACTAAACCAGAGAGAAAAACTTCAACCCTTGCATTTGGCAACTTTGTGATAATGAAGCATGAATCATGCCTATGAAAACTTTCCAGACCCTCTGCTCTGGGGCATTGAATTTTAAAACCTCATTGGACACCTCCCAGGAGATGAGGTCCCCAGCACCCTCACGCAGGGGCAGCTGCTGAGGTCATGGGTAGAACACAATGATGGAAAAATTGGCATGATGCATCTTGCCCATGGGATGCCACTTGTACCAAGAATTTCTGATCTGGTAGGCAGAGACCAAAACAGGGCCAGAACTCGTTCAAGAGGGAAGGGGTGTTTTCTTATGGAAAGAATTATTTAATTATTTTAAACTTTCTTTACTTATAAAAAGGAAGATAAATACTTCAGGACTAATAATAATAACAACAATAATAATAGAAGTACCCACTATGCTTTTTAATTTCATTAGAAAAAAGTAGAAGGTTGTGGAAGGTGGTATAAAAAGCAGAGCAAGAAAATGATACAGCAGTTTTAGTATTAGCATCTTTTCTTTATTACGTTTTTGTTGCTATGAAAAAAACCTCAGGATCTTGTGATTTGTTTTCATTTTTTAAGACAAGCATGTAACCAGCTTCCAGCCTCTAAGTTTCACAGATTAATTGCAAGTAGCACAGCACAATTGATCCCATAAGGCACTCTCGTCTGGAATCACAAAATGACATTAAAATCTTGCCTGTGATTTTTTTTTTTTTTTTTAATTTAGATTTTCCTTCCCAAGCTGTGACTCCCACATATGCAGGGGGAGAAGCTTAAAAAATCATAGTGTTGGTGGGTTTTTTGAGAATGAGTACTCTTTAAAGCTTGTTTCTAAATGCTGCAGGGATGTGATTTGTGTTTTCTTGGATGGTTGGATGTCACAGTACCACTTGGTAGCACACAGACATGAGTGTGGCAGCTTGAAAACCCCAGTTCCTGAAAGAGACAAGCCAGTCTTAATAGAAGCCTTCTTCCTCTGTGTGAGTTATCTGGACACACTATGAGTTTGTGTATTTTTACAAATTACATAAACCTCTTGTTCCACTGTCTAGTATTCAATTTCTTTGCTCAAATGCAGCTTGCATAAATACTTATACAGCCTAGGAAGGTCCCATGTGTCTCCTAGGCTAACAGCATGTAAACTCATCCAAAGGAAAGGGTAAATTATGTACCCAGGCTGAACTTGATTCAGGTTATTTATTTGGAAAGCCTTCATTCCTGGCTGCTATGCTGAAGAATCTTTAGAAGGTTTGGCTTCTTCCCTAGAGTGCATGCTTGTTGCTTTCAGAAACCACACCTCCTTTTAGGATATTGCTGGCCAAGAGGGGAAAATTGCTGCTTACCTTTGGAAACGTGGCCTTTCAGCATCATCCATGCATGAAGATGAGCAGGAGGACAGCAAACTGAGGGCTACAGCCACCAGCAGCCTGAGGAAAGAGGCTGCTCTTGGTTGCAGTGCTTCTGTGCTGCTCAAAGTCCTTCATCTGCTGAGTCTTTCTTGGGAAAACAAGGGCAATCTAAATTTCTAATGCAGCAAAACAAGCAGGGGGTAGGGGGGAAGCCTACTTTCAAAAGCCCTTTTTATGCCTCATTAAAAATCTGAGAGAGACCCAAGTGAAGTCTCACTGCTCAGTACCTCTAATCTCCTTAACTTTGTCGTGGGTTTGTTTGGTTTTTTTCCCCAGTTTTGTGATGGGGATAAGTCCTGACAGCCATGAGACAACATTTCTGAGTCCCCAGCTTCACATTCAGCAGTAAGGGCTGAGGATCAGGAGCTGAGCCTCCTTCCACATTCACCAGGCTGGAGGTGCCTTTCTGCCCCATACCATTTATCCAGATACTTAGCCAAAGTTTCCATGCCATCTCCAGCAAGTCCTGCATCTCGAGTGGCTGCAACTCTAAATCTGAACTTAAGAAAAAAGAGTAAATTCTTTTGGCATCATGTCAAAGCAACTGCTAGTGCTCAACAGAAATGGAGAAACCTCCAGTGGATGGTGAGAAGAGCTATAAATGTCATGGGTTGGCCACAACAGTATTAAAAGAGCCATGCTCTACCACAACCTTTACAATTTTAAATAATTCAAAATTTATTTCACCTTTCTGGATGATTTTTTTCATATAGGTCTGGTTTGACAGTTGTTTCTTCCTCAGGTTTTGGTATGCTTTAGTGCCACAAGTGCAATTCTACTCAGAGGCCAGATGTGTCCTCCAATAACAATTACATAGCATAGTGTAATAAATCTATTGTTTAGCCCAGTAAATCAAACTGCTTAATCAAAGAAGCCAGACTGTTATTTCTTCACTGCACATTTATAACTTTTTGTTTGACTTGTTATATGTTCAGGAATATATACATACATCCACAAATACATGTTTTAATGCTTTGAGTGCTGTGATCTGCAGTACAAGCAAAGTGGAGGCCCCATGTTGGTGAGGAGCCAAGGATCTATCACAAAAGTGTCCCTCTGAGCAAGCCCAGGTCCCAGGGCTGAAGTCTGGCTGAACTAAAATCCCCATCTGATGCTCTGGTGGCACCTTGCCTCCTCATGAGCAGGGTCAGGGCTTCTCCTGGGATGATCCATGTCGAGCAGTGGGCAGCTCAGGGGACCTGTGTGCTGTTGCTCTGAGCTACAGCTGCAAAGGAATCATAGAATCATAGAATTGGCTGCGTTGGAAGGGACCTCAGACATCATCAAGTCCAACCCTTGATCCACTACCTCTGTGGTTACCAGACCATGGCACTGAGTGCCACATCCAGTCTCTTTTTAAATATCTCCAGGGATGGAGAATCCGCTACTTCCCTGGGCAGCCCATTCCAATGTCTGATCACCCTCTCCGTAAAGAAATTCTTTCTAATACCCAACCTAAACCTCCGCTGGCACAACTTGAGACCATGCCCTCTTGTCTTGTTGAAAGTTGCCTGGGAAAAGAGCCCAACTCCCCCTGGCTCCAGCCTCCTTTCAGGGAGTTGTAGAGAGCGATGAGGTCTCCCCTGAGCCTCCTCTTCTCCAGGCTGAACACCCCCAGCTCCCTCAGCCTCTCCTCACAGGACTTGTGCTGGAGTCCCTTCACCAGCCTGGTTGCCCTCCTTTGGAAACATAGGTGTTGGGCAGGCAGGCAAAAAATTTAGGGGGTGACCCCAACCAAGACATCTTGAAGGGTGAATGGCCAGCCATCATTGGGATTAGAAGGAAGTTTAGAGCAGCCTGAAAAAGCTGGTTCACAAATGTGGAACATTTGCTAGCATTTATTCATTTACTAGTTTACTGTTTTCCCATCAAACCTGTCAACCAGGCAAGAGCAGTGAAGCTGCTTTTCTAGTGATCACACACAATGACCTGCTCCTCCTGCCCCAAAGCCTAGGCAGAGCTTCTGAAAACATTCCTCTCCCTCATCTGAGGTGATCCCTTTCCCACAGTGCTCTCCACCACTCAAAGCTCCCCCAGAAATTGCCCCATCCCTTTTCCCAGCCCCATGCCTTTGCAGCTGGATTCTGTGGGCAGGGAAACATGAGGGAGAAGTCTTTATATTCTCCCAGGCTTCCTCATGCCATTGCAGCTTCCTCTGCTCTATGGCTTGGCTGTAGTTTCTTTGCAGAAGCACATAACCACCCCCTCAGATATGAGAAAACGTATCAACCCCATTAAACATATTTCCATAGAAATACATCTCTCTGGAGCAGTCCTGGATGGATTCTTCATCTCATAGGATTCCAACCCCAGGTTTAGCTCAGCTAAGCCTTTCCCTATATAAATAGACTGTTGGCAAGATAAAACACATGCAGGGACTGTGTCCTGCCAAGAGATCCTGGTTTCTGCTCAGAACACTCACCTAGCCCTTCACCAATTTGTCTTCCAACCATTCTTTTGCACAGCAGCCTTCATTCTTGCCATGAAGCTGCCTTTTGCAGCCTTACAGTATAATGTGGGAATAGGACATAGGGAATCATAGAATCATAGAATTTTCAGAGTTGGAAGGGACCTTTAAGATCATCCAGTTCCAACCCCCCTGCCACGTCCAGGGATACCTCCCACTAGATCAGGTTGCTCAGAGCCCTGTCCAGCCTGGCCTTAAAAACTTCCAGGGCTTCCACCACCTCTCTGGGCAACCTGTGCCAGTGTCTCACCACCCTCATGGTGAAGAACTTCTTCCTGACATCTAACCTAAATCTCCCTCCTCTAGTTTGAATCCATTCCCCCCAGTCCTATCACTCCCTGACATCCTAACAAGTCCCTCCCCAGCTTTCCTGTAGCCCCCTTCAGATACTGAAAGCCACAATAAGGTCTCCTCAGAGCCTTCTCCTCTCCAGACTGAATAACCTATTAATGCTACCGGACAGTAGGCAAATAGTACCCCTGTTTGCCTGTCCATTTTTTTGTCTGTGCCTGGCTATTGAAATTCTCATTCTCAACTCCTTTTATCTGGAGTGAGACACACAAGTGAACTCGTATCAGGCCCAGACTATCTGCACTGGAAATTGTGCAGTTTTTAGGTACACAGCCTTTTTTTGGGTAAAAATCTTACCAAAAAAAAAAAAAAGTGTAGTGAACATTTCCAAGAGACAGCCACCAGAGCTTCCTCCTGCATCAGCCCGAGTGTCCTCTGCCCTGGAGACAGGCAGTCCCAGCTCTCTGAGGTCAAAAAAGTGTGTTAGGTAACTTCCAAAAAGGAGGGAGTACTAAGAGTGAAGAGAAAAAAAAAATATTTTCCTCCCACTTTCTCTGGGTCCTTATCAGGAAAACTGGCACATTTCCTTAGTTCCAACCTGTCCTGCCCACTACAGGGTTAAGATCTACAGGGAAGGAGCTGGGTCTTGCTACAGATGGGTACAGCACAACCAGTTCCTGATCTTGAGAAAGTGGGGCCTGGCAGGATCATTTTCTGACTGTAGAGATGTTTCATTAAATTCCCTGATAAACCACCAGGAGCTAGAAACAGCTACAGTTTCTTGAAGATCAACAGGGATCAGATTCCCCACTGAAAAGCCTCTCTGAGGTTACCAAATTTTACCATCCTGCAACCTTAAGAGGCTTTGGCTTCTCTGGTGAAGACACAGTTTTATGGGAATAGAACTTTTATGGGATGAGGATGGCTTTCACCTGGCAAGGCAGGGAACCAGCAGCAAAGCTTACACATTTTTGTGCACTGTTGGTTTTGCCCATCAGTGCTACATCTCTCAAACCTTTGAGAACCTCCTTGGGTTCCCAAATCTTTTTTGACTTCTGCACTGCTCTTCAAGAAATTCTAATGTAAATGCTACCAGGTGATTTTCTTGTGTGGAACTTCCTAATGTCTAAGTGCACGAATGAGTTTGGTTTCACGAGTCCTTTCAGTACTGAAAAGGGCTTATAAGAAAGAGAAGAAGTTTTTTAGCAGGTCCCACTGCAATAGTATAAGTAGTGATGCTTTTAAACTAAAAGAGAGAAGATTTAAACAAGATAAAAGGAAGAGATTTTTTACAATGAGGGTGATGAAACACTGGAACAGGTTGCCCAGAGAGGTGGTAGATGGAAACATTCAAGGTCAGGATTGGCAGAGCTCTGAGTGACCTTTAAAGGCCCGTTCCAACCCCAACCATTCTGTGATTCTCTGCTGGGAAATTCGCAGCTTTTGCACAAGCAGCATATCAAGCAGAAACATTGCTTTGGGAGGAGGAGGTTTTCTTCTTACCTGACTATTTATGTCAAAGGATGCTTCCTTGGACCAGGTTTTGACTGGAGATTTTTGGAGGAATCGACTGACCTGCATATTGCCAATATGTGCTGGTGACGGTGGCATCTTGCTCTGAAAATTTGTCCTCTCCACATGTCTTGTGTCTCCACCAGTGTCGGGCTGTGAGCTGGAAACTTCTGCTAGGGCTCAATGGAGCAACAACACAAACTGCCAAGAAAAAGCAGCTCTTTGATTTCAAAGAGCCTTTTGGATGTCAGCAGCATATATGTCCCCAGTAAGAAGCAGCAAAACCATCAGTGCCAGCATGCCTTGGCTGAAGCCAAGTGGACTTGAGAGCAGGAATAGCTGGATTTCAGTGGACTATTAAAGTGCTGCAGCCAAAACCCATCATCCTGGACCTGCTCACATACCACAGACCTCTGAAAAGGATCATCTACATAATTACAAGGATCAGAGATCTTGCACTTCCCCTATCACTGTCCTTTTAGGTACATTACGTTCCTGCAGATTCCAATGATAAACTGCTCTAATGGTCTTTGCAGTCATCTGATTTAGTTACAGAAAAATGTCGTAGCCCTGAGCGGGAAAGGCAGCTCCCCACCACATGAATCTGCATAGGAACAGGGTGTGTGCAGCACGTTCCATCCACGGATAAGCTAATCCTTTCTGCAGATAAAAACTGCCAGCAAAATGTAGCCTGAAAAAGTAGTTACTGAGGTTGTTTGTATTTTAAAGGATGGATAAAATTTCAGAGCGATACAATCATTTCCTTGAAATACTTTCATTCAAATAATTGACTTCCTTTTGAAAGTTTTAATCTTTCCTTTGCTGATTTTTTTTTTTCCCCACTCCTAAGCAGGGTGGGCAGAGATGGCCCTGATGTGAATGGGGGGATGTGCAGCTACAAGACTGTGTTTTGTGATACTACAGGAGCACGTGCCATGCCAGCTGGAGCTAACGTGCATGGAGTGGGGACAGCTAACACCCCACCAGCCCCACCAGTAAATGTGGCATTGTGCTGGTAAATGTCTCATTGTGTTCATTCACAGGAGCCCTGCAAACAGCTACGATGAAAATTGTTCTGTAGCATCACTGCTCAGGCTGTGCCCACAGCTTGGGTCGTGTTGGTGGGCTACACCTGGCAGGCATGGAGTCAGTCAGAGGTGCAAAAAGGGCACCAAAGGCTTTCTGGGAGTGAGCTGGGGATTTATGTTTCAGTGAAGGCTGAGCTGCTTTGATTAATCACATGTAACTTTAGGCAAAACATCAAGTAGCACGAGAGTTTCTATAAAGCCACAAAAAGCTGGCAGAGCTGGGAGAAGTGGTGAAAAATGAATTGTTTTTGCAAAGTCACATAACTATTTTAGTAAGGTCAGGAGCCAGTCCCTGGAAGACTCTACAGTGAAGAAAATAAAAGCCACTGAAAAAAAATAAAGGATATGTCTCTGGCTCAAGCACTGGCCTGGGTTTCATAGGGGTATTCTCTACCCCTACCATGCCATGTAAGCTGACTTCTGGGGAGCAGATTTGCAAATGGGACAGATTGAATCTGACTGCTATGGATATCAGTAAAGTGCCATGGGATCCAGCAGGGAGTTCAGCTCAGGTGGGTTTGTGTTTGAGGATCTGAGAACCCTCTCTGCCCTGAGGCTGTCATGCTACCAGTCGGGCGGAGAGTAATATGGGGAGGCATAAAATGTTACTCACTAAACAGACCAAGAGAAAGAAATGGCTTCACCTTCTTCCTGAGCTGGCTGGACCCATGCTGCATCCTCCAGCATGTGAGGACATGATATCCAGGTGATTTTGGCTATAAAATTTTGTACAGCTGGTTTGATGGGTAGTACCTTGCAGCAGGCATTTTAGCTGCCCCCTTGGCAGAGGGACAAGGCAGAAGAAGAGGAGCATGTTCCATTCCTAAATAACAGCAGCAAGGGAACAGTGTTTCATCACATTTGCTTATAAGAGATATTGTAGGTTTTCCTGGCAGAGCTGTTTCTCTAAATGCAAGTTTATGTTGTAGCCTGGCATAGATTTATTCAGGGACAAAAGGAGAAAGAGATGCCTCCTGTGTCCCTGCATATTAGATATCAACACTGGTGCCAATATCTCTCTCAAGTAAAAGTAATGGCCATATTATATACTCCCTCCCAACTCATTCAGGTGATTTGAAGATGCTTACACCTATTTTTGGGTTGCCTGCTAGCCTAGTGCTCCAAAAGCACCTAGCAAGCAGAGGTCTAAACAGAGAAATGAAAGAGAATCTAAAAGAGAAATGAAAAATTGGTGAGAAAGCTGAATTACAGCAACAGAAACTAAACAGGAATTGGTGTAGCTGGCATCAGGTTGGTTTTCTGCTCACATAGGAAAAATCCTAATTGGACTTGGGTCCATTGCTGGAAGATGGCACCTCCAGAAGCTGAGCAAATTGTTCGTTTCCTGTTTCTCAGTAAAGAAACTGTACAGAGAGAGATGGAGAGAGCTTCAGGAGAGAACGAGAAACATACACAACTGCAACTAAAATAAATAGAAATGCAACCATACCCAGACAGGGGCTGATCTGAGATGAAATGTGAAAATCAAAGAGCACAGCTTGAGTCTCCTGGAGGGCCAACCACGAGGCTGGTATCCTACAGAGGGGACAGCAAAATAATTCCTCAAAAACAGGGGCTGCTCTTGGAGTAACTGTGTTGTTACAGCTTTGATAGTCTAAGGATGTAAATGAGGCAAAGCCTATGGGGATAGGTAATAGCTGTCAGTAGATCAGCTAAATACCATTGAGGAAAACCAGCACATAAAGCCTCCCTTCTCCACCAGACACTCATTGTGTGATATAAATTGGCTTACTATAAATTACATTAAGACAACTAGGTATAAGTGCCTGACAGGATGATGGGCTCTACACATAGGCCATAAGAGCAGTGATTTGGTTGCAACATTGATTGTCTAAAGATGCAAGCCAGGGAAGTGTACAGGGAGAAATAAGACTGCACAATCTATCTATCTGTCTATGCAGCCAGATGCTGGATCTCTGATCTATCATCTCTTGGGACAGAACCACATAGAGGTTTGTTGTTTCTATTCCAAGACCTTCTAGAATAAATTACACTAGAAATCCAAAATTAAATCAATAATAATATAAATGGGAGCTACAGCTTCTATGATTTTTATCTCAATTTTTCATCTTCAATAGCTTTTTAACAAAGCTTAGCATCAACTCTTCCAAGCACGCTTAAAATAGGAACTGATCCATTTTCCCAATGCTCAGTAAAACAGGTAACTTGCCTTATGTGTTTTAGCAGATGAAAAGCACTAAACCAAAAAGTGAAGAGTCCTAAGCCTCAGGGCAATGCTGTGGAAGAGCCTGAGACTGCACCTGAAGCTGCCTCATTCCCTCCCTGCTCTTTGGCTATTTAGCCTCCCTCTCCCCCACAGACACAAACACAGGAGCTTCCATAGGGTTTGAAGTCTCCCAGAGCCCTCACAATTGGCCTAAGTGGTTTCCTATATAAAAACCCAAGTGAAAACTCTGTTTATGTTTCTGAAATTAGCAACTCTGCAACAGAAAGGAGAGATAATTAAACTAGCCTGGGGCACAAGAAATCTTTCCTCTCTGACTTCTGATGAGACCTGACTAAGTTTGAGCCTTAGTCTCATTAGCCTAAGCTTCCCACCACTAAAGCACTATAAAACCATGAGACAGGAATGTTATAAGGACAAATCCATGCAAAATTCAATGTTAGCCATGAATAAGTTTTATTCTGTGTGGTTACTTCAGTATATAATGAGGAGGTTCCTAGCACTCTAACTTAATAAAAAGTGTTCCTTCTCAGATTTTGCTTTTGTGCTTTTATCATCTCATTCATTTAAGTTTTTTCTTCCTCTCATTTCCCTGTGGCTATCTTCCATCAGCACACCTTGCTAACATGTGTGCCATTACCTGTAGTTTGTGGCTTATGTGACAAAAATTTTCCAGAAACCTCTTGATTTAATTAAAAAAGCTACAAAAATTCTTCTCAGAACTCAAACCAATTGCTTCTGAAGGAGATTTCTTTCAAAAAAATAAAAAGGGAAGGAAGGAAGGAAGGAAGGAAGGAAGGAAGGAAGGAAGGAAGGAAGGAAGGAAGGAAGGAAGGAAGGAAGGAAGGAAGGAAGGAAGGAAGGAAGGAAGGAAGGAAGGAAGGAAGGAAGGAAGGAAGGAAGGAAGGAAGGAAGGAAGGAAGGAAGGAAGGAAGGAAGGAAGGAAGGAACTCCCACACCTACTGTAGATGAGATTCTGTGTTCACAGAAATACAAACCAGAAGTTATTGCCAGTCAGCACAATTACAGCTGTGTGACATTGCTGCTGCTGAGCAGGGTCACAGACCTTTTGGTTACAAGCTCACCTACGCAGACAACAGCTTGAGAAGAAGTGTTGGTTGGGAGGGGAAAGAGCTGGCTGCACTCCAAAACAACAGCATTAAGGGCAGAGATGGGCAATATTTGATGTTCTCTATCACTGGGACTGAATTATTTCTCTCTCTCTCTCTTTTTTTTTTTTCTTTTTCAATGCTGTAGTAAGCCAAAGATACCAGTGGAGTGGAGGGATCCCGCATGCATCGGCTGTAGCAGTACCCAAGCAAAGGGCTTTGCTCACCAAATAGCTTCAGACCCACTCCCAGAAAGTGAGATCTGTCTTTTTTGAGCTCTAACAAAGCTAACAAGCCCTTTTCCCTCGGGAAAAGCAAAGCAAAGGCAGGAAAGTAAATGGTAAAAGCACTGCACAATCTATCTTTTGGAGGGGGCAGTGCCTGAGAACGGAGGATAGCGTCTCGCAGCAAAGGGAAAACAAGAAAACTGTATTTGCAGTGAGAGATTTGTATATCAGCTCCTTAAAGCCACTGAACACAGATTTCAGCTCAGCTTTATCCTTGCTAAAGGCAAAAGAAAGCAGGAAAACCCTGGAAAACCCCTCAGCCAGAGGCCAAAGCTGACAAAAAAGCAATGACTGCTCAGAGTAAGGACCACAAGGAGAGGTATAGCAAAGCTTTTGGAAGTGAAGAGTAGGGCAAAAAGAGCAACTGACTGGTAAAAAAACAAATAAAGAAGAACCAAACAAATCCCTGAATAACAAAAGAAGGAAACCAAGCCCAAGTTCTGCTCACTTTTGCGGGTAGCTCCCATGGTTAGACTCATTAAGTTAGAAATTAGGAAGAAATTCTTCACTATGGGGGTGGTGATACACTGGAGCAGGTTGCCCAGGAAAGTTGTAGAGTGCCTCATCCCTGGAAGTGTTCCAGGCTGGGTTGGATGGGGCTTTGAACAACTTGGTCTAGTGGTAAGTTTGAGGTGTCCCTGGTGGTGGCAGAGGTGCTGGAACTAGACAAATTTAAGGTCCTTCCAACAAAAACCATTCTATAATTCTATGAACTCACATTATCCTGTCTAGGTGCACTGGTTTTGGTGCAATGGGAAATGGACTCTTCCTTAAGCTTTGAGAGCCTAAATGCTAAAAGCCAAGTGCCTACTACTTGTCATCAGTAAAATGTTCATTATTAAAAATCAGTTTAAAGGATTCCAAGTAAAAGTAGTAAGCAGCATTTCCTTTGCACCATGAAGGCACGAGGGAAAAATTATTGCTTCATATGTCTTTGTAAGTTGAGCCAAAGGGATTCAGAGAGAACCAGTTGTTCTCCTATTGTGCTACTTGACAAACACAGAAGCCAAGGAAGACTTCACTCAGGCAATGTTAGGTACATGCAAATGCTCAGGATTCAACAAGCCAAATAGCTCCTGAGCAATACAAGCCAAGAAAAGGGACAGAGGCACTAGTTTATGCCAGTCTGATGTATGGCATTCCTTAGGTCTGATTTTAAGGTGTATAATTATGTAGAAGTATCCCACCTATCCCCTCTGCCTTTGGCTTGCCTATAATGTGAACCCCAGAGCAGAGCAAAGCCACGACTCAGAGACCACCAAATCTACTATGATGTGCATTTTGAAGAACAACTTGGGTACTTCCCAGGAGCTGTAAGCAAGTGTACAAGGAAAATCTTTCCAGCAGTGCAAGACCAAAATCATTTCCTGCTGCACTGGAAGTTCAGGATCCTGAGGGAGAGAAGCTGAGTCCATCTCATACAATGCATTACCTGAGAAGTGGGAGACCCTGATTTGTGGGGCAGTCCTTGCAGGGCAGCTTAACCCAAACTTTGTTGCTCTTGAGACAATATGCAATTTTTTAAATCTGTGTTTGCACCATCCTGAGGAAGGTCAGACTGAAGAGCGTGAATTCATGACTGAGTGGTCAGTGTAGCTTCTGGGGAAGTACACGAGCAGGATGTCAAAGCTGCACAGAGCTGCAAAGCAGGAGTCTGCAGAGCTTCCCCTGTCATCTTGTGACACCACTCCTGTGCTGGATGGTGTTAATGGAGAGGAATGGCAAAGGCTCACTTAATCCCCAGCAGTAAATCTGCTCCTGTAATGTTGCCAAGGCAAGGTCTCACGCCAAGTGTTTGCTGCAGCAGTTCTGCCTTGTGCAGATAGGCCCTCGGTGGGGCCACAGTGGGGTCACTGACATTACCTTCTCCTCCCTTTTCTCCATCACAGCTCAGAGAGGTGGGAAAGAGGCACTTGCCTTGAAGTACAGGGGCCATCCCCAGGCTTGATGGAAAGGTAAAACCCCCCAGCACTGCAGTCAGGCCAAGGGATTTCCTTCTGAGGCCCTTTTGTTATTCACCATCAGCAGTGGCATGGCAGAGCATGCACACACCCACTGCAGCAAACCAGCACCATTCACTAAGCACATTTGACATGGGAATGTAAAAAAAAAAACAAAACCCCACATTTAAAGTGATTTTAACACACACATTTTAAGTGATGTTATGAACTTTAACGAGCCGCAGAATCACATTCAGTAGCCTCTTGTCTGTGACAGACAAAAAAGTGAGTTATTGGTGTGCAAGGCTTGGCAATCAAAAAATACTTTGTATTATGGGCAGCAAAGAGTGAAGAAACACTGGCTATGAGAGAAGAAAATGTGGTGCTTGCCAAAAGGATGTGGGGAGTGACAGCCCTAACAGAACAACTGATACACCTGAAAATCACTAGATGAGAGCATAATTTTGAGACAAATGATTAATTTTTAGCAGCACCTGCCATACAAAAGACTTGCACAGCACTTGAAGCAACATCATGGGCAGAACATGCTTTAAAAACAACCCCAGTCCAGCTGAAGGTAAGACCAGTTATAAATAGCAGCAATAGCAAGAGAACTGTATCAAACAGGATTTCGATCATGCAGAGAGTGGCAGCAGTTGGTTGAACAGCTGAAAGGCAAAGAAGGCCAAGGACTGAAGCTCAGTGACAGGGACTTACTGGGGAAGCAATAAGATGTGTTGTCTTTTGGGATTTAACCAATGTGCAGCCTATACCTCGCTGGTTTAGTGTATGACCTTGAAGAAGTCATCCAGTGTGCTTCAGTGTTCTGAAAAAATAGTCTTTATGAGAGTGTATCTGAAAAAGTTGGTAGAGCACGTTGTGATGCCTGCACAGAAAGAGGTTTGTGCTCATTGGGACTGAGAATTGGTTGGCATGTGAGAACATTTATGAACAACCTGTATTTATAACTGAGTGCCTGTAAGTAGAGCTGGAGCTTCCAGCAGCTCAGACAGTAGTGGGACAGCCCTGGGATCAGTGTGGCTCCTGTTGCTATCTCACCTTAGAAGCTGAACTAAAATCCAGTTTTTAGTGGACATGGCTGTAGCCCTTATATACAAACCTGAAGCTGAGCAGCTGTGGTGGTTGCCAGCACAGGCAACTGAGAATTTTATCCTACAGTTCTATCTTTCTCCACGCTCTCTGTCTCTAAGGATATGATGCTTTACCTGAAAAACCTCTGTGGCTCTCTCCAGAGCTGACTAGTTTGCACCCCAACAAATGCTTCATTTCTTTGCCTCTCATTCTGTGTGGCTAATTGGAGGTGGGGGCCATAGGTATCCACAGAGTTCCCTGACAGACTTTTCAACAACCATCAGAAGCCACCATCCCATGTCATAAGCATGGACAATCGCACTTCCACTTCCCTCCTTGTCACCAAGTGCAGATGATCCCAAGGAGGAGTTAAAAGGGTCACTTTGATTTCCTGAGACAGCCCATAGGTGAGGCACAGACTGCTCCCCAAGCAGCCCTGACATGAACTTCTAGAGAGGACCAAATGTGAGTTGGATGTTTGAGCCTGACCCTTCTTCCTCTACTGTGCTGCCTCTGCCCAGCTACTGCTCTCCACATTAGAGAGATGCCTGCTCTTGGTGTTACTCCATTTCCTAATTGATCTGGATACCAGCTGTAGATATACCCATTTTTAGTTAATCCTTTTTATTCATAGCCATTAAAAGGCATGATGCATTTGGAATAAAATGCACTGCATTTCCTCCCGCACATGATGCTCTCACAGTGGTGGCATTCCCTGCCAGGGGAAGCAGCCCAGCAAAACTCGTGGCAGGGCATCACAGTAATCTAATCAGAAGGAGATAAGAGTCTGGATGAGCTTTGCAGTGTCTGATATGGATAAACACCAGGACAAAGCCTGTCAGCATTCGTGAGAGAATAACCAAAGCATTTAGATAGGAGCAAAAACTATCAACCAAACAATGAGAACTATTGAAAGGAGATATAATTGGTGACTCTCATTTTAAAAGCAAAACCAAACTCATTTCATCCATTTCTCTGTACTTACCCATTTCCTTTGGCAAGAGAAAAGAAGCTTCAGTTTGATTAGCTGACTTGACTGCACAAAACTCCGAGCTGAGGGAGCCCTTCTCAAGGACTAATTTATTCCACAAATATAACATATTATTCTGCTCACAGAATACCCACAACCACACTGCAGTTTCCTTACATATTTTTTCTTTGAATTGTTTTGGCACGTTTTCATGAATTGTTTTTGAGTCCGTTGTTTGCAGTGTTTAATGCCCGGGATCCGAGCGGTTGGTTGGTGGCAGATGGTCACGTACATCACATGCTATTATTTCTGCTGGTCCCTGGCTGAGACCATCCTTCACTGGGACACATTCAATGTCCTTTGATGTCAATGAGAGTCTCTCTCTTTGACTTCAGGGCACTTGGGTGCAGCCCTTTGTTAGGAAGGAACTGGAAGAAGCCACTGGGCTTTCAGTCTCTCAAGCTGGCCTCAGATTTATTTGGGAGCCCAGCAGACATTCATTGCTTCCCACACAGGCCTTTCTCAGCTCCACCTCTTCAAAAAAAGTGCAGTTTTTGAACAACTATTGGAGTCAAAAAATTGTTTCTTTTCAACTTGTGTGGTTATGCAGACAGGCATAAAGGTATGGCCTGATGAACCTCACACTCCACACCTGTGTATTCATCACGTATCAGAAGAGTGAAAGTTGAATCTCATCACTTGGACACAAGGTTTCCCTTTAATTTAATTTCATCACTCCAAGATGAAATCCCTGCCTGCACCTCTCCCCATGGGAGTCCATAATTTAAAACTTCAAGACCCTTCTTTCTCCCCAAAAGCCTACATTTCTTCATGTCCATCTGCCCAGGTTTATGGACACCACTTCCAGGAACCTCCAAGTCCATGTCCTAACAAGTTCAGGCCATGAGCTGCCACAGGAGGACTGTGGGGAGAAGCTGGCAAGCCTGACTAAGCTGAGGTACCTATTTGGATCTCTAGGACTCATGGTGCTGTGAGGCAGCAGAAGAACCAGAAGGACTGACACAGAGATTTTTCTTTTCCTACCCCTCTAGGGAAGCACTGGGCTGGCAGCTCATTTAACTTGAAGACTTTCTGCACGTAAAAATACCGATTGTCTTCTCTTCAAAGTCTGGTTTAAAAATAGCACTACTTCAGGAATACATAAATAAGTAATAATTTGAGACACAATATTAGAGCACCCTTCTTTAATTAAATGGTTGCTTGATGCATTTCTAAGCCCTGTTCTGACTCTGTCTTCCTGCATCTCTGTACTTTTCCTGTTATGAACACACCTCAGCTAACTGCACCATGAATTTTAAAGCAAACTGGATTGCACAGAGTAATAGGGCTATTAATATCCTAATTGCTGAGCTGCACTTGAGACTAGCCCATTCTTGCTCACACACAGGAAGAAATAACATCTCAGACATGCTGCTAAGCAGGAATAGCTTCAATGGCTGTCACTGCCTCCATTTGACACTTAGGTTGCCAAAGAACACAGACAAAATATTCTAATGAGAGGGTACATGTATTTTACCTCTCAACACACATAGCATTTGCTAGACACAGCCAGGAATATAATCCTGACTATTCAGAACACCCCCTCTTCTGGTCCTGAATGCCACTGGAGGGTGAGTAGAAAGGCCATGCATTTCTCTTTGTTGAAGTGCATTCTTTGTGTAATCCCTGGATTGGGTCATACTTTTTTTTAGTATCACAGAAGTGGGGAATGGAAAAGACACATGACATGAGGCCAACAGTTCACCCCATCCCAAAGCAGGATTATTGACTCTGTTTCATTTATTGACTCTGTTTGATCCACTAGGGCTTTGTCTTGTCCAGTTTGAAGTCACAAAGCTTTTGTTCTTCTCCTGGGCTGCTATTAAAAGGTATAACTTAATGAAAGCTCCCCAATTTCAAGGTCTTAAGCTTCTCTTTCTTAATTTCACCCAGCTACTCATGCTGTCTGTTTAATGGTATTAAATGCTTTCCTTTGAGTTTTAGGGAACCACTGACGACTGTTTAGCTCCTCTGTACATATTCAGCAGGTTTTTTTTTGCTTTCAGGTCGTTGTGGCACTGGGAGTCAGATTTCCCCAGCACATCACTCTTCACTTCCCATGCAGGTTTGTGAGCAGCTGCCAAAGTACCAGAAACCGAGTACTTTGGGTTTTTCCCTGAGTAACATGAGGGAAAGGACAGGAGGTCCTAGCTAGAAGAATACAAGGGAAATCACAGCCTTTGGCTCTCTAGTTGGTTTGCTTTTGGGGAGGGAGAAAATGAGTAGAGTTTATGTCTAAAGATGGCTGGTTTTCATCATTCATGGACTTAAAACTTCCCTAGATCCTGTTCCCAAAAGACAACTTAATCTGTGTGTAACATCGTTTTGGGGCCACACAAAGGCAAATTTGGTGTCTAGAGAAGCCCTGGGAGGACATAGATAGTTACATGGTGGAGCTGAGAAGCAGATGCTTCATGGGAACTCAAAAAATGCAGTGTCTAACTTGTTCTGATAGAATGTATACAACCTCCAAAGCCCTTTGGTGGCTGCAATCCTTCATCACTCCAGTTTCACAGAGCAGATGGTTTCTCCTTCTCCCCCATCTGAGACCAACACCCACCAACCAGATAGAATCATAGAATCAGCTGGGTTGGAAGGGACCTCAGAGATCATCAAGTCCAACCTTTGATCCACTACCGCTGCGGTTACCAGTCCATGGCACTGAGTGCCACATCCAGTCTCTTTTTAAATATCTCCAGGGATGGAGAATCCACTACTTCCCTGGGCAGCCCATTCCAATGCCTGATCACCCTCTCCATGAAGAAATTCTTTCTAATATCGAGCCTAAACTTCCCCTGGCACAACTTAAGTCCATGCCCTCTTGTCTTGCTGATAGTTGTCTGGGAGAAGAGCCCAACCCCCCCCTGGCTCCAGCCTCCTTTCAGGGAGTTGTAGAGAGCGACGAGGTCTCCCCTGAGCCTCCTCTTCTCCAGGCTGAACACCCCCAGCTCCCTCAGCCTCTCCTCACAGGACTTGTGCTGGAGTCCCTTCACCAGCCTGGTTGCCCTCCTTTGGACCTGCTCCAGGACCTCAATCTCCTTCCTGAACCGAGGGGCCCAGAACTGGACACAGGACTCGAGCTGTGGCCTCACCAGGGCTGAGTACAGGGGCAGAATCACTTCCCTGGACCTGCTGGCCACGCTGTTCCTGATCCAGGCCAGGATGCCATTGGCCTTCTTGGCCACCTGGGCACACTGCTGGCTCCTGTTCAGCTCCCTGTCAATCCAGACTCCCAGGTCCCTCTCTGCCTGGCTGCTCTCAGCCACTCTGTGCCCAGCCTGGAGCTCCCCATGGGGTTGTTGTGGCCAAAGTGCAGGACCCGGCACTTGGCCGTGTTGAACCTCATCCCGTTGGAATCAGCCCAACTCTCCAGTCTGTCCAGGTCCCTCTGCAGAGCCCTCCTGCCTTCCAGCTGATCCACACTCCCCCCCAGCTTAGTGTCATCCGCAAATTTGCTGATGATGGACTTGATCCCTTCATCTGAATCATCAATGAAGATATTAAACAGAACTGGGCCCAACACTGATCCCTGGGGGACACCACTGGTGACCGGCCACCAACTGGATCAGCACCGTTCAGCACCACTCTCTGGGCTCGGCTCTCCAGCCCGTTCCTAACCCAGCACAGAGTGCCCCTGTCCCAGCTGTGGGCTGACAGCTTTTTCAGGAGAATGCTGTGAGAGACGGTGTCAAAGGCTTTGCTGAATACCGCTATAGCTCTAAAACAGCCGACCCCACTTCAGCTTCAGAGGGTCCTCATGCTGCACGTTCATGCCACAGGTTTGCATAGTGGCATTTGGGCAGATGGGACCAGCCCTATTTGGTCCCACCACAAGCCCACAAGATGCTTTGGGGCTCTGCAGCTGGTTTGTTTTGGGAGCTTCTGAAAGGCCAGATTAGTAAGGTCTGTGTTAAGATTTGCTCACATATCCTGCAGAGATAAGCTGCTTTAAATCCCATATTTAAATCCCCTTTGAATTTACAGATGACTGTTTTGAGCTGTGAGGCACCTTCGTTTTGTCCTCTGTGGTCTGACCTCTGCCTTAAGATGACACTCACTTGTTACACAAGTGTTCCACTCCCTTTTGTATGTTTTCTTTTGGATTCCTTTTAAATATGCAGAGATATTCAAGAGGTGAGCTGATGTTCAGAGTAAACATAGGTGTACATTTCAAACTACACCTCCTAAAGCTATCTTGAGTTCTTTCTAATCTCACCCAATTTGCTTCACTGCTTTTGTGGTTATAAACAAGAATCTGCCTGGTGCCAGATTCAAGTGAAGAATAAACATGGATGGAAAAGTTGCTGTGGGAGGGGGATCACACAGAGCTACTTTTGTATTTTCTCAAGCTCTTCTGGGCTCAGGAGGACTGACCAGAACTGACCATACAGCATCAAACACACTGTGGGGCTGTGGCAGGGCTGGGAAGGAGCTCGGGTGCAAGAAAGATGCAGCTTAGGGAAGGCAATTTTCAGAGGAAAAATGAGGTGGAAATTCATCTGAAAGCAATTTTTTTCAATTAAAAAGAGGAAGCAGAGATACTGCCTCATCCGCTTTGCTCCTTGTTTTTAAGCACTTGAAGTGGAATAACTTCAGTGGAACATTTTCAAAACTCAGAAGTGGTTCTTCTCCACTACACAGGGTCTTCTGTTAAGTTGCTTGAGGCTTTTGTGGCAACAGCATTATTCAAAATAACAGTGGTCCCGTCTTTTATCAATTAGGAGAACAATGGCAGATTCATCTTTCACTAATCCGTAGTCATCCCCACAACTGCTTAAGATGCCCATTCACAGAATCTTTGTTTTATTTACATGTTTGTTGGAATGGCAGCTGTGGGCTTGGATCAAATATCTTTCCAAATCTGGGACATTTTTGAGCCTCATAGTGGGAGTAAATGACAGACTTCAAAAGGAAATATTTAGGAACAGTGCACGAAAAGTTCTGTTTAAAGTTATAAATCTCATAAATGCAATATGAGGTATCAGCCATGCTCCACATGTGTGTGCCTTTGAGGACCTCATGGGGTTTGTTATCCTTCACAACAGACAAAAATGTGGCCGGATGGTTGTTAAGCATATGTCCAAAGCTGTCAATGGGAATTTTGTCACTTCCACGTTTCACTTCCAGACTGGGTTTAAAGACTGTATCTGACTGTACTACAGAAAGCAGGATGGTGCAAGCATTGGAGGCCATGGGCACTTCTTAATATGAGAGATGGAGTTTAGGTACAAAGCTTGGAGCCACTTGCTAGCTCCCAGTTTCTCTCCTGTGGCAGGTCCCAGTCCCCTGCCATGCAATGTCACACCAAAGTGATATTTGGCACTCTGGCTGGGTGCCATTCCCAGGATTGAAGGCCATCATTGCATACAGACCCAGTAACAAGGAGCAAAGGCATCTCCTGAGTGCACTTTTGAATCATTTTCTTCCTTCACTGGCCATAACCAATTGTGCAGGTCAGCTGGTATGGAGACAAAGTAATCAGAAATGATGGTTCTGCCATTGCCCCTTAGCAGCTCTTTCATCTCTTGCTCAGAGAAGTTCTCTTCAGTGATTCTTTTCCAACCTGACTGTTTTTCCAGACAGATCCCTACTGAGACAATATAGCCACACACTAAACACTGCTAGAATCTGGCCAATGTACCACTTAGGTACTGAGCAGTCCCAGCACCGTGGTATTTCAGTATCTCTGGTTACATTTCTAGCCCAAATCAGTGGGTTCATTTGTGAACAAAATGAAGAGGAAGAGAAGCTCTTAAATAGACTTTTACAAGCCATGGAAAGAGTTTTCATTTGATACCATGCTTCATGCCTTCAAGAGGAAGAGGCCTAAGGTGAGGAGGAGAACAATGCCCAATAAGCAGTTGGCTCTGTAGTCATTTGATTACATTGCTACTGGCTAGGTCAGTGAGATGTTAAATAAAAATAGCTTTAAAGTCTTTACAATTAGACTCCTATACAAGCTTACCCAGCTTTGCTGACCTAATATAAGAAATGCGAGCCACTGCAGATACCAACAAATCCAGCAAAGCCACTGGGACAGAATGGAAACCAGGAGTCCCACTGCAACAGCTTCTCAGTGTTTCAAGCAGCAGCTGAAGGTAGGACTGGAGACAAGGCAGGAAAAATCAGATGTGAAAGTCTGTTGTTTGGTGAGAGTGAACTACTTGGGACTTCGTCAAGCCATCCCACCACCTTTCACCTGCAGGACGGTGGTAATGTAAAGTTACTGAAAGATTCATAGGGAATCCAGACATTTGGTGAAGAAAATTGATAGGTGCCTCCCAGAAAGTGATGGGAGGCTTCTGTTGTGAGTAACACCTGGTTTTGTAGCAACTCAAGTCAGGTCAGGGCAGTGGGTCACAGACTGCTTCACATCAGCACGGTGTGGCAGGGCAGGACTGATGAGGAGGATGAAGAGGAGGGGGTGAGTGTTATTTGGCCTCGTAAGTGAGAAGCATTTCTGTGTTTGGCAAGACTGTACAAACTGTACAAAGAGTGTTGACTCTGCCTGCCAGGTTGCTTTTATGTAGCATGTGGCACCTGAAGACACAAGCTATCTGTAGACCTTCAGTAGGCTCCTGGCAAAACATGAGTCTAAGCAAAGGGGAAGTCTGAGCATGCAGCTCAGGTCCTGCAGATGAAATGGGAATGTGAAGTCCCAGGTCTCAGGCTGAAGCTGCTGTGCAGAAGGGGACTTGGTAGCCTGAAGTCAGGGGAAGGGGAGCAGAGGGATTGTTATTGGGTTCAGCTCCAGCTGAAGCCTTAACGGAGGCATAGACTGTGGCAGCTGGATTCTGTCTCAGCGTGGGCTGTGAATCCAAGATAAGGCACTTGGCCTCATTTATGACACCAGTAGACATCATCCCTCACCAAAACGTGCATATGGAATTTGTGTAAAAACATGCAAGGTACACCACTCAGGAAGGACGACATGCCTAAGGCTCATAGAAAAGAGTAGAAAGATTGTTCTTGCAATGTAACAGTCCAGATGAATACCTGTGGGCAGAAAATCCTTTGGAAAATCTTTTTGTTTGTTTGTTTTGTGTCTTTTTGAAAAAATCAGTTTCCTTCCACTGGAAATCTAAAGGTACTCAAAGAACTCAGAGCCTCTAAAACTCATCAACATGGTGTTCACATGTGCTCCAGCTCACAGGGGTATCACACACCAGATTTTCAGTTATGGGTAAGTAAAGATAGTAGAAATGCATCTATATTTAGAGCCATAGATGAAGCACCTCACAAGTACTGAGCAGTGCAGGCTCTTCTTTCCTGCAAATTAAACCACTTGTCTGCTTAAGGAGACATCAGCTTCTGACACCCACAGTTAAACAGTGAAATTTCTAAGGTTTGTTAAACATCCTTTCACAGGGAAGCCAGCACAGCAGAATTCAGCAGACCATCTCCTCTACAACAAGATTATCACTAATGAGGATGTGTTACCCTGCATTTCTCCAAATCAATTATAATCTTGTTCTTTTTTGGGTCCTTAGCTTGGAGCAACTTGAAGTCGTTACAGTCTTCCAAAGATGGATGTTCAATGATTTCAGAAAAGAAAAAATGAGCTCATTTTCAAAGCACCTTATAATGGATTACAAAAAATAGAGGCATCTTGAAAATGTTTGCTATCATAAGGGAATGGTCTCAATCATTTCCTCATTTTCTCACTAGAAAGTGAGAAAACTAGGACTAGAAAACTAGTCTATTGCATGGACCGAGTTCTCAAAGAATGAGAGGTGCTAGGACTGGTGAGTAGTTGCCTAACAAACATTAGAGAGGCACAGTGATTTTTTTATTTAACTTCAGGCTTTGAAGAATAAAATCAGTCCTTCAAGGCTTTTAAGAGACCACATGAAGATTGGAAGCTGCAGCCTCTGTCCTCACCACCTGAAGGGCTACTGGTGATGTGGTAGAGCTGCAGTTCAGATAGGAAAATACCTACTGGGGACCTACTTTGGGAAAACAAAAAGGACTCCAGCAGCTCCTGGAGGTGCCTGAAGTTAGTCCTGCCTTCAGGAGGGTGCTTCAGACAGTGCTGCCTGGTTTTACAGACCCTTTTTCTCTAAAACCTCTGTTCCTGCAGTAGTAGAAAAGGAGCTGAGGCTGTCACCTTGCTCATTAGTACACTTGTTCAATGATGAAGGAGGGGGAGGTAGCAAAGCCCCTGGGTGCTTACCACAAGCCTGGCTGAGGATTCAGTACTGGAGTCCCCATGTGGACAAATGCCATGGTCCCCCCCCAGAGCCAGTGAAGGCAGAAGGCTTCATATCTGAGTGTAGGTACCAGAGGCTGCAGAAGAGAGACATAGCCCAGGGCTGCAAAAAACATGAAAATCAGACTCGTTTTTAACAAGAAATGCTATTTCTGTATTGCACAAGAGCCACACACATCACGTTGAGCTTTGTATGATTGGTATGCATATGTTTAGAGTAGTGTTTCAGGAGGGGGCAAGACAGAGTCCCAGGACTGTGGGAGCCTTTCCTCTTATAGCTATGAATTAATTCTAATTAGCCCTGGAAATGGGTCTCTCTGGCTCTTTGTTCTCTGAAATTGTGCTTTTCAGATGCAGGCTTCTCAATTAGCAGCTAATTATGATGGTCTTGCCTCCTTGCGGCTAGAGGGGGTATAAAAAAACCACAGCCCCTGACAGCTGTTGGAGATTTGCCTTCAGCTTGAGCAGCAGAATTATTGATATCAATTTCAAGGGTCTTTGGCTCTTGTCCATAAATCCCTCGCAGACCCGAAACAATGTTATTTGTGACACTACTGAGAATTATTTGATGCTGTGAGCTTTGGAAAATACATCATGTTTCCAACGCTCACCAAAAGCAGTGGAAGGAAAAATAGACAAGCTGTGTGTATGAGAAGTCTGTGCCTCCTCTCCTTTTCTGGAGCAGCAACTGAGGCATCTAGATGCAAACCCCAGCATGTTTTGAGGGATAGTTAGGTGTTCCCAGGCTGCGTTTTGCTGTCACCAACCTTTCAACAGCTGTCTTTGGACAATGATGCAAATAGATTTAAGTACCCTTAGCCTAGATCCAGATCTAGCATCCCTTACGTCAGTGACTCCAGTTAGGTCAGGTCCAGCTTGGTAGGCTATTGCATGTCCAGCAATGAACCTTTTTAACCCAGTGATAGGTACATTTGGCTCTGGCAGACAGGATGGGGACAAGATATTATTCCTATCAAACTTGCACTATCAAACCACAGGACAAGACTGGTGGCTCACCTCACCCTGTATCCTACCTCTGTTGATGGTGGTAGGACATGCTACGTGGGGACTTCAGTGAACACAGCCTTGCTTATTCCCTTTTTGGTCTTTTCACAGACCTGTTATCCTTGAATTTATCTAACTGCTTCTTCAGCTAGCTGGTAGTACCTGTAACCTTCTGCAGGAATAAATCCCAGAAGTTCACTACTCATTGTGCAAGAAATAGGCTTTCTTTCAAGTGTTTTAAGATGATCTCCTAGTTCAGTCATCATTTTCCCAGAGTTTTCCCTCACTTTCAAGCTGCATACAGTTTTGTCTGCATGCAGAGGGAGAAAAGTGCTCTTTTGTTCCTTATCTGTCTGTACAAAATGTATCTGCTGGAGGATGTGACAGAATCATAATGGCATCACAATTTTCAGCTACTTGCAGACGTGCAGTTGTTCTCAGATAACTGGAAATTCCGTCTGCTCAGCAGTTTTCACATTCTTCTTGTATGACAGCTTCACTTTGGGTCTTCATGGAATAGTTCCTGTCTGATATTTCTTTGCTAACACCAGAGGTGGATTAACAGTACTGGAAGGACTCTGTGAGGGTACTCTTTAAAGATAAAATTTCTTCACAGTAACACTAGAGATAAGACAAACCCCAGTTTCAATCAACCTTCCCCCCACTGCAGATCCACATCTGGATGTGAACTTCATACAGATGCTAATTATTTCCATGCTGCAGTAGGCATACTCCCTGGACTAAATTTCAATTCCAACTAAATCTCACCTCCTCAGTCTAAGCATGTATCTGGGATAGACAGGAAGCCTAACAACATATAGGTACATAACTTCACCTCTTTCCACATATAAAAAACACAGCTATCAAAACTTGTTTCCACACTGCCAGCACTTGGGAAATGTGGTGTATACATTACTACTATATCATCATATCTCCTGGAATGTTGCAATTTCTTTCCCAGTGCAAAAATCTATGTCCTGGAGGAAAAACAATAATTTTGAGACTACGTAAGGTAAACATTTGTTTTATCAAATAATCTCTATGAAGATTTCTAGCATTCCTCTTTCCTGCGGAAAATTGAAAGGATCACAGCAGCAAATAAATGTAATTTGGATGGTTTAGGCTGAACTGTGTGTAACTTGTCATCAGCTATGTATTTTTGATCAGATGGAGTGGTTGAAGATAGGAAAGTACAGGGAAAGGTTGTCCAGAGGGACTGGAGTTTGCATCACTGCAGGGCTTAAAAAACAGGTTAGACAAACATCAGTCAAAAAGTATTTGATGTATTTGATCCTGCCTCAAGCCTCGAGCAAAGAAAAGAAGGAGATAATTTTCTGAGGTCCTCTCAAGGCTGATTTATGTGATTCTATAAAACAGCAACAAACTACCAAAGTAGAAGTCTTTGTTTTCATTTCAGACAGCACTTCTCCAGTGTATCTGCTAAGCAAATTTGCCAAGTCTGCTGTCTCTCTAATTGGCATACTATAAGCAAAAAAGTAAGTGGCTTTAAAAGGGACAACATATAGCACCCAGACAGAAAGAGTGCTGCAACCAACAAAGCTTCCCTAAAATTGCAGCATCAAAATATTCATCCTTGGAATCATAACTCTAACTGGTGATAACAGTGGAAAAAACAACAACAAAGGGGAAAAAAAAAGAGAGACTAATGAGGAAAGGGAGAGAGGGTAGGAGTGAGATGAAAGGGAAAAAGGGGAAGGAGGGAAAAAAGAGAAAAAGGGGAAAAAGAGGGGAAAAAGGGGAAAAAAAGGGAAAAAAAAGGAAAAAAAGGAAAAAAAAGGAAAAAAAGGAAAAAAAGGAAAAAAAGGGAAAAAAAAGGAAAAAAGGAAAAAAAAGGAAAAAAAAGGAAAAAAAGGAAAAAAAGGAAAAAAAGGAAAAAAAAGGAAAAAAAAGGAAAAGGGAAAAGGTAGCATGTGCAGTGCTCTGTAGCATTCTTAATGCTACATCTTCTAAATTACCACATTACAAGCTCTTCCAAACAAACAAAAAAAAAATCCACTGAGATCATATACTCATATGAAGCCACTTTCCTCTTGCTATATCTTATATATTTAGGTCTGTATTATGCTCCTCCTCCCTTGCCAAATCCCTTTTAATCGTCCCAGCTGTTCCAGAGCCAGCCTTACCATTGAGCACTAAGGACAAGTTGCCACCCCTTAGAAGTCACCCTCCCATCAGCTGAGCTTTAATTGCTGATCTTAACTCAGGCTTTCAGCCCGTTTCAACTGCAAAGTAAAACACAAGTGTTTAAGTGAGCCCATTTGGTCTGGCAATTGAGGCAGGCTAAGAGCACACACATGGTTAATTAGTATGGTTCAGCCAACAGGCAACAACTCATTAAGCTGCAGTAACTCGACTATGTTTGATCATGTGCTTTGTGCCCCAAGGCGATTCGTAAGTAAAGCAGTGAAGTCAATTTATCCACCATCTCAATTTCTCTCTCCTTTTCTCTCTCTCTCTCTCTCTCTCTTTTTTTTTTTTTTTTTTTTTTTTTTTTTTTTTTTTTTTTTCCTAACCACAGAAAATCATGGTTAAACCACAGAGGATGATTTCTGGACACAGAATAGTTCACCACCTTCCTCTTTTTGGCAGACTAAATGAGCTTGAAGATTGCTGTTGTGTCTTCTTTCAGCCTTGCCCTCCCCAGGCAAACTACAAATGCCTTTTCTCTCCACACCAGGACTGTTTTGCAGCCTCCCTGCAGCCCTGCTCTCCTCGGGGCTGTGGCCACATCTTTCCCGAGGTGTGATGCCAGAAAGCAGTCCCAGTGACCCAGCTGAAGGGCTCATCCCTCCATGCCTAACACGCAACATCCCTGGCTGTCCAACCCAGCCAGATGTGCTTCTCCCTTCCACAGCTGGGTCATTGCTCCACCAGAATCCCCAGCTTCCCTCTTGGCAGAGCTGCTGCCTGGTTCCTCTCTCCCACCCTGTGCCCACGGGGATGATTATTTCAACGTAGGTGCAGATTTGTGCTCCCATCCTCGTTGAATTCCATCCTGTTCATTTCCTGACTTTCTTTCCTCTAATTACTGAGGATCTCCTGAGCACTAATCCTCTCCTCCCTAGTGCCTCTTGCTCTTAGCTGAAACTCTTGACAAAGGAGCTCTCTACCCCTTCATCCAAATTATTAATGAAAATACTGAACAGTCCTGAACCCAGGACATATCCCTAGGGATACAGCTCAATTGATCTCTCCAGTTTGACGGCGTTCACCTGGTAACTACTGAGTATTCTCTGTAATTTCATCTAAACCTTTTCCCTTTGGTTTTCTTATAAGAACACTGCTCTGAAGGACAAGATATTGTAGCTACAGGGTCGCCCTATAACACTGCTCTGAAGGAGGTGATATTGTAGCTACAGGGTCGCCCTATCACACGGGCAGTAAGAAAGCCTCTATTTTAATAGTTAATGCTAAGATGACATGTAGAAGGGAAACTAACACCCATGTGTTAGACCGGGCTTCAGCCAGCTTCTGTCTGTGGAGGATTAGGATGTGACCAAATGCCACAGACTGCCTGTTGCAAACCCATTTCAGCATTCACCAAAAGCTTCTACTGAAGCAAATAGGGTGATGGCCAAATGGTAATAATTTATAATCTATAATTTATAATTTTATAATAGTAATAATGTAGTAATACTTGGGAATGATTTAGTGTGACAGTTTCCAAAATCACGGGCTTCCCAGCTTCCATGAGGTTTGGATCAGGCCCATATGAGTCCAAATTTGTTTTCCAACTCCAAATATAAGGGGACAGCAATCTCCACTCCTGAGCAGGGAAAAGTTGCTGAGCTTCAAATTTTACATCAGGGTGGGCTGTATGTTTTTATACAGGGGAAAGGAGGTTACCCGATTTAATTCCCTTGTGCTCTAGTAACTTTGTAATTTGCCCAATGAAATATAAGAAGATTGTGGGAAACAAATTCAGATATACTGAAGCACTTCAGATATATTCAGGTATACTAAAGAGGACTTCTTGTGCTTTTCACATCATCCTGGACAACAGAAGCATGCAAAAAGGTACCTAAACACCAGTTATATTGCATGGCATGGTAATAAAATATTGCTCACTTAATCAACAGCCTTTGAACTGCTCACTAGAGGAGCTTTCCCCTCTCCATTGGTTTTTATAGGCAGGCTAGGGAGATTATGTGCTTAAGTGAGTCATTTAAACTTAGATACCTAGAACAAACACCACAGACTTCTTCCCCTCCTCCCTCCCAGAATAAATACTTCATGATACCATAAGACCATTCTCTTTCTGAAAAAGAACCAGTACCACAAGAAAAAATTGACGAGAAAAGAACTATTTCACTCGCTCTTCAATGCCGTGGTTGTTTTTTTTGTTCTTCTAATGACTGAATGCCTAATAACTGAACAGGAACTGATGCAAATGAGGCAAAGGCATTTCTGACCACTGGCTGAGCACTAACGAGAGACTGAACTGTAAAATCAAGTCAAAATATTTTTTCCGTGGTTCCCAGTGGAAGTCAAAGCAAACGCAGATTTGTGCTTCCTCTCGCTCGGCGGGCGGCTTGGCGCCCCTTCCACTGACCTCCAGTCCTGCCAGAAAAGCCCATCAGGTCTTTCAGGTTCCCACTGGCAGGAAAAGTACCACTCTCGGTGTACCAACATTTGGAAAAGAGAGAATGTGCTGAGCCTCAATGTCCTTCGAGTCTCCATAAATCACTCATAGAAAAGAGCAGAATTGTATGCCCAAAACTGGAGCTGAAGGGGAGACCTCCAGAGTCGCTATAGAGGGATTCCATCACGAGGAAAGGAGGCTGAGCAAACAGTGAGGATGCCCTGTTACAACAACATCCTGTCCTTGCACAGAGGAGAATGGCTTTTGAGGGAATGACAGAGCTTTGGATCTCAGCTCCCCGAGGCGAGTTCAGGCAAGTTCAGGCTCATTGCTTTTGTATGATGGAAGGTTTGGGTTTGTTATGAGATCGAACTCAAAAGAGCCTTGCCAAGTTTCAAAGTTCATGATGCTTTGAGCAAAGAAAGGAAGCGACTTACCTCTTAGGGAGGCCAGTCCCTCTGTTATGAAACAGGCTAGGAGTTATTTAGCTCTCCTTCCCAACGATGAATGGAAGATGTCTGAAGAGCAGTCTGCTGAAACCCGGAGGCAGATCTGCCCTTCACAACTCGCGAGCGAGGGCACCGGAGTGAAATTCCCATTTCCCGCGTTTGCTTTTTCTGCTGCGAATGAGATAAACATTGATACAGTGCAGAACAAACAGAGTCTGCTGTGAGGCTCATCAAGGGATTACTGGCTACTCAAACAGAAGAAGACAGGCTGGGAATTGAATTCGTATAACCTCGGGTCTTGCCCTGTTGCTTAAAGCTCTTTCTCACCCTCCTCTAACTCTGTCTTGATGCCAGCTGGGCATTTGCCTCTGTCCCAGGGCCTCACTGCTCTCAGGCAGAGACATCCTCCAGCTTCCAGCCTTAGCTAGTAGCAGACAATTTGCTCTGGTGTCAAACATCTCCCCAACTTAAACAGTTTGTATCCCTTTTTTGTGATTATCTCCATTACTTTGATAGACATCAACCACAACTCCTCTCAGCCTCGGTTTCACTGAGGAAAGCAAGCTAAATCTTTTTATTCACCTTTTTTCAGTTAGGTCTTTTTTTTTTTCTTTTTTTTTTTTTTTTTTTAAACGTTTAGTCCAATTTTATATCCTTACCTGCACTTGATTTGGTAGAATTTGTCTCTCTTTTAAGTAATTGGAGTCGTGTAAGTCAGGGCTTGCCAGCACCCTAATTAGGGTTCAGTATACCCTTTCTCCTGACATTTGTTCTCCACAGTCACCCATGACTGAGTCCAATGGTCAATTCTGTTTAGGCCGGATGATTTTGAACAGACAAATTTCTCAGAATATAGCACAAATTTCCCTTTGTGCATCACTTTTTCATTCTGCGTTACCCCATCTCCTCTTGCACATACTATCCCACTCCTCAAACCCAACTAGTTCTTCCCATAAATTGTCTCAGTCTTACTCCATAGTGACATGTATTAAAGTAGGGTTCAGCAGTGTGCTCCCATGTGTCTGTGCCAAACACTCATGTAAGTCAAAAAAACCAAATCCAAGACTAACCTGTAAGCAATGTCATTGGCAGGTTCCCTCTGGCTTGATTCTTCCCTAAAGTACAAAAGCTGTTTCTCACCACAAGCCAAACCTTTACTCATTTCATCATTCTCACACTAATGCCCATGTTCATCAGCTTCCCTGATAATTGTCCATGTATCCCTGTATCAAAATAATGTGTTGAAATTCAGCTGTATTTTTTCTACTTAGATCTAATAGATCTAATGGAATCTCCTGTGCCTAGAAAGTCAATTATCTGTTGGTTATCTACCCATCTGTCAGTTGTCTATCAGACTAGGCTGGCTTGAGGTACTCCTGCTAAGCTTTGTCTGAATATCCCAGGTGCTGTGTTTTTTTCCCCCAAATACCCTTTTAAATTTTATTTGTCCTTCAAATTTTGTTCTAGGCCTTTCCTAATATCAATATCACAGTGGTCAGCTGGCTAGGGAAAATCTCCCATTTTCTAAATCTGGGCTAGCACCTCTGACTGAGCAGATTTACAGAAAAAGTAGTTACTGTTTTTAGTAGTTACAACCTGATGAATGAGTCCTGAAGGATCTTGACAGCACTGCTTCATTTTTACCCATGGTGTGGGCCCTTGAATTTTCATGCTCTAATTCCTAACAGCTTCTGTGGTTTTACCCCAAGTATTTAACAGATGCTTATAGGAAGCAGAATAATGGTGGGTTTTTAGCTTGATGGACTATGTGAACATCTCTTGTAGTTGCCTCTTCCCTTACTGCCTCCTTACTCACCTCTTGTTTGCTTTCTATTTATGCCACAGAAAGGATTTAGCTGCTTGCCATCCTTGAGGGTCTAATTAATCTTGATTCACAGCAAATTCCTCTCTATATCAATTCACGGAGACCCCTTTTCTTTCCCAGTTTGTTTTTGGTACCTCTTCCTCTCCACTGTCCCTCTGTCTCACATCCACATAGGTCTGGAGCTTTCCCTTGCAAAGTCCAACCAGTTTATTCAAGTGACACCCTGCCTTTGGTGTGTCTGGCTTAAGGGACAGCAGTGCCAACCCCAGAGCAGGGGTGATGTGGGATGTCCCAGAATCTGAGTCCATGGCACTTCCCCAAGTGGGTATGGCAACACCTCCATGCTGCCATGCTCCACCAGATGTGCTCTTCTTGGCTCTCCAACATCTCCAACATCTCTGGCTCATCTTAATCACAGACCTGCCCCTGAGCAGGCATGAAAACAAACTGTGAAATGTATCTCCTTGCTCAACACTTCCAGTGTGGAACGCATCGCCGTGTTCGACATTTCCAGATCTGGGGTTTCCTTCCTCAACAAAATGCCTCCTTCATTAAAATGTCCCCCATGGGTTTCCTTCATTAAAATGTTTGTCCCTGCAACTCACAGCTTTGGGTGGAAAAAAAAAAAGGGGGCAGGTGTGTGTGTCCAAAGCACAGAGAAATTAAAGTCACTTTTCCTCCTTGCTTTGACAGCACTTACCAGTGGTGGTGTAACTCTGAGAGCGGTGTCTGGAAATGAGGGTGAAGATAAAGAAGGCTGAAGAAGTTCATTCCTCCTGTTGCAAACTGGGATGCTCAGACTACTCAGCAGAGCCTGACTCAAGGCCGTGCCATATCTTTTGGAAAGATTTTTCTCATCTTCTAGGTATGGGAAGCACAAACTTAAAATGTGTACCTCTAAACAGATGTTAGATTGCATGAAGCCTGGCTCAAATAACACAAAATTTTACACAGAAAAGGTTGTGCCATTGTCACCAGCCTCTTTTTATCTCAGCTACAGCTACCTTTCCCTTTTTCAGCAGCTGCTCCTGCAAAATACAATTCTTGCTTATTTTTCTGAGGAACCCCCCCTTCATCTGCTGCCCTGGATCCAAGGAGTGTTCCTGCTTGGAGCACCCTTCCCTGTGGTGCTGTATCTGTGGCACTGTCCCACAGTAATATTCTGCTTGGGGAGGGGGGGTGAGCAGCAATTGGGCCTCTGCTGGTGTCCCCTTTCCGGCATGCTGATTCTGAATGATGATGTGGCAGCAGTGCTGATGTTACATGCCAGACCAAATGAATAGGAAAGGAATATTTTCATTATTTTGAAATGCCAGATTGATTTCACATCCAGCTGGCACTACTTATATATCCTCCCCTCCACCCTTTTTTTTTTTTTTTTAGAAAAAAAAAAAAAAGCCCTGATTTCACAGGCTGTGATTGTTTCTGCAGCCCCATCTCAGGCCAGGGATTTTGAGAGGAAAATAACCAAACAAGGTTTGGGTTTTTTTCTTCACTGGCATCATTAGTTGCCCATCACTTTCACAATGAGTGAGCTAATGCTGTCATAAGGCATATGCTGTCAGGGGGGGTTTCTACCCACCCCTGCTCTCTAAACATAGCAGAAGTTCCCTTTTCTCTGTAATGAGAAGCTGAAAAAAATACAATCCAATAGGACTGGCACAGGCACCAGATACACCTCTGCTTGATAAGAAACGAGCAAACAGGCTCAGATAAAACTCAAACGCTTGGGAATTAGGCCCTGGCTGTCCTTATTTGGTGTGTCTGTCTGTCCCACGTCCAAAACATTGTGGATTTTGTTTTTATTAGGCGATTATCTTGGCCCTGGCTCCTTCCTGTGAAACGCAGTGGGAGCCACTCTCCAGTGGGACCCTCCCACTCTCCTGCCTGTATCCCCAACCCCAAACAGGAGGCTGATGGAGCTGTGGTGGGGCAGGGGACAGGGTCACCAGATACCAGGCCCTCACCTTCACCCCCTCACTGCCATGCTGCCCACATTGTGCTTTGGGAGAGTTTATCTCATCTTGCCTTGAATGCATCTACTGTTTGAGTCATAATTACCTTGCTAGGCAAAGTACTCTGTTATCTGATGTCCTTTCTGGTGGGCATTTTTTTCCAGCAACGTGAACTCAGTTGGACGTCTCTTAAGCATCCGTCATTTATTCCTCTTTTCTGCTCCCAGTACTCAGCATTAGTAGTTTCTTTTCCCTTCCACCCAAGTGTTGTCCACCCAGCAGCTTTTTTCTTCCACCCCATTGTATCAGTGTGTGTGGAAGACTGAATTTGTAACTGATATTTTATAGCCTTTTGCACCCCCATGCTCTTTATTCCAACAAGAAACTTCAGAATTTCAAAGCTGTATAAAGGGCTGCATATGAGAATAGAGTCAAGCCTTTCAAATCCATCAAAAGTAGGTGATTTCAGATATGTGGACAACAGCCTTCAACACAATCTGTTCCTACATGCTTTGGGAAAGTATTCAACACTTACCCCAGAGTTACACAAGCTGTAAATTCAGCAAAAAACGGACTAGAGAAAAACAGAAGAAGAACATGAAATAGCTCTTCCTTCCCAAATGATTTCTGAGGTTTCAAGCTCATGCTAGTACAGCCCTCAAAAGTGAGCAAAAATGCCCTAAAATTAATAGGGATTTTTATAACTAACCAATGAAGAGATTTCAAAGCCGAAGTAATCTGCTTAAATACTCTGAATCCAGTTGGCATCCTCCCATATCACTCTGTATCAGCTGCAATCTTTTAATAGCACAAGCAGTTAGGTACAAAAATAATGCACCAAAATGGCATACAGTTCCCCTGAAATACAATTAGACTTCCATTAGTTGAATTAACCCACGAGAATGATAACTTTTTACTGAAATCAGTCAAATTATTAAGTCTGGGTTTTTTGGGGGGGTTTTGTAAGCCTGATGTAAAATATCTGACATGGTTTAAAACAAAAACTAAATGTAGAATAAGAAACCCCCCTAAACCCAGTGGTTATGAAAATCAGACGATTCTTGAGGATGTGAGATGAGAGAGGGAAATTACCCAGCAAGGGTGTCTGGAAATTCAGTGCTCCCCTTTTGGCATCAGATTGAGTGGTTTAAGCAACAACAGAAGCAAAACTGTGGGTTTTTTTTTTTTTTGTGTGTGTGTGGTTTTTTGTTTTGTGTTTTGTTTTTTTTTTATACAAACCAGCACCACACAAAGGGAACGAGTGCTCCTACGTGCTAGTGTGCTGGTGCCTCTGACATGAGAACAGAACTGTTTTCATAGCTAAGGCGTGAGCTCTACACTTCCCCCAGATTATAACCAGAAGGTTTACAAGCAGGCAAACATACCAAGAGGATGTTGCTTGGCTTGGTCAAAACCCAGCATTTGGCATGGCAGAAACCAGACCTTCCTCTAAAAACACCAGCCCAGCCACAGAATCAGCTGCCTCTGCACAAGTATGGGATGAAACAAGGGTGGAGGAGGGGGGTTCAGGTCCAGCCAGCTCCCTTCTTCCTCCTTCATGGCTGCAGTAGATCCCAAGAAATGAGATTCTCCCTGGAACTTGGTGGTCTTGCTTATTTTTAGATGCCTTGTGTAGGTTCAGCAGCAGCTGAATACACCTGTCATGGCTGGAGTTGCACAGAGTCTTTCATGGTATTGTTGCAGTGATCCTAAGAGAAGTATGTATAGAAATAAGCACATCATGTCATATAAATGAAAAAAAAAACCTACAACAACAGAAAAAAAACCCAAAACCAAAACAAAGAATAAACCAACAGTGTTTCCCATGGTGTGGGAAAACATCAGGAAAGAAAATCCAAAATACACAGAGATTCTTGTGAGTGCTGTAAAGGAGCAACATGTTCATCGGAGCTGAGAAGCTATTTACTCATCTGAAGTGTTTCCTATCACATTTGTGAACCTGAAATACATTCTGAGAACAGCAACAAGGCAAACATTGAAAGTAGCACCAGTGGAAGGACTGGGTTTTGCCCAGCCCAAGCTGTTGAGGTTAAGAACCCCTCAGTGCATCACAGCTGTGCTGAAGGCAGCCATGAGATTCCTCCTTGCCCACACACCCAAAAAACCATGCATGAAACCTTCCTTTACAGTATTTATTCAGATATCTAGGGTTCTTCCCCTCTTTAGGCCCAGATCAGCCCTCCTTCTCCTTCTTCCCTTAGAAAGACATGACAACTGCAATCAAAGGTCTGAAGGCAGAATACCCTGGATACCCAAACCCTGATTAGACCAAATCAAAATCTTCAGTCACTGCCTAACCCCCACAGCAGCCAAGCATCCCCCTGTATAGTTTCCAAACCTGACATCCTCCTCTTGCACACAATTCTGAGGAGCTCCAGAGTGAGCAAGTAAGGGCTTAACATGAGGGGGAGGTGAGTTCAGCTTTGCCACCAGCTTCCAGAGCTGCTCCAGCAATTCCTATTGAACACTCCCAGTCTACCTGCAAAATACTGACAACACATTTCTGCATGGATAAGAAAGATAATTGCTTTAATTAAGTATCAAATATTTCATTATTTTGGAGCACAGAGAAAATCCAAAATGTTCAGGACATAAAGCATATCTCTCTGCCCATGGTACTTCTGGCAGAGGTTTGGTTGGCTCCACAGACTTTGGGACTTCAGGATTAACTCTTGAAGCTCATGTTTCTCAGCCTCACTTCCATGAAGCCTCCTGGAACAAGTCACACACAATTTTATAAGTGTCTGGGGGACTCCTTTTGTCCATGGAAAGATTCAATATATTTATCTCATTTCCGGTGAATGTTATTTTTAAATACTCTTAAATATCTGCAGCCATGGAGATCCTGCACAATTCCCAGGCAGTCCCTTCATTATCCATTCCTGCAGACAGAATTTCCTAACACCTAATCCATATTGCCACTGATGTAGTTTAAGGCCATGACATGCTTTAAACAAGACACTCCTGTGTACATACTTAGTATGCTATTTTGCAAAATCATGAGGATACTATCTTTACCAACTTGATCTACCCTAAATTAAGTACTCCTTTTTGCCCACAAATATCTGCAAGGACATGGTGCAGCCAGGTCACAAAGCAGTCACAGTGATGTAGGGTGTGAGCCCTCATAAAGTTAAATATATAGTGAGTTATATCACCTCTTTTTTCTCAGACAAAAATGAAAGCCAAAGAAGGCTCCAGTGGTACATACCAGCCATAGCAGAGAGAGCTGTCGTCTCAGGCTTCATGCTCAGCTGACTGAGATGCTGGTTGATGCACTTAAAATATATATGTATCAATCATTGCTAAGGGTAAGTGCTTAAGGTGGGGAAAAAAACAAAACAAGTTTCTAAAAGAGGAAAAATATTTCTCTTCCCCTAAAAAAGGCCACAAAACTCTCAACCTCCAAACAAACACAAAACCAAAAAACAGATCCAAACCAAACACAACCAAACTTGATCAACCAAGAAACAAGCCATTAGCAAGAAATATTTTGGGTGTCCTCTGCCTGGTGTTCCCAGGGAGTCATTGACATGAGAGGTGACATGAATGGCAGCAAGGACAGCTGCATTTTCACTCTCCACTCATGTGCACTGTCTACATTATGGCTCAGGGACTTATGCCAGCAGAGCCAATGCAGAACCAGACAAGTAACATCAAGCAGTAGTTCCAATTTTAGTTGTTTTCTTTTGAACTTCACTGCTCAGAAAGAATCTTAGCCTAGCAGCTTGGATCCTGGCTGGTTCATTTAGAGGTGAAATGCATCAAGAATTTGGTGATGCCAAATCTGATGGTGAAGAGTAGGGCTGAGGCATCCAAACAGGGAGGGGGCAAGGGGAAATGTCTGTCTGGTCCAACTACAGTCCTTTCAGTCAGTGGTTCCGGCCCTAAGAAGGTTTTAAACCTGCAGCTAATCACTGGATTTCACAACTGCTTAGCACACAGCAGCAAGAAAGCCTTCCAGCCAGTGAAGATGGGATTGGCCACACATCTGGAGTGGGGATAGCCACCTGCAGCTCCCTCTGGGCTCAGACAACACAGTCATCCTTTCATTGCCCATCCACTCCCACCCCTCCAGTTAGGCAAAGGCTCAGATTTCAGACCAAACTTGACTCCAAACATGGTTTGGGAATCACAGCTCACATAAGGTGGTGGTGGCCAGACACAGCTCCTGCCCTTGCAGGGAGCCCTGGTGAGACCTCCTCAAAATAACACCAATAAGGTGTCATTAAGGTAATTGCAAGAGAGGACAGAGATGGACAGAGCCATGTTTTTAGCCTTATTTAACAAACATACAGTAAAAGCTGCAGAGAAACCCACACACATCTGCATGCAGATGCATTTTTCATCGTAAAAAAAAAAAAAAAAAAAAAAATTAAAGAAAACCAAATTGAACTAGGTCCAGTTTGGAAGGCAAAAACTGTGTATTAGTTAGTTAAACAGCACATATGATTAATAATTTACCCAAGCTATTTAGGACTTGAAGTCTTTGCCCAGGTGATACCAGGAATGAACAAAAGGGAGCTGTGCAAGCCATGCTTGCTGCACTGGGGCCCACAGATGGTGCTTTGCATAGGTGGAAATGATTTACAGCTGTTTCAAGCTGGAATACCACAAAGCTTGGAGGGAGTGTCAGACCTTGCTAGCTACCATCATTCATCTCTCCTGTCTCTTGCATTAGTCTCTAATTTTAAATGTCAGCTTCTTTTAAGAGCCATCATTATGTTTTCAATCTTCAAACCTTTCAGTTTCTCTGGAGAAACAAATGAGGGAAAAAAAAATACTTTTCAGAGCTCAGGAGGAAATAATGGGTTTAATGGGATCATACCCTTCTAGGAGCTGACTTGGTAAATGATTTCCAAGAGGAGACAAAAATCAGTGTGTGTTTTGTGTTCAGTAGGTTTTCTGGAGAATTTACACACCTGTCACCTAATTTTCTCTTACTTTGCAAACTAGAAATGACAAACCCAAATGATTTGCTTCTATTGACTTTTTTTTCCTTAATAACAAAGTGCTTGACATCCTTTTGAAAAGAAACAGCAGGTTTCCTCTGCACTTTGGGATTCAGCACAGACTGCAGTTTTCAAAGGGTAAGCAGAAGGAGTTTCCTTTCAGTCATTGTGGTATCAGACAGTGCAATGTATTATTAAAATCCAATTTAAACTTCCAAGTCTTAGGTGCCTGATGGCCAAACTCTGTTTGCAGTCCTGGAGTGGAGCTAAGATGGGATTATCATATGCTTTTGCTGTTGTCACATCTACCCAAATAGAAATTTCTAATGTCACTTTGGTTTTTAAGTATTTGGAAGCCTGTTGATCATTTCAGCTCTAGCACATCTAAGTGCTTTACAGGTCTCCATCACAATTTACAAACATTCCTGAGACTGTAGTGACACTGCTTAATTCCTGAAAAGCTGAGGTTGTCCTTAGCTGAGCAGTGGGAATACAATGGGGACTGGACCATAATATTTGTCTCCTGTTCCCCTGCCCTCCTTGCAAAGCCATGAGAAAACAAATAGAGAAGCAATATGCACAAAGAGGCCACATTCCTAAGGCCTGACCAGACTTTTCAGCTCAAGACCAAACATGAGACTGGGAGCAGCTTGTTAGACAATAAAAAGAAAGACAGAAACCAAGGAGAAAAATTTCTTGTATCTCCAGACTTCTGCCAGGAAAGTACTCTTTCCCCCCATACCCCCCCATCTGTATGACTCACTGGTATTTTCTATGATCCATGACATTCCCAATTGCTCTGTAATTGGGGACTTTAGTAGATAGGACAGCTTTTTAGCTGGCAGGCTAACAAGGATGAGTAAATTATATAGGAAGTGGCTTGGATGGAATTCAGCCCAGTGACATCATGGCTGTGTTACTATCCCTTCTTAGTGGAAGGTGTTCCTGCCCATGGCAGAGGCGTTGGAACCAGATGATCTTTAAGGTCCCTTCCAACCCTAACCATTCTATGATTCTGGGGGAAAAATCACCCTGCAGATCATTTGTGGAGCAAGGTGTCCTCTCTAGAGAACTGTCTTATGGTTTTCCCTGGGACAAGTGGGACGGGGTAGATGCAGCTGCACTGTGACTACAGGGGAGGTGGGAAAGTACCTACCTACAGTCCCGTGGGCTGGAGCTCCTCCACTGTGCCTCTACCAAAAAAACCCTCCCCATGATGATGTCTCATGCAGCCTCCTGCACTCTTTCTCTATGTATTTCCTTCAGAAAAATACAGATCAAGCTGGGTTTCTTGTCTGTAATATGGAGAAAGCAGATCCCCTATGGGAGGGAGGAATGAGAACCTCAATCACTACATGGGTCATCATATGGGGAATAGGAAACACTCAAACCATTCGGAGGAACAATCTGCAGCAGACTCACACGACCCCAGTCAAGGCAGGGCAGGGTGCCCAGGCATGGTTGCAGCCCTGTCCCACCCCATCAGGGATGGAGCCTCACACCTACCTTCATCCAGAGCTCATGAGGGTGATTGCCTTAGTTTTCTCAGACCAGAAAATGTACAGACTAAATGCACAAGTCAAAAGGACAGAGAGAACACATAGGGGCGGTGGGTTTTTTTAGGAGCTTCAGTGAGAAAACAATGCTAAGTCTTCATCCTCCAGTCTTGGTATCACCATGTTGCAGCCCAGGAAGCCAACTGTATCAGGGGTTGAATCAAAAGAAATATGACCAGCAAGCAGGTCAAGGGATTCTCCTCCACTACTCCACTTTTGTAAGACCCCACATGGAATACTGTGTCCAGTTCTGGAGACTCCAACACAAAAAGACATGGACCTGTTGGAGCATGGCTAGCATGACCAAGTGTTCAGTAGCACAGCAACATGACAAAGCCATCCTTCTTGAAGCTGACACTACATGGGGAGATTATCTGCAAGCAAACAGGCAACAAGAACCAGCTCACTGAAGTGCGAGGAGAGCTCTGCTTTGACCACATTGAAATATTTCTTCTCCATTTCAGGCAGAAAGGGACCTGGGAGTCTGGATTGACAGGAAGCTGAACATGAGCCAGCAGTGTGCCCAGGTGGCCAAGAAGGCCAATGGCATCCTGGCCTGGATCAGGAACAGCGTGGCCAGCAGGTCCAAGGAAGTGATTCTGCCCCTGTACTCAGCCCTGGTGAGGCCACAGCTCGAGTCCTGTGTCCAGTTCTGGGCCCCTCAGTTCAGGAAGGAGATTGAGGTCCTGGAGCAGGTCCAAAGGAGGGCAACCAGGCTGGTGAAGGGACTCCAGCACAAGTCCTGTGAGGAGAGGCTGAGGGAGCTGGGGGTGTTCAGCCTGGAGAAGAGGAGGCTCAGGGGAGACCTCATCGCTCTCTACAACTCCCTGAAAGGAGGCTGGAGCCAGGGGGGGGTTGGGCTCTTTTCCCAGGCAACTGTCAGTAAGACAAGAGGGCATGGTCTCAAGTTGTGCCAGAGGAGGTTTAGGTTGGGTATTAGAAAGAATTTCTTTACGGAGAGGGTGATCAGACATTGGAATGGGCTGCCCAGGGAAGTAGTGGATTCTCCATCCCTGGAGATATTTAAAAAGAGACTGGATGTGGCACTCAGTGCCATGGACTGGTAACCGCAGCGGTAGTGGATCAAAGGTTGGACTTGATGATCTCTGAGGTCCCTTCCAACCCAGCCAATTCTATGATTCTATGATTCTCACCCAACTGCTGGTGTGGGTGCACCTGCCCATGTGGTATGAAGAAGTCCCTCCTTTACATGACAGCTGCCACCAGCTCTGCACTTCTAGACCACCTGGGAGATATCAGAGAGGGATGTGAGACAAGTGGGACCGTGGCAGGGAAGTCCCCAACCCAGCACAACGTTGGGGCAGGAAAAGGAGGGTGAGGAGGGGGGTGTGAAGCTGGAGGAGGGTGGCAAACATGAATGCAGTTCCCAGCAGAGCTTCCTGGAAGAGGCTGACTGACACACTGCAGAGAGGGGATTTATCCCCTCCTCCTCCCTGCAGGCCCCCACTCTCAGTTAAAAAGGCATCAGATGTTTCTCTTTTAAGAGCAGCCAGGGAGGCTGGCAACTACAAAATGAAAAGGAGAGGAGAGCAGAAGTCGTCTGGCAAAATTAGCAACACATTTCCTTCCCTGCCTTCCAGAGAGCATGCCCCCATCCAGAGAGCCGGGATCTGCACAGCATAAATTATTCCTCCCTAAATTTGAGCCTGTGCTGTTGCTTCTGCCAAGTGTTTACTCTCACACGGTGTATTTTTACAGGCACAGGTGACACGGGGTGACATGTGTCATCATAGTACATGTCCTTGGTGAATATGCGTTGTGAAACTGCACTGACATTCTCCAGGATGGGCTTCTCATGTGCACAGGGAAAGCAGGCAGAAGGTTGTTTAGTCTGGAGAAGAGGAGGCTCAGGGGAGACCTCATCGCTCTCTACAACTCCCTGAAAGGAGGCTGGAGCCAGGGGGGGTTGGGCTCTTTTCCCAGGCAACTATCAGTAGGACAAGAGGGCATGGACTTAAGCTCTGCCAGAGGAGGTTTAGGTTAGATATTAGGAAGAAATTTTTTACAGAGAGGGTGATCAGACATTGGAATGGGCTGCCCAGGGAAGTAGTGGATTCTCCATCCCTGGAGATATTTAAAAAGAGACTGGATGTGGCACTCAGTGCCATGGGCTGGTAACCACAGTGGTAGTGGATCAAGGGTTGGACTTGATGATCTCTGAGGTCCCTTCCAACCCAGCTGATTCTGTGATTCTTGGTCAAGAGTCAGCTCATCCATTCCACCACAACAAAGCTCTCTTACAGGCTGTGGAACCTCTCTGCTGCCAAATGCCACTAAGTTCAGAGATCACCACCAAGCCATGCATGCATTTGGCTTGTATAGATAAACTCTCTGGGCACCTTCTCCTTCAGATATCTCTGGATTGTTGCTTCCCCCACGAATGAGACCTGTCCTCCTCACTGCAGTTAGTAAAGCCACAACTTCATTGTCTATCATCATCTATCATAGGTCCCTCAACATCCAGAAGCTGCTTCAGGTGTGCCCCTCACAGAACAGCGATCATGGGCTACCAGCAACCACCCTAAGGACATAAGTGAGATGTCAGATAAATATTTGACAGCTATTTTAATTTCTCAACCCCTTATTCCTGTTAACCCCTTCTGGGAAGGTGTCATCTGCCAGCATTGAGAGTGGAACTCTCTGAAAAGTTTGGATGATCCCTTTTTGGTCATTATCAGATTACTGAAAGCCCAGATCCATGCAGCAAGATTGACAAACCAGATCACTTGAATACTGTGAAGGTTTATTTTAGTTATGCCAAGAAATACTATGTCTGGGGATGCAGCAGCTGTATTCTGTCATCAAAACAAAAATCTCTGGGCTGGGCAAGCTCACCTGGCTCCTGATCTTGACCTGCTTATGGGTTTCTTTCCAGTCTAAAGCACATGGATTAAAATAAACTGCACACTTAAAGAGAAGGCTTTGTAACTCCCAATTATGGAAAAATGTTTGAAGTTACTGTCTTAAGCCCCAGCATGTCAAGGTTTGAAAAGTTTTTGTTTCAGTGCTCTGACACCATATGGCCAAAGTCAACAATAGGCTATTGTGAGTGTTTGATATATAGCAGCCCATCATGGTCTCATCTTTTGGAGGTCATGGGATTAATGCATAAAACAATCAGATATGGTTACCATCAGGCACTCTATCTGTACAGAGATATATGGGCCTGTTCCTGTAACTACAGATGGAAAGCCAATGTTGGATCTGTCACAGTCTGAGGATCTCAAGAAGGAGGGCTTTCAGGGACCGAACATAGAGGGGTCTATTCCCTCCCATTCCCTGCCCATACTCTATAAAGCTCAGGGAAACTGCAGCCCATCCTCTCTTTTGGTCACTCCTTGCTTTGCTGAGGTTCCCTGCATTCCTTTACCCCCAGCTCACCGCCTGCCCTTCAGAGTCCACATCTATCAGATGCTGGGAAGAGCTCTGGAGGCCCTCCTGAGTCTGCCCTGCCACAAGGGGCCCCCAGGCACCTATCCCTCCTGCCATTGAGATGGGGTTCTGTATATATCTTTTTGTATATAGTTGTATTTTGTTCTTTATCCCTTATGTTAAACCCTTTCCCCTGTGCTAGTAAATCTATTTCCAACTTTTTTTAAATTTCCAACTCTAAGTCTCTAGCCTTTAATTCTTCCTTTAATTGATTTTTGGTCCACCCAAGATGCTAAGCTGTGGCAGAATCAAGGTAAGACAGGGCATCATAACTCTCCGGGAATTCAAAACCTGTGACATCCTATTCCATGTGGAGCAACCAGCAGAAGAAATCCACTTGTCCCAAAATGCCTCTCACTGACACCAGAGTTGTTGTGCTTGGCAGCTGAGGCTCATCCAACACACCTGTCTGCTCCGACAGCACGCAGCAAATGGAGGAGGACATCTGTGCTGGGGAATTGGTTTCTGCCATCTTCTGCTATTTTTACATGGTGGCTGTGAAAGCTTCCAAAATGAGACACATTGCCACAATTAAACTGAATGCATTTAATAGCAACTGTATTGCAAATTGCAGAGCAAAGCCACTTCATATTTTTATTGGGGTTGCTAGAAAAATCACTCCAATTAATGAGGCACATTGTAGACTTGTTTATATCAAGCTGACTCTGTTCAAGCCAAAAATTATCTGTGTGTGATTATGAGGATAAATTCACCCTATAATTTTTCATTTAGTCTTATTTTACAGCCTGGCCTCTTCCACCAAGCTGAGGAGTTATTCATGGAGCAAAACCTCCCTGTCCTTGCTCCCAAGCTTCAAAGGACTTTGCAGATATTGGACAAAGCTACTACATCTTGTCCACAGCCACAGCATCATCTCCCATGTTCAGAGGTAGCAAGCAGAGGGCTGGGTCACCCTTCTGCCTTGGTTTGCTTCTCAGAAACTAAACAGAGAGGATATTCTAGAATCAGCTTGGAACAGTAAAATTCATTTCACAAGCATGTGCCTGTCCCAGACAGATCTGGGGTCTTGGCATTTGGAGGGGAAGAGCCTGATCTGCTTTACCACCTGCCCCATGATATTCATGGAGAAGCACATCCCCCATATGCCCTCCCAAGCCATCTAGGCCCCAGCTCTGTAATTGAAACCATACAATGCTGCATATAACCATATAATGCCATGAAAAGCAACAGCAAAGGTTGCATTTCATCACTAATCATGTGGGTTTGGTCACAGCTACAAGCAGCATTCCCAGTAAAACAGGCACAGGTGAATTCTTGGGTGCTCCCCGTGCAGCCATGTGCGAGGGTCTCTGGGAATGAACCTTCCCTGGCTTGAGCATCCTGGGGTGATCCAGGCCTTGTAATGGTGTTTCACTGCATGTTTTATAACAAGCCAAGCCTTTGCCCATGCCACTCATCTCCATGGACATGCTGGGACTTCCATGAGAGCTGTGATGGGGCAGGGATGGAGACAGAATTGCTGTCTGTTACAAACCTGAATTAGGACAAATGTCCACAGCCCTTATACAGTGCCTTCATGTGTGCCATACAAGCAGAACCAACCTCAAAATGTCAGGCTTCTCTTTTCCCTTCCCTAAGCTGCTGGAAGAGGCAGAGCAGCCCAGCAGCAAAGCCCCACATCACAGCACTGACTTCAGGCACATCTTGGTGCTCAGACCCAAGCGCAGGGACAGAGGAGAGATTAATTTCCACAGTGATTGGAAATTGCACTGACTCTGATAACAAAGATTGCACTGACTCTGTATAACAAAGAGGAAAAGGTAACATAAAATTACCAACAAGAAAAGCAAACAGACAGGAGCAACGCTGTGTCTGTGTGGTTCCACTTGCTGCTCAGATGCCTTTTATTTTTGGTGCCTGTCCCAGCAGTTTACAAGAAATCTCCCCCTATCCCTTGTCTATGAGGATGTATAGTGTTACACTCCAGTCCTTCAGGCGCCAACATCTGAGGACAGGGTCAGGCCATGAGGTCAAAATTTCATTTTTAATGGAAGACTTGAGCAGGGTCAGCTCACTGGAGCAGGTTGCATGAAAAGATCCTCCAAGGATCCCTGGGATAATCAGGAATAATCAGTACAGTCCTGCAGGGTGTGGGTTGGCAGGCTTGCAGCATGCAGAAGAGCTGGATGAGGACACATCACCTGGCTGCCACCAGACACACCTCACCCCTTCACTGCACAAGCTCATCAGGGGAGGGCTGGGCAGGAGATGGGCAAAAATGCCCAGAGCTAAATTCTGGTCAAAACTTGAGTCTCTGCTCAAGTTATCTACTTTGATTTTTAGTGAAAAGACCCTCGTTTTACTATATTAGTAAAAGGACATTAGATAACTTTCATCATTGTTACTTCTACAGGATTAAAGCATGGTTGTCTTCTGCTATTTCAGATTTTTCCTTATATTAGAATTTGTATAGCTTATCTACTTCTGCTCACAATAAGGTCCAAGTAAGACAAACATTAGCAAGACATACCAGGAGCAAACTTACTCAGGAGCATTCCTGTGGGCAGAGCTTCACCCAAGACTCCTAATTATTTATTAAATACGTCTTAGAGACATTTTAACATGTGAAAAAAATCCACCTCTTAGCCTTTTAGGTTCCACTGGTCCTGTTCCCTTCTCACATGGAGCCATAATCCTCTCCAGTGGTGACCAGTTGGGATGTCCCACACAAAGGATTATACCTTCAGGTGAGGCAGAGCTTATTATGAGCTTACTGCTTAGCTATTAGAGGTCCTGTTCTCATCCAGAAACTGCATGCATATATGGACACATGCATTATTTAAGAGGGAGCAGCAAGGCAGCAGATGGATCAATCTTCTAGCTTAGGAAAGCAGGAATACTAATTGTTGTTCTTCCCATGTATCCATCCAATGCTAAGGTGGAAATAATGATGTATGGGGCATTATTTGATGTTTCAGACACATTTTCAAAATGCACTATTTAGCAGGGAAGAAAAAGTTATTACCAAGATGTGTTTCTTATAGCCAAGTGACCAAAGTTGGATTTGGGTTGATGCTTTGACAGGCTGCAGTTGTCAACCTTGCACTCAGCTTACTTCATTTGGGTATTTCTGACCTTGTCCTAAAATTTCAAGAAGAAAGTGCACTTACCTTTTAATTCAGATCCTGCTGACATACCACCTTTCCTTATGGGAGAAACAGTGCTTGGGAAGGGAGAAGTATGAAAGAAGTAATTCCTCTCAGCTGGAAAAACTCATTGACTTCATGTGCACAAGATCTATTAAAAAATGAGGAGGACACCATTGCAGGGTGCGTATTATTTCAGTGTGGGGCAAAATATAATTTCTAAAAATAATACAAACCTACTGTGGGAAGACACATATTTTTTATCAGGATAACTGATAAATCAGACCTCTATCTGTTTCTCTAACAGAAAATCACAGCCTTGGAGGAGAACACTTTATTGCTCATTAAAGTGAGCACTGAAGAGCTGACAGCTGTGGTTGGAGACAGAGGTTGCTTTTCACAGAGAATGCAGTGTTTGACTAGTACTAAACTGATTTGGACCATACCACAATCAAAGTAACAACATTTATGGAATCATAGAATCATAGAATTGGCTGGGTTGGAAGCGACCTCAGAGATCATCAAGTCCAACCCTTGATCCACTACCGCTGTGGTTACCAGACCATGGCACTGAGTGCCACATCCAGTCTCTTTTTAAATATCTCCAGGGACAGAGAATCCACTACTTCCCTGGGCAGCCCATTCCAATGCCTGATCACCCTCTCCATGAAGAAATTCTTTCTAATATCCAACCTAAACTTCCCCTGGCACAACTTAAGTCCATGCCCTCTTGTCTTGTTGAAAGTTGCCTGGGAGAAGAGCCCAACCCCCCCCTGGCTCCAGCCTCCTTTCAGGGAGTTGTAGAGAGCGATGAGGTCTCCCCTGAGCCTCCTCTTCTCCAGGCTGAACACCCCCAGCTCCCTCAGCCTCTCCTCACAGGACTTGTGCTGGAGTCCCTTCACCAGCCTGGTTGCCCTCCTTTGGACCTGCTCCAGGACCTCAATCTCCTTCCTGAACTGAGGGGCCCAGAACTGGACACAGGACTCGAGCTGTGGCCTCACCAGGGCTGAGTACAGGGGCAGAATCACTTCTCTGGACCTGCTGGCCACGCTGTTCCTGATCCAGGCCAGGATGCCATTGGCCTTCTTGGCCACCTGGGCACACTGCTGGCTCATGTTCAGCTTCCTGTCAATCCAGACTCCCAGGTCCCTTTCATGTGCTCTAAGACCCACAGCAGCTCAAGGAAGGACACCCTTCCACTGCACTTAGCATTGAAACAGGTAAAATACTTTAAAAAAACATAAATTCGGAGGAAGTCTCCAACCATCCTGTGTTTTCTGTCACTTCCCCTCTCCCAAAGAAGAAGGATCTGCTGCTCTGACATCAGATGAAGCCATTCTTGGGACCTGTTTTCCAGCAGAACACCTGCCATGACAGCAAGCTCCTGGAGAGGCCGGTCTGCCACCGCCTCTGAGAGCCTCCATCATGGCTCCTGTCTTCCATCTCCTCCTCTCTACAGGGGAAGCCAGACAGCAGTTTAAAAAACTTTGTAAAAAAAGAACAAAACCTTCTCAAAAATTTAAAAGAAGAAGGAGACAGTGTGAGAGTGAGTGTATGTGTGTGTGTGTGTGTGTGTTTCTACAGGTTTTGGCCTATCCCCAGCTGACTGACGGGATGGTGCTGGCTTTCGTCTTTGTTTCCGAGTTGCAAAATAACCATAAAAACAAAACCCTAAGTAACATATTAATGACTTGCTTAATTTCACTTTTTCCATGAATTACGATACTCCAGAGATGTGTCACTGTCAAACTATAAATGAAAGAGGAGGGAACGGCCCACCAGGCAGACTCCAACTGCAGGAAAGGAGAGCAGTGCTGCTGTGAGTTCACTGACAGTAAATAACACTCTGCTGTTTCACACCTACAGCTTGGAAAAAAATAAATTAAAAAATCAAGTGCTCTCTGTTATCTTCCCCGAGCGCTGGAGAGTGTGATAAAATGCAAAAAAGCATTTTCAGGAACACCTGAGAAGATGGATATGCACTGTCCGGGATTCCCAAGGAAACGCTTGTTCCTCTGCGGCGCTGGATGCTGCACAGTGGCAGAAGAAGTGGATTTGCACTGCTCCTGCTGACCCTGGGATGATCTGTTTGAAGGCAAGGTCTGCTCTTTAGAATCTCTTAAGAAAACAAGTCCCAAGAAAGGCAATAGGAAGCAGTTTTTGTTTTGCTTCATTGCTTAAATGAATTCTGGTTAATATTAAAAAAAAAAAATCTGAATCACTCAGAATTAATGCTGCTATTCAGATTTCTGTAAACCAAGATGAATGTTGCACCTTGCTCTTGACCTATTTGTAAATTCCCCCTAAATTTATGAAACTAAACTATTTAGTTGAGGTTTTAACTCTGCATCCAGCAGAACACATACAAGCCCGCACATGTGCTTTTGGGGTGGCAAAATGCTTTTGCTCTGGCAAAATGCACAGCATTTTAAGTGACACAAGAAACCACCAACATGATTATGGTTTATACACAAATGTCTTTTAAAGATGCTTTTATTTCTTCTGCTTCAAAATGAAAATTTCTTGTGGGTCTTTCCCCAAATATTCCTCATTTTATGTTACCAAGCTGCAAGGAATCACCTGTCTTCTTACAGAAGAAAACAGCAAACCCAAATCTTGACTCTGGTTATTCTACAGAAAAGAGTCAGGTTAAGGGAGCAAAGTTTAACATATCCACCATTTAGCTGTATTCTATGCCCTGGTGGGTTTATTGATGATGATGTCCCTGCAAAGCCAAAACACCCTCCTGAAGACTTGAGTTGCTTTGCTGTGAGTTCTTTATTCTGCAGAAGACCAAATTAAGAGCAGTGTCAGATAAACTACATGCTCTTTCCCAAGACACCTCACTAGTGTTTTCAGCTTCAGAGTCCACAAGAGCAGCATGATGCCCTTGCCTTTTAATTAGCTTAAGCCAGGGGGAGCAAAGATCTGAGCTCTTGGGCTGTACCAGAGAAGCTGAGAACTGAAGAACTGGAGGCAGAGCTGCTGCCACCCGCTGCACACCCCCTACCACCCCTTCATGCCATTAAGTCCCCAGCAGTGTGAAAATAAATGTATTTACTTCCCATCAGCAGGTGAAATCAGAGCCCTCATGCAATTTCTGTCCAGAAGTACTCAGTCACCCCATTTTTGTGCAGGTCTGAGGATTGCACTGCAGCATCCCCGTCAGGGGATGGATGAGAAGCAGGAAGGGATCAAGCTTAAAACCAGGATACGACAGCAAGGAGAAGAAGTGAAAAAAAAGAATATTAGTGGTGGATGTTTTGCAGGACTGTTTTATTCATGTCCTAAACTGTTTCATGTGAGACAAGCTAGGCTAAGAGGTATGGCAAAACAAGTGCTAAGACAAGCCTGCCTTGGCCCTCTGCTGCAGCTGTCCATCTGATTTTGGAAGGCACCAGCTTGCTGGGCAGTACGAATGCAGTTTGCTGGATGCTTTCATGGCTGGTGGTGCAACGTAAGCACAACACTTGGAATACAATCTACCAGTGTCCCCCCGCCAGATCCCATAACCTACTTCCTAGGCCTGCTGCCAGTGTTGTGCTATGAGTCACGAAGAGAAACAAACACAAGGAATGTCAAATTAAATAGGACACAAGGCTTTCACTGCATTCAAAAGCAGAGTGATTGTGCTGCAGCGGACAAACCTCCCTGGACTCCTCTTGGACTGCTTCTCATCTTGGTAATAAGAAACATCCCTTTAATTAGTTCCATCTAATGAAATTCATAAGCCGGGGAGTGGGAGTTTTGCTCCTGGGTAGAAACTGAAAACTTCTCTCCACTTGATCTGCTCATTTTCTGCAGCAGTCATTAGCAAATTTTATCAAATCTCTGTGTTAAACAGTAACAGCTATTGTTCACCCTGAACACAAGTCCATTTATGAGCTGCAACACGACACATCTTGGAAAACCCAGACTGAAAGGCAGTTCTAAAAGAAAAACAAAATTAGGACTGGCAAGAAAAAGTAGTTTCAAATTGTCAAGAATAAACAATGGAGAGGTTTCTACCTGATCTTTCCGGCTGCTGAGATCAGAGATGTTCCTTTACCTTTCTGGGTCTGGGCAGTATGATTTACAAAATTCATCCCATCTTTCCTTACAGCTAAGGGGCATCCATTGCCTCTGCAGCTGAAGGTCTGAGCTCTCCATGATCCTTGTGTCAGAGACACAAGTAAGATAACTTTAAGAAATCTTGAGTTGTGCAGTTGCTCCTGTGGAAATATTGACCCATGAGGGTCTGTTTAAATCCACTTTGGTTACGTCTCTCTCGAGACAAAGTGATATCCATGGCAACAATTTATTTCCTTGCAGAAGGGAGAGCACAGCCAGAAAGAGTGTGTAATCGCTGTTCATTGATCACTAAGAGCCTCAAAATACAAACATCAATGCTCTGAAGAATACCAAGGCCTTTTATTGGGACATGTTTGCAAATGTCCACCGTAGAGGATGGAAAGGGAAATTGAAGCCTTGCCTGATGTTTTCATGTCCAAACTTTTGTGAGGAGAGGCATTTTGTGCAGCTTGCTGTGCATTTTGTGGTGGCCCTTTGCAAAGGTAACAGAGGAGGGCAAGAAGGAGGGAGCCAACTCAGGTACTTTTGGAGGCAGAGGAAGCACACATCACCACCAAGATAAATTGTTTAGGACAACCAGGATTTTGGTACAAAGTGTTTTCAGCACCCATTGGGGCCCCTGAGTGCATTGTCGTGTTTTCCTCGAAGTGACTGCTGACCAGTACATTCATCCTGTTATTCCACATTGGATCCCATAATTACAGAGCCTGATTGAAAGGGTTGGTTATAGCTGCTATTACGGGAAGCTACAACGCTGGATGCAGCTGGGGTGTGATGGGGGAAGGAGGGAAGGAGATGGCACTTGGCGGCTCATGTGTGAATGGTCACTGCTCTGGGCAGTGTTAACAGAGGGAAAGGAGAAAGCCACAATCCCTCTAGGGTGTTCCCAAGATTCCTTCCCACTTGTAAAGTCACTTTTGATTTGGACTGCAAGGAGTAATTCTCTAGCTCACACTCCAACGTGGGGTTTCCAGGGCTTGCAGCAATAGATGGAACCAGCCCTGCCCTCAGGACCTGCCAGAGAAAAGTGCAAGTGCAGAGCACATCTCACTGTTCCCACTGGAGCTAAAGGACTGATTTGCAGGTTCAGTGCATTTAACACAGCAGTGTGTTAGCCTGGCCTGAATCCTTTCACCTCCAAACCTGTCTGCTAGCATTTGCTCTGCTCTCAAACCTCTGTGCTCCTGTCTTGACTCTATTGAGATAAAAAGCTTCCACCAGCATTGTTCAAGGCATCCAAGACAATTTCTTGAGCTGTTGGCATCCTTCTACCCACAAACCAGCCCCAACACTCACTTTTAGCCTTGAAGATCAGTGGAAGGTGGGTACAGGGTTGCCAGACAGACTGACAGTGCTGCAGAGGGAACACAAGAGAGACCCAAAGCTGAACTTGTCAAGCAGTGTTTTGGAGCCATGACCTGCCTGAATGCTACATGACTTGCAAATGATGTGATTGATTACAAATTACATCAACACCACTCCATCAAACCTTCTTACCTATGGTGGTGCTGACAGAGCACTCATCAGCTTCATTTCTGAGAATCCATAGATGAGAGCTGTAAGGTCACCACCCTTGCAGGCAAAAGAAGGGACTCTTGTTTTAAAAGCCAAAGCAGCTCTATTAGGAATCTGACATCAAGCTATTCAAAGGGTCATGCACTAAAGACATGTCCAGGGTGAGCCTACCTCCCACAGAAGACACAAAGTGTAAGATGTCTGCTTTGTCAAGGAGAAAGCCCAGGATAATGGTTTCTTTCAGAGGTTTGGCTGCTTCTTATACTGGTGTTTTCCATCCCAAAGAGGAACAGGTCCCACTTCTGGAGGCCAAACCTTATCCACTGAGGAGAGGAAATTTAAGATTAATACTGAATTTCTCATCTCTAGTTGAGATCAGGATTTCAGGGATTAGATTCACCTAAGTGAAAAAAACCTGAGGCACCCCCTCTCCCACCCAGGCACTTAGAAGTGCCCACCACTCCCTCTCCTCTATCTCCCTCACCCAACCATCACCCATCTGAGAAACCCCACCTCTACCACTGCAGGGGGTTGCATTTTAGCTGCAAGAGTGGGTGGCCCCTGGCTCTGCAGCAGTGGTGATACATTACCCATCCAGGTACTGAATGGGCTCCACACAACAGCCTGTCTGCCAAGGTCTACTCCCATGACCTTCTGTCCTTGATAGCCTGCTAAATTTATGCTCTTCTTCTCCAATGTATTGCTCTGTGAAGCTGAAGGCAATGAGGGAAGTTTTTTTTTTCCTGGCAGTGCAGTTAAAAGCATTATAAAATTAAAAAAAAAAAAAAAAAAAAAAGCCCATGAGCAAAACTGTCTCACCTTACCGAGATCAGGTGGGATGAAACCTTGCTCTCTTATTTGGAACACAGCAAATATCACTTGATGAAAATGGTTTTAGGAAGAGCACTTTTAATATGAATTTGAAAGAGCTACCACAAAAAGCCAGTACAATCTCAGGGGGATGCTGGGCTGAATTTAAAGAGACCTTAAAGAGATTGGAGCTCAACTACAGAAGTCAGAATAAAAATCTCTACTTCAGTGATTCTCAGTTAAAAGACACAATGCCAAGTTACATTTTTATTATGGTTAACCCTTTTGATACTTACACTGAAGTTACAGATTTAGATGTATATAGTGCCATTGGCTGCTGATATAAACAGCACCTTCTTAAGTCCAGAAACCAATGGCTGGTGGCCCATACATCTCTTGGGTCTTTTCTCCAAAGAAACTCTGGGTATTTATAAATCACCACCCTCTCATTTGCTTGTCCTTAATAATGCCATACATTCCCAAAGCCATCTATCAGAGCTGGGCTGGCTAAGGACACTGAACTCTCTCATTCTTCTCCCTCCCTTCCTCTCCCATACCATGCCCCACTGTGCCTCCCTCAACAGCAGCCAAGATTCTGCTGAAGCAGACCAAATTTCAGGCTACTCAGCAGTTCCATCTTCCAGGGATCTTGAGCCACAGGCTGGACAAACCTTTTTCATCCTTACTCCCTGGAGCCATCAACAGCCTAAAAGTGGATTCACCAGATCTCCTCTCCAGTTACATCCCCACCACCTATGACCCTCAGCAGAAATCCCAGGCTTGTAAAAGTAAGCAGGTCATTCCCACGAACCTCCCTGGGACTCCGTGCTTGGATGGGATCAGGGGAAAGAGCAGAGACACATCTGCTCACAGAGTAGCTCAGAATAAGTGGTGTACAAATGCGGGCTCCAGGATTCCCTGGCACCCGTTTTCCCAACGCTGCAAGTCACACCGGACACGGATGTAGCACAGTAACCTATTGAACCAGATCTCATTAGTTAACTACAGAGAAGTCTAGCAGACCATTAAAAAATGAAGCTAAATATAGGAACACATTAAAAAAAAAAAAAAAAAAAAAAAAAAAAGTGGCAGTTCTAATGCTCTGCGCCTAATTCATCCGGGAGCACAAAAATGTTAACACATGGGATGTTCTTCAGACAATGCAACTGCAGCTCTAGTGAGTCAGAAAGCTTTAACCAGATCTCCTCAGAAAGCTTTAACCAGTTCTCCTCAGAACCACAGGGAGGAATGCTGTGCCTCTGCTTTGCTGCCAAAACACCCAGCCTCCTGCACACCCAGTTATTTTCCATGCTCAGATATGTGCAAGCTCACACAGCAACCCAGGGATGTCTTGTCCTTTCCATCCTCCTGTGGCTCACTCCTGCTTTCAAAGGTTGTGTGGTAGCCCAGAGGACAGTGCAGGTTTTATTTCCCTTGATACAGAGGGTGTTGCTGGCAACTGGTTATGGGCAGGACCGGCAGACAAGGAAAGGTTTTAAACAGCCAATGTCACTGGGACAACCTCATGGTCCAACTCTGCTGTTGCTCCTGCTTTTCATAGAATGGTTTGGGTTGGAAGGGACCTTAAAGGTCATCTAGTTCCAATCCCCAAGCTATGGGCAGGGACACCTCCCACTGGACCAGGCTGCTCAAAGCCCCATTCAACCTGGCCTTGAACACTGCCAGGGAGGGGGCAGCCACAGCTCCTCTGGGCAACCTGTGCCAGTGTCTCACCACCCTCAGAGTGAAAAAATTCTTCATAATATCTAATTAAAACCTACTCTTTCAGCTTAAAACCATTACTCCCTGTCCTGTTACTTCATACCTTTGTAAAAAGTACCCACTCAGCTTTCTTATAGGTCTCCTTCAGGTACTGGAAGTCCACCATAAGGTCTCCCTAGAGTCGTCGTCTTCTTTGGCTCAGCCCTGGACAGTAAGGACACCTGACAAATAGTACTGGGTGTAAAGCATAAAGAAAACATATTCTAATTTAGAGACAGGTGTTCTGCAGTGGTCTAAGCACAAGGTGGCAAGAGCCACCTCCCCACCTACAGGCCTTAGGTTTTATCAGGCTCTCATGGAGGCCAAATAAATGAAGTGGACCGAGGAGACAGCGCACTTGATACAAAACAGGACCTTCACAGTGGTCCCATGAGGTTAAATTAGTTTGTGAGGAGACTTTAGCATCACAAGCAATCTGCTTCAAACCTTAAACATTATGTGAAACCCAGTCCTTTGATAAGGGCTGAATTACTCTAGGAAACTTCAAAGCCATCAAAGAACTTGCACTCTGTGTCATTTGTGCAGTGTTTGGAGTGAGTTTTCTCTGCTTTTCCTCGTCACCTCGCAACAGTCAATTAAAAAACGCTGCTCTCTTTGTAGCCTTCACTGCAGTATGAAGTTTATTGTCCTATTCATCACCATTGAACTGCCTCAGGCTGAATTATTTATAGCACTGGAGAAGATGAATTAAGTGGTAAATTCAAAGTGGGTCACAGAGATGTCGCCTTGGCCTTGCAGCCCAGGCATGTCAGTGGGCTGATGTCTTGGCCTCCTTGGCTCAGTGGGATGGAGCATCAGTCATCTGTACTCCCAACCTAAGCCTGTACCCAACCAGTGCTCCCTGCCCCTTGGGCTGTGGGGTTGGAAGGCAGGTTCCAGCTCTGGTATTTCAATGAAGGAGACCATTGCAGCACCCTCAGCAAGGAACTCCACCACACACTCACATTTCTAGCACATGGCATAGCATGCCGGTACGTAGCACTGCTGATAGCACACCATGGGGTGAGCCAAATCACCCCAAAAGTTCAGAAAGTGGCCCACCAGCCTCAGAGTTTTAGTTTTTAGCATAGGAACAAAACAGGTACTTAAGCACAAGCTTTTTAAAAGGAAATCCCGTGTGCATTTCCGTCCCTAAATCCCAACTGAATCTCATAATCCTCCACCAAGAACAGCCTGTGCTCCACGCCACTTCCAAACTCAACAATTCAGTTGTTTCCAAAAGAGGAGAACCCCTTTTCACATAACTGCTTTTCTTATGCCCTGTCCCTCCAGTGAGATGGCTACACAGATCTCCCAGATATTTCCCATGCCAGAAGGAAGGGACCCCTCCCACAGGTTAAGGGGAGGGGGGTGCCAGCCTGGCATGGGCCCAAAACCACTAATATGTGGATATTAATCCCATACATATTGGAGAGTTACATTATTTTACCAATATCTATATTTTTTAAATGCTCAAGCATTTTTTAAATCCACTTTAAAATTAAATCCACATGTGAAATGAAGTGCTGCTTCCCTCTGTGCTACCCTTGTTCCTTGGAAAGCACCAGAAATCTTGATACTGGCTATTCTGGGGTTTTCTCAGAGGGTGGCAGAGGAGCTCAGATGCCAGCTACAAGTTCTCACATGTGGTTGGAGGTCCTGGGCTAACAGACATGAGGTGTTCAGACAGGGTCATCTGAAACCAAGATGGAAAATATGCTCCTAACAATGAACCAGGAGGTCAAATAAAATTAAAAAACAAACAAAACACAAAACAACCCAACAAAAAACAAAAACCAAAAACCCCAACCCCTTTTTCCACTTACTTTCTCTCCATGGTGCAAGGGCAGACAAATATCTTTATGACTTGTGAGATAATCTGCATTAACAGTATCAGCAAATAGCACAAAAGCCAATACAGGCACCAAAATTCAGAATGAAACGGCTTTAATAGAAAGATTGGAAAGCAGCCTCCACTTTGGGAAAGCTGCAGTATCATTTTGTCTCTATATGATGCAATCACCTTCCCTCTAACATTGCCTGGTACAACACTGACATCTTGCCCTCAGAAGTCAAAACCTCTTGTCTAAGAGACCAACTTAAAATAAAGAAAAGGGTTTAGATGTAAGTACAGCTGGGTGAAGAGTTTTAGCAACAGCAAACTTGCAGAGAACTGTGTTTTAAGTAATCTCACTGCTATTAAATTCAGGTTGAATTTACTTAATAACTCCAGCAAACAACAGTGTGGACCAGACTCTCCAGCCCAGACAGAAGGGAAGGAGGAAGCAGACAGCTTTATCAGCAGATAAGTTAATGAAAGCACATGCTCAGGAGGGGATCATCCCCAGGATGCAAACCTCCACATCTCGGAACCCAGGAATACTCCAAGCATCGTATTTTCTCTCTCCAGCACCCTCTGATTTTTATTTATTTTTTTTTTCTTTTTAGTTCAATTGTGCTGAGGTCCAGCCACCCAGGTGAGAGGTGCAGCCCCTCAGCAAAACAGCCTGGCTCTTCCTTTGCCAGGAGGAAAGCACTTAGGGCCAAGTGGAGTGAGAAAGAGACGAGGCAAGGCATGGAGCAGGACAGCCCCACATATCCTAAGGATGCTGCTCTGAGCACCCTGGAGATGTTTTAAAAACCTGTATTTAAAAAACACGTAGATGAGGCACTTCAGGACCTGCCCTAGTGGGTAATACAGATATTGATACAGATATTTTATTTGGGAGGAATCTTGACAGTTGAATGTGGTGATCTGAGAGGTCTTCTCCAACTGTGACAATTCTGTGTGACCCCTAGCTTGAGAGCCTGAGGATTGGGCTTACCTTTTCCCATGCTGAGGAGGAATTGTTCTGGCTTGTTTCCTTTAACATTGAAAGGAAATGCTTTTGTTCCAGATGAAAAAACTTCTAAAATCTATAGATAGATTTCTAAAAGATATCTAAAAACAATATCCCAAAAATCTTAGTCTAGTCAGACATGAGAAATAAATCTCCTCTGAAATTATTACAAACCACTGTACTTTGTTTCAGGCCACCCCTGGACCTGAAAAAAAACCTTCCTACTTGTCCACATCCATTTGCAAATTAATGCACTGGGAAATCAAGTCATTTCACCCCAACTGTTTGCTGAGGAAGCATTTTAAAAGGCATCCAGATCTGAACAGACATCAGAGGGTCATGGGATCAGCAGATCAGCACAAATATTGATGACTGCAATTTTCTTTCAGCCTCCCCAAAGCCAAAGTTAAAATTCCACTATTCAGGCAGATCACCCCATGTTTAGAAAGTGGCAAGACTGGAGCAGGGGAAGCAGGTTTCACAGGCACCTGGCTTGCTGTGGCAAATAGAAGACCCACTTACCATTTTCCTCTGACTACATATTGCATTTTCTTCCAATTTATTGTCTCGCTTTCCACAACAAGTCCCCAGATCAGTATCTTCATGATGTTAACTTGAAACAAAACTTACAGCTGAAATCCATACTGGATTTCCCCTCACCCCCCAAAAAACAGCTGCTCCTGTGACTATTGAAGGGTTTCAATGTGTCAGGTACTCCTCAAGGCAAACTTTATTTTACTGAGCTGGTATTGCTTTTATACAAGAGCCCACGGCCATAGAGTCTATATATCTTCCTTTACATATACAGTAAAGATGGAAACATTTTACCATGCCAAGAAAACTGTCTTACAAACAAAAGCTGCCACCTGAATAAAAATTAGAGGACAATTTAAGGTGCAAGTCACCCAACATAATCCTGAAGATTAATGAAAAGTAGGGAGAGTGGGAGTTTCTTTCAGGTGTTGAGCACTCCCAGAAAGCATCAGTGAATACCCAGACCAACACAACTCTTCTCCACCTCACCAAGTAACAGCCAAACCTGACACTTAAACGGCATTTTTCATTCATCTGTCTCAAACTGCATTGCAAGGAGAGTTAGTGTTTGATTTAGCATCCCCCTCTGCAATCTGATGCAGGGAGCTGAACTCCAAAGGTCACACAAAAGGCAAATGCTAGGGGACAGACTTGCACCTTTGACAGAATGACCCGCCCAAAGAGTTTCTATTTGTTCCTCAGCACTTTTTAAAAATCTAAGACTTGCTAGGACTGAATGACATTTATTCCTGAATAATGATTGCACCACATGACTTGTTCCTGTAGCCACTCATCCGAGGGGAACCAGAGGGACACCCAAGTTGTCAGGAGCTGACACAGATGATCAGAGCACTGTCAGCAGCAAGAGCATCTCCCTTAGGAGCTGGGCTAATCAAACCACCCCATCTCCTGTGCTCTCAAGGCAAGGATTGCAACATCAACATGTAAAATCAGTAGCAAGAGACTTCACTGACCAATAAATTATAGAGATTAGAAATGCAAAACACTTGTTTCCCCTCACCCTTATCTCAGGAGCAGGTGTAGCATAAGTGTTTTTGTTCACAGCAAAGCGTAGATGGCATAAGATGAGGTAATTCCATCACCACAATTGATCCCAGTCTGGTATTTTTTTTCCTTCTCTCAACTGTTCTCAGTAGGTGAGATGGATTTAAAACAAACAAAAAAGCATCAAAGCTCAATGGTACTCAATTTAAATTAGACACCCACAATTACACTTTGAGTAGCTAAGTCATAAAAGAAGAAAGATAAAAATAAAATTTCAGGATTGTGAAGGTTGTCACTGGAATATTTTTATCTCAAGTGAGTCACAAAGCCTGAGAAGTAGGATTTTTTCTTAATAACACTGTAAAAAAACCTTTTAATAAAATTCAATGCAAAACCAGCACCACAAACCATAGTGAGAAAATTTTAAAAGCTACACAAAGCTTAATCAAGGCACTGGTTCCTGCAGCATGTCAGAAGCAACAGACTCTTCTTGCACAGGCACAGAGACAACCTATTTGAAAGGAGTAAACAAAACCCACACCTCTTTACCCAGAACAGGAAAGCTGCAGGGACTGGAGAAGCCTATAGGCATTAAATAGTACCAGGAAAGGTAATTATGGCAGATTTCTTATCCAAAGGCTGAATCTAACATACTAAGAAAGCACACTCTTGAACAGCAGGAAGGAGTATGTGAAGTCTGAATGTGGCCTGGAAAAATACAAAATGAAAAGTGAGAAAGGGACAGAGACCTCCACTTGTTGACCAAAACTGCACTTCAAGGTTTAACATCACTGTATGGTTGTAGGTATCACTGTATGCAATGTAGGTTTGTCCTACGTGAGTTGGAAAAAAGAATAGCAGCAATCCTGCACGCATGCAACAAGTCCCAGCTTAAACCCCCTGATTTATGCCAGGTACCCACCTCCTTCAAAAGAAACCTCTTGCTATTTACGTGAAATAGACTTTAAAAAGATTTTCTTCTGACAAAGCTTTTTGGTTTTGTATGAAAGTTTAATATCCTTAAGTCCATAATGACAAGAGTATAAAGAATTCAGATTAAAGGTTTTGTTGTTACGTTGTTTGTTTTTTTTTTTTAAACACAAGGTCAGAATGTACAGTCCAAACAAACTGCAATCAACTTGACAGGAAGAGAAGCATGTTAAGGGTTGTTTAAAGTGCAAGTTAGTAGCAATCCTAAGACATCCATTTCTTTTCCTGCAGCTGTTGCCCATGCAGTTCTGGAACCACTCTGAAATCAGGTTCTGCCTGAGTGCCAGAGCTCTGTGGCTTAGAGTCCTTTGCTGGTACTTTCATGGCAGTAAAACTGTAAGAGCTGTAAGCAAGTCAGTGAGATTGAGATGACTTGTGGGACCATCACGGGAAAAATGAATCATCAGCCTTGGAAATACAAATGTTTATGATCACTGCTTCTATTCTACACATATATTACTGAGACACAGAATTTTTACAAGGGTGTTGATATTTATATAATTCCATAAATTTAGACAGTGCATTACAAACACAGTATGTAGTTGTAGCTATAAATAACGGAGCAGTGGGACAAAATTTTCAGCCATTTCTGGTTGCCTATGCACCACAAATGAGATGTATGGCACAAGTTAAGGAACTAGAGGAAGAAAAATAAGGCAACAAAAAAACCCAGCCCATGTGAGTCTCTGTATAGTGGAAGGCTAGAATTCTTCCAAAGAAAAAAAGAATAAAATCAGTCCCTGAGATTTAACTCCAACACGTAGCCATGACTAAAAGACAAAAGAGCAGATTCTGAAGTGGAAGTTTTGATAACAGATTATCTAAATCTACTATCAAAATCTAATTTAAAAGTAGATTTTTCTTTTCAGTGTCTGTGTGACAAGCCAACATCTGCCCTCAAGAATAATTCAGACAAACGCACAATGTAATCAAAAGACTAAACTTGTTTCTAAACCTTGGCTGATGCTTTTTAGTGCTCATAACACCACAGATGTATACACAAATCAGTGAGAAAAAAAAAACCAACAACAAACCACCAGATGCTGTAGGAGCATTGTAACACTGTACCGTGGAAGACATTAATCCAGAAGGCCACATGATAAATTCCCAAAGCATAATAAAAAGGGACAAACCAGTAACTCCTGATAAGCTTTTTAAACTTTGATTATATTCTTAATACTAAGAGTTTGCATCCAGAGTTATGTGTACCAGGCAATGACTGCAACAGCAGTAAATGCCCAAGGCTTAACACTGGGTACCTGAGGTCAACCAGCAACCTCATACTGATGCAAGCAGTTAGCAGCTATTTTATCTTTACAGTTTTGGGGGTTTTTTTTAAGGCTTCTTGCATCAGACTGCACCCTCATTTCCATTTCTCTACAATTAACATCCATTCAAAGAGAAGACAACTCCTAGTAAGAGCAGTACTTTTAAAGCCAGGTTATTTGTATATTCCATTTAATTTCTTCATTTTATACTGGATATATTGTATTAATAACAGCTGAGGGGAAATAAAATGTGCTCTGAATTACTATATCAAAACTACAATGAAATACTTCTGGACACTCAGCTACTCCCAGACACACCAGACCATGACTTCACCTGAGTAAGATCCATCCTACCACACCACTACTTGGCTCTGATGATGGACACATTCCATAATAAGGTAAAACATTGAGAAACTAGAAGCTCAGAAGTGAGGATCCACACCTGCTCTAGGGAAGGTCATACTCTGTGCCACTGCTGCCTTTCTGCCATGTGGAAGTGCAGTTACTCAGGGCAGATTGCTGTTTTCACAAGGAAATGGCCACCACAGGCAGAACAGATCAGAGAAGTTGTTTTAACAGCTCTCATGTACTTCCATGATTATTTTGTTACACTGATGTCCTTCAGAAAGCATCAGTCAGGTATAAACTGTGAGTCTTTGCTTTATTGTCCACAACAGACCTCCTCTACAGTGCTTCTTCACACTGAACTGATGGGATTTCCCATATGTCCTCATCTGCCAGGTGAGGCATCTGTGAAGCATGATCCACGGATGCCTTTTCACCCTGGGCTATTAATAATGCAGCATCTTCTCCTCCTGCTAACTGAAGGTCAGAGCTAATGGAACAATTCGATTCATCAAGTTTGTCCAAAGATTCTGCTGGAGTTACAGTGGAACAGGACTGCTCAGTCTCTGCTTCAGCCTGGGCTTCTGCTTTAAAAGGAAGTCCAAACACATTATTTCGGACGAGGTATCGAACACACTGCAAAACCACGTTCCTCTCATGTCGGATGTCCTGGGCCAGTAACTGGAAAGAAAGAAGACAAGATGATGCACACTTCCCTCTATTGCTTTGTAGCTGATACAAACCTGGAAAGATAAATGACTCCCCTCAGTAGTTTTGAACAGCTCTGAATTTAAGTAGTTGGCTCTCTTGCACAAGTCCGGGACACACACGGCGGGAGACTGCCTTAGCAGACAGAGCACAGGAAATCCATGTATTCCCAGTTTTTGGGGCTTTCCCACTGACTGACTGGGGCTTTGACAGAGCCAGCAAACATGTTTGACAGCACTACTGCACAGCTCCTTGGGCTGGGCGGTCTAAGGACTTGCTGTCCCCTCCCTCACACCAGCTCATGCTGTTCAGACCCCTTATTGCTTCAGTTCAATTCACCAACCTGGAGAAAATGAACCTGACAATTAGGAGCAAACAGGGGGTGTTCTAACTTTTTGTATTGTTTTGTGTTTTGTTTTGGTTTTTTTTAAGATCTGTGTGTTTCAAAAACTGGACAGGGTCAGCAAAAAGCCCAGCATGTAAGAGAAGAAGAGGTGAGAGCAGCATCTGAAGAGAAGGCAGCAAGGAGGGAGCAGCATCAGGCTGCTAGGGCAGTGCAGGTCAGTGGCCAAACACCAGTTCCAGTGATTGTGGCTCATAATGGCCACGATTCACTATGGTACTGGCATGTGACTGTACAACTGAAAAGGATGGAAAACACATGCTCAAAGTGCAAGAGTTTAAGCTCTGCTCATTTATCACCATTAGTTCACTAAGGCAGGTACAACATTCTGACAAATCTGATGGTACCTTTGGATTAAGCTGCCAGTCTCAGTTTGCCCAGGTGGCAGAGAATGTTGCTGAATATGCTTAAATACTAGGAATTTCCACCCCCATTATGTGACTGTAGACCCAGATGATTATGTTCTCATATATTGGACTAAAATACCAGGCCACATATTCCAGTACATGAAGAGAGCAAGTCTGTTAGCATCTTCTGTACTTTCCAGGTCATACTGTATCTGTAATTTAATATCCCATGAGCTTTTCATTAGAAAAACCCTATGAGTAAAAGATAGTTATAAATACAAGAAAAGGGCATGTTTCATACCAGAATGTGCATTTAAATATCAGTAACTGCTTTGGGCTATAATCCACCAACCTAGTAGCTTAAAGTGCTACAGGCCTCCATTTCCTTTAACCTCATTGAAGTTCATTTTGGTATTTAAAAAAATCAGCCAGAAGACTGAAGGGCCTTTTGTCATTGTGAGTGTCAGCAGAGCTAGTACTCTGAACAGAACAGATTTCAAGCAAGTGGCTAAGTTTGATCATTTCCAGGAGATCTGTATTACACATTGCAGGAGGTCTAGCTAAATTTGGCTTGCAACATTGCACAGAGGCTTTTTTTGTTGTTTCAACAGTGTTGTAACCAGTCACTTTAAAATGTATTTCTATTTAGACTAGTTACTAAGAGGTGTTAAAAGAAACTGACACCTGAGATAGGCCTTTAGAAACCTCCTGTCTGAACTAAAATATGCCCCTCAGGGCAGAGAAGGGACAACATAGTGATGTTCTCTTTGCTGGACTGGGAGAAACAGCTGGATTCACAGTCCCCCTATCAATTACTATCTTTGTATTATATTTTTTAAAGTAGGGATGGGTATCAGTGGAGAGATGCTACACAAGCTTTTGATTTTGTCAGCATAAAGAATGTCTAAACACACATTACTCTTTGCACAGCTACAACAAACATGTTTTAATAGTGTCCAAGCTCACTGCCAAATGACTGCCAATAAACTTTTGCAGCTACTCTCCTACCTCTCATTTTTATTTTGAGGCATCATTTCACTGATACATCATCCTTTACTTAACAATTCCATTTCCTCACTTTTGGATGAATTCTTCCTCAAGGTTTTAATACACTGACCATTTCTGACACTGGAAAGCCTACCTACAAGTCTCAGACACTCCTCTGTGATTCACAGCCATGGTACATGTCCTTCCACAACAGTTTTGAGCAACATTAAAAGGCAAAGAAACCCCACCAAAATGCAATTTGTAAAATGGACTATACTGGCAAGCTACAATTCAGGCTTTATATGTTCTGCCAGTTTCTCTCAGCATGTGGGACTTCATCTGACTTTTTTCTACAATCCTCACTGCTTTGATCACCAAAAACTTTGAAGAGCAAGAGATAAAGACAACTGTATGCTTAGGGAGCTACAGAAAGGGCAAACACTTCCTTTTTGGTCACTAGGAGCTTTAATTCTTGGCAGCAACAGTAGTATGTTCTAAAAGGACTATCAAGGGATTTCTCCCACTTCTGCAGCTTGGGATGTACCTTATCAGGTATTTCTTGCCTGAACATCCTCTGCTGTCTCAGAGACCTGATGTGAGGGGCACCCTGTTTTCTCCCATGTTCTGCCCAGAGGAAGTTTTCCCTTTATGGGGAAACGTCCCTTTATTTATATTATTCCCATTCCCTTTATTCCCTTTAGGGGAGCTTTATGCTGGCTACCTACAGAATCACAAAGGTCTACCCATTTAAGACTGCTTTTGAATACTAAATGCAATAAAAGCTTTGAAGTTTTATTCATACTAACAAAAGCCACTGAGCTTTCAAATAGGATAATTAACACTGTTACTGAGAACAGAATCATAATCTTAAGCTCACCCCTACAAACTTCTTTTTACCCTTTAGAGACACCAAACAGCCCTTCAGGGTACCAGTACTGTCACTTCCTCAGATTAATCTAAACTAGCCTGTGGTGAAGAAACACAGAATCACAGAGTGTCAGGGGCTGGAAGGCACCTCTGAAGATCATAAAGTCCAACCCCCCCTAACCAGAGCAGGACCAAAACTAAGGGAGGTCACTCAGAAATGCATCCAGGCACACGTACATGCAGGCTGCAGCTCAACACCACTCTACAGTTCAACCAACACCCTTACCAACAAAATCTCTGAAAGCATCTGTAAAAAAGCTGTGTGCTCCCTGATCAGAGGAAGGCAGCTGAATAGCAAAGCCAGGAGTTAAAGGAGGAAGACCAGAATAAGGCTGATGGGGTCACAGCCAAACAAAATCCCCAGGATACAACCTGTTTTCTCCACAGGGATGGGAGAAGTAGGAATAAAGGTTTTGTCCTTTGTGCAGTTCATTTTAGGCACACAATTAAGTTGTCATCTCTTGCTCACCAAAGTCAGTCACTACCTGAATGCACACCAGGGTATTTCCATTTGTGTATTTCAAGCATTTATACCTTCTCCGAGTGAAACATTCACTTTGCTATTTTAAAGACAGGATCTTTGCTAACAGAGTGCTCTAACTTCCCACAGGGAAGAGGGAAAGGGCTCACAGGTAGTGCTGCACTTGTAAAGGAGGCATTATTTTAAGTGTTACCATTTCCAGCAGAGTTGGACGGCGCTTGGGAAGGGCAGGTGATGTTTTCTTGCCCCTGTTGCCAGGCCCTCTGGGGGGACGTGCATTTGAATTCGAGCTTCTTAAAGTTGTGCTTGCATGTTCTGGTCTCTTTTGATCTGGGTTTTGACTCGGAGGAACAGAAGAAGTTTGAGGTGTATCTCTGAGCTCAGGTTGGTTTTTCTCAGTCTTTGTTGCAGTCTTGACTGGGATTTCTTAAAGAAAGAGAAGACAGTTTTATCTAGACTTAAAAGCCTCTTTAACATGCTTACATACCCAGGCACTGGCAGCTTGTTAGTTACTGTCCTTGCTCACACAGCCTGATGTGAGAATGCTCAAGGTTTACCTGGAGGAAGGGAGGGTTTTGTTTGGTTTAGGGTTTCTTCTAAAATACAAAGAATAACCTCTGAGTATTCACAGGAAGGAAAACAAGGTAGTTAAACTCTGCAATAAGCAAATAAAACCAGAAGTAGTAAGAGCTGAACAGATTTTCAAACCTCTGCCTTGTTATTCACTTAGAAAGTGCATTGCTTCTGCTTCACAATATAGCTGACTGCAAATTTGGCTGCTGAGAAAAACATGATGCATTTAGGGCAGAGGATGCCCAAATTCAATTCCCTACCTGCTAGATGCTCCCTGTAACATCATGTTGGCCACCCAGGGCAAGTAAGGCACAGTAACTATCTGCACAGACAAGGAGCAGCAGCACTTCTCAACAAGACACTAAAGCATACACTCAGAGAAGCACAAAATCCAAGTACTGGAAAGTTCTAATCTTCCTGCAACACCCTGCAGCCTTCTATGGAAAAAGCACTTAAGGACATGGAAATTAGTTCACAGGCTGAGCAAAACAGCTTTTACCTGGCACAATTCAAACATGATTTGAAGTGAGACTGAAGCCAGGGTGCTTTACTTTTCTACTCCAACTAGAGGAAAAAAGGCTAGGGACATTCAGTGACACATACTCTAGCCAAAGACATTTTATGCCCCCCTCACCTCCACACCACTTCGAGCCAGGACATGCTGCTGAGAAAGGGCAAGCAAATAAGCAGGGGAGGGAAACCATCCAGTCTTTCAGGAAACTGTTTGAGGCTTTCTAAAGCATGCTGTATGGCTAGGGGAAAAAAAGAAAAGCATCAGACAGGTCACAGGCCAAATGGACACCTGCACCAGCAGTCAGCACCAAATGCTGTGGTCAGTCTGAGTGCTTCTCTGAGACCTGGAGCTATCACCATACTGGGAACTGTAATGGCTCATCCAGTAAACCCAGTTACTCAGTACTGGGAGATGGGAGGAATAGGGAAACAAGAGGCACAGAAAAAATGGCATAATCTTTTACTCCTCCCAGCCTGCCTTTATGCATGGCTTACTTACACCAGTATTCTGTAGATTACAAAAACATTCCTGTGCATAACCTTTATCAAGATTCTCCCTTTACTGGTGTAAACCTGGAATTCATCAGGTACAAGACAGCTCTAAATTACACTGGTAGGCAAGCCAGAAATCAAATGGCATTTCCATAGCCTCATGTTCTGGAGATACAGCCACTGAACTGCCATTACTTTAACATCTTTGATAAATGGAAGCCACAGCTTACATGTTGTATTTCCCTCTCAAACACCTTTGATCTCAAGTTTTTTCTTGAGGTTTTGAGTGCTATACAGGTTCTGACTGATAATCTGCAGCTTTCAGCAGTAGGGACACAGCCATAAAGAACTACCACTGAGCTACTGCCCTTATAAATGCTGTATTTACAAATACACAAGGGCTGGACAATGGGATGGGAGATGGCAAATGAACACAGGAGAGGTGGAGCCCCCCCCCAACCCTTCCCAAAGAAGGGTGATTTGTGATCAAGTTGTATCATTGTTCACAGTCCACACCAGTGCAGCACCACAGGGCAGAAGGGGAGAGGAGAAGGGCAGAGGACATGCTCCTACACACCTTCAGGCTCACTGTCAGATGCACTCCCATAGTTGGCTGACAATGCAGTCAGGGCAGAGGTGACCATCTTGGGAACAACAGTCATTCCCTGCTTCCCATCCTCAGCTGCTGCTTCGTCCTTGTCGGATTCTGCAAGGAGAGAAAAAGCAGGAGGGATTTGTCCCAGTACATGCCCACAGCCAGCCTTGCCTTTCTTCCACATTCCCATCTTCCCACTACACAAGTCCAACCTTGGGCATCACTGCTCAACACCATGGACACACAGAAAAATCCCACACTTGCCTACCCTCTCCAGACATTTGGTGGTAAAGCTGTCTCCCCACTGGTTTGCAGTCCTGCCAGCAAAGCTACAGAAGCAGAAAGTTTTGTGAAGAGCTTGAGCTCTCTGGCTCTTTCTTCACACACCAAACATAATTATAGGTTTTATTATCAAGTCTAGGTAAAGAGAGAGACAGAGTATTTCATAATGTGTTATGAAGAGGTGGGAGGTAGTGGAAAAGGATTCAAAAGCCACTTGGGGAGGGTCTGGTGAGAACGGAGAACTAGGCTCATTCAAAGTGAGAATTTAAGAGCAAAGAAATTTTTGGTTAATAAAAAAAGTTCAGAAGGGACATTGAGAACCAAGGCAACAAATTAGATGATTGCTTTTCAGCTGTACTTTGGACTTTACAAGTATAAAAAGACCTGTAACTAGCTTTAATAATGTGTAATAAGCAAGAACTACATCCCTTTTCTATCTATTATAACAGAAGGAACTAGCTGTGCTTTGGTATAATTAGACTTTTTATCATTAAGTAAAACACAGATGCTGCGGGGAAATAGTTATATTTAAGCATGATTAAGTTTCCCAACACAGAGAGATCAGTAGAATAAACAAATTGGAGAGGGATACTGAGTTCTTGTTCCCACTAATTGAAGATTACATTTTCAACAGGAAAAACTCAACATCAGACATCTTTCCAGGGGATGCATTCTACTCTTTTTGCCAAAAATAGCTAGAGTATAAGTCAGCTTAAATACCATATTCTAAGAGCATATCTAAGAGCATATTCTACATATGTACTGTATAACAGCTGACTATATTATAAATAGTTATAGTTATTATACTTTATTATAAATAGTTATGTCTGAACTTTATATTGCTGCCAGCATGTGGAATCAAGGAATGCACACAAAAAAAACCAACCCCAAACCCAGAAACCTAGGCAGCAATACTTCTGAGAACACACGCATATGGAGAATATCAAGAGTAAATTAGGCAATAGAAAAATCAGAATTAAAAAAAAAATGCTGACATTTTAAGTAATTCACTTACCTTGTACAAGAAAATCCATTTGTTTTCACATTCTAAATACTGTTATTTTCAAAACCACAAATTGATATTTTATGTTCTTTAAAAAAGTAATTTGGTTGTTGAAGTAATTCTAATTCTCACAGAAAAGTCAAAGACATAAAAGTACTGTGTGTTTATAATATGATCGACTTGACTTGTGAACAAATGTATGTGCAAGTGTTTAATGCTGGTGGTATCTTAAACATTCTTCTGTTTGCTTTTCCAACTCAGAATTTTTCTTCCTCTTCAATGGCCTTGCATTTCAGCTTCTTCCCAAACCTAGTCTCAGCCAACTCTATTGGTTGTAGCTCTTCCTACCACAGACAATTCATGTCTGACACGAATTCAGTCAGACAGAATCAAACGCCTCTGCACTACTGAGAGATAACAGTCTCCTCCACAACAGGCCAAGCCCTCTAGGGCAGAAGCTCCCCAAAATGCAAGATTTACTCCAATTCCATTAGATAAAGCACTGACTCATTCTTTCACAATAATCACACTGAGAATTTTCTTAGAAGAAAATGTCCTGAATGAGAATATGCCTCAACCAAAATTTCCATTCTAAATTAAGTTCTAAGTGCATGTTTTAGGCACAGGAGGCTGGAGGCTTTACCTGGAGGCTTTTGACCCTGCTGGCCCTGGCACTATCCTAGCCACAATACTCCCTGCAATCCTGGGCTTTTTTGTTAGTAACAATGAGAAGGTAATACAGGCTCCCCAGTATTCTCCACCAATACCATGAAGTCTTGTGTCAATCTTCTAGTAAGAGTTTTCCCATTTTAAATATGCACACTTAGCCATCTTTCAATCAAAGACACAGTTTGTTTTTTGGAAATGCCTGGTTATGCTAGTTGCTAGTTATGCACGAGGTCACTGATCACTTCAGCAATGTTACTAAAAATTTCTCCAAGCTCCTTCATCTTACCAACATCACTGCTTGCCAGAAGACTGAGAGGGTCCACGTCCTTCACGTGTGGCTGAGCTTCCAGAGCATGCTGGTTTTCATGATCCTTTTCACACGTGCTGTTTTCTGGTCTGTTGGTTTCATTTTGAGTTCTGTGTGCATTATGATCGCCACCATTTTCCCTAAATTTCTTCCAAAATGGGCGCCTTTGTCTTCTCCTCTGTCTTCCTTGCTGCCCACGCCCCTCTTGGCTTTCTGCAGCTTTCCACATTCCCTTCATTTTGCTGTAGAATACAAAGGCAAAGCTCATATAAAAGACAAGCAATGAGAATAAATGCAACTGACATAACCAAACACCTCCAGCCCAAATTTAAGGTTCAGCAACGCAGCATAATGCCAGGACTTCCTCCAGCTCAGCTAAGATGTGGTGACAGACCAGACAGGCACTCACAGCTCATCTCACTGGCAGGGCAATGTGACAAAGCTGGAACCTACATGAGGAGGTTTAAATTCATGACTTTTATCTCTTTACAGGGCAAAGGGTGTATGAGCTAAGCAAATTCCTTGATCACCTGCAGTGTGAGGACACTGTTTTCACGTGATGAAGTCAACAAACAGTCCCGTCATCTAAGTAATTAAGTCATTAAAAATAAGGGGAACATGGAATGAAGCATCTACTATACACATTCCCCTGAATGCTGAAGTCTCCTTTTTCCAGACATAGCTTTTTCCAGCTCAGAGGATTTAGCTGCACTAAATCCATTCAGCCATCTGACACCATCAGTCATCATGATGTCACCCAGTCCTGCCTCCAATTAACGTGCCACCCAACTTCCTCACTTGATGGAAAAATAATCAAAGCAACTTTCACTGGGACAATGGATTTTTTAAAAACCAAAACAAAAAAAGTCCCAAAACATGGGAAGATCCCAACATGGTGGTTCCACTGATATTCCATGTTCCCATGATTGTCCAGGTTATCCTATAAATGAGAAGTTTATAGGAACGTACTTGGACAGCTTAAACTCTGAAAGTCTATAGATACAACAATAGGTGTGACAGGTAAGAAAACGTATAAGGGACCACCTAAGCTTCCTGAAAATACTTATTTTCAAGCAACAGAAACTTCTCTCAGCAAAACAACTAAAGCAACTAAACAACAGCACATTACCTCCACAGAAGACATGCAGGATTTATCATCCTGAATGAACCCCATGCTCAGTACTCTCTCCCTCAGCCTCACCTACAGCATGGCAGAGGTCCTGTTATCCCTAGCCAGCCATATAATACCATACTTGGGCAAGAGCTTCTTCCTGAAAATTCTCTCTGGCTATAGAGCCAGGCATCTGCAAGCTGAGACCCATAGGTGTATTCCTAACATGGTGCCCTGTCACTGATAAGCAGCTAGTAGAACATGTGAGGAAGGAAAGAAAAAGACCATAAAAGCAGGGTGAGCAGTCACCTTTCTATTGAATTTTCTATGGTGTATCACTTAAAGACCCTCTCTGGCTAGAGATGCTCCCAAGACACTGATAGTTTTGTGTCTCGTGTTGTGGAATGCTTTGTGAATGTTTGGCACCCCTGAAATACTGCCACAAGGTGTTAATATTTTATGAAATAGAACTTCTTTTGGTTTGTCTTAATTCTGATGTCTCAAATGGTCCATTTTATACTCCCATCCTTTTCAGGTTACAGGAAACAGTGTCCAGCTGCATTCTATTCACCTCTTCCCACCTTTGCAATTTTATAGACCTCCATCAGCCAGCCCTTCCAAGGCACCCACTTCTTTGCTCATGCTGAAACACTCCCACTACCAACATTCTTCTCCTCCATAACTTCTCAGGCTAAGTAAGTCCTTCTTGAGAGAACGTGGCCTGTCACAGCAATCAAAATGGCTTTATATAGCCAAAACATTTCATTTCATTCTATAGTTATTTTATGATAGTGCCTAATGCTGATTGCTCAGCCTCAATAGCATCATCCACCACAGTGCTCCTGTGGCACAAGAGACAAGCCACCACCTTTCTGTCTGTGTCTCTCATCCACAAAAGGAAGCTAATATTAGCTCCCATAAAGCAGTTCCACCTAGCCAGAAACCTGCATTTCTGAATTTGTACAAGCAGGCTCTAAATTCAAGATGTTGTTGAATAACACCAAAGGTATTGAGCAAATACTGGCTCAATTAGCAGTGTTGTCCTTTACCAAGTGTTAAAAAACTCTAACATTGTGATTTTCCTGGGACCTCAAACACACAGAAAGAAACTCCCAGGAAGGTCACAAACACATCCCAACAAAAGTCTGCCTGGCATCTGTCTCCTGCCTTCCCCTAGTGAAAGCCAGACTACTCCTCACTTCCCATTCAGAGGAGATAAAGAGCTGTGTGCTATTAATCAGCTGTTGCAAGACACCAGACAGATTATCAAAGTGGTCCTTCTGCATCTCTAATCTCACACACAGGGATGCTGAATTAGTAGCTGTAAAGCACTTCAGAGAACCACAAATGGAAAGTGCCATAGAAGTGTTAAGTATCTAATCCTTTCTAGATCTCACTTAGCTATTTGCTTTAACAGTACAGCTTGCATAGCACAAGCTGTATTCTATTTTTGCCTCGTGCATCAGTAAATTTGCCAGATAAGCACCAATTCCAGAATCTTTACTGTTGATATACAAAGCAGAAACAACAGCTTTTTGCAGCAGTCTATAGGGCTAGAAGCATTGGGAAGGGAGGGGGAAAAAAGAAGAGATATCTAAAATCAAAGAGAGTTAAAGGTCACTAAATAAAAGTGAACCACCTATAATTTGACAGCTGTTTTTCCAGATATAAAGGTATTAACGAGTGTAACAGTATGGAACTGTTGATAGACATTTGAGAATACATAAAGCACCTGACTCACAGACACAAGAGTTACCAAAGAAACCTGGAGACAACAAACAGTTTGTTACTGTGGCAAGAAAAACTCATCTTTGCTCCTAAGAATCTCCAAACATAGCCTTAGGTATGTTTGTAGATTCAGTCTCCATGCCTTGGTTCACTTCCTGGTGTTCAAAGCACTTCTGCAACTTTATATCCTTTGAAGGAAGCTTTACTTCAGCCTTTTATAAACCTTTCCTTCCACAGTCCTGAAAGGCAACTAGTTGGAGGAGGGGGACAAGTGTTTCATCTTCTAAAGCATGTTCTGCACCAAGGCAATTTGCAATGTAACCATTTAACAAATTACACTAGCTTGACATTAACCCTATTCTGTACTAGCTCACCTGCTTTACCATGGTAGAAGTTTTACTTTATTTGGTATTATCCCCTAAAAAAAACCAAAAAAACCAAAAAACCCCACAAAAAAACCCAACCAAACAAAAACAAACCCACAACAAAAGACAACAACACAAAAAAACCCCCACAATGAAACAAACTAGGCAAGCTCTAGCTTCCATTTCATGCAGCAGCAAACAGTATTTAGCAAGAGCCCCTTAGAACTGAGTCTGTTCCTGCCTTCCAGCTCAGTTGCTCCAGTTTAAACAAGTAATTACATATTGGAATGTAATTCACAATGTGAGAGAACAGATAAAAATCCAAGAGGGTAAAGATTAGGCTCAGAACAAAGGTAGCAGACTGATAAAGATAATGGAGGGTAGAAGAAAGTAGTGCTACTTTAACAGTGAAGATCAACTTTTACACCCCGCTTCACCTGATTATTGATTTATCATCTAAAAAGAGAGATTAAGAACCCAAATCCACTCATAAAATCTCTCTTAGCCATTTTCAGGCTTTAAAGCATGTGGATTCAGTATGTTTTTTCCACCCCTGTTATTCCTTTTTCAGAGACCAAGGTTACACTGATCTAATGAACAGCCACTAGAATCTGGTTTTCTCAAATAAGCCCGAGTGCAGAATTCAGCAAGAACATTAGATTTCAAATACAAATGTTTAATTTAACTGAAGTGGACTAGAAAGCACTGTAAACAAAAGAACATTACATCTGCAGCTTGGTAAATGACCTGATCCCTGTTAAAAGGCAGATAGATTGTGGAAGTGGAAGGAGTCAGTACTGGCAGACTCCAGTGAGTTTACTTCTCAACCCATTAGGAGGAAAGTAACAAGCTTATTTCAAAATGCTTACCCAAACTGTTGGGTAGTTAGAACTTCTCCCCTTTCTTCTTTCTGCATCTGCATTTTCTTCTTCCTTTCAATGTTTGCCAAGGTAGGAAAATTTCTAGAAGAAAAAAAAGTAATTCATTGGCTCTTAAATGATTCACTCTACTTTGTCAATTCCCCCGTTTACCAAACTAGCATACTCTGTAAACTCAATAGATTTTAAAAAAGCTTCATGGAAGTTTAACAGCCTGATTCCTTCTTAAAAAGCCATTGGTGAGGAAAAGAAACCTGAGTGCATATATGCTTATATATTCAGACGGGGAAAAAATTAAAAAATAACTAACAAATTGGCATGATCAAATTTATCAAACCATCAAACAAGCTACAGAAAATGAGTTTAGTTATGCTTCTGGACCCTCTGCCAGCTCCTACATATAACCATGTGATTTATTCCTGCAATTTTATTTTTTATAGTGCTTCTACTGAGGTGTTTGAATGAGCTTAAAAGGTCCACCATGCCTTTAGCAAACCAGATGCTAAGTTCTTGGAATATAAAAAGGTTATAAGAACAGTTTCTGAGAACACAAGATTTCTTTAACATGGCAGCTAAGGAAAAGCACACAAGATTCCTCTTGAGCAATATTCAGTATTGTGCTTGCACACTGACATCTAGTTCACCAAAATTACTGTGCCTTTTTAATTCCAGCTTCAAGAAAAATTGCTAAGTCATGCAGATCAAAACAAATCCACTGTTAATAACCATCTCCCAAACCACCCCTCTCTCCTGTACCCCACCTCCCTCCCTAGAGATGAATACCACACTGGTTCTGACATGCAAAGCCTGCTGCAAATTACTGTCAAAGCCCCAAAATGGCTACACAAGTTGCTCTGTAAACATTAGTGAAATCTCAGTGCTCTCAGATAAAGGCAGTAAATGAGAAACACATGTGCACCCCCACCAGCTTCTGGAGAGAAACACAAAGTATAAATATTTGATAAGTCTATTAAAATGGAGTAACAAGAAACTTGGAACAGCTACTCACTAAATACAGATATAAAAAAAAAAGACATATCTTTCTTTAAATATTTAAGCTTATCACATGCATCATCATCTTTTTACAATGTGAATGTTAAGTGTCAGATTGATGCAAGACAGCTTCTACCACATACCAAGGGAAAAAGATGAGAACCATTTCCTATGGGACACATCTAAACATACTACAGAACTTGTCTCCTTTAAGAGGATTTTAAAAATGTCTATTTTCATTGGATTTCTCCCAGAAACCCACCATGCAGCTCAAGTGAGCATAGGGATGTGATGTTTTATCTCTGCTCTTCCCTGTTAGCTGCATTCACTCATCCATGATACTCCCTGCACACAGCAAATGTGCAATCAATTATTTAATCTCAAGAGCTGCACATTGACAAAGACCCCTGCACTTGGCACCTCTCCACAGTTTCAGGATAAGGTGCTTTCCTTCATATAAGCAAAGCTCACAGGAGGAGAGAGAGCTATAAAGTAAGGACTTTATGCTCAAAAGAGCCCCAAATGTATCTTAAAATTTTGTTGCTTTTTTTTTTTTTTTAAGACATAAGGGAAGACCCCTAATCATGGAGCAAAAAGTCTTCAAAGTGCTCCTATAGTTATGCTGATTAAGGACATATTCAGACATGCTCACACCATGATTTGAGACATGACTGCCTCCCACTTTCATTCCTATGAGTTACCACTCCCTCCACCAAGCTATGGTAATGGACTCCATAAATGCTTTTCCATTCATTGCCAAGACTGAGAGAGTTGCTCCTAAACCACCCTTCCAGTTGACACAGGCAGTAAGTAACAGCTGAAGTCACAAGACTGAGTCTGCCTGCAAAAGCACACCCACAAGCACCTAGAGTGGCTGTGTTTATTTTCTCCAGCTCTTCTCAAATAGCATTTTACTCACTGCCTTTACCTTGTGCAGAAAAGGGACCTATTTTGACAGCACACGTGCAGGGTTTTGATTTCATTCACAATGAGCATCTCCTTTGTTCACTCTCCATCTAAGGGCCTGCTGGGCATTAAGCTCTGGATATTCAAGTCCACAGGACACTGGCCTCAGTTCAAAGCAGACTGGGTTCATCCCTTCCCAGGTGTTCTTCTGTGCCAGGACAAGGCTGGACTAAGCCCACCAGTGGGTTCTGGTGGGACCTGGACAAGTCAATCCCATTTGTCCCTGCAATGAGTAAGTGGAGGACCATAGCTATTCACCCACCCCAGTGTACCAGCCCCAGTACTACTCCTCAACTCACCAGGTACTACAGCCTCAGCAGAAAAGTCTGCACTTCCTAGAATCAGCTAGGTCTACCCACAGAGGCAGGAAAATTCTGGATGCTAAGCAGAGACAGATGCCTACACCAAAACCACAATGGTCTTCAGGTACAGTTTTATGGCAGGATTTGCTAACTTCACTATCAACATCAACAAGTACTCAAAAGAAGTAAAAAAACAAAACCAAAACAAACCAACACCCAATAGCTGGTTTGTTTTGGGTTTTTTTGATACAGAGAGTTCTTATTCAGGAAAGCTAAATTCAGGAAGACTAAACAGAGGTGTGACAAAGAAGAAAGAGCCTGTACTGAATCTCTGAATACAGAAGGCCATGTTAAAATCCAATAAGCTGACTTGGGTTTGAACCCTCCTCAGTAGATCTGCCCTCCTCCTCCCCTAATAAAATGATGTTCTTAAAATGTTACCTATACACACACCACTGAAGTAGAAGTAGCCCAGCTACTAGGTCCTGCAAAAAAATTTGTCAGAGCTTGAATACAGCTTCAGCAGTCATCACAAAAGCTTTGTGAACAAAGGCAACTTATTGTAAAATGAGGATGTTAAACCAAGACTTTATGGCATAGGAGATTTCATAAGAAGCCCAAGGGGGAAGTCCCACTTCAAAGCAGCTGCTGTTTCCAACCATAGAAACTTCTATAATCCAAACTAGAAGTTTTTAAGTATAAGTTGCCAGGATAACACCAGAAAACTAGTTTTCAGGCTAAGTGAGTGTATTACATACACACTAACAAAGTGACATGCAGGTGAAGGATATCCTAAGCTTCCAGAGACAGGAAACAGCAACACTGAGCATAATTACTAATGTGTGCCTCAGTGAACAGGTATTTTTTTCCCAATAAATGAGTGCACTAGCCAGAGTCATACGTTTCATAGGCCAGTGTTCTCTATCTTGCTCATATAAACCTCAGAGTAAACCAGCTCTTAGCAAGCAATGGAAAAAACAAAACTGTCAATATCTAACAGAAAGGAGAACTGTTTCTGTAGCAGTGTTTACACAATGGATTTCTGAATTGAGAGCTACACAAGTTCATCATCTTTATGGGAACAGCACTGTGATCAAATTACCTCAGTAAGTTCTTGAGTTTGACTTGATTGCATACACACAACCAACAGCAAAGTGGATGTGGAGAGCCCAAAGGGAACAAAGATCTCCCAACAGTGAGTGGATAAAATCCTGGTTTAAAACTCCCAGGCATTTTATCAAGCACTGTTTCTATACTGTGAGTCTGCCATACGTTAGCTGAAGCAGTTTTATTGCTAATGCATCCCTGTGGTTCACAGTAAATTTTATTGTATCTGTGTTTACCTTGATCTACCAACACATTCCTTCCATTTTGCTTCTCTACTTTTACCAGGTCCTAAGAAATTCTTTCCCTTGTTACATATTTAACTACTATGAATGCAACACCAGGGAGGATTCTAAGCTACTTTAGGATTATCATTATTCAACTAGAGAATGACAAGTTAATTACAAGTGGTGTTATTGACACACCATTCATTCCTTAAGCACACACTCAGCCTGTAGGATATACTGCAAAGAAACACAGCAGTCAAACCTAACTGAACCAAAAAACACCAAAGGATTAAAGAAAAGGGGGAAGAGGGGAAGAATTTACAAGCAACACTTAAGATCAAGAAAATACCCCGATGTTTTCTTGGGACATAAGAAAAGTTAGCCCAATGATCAGTAATAACACTAGAGCAACCTTGACACTTCCTTTTTAATAACCTTTGCTCAAGAAGAATTGGTAAGAAAAAGTTTAGTTGGACCCAGATCTCACTTGGGAACAATGGAAGACAGCAATATCTCATTCTGACATAAAAAGGAAATAAAATGGCATGTAATTCCCCTCGAGCTAATGTTTAAGAAAAAAATATGCTGAAAACAGCACATTTCTCAACATTTGGAAGGGACAGGACAAATCAGAACAAGAAAAGTAATTGAAATCACCTAAATCAAAGTCAGCCTTTACAATCATCTGTCTGCAAAGTATAGGGAAACCCTGAGATCCCTTGCAACTTCCTCTCTATTGCCATTTGCTTAATTAGATTGAACCTGATGAATCAGGCCACGAACCATTAGAGTCTTTTAGGTAAGCAGAGATATGAAGGCTGCAGCAATGAACAGGACCCTGTACAGAATCAGACAGGAAAACAGCATCCAACACAGTGTTCTTCATCCAGAGATACTTGCTCCTTACCAGCCCTCCCCCTTCTCCTCGCTCCCCATGAGGCTGCACTTTAAACACAGGCTCTTTCTAAAAGATTTTAAGCAGGATAAACAACTGAGCAACACACTAGCTAATTAAATAGAAAAATCTACACTCTGTAAGTAATTATTTGTAATGGCTGAAAGAACAAGACAGGAATGTTGGGGATGCAGCACGGAAACACATTAAATCACTGCAACTTAATTAGAAACAAACTACTAATGACCTAAGAAGATTCACTCTTAGCTCTGACTGGAGCTTCTAGAAAGAAAAAGGCTTTTTCCTGTCACTATAAACCAAAGCCTAATAGCTCAGACTCCCTCTGGTGTCCTTATTTTCTGTACAATGCAGTGTTTACTATGAGTCAACAACAGACCTTCAGGACTAAACTGATGATTTGCTGGTGACCCAATTAATGTTTCACAAAAGTTTTAACTGGGTTTCTCTCTTTATTTCCTTTTTTAAATTTTGGGTTTGTTGTTCTGGTTTGTTGTTTTTTTTAAAAGACATTATTACAGCTTCCTTGTTCAACAAAGAGTAACAAAAGTCACCCAGATTGTCATTCTACACCCATCCATCACAGCCAAACAATATGCCCAGAAGACTGAAGTACCAAAATAAACCACAGCACTACTCCATCTAGTGGCCTTGGCCTCGAAGGTCCTAATCCCATATTGGACTTTTTGGTTGATAGTTGTGGCCACAAGACTTTTTTTTTAACAGATTTTACTGTGCTGTAGTGAACAAAGGCTTTCATCAACGCTGACCACAGCCCAATTGTATTAATCTGGCAAAAAACCAACAGTATCCACCACAAGATTCTCTAGAAATTCAGCAAAAACAATCTTGGGCAATGTATCATCCTGACAAATTAATTGTGGATAAATGTTGCTTTAAGCAGGAGTATCTAAAACATGACTATACATTCAATTCCTGCTTCCCCAGCATGCTGGTATATTGTAGAGCATGTCCTGACATAACCACTTCAATATCATTTCAATATGTGAACCTTAGCATCAGCTACTAGTCAAGAACTTGCCCTAACACCACCCAAAACAGAAAAATATATGAAAAAGCTGAAAATTAGTAGTAAAGCCTCTGCACAGAAGTATTAATGCTTTCCTTTGGAGCTACTGTTAGACAATTAAGTGTAGGCCACCAGACAGACAAATCTAAGGGCATCTGAGGTTTTGCTAACCCTGTTAACACTGCATATTGTAGGTAATAAAGATGTGCTAAGTACCACAGTTGGAAATAAAAAAAATAAAGGACAGCAGCATGTGGACCAAAAGGAGAAAAAACAAGCCCTCAAGGTTCTTTTGAATAAAAAGAAGCCTTGGAACCACTTGTACTTACACAGACCACAACCCATTTTTGTGTGGTTAACGATGGCATTTTAAACATGGGAGAAAATAATTTTTTATTTCTGTATCAATGACAGCTGCTTTCAAAAAAGAGGAATCTTCATTTTTAAAGATTATCTTCATTTTTAAAAATGAAGAGCATGTGTAACAGTTGACTGCCATGATGAACTGATGAAGCTATAAGACTTTCTTTTGCCTCCCTGAAATTTGTAGAAAAAGCTGAAACCATGTTCAAAGGGAAGTTAAAATTTGCAGGGATTAACTTATAGGGGGAGAAATTTTGCTTCTCAATACAACAAAAAATTCTGGGAGGCAATTTAAAAAAATCTAAATATGTTCCACTTTGACTTTTTTACAAAGCCACTATACAGAAAATTATTAAGGGAAGTCAGGTTCAAAGCAAAAATGCATTCACATTGCATTCAGACAGAAATGCAAGCTGGATTCATCAGTAAGACTGCATTAGACACAAAAAAACCCACACACAAAAACAGATGACTAGTGTACTGCCCTAACTCATCACCCATGATCTTTAAATTAATTTGTATCACTTCACACTCTGCATATAGGACTCTTGGCTCCAGGAAACAAAACCCATGTACTTATGAGTCACAAAACTGCATTTTAAGTCAGGACCACAAGTGAGGAAAGCCTACAGCATCATTCACCTTCTGGAATAGGTAGATTTTAACCTTAGGGAAACCTTTTTTAACCTTAGGGAAAAAAAAGCAGTCAAATCAGGCCAGTGGAAGTACAGTGCAAATTCTTAAAACACTTCAGTGCTGGTTAACAGAAAAGTTATAACACCTCACATCACAGAGTGAGAAATACTGTGAAATACTGCTTTTCATGGGAAGTTTATCTGGCGTCCTGGGTACAGTGTAACTTAGATTGCCTGAGACAGAATCATTCAGATTCTGTTTTCTTCCAGCAGAGAGTGTCAAGCAATGCAGAAAGTTAGGAAAACTCCCTGTTGGGGCCTAGGGGGACCACTAAAGCTGTGGAAGTTTGCACACAGCAAAATATTACATTTATAGTCAGTACAATAGTTGTTAACTTCTTAGATATTAGAAAAAAACACCACACATATTTCTGATGTAAAATGCCTCAGTAATCAAGTTAAAAGGAAGGAGTTGCTCACCAAGCATGGGGAACCAAATCAAACATCTGGGAAATCTACTTCCTTTTCAGTTGATATATTGCCTTCTATTGCAACCATCTAAACTATTACAGTCTCTGCAGCTCTCACTCCCCTGGCTCAGGCATTTGGACAGAGACCACTACTGCAGAAGCTTTGAGGAATCAAAGGAACAGTAGCAGGAAGCATGCACTGTTGCTGCCCTTCAGCTGTCATCTCATGACCATGCAGAGAAAATATAGCAAAACAAATTCATAAGGCACAAGTGTTACTCACCTTTTTCTTTCTTCTCTCCATCTAGCAATCTCTTCTGGACTATCCAATTTGATTCTTTTAGCACCAGGTGAATGTGCCTAAGGAAACAGTATTTCATAGGCATTTAGCAAGGGAAGGAAAAAAAAAAAAAAACCACACCAAAAAACCCCCATCATTCTATCAACTACAGCAGTATCCCACTTGTCTTCATCTCCTAAAGTGGCAAGACTGCACACAGCAATTACAAAAATTTATCTCACCATAGTATTGAACATGTTCTCATCCACCATACTGTCTTACAAAAGATTCTACTGAGAGGTAAGACTCCTTCCAGAAAAATTAAAACAAATCTCTGAAGAATGAGAGGAGGGACTACTTTTACTAGAGTAAAAGACTGCACAAACTCATGTTTTGGGCCCAGGGACATACATACATTCTTCCAGTGTATCTGAACTATCTTCTCATTTGCACTGAAACTGCAGCCTTCTTCTGTGCACTGCAAGACAAGGGGGTGAGCTTAAGGCACAACAAGTTACACAAACAAAAAATAAACAAGCATTTGAGCACACTTCACACCAACCCAGCACCAGATGCCTATGCAGTTAGTTATACAAAACTTACAAGCTACACAGTTTCAAAACAAATGTGATTGTAAAAACAGTAAGAAGGGAAAACATTCTTTTAAATTTCATCTGATTTTAGAGTAATAAGTAAAGCCAATGGATCTGATAACTGAAGATAAAGACTTGCAAGACTCTCCAGTTTCAAGTTTTATTATATCTTTTAAAATTCTTAAGAATGTTACATGTTATATTCATGCTAATTAATTAATTTCTGCCCCTAAGGTGACATAGCAAGACTTCAAAAGACATTAACAAAACAAAAAAAACAACTGATACCTCCTCTGCATGCAGCATTTAGAAAAAATACCCTACCAGCAATTTTTAAAGCTCTAGAATCTCTTTGCCATGTAGTCAACTCAGAGTGACTACAGCTAACCGATTATCAAACACAAGATTAAAAATTAAAGTGTGACTTAACAAAGACAAACTCATCAACCTGTTTATGTTGTGAAATGTGTTCATCATACTTCTCCTGGTTTTTAAAGCCACGGTCACAGGTATCACAAAAATGAGAGAAAACTGGCTCTTTCTTCTTTTTGTTCTGAAAAAAAAACAAAAAACTCTCCAGATCGCAGATACAAGATTGCAAGGTTTATACATTTTTAATTAGGTGTGGAACACTTTTGATAACAAATTGCTATCAATTAAAACATGTTTCAGATAAGCAAAGCTAACATAACATGAAAATGAAATTAAAACCACTCATCTTCCAAACAAACTGCCCTTTACTCATCTCTTTCCACCACCTTTCCATCAATTATCACTTGTGCAAACTGTGTTGGCACAGATTTAGTGAGGGCTGAGAAGACAGCTAGGCTACAGCCCTGAGTCTCTCCCCCATCAGGTCAGACCATGCCTTTTCTCACATGATACAGAAGAGCTCACAGGGCAGCAGAAATCTTTCCTTCTCCCACTACACACGTCACAGGGACCTGGCTCTGTGGCCCTGATAATGTAAGAGACTGACACTCTAATTTAGGCACTCAGACATCACCACAGTAAGGGCTTTTCTGAAGGAAATCTGTGTTAGAATTGGCTGAATCATGTCCTTCTTCCAAGGGGCTCAAGATCTGCAGACTGACTGTTAGATATTTGCTCTCCTGCAAAAGCAGACATGTTAAAAAAAAAAAAAAAAAAAAAGAAAAAAAAAGAGTATGGGGTCTCTACCAAGGGGCAAGTCCCACACAGCTACCATTTAGCTGGGGACAGATGGACAGAATGGTTTTGGTGGGAAAGGACTTCTAAAGATCACCTAGTTCAACTGCCCTGCTATGAGCATCTTTCACTAGACCTGGCCTTGGAGGGAGGACCCACAGCTTCTCTGGGAAACCTCTTCCAATTTCACACCACCCTCATCATAAAAAAAAATTTCTTCCTTATGTCCAATATAAATCTATTCTCTTTTAATTTAAAACCATTGACCCTTCTACAACTGCTACAGGTCCTACTAAAAAGTCCCTCCCCAGCTTTCCTGTCAGCCCCTTCAGGTACTGGAAGGTCACTGTAAGGTCTCCTCAGAGCCTTCTCTTCCCCAGGCTGAACAACCCCAATTCTCTCAGCCTGTTTCCACAGGAGAGATGTTCCAGTCCTCTGACCATTTCCACGGCCCTCTCCTGGATCTGCTCCAAGAGGTCCACACCTTGCTTCCCCTGGGAATTCCACCACCCCAGTCCCTACCTTTGGCCTGGGATTTTCTTCTGGGAAACGTTTATTAAACCCCGGTGCTTGGTCGCCTTGCCATTTCTGGGAAAAATTGCCATTTCCACCTTCAAAAAAGAAAAAAAAAAAAAAGAAAAAAATCCAGTTATAGGTACAGCAGGTAAAACACACTTGCTGCTACCTGGGGTGGGCCTGCCGTGGTGGGAAGGGCTGTGGGGGAAGAGTTTGCAGAGCTACTACAGCCAGAGGGACACAGGCTTGGAGTATTTAGAAAAAAATACCCTAGCAGCAATTTTTAAAGCTCCAGAATCTCTTTGCCATGTAGTCAACTCAGAGCGACTCCAGCTGATTATCAAACACAAGATTAAAAATCAAAGTGTGACTGAACAAAGCCAAACCCCGTCCCTCAAAGGAGGAGCCCTCCGTCCCTCAAATCATAGAATTGTCTGGGTTGGAAGGGACCTCAGAGATCATCAAGTCCAACCCTTGATCCACTGCTGCAGTTGCTAGACCATGGCACTGGGTGCCACATCCAGTCTCTTTTTAAATATCTCCAGGGACGGAGAATCCACCACTTCACTGGAAAGTCCATTCCAATGTCTGATCAACCTCTCCATGAAGAAATTCTTTCTAATATCCAACCTAAACCTCCCCTGGCACAACTGGAGACCATGCACTCCTGTCTTGTTGATAGTTGGCTGGGAAAAGAGCCCAACCCCCCCCTGGCTCCAGCCTCCTTTCAGGGAGTTGTAGAGAGCGATGAGGTCTCCCCTGAGCCTCCTCTTCTCCAGGCTGAACACCCCCAGCTCCCTCAGCCTCTCCTCACAGGACTTGTGCTGGAGTCCCTTCACCAGCCTGGTTGCCCTCCTTTGGACCTGCTCCAGGACCTCAATCTCCTTCCTGAACTGAGGGGCCCAGAACTGGACACAGGACTCGAGCTGTGGCCTCACCAGGGCTGAGTACAGGGGCAGAATCACTTCCCTGGACCTGCTGGCCACGCTGTTCCTGATCCAGGCCAGGATGCCATTGGCCTTCTTGGCCACCTGGGCACACTGCTGGCTCCTGTTCAGCTTCCTGTCAATCCAGACTCCCAGGTCCCTCTCTGCCTGGCTGCTCTCAGCCACTCTGAGGGGCAACCCCACGAACCCCGGCCGTGAGGGGTCGGAAGGGCTCGGCGGGTCCGAGCGCTGCTTTTCCCCGAGCCCCTCACCAGCGTGCGGGTCCTGCGGTCCGTAAGGCGGCGGGAACCATGCGGGGGGCGGCGGGAAGGTCTGTGCGGGGGGGTAGGTGCTGCCGGGCGGCGGGAAGGTCTGGGCGGGCTGCGAGGAGGCGTCGGTGGGAAGCGGGGAGTTCTCGGCGGGAGGGTGGTTGTCTGTGGCGGGCTGCGAGGAGCTGCCGGTGTTGGGCGGCGGGAAAGGCGCGGGGGCAGCCCAGAAGCCCGGTTCCCAGGGGGGCGGCGGGCAGAAAAAGGGAGGGGGAAGCCCCGGTGGGGGGAACCCGGGCGGGGGGAAGCCCGGAGGGGGCGGCGGCGGCGGCGGAGGGTACCAGGCGAAGGGGTTCATGGCGGGCGGGCCCGAGGTGTCCGCTCTGCAGGACCGCGGCTCCGCGATGCGATGGTGGCGATGGTGATGCCGCCGCCACCGCGTGTAGCAGCGCCGGTGGCCGCTACGAAATACGTCACTTCCGGGTCTTACCGGTTCTACCGGAGAGGGTGAAGGGCTCCTGAGTAGAGGGGAGACGTCATCTGACAGCGCCGGAAGTACGGCGGCGGCGGAGGGGCGAATAGGGACGGGGGAACGGGGTCGGACCGGGCCGTACCGGGTCGTACCCCCGCCCAGAGGGCCCGGCCCTGTCCCGCATGCACCCTGCGACGGCCCCGCGGCCCCACCGGCCCCGCCAGTCCCGGCCCCGCCATGTCCCGGCAGCTCATCGGCCCCGCGCTGCCCCCCGGTTTCCCGCGCCGCGCCGAGGCCGACCCGGATGAGGACTTCAGGCAGGGTGAGGCCCCCGGGGATCGGAGGGTGTCGTGTGTGTCCCCCCCGGCACCCCGCCTCAGGCCGCGGGGGATGAGCGCTGCCCCTCCGGTAGCGGGAACGGGGGAACGGGGGGGGGGATGGCGGAGGAGCGGGGCCGCTGGTGAGGGGGGAGGAGGGTGGGTTTGTCTAGGAGCATTTTTTTTTTTTTTTTTTTTTTTTTTTTTGAAAAAAAAAAAAAAGAAAACAACCCATGTGATAGGAAGGTAGATAGATGAAGAGGGCTAAAACTCATTAAAAAAAATGATCCGGCTGGGGAAGGGACTGGAGTGAAATTCAGGAACAGCGTGGCCAGCAGGTCCAGGGAAGTGATTCTGCCCCTGTACTCAGCCCTGGTGAGGCCACAGCTCGAGTCCTGTGTCCAGTTCTGGGCCCCTCAGTTCAGGAAGGAGATTGAGGTCCTGGAGCAGGTCCAAAGGAGGGCAACCAGGCTGGTGAAGGGACTCCAGCACAAGTCCTGTGAGGAGAGGCTGAGGGAGCTGGGGGTGTTCAGCCTGGAGAAGAGGAGGCTCAGGGGAGACCTCATCGCTCTCTACAACTCCCTGAAAGGAGGCTGGAGCCAGGGGGGGGTTGGGCTCTACTCCCCAAAACAAAAGGAAGAAGAAGAAGAAATGTCCTCAAGTTGTGCCAGGGGAGATGTGTACTGGAATAGTGAGAAAAACTTCTAGAAGTGTTGTCAGGCACTGGAAGAGGCTGCCTGGGAAAACGTTGAATCAACCATCCCTGGAGGTGTTTAAAATGAATGTAGATGTGGTGCTCGGGGACAGGTTTTAGGTGTGGATTTGGCAGTGCTGTGTTAATGGTTGGACTTGATGATCTTAAAGATCTTTCCCAACCAAAAATGATTCCATGATTTCTTTATTCGTTTCCTGCTCAAGTCCCACATACAGTTTTAGGCCTTTTCCTCAATAGCTCCAGGTGTGAAGTTAGTGGGCAGAATCAGAAAAAGGACAGCCATTAAGTCTTTGAAGCATGCTTTCCTTGGTCAAGCCCAAACATTTCCTGGAACTCCTGTTCTTCAGTCAGCTTTCCACAGGATGCAGAGCTGACTCTTGATGGATGAGTGCATCTGTGGTGCCTCAGCTGCCAGGGTCTCTGATGCTGAGTGGTCACATCAGAAGCTGTCTGCCAGGCTGGCTCTTTTGCAGTAGAGCTTGGTTTCCTCCACAGGAACTCTTACATGTTCTATATCCATAGTACCTCTGGGAGAAGGAGTTGGAGTGTTAGTGACTTTAATCCAGATTCAGGTCACCAGTATGTATATTAAATTTCTGTCAGTGTTTCAGATACTGCATTCAAAGCAGCTCAGATGGTTTGCTGTGCTCCTCTCTTCTTCTCAATTTTAATCCAGAAGAGGGAGCAATAGGAAGACAGCAAAGCTGCTGCCTCAGCTGACACCATAGCAACACCAAGCTCTGGGTCCCTAGCTTGGCTTTGTACTGAGTTCCTGGCTGCTTGCTTGCTTGCTTCAGCTGGTGACAGCTTCTCACAGAGTGATAGGGGGTGGAGGGGATCAGCTACTCCAACCCCCCTGCTAGAGAAGGGTCCCCTAGAGCAGGTTACACAGGAACACATCCAGGGAAGTTTTTAGTGTCTCCAGGAATGGAAACTCCACAGCCTCCCTGGGCAATTTGTTCCAGTGCTGTGTTACCCTCAGAGTGAGTAAGTATTTTCTCATATTTAACTTAAATCACTGGTGTACCAGTTTGTGACCATTACCCCTTGTTCTCTCACAGGACACCATAGAGAAGAGCCTGGCCCCATCCTTCTGACACCTGCCCTTTAGATATTTATAAACATTTATAAACATACTTGTAGACATTTACAAACAGCCTCTTTTTCTCTAAGCTAAACCCAACCTCTCTCAGCCTTTCCTTACAGAGCGGGTGCTCCAGTCCCTTCATCATCCCAGTGGGCCTCTGCTGGACTCCGTCCAGTCTTGAACTGGGGAGCCCAGGACTGCACCCAGTGCTCCAGGTCAGGACTCAGCAGAGCAGAGTAGGGGTGGAGGAGAACCTTCCTTGGCCTGGTGGACACATTCCTCTTAATGCAAGCCTGGATGGCATTGGCCCTCTTGGCTCCAAGGGCACAGTGTTGGCTCGTGGTGAGCCTGTTGTCCATCATGATTCCCAGGTCCTTTTCCCTAGAGCTGCTTTCCTAATCACATAGGAATATATCCTATTCAAATACAAATAGGACCTGCTCTCCTATTCATATCTATATTGATGGCTTATCTACTTTTTATGAACATTCTGATAACATGTTGCAAGTAGCTATTTTCTACACAAATACACTGAACAAAATAAGTTAAACTTATCATTAGACCATGGTTTTGTGATACCAAGTATTTTGGCATCATTATTCAGCCTGGTTTGTCCACTTTTTGTCCTAAAGTACAACTCCATAGCAGTACAGTTATACTGGCAGATCTGCTTGGAGATTTCTGTGAAGTGCATGAAGGAGTTTCATTTGCCTTAAAAAAAAATTTAAAAAAGCAAACAATCAAACCCCAAAAAACCCAAAACAAATGAAAACCCAACTACTGGAAGTTTGCTTATTTGGGTTTGTAATTCTTATGCAATTTTCATGACTTAGAGTAACTTGTCACAACAGGTATGTGTACCTGCTCAGCTCATGAGACTGCAGCTACAGTGCAGAGGAGGAAGAGGGAGCAGGTAGTTTGGTGTAACACTTTGTTGTACAGAGGTACAGCTCCAGCTGGAGCCTTGCACATACAGGTTCTGAGTGTCAAAATCATTTGTCAGGGCTGCCATAAGTGTCTTTTGTGGTGTAGCACTTGCTGGGTCTTGAGACAGAATGGGCCTACAAGTTGTTCTATAACTGTTTCCTTCTGTGTTCTAGCTGTTGTAAGAGATACTTGACCTTTTAAAGCTGAACAGGTTTTCCACTATGTTTTCTTTCCTTGTGGTTTTACTGATATTTGAGCTACTCTTTGCTTTCCTTCAAGAACAATAGTGGATTTTTTTATTCTGCTTTCATAGTTTCCACCTCCAAACAGCACCAGAGTAGGACTTGGAGCAGACATTCTGAGAATGATGTAAAAACCATTTCATTCAGACTACAAGAGAACAGAACAGACTGTTTCAGTTGGAAGGGACCTGCAGTGATCATCTCATTCAATTTACTGCACAATTCAGGGCTGATCAAAAGCTGAAGCATGCTGTAAAGGACCTGGTTGAAGTGCCTTGTAAATACTGACAGGCTTGGAATGTTGACCACCTCTCTAGGAGCCTGTTCCAGTGTTTGGCCACTTCTCAGTAAAGAAATACTTCTTAAGCAGTCAAAACTTCCCCTGGTGCAGCTTTGAACCATTCCCACACGTCCTATCACTGGATCCCAGGGAGAAGAGCTCAGCACCAACCTCTCCACTTCCCCTCCTCAAGAAGCTGTGGAGAGCCATGCAGTTGCCCTTCAGCCTCCTTTTCTAGAGGAGCACTAGACCAGCACAGAGTCCTGAGCCATTCCTGATAGAACATCTCTTCCAGCCTTTTCACCAGCTTTTTTGCCCTCCTCTGGACACATCAAAGGACCTTCATATCCTTCTTAAATTGTGGGGCCCAGAGCAGCACACAATACTCAAGATGAGGTCTCACTAATGTTGAATACAGAGGGACAATCACCTCATTTAATGGGCTGGTCATGCTGTGTTCATGCACCCCAGGATGTGGTTTGTCGTCCCAGCTGCAAATAATGTCAGTTGATCCATTCTTAAATTTGCATTTCTTTCATCTTGATAGGAATGACATAGAATGACAAAATGGTTCGGATTGGAAGAAACTTTTTAAAATAATCTAGTGCTGACCCCTGACATAACAGCTGTTAACAGTTGTAACTTTTAGCATGCAAATTCTTGCCTTTTCCTTTTTAATGAATTAAAACTGAAGATACAATCCTATCTTGTGTAACCACATTAATGTTAACCTCTGGTGTTTCACATTGGGAAATGCAAGCAGAGCTGAAAGCTCAGTTGTTCATTTCTTTGTGCATTCCTGTCTCAGAAGATAAGAGAGCAACTAAGGTAATGTGCCAGTTGCTGATCTGCCTGTTGGTCAGCAGAGGGGGAGCTGAAATAGACTTTGCAAGGAATTGCCAGTGTCTGGTGTCAGAGAACTGATGCTCCTCAAACTCTGTGACCCTTGATCAGGTCCAGGATGAGAGCAAATGGTAGTTGGACAGATTCAAAAACTCACCCCTGGTAAATCCTTTATCTGTCCAGCCCATGGGACATGGACATCTCCCAGTTCTTAGTCTCAGGATGTTTCTTCAAAGCTGGCCTAAATGTGCTCCTGCCTGAAGAATACTTCCTCTCATCCTTGCCTCTGTGCTGTCAGGAAAAGCAATGCTAGGGAATGCCAAAACTAACCAGAGTTGCAGAATGGGTTTTTGTCTGTTTCAGCATTGAAGTCACATTTATTAAAGTACAGATGCACTGATGTCATACATCTGAATTGATCTGTCACTGTTGCTGAAGGTGAAAGGCCCTTCTCCTGCTTGTCCTTGAGTGGTTCCTACTGCCTCTCTGGTGACATGGTAGATTGCTTAGAATTGCCAGGTACAGCAGAAATTAACCTAGCCAAAACCAAACCAAGAAAGTAGTTGTTAATTTGATTTCTGAATTGGAATCACTTGATTTTCAGGCAGATAGTCACCAGAGCCATCTTACTGGAGAGGGCAACTCAGAGCAACAGTAGTGAGAAGTTCTAGCAGCTGTGAAACATTTGCTTCAGTCTGACTTGAAACATATTCTTAGCTCTCTTTCCTCTCCATCCCCCAAATTTTCTCCTCACGTTTTCTTCTGCGCTGAGATAGTTCTCAGTAGTTCTGAGGTCTGGTTACTTCCTTGCTTTCTTGCTTCTCTACCATTGCTACATTTGTTTCTTTACTTCACCTAATTGATTGTAGTTCCTGAGACACTGGGCTTTCTCTTGTTCCTCCTTTGATCTGTATCTTTTGTGCAGCTTTCAAAGAATTTCATTCACTGACTTCTTAGATCTTCTTAGATCTTAGATCTTGGCCTCCTTCCTTATCTTTTACTTTCTTTGCTTCTAGAATCTATGCTTAGCAATCCCATTGCTTCCTCTCCATTCTTTCCTATGGCTCCCCACCCCATTCCATGTTCCTGACTGCACTGGTTATTAGTCTCAGTCAGTACCATGACTATATTAATTTTCTCCTATGACTCTTTCTTCTCCACTTCTTTCACCATGTCCAATGACTTTTCCTTCCCCAGGCTTTAAATGTCCTGTTCCCTTCATGAACAAGTCTCTGTCTCTTTTGTTTCTGGTTGTCCTGCAGTTCCACAAACAAACAGTTATTTCATGGGAGTGCTGGGATCTGCAGTGTTATTTTTATGTCTCTTAAGTTCCTTGATCCAGGTTATTCCATAGCCCACATAAAAAGTAGTGCCGACTTAATGGAGAGAAATTGGGATTGAAAGCATATACATTAGCCCTGATGTTGGACAACATGTCAGTGGGACCAGTCTCCTTCTTTAAACAGTTTTGGGTTTGTTAGTTCTGTCCAGCTCACAAAATGCTCCCAATTTTCTCTAAAGTATCAGACACATCAGGCTGCAGCTCAGTTTGCTTGTTTCATTCCAAGTCCTTTCTCTTACCTGCCTATATTCAGAGCAAAGTCAGTTCTGCTTCCATGGTATCAGAGCACCCGGTTGGGCTTTCTGTGCTTCTGTCTGGTTTTTAAGTGTTTTTTTACCCAGTTGTATTTCTTATACCAAAATGGGAGACTTCTCGATAGCAGTCTTTATTCTTTATCCTGTTTATCATTAATCTGTTGGTTCCCTCTCATTTTCAACTTACTTTACTTTTATAGGCTGGGGTGTTTTGGGTTTTTCCTTCTTGGTGCTGAAATGGATTTGTATGTCCTGGTTAAAGTGTTTCCCATTAAAACAGAAGACAAGATAAGTGGCAGATCTGTCTGGATGCTTTGTAACTAGCAGACTGTCCTTGTTCAGTGTCTCATACTAAAGTCAAGTAAAAAGCTTTATGAAGCTGGCTTGAAGGACTCAATTTCTGCCTACCCTTTGTCAGCTAACAATGGAACCATGATCTGTATCAGGTTTTATTTTGCACCGTCAAAAAGTTGTTCTTTAACTGGGGATGTAATTTCCTGGTACACTTCATTTATGGGGTTTCCTTGCACCACATCTTTTCATCTAACCTTTGACTATTCATAAAGCTAACAATACCTCTTCCCCACCAAAACATCTTTCTGTCCCATCAGTCTTGGACTCAGTGCTTGAGATATTAAAAGGAGGAGTGGTGCCTGTGTTTCAGGATGCTAAATCATAAGTAGGATCAAATCTGAATTGTATTGGATGAATTTCCTGCTGTGTGTGTAAACTGGTGCTGGCCCTGAATCTGGGAAGATCTTGTGACTGCTGCTGGTTTTTCCTTACTCCAGCTGGCTCTGTGATGGTGGAGCCTCTGAGGGTATCTGTGGTTAGTGTCTTGTTTGGGGGAGCATTTCCTAGTAAGAGCAGTGGCTGAACTACTTCTGGACCCATTGTGCATGGCACTGTGTCCAAGTCAGTCTATAAAGAACTGCACCTGCTGGTGGGGACAGTGCCAGGAACAGCTCAGGCCTGTTAGCAGTGTTAGCATCTGAAATATTCCTTTGCTGGAATATTCCTGCCACCTCATTGCTCCAGAGGGTGAAGGGCTGGATGGTGCACGAGAGCTCCATCCACTGCCCCAGCCTTCTGACAGCAGAGATTTTTTGAAGCCTGAAAGCTTAAAACATCCCTTTGCAGCAGAGATCTGAAGTCTGTGCCTGCTGTTCATGCTTAGCTGAACTGGGAATAGCCTTACTCATTAAACCATTTCTAAAGAAGGCTGGCAATTAAATTCCACTAATTTATGATCTCCTGTTCAGTGTATGTACAAATGATGTGTTTCCTCGCTAGTAAGCTTCAAATGCTTTATTGAGGTGGTGGTTGCTTTTAAATATATCACTTTATATCACATGCATTGTAAATCAGCTGTTTCCTAAAGCATGGCTTCCTAGCTTTGTTCCAGAAAATACTCATGGAGTAAATGGATGAGTAATGTACTAATTTAATTCAGAGGGGATTGTTCATTGAAATATGGTGCTGAAAAAAAGTAACTTTTAGAAGCTTGTTTGGGTATCTTAAGTGCTAGACAGAGTGATGATTGAATAAACTTAATTCCAGGTAGGGTTGTTTCTTTGTGGATAGCAAGATAGATCATACTCATTTGAAATGCTTAATAAATATTCCAAATAAACCTGGCTGTTCAGTTGCAGGACCAGCACTGCCTCCAGGCTATAAAAGCGGCTGTAGCTTGAGAACTCCTGACAGTGATGAAGACTCAGAATCTCTTCCTCTACCCAGAGATGCAAAGAGAGATTCTGAAGAGGAGACAGAAGAAGATCCAGCACCTAAGTGAGTATGTTCTTAGTTTATTTGTACACCTGTATTGTATTGCAAGTGAAACGTGTCTGCAAAAAATGTGAGAAAGGAACAGCATTGTCTAAATAGAAAGGTAAACTCTGTACCTATCTGCATGTTCTTTGTGGTCTCGAATGTTCAGCTGATCTGTTTGACACCCTACAGTGGAATGAAGTTATTCAGAGCAATCAGATCTCCATATTTACATGTTTTATTTTAATTTTGTTGTTAAAGTGATAAAATCTCTTGTGTTTTGCTTGTTTATACTAAGGACAAATACTACTTACCATGTATGTAAGTACATATATGAGCTTGAGGTTTGCCCTATTTCTCATATATTACCTCTCATTGAGAAGTCATAAAAACTATTTATGGACATTGATTTATTCATTCAATTAAGTCAATTACAGTTTTTTTAAAAAGCTGGTTTGCAAATGACAGGAGCCTGCACATGCTCTAATTTGTGAGGCTGATTATTCAGAATTGCTGTGTTAAGAACTTGTGTGTGTTTGGCCAGGCCTTGTATAAGGGCATCGTGCCATCTTAATGAGTGTTGAAGAAGTTATTGCTTTTTTTCTTATTATCTAATTCCATAGTTTTTCAGTTCATTAGAACTGAAGTGGGAAAAGTACTATTCAGTGCTGACAGTGTACAAAAAGGAGAAAGAAGTGGGCTGAATTTTAAATCACTTTGTGACTAGAAAACATTAATGGTGTTTCACCATTGTACTACTCTTCTACAGCAAAAGCATTCTTAATGTTTTTTTAAATGTCAGAGCATTTCTGAAGTGAAGCTTATGCTCCCAATTTTTTAATTGCTTCAAATTATTTTGGATCCTTTTGCACTGTTTCCTTGGTAACAGGAAGATATTTAGTACATAAGACTGTCTGTAATAATTTTATGTTGTGGTTTTTTTTTTTCCTTTTTAAAATGTAGAAAATTGCTATGCATGTCAGATAATTAATAAGTTCAGTCTTTGTTTTTGCAGAAAGCCAAAAACAGTTCAGGAAGATGATGATGATGATGATGAGCATGGATTTTTTGGGCCTGCTCTTCCTCCTGGGTTTAAAAAGCAGGATGATTCTCCCGAGAGGTAATTAAAATTGAATTGTATTCATACCTTTTTCCATAAAATAGTTATTTTAGATAAAATATTTTGTGGCACTGTTGCAGAAAGCGTCAGTTATGCACTAGAGATTCAGATTATTAGAATTGCTTCATCCAGATTCTGAGAAAATGAACAGCATTCCTTTGAACCAGAATGCATGTCCCTCCTAGTCCTGGTACTTCCTAGGAGGCACATAGTGATTAAAGGTACAAGAGAGTCCCTTGATAGCCATTATCTCCCTCAGAGCAATAGGGAGCTGGTAGACAAAATAAATCCATTCCTACCTGTCAAGTATGAATTTTCAGTTCCAGGAAAGTGAGTCAAGTTGGTCCCGAGCTGTGTATGTAGTATATCATCTTGAAGGAAAGTTTAATTTTCAAAGCTGTTTTTTTGTTGTTTTTTTTTTTTAGTGTGGAAGCAGTTAGGAAAACAAGAATTTATATAACTACGGTTATTTGGAAGTATCTTCTTCATATCTGTTTGATTACACTTTGCTGTAATGATCAAACTCTTTCATAATTGTGGCTGTCATGCTCAGTGGGCTCATTTGGTGCTTTGATTATCCCAAAAGTAATTAATACTTTTCCCTGTATTTCTTTTGCATAATGTGTTATTTTCACCATAAAATTTAGGAAGTCACTAAAAATAGTGTCATCTCCAATAAAGAGAATAAATGCTGGTAGCTTTTGTTATCTGCAGAAGTAGCTTGCTTGATTTTTTGACGTGAGTACTCCTCTGGTAAAATGTTATATCAAATTGTGCAAAGGAAAAGAAGAAGGGCAACTTGTAGTTTGAAGGTTAGAGAGATGAGCATATGGTCACCCATAGTATAATCTGTTGTGTATTATTTCTACTTGGCAGTTTGTTTTCAAAAGGATAAACTTGGATGTGCATTCAGAGGGCAAGAGTCTGCTCTGTGAGTATGAGAGATAAAAGCAGTAAAAGGCCCTTGCTAGTTCTGGTGTGATGGTTTGTTTTTTTTTTTTAATCCAGCTCACCATGCAATTGCTCCTAGCACACACTGGGAAAGCAGATTTTGCAAAACAAAGCTGTTTTGCACCCAGCCTGATTTGCTGAATAGGTGGGAAAGGTGTGATGTGTGGGAAGAGCCTCGCCTGTCTTCCACCCCCAGACACCTGGCAGTCTGGTTGTAGTGACACACTGAGGCATGGGAGCTCTGCAGGGTGTAGACACAAAGCTGTTAACTGTCTGCCTGCTGCACTGCCATGAGCCTCCAGCAGATTGACAGCTGAGGATCTAGCCATGAATAATGGAAACAAATGCAGGCTGTTTATCAGCTCTGGGTGACATACTCATTCTTTCAGAAAAGCTTTTGTTCTGTGTCATTTTCTCCAGACTTGTCAAAGCAACATATTCGTGATTAGGATCAGCTCATGTGGCAAATTTGGGCTTGTTAAAATTGTTTGAATCATTCCAGATTAAAATATGAATGAATAAATATATGAACAGATTTCCTTCAATTTTGCAAAGGACATGGCTGCTTATCAATGTTAGACAGAAGTGCAGCACTCATATATATTCCCAAAGTACTCGCATATCAAGGTAAAGATTGAAGGTTTGTTTAAAAAATTGCATGTTCTACGTCAGAGAAACACTGAAATGCCCACCTTGAGATTTGCATTACCCAAGTCCAACAACAGGAAAGCATTCTTTGCCATTTATGAGATCCCAAAGGATATGTTAAGGATGTTTTTTTGAATGCAGCTGCATAGGTACTGAACCTAGGAATCCAGCCAAAAGGAGCAAAATGTGTTTAAGAGTTTTATTTAGATTCACCTCACCTGTTCAGAGAGCCTTTGGGCATCCCATAATCTGCCAAGATTCAGCAGCTGTCCACTGCTGAGGAAAGACCTGAGCAGCAGGGCTATTCATGTGAAAAAAATAAAGCATAGAAGTGGAAGGCGTGGGAGGGAAGAATAAGGGAACCATTTTTCTCTCCCTTGGAAGAGTCTTTGAGTTGTGACAGAAGCAAGGAAGAAGGTTTGGAGATCTGCTCTTTTCCACAAATTGCACAGGTAGAGCCCACAACTTAGATGTTCTTACATATTTTTGAAGAAAGCTTTTTTTAATAGCTGGTTTAACTGTCTGTCCATGCAAAACAAAGGTATTTGTATAGTAAAATGTTACTTTGGCTTTAGCTCTATAGTTTTAGACTCAAATTCTACATTATATTGGGATTTTCAGATACAGTCCTAGTCAGAAAGGAACAGAGGAAAATAAAAACTGTCCTTTTTTTGCAGCTGCAAGGGGGAGTTACAACTTGAAATTTAGCCCAGAACTCTTGCCTGAGTTTGAAATCTCACCTGTGCCCTTGCCCTGGCCTGAGCTCACGTTTAATTGCTTGTCTCTGTCTATCTGTGGTTGGCTTTCAGGCAAGACTTGCTGCTTTTTTTTATGTCCCCTCTTCAAATCCTGACAATAATACCACTACAACAGGGCTGTACTGATTAGATTATGCAGGATTTAGTAGAAGATTATAATTAGCATAATTCAATTCATATCGTGCTACACTCGATTGCCTAAAGCTCAGAAAATGAAGATCATAATAAACAAAGTCTCTGCTGATACATCGTGAGAATATTGTAATTTGGCTGTTTCTTCAGGTGGTAATTGTTTGAGTTTTTCATTAGCTTTTATTAGCTTTAAGGAATACGATTGTGGATTATTAAAAGCAACTTATATAAAAGTCTTTTCAATACTGCAGGCATAGTTTGTAGTATGCTTTGAACTGTTTTAACCATTGAAGAGAGATTCTCATCTGTTTGTGTTCCTGGAGACAATTGAATTCTATTGCTTGCAGAGCTGCTATGTGAAAACAAATTGATGAAGTTACCTGGGATCACAAAACAAATCATCCCCACTCCAAGGGAAAATGAACTTAAAATCAGACAGTTCACTGATCCTGTTTATTCAATGACAGTAAACCCGTGGTAAGACATAAGAATGAACAAAACTGGCTTTGTTTCTATAGAGACTAGCACGTATTTGGCCTCCTGCTTTTCATTGCTCTTAAATCTGGTGAAGGAAAAGAAAAAAAAATTATTTCCTTGGCTTCATGGTGTAACTTTTATTTCTTGCATCCCATCCATCTGCAGAAGTCCTCCAGGAAAACAGAGAAACTCTTCATATTCAATTATTTCTGTGGTGTGTTCACAGGGTGCACATTTGGCATGGAAAAGGAGAGTCACCCTTGTCATCAGCATTTGATTCTTATTTTGCATTTATATTAATCTATTCCACTTTTCATCCTGCAGGAAACAGTGGAAAGCTGTAATTTAATATACTGTCCATGCTGGCTGTGTTACTTCTTTTTAACTTTTTTTCCCCCTCAACTGAAAACCTAGATTTTCTTTTTTTTTTCCTTTTTCCCTCAAGGCCCATTATAGGTCCTGCTTTACCACCTGGCTTTAGGAAAACCTCACAGGATACTGGGAGCAGCAGATGTTCCATAGGACCATCACTTTCGTCAGAATTCCATGCCCAGGTTTGTGGAAACTTGTGTTTTAGTACAAGCTATCTGAAATGCTTAAGCAAGGAGGAGCCTGAAGAAGTCTGCTAGACATGATTTTCACCCTGCCAATCCCATTTTAGACCAGAAAGTGTCAGGAATATTTTCACCTGTGTCAAATACTGAAGCATAAGCCTTAGAAAGAAGAAGTCTGCTCTGGTTTGTTGTGGTTTTGCTGTTAAGTAGATGATGCACTGAACATAGGAGATCTAGGCATCCAAAAGTTCAGTCACAGTAATTCTTCCTAATGTTTTTCCATGCTTTTGGGATGATGTCCTTCACAAGTGGACATCTTGTCAAAGTTCAGGTTTTTAAAGACATTAAAGAAGTAATGCAACCTATTGCAATGAAAATATTTCCCTCTAATTCAAGCTTTTACTCCTTTGCTGGTTGGGGGAGCAAAATGATTTAATATTTCATGTGTCTTTACCTCCTTAAAAGTGTTAATTAGTGGATGCATTAAACAACTTTATCCAAAGGAATGCAAGCAAGAATGATGCTACAGCATCACTAATTGTTCTTATCAAAGGCAAGATGATGCTTGTAATTGGGAATAAGGAGAGCAGGACAGTGACACTGACATAATTTTATGGCTTGTGTTTTTTGACTGTTCTCATCAGGTTAGGTAAAAAAATAGGTTGAGGTGCTGTAGTCTAATCCCTACCCACAGAGTAATGCATGTGCTACTAAGGAACATTCAGGAATAAGATGTGTGATAAAATACAGCTACAAATATGAGAAGACTCCCTAAACATGGGCTTCTAGTACCATTCTGAGATCTGAATCATATGCAGTGGGCTGGCAGATAGGAAACAGCAGAGAAGCTTTAATCCTTCTTGAGCAGCACCTCTTAAACCAGGCAGAATACCTTAAAACATCATCAGATGGGGCTGAATACCAGTGTTTAGGCAATTTAGTCTCTCTCATGCTATGATAAACTACATAATATTTCTTCATGAGACTTAGCAGTTACTCTGTTTATTTCAAAAAAACCTACATTTTTTTTTAATATTAACTCCAAGATACCATGGGACATGCTAGACAAGCTAGGAAAGAAGATTGAAAAGGCTGCTCTGGAACTTTGCTTCTTCAATTAGTTAGTTAGAAAGTATATAGTTCTTCAGCCTCCTGCAGCAAGAGTTGTCATAACCCTTCATGAAGAATGATTGGCTGACATTTCTAAGATACTCATCATCTTATAACGCCAAATAATGATTAAGCAACTTACCATAATGACAAATCTCTTGAGGCAGGGATGTCAGAACTGGTCTGCTTATATATTTTAAAAACAAAAGTCTCTTTTCTCTTAAATAGATCTTTTAGCATCACCTTTGCTACAGCTATTGCAGAACTTATGTTATTTATTTTTTCTCTTTGTAATAATGTTTATTTTACACTTGAATACAATGAGGTATTTTTGTTTGTTTTGTTTTCATTTGTTTATTTTACATTCTAATACATCTTTAGAGGCAACTGATTTCATGCTGACTCTTCACTTTATTTCCTCTTCAATCTTAAAGGCAGTATTTTTTCATGTTTGTTTAAATTGATTTTGTTTGAGGCAGGTGGTAATGGACTGAATTGAACCTAAGACTAATGAGAAATGCTTCTTCAGTTAAAACTCAGCATGAAATTTGGCTTTCATCCTCAACTAAATTACAATGCAGTTTATTATGAAAGTCGTAGATCTTTGCATTTTTGCTTGTTTGTACACAGATAGGAGTGTTTTACTACCTTAGTTTCCCAAGGTGGTTGTTTCTCTTCCCCACCAGCTCCTTCTTTTAAAAAAGAAAGAGAGAATGCAGTCACACCATTGGGATTCAACCAGTCCAGGTGTCAGGTCCTGGATTTCAGTCACAACAACCCTAGGAGATGCTGTAGGGTTGGGGTAGAGTGGCTGGAAAGCTCCCTGGTGGAAAAGGACCTAGGGGTGTTCTCTTATAGCCAGCTGAATATGAGCCAGCAGTGTGCCCAGGGGGCCAAGGCAGCCAGCAGCATCCTGGCCAGCATCAGAAATAGTGTGGCCAGCAGGGCTAGCGGGGTGGTTGTCCCCATGTACTCAACACTAATGAGACTGCACCTCAAGTACTGTGTTCAGTTCTGGGCCCCTCACTACAAGAAGGACAGTGAGGTGCTGGAGCCATGTCCAAAGAAGAGCAGCAAAGCTGGTGAAGGATTTGGAGCACAAATCTTACAAGGACTGAGTGAGGGAACTAGAGGTTTAGGCTAGAGAAGAGGAGGAGGCTGAGGGGAGACATTATTACTCCCTACAGCTACCTGAAAGGAGGTTGTAGTGAGGTAGGCTTTGGTCTCTTCTTCCATGTAACCAATGATGGGATGAGAGGAAATGGCCTCAAGCTGTGCCAGGGGAGATTCAGATTGGATATTAGGAAAAACATTTTTACAGAAGGAGTGGTCAGGCATTGGAACAAGCTGTCCAGGGAAGTGGTGGAGTCACCCTCCCTGGAAGTGTTGAAAAAAGGTGTCGACGTAGCACTTGAGGACATGGTTCCCTAGGCTGGGGGTGTTGGGTTAGTGGTTGGACTTGCTAATCTTAGAGGTCCTTTCCAACCTTAATGACTCCGTGATTCTCTAAAAGTTGAAGCAATATCACAGTGTTAGATGATAAGTGAAAGGCTGATCATCTAAACGTTTTTGAAAAAAATGCCATGAGATACTGATGTTACCTACTTGCAGTGTCAGTGTTTATAAATGATCAGCTATTTCTCACCCTCTCAGTCCTTCAGATCCATTTCATAGAATCATAGAACCGTCTGGGTTGGAAGGGACCTCTGAGATCATCAAGTCCAACCCTTGATCTTACAATACCTTTGCTGTCTCCTAAAGGCAGACAAGGCCAGCTGGCTTCCCTGCCTGGGAGCCTTGTCATGAAAGCATTCCAGTTTCAGTAGCAAACGGCTGACACAGGAGTGAAGTGGCTCAGTTCACAGCTGCTGCCTTCCTTCTACAGCAGTGGGATGCCAGCTGTGAGCATCCTGAAGTGTGAGGCTTGAACTCAGTGTAGCAGAATGCTTTTTCTGCTCCCCTCCTTATACTTTTCCTCCATTCCCCACACTCCATTAGGTGATTATTCTAGTGAGGTTTTGTGCTCCTTTCTTGTGTTCTTCACTGGATCACCTCTGCTTCAGGCACCTTGTTTTGCATGAAAGGCTCCTGATATTATTTTTCCACTGCTTTTAGGCTCTTATCTTCTCTTACAGTGTCATATCTTGGTTCTAGGATGTCTGCTTTGTAACCAAAGTTTCGCATGACAAAAACAAGACATTCCCCCAACCCTTTTTCCCTCTTCATTTGAAGTTTTTTGCCACCACCTTGTATTCTCAATGCTCTGTGCTTCCTGAGAATACAGCCTTGTCATTCTCCTATTCCCATTGCTTTATTTCCCACTTTCAGTTTTTAGCTAAATCTTTTCACTTTTGCAGATCCTGGGCACCTTAGCTTTGCTACCATGGCACTGTGGCATCATCACCATTTTCTGTCTAGTTCTTCCTCTGTTCACATCTGTACTGTTTTAACTTGGAGGAACCTCTGACCTTTGTGTACAACCCACAGCATCCACAAAGATTCTTATTAACATCTAGTCCCTTTCAAACTTAGTTTTTTGAGCAGTTCTCCAAATAATTGCTCAGAATGCAACCTCAAAAGAGGCAAATGACAGAAGCAAGGGGTTAGACTGGCAGATCCTATGCTCTCAGGAGTGTAGTACTGTACATGTCACTGTACCCTAGCTGGCATGTTAGTCTTTCTAACATCCTTACAGGATTTGAGTTAGAAACAGTTCTGGCAGTGCAGAATTGTGATTCTTACTAGAGATTCATCCAGGTGTTGCTTGTGATGGTAAAGCCCAGAATATCAAAGAAGAATGCTTGTGTGTTTCAAATTTACCTGTGTCCAGGGGGGTTATGTTTTGCCCCCAACACAAGAGGATGCTTTTGGAAACATGGAGAGGTAGTGTCTGTGTTTAAAGTGCTAGAATGGGTGTAAATCTGGAACTGTAATCCAGGTTTTTGTTGTCTGACTGGCAGATGTGCTGTGTGAGGGTTTGTACGCTCTTCTAGACAAAATCTTTCTAATCCTATGAAACGACAGTGATTCTTAATGGTCTTAGCACTATGATTGAAATGTTCTATTTTTGGAAGGCCACAGATAGTAGTGAGGAAGAAGACAATCTTATAGGCCCAATGCCTGCAAAAGGACCAGTGGAGTCTGATGTGAGTGAAGAATTTGAACGCAGAGCTCAGAGAATGAAGGAAAAACTCACTTCAGCAGACAGTGTAAGTTGGATTTCTTAATTCCTAATATTCAGTTACTGGAGTGTATTTGTGTGTTTTTCTTTGTCTGTAGCTATGTGAACCCAGTTGCTGTTCCATGTAGGATGCTACATGTTTGCAATTGTGAAGGCAAGGAAAAATCCTTGATTTCTGCTGGAAGCTAAGACATTCAAATGGCAGGTTCTGTTACCTGCTTGTTTTTTTTTTAAAAAAAAAAAAAACCCTCCCCAACCTCCCATCACCTCTATCCTTGTATTTCTTTTGTAAAGGATGGACCGAAGCCAGTTACCAGGGAATCATGGATGACAGAGCTTCCACCTGAACTGAAGAGCTTTGGATTTGGCCCAAGAACATTCAAGAGGAGAGCTGATGACAAATCAGGTGATAGATCCATTTGGACAGATACTCCAGCTGACAGAGAGAGAAAAGCCAAGGTGAGCATTTATTTATTCATATACTCCTGCAGGGAGCCTGTGTGTTGTTGATATTCTGTGAAAACAAAGATACCCTGAGCTGTTAAATGAATTTTTTTTCCCAGATTTTTCTGTGGTCAAAACTTACTGATTCAGGCTTAAAGGCAAAGAAATAATGATTTTAAGTAACACTGACACTCATTTATTCCTTCTCCTTTCTGCAGTAGTCAGGAGTTCTGTGTCAGCTCAGACACAGAAATTGAATTTCCAATTACAGTGTGTCCAGTTTTTTCTTTTATCAAGCTGAGCAAAAAATAGCTCTGCCCTCTATTGTGGCCTCTTCAGATTTAATTAAAGTAAATATAGATTTCCTTGCTTTTTGCTTCCGACATTCTGATTACTATAGTGTATGATTCGCTTTTACTCATCAGGAAAGAGAAGAGGCAAAAAAGTCAGCCAGTAAGGATAATGAAGAAATTGGCTTATCTAGGAGAGACAAGAGACTCGTGGAGCAGGTGACTTCATACAATGTAAGTGTAAGAGCAAATTACTTCCTCTTCCTGCATTTCCTTGAAATTTTCACTCTTTTCTTCTGGTTCTCATTATCTAGCACTGCTGGTTTCCATGGTGATGCCTTTACAGTCTTCCCTTTTCGTGCCCAAACCTACTGCTGTTTAAGTCATTAGAACATTTGCCATTGACTTTAACAAGAGTAGGATTGAGTCCTTGAGCTGCTGCTGCTGCAAACATTGTGACAGAATGGGGCTTTGTGTGTTTTGGCTTGGCTTTAGGTGGTGATTCCCTTAAATCATCCTCAATGTCAGGACATGGTTGCTGGGAGTAGACAACCTTAATTCATATATTAGATTGCTTCTCCAAATTCCCAAGAATAAAACAGTAGTAAAGGGCTAACTTTGGGGGCAAAACATACACTTACCCAAAAGAAGCTCGATGGGCTAAGTAGATGAATGCATACACTTTGTAATTAATTACATTAACTGCTCATTACAACAGCATTATTACATGAAGTGTTTCTCAGTCTCTTCAGAAGCAGATAACTTTAACAGATAGATGCTGATTACTAGAAATCTGAACTCCATGTCAAATTTCCTCCTACTTTGTCTGCCAGCCCTGTCCACCAGAGTACATGAACTGTTGCCTGCATTACAGCTCTTCGTTTCAGTTCTCTGACTTTTGGCCTGAAGTCTTGTGGAAGGGCAGTCTGGTCTCTTGAGAGTATAATTAGCTTGAGAATCTCAGCCTTGGATTGTATTACATGATTGAAGTTTATCTGGCACTTTTAATAATTTAGTTGTAGTTCATTAAATCACGTGCCCCCCTTCACTTAGAGGCTTACAAATCCAGAGCTATTAGCACACTGTCTTAAATTTCTTCTGTTATTGTCTGTTTCTGCTCTCATTATGAATACAGTAGAATAATTTTCTAGTGAAACTATGCTCTGTATCATTGCCAGAATAAAATGTATTTAGGCTTTAACTGTTTCAAGAGGTAAAAAAAATGAAGGCATCTTGTTTAAGAACAGTGTTTCTTGGATGGTTTTGTTGTGGTGGTGTTTTGTTTGGTTTTTTAAAATCTATTATTCTTCAATTTTCAAGGGGGTTGTTCTGGTTTTTTTCTTTTAAAGTTTTTTCCTCTCTTCTTTTCTGTCTCTTTCTCCACTGATCTTTATCAATGATACTTTCATAAATCTGTTTTAATTCTTAAAATACTTCCTTACAGTTAATTCTTTCAGTGCTTATGCCACATATATTCTCTGGTAAATTGGTACACTTACACCATGAATAACTATTGTCCATTTTACTGTTTTCCATTAGAGTAATTTCTTACATATGAACTATTATTTGATTATCTAATGAAGTAAATGTTTGCACAGATAGTGCAGGGAAATGAACCCTGGAATAAAGGTCTTGTGTTTCTAGACATGGGAAAACAGCTGGTCATCTTTTGCTCTTTCTGATGGAAGAATTGGTTTGGACTGGTCTTTTGGCTGGTTTGTAGTGATTTGAGAGTCAGAGAAATTGACTGCTTAGTGGTACAGGAATATTATTGACCTGAATAAATGAGTTGCCACATAGTCTTGTGAGACCTAATCCTGCTCCTGTGTAAAATTAGCAAAAGCTTCACACTGTATTTAGGCTGAATCATGCTCTTTAATAAACACAACTGAAGTCCTTGATTTGGTGAAACATGTTTTAGCTCAAGCCTCTGGCTTTCTCCTGTGGGCTTGCAACAGATGTTCAGATATTGAAAAGGTAAGAGTATTTATTAAAAACACAGTAGAGCATGAGTAACATCAAAAGGGTATCTCACTTGTTCCTGCCCTGAGCAGTGACCAAACCAAAATGCATAAGTGTACAAAAAACTGGGCCCATACTTTGGGTTCTCATGCTTGACATGTCATCATTTGTCACTGCTAATAATGGCAGAATAACTCTTAGATTTTCTTCCTCCTCCCTTTTTTTTTTTTTTTTAATAAGTCATCTGCACTGTTTGAGTAAATTCAGCACCATCCTGGGTATCTACAGTGTCAGTGAATTATTGGTATTTTCCTCAGGGCAGACAAGACTACATGTGCTGTCTGCTCTAGGCATGCTAAATCTATCATTCTGTTTTCCAGTTATTAAGCTGTCTTCTTTATCTGGATTTTTTTGCCTTCCTAATTCCATTTGGATTTTCTGTATATTTTTAATATTTTGTAACGCTTTATTTCCTCTCCCTTCTTTCAACTTTTCCAGGAGTCAAAAAGGTCAGAATCTCTCATGGACATACATCAGAAAAAGCTGAAGAGCAAAGTGTCTGAAGAAAAGAACAAAGCTCAGGAAAGAAGGCCATTTGACAGAGATCAGGATCTCAAAGTCAATCGATTTGATGAAGCACAAAAGAAAGCTCTTATAAGAAAATCCAGAGATCTGAATACTAAATTTGAGCATAGTAAAGGCAATATGTTTTTATAATATAAAAGCATGAAGCTTTTTTGCATTGAAGTCAACTGAACTTTGAATACTTAATTTTTTAAGTATTTTTAAAGTATTTTACTGTAAATATTTCTATTTCGAATAAATACCCTGATGTTTAGCTATATTTACTTGTCTAAAAATACTCTATTAGGGAAGATCACCTGTACTAAAATTAAAATGGTGAAGGAAAGTCCTGGTATAAGAAAAAAATGTGTAACTTTTCTACTTTAAAACATTAGTGTGTATTTTTTCTGTGACTATGAAAATAATAATTAAAATATGTATTCCAAGGACCTTTATAATTGATCTTGCAACAGAGTTGGTAGTTTCCCCATTTCTTTCCTCTAAGATATTCTTGCTGACCCTGACCTGAAGGCCACGGAAAAGGCCTTTAGGCTTATAGGCAGGACACTGCTTGACTGGAGTTCCTGCTGGGAGTATAAACTCAAATGGCAGCTTTTATGTCTGTTGAAGGGCTTTTATTTCTATGATTCTGTGTCTGTACATAAATGCAAGTTTGTATATATACAGTATAATTTTTGTTCTATAGCAGGAAGTGCTAGTGGTGGCAGAAGTAATAAAGGCTCAAGATTTACAGATTTAATTATAATATGGTAGTATACAAGAAGAGAAAATGTAATTTGCATTTCAATTTGCAGGGCTTTTCATCAGCAAATCCTTCTTTTTTAAGCAAATACATTGTGAAAACCAGACAAAAATAAAGCTTATTTTGTCAGTTAATTTGCAGAGCAGAAGAGCTCTTAAATATAAAAAAGGAAATAAATTTGACATTTTTAAAAAATGTATATCCCTGTTCAGAGTTCTTTAGCTCTTCTATGTGTGTGTATGTGTGTGTAGCAGCTGAAGTGAGAGTTGTGTTATTTATTTAAAATAAGACCTGTATTTTCATCCTTTTCTTCTCTACTAATGGCTGGGATCCTTTTTGAGGAGTTACTGAGAGAATCTACATATGAAAATAATATTATACATGAGACGCTGGCAACTTGTATGGAAGTGTTGACACATTTTGCATATTAAAATACCATGGGATTCACTGCAATTTGAAAAAAAGGCTACTGAGGCAGTGTCTGGGTTGGTTCATGTTAAAAGAGCAGTCACCTAGCAAGCCACAGCAACACACAGCCAAAAACTTGGAATTATTTTATTGCAGTTGTTTGTGTGTGAGCCCAAGGCACAGCCTCCATGTGCTGGGAAGCCTTGGAGAATTTTCAGTGTCAAAAATGAATGCTTATGTATGTAGATACTGCTGCCTTTTAAAAAAAAAATTTAATAGAGCATTTATTTTGCCATCTGAAAAACCTGCCTTCAGGAGGAAGAGGGAATAGTTCAGTATTGTGTTTGGTTTTTTGTTAATCAGCTTTGAGCTTCTGAGCCTTTTTGTTTTGAGACAAGAGGGAACTTTAAACTTGGACAGACTTCTGGTAGTACTTAATTAATTTTTTGCCTTCAGGAGCAAAGTCCCACTAGTTTTCTACCTTCTGAGTTGTTTCCTTCCCCTTTTTGGGAAGCTTCTCTGCAGCTAGGAATTAAATAACATCTAACAATTCAGGAAATGGAGATTTCTGAATTGGAGGGGCAGTATTAGGAATTTTCTGAGCTTTTTAGGCAATTAGACCAATGTCAGGGTGAGCAGTGCATGACTAGCTAAATCTTTGTGGTTGAGAAGTATCCTCATGCCCACTTTTGGCAATGCTACTGCCTTGAGAAATCAGTTTATTGCCAGATGTTGCCTTATGCTGGAAGAGCTGATCTCAGGAGCACATCATGCAGTCCTTAATTCATTCAGACAAGTCTGGAGCAGGGACAGGGGCTGCAGGTATTGAGGTTTTGCTGTTACATCCTTCATTTTCATTTGTGTTCTTCAGTCCCTCCTCCTCCAAACTGAAGACTGGTCACCTGATGGCCACATCCTGCCATCCAGCTGTATCCCTGCTATTTGCCCTCCCTGGCCCCCTCACAGTCTCCTGCCTTCCAAGGGGGGAGGAGGAAAGCTCCAAGGGCTCAAGAGGAAAACTCTTGGAACAGGAGAGCAGGCAGCCCCTTCGTGGTCATACTTAAACCTGCAAGTCTAATGAGTGGAGTCTTGATGTGTTGGGGAATGTGTTTTCTCTCACCAGCTTAATCTTTCCTTCCTTCCTTCCTTCCTTCCTTCCTTCCTTCCTTCCTTCCTTCCTTCCTTCCTTCCTTCCTTCCTTCCTTCCTTCCTTCCTTCCTTCCTTCCTTCCTTCCTTCCTTCCTTCCTTCCTTCCTTCCTTCCTTCCTTCCTTCCTTCCTTCCTTCCTTCCTTCCTTCCTTCCTTCCTTCCTTCCTTCCTTCCTTCCTTCCTTCCTTCCTTCCTTCCTTCCTTCCTTCCTTCCTTCCTTCCTTCCTTCCTTCCTTCCTTCCTTCCTTCCTTCCTTCCTTCCTTCCTTCCTTCCTTCCTTCCTTCCTTCCTTCCTTCCTTCCTTCCTTCCTTCCTTCCTTCCTTCCTTCCTTCCTTCCTTCCTTCCTTCCTTCCTTCCTTCCTTCCTTCCTTCCTTCCTTCCTTCCTTCCTTCCTTCCTTCCTTCCTTCCTTCCTTCCTTCCTTCCTTCCTTCCTTCCTTCCTTCCTTCCTTCCTTCCTTCCTTCCTTCCTTCCTTCCTTCCTTCCTTCCTTCCTTCCTTCCTTCCTTCCTTCCTTCCTTCCTTCCTTCCTTCCTTCCTTCCTTCCTTCCTTCCTTCCTTCCTTCCTTCCTTCCTTCCTTCCTTCCTTCCTTCCTTCCTTCCTTCCTTCCTCCTCCTCCCTCCCTCCCTCCCTCCCTCCCTCCCTCCCTCCCTCCCTCCCTTCCTCCCTCCCTCCCTCCCTCCCTCCCTCCCTCCCTCCCTCCCTCCCTTCCTCCCTTCCTCCCTTCCTCCCTTCCTCCCTTCCTCCCTTTCCTTTCTTCTTTTTGTTTTTGCTTAGGTTTTGTTTTTTTTTCCCCCTGCTTTGAAGCAGCTCTTAAAGACAGGACCAAATCCGTGTTACAAACTTGAGAGGGGGGCAAAGTGGAATCATCGAGCGTTCAAATTAAGCTTTTCATTACTTTGTGTAAATTGAGTGAACTTTTGAATTGCATTAGTACACAAACTAATCTCCTCTTACCCATGCCAAAGCATTCCCTCAAATGGTCATTAGAACAGAGCAGTAACTCTCAATTACAAGCTCTGTAAAGCTTGGGAAAAGATGAGCTGTCCTCTACAATTTGGATGTGCTGTAAAGCATTTCTGAGGAAATGTTGCTGGGTGATTTTTCGGAATCTAATCTAAAAAAACCACAATTCATTTCATAGAAAATCCTCACTGTAATTACTTCATAACACTTCTGGTAACCATCTCCTAACAGAGATTTAATGGGTTCTATTGTTCAGTGGTGCCAGCCTGTGTTGTGGTGCATCAACTTGAGACACATCAGGAAACTGTTTAAAAAAAAAATAAAATGTCAAGAGGTAGGTTTTCCTGGGTGTAAAAAGCCTCTCAGCCTAGATTTTAAAGCATTTGCTGTTGTTTGGAGCTACCATAGACATCCTTTTTTAATACTGATGTTAAAAAATTCTGCTTAAGAGTCAGGTTCCTTCTTCTGAAGTATCAAATAGCTGTGGAAGGCAATTCATATATAATTGAGCTTATAAAAATGCTTTTTTAAGCAAAAGATATAGTGGATGTTTAAGAGAATTTGTAAAGAATAATCTCCATTAATAACACCAAACAAAGCAAAAGAAAGAAAAGAAACCCATTAAGTCTGCTGTGTTACCAAGAAGCAATTAAAAACAATAAAGAGATTTCAAGAGAACTTTCCAATTCTCTTGCATTTATTTTCCAGACAAGATACTGAGCTACCACAATGTTTGATCCAGAAAGATTTTGTTAGAATATGGCATAGCAATACTATCACCTAAGAAGAACCTCCATTCTTGAGGAAAATCTCTGTTCTTGTTTAAATCCCTGCTTATGGAGAGCTGTTTTTTGCCTCTCTTGTTGCAGTCAGTGGACGGACTGTGCGTGGTGGCACTGTCAAAATAGCTTTTTCTTTCTGAAAGAAATGCTGGGTTGAAACTTTGACATGTTTCTGTTTAGTAGAAAAGGAACTTTTCCACATAATAAGTTTCAAAATGATCCAGAGGGATCCAGGAGACCAGTACAGTATGCTTGTGCTTGGAGACTTGTTATTTTTGTCCAGCCAGTTATCAATTCTATGTTGATGTAAGAGTAATACAGCATTAAAAATCAGAATCTGTGAAAGCCTTCTGTATGTCCATTGTTAACTTCAGCCACTCCACCTGTGTATAGGATTAGTTTCTAGTTGCATGATTACCTAATTGGCAAATAAAATGAATGCATGTGATTTTCTGTCCTGAATTATTTGCTGCCTAATTTTTTGCTAAAAAAAAAATAAAAAATAAAAAAATTAATTAAATTATGCAGTGTCTTCCAGCCAACAGCCTTAGGTTTTCCTTGTGCTTATTAATTAAGTTTGTGCCCTTTAACCTGAAGCCAGTAAGGAACACCAAGGATGAGCCTCAGTTGTTGGGTGCCATATACTTTCCTGATGCTTCCAGCTTTGTCAGTCAAACAGGAGGTGGTGACCTTCAGTGATTACTTGCCCAAATCTGGCATTTCTGTTCTTTTCAATCATGATGTGAAAACAGGTATTTTCCCTGCAGAGCCAGTCTTTTCATAGCAGCCACTTCTAGGTCCTCCTGGAGAAAAGCCCTTTCTCTATCATCCCATTTTTGTTCTTTGTAGATCAAATAATCTATTTTCTCTACGCTGGCCTTTAAACCATTGCTCTTTAAAATTATACACATTTTGAATCAGTGTGGCAATTCAATCCTTGTTTAAAAAAATTAAAAAAAGAAGTCTGTATTTTGGAGTGGGAACTTAAGGTCTCTAGGAGACAGCAGCACAAAGTGTTTGTCACTTCAGCAGGAGCAGCTGCAGCTGTGACTTCTTCCAAACAAGCAATCTAAACATAAATATTCAAAAGCAATTCTCATAAGCAGAAAAAAAAAAAAATATAATAAGTGTCTGCCCCATGCTCTCATCTGCTTGAAATGGCCATTACTTATAGAATCATAGAATTGGCTGGGTTGGAAGGGACCTCAGAGATCATCAAGTCCAACCCTTGATCCACTACCGCTGCGGTTCCCAGCCCATGGCACTGAGTGCCACATCCAGTCTCTTTTTAAATATCTCCAGGGACGGAGAATCCACTACTTCCCTGGGCAGCCCATTCCAATGTCTGATCACCCTCTCTGTAAAGAATTTCTTCCTAATATCCAACCTAAACTTCCCCTGGCAGAGCTTAAGTCCATGCTCTCTTGTCTTGTTGAAAGTTGCCTGGGAAAAGAGCCCAACCCCCCCCCCCTGGCTCCAGCCTCCTTTCAGGGAGTTGTAGAGAGCGATGAGGTCTCCCCTGAGCCTCCTCTTCTCCAGGCTGAACACCCCCAGCTCCCTCAGCCTCTCCTCACAGGACTTGCGCTCGACTTGCTTCATTTTGATAGGGTTGTAGCCACTTTTTGCTTCCTCATGTGCCCCTGACCAGGAGCTTGACAACTTCCTGGCCTCAGGGCAAACCACACCTTCTCTCTGTCCTTTTCTGCCTGTCTCTTCCAAGGAGCCTCATTCCCTGGATGTGCCACTATCTGAGCTGCTACGAAACACCTGAAGTGCACCATAGAATACTTTTTGCTACGTTTTAATTTGTGTAAACCCTAGAAGAGCAGCTCAAGCTCTTCCCATTGCTCTTCTTGGTGGCCTGGCTCTAAGAAGCATCCAGCTGCAGAGTTTTGTGGCTACTCCTTTGTTTCCCAGGATCCATCCTTAGATCTTGCTGGGCTGTGCAGTGTTGCCATTCATCACCAACATAGGGTCAGGAAGGGATTTGCCCAAGCCCTACCTCAATGGGGAGAGTATAAATGTTGATATATTGCATCAGCCTCATCCTATGGAATAAAAGACCCTTGTGCTCTGCAACACTTTAACTCCCAGGTACCAAACACTTCCCTAAGTTTTCTTCCCTAACACACAGCAAGGTCTTGGGAAGTACAATCTCCAAGATCACAGCATGAAAGGGATGGGGGGGCACATGTCTGAAGGAGCACAGAGATCAAGATGGAGATGGTAACCAGAATCTGCAGTTCCTGGGGCCCTTCACCATTGGTACTTCAGTCACGAGTAAATCAAGATTAGGATTCCTGCCAAGAGTGAGTTTCTCTCCACTCACCACAGATCCCAAAGATCTGTGATTACACAAATGGACTTCAGTTTTCCTTTTGGAAATTATGTTTACAGTCCTTGGGGTGCTTGACAAATGAAAATTAAAATAATAACAATAATAATAATTTAAAATTATGTAAAAAGTCTCCTGTAACTTACTGCCTTCCTTTTGGCAAGAAAATACACTTGGCAAATGAAAATACTACTACTAATAATAATTTTAAATTATGTAAAAAGTCTCCTGCAACTTACTCCCTTCCTTTTGGCAAGAAAATATCTCAACTTAACATGTCTCCCCATGAGCTGCAGCATGACAGTGCAGAATGTGATGCCAGGCCTTAGCTGAAGCTAAAAAGGCTGTTGCAGAATTGTGATTGATATTCTCCCCACTCCCAGACTCTAAATGAAATGACAGCCTTTGGGACCACGCTCAGGCTGCTGCTGCTCCAAACCTGCAACTATTTGCAATTCTAAATAATGACACCCAATGTTTTCTGTTTGACTATAATATATATGGCTTATTCCATGGGATATTTGAAGCTCTAACCCCACAAACACTTCCATAAAAGGTTGCCCCAGATGGGTAATAATTTCCCTGAATCTCTTCTCTGCAATTTACGCTAAAACCTGTTTTATATGAGTCTTTAAGACTGTCCAGTGATGTCTCATAAAGACTGTCTTTGGTGTAATGGCTTTTCAAAGTGCTTTCACCTTCATCTACAGTGGTAGGGCATCACAGATAGGTGGACTTTCTTGGGATGTTATTTTGCAGCAACTAAAACTAAACCATATTTTTTCTACAACAGGAGGATGGTATATGAAGTATAACCTACATCCTGCAATACTTTGAAATTTGTTCGTTACAAACACAGCAGAAGAAATTTGAGAATCAAGGGTGGCCACTCTTCTGTCCCCCCTGGGAGTCCAGTGGACTCTTTGCCCCTGAGCCTTGTAGGAGTCCACGTGGTAACATCATCTCTTAGTTCATTCCCTGGGTTACTATTGCCTCCTCTTGATGGCTGTTCTTTATGGGGGAAAAGGCATGGTCTTCTTGTGTCTCTGTTCAAAATCTATCAGTCTGGTTTTAACTTTTTGTATCAGTGCAGTCTGTTGGGCTTTTGTGGCAAACCTGCACCCCCACTGGGCGCTCAAGACCCCAGAGCAAGAAAAGCATAAGACCTTTCTAAGGAAAAATTCCCATCCTTAATGATGTGACTGATTTGAAGGTTTGGGGAATTTCTGCAAATCTTCAGATCTGTCTTTCTGTGCTGGCAATCACTTCTTCCCAGCAGGATGGTCTCCCTGCCTGCTGAAGGAGCCTGCCTCCCCCTCCTCCTCCTCCTCTCCAGCAGCTGATCAGGGTAGATCAGGGAGTCATGGATGACACAGTGGCCTCACAGGCCCTTCAGGCAGGCACAGCTGACAGGAAGGATCAGCCACACACTAAGTGATGGGAGCATGATCTGACCAGCAGCCAGGGACAGAATCTGTGGTTCTGTGCTATATATCTCTGGTCATACCTAACTGAAAAAAGTAAGCAAAACATGTCAGTATATAACTTATTCTTACCCTCCCCAAAAAATGTCTAAAAAGTGTACAGCTAACATTTTGTGACAAACATCCTCCTCAAGATATTGATGAGCTGAAAATACATTTTAGTGTAATTTTATTATGTCAGGTAAAATAATTTTTGGACAACTAACACACACTTTTGTTACTCGGACAATCCAGTGATGCACCTCGGGATATGAAAAGGGAACTGATTGAGCCAAACCCTGAAAACTTTGAACACATGCTGAGTTTGGAAAATGATTCAAACAGAAGAATATTTAACTTACTTTGGGATAACTGCTGGGGGATACAAAGGATAATTTTCCTTTTGTATGCATCGGTGGAACTATATTAAAGATCAGCTCAGCCAGCCATTGTTAAAAGGGTCAGCATCCAAGACTAACACTTATTTTTTTATGTCACCACTTAGAGATAAAGAATGTGGCAAAGGCCACACATCACATCACTTTGCACATCACCATGTGGCAAAGGCCCTATGGGCTGGGTCCACTTCACCTTGCACAGGTTGATGTGACCACGTTAAATGCAGGAGGCAGGGGAATATTTACACTGGGGCCACAGAAGACTAATGATTCTTTCCACTGCTTGGGGTTTGTTTGAGGGTTTTTTTTCTGTTCAGCTGCTTTGTACCTCACCTCTCAGGGCAATGAAGGTTTTGCCTTCATCCTAAAGGGATGTCTGTGCTGTGTGAGAGCAGCCAAACCATCTCCCACTGCAGATTCCTGGTGCAATCAGTGCTCCTCTCTGTCTGATGCCCCCAGAGCAACAGGACATGGGAAGCCATAGCAGTCAGTTCCCATCTGGGGACAAAAAGCACAATGGAAAAAACAGCAACTTCAGGGAAAAAAAACGGTGTGCACAAAGCCTGTAGCCTGGGGGAAGCTGTCTAGAAACCATCAAGGGTTTGCTGCAGTTTCCAAGGTAACTCCCATCTTCTTCAACCCAGGTGAGGCTCACTCAGCCTTTACCAGCACACAGGCAGAATACAAATAGTGGGTCTGAGGTGGAAAACAAAATGCACATTAAATACTATTCCTAACCCCAGCTGCTCTGCTGAGGGCTGCTTGACTTCCACATCTGCCCACAGAGGCAAAGTGCCAGGAACCAGGAATTTGGCCACCATGGTTGAAGCTGTGTGACTCAATGGCTGCCAGAGACAAGTCAAGTAATTCAAAAGTCCTGTAGGTGGCTTTACAGCTGGATTCATGCCTTGAGAGCCCAGAGACCCTGTTAATGCACAGCTCTGTGGTGTCCACACCACACGGTGCATCACGGTTTGGCTCTGACCTTCCCTGCATGCTCACCTGAGAGCATCCATGAATCCCTGTGCCTGGCACTGGCACCAGGTGAGCTCTGGAGAACCTTCCCAGGGTTCTTCTGGAGAAACAACGCAGTCAAGACTTCCACAACTTCATCTCCATGGCAACCATGTGAGAGCTGGGCTGCTCTCACAGGAGAACAGGGTAGCTCTTCATGCAAGGGGTCACACAAGTCAGCTGCTCTTCACCTCTGCATGGCTTGCTACAAAAGCCACTGGGTTTTAATTGCATCTTCAAGATCAGCACAAGAGAGGAAAACAAGAGCAGTGAGAGGATGCTCTCAGAGTCACATAATGAATGCTTTAATTATTTGATGTACACATTCTTCAAAGAATCATAGAATTATAGAATCGGTTGGGTTGGAAGGAACCTCAGAGATCATCAAGTCCAACCCTTGATCCACTACTGCTGTGGTTACCAGCCCATGGCACTGACTGCCACATTCAGCCTCTTCTGAAAAACCTCCAGGGATGGAGAATCCACCACCTCCCTGGGCAGCCCATTCCAATGTCTGATCACATTCTCTGTAAATAATTTCTTCCTAATATCCAACCTAAACCTCCCCTGGCACAGCTTAAGTCCATGCCCTCTTGTCTTGCTGATAGCTGCCTGGGAAAAGAGCCCAACCCCCCCCTGGCTCCAGCCTCCTTTCAGGGAGTTGTAGAGAGCGGTGAGGTCTCCCCTGAGCCTCCTCTTCTCCAGGCTGAACACCCCCAGCTCCCTCAGCCTCTCCTCACAGGACTTGTGCTGGAGTCCCTTCACCAGCCTGGTTGCCCTCCTTTGGACCTGCTCCAGGACCTCAATCTCCTTCCTGAACTGAGGGGCCCAGAACTGGACACAGGACTCGAGCTGTGGCCTCACCAGGGCTGAGTACAGGGGCAGAATCACTTCCCTGGACCTGCTGGCCACGCTGTTCCTGATCCAGGCCAGGATGCCATTGGCCTTCTTGGCCACCTGGGCACACTGCTGGCTCCTGTTCAGCTTCCTGTCAATCCAGACTCCCAGGTCCCTCTCTGCCTGGCTGCTCTCAGCCACTCTGTGCCCAGCCTGGAGCTCCCCATGGGGTTGTTGAGGCCAAAGTGCACACAAAAAGAAAGTATTGCACACAAAAAGAAAGTTTTTACAAGAGCAAAGGCTTCATGTGGTTCTTCCTATCACTGTTATGCTGTGCAAAGATGGGGAACCCACCCCAAAAGTGCCAGCTTCCCACAGATTTCACAGATGAAGGGCAGAGTGATGGCATCTCTGCTGCCCCTGCCCCAGTATCCTCTCTCTGTTACCATCACACATCAACATCTTCCCAGGTGGGGAGATGGATGGAGGTTCCAGGCTGAGTCTGTTCAGGCACATGCTACTGCAAGACCACCCCTGCAGTGATGAGGGTTATGGATGATGCTCTTGAGGGGGTTTCTGCACAGTCCTGATGCTCTGGAAGCAATCAGAGCATGGCCAGGAACCAGAAGGAGACCTGGCAATGACACCCACAAACGTTGTCTGAAAAACTTGGTAACAAGAGGCCTTCCTTTCTAGGTGTTTGTGGCTTTTCTGATTATTCTGTCAGCTGGCATTACCTATCCAAGGCATCAGTCCTGATACACCCACAAAACTCTGCATTACTTTCATTTTTCAAGTACTTCAGAGCACAAACTCTGATAGCTCTGCTGATATTGAAGAGTTCTTAGCCTTGTGTTTCTGAGAAGCTCTTGTTTGGAATATGGAATTTGGGAGTCCTGTTAACATCAGGAAGGTTTTATTTTTTACCAAATCCACCCCCAAATACAAAGCTTGGACCCTTTTGGATCACATATGCTGAGGAAATACTGGTTGGAGCCTAAGAAGCAGCTCCCTGCTCTGGCAATGGTGCACCCCCAGGCAAGGGGGATGGCTGAGATCTACCCACTTGGCAGGCAGGAGCTGTAGTAATGCCAGGCTGAGAATATCTGTGAGGAGAAAGCCTGTCCACCCCATGGGCCCACTCGTCCCTCTCTGTGGCTGGGCTGGCCTGTGGGAGCCTCATGGGCGGCTCTCTTGGAAGATGCAGAGCAATGCTCTTTGCCTTATCCCTTGCTGGGATGACACAAGGTCTCACCATAAGCTGAGGCAAATAGTGAAGTTTCTGTCCCAGCCCCATGTGCCAAATCCTGCTCACCAAGGTCCAGGAAGAGAGGGTGGAAGGAGCTACCTGGACACTCGTTGGTGGGGATCTTCACTTGCACTGGGAAATAGACACAATCCAACAGGCTGATACATCCTGGGACACAGACCTCAGGCTCCCTCCTTTGACACCTCCTGTATCCCTGCTCTGATAAGGGGAAAACACTCCTCAACAGTGGAACTGGAACCTCTTGTATGGCTTTAGGCACACAGAAAAGGCACAAACCCCCACCAGAATCCAAATATCAATAATGAGTGAGATAAGAGATGATGCAGACATCTGCAGCATCATCCTATTTTGACTGCTGCACACTCCTAAATTAGCAGCTGAGCTTTTTTCATTGCAAAGTAACAATAAAAACTCTCCACGGAGAGAAATTCTTGGTTTAGTAGCTAAGCTGAGACAGTGAAGATCTGCCAAATGTTGGGGAGTTTGAAATGCAATAGGCACAACTTTGCAAAAGGAAAAGAAAGCTTTTTTTCTCAGCCTGTCAAAAGATACCATCCTTAGCTCTTTATATGAGTTGGCTGGAGTGTTTCCAACAGGCAACATTTCTTACAGTGCAGTCATTCCATTTCTGATCTCACAGCCCTGATTCTGAAAGAAAGCCCACAAAACTCTCCCTGGGTAAATCTCATCACTTTTATGAATACTAACACTTCAGAGAACGTTACTACCCTCATCTTTTCACCATCTCTCAGTGCTCTACATTGTGCTGCTTTTATTCTACAAATCACCTGCCTCTCTTTTCTCCTTAGGAGATAACCACTAGTATCCTCTTTATATTCCCTGGGTGTTGTCAGGTGGCTAATTCAAACAGTTCTAATTAAACCCAGAACAACTGTTCTCCAGGTACAGTTAGGTTTGAAATTCCCTGTGTCTTTCCTGAGGAGAGTGTATGCCCCAAACCTTCTCTCTTTCCCCAGCTATTTTACTTGGCTTCATAAAAGCCATTGCACCTACCTTGGAATCTTTACATTTAAAATTTTGGCTCTAACAATACTGCCATCCCAAAAGGCTGGAAAGAGGAGGACCATTGTGCAATTAGGTGTGATGTGTAAAAAATGGAGATGTAACTCTATGCCATGCCTTACAGCAGATCCTAAACTCTGTTGCATAGGACATTTGAGCAGTAGTTTAAAACCAGTGTTCATCTTTGATTAGCAGTGTTGATGAACAGCTAAAAGCCCTGGAGCAGCTCATCATCTGCTTTGCTCCTTCAGCCCCTGCTTGGAAGAAAAGCTTCTTTGGCTCTTCAGGAGGCTCCTGTCTGGAATAGAAGCAGCATCCAAGCTGCTCTTTCACTGAGCCTCAGTTTCCCATCTATAGCATAAGGACATAGTGGTCTCCTTCAGTCCTAGAGTCAGGTTAAGACCTACCTACTCCAGCCTGCTGTCTCCCTCCCTATTTATGCATTGCTGTGCTTCAGGGGTTTGTACAGCTTCTGACTGTCAAATGAGTGTGTGAGTAGGGCAGTGTGTTCTACCAAAATTTCCTGGATCACCCATGAACCTCTTGCATGACTCGACAGAGGGAGAGGGCCTGAGCCTCTTCCTGAGGGCAGGTATCCTCCCCAGGAGCTTCTGTAGGTGACTTCCCCAGCACCTTGTAAGCTCTCAGTGCTATGACAGCAGTTGTCACAGAAGACCCCATGGCAAAGGAGCCTTGCTTGTGGAAGGGGCAGAGGATGCAGGAGTCCTCACAAAGAGAGTTAAGCGAACACTGCAGCAGTGCCCTCCTGGGAAGCACTGACCAGATGGGGCTGTGCAGAAGAACAAGGAGCTCTGGGACCAGCAAGCATCCAGGGTGACTTAATGAAGGAGCATCACCAAAGTATGCAGTTAGCCCATTTAAAGAGGTGATAAACCTTGGCTGTGGACAAGCATTTAATAAAGCATTGTGCTCATCTGAGGCTTTTCTCATACCAGGAGCATTTTGAGCATCTCCTCTCTGAGGCTACTTCTCTAGGTATCTAGTAATTGGATTTACACTGCTCTCTCTCTCTCTCAATGGATCTTTAGCAGGATCTCTTTCCTCAATTGGACCTCCAATTTCCATATATTTATGGCAGTATAGTATCTTTGAGATTTGATTGACAGTGATGCATGGTTTCAAAAGCTAGGGAGGGGACAACTGTCAAGCAGACATACACCTACAGAGACAGCATGACCACGAAGACCTCCTTCATGTAGGAAAACAGGCTAAATGCTATGTAATTGTGACATTCAAGGCTCTATTATAACACAGAAACAGAGATAAAAAAATAATGCAGTCTATGTGGGCAGCCTAAATTCTGGCCTCTTTTACCTTATGGCTACTTGACTTTGCAATTTTAATGACTCCTTCAAAAAAGCATTTTTATATGCAATGCAGTACCTTGCGTGAATGCCTGTTAACTCTGCTGCAGTGTGTTTTTGTGGAGGAAGATGCCTTTTAATTTTGTGTTGATTTTCACCTTTCTTACATTCTTCCCACACACACCCTCCCCCATGAAGAGCAGGTTCAGGAGCACGTGCACAGTGATGCTAAAGCCATCCACATCTTTGTCCCCATGCCACTAAGGACAGGAGGCTGATGAGTCTGATCCTCAAGCCTGGCATGGACAGGCTTACTGAACTTGACAGCATCACTTGTGTGCAGGGAGATGTCCCACTTGAGCAGAGGCTGTGGAATCTGCCCCTAGTTGTGGAGCCTCTTTCTTCATAGCAAATGTGAGCTGTTCAAACAACACTCAAGTTTCTGCTTTGGATCACTGTTTACAAATACAGGCTAACAACAGTGAAAAAAGGGGAATCTGCAACCAGCCAGCACTTACTTCCCTGGCAACCCCAAAAGCAGCTAAGAGAAGGCATGTTTCTGTAGAAGGTCAGAATGGACAATTACTGTAAATACATTAAATAGGTGTTATTAGCTGCCAGAGATTTCATATTTCCTAAGGAGAAGGTAAATACCTGGAATTATTAGATTAGAAGAGCAATTATCAGTGCAGAGACTTAGACACTGAATCTTATCTTTGATAGGTTGTCAATGATTTTTTAGACTAGGGAATTATCACAATGTTTTCAAAGTACCATCAAATTTTCTAGTGAAATGCTGCATGGTTTTGGGTGGTTAACTGAAGCACCAGTTAACTCAGAAGTAATTCAACACCATCACTCAGCAGACAATGGATGGTTGAATATCCAAGCCATTTTAATGTACAAACATGTCAGATAAGCACTCATCTGGCCCAAAGGCAGTGGCTACCTGTTCTTACATTTGCTTCTCTTTGCATGAATTCACCTGCTACTCCAACAGCCACTTCTAAGTCCCTCATGAAAACTACAGTTGTTGTTCAATCAACAACATTTTAGAAGAGAAAAAATGTCTTGACCCAAGAGCACTCAAATTGGACAGAAATCTGCAACTCACTGAGATGTGAGGACACTCAGCATGACCTGCCTTGATTTTCAAAAGCTAAGGTTTACTGAGCAGTCATCTCAGTGAGTTAGTGTTTTCCATATTTCTGATTTAGTGGCCAGCTCTTCTCTGTAACAGGCTGCTTATGCCAATAAATTCTATAGTGGGCTGGCAGGCACAGGGGATTCACTGTCTCTGGGTTGTTTTCAGCAGAAGCACAGTTCTATGTCACTGAGATCAGAACAAAAGGGCAAGGAAGGCAAGTCCCAGAAATTTGATCTCAGTTCTGTCACTCATCTCTCCACATGGCAAGAAAATCTTTAAATCTTTTCAATTTTAACCCTCTAGATGTTGAAAAGCAACATATAGCTATTAATGTAGTGTTAATATTTATCATCAATGATATAATGATAATGACAGAAGGAAAGCCTCTCAAAGTCTGCCAAGCAAGAAACATAAGCAAGTGAAAATTCAGAATTCATTATTTCTTGCACTGCCAGAACCATGCTTTCTCTCACACTCCAGAAGATCTCCAAGTGAATAAAGTTCAGATAACTCAACTCTCATTCTGTTAGGGGGACATCATTGCATAGCACAGCATGCCAGCAAAAGGATAAAGGATAAAGCCTATGACTGGCTTCAACTTGTTGCTGTCTCAACCTCTGATCAGAAGTGTTAGGATCTTCAGGGGCCATCAGAGGTGCTGGGAATGCACAGCAGGGATGGTGACACAAGTGAGAAGCTCAGCTGGGGCCAGCACTGCTCTTAGGGGTTTATTTCTCAGACAGCTGAATAGAGTCAGCAACAGCATCAAATCTTTAACACCAAATCAGAAAATTAGAGGCAGATATGTTAAAGGTAGGATACACGTTGTGGTTTATACTGGGCTGTTCCTGGAAGGATTATGTTCCATTTGTTCTCTAAGAAATAACAAGTTAATATGCTGTGAAGGCATGAACCAGATTTGCAGGGCAAGGCAAGGCAAGGCAGAGGGGGAATATTCTTTCTTGAAGACCAGATCAGAAAAGCAAGACATTAAATAATCTGCTGAGAGGCTCTGAGCCACAAACTGAGGAAGGACAGATGAAGCAAATTCTCTAATAACAACACAGAAAGGATAATGTTACATGAAATTGATGTAGCACCGATGCTGCACAAAAGACAGGGGTTTTTAAGAAGGTGAGCACATATAAATAAGAATATAATGGTACAGCCCTGAAAAAGTTGTAACAGTCAGAAAGAATATTCAAGTGAGGATGATTATGCCTATTAAAAAGGAATGCAATTAAGTGACATGAAAAAATGAGGGACAAGAGCTGGAATTCACAGAACAGCAAGGAGAGTCACTTTAAGCCTGAGGGTGAAAGCAGGAAAGGTGCTGCTGGACTTAGTGCAGGGAGAAGGAATAGGATGAGGTATGCAAAGCTAGTGAAAATATTGAAGGGTCTGAAATAAATTTCATTGCAGTCGAAACAACCTTTTGTTATTTATGCTTCTTCTGTAACTTTAAGAAAGAATTTAACATTCAGCTTTGTTAATGCTTCAGTGATTCACCCTTGAGCATGTATCATGTGAAGAGTGAACTCCTAATCCTCTTGGGTCTCCCGAAATGACAAGTGTACATGGAACAGGGTGTGAGCTTCTTGGAGAGGGGTGAACACATCCAGCAAGCTGCAAGTGCCAGCTTGAGGGATGCTATTGCTAAACCCTCAGTCTCTGGAAGAAATTGTTCTCAGAGATAAGCAGACTATGGGAAAACACAGTCTGATGATAAATAATCCCAGAATCATCATCTTTCTTTCCCACAGACCCATATGCCATTTGCAGAAGATAAAAGGAAGCAAGTTGAGCCCATCGGAGTTAGCTGCAGCCCTTGCCCCTCTCACCACCCTTTGGCATCTCTGTTCTCACAGAGATGTGAGAACATCTTTCTGTCCTCACTGGTTTTGTTTACTGTTTTTTTCTGTTCTTCTTATTTTCCTCCCCCTGATTGAAATGCCATTTCTGTTCTCTTTTCATGTTTACCTCATAATAGTTAACTAAAAGGCAACATTTAAAACCATATTTAACCTCATTTATCAACAGAAATCCAATGACATGCAATTCAATTGCAAGTCTGTAACACTTTCTACTCGTTCTAGTTTATTCATTTCAATTTAGCAGGAAAGTCCTTTTTTGCAGCCAAGAGATTGTATTTTGCTCTGATCCTCAGTAGTATTGTTAGCTTATGCAGTGAAGAGACAAACCACTTTTGTATAATCATATTTATTAGATCATTATCACTGCTCTAGAGAAGTGCCAACAATCAGCAGTTAAGGAAAAAAAAAAAAAAAAGAAAAAGAAAAAAAAAAGATGGCTGGCAGCAAAGGACATTCATTAGGTGGAAAGGCTTTGGAGGGAACCTGCAGGCAATTCGCAGCAGTAATGAAGCAGAGCATCTGATGTCTCCAGTTAATTGTCTCATTGAGAGCTTGTTGGGAGCTGATAGCAGCCAGGGAAAAAGGTGGAATGGTAGTCTGGATGCAAATACATGTACTTTGTTTCCTTTAATGACAGCAATAAAACATTTGGAATTGCAGGGTAGAAGAGGGGTCTGTTCTGGAGCAGTGGCACACACAAACTAGATGCATTTGTTGCATTCATATATGGACACGACCCCAAAATTGTACATACCTGCCTAGCCTCTCAACCATGGGCTGCTGCAGGAGGCTGTCAGTCAGTCCTGTAGATGTTCCAGTGGTGTGACCCCTACACAACAGCCTGGCTGGCTTCCCAAGAGGAGAGTCATAGAATCATAGAATCATAGAATTGGCTGGGTTGGAAGGGACCTCAGAGATCATCAAGTCCAACCCTTGATCCACTACCGCTGCGGTTACCAGCCCATGGCACTGAGTGCCACATCCAGTCTCTTTTTAAATATCTCCAGGGATGGAGAATCCACTACTTCCCTGGGCAGCCCATTCCAATGTCTGATCACCCTCTCCGTGAAGAAATTCTTTCTAATATCCAACCTAAACCTCCCCTGGCACAACTTAAGTCCATGCCCTCTTGTCTTACTGATAGCTGCCTGGGAAAAGAGCCCAACCCCCCCCTGGCTCCAGCCTCCTTTCAGGGAGTTGTAGAGAGCGATGAGGTCTCCCCTGAGCCTCCTCTTCTCCAGGCTGAACACCCCCAGCTCCCTCAGCCTCTCCTCACAGGCGTCCTCCTCCTAGATGTGTTCTTCTGGCCACTAATGTTGTTTTAGCTCAGCTTGGTCACACAACCTTCTCCTAGGGACATTGGAAGGTCCCTCTGCAAGACAAGTGTCCATTGGGAGATAATATCTGAATCAATAGCATACCTTGGCAACTTCACCTTGTCTATACCTCCATAATTATAGCAATATCACTGGCTTATAATGATGTTTGCTTAATTATAACACAAGGGAAATAAATCCATTCAAAACATACTCTTTTTTTGGTAGCTGAACAGAAAAATGCCTTGCTCTTCACCAACTCATTAGTGATAAGACCAGGAGATGAGTGATTGTAGGTACTGCTTACCTTTGTGATGAAGTTGTACATCACCAGAGAAAACTCAAGTATTAGAAAAAAAAAAGCTAACTAGGTAGGGGAGTGTAGAACAGGTAGAACTTGGATCTATGTAACATCTCCTATTCACCTTCAATGAGAAGGCACTTCAGAAAGCACTATGGTGCTCAGAGGTCACCTTACATCTATGCCATTACTGGGTTAAAAATGTCCCATTCTTAATATATCTTCTTGACAGATGCTGGTGAAAAATGCTAGCACATGCTATTTTCATGGCAGAGAGAGGCAAAGGGGACTTAGACTTGACGATAAAATGTCAATTTTATGGTTATTTTTTAGGAAATTATTTTAAGCTAGGTTCAGATAAAGTATCTCTGAAATTCTCCAACAAATGCCACCTTCTTTCTTTTATTTTTTTAAATTTTGCATCCACATCTTTCAAACTACTTTTTTTTTTTCCTTACTTGGTATAGTGAAAAACGAAACAAATAAGAGGCCAAGCTGCCTACAGTCAAGCTCACTGCAGGTTGTTAATGGGATGCAAGACATGGTCTAGGTGAAACAACAAGCACAGCTGCAATTCCACGAAATATGAAACCCAGGTGTTCCCCAAGGCATAGCATATATAAAAATGTGTGATTGTAGCCATGTAGAGAGAAGAAAAAAGGATTAATGAATGAAGGGTTGCCTTCTGATCACAATTAGGTTTCTGAGTAATATCGAGTACAAACCCACTGATCATTGTACTGTAATGGGAGCTCTGCTATGGTCTCGATGCTTTTGCACTCACTGACACAGAACAGCTTGGGGTGAACAAGTCTGTTATTAATGTATTGCTCAGAGGCAACATATGTTTTGGCCTTAAAAGAGGCATACAGAACCCTTTGCTGCCAGAGGAAATAAGACACAAGCTTGGCAGCCTGTGCTGTGTTTTGGGAATGAGCTGCACAGACTTTCTTTTCTCTTACTTCAAAATAAATTATCATGCTCTGCCCAGATGTTTTTTGCCTCTTTGCAGATTATTTCCCCTCTTTTTTTCCGGGCTACACAGATCATCTGCAATGCAGGCAAGTGAATGATTCATGACAGCTGGAGATGACAAAGAGCAGTTTACTGTCTGCTTGACCTGCCAGTTCAAGCATTAATGATAGTTTGGGGATTTTGTTTTTGCACACTTTCTTAATGGATGCAAAATCAGACATTCAGGTTATAGGAGAGACTTTTGCCAGTCATCAGAGCTCTGCTGATGCTGTGTGGTACTTGTAGGGGGGTAGGACAAGCAGCTCTGTAATGCTCTTGCTCCACTAGGTTTCCTCTTCCAAAATGAGTGCCCTATTAACCTTAGTTTACTAATGAGGAGGTTGGTTGACAGGAGTCAATGAAGTAAGAGCATTAGCTGTTGGGAATATTCTCCTTCCTGGTTCAATGCTACGAAGTTAAATTCAGCTTCTGCGGGAGCTTCTCGTCATGCCTGGCCACAGCACTCAGCTTTAGCTCTCAAAAGTTTTGACCCTGTGGAGGTTTAGTATAGAGCTGAACTAAGGGAGCATCCAGATGTGGGCAGCACACAGCTCATCCATCACATGGAAACACAAGAAAACAGACTGGGGGTGACATCCCATTCACAGAGGAGAGGTGAAACCAGGTTTCTGGTTTCATTATCATTTCCTGGTGAAATGCCTTCTGGAAACCTGGGAACCAAGAGATGAGGGAACATCCCAGCCTACCAGGAATGACTTGCAGATGCTCCTGTCAAATATGGAGTATGACTCAAAAAGGAGGTGATCCTGCAACATGTTCAGCACCAGGAGCCAGCAAAGGAGAAGGGTGCTCCCGCCATCCCCAAGGAGACCCACCATGAGTGATCACCAAAACAGGGACTTCTGGCTGCACAAAATTAAGTGAAGGCTTCGGTCTGTGATACCCAAGCCTCTGGGCTCTGAGGTGGCCAAGCTGCATTTGGCCACAGGAAAGAGGTCATGACCTCTGTTTTTAGGGCTGCCCACCTCTCAAGCCAGCCAGGTTGCCAGCACAACTGGGTAGCTCTGTGGCCTCTCCCAAACTCTTTCACCCTTGCATGTCCCCAGCCACATGAGCACCACAGTGGGATGAGGACTTGCTGGCCATGCCCCTATAGGAAGAGGAGCCCATGGCTCAGTGCCATGGTTCATCTTGAAGCTGAAGCCCATGGTTGGACCCCCGTGGCACATCTGGAATGTGAGGCCCAGGACAGTCAAGTGGCTGTGGTAGTTCAGGTGGGAAGGGGACTTCTTGTGCTAAATGTCATTTCACAGGACCATTGCCAGGAGCTTCAGCCTCTCCTCCTCACCTTGTGGCAGATACACACTTCTCTTCATCTGCTGTGTGGAAAGTAATCAAGACAGGGATCTGAAAACCCATTGCTGGAAGTACAGTGAAAAGGAGCCTGAGACAGCTGTGGCTCCATTTTCCTGTCACTCAAAGCAATGATCTTCTCTGTTTGCATGCACTCGGAGTGGGAAAAAATTGTTGGTCTTGTTAAAATTCCATGCACATACTCTGTCTTGCTTATAAACTGAAACACAAGTTGGGATCCACCTGCTTAATATAATTCAGTGCTTGCAATTTAGTGTGATTATAGCTGATTTGTTTGATCTGGTGTATGAAAACTGTTTGTCATCTGCTACTTTACCCATTGTGAAAGGTTTGAAGACATCTGCACAGAGAGCAATATAGATCTCTGTGTTGTATTAGCTCATAATACACTAATTATCATGTGCTCTATTTTCACAGCTTGCCTATTTTCTCCTGGGATTTCTCAAGACTTCCAATATTTCTAAAACACTACCCCATGACATCTTCCAGCCAGGAAGGGAGTAACAACTAAAATCAGTGAGAGTGGAGGAAAGGAATGCTGCAACCTTCAAGAGCTGTTTGGGGGGGGGAAATCCTTGTTTTAGTGGTATTAGGGGAGCTCAGAAAAAGAGCACATAGCTGCCAAGCTTTCTGGCCAGCTCTCTGCCTGCATGTCCAGGTATCCTTTTCTACAGTGAGAACCAATGTATTATAAAGTAGTGACCAGCACATACATGAGTGCTGGCCCAGGGCACCCTCTGGGAGATGTGCACACCATGCCAGGTGCTGAAGAGCATTCAGGCCTTAGAGCTATCCTGTAGTAAAGCAGGTTATCCCCACAGAGGGTACAGCTGAGTGGGTGGTTCAAGCACTCTCATGTGTAATTCACTATGCCAGTAGGGCTTTTGCCCCTAAAAACTCCATTTGATTCCCAAGAAGTGTTTTCAGTGAAATTTGTCTGATGGTGTCCATCACTAACATCTTGGATGGGGCTACTACCATCTCCCAAGAGCACATCTCCCCTCATCCTCACCTGACTTTGAGGGAAGCACATGAGAACCCAATGGCAAAACTCCTGTCAACTTCTCGAGACTTCATCAGGCCATCTGCATCTTGTGCTGTGGTGGTTTTCAACCAGCACTTCAGACTGCAGCAATTAGCCTGATCAGCAATCAGTTCCTGAAACTGATGAAGAGAAACTGTGTGGCTGCTGCTGAGACTGCAACCTCTTCACCTGACCGAGTTGGAGAGAGAGGGAGGAAGGGAAGACAGAAATGTTGTGCAAGTCTGAATTTGGCTACCTATCTTTTCAGACACATTTATTTCCGTGCAATCAAGAAGAAAAGGGGTGACTGACATACAGATCCACTGCTCAGCCTCTGGATCTTCCTTCGTGGTGCTAAATGTCTCGCTGGCAAATAAAAAGTTGAGATTTTAAATGAGGAATTTATGAAAATGCACTCTGCTCCTGCTTGTTGTCCCTTTAAATTCAGTTTCTGTGGAAACAGGCCTGGAGAGGCTGCCTGAAGGGAAGCAGGAGAGATCTCTGGTCGGCTGCCTTCCTCTCTGTGTTGCCAGATGAGCTTCCCCAATCACAGGGCTTTTACAGAGGTTTTTGCTTCTGTTACTTACACTTGGGATAGGAGCAATGAATCCTGAGGGGTTCCTTCTCTAAAGGTCCCAAGGTGGTCAACCACACTGCCATTGCCTGGCAATCCAGACACCTGCAAGCAGAGTTCCTCTCCTTCCCATCTTGTCCAAATGCACCATGACTGAAATGTCAGAGAATGTCACCTCTGTTAGAGGTGACACTTTTTAAAAAGCAGCTGGTGTGATCTGAGCATGCAGACTGAACTGGGAGTGGTGGCAGAGTGACAACTTTGTCACTAATTAAATGTTTATTCCATGGGAAAATTTGAGACCCTACCTGGAGTGCCACCTCCAGTTCTGGGTCCTCAATACAGGAAAGACATGTGCCTGTTGGAGTGAGTCCAGAGGAGTGGCCACAAAAATGGTCAAAGGGATGGAACACCTCTCCTGTGAAGAAAGGTTGAGAGAGTTGGAAATTTTCATCCCGAAGAAGAGAAGGCTCTGGGAAGACATTTCTAGCCTTTCAATATTGTTGTGGTTTAGGCCCAGCTGGCAACAAAGAACCACTTGGTCACTCACTCACTCCTCCCTTCTCTATAGGATGGGGAGAGGAAAATATAACTTGAAGCTCATGTGTTCAGTCAAGGAAAGGGGGGTTCACTCACCAAAACAAGGTGTCCTAGGCAAAACAGACTTGACTAGGGGAAAAAAAATAAATTAATTTGTCTTCAATCAAATGAGAAGAGGACAAATGAAAACAAAACCAGATCTTAAAATGCCTTCCTCCATCCTTTCCTGGATGGTGAAGGTGTGAAACCACCAGTGCTCCCCCATAGAGAGGGCTTATAAGAAAGACAGATTTCACCAGGGCATGTAGTGTAGGGACAATGGTTTTAAACTGAAGGAGGGTAGGTTTAGATTGGTCATAAGGGAGAAATTCTTCGCTGTCAGGGTGGTGAGTCAGTGGCACAGGCTGCCCAGGGAAATCATGGATGCCCCATTACTGGAAGTTTCAAAGGCCAGGTGGGATGAGACTATCTAGGGGCAGATGTCCCTGTCCATGGGAGGGTGGTTGGACCAGATGATCTTTGAAGGTCCCCTTCAACCCAAACCATTCAGTGGTTGTGTGATTCTCTTAAAATTATGTAATTGAGCCCTTCATTTCTGTCAGAACCATCACCAAATAGTTCCATAGGAAGGTGGAGAATGGCACACAGGCTGAAAAATGGTCTGAGAGGTTTTGGTGGCAGTCTAGGTTCCAGTGTTTCTTGAAGTCATGCTGGAGGACCATACTGGAAACATAGAATGAGGCAGGGTATGGCTGCATCCATAAATTTTTGTTTATACAGCCGTGCCACCAGTTTTCATGTAGAGGGAATTCACCAGTTTGTCTTCAGAGATCCTCCAGGAACAAGCTGTCCTATGTACAATAAGGAAAGACAGTGGAGAAGAAGCCAAAAGCAAACTGGTAAATGATGATTTTTGTCTGTGCAAACACACTTCTCTGAGGTGAACCAATCCTAAGGTTCTTAGACTTGTAGTATTTAAGGGTCACACAGTCCCAGGAATGTTGACTGTTTTGGCCACTGCTGCCATTTTTGTAAGGATGCAAGGAGATGTCTCTGTTGTGTCAGTGAAGAGCTGTCTTAATGAAATCTAAATTTTTAGTGGAAACTGTCTGCCAGTAAAAGATGAGTTCTGCAGTCATGTGCAGTTCCCCTGTAAAAACAAGAGGAATTTTAAAATGTAACTAACCCTAATCAGAATAGCTTAGTGATAGGTGTAGTTGCTTCAGGCATGTAAAAAACATTGCTCTCCTTGGTTACCTAGATGCTTGCCCATAATTAGAAAGACAATCATAGAATCATAGAATCGGCTGGGTTGGAAGGGACCTCAGAGATCATCAAGTCCAACCCTTGATCCACTGCCGCTGTGGTTACCAGACCATGGCACTGAGTGCCACATCCAGTCTCTTTTTAAATATCTCCAGGGAAAGAGAATCCACTACTTCCCTGGGCAGCCCATTCCAATGTCTGATCACCCTCTCCATCAAGAAATTCTTTCTAATATCTAACCTAAACCTCCCCTGGCACAACTTGAGACCATGTCCTCTTGTCTTGCTGACAGCTGCCTGGGAGAAGAGACCAACCCTCCGCTGGCTCCAGCCTCCTTTCAGGGAGTTGTAGAGAGCGATGAGGTCTCCCCTGAGCCTCCTCTTCTCCAGGCTGAACACCCCCAGCTCCCTCAGCCTCTCCTCACAGCACTTGTGCTGGAGTCCCTTCACCAGCCTGGTTGCCCTCCTTTGGACCTGCTCCAGGACCTCAATCTCCTTCCTGAACCGAGGGGCCATGTCTGAGAATCATGGAATTGGCTGGGTTGGAAGGGACCTCAGAGATCATCAAGTCCAACCCTTGATCCACTACCGCTGCGGTTACCAGCCCATGGCACTGAGTGCCACATCCAGTCTCTTTTTAAATATCTCCAGGGACGGAGAATCCACTACTTCCCTGGGCAGCCCATTCCAATGTCTGATCACCCTCTCCGTAAAGAAATTCTTTCTAATATCTAACCTAAAATGAGAAGTAAAGCTGAGCTTGTTTTCTGTGAGCCAGATGAGCAATATCTTGCGTATCGTACCACAATGATTCTCTGCTTGCTGCTGGTGCAGTCTCAGAGTAAGAGCAACCAGATGTGCAACCAGGCATCAAGGAGGATGTAAACCCATCCTGGGATGAATTCAGAGAGCAACGGGCATGAGCAGAAGTCTCGAGAATATGGCCTGTGAGACCAAACCGAACTAACTGAGGCTGTTTTGTGAAAGCGGAGAAAAAACAAAAGCAGGCATCTCAGGGAAGGGATAAAGTGACACAGCAGCAAGTAACAAAATGCTTTCCACCTGCCACGACAGACAGAAAAAAAAAAGAGTTTAAACTGCCCCAAGTCTAGACGTTAGGAAAACTGCCCCGGCGAGAGGGAAAGCCATATCCTAAGGACTTGCAGGAATCCCCTAAACTCAGCACCCCCTCTTTCTCAAAGCTGCAGCAGCCTCCCCGCAGGCTGCGGCTCCCTCACGGCTGTCCCCGTGGATCCACCGCTTCCCTGCTCCTCCTTCGACTGAGTGCCCTCGGTGGAAAGCTGAGCCTAAGTCTCTTTTGATCCCCTGAAAACGCTTCACCCGCTCTTCCCTCCCCACACCAGTGACATTTGGGCACCCTACGAGGCCCTGACGCCTTCCCTGCGGCTGCTCCACAGCCCGCCATTGGTAGGCGGTCCTGGTAGGCTTTTGTTATAAAAATGACCACTGATCAAGACTCAATGTTCTCTTTAGTAGATTGGTTTAATTAATAAAATTGCAGTAAGCAAGGCAGCGCTGGGTGCGGGGGACGAGCGGAATCCCAATCCCTCACGCACACCGATCAAAGCTCTGACATTCTCTTATATTGAGTACAATTCTATGCATATTCATTTCATTATAATATTCATAATAGGTGGAGTCTGGGTGGAATCTAGGCAGAGTCTTCTTTTTGGGGAGATGTATTGGGGTCTTCAGGGGGTCTTTGGAAGAAGTAAGAAGTCTTCATCAGGCTTGAACTTTTACCTTTCTTGGTTCTGCTGACTCCTCTGCTGACTCCATTGTGTTGTTGCAAGACGGTATCAGACTTTGACCATAACCATTGTCTCTTATCTGTTTGTTGTGACATCTTTGTGGGGGTGTTTTGTGTAGGTGTTTGCATTCCTCTGGTGCCTATTTAGCCTTTGGCTAACAGGAGTTAGTAGTATTAGGGGTTTACTCTATTTTTTACTGATATTTAATTCTTACTCATTTAATTCTTTTCCTGAATTTTACTTGGTTAGGAACATAAATTCATCAACATACATTACAGGAATACAAATTCATCAACATATATCACACTTTTCTTCACTCTCTCCACACCCTTTCTCCACATTCTCTATCATTTTGCATGCTGCTGTCTTCCAGCGAGCCAGCTTAACTCTATCCACAGAAGCAGAGAATAATTGTGTTTTTTGGCCGCTATGCCGAATACCTCCCCCACCCCCCACGGTTGTTCCGGGGCGGGGACTCGAACCCGCGACTTCCCCTCAGCGAGCCCTCACCGTCCCGCCCCTTTTCCGCCGCTCTCCGCGGAAGGAGGAAGTTTGTCCATCGCGGGCTACCGTCCGCCGCTGGTGTGTTGCCGTGCGGGTCCTGCGGCCGCCGGAGCGGGAAAAGCTTCGGCTCTGCTCTGCTCTCCTCCTCCTCCCCCCCGGCCCTGCTGCCTGCTCCGCCATGAGTGAGAAGGGCGAGCTGGACCTCACCGGGGCCAAGCAGAACACGGGCATGTGGCTGGTGAAGGTGAGAAACCTCCGGCGCTCCCCCAGGCTTGGCCCTGTGCGGCCTGCTGCGGTCGGGCCTCCCCTTCTTCCGCGCCCCCGCCTTGCCCCAGGTGGCGGCCGGGGAGTCCCGGGGGAGAGGCCGGGGTGGCAGAGGGGAGAGAAACCGTGGCTGAGGCACCGGGAGAGCCGGCCCGTGGCGTGGAGCCCGGGGCTGCTCACCTCAGGCCTTCCCGGTGAGGCGAAGGGCCCTGCCCGGGCGTTCCCAGGGGTGAATTACACAAAAGAGAGGAAATTGGGGTGATTTGAGAGGTGTTCTTGTCTCGTGCTTCATTAGGAGTAACAAATCCGGCAGCAAAACTTCTGTTTTCCCTCAACTCTGAGAGCTTGAGGAAGTTTCAGCACTTCAGGTCCACGTCGTTGTTTAAAAAAAAAACCGGCAACAGCAGTCAGGGAAGGGGCTCCCGTGTCCCCTCGGTGTGGCTCACCTTACGGTAACACAGCGGTAACGAAGGCGCTATGGATAAGTATAAAGATCATTTAATCAGAGCCACGTTCCCCTCCGGTTCTGGGCCCTGCTCCCGGCTGCTGATGGGAAACGAGGCTGCCCCTGCCTCAGCTCTGCTCCCTGGAAGGTTTTTCTGTCGAGATCTCTTGGCTGTGTCTGCTGGCAACAAGCATTGACTCAGGGAAGAGAAGGCTCCCAGTCAGTGGAGGCTTCCATGACCTGGTTCCATATCCATCCCTGTTTTTTCTAGGCCTGTCTTTGTTCTGTCTGGAAAGAAAAGGTAGTGGCCTCCTTTTCCTCCCTCGGGGGAAGAGATCAGGCCCACATGTTCAACCTGGAAATGTGAGGACAGGGGACCAGCCATGTCCTGGTCCTGGGTGGAGGGGGTGTGACACCATCGACTTGCAAAACATCTTGTGGCACTTGAGAATGGGAATTTGAGAAAGTCTGCAGAGCACAGCAAGTCTGGTGGTGGGTAAGTCACCACACCTGGCTTCCTTTTTCATACTGACACCTGAATGGCTGGGTTCATGTAACCCTGCTGGTGAAAAGTGCACAGTGCTCTAATTGTAATAATTTATCCAGGACAGTACAAATGAAAGCTGACAGCTGTATCATGATGTGACAGGATGACAAAATGGAAGATGAAATTCAGAGCTGAAAAATCTGATGTGCCTAGAGAAAAGCTTTCCTTGTGCTTAAAGAGTGATTTCACTGTGCTGGTTGTTGTCATTAGAAAGGAAGTTTAGTTTCACAGTAAATGCAGGTAACTGTGAGAATGTCATGAAAAAAAAAAGCAGATTCAACATTGGAGATGATTACAAAAGATGCAGAGAACAAAAGAGAAAATATTATTATGCCATCATATTGTCTGTATCCTGAATGCTGTGTGTGGTTCTGGTCTCTGTTGTGGAAAGTATGCAGTAGAAGTAAAAAGATTACAGAGAAGAGCACCAGGGGTTATCTGGGAAACAACCAATGGTTGCTGGGGAGGAAAGTCTTAAATACTTTGTTACCTTTCAGGTCGACAAGGTGATTGATTTGGAAATCTCAAAGAGGTTTGAAGTGTTGAGCAACTCACAGATGGATAGGGAAGAAGTGAGTAAGGAAGAGTCAGTTGTAACACAGGAATTAGGGGGGTGTCAGGTTAATTCATCTGGTGGAGCTCAGAGCAAACAGAGCAGCTACCACTTTACACCACTCACTGTATTTAAATTCTGGAACTTCTAAACTTTAAATTTGAGAACTCCTAAAGCTTCACAGAAGCTCAGAAAGCCATTAGACAATCCCAGGCAAGTAATTAAGATGGAAGTATTAAAATTGAATGTGCTTGTCATACCTCAAAGCTGCTGAGTCAAAGATCACAGTAATTAGAATAGCATGCAGGGGAAATACCTTTTCTTCTTATGGTTTCCTGCTTTTCCAAAAGCACTGCTGTTGGTGGCACTTGGAGGCAGGACACTGAACTTATTGGTCCTGTAGTCTGGTACAGTTTGGTGGTTCCTGAAGCAAGCCAGGAATTTTTCAGGCACATCTGTTCTTCTAGTTGATGCCACTCTGTGAGCACAGAGTGCTGCCTGGCTTAATGAGAAAAGTAGACTGAGAGGAATGTTTAAATATTGCTCTTCCACCCAAGTATGTAATTTTTCATGAATGTGGTCTGAACTGATAATTTGGCTATCTTCTTGTGTAATAAAAATTAAAAAAAAAAACAAATACAAAGTTGCTAACATTGCTAGATCATAGCAAGGGATGTGCAGGGATTTATTCTTTGAATTCCTTTGGACCTGAACTTGGAAAAAACCACCCTTGTTGCTGGGACCTTCCACACGTTCACTCAGGCATGTGACAGCTTGTAGCATCTGTACTTTTAATCTTCACTAGATAGAATAATGAGGCTGAATTTATCCTTCCTTTGAGGGAGAGAGCAATCAGTTCTGCTGGAATAAAGAACCCTAGCTTATTTAATTTCCTTTTAGCATGTATTATGCCAGAGCAGGAAGTATTCCAGGGAGACTACTTAACAGGCAATAAAAAAATGTAATGATGGGAACTTCAGAAGCATAAGCAGTAAGAGAGAGGTACCAGAAAATGAGTGAGTCCTTTTAGTACAAACCCAGAAAGCAACTGCAATAATTTTTTTCTGTTTTCAGTGAAAGCTATGGTAAGGAAATATTAAAAGAACTGTTGGTTATGTACTAGTAGTAAAGTGAAGCCCATTTAGTGGTAGCCATTAGAATTGGTGATTTCTTGTTCCCTGTGTGATGGTTTGCTTTTTTTATCAATCTATATTTAGAAAGATGGTGTCTTTAAAGAATTTATTTTTTATATGTTCAAGGAAAATGAAAACATAGTATGTGACATCAGTCTTACACACTTTCTGGTGTACATACTCCTACAGAGTTTTTTTGGAGTGGAGTATTCTTACCTTCAAATAGCAGAGGCCACTTGTCCTGAAAATGTTCAGTAACCTTTCAGTATGGCAGGTACTCTATCCACAAGTCAGACTTTCTGTGAGTTTGTTTTTCCAAATCCTCCTACGAGATCTTTGGAAATTCTTTGTGCTCTGTAAAAGCAGGTTGCTCATTTTCTCTGTGTTCTTTCAAGGCAGGTTAAGAGTTTGAAGTTTTACTTCAAAGTTACTATTCTAAAGTTAAGGTGGCAAATAAAGGTGTCTACAGTATGTAAGACTTTCTCTCACTGTTTGCACGATTAACGTGGAGCTACAGAGTTTAGCACATGTTTTTAAGAGTACCATCTGGTTTTAACTCAAGTAACTTTGTATAGGTATAAATAATCCTTTGATCACAGTCCTTCATGACCCTATTTCTTTAAGTGCATAGCCCTTGATGCAGACAGGCTAGCAGAAAGATGATTATTTGTACTCATTGTGACTGTTTCCCATGCAGCTGAAAGAAGTGTGGTTGATCTGTAACCTCTTAATCTTCATATATTCTCTGTCTGATTATATTATATAGCAAGGCAGTGATTTTAACAGCATGAGAGTCCTTCACTATTTGTCCACTCATAGGCACTGACTCAGGATTGCCTGGTGATATAAATTGCTTACAGATTAGGTGTGAACATATAAAAATACTGCTATTAAGTCACCTGAGGCAAATGTCATCTCAGTTATCTTGACTTAAGAAAGAAAATTATATCTGATCTGGCATGAAATCTGCTGTAGAAAATTACTACTTTGAAAACTGTGGAAAAACTAAATATCAGGAGATTGTGCCAATTCATGTTTTTTTTTGTTGTGCTGAGCAGTCTTGGGACTTTATGGAAACCTGAGCTGACATTTAGTGTGGTGGAGCAGTTGGAGGACATCTGGATTTTTTAGCTTTTCCACAGTACTTCATGGTGTGCTGTGAGACAGGAAAGTGCTAAGCAGCAGTCCCAGGGTGTTTTCTGGGGTGTTGTTTTTGGTTGGTGGGTTTGGGATTCTTTGCAAGGTTGATGTTAAATTAATTTGAGCTTTGGGAAGTTAGCAGGCTGCTGTTTGTTAGCAGGTTCTTGGAACAGGCTCTTCAACTCCTTAGCTGTGCAGTGAAACTTGGCTTAGTTGTATTCTGTGCAAGACACAAAATCAGACTACAAAGTGCCTCTTTGCTGCTTGAAACAGAAAATGTCATAGGCAGAGCTTAGTACATTTCTCTTTCTCATTGGTGGTGTCTCACACCATTTTCCTGTGTGGGCACAGATGTTTTCAGTAGCTGTGGTCTGGGTGAGCCAGAATAAACTTTGCTGTACCAGTAAATAACATAGCTGCAAAACTAAAGAATGTAAATTTGTCCTGATGTATCATAAGCATATGAAGAAAAAAGATACAAAACTCCTGAATCATAATAGTTCTTTTGTACGTGGTGCTGGAACAGCATTTTTTTCCTTTAACAAGCTGCTGTTTTGCTAGACAATGAGGCTGCTGTAGGCCTTTAAGATGATCTCCCAGCAACTGCTGCATCTGTGTTAGAAAAAAAGGGCTTTATAGGGAGTAGTAGCATAGTAGAAAGCATAGTGCTTTCAGCTATTTCCTTTTGAAAAAATCTGTAATTTCCATATCACTTGAACATCTTAAAGTTTTATGTAGTCAGGTATGAGGCTGTCCTGATTGTCTCAGGTCTGTGTTCCATCTCTGGATTTGCCACAGCACTTCTACATCCAATAGCTTGTGTGTAGGGGGGAAATTGCTCCAATCTCACATTTGTTGTACTAACGTGTCATGTTCCATCTGTATAAAAAGCCTTTATAGAAAAGACAGTCTTAATTGCTGAATGGTGGGGGAAAAAAAACCCTGTGGAGACCTGTGTGATCTGCAAACATTGCATTCTGTGCTTATAGCCAACTGAGGTGGCTTCTTGCATGGAAAGGTAGACATGGCTAGGACTGATGCCACATGGTGCAGCAGAGAAGGTAAAGAAGTTCCTCATTCTTCTGGGGCTAAACTGTGAAGCTGGAAGGGCCTCATGGGGGCTGAATGCATGGGCTGAGCTGGGAGCTCCTCTCCAAGGCAGAGTGGTGACAACCACCAGCACAGTCCACCTTTTGAAGTCCTGGGATACTGTGCCCTCATACAAGTGCTTGGTTTTATAGGCATTCATCAGCAATAGCATCCTATATCCAAATAAACACCTGACCTTTTGATTTTTGTTGTTCTTTGTCTTATCTTGCCTGGTCTTTAGAGAGAACTGGAGGGACTCTGATGAGAACTGGACACCGCCTGGCATCACTGTCTCCAGAAAAAACAAACACACACATGCATGCCTCATCACACCTGGGATGTGTCTAGGAGCCTGAGGAGTGTGGGGGTGCCACACAGCAGCAGCAAAGGAATTGAGGCTGGCCATGGATGTGCCAGCTGCTGAGATCTAGCTTACCTGGCAGTAGTTGGTACTTTTTTGGCCAGGGAATGGAGAGGCAAGCTGTGATTTCAGCTGCATTGGTGGGTAAAGAGGAAAAATGGGTCTGTTTGGAATATCAGCTTCCAGCTTGTTGCTGTGTTACTTAGGTTCCTTTACCCTCCATCATAAGCCCAGGCCACCTGAGGCTGCGGATACCAAAAGCATTTGTTACTGAAGGAATTGTTTGTGTAGATGAATCAGCATCACTGGAGCAGCTTTTATTCCCAGGATGTGTCAGGTTAAGCAGGGCTGCTTGTTCCTGTCTCCCTGTCAGCCTTTCCTTTGTGCAGTCATTTGGGAGAAGGGATTGGGAACCTGCTCTGGTTGTTTCAGGTACTAAATACAAAACCAGCACAGCTATAATGCAGAAATCCCTCACATGTCCCAGCCAGATCACTTTGCCCTTTTCATATACTGATTAGCTGCACAGAGATCATAGAATCATAGAATTGGCTGGGTTGGAAGGGACCTCAGAGATCATCAAGTCCAACCCTTGACCACTACCGCTGTGGTTACCAGCCCATGGCACTGAGTGCCACATCCAGTCTCTTTTTAAATATCTCCAGGGACGGAGAATCCACTACTTCCTTGGGCAGCCCATTCCAATGTCTGATCACCCTCTCTGTGAAGAAATTCTTTATAATATCCAACCTAAACCTCCCCTGGCACATCTTAAGTCCATGTCCTCTTGTCTTGTTGAAAGTTGCCTGGGAGAAGAGCCCAACCCCCCCCTGGCTCCAGCCTCCTTTCAGGGAGTTGTAGAGAGCGATGAGGTCTCCCCTGAGCCTCCTCTTCTCCAGGCTGAACACCCCCAGCTCCCTCAGCCTCTCCTCACAGGACTTGTGCTGGAGTCCCTTCACCAGCCTGGTTGCCCTCCTTTGGACCTGCTCCAGGACCTCAATCTCCTTCCTGAACTGAGGGGCCCAGAACTGGACACAGGACTCGAGCTGTGGCCTCACCAGGGCTGAGTACAGGGGCAGAATCACTTCCCTGGACCTGCTGGCCACGCTGTTCCTGATCCAGGCCAGGATGCCATTGGCCTTCTTGGCCACCTGGGCACACTGCTGGCTCCTGTTCAGCTTCCTGTCAATCCAGACTCCCAGGTCCCTCTCTGCCTGGCTGCTCTCAGCCACTCTGTGCCCAGCCTGGAGCTCCCCATGGGGTTGTTGTGGCCAAAGTGCAGGACCTGGCACTTGGGGCCCGGCACTGATCTTTCTCAGTAGAGTGGAAGGGTGGGAATGAGTGATGGGAGGCAGATCTACACAGGGTAGTTCTGTTGGAGAAGCAGATCTGTGGTGGGTGTAGGGTTGTGGTTTGCTGCTGAATGTGTCTGAGCTGCCCAAACTCTAAGCTTTCCCAGAACCTTTTGGCCTTATTTTTGCTCTGTGTTGTTCTCTTTGCTCCCCCTAATAGAATACATCATCTACTATATTTAGATTGTATTCTATTATTGTACTCTATTCTTTAGCAGTCATTTAAAGTATATACACCTACACAATTTCTATAGCATTTTAAAATCTGCTTTTCTCAAAATCTGTCTTTTTTTTTTTTTTTTTTTTTTTTTTTTAGGTCCCCAAATACTTGTCACAACAGTGGAGTAAAGCTTCAGGAAGAGGTGAAGTGGGAAAACTAAGGATTGCCAAGTAAGCCTTTTCTGTACCTTTATGGGTTGCAATTCTTAGAAATTACCTGCTGTAACATGGGTTATGTTGTACCACTTTTAATGCATTATCCTGTTTCTTACAAACACTGTGCATATATCTCTGAAACTTGAAAGGTACTTGTTTGTATAGTGATTATCAATTTAAATTATATGAAAGCATTCTGGGAAATGGATGAATACCATTGCACAATGTTTTAAGCCCAAGAAATATGCACTGGAGAATTTTTTTAAGTTCTGTGCTGTTTTGCTGCTGCTCTTCTCACCTGCTGACTTGGTGAGAGGTGCCCATTTATACTCGGGCATCAGCATCAGCAAAATTGGAGCAGCTCAGGGGTGAAGATGAGTAACAAAGATAGTATTTGTATTATTTTATTCAGGGAAGCTAAACTTGTGTCGTTAGATTATGGAAACTAAAACATTAAATATTTTCTTTTGCAGAAATCAAGGAAGAACAGAAGTAAGTAATTACTAAATACAAAGGCTTTGAATGTGTTATATTTTGAATTCTAAAAGCTGTTTAGAACATGCTAGCTTCTAATGTTGTCATTTTTTTGCTACATCTATAATGAAACATTGCACCACAGAACTCGGAGGAGAGAATTCTTCTCAAAGCTTTGTCCATAGGTTTACTGCAGGACTTTAATCAAGTCTCTCTGTTCCCTAATTTTTTTTTTACCCATCTGTCATCAGTAATCATGATAGAAACCTTCTCTCTAAACATTTTTAGGTGTGTGTGAGTGCAAAAGGCTGTGTGAGAGCTCAGGAGGGTGACAACAAAGCAAAAAAAGGTGGAGATGGAGGGTTGCAGTTTCAGAAAGTATTCTGTCTTGTAACTGGAATTTTGTCTTACTAAATATAAAGCCTCTTGCAGGTTTTTCTGTGTGCAGAGCTAACTGCTTTTATTAGCAGCCTCAGTGAATGATAGTAACTTCATGTATATTTTACAAGAGATCAGCAGAGTTAGTTAGAATTACTTCAAAACCATTCAGGTCTGCCACTGAATTGGAAGAAACTGGACAAAAAAAAAATAAAGACAGGGGAGCAAGCTGCATTTGTCATTTGATAACCTGGCCAAACTCCTTTCAAAGTATGTGGAGAGCCTTCTACAGGAGGCTTGGATGTTTGATTGAACTCTTCTAGGCTGGGATACAAGCCAACCTCCCTAATTTTGTGAGTCCCACAACAAAACCCTTACACTGATGAGAGCCACAAAGCAGGTTCTGCAGTCCATGTAGAGCCAAGAGGTGAGGAAGGCCATGAGAACAGAGGGCTTCCTGGGGACCCTGTTGCTGGATGGCAGAATGAGACCCAGCAGTACATACAGGAAAAGCACACAGTGCTGCTCTGAAGTACTCATCTTCAAGTTTCTTGCTCTCTCCTGCAGCTGGGGATTCTGGTTACCCAGCCCCTCCTCCAGTACCTCTTCAGCTTCTGCATTGGACATACAATGTAAGCAGAGCAAAGGAGCCCTATTTGGGTCTCTCATGGGCTCCGTGCAGTTCAGGAATTCCCAGGCTTGTCATAGTAACACTTGTCATGGTACATTAACACTTTTTCTGGATCTTAGTTGGCTGTGTGAAACATTTTAAAAGCACTCATACTGAACAATGTCTGAAAACCTTTTATGCCTTACAGTTTAGTAAGTAAAATCAAATTGTTCTCTGACTTCAGGAGGAAGTAATTTACAGTTTTTTAGAAGATGAAAGCTTTGAATTCTGTATTTCAACAAGAAGTCAATATAGTTAAGAGTCTTATCCCATTCCTTATGTTTTTGAAACAGAAATGTGCTGTGCTACTTGTGTTCTCTCTCTTTGTTTCCCCATAACTTGTAAATCTGTGCAATTGAGTTCATTTAGTAACACTGGCAATTGTGACTATTAGGTGTCATTTACTTTGAATGAAGAGCTTGCAAACATCAGTGATATTGGAGGAAAACCTACTTCAGTCAGTGCACCAAGAGAACATCCATTTCTTTTGCAAAGTGTGGGAGGACAGACCTTAACAGTGTTCACAGAATGTGCAGTAGGTAAGTTAGAATGGAAGTTATTTCTTATGATTCCAGTGTAAATTATTTCAATAAACTGAATGCTGTAAAGGGCAGAAGACTCAGACATCAGATTTTGGCACTGTTTTGTTGTCTGCATACATAATGCTGCTATACTTTTTTTTTGTCTCTCTCTCTTTTCCTCATAGGATTGAGCATTTAATTTCAGTTCTTCACATATAGTTATTTACATTTCAGCTGGAGGTCCGTAGAAGAGAACAGAGAGCATGGAGTGGAGTTCTTTGTGTATTTCCCTTTAGGGTTTTCACTTTAGGGTTTTTTTGTGTTCCCATGTGCTAGTTCAACTAGTATTTTCTGGTTTTCTCCTTGAATTAGTCTCTGCTGTGAATACAGTGTTACAAGAATGCTGATCTTTCCTCTGAGCAGAACCATTTCAGCAATGAACACATCTGTTTACCACATTTTCTTGAAGTATTATGTATTGTTTAAGTACATTAAACCTCAGTAAGGTCATAATACCAACAGTGTAACAGCAAGGTTATAATTTTTCTGTGGATTTCAGTTGCTTGGCCTGCCAGAAGTTCAGCTCAGTGGCTGTATCAGTGATGTATGAAAAGACAGATAATAGTAATATTTTTTGGTACTTGTGCCTTCTGTGGGGCAGAAAACTACAGTGTAATCCTCTTCTGATTGTTCTGGTGCTTGTAGGCTGGCAGGTAATGGCTGTGATGGCAGTGTGATGCTTTATCAAATAAATGAGGGAAGGGGAATTGTAAATCACAGGACAGAGTTAGAATACTTAGTAAGCTTGATCACCTCTTTTTTTTTTTTTAAATCTATTGAACAATATAATGGATGAGCATTGAGATATCAAGTACAAGCTCTTACAGCACAATGTGGGCACTTTTCAGCTATTATCCCTTTCTGTGAAAGTAATGTAGTCATGATACTGGTTTCTCACTTTAAAAAAATTGTTTTCGTGTTTGACTTGCAACATTTCAAGCATACTGTTTTTTATAATTCAAGTAGGTAAAGAGACAGGGAGTAAGTTTTTAAGAATGGTGTAAGCATTTTAGCAGCACCTCATCCTTTTTTGTTTCTCTGTTTCTCAGCATCAGAATGCTTGACTGAAGAGACAGATTGCAGATGTGAAGATGTGTTGAGAATATATATTCAGTCATTTTTGTGAGTTTGCTGCAAATCCTTTGGGATTTTGCTTCCCGAGATACCTTGTTATAAAAAACCACTGCTTTAAAAGCCTCTAATGGTTTTAAAATGTAAGGTGCAGTGAATGCAGGTGTTTAACTTGAACATGGTGTTTGCCATCAGAATGAAAGTCATTGAAATGTGATAGCTAGAAGATGTCCATTTATTTCTGTTTTACCATCTGTAATGTCAGTATCTCAAAACCTTATCTACTCAGCTGTCCAATTTTTATTTAATCAATTTTAAAAATCTGCATTTCTTAGCAACTACAAAATGTTTTTCAAGCTCTGTGGATCTGTTAAGTAGCAGTTACTGCATTAATCAGGAGCACTTGGGTAGTTAGTGAAATGAAGAATGTTTGGAACGAAGCACTGAATTAGGAAGCATAAAATGCAGTTTTCATGGAATGTGCTTCAATGCAAAATGGTTAAAACGTGGTTTGTTGTGTTAAAGATAACATTGATGGTACAGTCAGAAATAAACTTGAATGTGCTTTTGTTGCATGACTTTTTGATGTTGTTATAAAGATTGTGACACAAATATTTCATGTTCCAGTGAGATATCTTACAGACACCATGTTCATGTAGCCACACTCTTGTCTTTGAATGAGTATGGCAAATGTGTTCTGAGCTCCACAGACACTTGCAATAAATTTTGTAGTGAATTATGGTGTGAAAACAGGTGTCTGAAGAGTGGAGTGAAAGTACCTGGATATCTCAACTGAAAGACAGGCTGCCACCTTATTTGATCCCAATAAGTCCAAAAAATAAAAAAACCCACTTAAGTATCTCAACCATGAAAAAAAAATCAATAAAAACTTATATGTTTTTGCACATCAGTCAATCTGCAGTAAAAACCAGTCATATAAAATAGAAATTCATTCATTCTTATGTTCAGACCAATATTTGTCTTCAGATTTAAGTTAGAATATTTTTGTGAAAGGCGTTGGTGAATTTGTTCCTTTTTCTTTTTGTGTGGTGCAGCATGTAACAGAATCAATCTGCCAGTTTGAACCCTGGGCCAGAGCTGCTATGGAACTGCAGACAGCATTGCTAATGTTGCATCTAGAAGGATATCTTTGAGGAAATGTGCACATGAAATATGGATTTAAAAATGTGCTTCATGCACCATTATTCTCAGTCAATAAGTCAGTACCCTTATTGAGGAATGTACTTACCTAAAATTGAGCAAATGGCATGAAACAGTTGTGTGTGTGTTTTGATTAAGATAGGGCTTTTTTTTTTTTTGTTATGGCTTCTTGGTTTTTTGTTTTGGGGTTTTTTTTTAGAGCACATTGAAAACCCTGAGATCTACTCTATATGCTGCCTTCTAATCCTGGATTCCTTATGTTGTAGTGACCATCTTTTAGATGGTGCTTCAGAAAATGAATGAAAGATGACAAAGCTTCTTAAGAGACATTTTGTAATTGTGGAAGGTGCTGCAGAGAGTTTACATATTTTGGATAATTCATCACTTCACATTAATTTGTGAGGTTATTTAGAGCAAGCAAAAGAAATAAATTTTGACAAGTAATCGGGTATTTTCTGCATGATGTAATTTCTAGACTTTTGAATGCAATTTCTGTGTTATGTTTTATCTTTACTGAACTTGCTTATAATACTGGATGTAGCTGGAAGACATCCTTTCGTTCTTACTTTGTAAGCCTCTGCAACTCTGTTGGTGCCCTAGGAGTTAATAGACAGCAGAGAAATAGGCAACTTCTCTGAATTGCCATTTGTTATGTCCAAAATCTAATGAACTGCAGTTTCTTGGTCTTCTGCAGTGTGTGTACTAGATCTGAGCTAACATGAAGCTGGATTAAGTAGACCCCATCCCAAATACTATTAAAAATCTGATCTATGCATGGTGCACTTTGTTAAGGAGCACTTGGGGGTTTCACCTGTTTCTTTTCCTATTCCTGTATTTTGAAATAGCTGTAACGAATAATGCAGAGTAGTACAATGTGCTCTGAAATTGCAACATATCATCTCCCTGCCCTTGCAAGGCTGTTTGCACATGTGGGATATTGTGTTGTCTTCATTGCTGGACCTGTGGTGGTGGTGTTCCTGAACATCAGTTTAGGAAAGCTGGTGGGAAGTGTGGCTTCTCTGATGACTGCAGAGGGATCCAGAGCACAGTTGTCTCTTGCTGTCTAGGTCTTGCTGTCTAGGCTGGTTTCAGTAGTATTTCTGCATGAAGTATGAACTACATTCTGTTCCATAAACATCACCATATGTACATCAACAGTTGCTATGCAACAATGCTATTTGTGCTTCCAGTCATTTAATCTTATCTTTGTCATCAGTTATCATAGCTGTAATTTTTGGGGCGGGAGGGAAGGAGAGTATTTTGCATATATTTCAGGGCGTTGTATTGAACGAAATGGTTTTGTCTTATGCCTGTGTAGCAAGGAAGTGTTTAAGGGCAAGGGTTTGATATAGTTATCATGGGTTTGATATAGTTAAATTTGGTTAAAATTGTTTTCCTCTGAGCTTCCTCCTGGCAGACACTTTTGGCATAATGAAGTGCTATAATTTGACAGTTTCATTTGTGGTTGAAGGAAAGGCAGCGTGCTTTTGTTAAACCTTTAGCAGCAAACTTTTCTGATTGTGATTATAAATTAATTCCTTTACTGCTCTAATTGCCTGTTGCTTAATTTTTCTGCCAGCAAGTAGCCTAGGATTGCTGGCTCTAAATATATATTAAAAAAAGCAGCTATGTTATAGATAATGAGGACAGCTTTTTACTGAGCTAGTTCTTGGAAAAATGTGCTAGTAATGTGGCTTGGGAAAACACAGATGTTTGCAGGCAATTGCATCCATAACTTTAAGAGGACTGATGGGTGGAGAGGAAGATTTTTCATTGTAGGCACATTTTCACTTGTAGGCACAAGTATATTTCTATAAAGGTGGGTGAGATGACTAATTTTGTTGAAATTTTGAATATACCTTCACAACTCCTCGTTTATAAATGTGATTGCCTTGATATCTACTTTAGTGACTTCACATTCCTTCATGCTTGTTCCCTCTTACTGAAAGTAAAGAGTTTAGAGAATTCCACTGAGAAATGACTACTAGACCTTTTGTTTCTGAGCAGCATTCATGCGTGGATTGTTTCACTGTTTATTCCATCACAGAAGGTTGCTGGCTTTTAACGTTGCATTCTTCAATTTTCTGAGTCTTCTTTCAGAGTCTCAATTTGTGAAATGAATATTATTTTTATTCCTGTTCAATAAGAGACATAACTGCCTATATACCTTAGAACAGCTGCTTTTTTCCCACTCGCCTCAAATATTCTCTCCTTGTTTTGGGTTGAGCTTTTCTTCCTTTAAACAGCTTCTCAAATATGAAAGGGCCTTTTCTGGGCTGTGCATGAATTACGCCTACTATGTAACGTACAATGTGTGGTTGTATCCCAGTGAAAATAAATATTCAGAGGTTTGTATTCTGTGTTTTGTACGTTTGTAGTTTGGAATATCAGATATATCCATCTGTTTGTAGGAAGAAAGAGGAATAAAAATCTTGGAAAGATGTTTCTTTCATTAAGGTAGTAACTCCCATAATTACATTTGTTTCCATTAAAATACAAAGTGCTCAGAATTTTGGTGCTTTGTGAAACGACTTCTAATCATATTAGATGAATGTTTGACTTGCCAGATTTTTCATCAAACTCTTTCTTAGGAAATAAATACCCTCCCCTGCCACTCTGCTGTCCCAGCTCTTGCCTGCTGAGTGGTTTTGACATACACCTGTCTACTTTAACAGTACTTTCCAGTTGTCTCTGTTTGTTCAGGCTGACACTTAACCACACATTCAGGTTTCCACAATGTTTAGGGGTCTTACTTAAACCTTCTTTGTTCCTTTGTGTACTTCAGTCTTACAGAGACTGCTGTTAACAGAATAGGGAAACCTATCAGCAGCCTCATGATCAAAAGAAATAAAAGCAACAGCAGCCTCTCAGATCTCTGGCACTTCTACAAATTTTCAAACATTTGTGAGGATCCTAAAGAAGATAAAACCCATCATTAGAAAAGTAGAATATGGGGCTCAAGCTAGTCTAGTTACAGGCAACATTTTGATGGGACACAACTTTGTATGTATTGTGACACAAACGCTCCAGTTTTGTAAAAAATTGGGACTGCTTATATCATTTCTCTTTTACATCTATAAAAAATGGAAATTATATTTATTTACTTATTTTATATTGGTATTTCAAGGATTAACAAATTACTGTATGTTAGCTAGCTGACAGGGGTAAGCTTTTTTTTTTTAAATTTTCTTAAAAATATAGACTGTTAATTCCTGTACAAATTTAAACAACTGAGGAAATAATGCACAAAATATATGGGATCTTTGCATGGACTCGGTGTGACAGGAATAGGATTGGCTTTCTGCCTACTTAAGTGATTTTAAATTTCATTATTTTTTTCACTGTCAGGGATGTATGTGTAAAAAAAGCACCCACCTCCCCCAGCCTTGTCCCCACAAATAAATCAACAACTACAACAAAGCCAAACAACCCCAATGTGTTGACATTTATCTGTGAATCTTGCATGTTGGTGAGAAGGCTGAGCCACTGTAGTCTTCATTGGTAAAATATATTGAGTAGACAGAATACAACTTCTGTTACCTTCTTCATGGTATGACTGATGAGAAGATTTTTGAAGCAGCAACTTGTGACCCAGTAGTAACCAAAATAAATTGTCTAGTGATGAGGGGGAAAAAAAAAAATCTACTTTTTTGTGAGGCTTGAATTTTTGTTTATAGTCTCTGCTGTAGAGGGCAGATTCTGTTGCTACATGCAGACAAATGAGCACACACTCCCTCTGTAGATATGATACATATTTATTGTTACTTGAATCATAGATTCCATTAACAATTTTTAAGTATAATGTCTTATGCAGTAGTTCTGGATGGGTTAGTTAAAAAGAAACAGCTTTGAATCCAGCTGCTTCTTGCATCTCAGCCCAGGCAGGGACTGATATCTTAGTTGTTTTGCACATTCTTCATTACATCTTCTTTGCTTCTTGCCTGTGTACTGAATGCTTCCCTAATTAAGTTACATCTGAGTGGGGATATCCATTGGGTAATAGCATTGTGCTGTAATGTGCTAAATACACACCAAAAAAAAGGTCAGTGAGAAAATACATGTTCTTCTGCAAAAAGGCTATTCTACATGTATTCTGAAAGTTGGCAGGGATCTTAACTTGCTTTGTGAATGCTCCTGGCTGAAGGGGCCCCATGTAATTATGTTCTCTGAGTGAGGTTTGTTCCTTCTGCTGCTAGTTCTGATGAACCACCAGTAAAGAAAGGAGGATCTGTAAGATACTGCTATTTCCATTTGAATTATTCCTCAGCCTGTCAGGCAGTTGGGTGAGTAAACAGGCCCATCACCCATGAAAGGCACCAACAATCAGTGGCAAGAAAAAGATTTTGTCAAATACTCCATGTTTTCAGTTCTAATATTCAGCCTGTAATTGGCAGAAATGCTCAAACTAACAACTCAAAACCCACTCTCCTAGTTAGAGCAGTAATCCACTCTTGCCTGCAAGTAATGACAGCTGTGACATCTCTTGAGTTGAAAGCTAAGGACAAGTATATTTGACCATTTTTAACTATTCCTAATAAGTAAAAGCGCTCTTTTCATTCTCTGGCTTTGAAGATGCATAAAAAGGAGTAATGTGGGATAAGCAGTCAAATTACAGGTTGACAAACTTATGTGGGGTTTTAGTTTCATAAGACTTGGTAAGTGTTAGACCTCTACCAAAATAGATCCACTGGCTGCCATCTCTTGAAGTGCTGGGCTGGAGTTTGATGTAGAAAGCTGTTTATGAATCTGAATCTGCCATTCACTCTAGTTATAATTTTTTGCAAGTCACTTTGCTACACTTGTATCTGGGTTTTTTCCTTCATAGATACTTTGATTCTATGCTCTGTGGAACAGAAGACTTTTATGATTGTGAGCATTTTTTGTGCATAATGAGTTGGGCTATAGGACTATTTGAGGGCCACTGAAGAAGAGAAATGATCTAGGAAAAAATCCTTGCATGACCTGCAAAAAGGGTAGAGAAGAGGTTTATTGAGTTAAAAAAATGTACCTAATACTAATTAAGAGCATTCTTCTGCAGAACCTTGATTGGTTGGTTGGTTGTTTTTTTTAATATACAAAAATAATATTTATCAGTTTAGAGTGAGCCGTGAGATGCATGGACAGCATTCATTGCTTAGGTGTAATATTACTGATTTTGTATGAATGTGTGAGTTCATGGCTGCAGAGCTCAATTGGAAGTGTAATGAAGTTCTCTTATTTAAGAAGTTGGGCACTAAAGGAGAAGGCTTCTTTGTCTCTCCCTGTGGCAAGTTATTCTTCAGAAAGTAAGTTTCTAAATATTAATCAAACACAGTGATTTTGATTTGTTTCATAATTTATTGTTCTTTGCTTTGCAATTCACTTTTTATGTGTAATCTCAAATAATGAGCACAGAAATATTACCATTCCTTTTTTTATTAATTTGTATTGTTTTGTTGTGGTTTTTTTTTTTTTCCCAGAAGGCCAACCAGAAGACAAATCTGAAAGCAGCAGCACTGGTGAGTGTGGACACTTTCTTTGAAACACTTTAAAAAATTTCTTATGACTGCAGCTTGTCTGTTTTCCTTTTCAAGCAATCAGTACATTGAAAATAAAATGAGGTATTTTACTATATTTCTATATGGTATATAGAATATTGAAAAATTACTTTAAACTGGTTGTCTGTATCTTTTTGTTTTCATTCTCTCCTCCTTATTGGAAAGTTTGTAGGAAATTTGCCAGTCTTTTGTTATTTGATTTTAATTGCATACACTATGCAATAAAAAAAATAGTATTCTATTATTTATACTTTATTCCATATACAGTTTTTCTAATGAAAAAAATACTTACTGGGAAAGATCTATAAAGTCTATGGAAAGAGTAAAAAATTATTAGTTCACAGTTACTACCTGTCTGTTACATATTAATCCAATGATGTCATAAATGCAGTTAAAAATTCTAGGAGTGCTTCTTCTACTTCAGTTGCTGCAGTGAAAGTGTGATGTTCTTACACAGTTCAGTTGTAAATGAAAGTATGTCCCTTTGAGTAGTTGGTTTTTTTTGGTTGCTGTTGGGTTTTGTTTGGATGGTGTGTTTTTGGTTTTTTGGGGAGGTTGGTTTGTTTTTGGTGGGGTTTTGTTTGTTTGTTTGTTATGGGGGGGTTTTTTGGTTTTTGGTTTGTGAAATGGGCAGCATGCTTATAATCCTAAAGCTACCTGATATCCTAAAGATTTTATTTCAGGTCAGAGGCAGTCTGTGCAAACTTCCTTTACAGTCACTAAAGCAGATGATTCCAGGAAATCTGCATCTAACACAAGTGTCTGCAAATGTCCCCAGCCACTTGAACAGACCCATCTTGAGGCTCTGTTCCCTTCTTTTTGGTTAAAGCTTTTGGGTTTCCATTACTGAACTTCCCAGATAGGTGCATGACAGCATGCCAATTTTACAGTGTCAAGTAGTGTTTAATAAAAATCCCCTTTTCTGCTTTTATTGAAGTTTCAAAAATATCATTAACATACTACTGCAAATAAGTGCCAGTGTTAGCAAAAGCCTGGGAACCTGGGAAACTAGAGACAGTTAATACAAAATATATAGACAAATCTCAGTCTTGTTAGTAGAAGGATTATCTCTGATGCTCACAGGGTAGATAATACTGAGACTGGGCTGGCACTCCTCATAGATAATGGCAGAGATATTAGGTGGACTGGAAAGAGTGTCACACACCTGCCTTTCTTAAAAAACAGTTCCTGAATTCCTAAATGTAAGACTAATGCTAGTGGGTTTTCAAAATGTCTCCTTGACAGAATTTTTCAGACTTTTAACATGTCTATTTTACTAATATTTGACTGCCATTTGAATTGTATTTCAGCATCAAGTGTATACTTTGTGCCTGGCTAGGGCTAGGATATGGGGCTAGTTTTTTATAGGAGGGAATTCTTTGTAGTGCTGAAATGCTTTTTATTAAACTGGCTTAAGCATGTCAAAAGAGTAGTCTTAGAAGAGTAGAGGAGTAGCAGTTATAGTGTGTAGAACTGAACCCAAGATGTATTTTATAGCTTGAAATTCATCTTGGTTACTCACTGAGATCTGTTCACTCCAATTATATGTCAGTTGTGATGCTGGTTTAAGGTAAAGAAGGGCTACTTTCTAGAGATGATTATTTTATGTCACTGAAAAACTGAGACTCACTGCTGTGGGACGTCACCTGTAAAACAGATCTTGAGATGTTAACTGCTAAAATGAATGAGAATTTTGATACTAGAATCAAGCTGGTCGTGGGTTTAGATTGAGTGATGGTAGTTGGTAACACTGGGGCATTTAAAGGAGGACTTGGCCATCAGTTGCACTTACTTGCTTGCTCACTTTTTTTCTCAAAATCATCCTGGAACTTGGATGACCTTTTCCAAGGTATCTCTTAAGTATTAGATCAGGTTATTGAGTGCTCCATTTTGCTCTTGATCTGCTTTGTCTTGGCCTATGATAAGTACTTTTGAGGCAATGATGATGTCTTCTGTGTATTTATGTAGCACAAGGCACTAATGGCTGCTTTTAGGCATCGTGGTAATAAAATATGTCTTATTTGTAGTTAGAAAGTAAATAAAGGAAATGAGTGAGACAGCATTAAAAAAATCTTTTGACTTGCATTCTTAAAAAGCTCCCTGGCATTTTTACATTGGGAGGGTACTGTCAGTCTTCAGAGTTTGTCCTAAATCTTTAGGATTATATATGGCATTTTTAATTGTTGCTTATCAAAAAGCAAGATGTTGCCAGTGTGTTTGCTCTGCTGGATACCATTTGGAGAGAGACAAATTCTGGGTCAGACCAGAAACCATCTAGCTGGTATCCTGTCCTCAGTGGTGGCAGATGCCTTGACAAGAATATAAGACCAACACAGAAGCATAGTGGTACCTGCCCAAAATACTTCTTCCAGCCTTTAATGATTTGTAGCTGAGGGAGATCCAGACCCAGATGTCATGGTCTTTATTAAATAAGCGCTCATGGATTTTTCTTCTGTGAAGTATCCCTGGTTTTGAGCCCATATAAATTTTAGCATTCATAGTGTCTTAGGTGATGCTATGGTTATAGTCAAATATTCAGGAAGTAAGGCATACCTTAAATAAGTTTTACTAACCTAAAATTGAGCTCCTTTTGCATATATACAGTTTGATAATTTTAAATCATTTTTTCCATACAAAAATCCTTCTTGATTATTGCATCTGAGGAACAGTGCTCAGGGACTCAACCAGTGCTGTGTAGTGCCTAAAGACTGGTTTCTGTTAAATGTGAAAGGGTTACAGCAAATTAAATAGGTAAAGGAGAAGGGAAATGAGAATTGGCTCTTCTTGTTCCTATATGATGCTGAACAAGTGCTTTAAACCCAACCATGTGTTTGCTCATGGCTTTGCTTGCACCAAGCATAAGTGCTGTTGTGTCAACAGAAGGTGTAAAAGCCAAGCATTTTTGCCAGGTATGGTGTGACCTGCCCCTCCTCCCCCAAATAAAAATAATCCAAAAGCTGCTACCCTGAGAATGTGTAGTTTGCTGAGGATGCAGGTGAAGAAATGCGGTCTCATGTAAGAGCAAATGTAATTAGATGCTGTCCTTGTGAAAGTGCATTAAATGAAAGTTGCATGGGATTATGATGTTGCCTAAACTTTGATAATGTAGTTTTGGAGGCACAGTATTGTTTGTGTTGCTTTTTTTTTTCTTTGTGAGGGGGTATTCGAGGTTTGTACAGATATTCCTTTTTCTCCCAGAATGTGTCCTTCAAATAGTATTAATGTACAACCTGCTAACTGAAGTTCCTGAACCTGTTCTTTCCTGTGAGGGTGGTGAGGCACTGGCACAGGTTGCCCAAGGAAGTTGTGGCTGCCCCTTCCCTGGAAATGTTCAAAGCCAGGTTGGATGGGGCTTGGAGCAACCTGCTCTGGTGAGAGGTGTTCCTGCCCATGCAGGGGAGTTGCAATGAGGTGATCTTTAAGGTCCTTTCCAACCCAAACCATTCTGTGAATCTCTGAACCTACTTTAAGCCCATTGAACTCCTGTAGTATCCAGATTTCATCTCGTGGAGTCTTTGACATTAAACTTATATTAAACATAGCAAATAGCAGCTTTCAGGACTGAAAATGCTTTAGTACAAGGTGTTAGTCATCTCTGTTCCCTAAACCTGCCAGTGAGTAATACAAATGCCTTATAGTGAAGGCACCATTGGGACCGTTTCTGATCTGACTTTGGGTAAAAGGAATAAATAACCTGAGCTGCTGCAGACAATAAACCTACTACTTAAATTTTGTCAATTGTGAATGTATGCATTTGACTGCAGATACCAATATGCAACACTTGAATTGTCTGTAGATGAAACTCACTTAATTTTTTTCATGTTGCAACAAAAAATAATTAAAGTGTTGCTTATACATGGGTTGAAATATTTTAAATTTAGTGTAAGCACTTTGATAAGCAGAGTAAAATCAGCAGATTTTTTGTTTTTACATTATGAACTAGAACTGTATAGAGCTGCTATGTAGACATTTGATTTTATGTACTTTTAAGAGGTTAACATAGATATACTCAAAAGTGAAATTCTAACTGAAAAATTACCATCTGGAGGAATAAAAAGTAATACTTGATTTAAATACTAGCTTGAAACTGTGCTGAAGATAACTTAGTTATGGCATCTGTCATTTTTCAAGCTACAGAGTTTTTGACTAGAATATATAACTGCTTTTGTTGGCAGATAAATGCAACAAAACTTTAAAATATATGCTTCCCAGTAGTTTTCCAGGAGGCATAATCAGTAATGAGACTCCATTTGTAGCTGTTGGAACATGATACCAGCAGCAATTTCTGCTTTAAGTTATATTTAGTCAAAGTCTATCATACTGGTTATAATAAATATTATGGAGAATCGGGAAAGGTGCACTGTTAGACCAGCAAAAAGGGCATGGATTTAATGAAGATCAGCACTAACTGGAGTTCATTTTTTTGAGAACTTGCATAATTGGCCATTTTGTCCTCAGGGTCTGGCTATTCTATTTTAGTATTCTGGATGACAATTCTAACATTTATATTTTTCTGAGCAGTACTGATGTATTTATTCTCATACAATCTCTCTATCCAGAGGACAGAACCCAATATAAAACAGTAGGAATTAATCCCACAAGCCTGTTCTGTCCTTCAGCAATGTCCACATCCAGCTTGAACAAAGTATTCCATGCCTTTGGCTTATATCAGAAATTTTGGTTGTCCTTTCTGACTCTAGAGAAATCCCAAGAATTTCATCCTTGCCTGACATCACAGATCGTGACTCCACAGATTGTGTTTGCCTTCTGTGAGGGATTTTGCTGATTACTGCAGTTCACTCACCCACTGGCACAATCTCATTTGATGGGTTCAGACCTCTGCAGTATTTCAAATTGGAGCCTTGAACGATGGATCAAAGGGACAGAGAGAGATCAAATGCTCAACACCCTGGCCGGTACAAGGCCAGTGTGTAGCAGATGTAAAGCTAGCAGGAGGCAGTTTCAAAGTAAATAAGGAGGAGTTCTGCACACAGAGCATAACCGAGCTATTGAATTCCTTGCCAGAAACTGTGGATGTGAAGGTGGTACTTGCTAGAGGCTTACATGACCTTAGAGGACACGAAAGAGGTATGTGAAAGACAATTCACCAAAGGGTGCTGAGATGGAGAGGACGTTTGATTTGTGAGAACTCAAACCACAAAAGGCTGGTGCACACTGGGATCCAGACCCAGTAGGAGAACCATACATATGTGCTCTGCCCCTAGCCTTCTTCATGGACATCTGCTTTTGGCCACTTTGCTGGAGCTGCAATGCTGAGCAAAGCAGACCTTCAGCCTGGATCCACTACTATTACTCTCAAGCTCTGGTTCTTTTTCCCTGTTTTTTTTCCCCTCAGTTCTGTACTGTTGTTATACAGCTTACATCAGGGATAGTTGAAGTTTCTTGGTTTTAACCATGGAAATAACTTCTGAGGGGAAGGGTAGTGAAGGCAAAGACAAGAGCAGCTCTGCTCAAGTTCTGCCTTACATCTGCTTTCACAAACTGCAGCCATAATTGCAGGAGCCCTGCAAGACCTGAGCTTTCTCTGTGCTTGAGTCCAGAAGCAGTCCAGCAGAGTTCATTTGATGCTCTTCCTGAGCTATAAGGCTTTTCCAGCCCCAGCATCTTGCCAACAGCTGTGGTGACACAGAAGCAAGAGCATTGTGTAGCTGTGGTACAGCATATTGTCTTACTCATGCAGGTTGTCTTAGGGATTCTGCACTGCACTCTGTGGGGAAACCCTAAACTCATCATTTGTGTGTGGCAGAAAAGTCTTACCGAGGTGGGCTTTTATCATCATATGAGAAGGCATCAAATAGCCTAGATGTTGTATTTCTGCCCTGTTGGGAAATAACATAATTTGCTCTTTGTTTTAGGAAATGAGTTGAAAAATATCACAGTGCTGCAGGTGTTAGATGCAGTTAGTATTGATAAGACTCCTAATCTGAGAGTGCCTTTTTCTCTGTTTAGCTGATTCTTATCACTGGCTTTTGGTACCTTAAATTTGTCTCCTCTGAGATTACCAGTTTCAGCACTGACAAACAGTATTGCTTTATCCCTAGTACTTGTCAAAGGCTTTATTTAAGTAGTGGAAAGGAAATAAATTACTGGGTTTGGTGTTACAGTTGCTTGTTCTGTGTATGTTTTTTGATGCTTAGACTGTTCATTACTAGTTTGCTTAATTTTTTCTTACTAATTGACTGAGTCTTGTACCCACCTCTGACCTATTTTTTTTCTTCATCTGTTCACTATGGTACAAAATCAAGAACCTCCTTTGAGATAACAAGCAGCTTTTTGTGGAGCTGCAGCAGTGGATTTGTAGCTTGTTTTCTATTAACAATTTTTAAAAAACAGTAATTCCTCCGACTGCTGCTGCAAAAGGGAAAATTGCCTTTCTGAGACATGGCACAGGGAAAGCCAAAAGATAAGTTGATTTCAGAAAAAAGAGATGTTACTTGTGTTGTACAACCTCAGTGTTGCACTGATGTGGGCATCTGTGTTCTCCATAAATCCAAAGACCTCAGGTGACAGTCACTGACACCGAGTCCCTTGGTCCTTCTCTTCCTCTCATAATGCTCAGATGTTGTGGGCTCTCTCACCACATTTCTTCCTCCCTGTCCTTGCTTTTTGAGCAGTCCAGTACTGCAAGCTGCCCTGCCCATCAGACCCACAGCTCTAGCATGCTCCTTGAACAGCATCTTCTGAGGCATTTCCCTAGCAAGCAGCTTTGGGCTTTTAAATCTAAATTGTCATCTCCTTGGTGTACTCCTGTGGCTGCTGAAGTTCCACCCCCTTACACAGGATGTCAAACATCCTTTCATCCTTTCAGGAGATGTGAGCAAGAAAACCTGTCCCTGTCTTTTGGCCAGGCTTTCCATACCTGGATTGAAGCTGCTGTTGCAATTGTAGAATGAGGTGGTGTCAAGGGCAAAAAAGATGTACCCTGGAGAAGCGTAGTGATCTAGTTTTTCAGGTAACTGAAACAGTGCTTGGCCTGGAACCAGTGGCATCTCCCTTTAATGTCCAGAAAGGTGGTGGGTTTCATGAACTTTCCATAAACCCAGTTTATGTTCCCCAAATCATACCACTGTAACAGGGCAATACTTTTTAGCATTATCAGAAGTTTAGAGACCTTCAGAATGGTTGTTTTGTAACAGTTCTCTTCTAACTATTAAAGTTTGAAACCATAACATGCTAAACATGGGTGTCCTAATAGTGTTTTAAATGAGTAGCTGCTGTTTACAGCTATAATTATTCAGCTTTGTGAACTGTTTTGTTTCTGAAGTGGCAGTGCAGTATTCTTTCCTGAAGCTTAAAATGAACAAACATGGTGTTAAATGATAATGGCAATGATGTTAAGCTGTTACCAGTGCAGATAGAAGCAGCTTTTTGGAAGACTGTTGCTTTTGCTGTGTGTGGTACTCCTACTACACATGTTTTCAGGAAACGAAATCACTGTCTCGTTCTACAGGATTATGCAATTTCTTACAGAAAGGCAACTGTGCTTTCTTTTTCTGTGTGCTTGCTCATCTGCTTTCCTCAGGTGTCTTTGTACATCTCCCTCCTACCTTCCCCAGTCCTTGCCATGCTTCTCATTTTCTGACATGCTATTGTGAATGATGTTACAGGGGCAGTGTTTTGAGACAATGTTCTATGATACACCAGTATGTGGGACTTATAGAATGACTATTTTTAAAGTAATTAAAAATGATAAGGTTGATATTCCGATCTTAAATTTCTTTTGCCTTATCTATTGCTTTTGTTTAAACCTAGTAAATGATGCAAGCTTATACTTTCATTTTTTTAACTAGCACTTTCCTGTCAGTCTAAGAATTTCTGCCGTGTTGCAGGACAGAAGACAAAATTAAGGTTAGGCAATAGTTAACCAGAAAAGATAAAAAAATTCTAGCCTAAGAAAAAAACATCTATTTTGTCACAGACTCAAGTTAACAGGTCCTATTTGTCCCCAATTCTGATTCATTTCTCAACAGAATCAGGGCAATATGACCCTTCTACACAAACAAATTTGTGGATGAGGAGCTGCCACTGTTAAATGGTATTGTTTGTTGCCTGCCCTTATTCTGCTTGCATACTAATGGAGAGAGAAGGAGGAAGATAATTTTTCTGAGCTGTTTCCATCTTGTTAAATGGAAACCTTGTAATGCTTTTAAGTAACAGGTGAAAATAACAATGCCACTAGTTGCTGCAAATGATGTAATTTATTTCCCCTTTTAAGGTCTAAAGAAATATTAAATATTCTAGAAAAGAAGTGACCAATTGTCACTTTTTTGTAATAGGTATGAATGCAAAAACAAAATTAAAAATAAAAAATTAGTATTTGAAAATGTCAATAGTGCAATTACAGTGATGTGAAACGTGGCTTACTGGGTGAACAGGTACTGAAGGTGCAGAGTCTGAGCTGTAATTTGACCTTGTTGCACAGCCTGTGCATTTCACAGCATCAGGGCTACCTCCAGGAAAACACATGTGGCTCTGGGAGTCTCTGGGCAGTTAAGTGGCTGGAGACTGAGGGAATACTTCAAGGGGGCATCATAGAATCAGGGAGTAGTTTGGGTTGGTGAGGATCTTAAAGATCATCCAGTTACAACCCCCCCACCATGGGCAGGGACACCTCCCACTATACCAGGTTGCTCTAAGCCCCATCCAGCCTGGCCTTGAACACTTCCAGGGAGGGAGTATTCAGCTCTTCTGGGCACATAGAAGACCACAGTCTCACCACCCTCAGGGTGAAGAATTTCTTCCTAATGCCTCATGTAAATCTACTCTCTTCCAGTTTAAAACCATTGCCCCTTCTCCTGTCACTACATGGCCTTGTAAGAAGCCCTTCCCCAGCTTTTCTGCAGGCCCCTTCAGGTACTGGAAGGCTGCTCTAAGGTCTCCCTGGAGCCTTTTCTTCTCCAGGCTGAACAACCCCAACTTTCTCAGCCTGTCTACATAGGAAAGATGCTCCAATTCTCTGATTGTGGGTCTTCTCTGGACTTGCTCCAAGAGCTCTGTGTTCCTTTTGTGTTGAGGGCTCCCGACCTGGACACAGCACTTCAGGTGGGGTCTCATGAGGGTGAAGAGGGGGAGAATCACCTCCCTTAACCTGCTGGTCATGCTTCTGATGCAGCACAGGCTGTGGCTGTCTTTCTGAGGTTGCAAATGCACATTGCTGGCTTACGTTGAGCTTCTTATCAACCAACACCCTCCAGTCCTTCTCAAGGCTGTTCTCAATCCATTCTCTGTATTTGTGCTTAGGATTGCCTCGACCCAGATGCAGGACCTTGCACTTGGTCTGTTTGAACTTCGTGAGGTTGGCATGGGCTCACCTCTCCAGCCTGTCAGGGTCCCTCTGGATGGCATCCCTTCCCTCCAGTCTGTCAACCACACCACACAGCTTGGTGTTGTCACTTGCTGAGGGTGCATTCAGTTCCAGTTGTGTTTTTTTCCTCTGGTTCTTAGGTTCCTTCCTAGGCATCTGCTTTTTGGCTGCTGTCTTTACTGATTTCTCCTCTTGAGTCAAGCTACTGCTCAGCTCTTAACAAAGTCCCACAGCCCTCCTGGTGACAGGGAGGGGTATGGTGAAAAAAAAATGAAAAATAGTTGTAGGAGATGGGAGGAAGACAAGATAAGGGGAGGATGTGAGGATCAAAGGATCAAAAATGGGGATTCTGCCTAGAGCTGTGAAGGATCAGAGGATGGAAACAGTTCAGAGTTACCAGAGGACACTGGGCTAGAGAGACCTTAGTCTGACATAGTGCAGCCACTCTTAGGTTTTGTCCCTATGTAGGAAGAAAACAAATAGTCAATAACTGCCAGTGTACTGATAAAAGAGCCAGTGGCTTCAGCAATAGAAAAGATGGGCATACAAGTGTGGGAGAAAGGAATACAATGGGTATTTTGGTCAATTTAGCACTGTTTCAGGGAACTCATAGGGGCAGGGATATTCTTTTTTCATTGTGTGGAGGTGAGTCCTGCCATAACCTCCCTTTTTCCCTTCTAAATTGTCTGCTTGGTGGCCCTGTATCTCACCCAAGAACTGACCTGCATGAGAGCAGGTTAAGTGCCTCCTTAGGGAAGGGGGAAGAAGTTTCATTTTACTACTACCCAAGCAACTGCAAATCATCAAAGAAATTACAGAAGTTGCTGTTCCTTCTTTCTACTTGTTGGACTATTCCAATAAGTTCATTGTGATCCAACCCTTAATGAGAGAAAGATGAATAAAGACTTTGCATGCACACCACATTCCAAGTAATGTTGTTAGAACAACTTCTAGTATTTTTAACTTAAGCACTTGATTTTGCAGCTTTCTCATTGTCATAGTAGTATGAAATATGCAATTTTGAGCCTTAAAGAAAAGACATAAAAGATAACTAATATATAACCCAGTACCTTTTCTGGCATAGCCTAGAGTGGTGGAACACAAACTTCCACCTGAGTGACTGAATGTATGCAAAATATATTTGTTATATTGAATATATTTAAAGAGTCAAAAGGAAACATTATGCACAGTATGGAAGTTTTACTGGTCATTTTGTTCCTATAACAAACCAAGGCATTTGCCCACCCCAGACTGAAAAATTATTCATGTGTATAACTAGTTTGAAGCATCTTGATTATAGCTGGTGTGATACACCCGTGTCATTGTGGATTTCTTTAATGTGAACAGGTAAGAGAATGATTTTGTCACCTACATCTTCCTTCTTTTTCTGCTATGTGAATCAAAGAGCTGAGTGACATGCCTTCAATCAGAGATGGCAAATAAAAATTTCAAACCCTGACACTTGTAGAGTAGCATGAGTGCCCATGAAAATGGGAAAAGACAAGAAGATTGAAGTTAGTATTACAGGAGATGACAAGTATGCCATAGATGTCAGTGTTATTTACACAGAAATAAGAAAAATGCAGTGAAAAGTGCTTAATGGAACAAGCCATTGAGCTTTAAATGAAATAATACTAATAATTAAAAAATAATTTATTTTGACTAGTGATTAGTACATTTTTCACTTTAAAAAGCTTTTCTTTTTGTCTGGCTTAAGAGGGAAGTAGGTACTCTGAACCAAAGGCCTGAGAAATTAAAATTTTCCAGTAAATCTTTTAACTACAGCTGTAAACTGTTATCAGAAGGTATTTCTGATGATTTGAATTGTCTTTGTGATTGCCAGCTTGTGAGTAGCCTATATTCCAAAAGTATTTTCAATAATAAAAGTGTAACCATCAAATTATTTACTGTTTTACATGAGTGATGTCATGCATAACAAAAAACTGTTACTGCTTTCTGATACTGAAGTGCTGTTTTCTTGGTATTGAGCATCCTAGGAGCCTAACTAAAAGGCAAGCAACCACAGTCTGGTTTAGTTAACATATATTAATGGTTTGAAATTAGAACTGATTTTTGCTCTTTTTTTCTTTTCAACTGCCATGCCATTTTACATCTCAATCAAAGTTCTGTTAGAAGTGAAGGTTAATACCCAAAAGTGTTTAAATGAAAATGGATGATTTGACATCCTAGGAGCAACAGCCTCCTCCAGACTTTGTGGTTCTGCAGGCTGTGTATTTGACAGCACTGAGAGCACACTTCTTTAAAACTTGTAGATTAGTTAGGGAGCTTTGTTAGATTGTCTTGTCACTTTTCATTGCTCATGTAGAGCATTGTTAACACAAAGGGCTTTTCAAAGAATTGTTGTGTGTGATGGTGTTTCTAGTTCTTGTCCTAGAAGATCAACAGAATTTTTAAATTTCTTTTAGGGTAGTTTTCACACTTACTTTCCACAGATTTCCTATGGATTCTTGTGCATAGATTAGTGGATAACTTTTTTTTTTGATGATATAAACTTGAAATTAACTTAATGGGGGGAAAGGAGGAAAGATGACACACAGTGATGGAGTGCTAGCTGGGATGGCCTAGGAGCATAAAAGAATTCTGTAAAGAATTGTATTTTACTATATAAATTTTATTTGTAGATAGTCAATGCATTTGGACAAACTCGGAGAAATTTTGTGGTTCCAGAACAATTCTTCAACTTGTATGCCTGAAATGTAGAGTAATCTGACTGTTCAGAGTTTTTGAACCACATCCTTTAAAATCTGTAAGTCTGTAACATGGGGACTGAATAGAAAAGTTAATTGTTTCTGGACAGTGGTTTTATTCTGATTAAGTATTCTGGAGAAGCTGGATTTCCCTATTTGATAATGTCATATTGAAATATCTTTTGGGCGCTGCTGCCTGGTCTGGAGATGCAGATTCCCTCTTTTTGAGGGAATTTGACTCAGTTTATCCATTGAATGTTACAAGTGAAAGAGAGTTGGGGGATAAGTGGATGTTGCATTTGCATTCCCAGTACTACTAATGGATTTTTATCCTCTAAAATCCAAAAGAAAACTGTTGTATTAGCTGTTTTCCTTATACTGTCACTTATACTATGGATTGTGCTGCATTTTGCTGGTACTCTTAGTATTTTTTTGTATACAAAATAGATGTTTTGGGAAAGTTGAGAAACTACTTTGCTCTTTTTTCATTCTCTAGTAGAATTTTATTTGAATTTTGTGTTTGTTTGAGCTGTTAGATTCAGTGATGGACAAAGCTTAAACTCGGAGGTAGTGCACCTTCTTTTTGCCTTTTGTGATGATTTTTCAGTTTGTTTTTGCAGAGTAACTGATTTGTAATGCTTACAGTTAAATTAGTTACAGTTGTTCCACAGAAGCTATTAAGAATTTGTTTAAAATATAAATGAAAAGATCTGGTAAATAGTGGAGCTGAGGAGAAAGAAGGTATTTATTCTATTACTGAGACTGATGCATCTTAAATGCCAGCAGGTGGTCTATTGAAAACTAATAGTACAAGTTGCTTTTAGTAAGCTATGGTGCAAAGCAAGGGCTCTGGTAATTGCCTTTCCTTACCAGCACAAATGATTAGGAAGAAATAGTGTCCTTAGCATTGTAGGATGTCATTAGTGAAAACCTGTTACGTGAAACTTTGTCAGATGTTGTTATTAGTCATTTGCTGTGTATATATAGTTAGAAAATTTAACATTCTGTGGAGATTCCGCTCATTTCCGATAATAACATTTATCCCCCTAGTATTATTTTGTTGTTTTACATGTTTCTTTCAATTGTTATTAATGTAGGAGCACAACTATAAATTCGGTTTGAAATGAGTTGAGAAATCATTTCACTTTAAAACCAAGTTGATTAATTTAAAACCCCCTTGCAATTATGTTTTTTGCACATTCAGTACGATAGATTAGCATGAACACTAATGAACATTCAAAATCATTTATTCCAGATAAAATCCATTCTGAATTTGTTATAAGCAAAACATTTTAATCCTATGTATTATATGAAAATACTCTCACTGCTGTTCAGCAGAGCAGTTAGTGTATGTGTGTTAGTCATACAAGAACACAAAAAATTCAGCTGAGACTCCCTGGTTGAAAGACAGCATCGACAAAACATAGATTACAAACAGCATAAAGCATTCAATCTGTGTTTACAATGTTTAGCTGATAATTTTTTTGTTAAATTCAGCATAAATTTTTCATTCAGCTTAAGTAAGCCAGAGATGGATGTCATTATGAGATTTACATACCATTAGCTCACATCAATTGATCAGCAGCCGAGCTCTGTGGTACAAGGCTAGTTAGATACATTATTTGTAATGCCAGGAGGCTGCAGGTCAAAGAGGTTTGCTGGCTGCATGCTCATTTTCTTTGTCTTTTTGATTACTTGATAAAATGAAGTGCATCACTGTGAACAATTGACCCTTTTGAACAATCCAGACTGGTCAGCAGTCTAAATCCACATTTTAAAGCCATCATGATAGCCTCAAACTTAAGAGTTTCCAGGGTGCAGACAAAAGTGTTGTCCTCCTTCAGTACCAGTCGTGTACCATTTTCAGACTTTATGAAGTACTTGAATTGAATAATATTTGAAGAGACCGAAAACTCCTCTGGAAATCCATCCAGCCTGCTTTTGGAGACGAGTACTATTCTGGATTTTATTTTTGCAATGAAATCAGGAGCATTACAAAAGATTCTAAGTCCTTGTGAACGGTCGTGGCTGTCAGTTATTTCCAGGAAAGTAGTCTCTCGAGATGCTAGCTGTTCCTTCTCCCACCTTGATTTCACTGCATCCGAGAGTACCTTAAGCTGGAAAAAATCTGCTTCTTGTGCCAAAAGTTGGTTTTCTCTAAACCCTTCTGGTAGAAGAAGTTCTCCATTTCGTAGGAAGTTGAGAATGTGTCTGAAAAGGAGTCCATCTCTGTCTATGAAGTAATGACCATCTGCATCAAATGGGCACATTATTTTTCCATTTATGATTCCTTCCAGAAAAGAATCTGGATATTTGGTTAGTGTCTGTTTTTGTGTGATATATAAGTAGCCACCAACATTCAGGGTAATCAGAGATGTTTTATAGTCCTTGTCTTGCTCACAGCCTTCGGAGTTGCTGTGTTTTTCATCGCATTCCTTTTCTCTTCTGTTTGTTTTTCTCTCCATTATCCAATCTAGGACAAAAAGCCAGGTATCTTGCTTTGTTCTTGTCAGCCTGCAAAGAGATTTAAAATTTTTTTTTAAAAAAAAAGAAGCACCTTTATTCAGCTCCGGCACGATGTTGGAATGGAAATGCTGAGAGCATTACTCTGAGTGTCAGCTCGGGTTTGCAGTAGGTGGCGTGTGAGCTGTGTATGCAGGGAGATATCAGGAATATGACTGTAAAGGAGAATTTGCATTTAACTGTGTAAGGGAAGAAGGGCATAAAACTGTCTGTCTCTCTTTAAGTCTCTCACAGGTTTGCATAGTTTTGGGGGTTAGCCACAGAAATACATATTGCTATTCTAAATGACACCTTATTTTTAAAACTTGAAGTTAATGTTTGAATTATCAGCTGGCCAAATCATGCTTAGTTCTTACGGGGCTAAACAGGTAGATTCATTTATGTTTCAAGGATTTAAGTTTTCAAAAAGGGTCTTTTCACATTTTGTTTATTTGTTTTGGTACTGTAATCAGTACCTAACGCATTCATCAGTACAACACTGAAAGGAAAGGTGTTCCTGCCTGTAAAAGGAGGGTGTTGTCTATGGAATGTCTGCACATATGTAATCCTCGTTTATAGGACACGTGTGCAGTGGTAAGATGCTTCCACAGAAGGTACTCTGAAAGGGGCACTGAATACTGTGACAAGTTTGTGGTGAAAGCTTCCCTTTGCGGTCGGTGCGAATTTCTCTACCCCCACAAGAACTGCAGCCTGCTTAGGTTTTGCTTTTTGCCTTTCTCTGTGCCATAAATAAAAACTGTTTTAAAGAGGGGGCTTAACCTTTATGTCGATGATTTTCTTTAAGTCACCAGGGCTGTCTAGCATCAGTTTGTTCAGCAGAACAAAGGGTTAGCATGCCTACAGATAGCTTGGAGCATCACTTAACATTATAGCTTAGCAACACTTGGGTACGGGGAGGGGGCAAACACAGGCAGAGCACACTTGAATCAAATGGCTGTCTTCTGTCCATGAATCTGTGTTTTGAGGCTTGTTCTCTGTTGCCTCTTAGAAAAAAGATTTCCCCTTTAAACATTTGCAGCTTGAAGCAGGAAAGGGAAAGCTCTCCACATATCTGTGTGGCTTCCCTTGGGGAGGGAGCTGCAGGATGCATTCCCCAGCATGGGCGGGAGCCAGCGCTTACCTTGGGCTGGACCTGGGGAGGAGGTCCCATCTTTTTCAAGAGGTATTTTTTCACCTTACAGGTAGATGTCTCTTCATTAGCAGTGATAAGTCAGGTTACTCTTCTGTAAATTCTTCTGTTCTATTTCTAAATATTTTATTTTTACTGCTACCACTGTCTCTAGGGTTGTTTATTGATAGTGTAGACTCATCACTATAATATTTTATTAAATTAACCTACTAGAAATAAATGGGGTTTTTTACTCACTGTTTTCCTTGTCGGGGTATCTCTAGCACTGATATGCTAATTTTTTTCTACTGCTGTATGTGATATGTTAAGCAGATATTATTCATTAGGTTTGCTTTACCAGGAATTAGTCATGGTTTTACTTTTAACTCTTTGATGCCATTGACATGTTTACCATAACTTCAGTAGAAGAGATTTCAACTGGTTTCTAATTTTATAAACATTTGGACTTTTTCAAAATTGGCTCCTTTTACAATTACTGAGTGAACAACTGAGAGAGTGAAAGAGCCAATTGCTGTTGAGATGGATTTTTTTATATTTTTTTTCAACATTACCAGAGACTTCCATTCAAATTTATTGTCAAGTGACTGAAAATTCAGTTAATGTGCTTATATCATGCAAAACTACATTGTTGAACCCTACATTGTTAAACCTTATAAGAATGATTTCTGTGGTGTCTTCATCTTACACACTGATGGAAATACTTTGTAGCTGAACCAGCAATGTCCTGGCACAAATAAGTAGGGATTTTCAAGAAGAGCTGGGTTTTATAAAAGATATGAAGTTTTTCATGGCCAGCTACACTGTCTGTATTTTAAGAGATGGTAGTTACAGTATCTGCTCAGCTTTTCATGTTCATCATCTTCTGAACATTCTAACAGTTGTGGCTGAAATTTTCCACTTGTGTGAACGAGTAAATATTCTTTGAAACATCATGCAAAAACATTTAAGTGGTTTGTAGGATAAAATATTCAAAATCAATTTGATGTAGAAAATATACTCGGTGGAGATCATGAATATTTACATTTAAACCTTTGAGACTTGAGTAATGTAGAGCTGCTGTAAAATTTTCATCACCACAAACCCATGTAACTTTACTTTGCTGCAGCTGACAGTCATCTGTAGCACAAGTTGAAGGCTGGCACATCTCTGAAAATTTTCCACTTTCTGTTGCCAAAGACAGCTTTTCCAAAGAGCCCTCATTCTTCATGTGCACTTGGTGGCATTGCAGTGCATGTAGTTCTAGTGAGGCAGGGAATATTTCAATGGTTTCATACAGCTTGGTGTTTTCTCAAGGTGTCACTTGAAGAACTGGATTTCATTTTTTCTGTCTCTTTGTCCATCCTCTGGAAGATCATCTGAAAGTTAATTTTGGTAAATGCATCCAAGTATTTCTAGTAGTTGAATCTGGAGGCTTAGGCAGCTCTTGTGCTCTCAGAGTCTTTGTGTTCTGTGCCAGGTGCACAGTAGCTGAGATGTGTCCTGGTTCTTCCTTCCCACTTGGATTGAGACAAAGCATCAACTTGCTGCTGTGTGCTCTGCCATGCCATCAGTGAACTGCCCCTGGCTGTGCCCTGTGCACCTGTACTGTACAGGTGTACACCTGCTTGCTGACAAATTGTCAGTGTCACCTTTTTGCTGGGATTAGCCATTCAGGGGAGGAATATTGCTGAATCCAGCAATGGCAAGGGTTTTGTTTTGGTTCCAGTTAAGTCAGAAAATACACTAAGCACACTCTCTTGCACACATTTAAGAGAGTGGCTGTAGCAGTAGTACTCCATTTCTGAGTTATTCATCCTTTGGGCTGTACCAGGAAGGCAATCCATGGAGTTCATTTTCTTCTCAGGCAGAAAAACTGTCCTGGAGCCAGGAGCCAGTGAAAATGCAGTGCTGATGTCTATCAGCTATGTAAAAAAATAAATGCAAGGAGGAGCATGCTAGGTAACTGCCCCTCATGCTGTCCTACTTGTTTCCTTTTGGCAAATAACCTGACTTGCTCCTCAGCTTCCATTCTTCTCCTGAAACTCCTGGTCTGGAAGCTTGAGTATGCAGTGGAGCTGAGGATTCAGAACTGAAGCACACCACAGACAAGCTGGTGCTTTGCCTAGGGTTCAGACAGCATCAGTGTCACTGAGAATCTGCTGTCAGTGAAAATCACCTGAAAACAGCTACTTTTCTTTATTACAGTACAAAAGAATACAAGGAGAAATCATCTCACCTATAAGCCTTAGAGAGTTTTTGAAGTGTATCTGGAAGCCCTGCTAATGAAATCTGTTTGAGCTGTTGAGGCAATTTGCTAGTCATTTAATATCATAACACAGAAAATTGGACAGGTTGTTGGACAATTAAACCATTCAATAGTTACCATCTCATGACTTTAGTAGCACAGACATTCTTATTCCAGTAACAGCTCCAGGATGTTGATTAACAGCTACTGAAGACAAGCTCTTTGCACTGACTGAAATTGGAGATTTTTAAATCATCAAGTCGGGACAATTTGTATTCAAGAGTTTTAAAGGACTATCTAAGAAACTTATCAACAGTTGCTGTTGGTATTTTTAATAAGTTTTGTGCACTGCTGTTCTGTGAGGCAGAAAAAGCAAGTGCTCTTCCAGATTTGAAAGGTGAAGTGGATGCCACAATTATTAAAGAACAAAAAGGGAGGTTGTATAAAAAAAAAAAAAAAAACATCTAACTTGAAATTCAATCAGTTACAAATTAAGAAAGAGTAATGTAATACTAACCAGTGTGGGTGGAGAGTAAAATGGAGTGTGCTATTGTTTTTTCCTTTATTTTATTACAAATTATTTAGCAAAGGAGGTAATGCTTTTTTTTCTGTTAAGGCAGTATGTAGCATTTGTTAGCTTGAATTAGAGTATAAACCATGTTTGTATTCCTCTCATTTGACTGTAAAAAACTTATTTGCTGGGTTTCAAACTCACAAATGTAAAGCAGAGAATTATCACTAAAACATTGCAGAGACTTGGCTCTTGGTCCTATTTTGGTCAGTGATCAAGAAGGAGATAGCTACTCAGGAAGTCTGGGGATTACACAGACTGCCAATGTAATCAGTAATGAGATATATTGCTGATGCAGAACCATTTGGATAGGTGGTTAGGATAACATTTTAATAAGCTGAATTATAAAGTTGATACACCTAGGAATATACTGTAGTATACACTGCAGTGTGCATGTTTGCAGGGCGTTAGGATAGAGTCTCTGCCCTGTGTATAATGCATCACCAACAAGTGAACACCAGGTCATAGTTCTGTGCAGCTGCCAGGAAAGCAAAGGTACTTTGGATGCTTAAATAAGGGACTGCCAAGTGAAGAGTGAGCAATCTTGTTTTCTAGCTGCAAAGCTCTTGAGGCGGGGTGATCAGAGGAAGGGCCCTAGCACTGAGGCTGTGTCCTGGTTTGGGCCAGGGATCAGTGCTGGGCCCAGTCCTGTTCAATATCTTCATCGATGACTTGGATGAGGGGATTGAGTCTATCATCAGCAAGTTTGCTGATGACACCAAGCTGGGGAGAAGTGTTGATCAGCTGGAAGGCAGGAGGATTCTGCAGAGAGACCTAGACAGACTGGAGAGATGGGCTGACTCCAATGGGATGAGCTTCAACAAGGCCAAGTGCCGGGTCCTGCACTTTGGCCACAGCAACCCCATGCAGCGCTACAGACTGGGGACAGAGTGGTTGGAGAGCAGCCAGGCAGAGAGGGACCTGGGAGTCTGGATTGACAGGAAGCTGAACAGGAGCCAGCAGTGTGCCCAGGTGGCCAAGAAGGCCAATGGCATCCTGGCCTGTATCAGAAACAGTGTCACCAGCAGGTCCAGGGAGGTGATTCTGCCCCTGTACTCAGCCCTGGTGAGGCCACACCTCGAGTCCTGTGTCCAGTTCTGGGCCCCTCAGTTCAAGAAGGATATTGAGGTCCTCGAACAGGTCCAGAGGAGGGCAACCAAGCTGGTGAAGGGACTCAAACACAGATCCTACGAGGAGAGGCTGAGGGAGCTGGGGCTGTTCAGCCTGGAGAAGAGGAGGCTCAGGGGAGACCTCATTGCCCTCTACAACTACCTGAAAGGAGGATGGAGCCAGGCGGGGGTTGGTCTCTTTTCCCAGGCAACTCTCAGTAAGACAAGAGGGCATGGTCTTAAATTGTGCCGGGGTAAGTTCAGACTGGATATTAGAAAGAATTTTTTCACAGAAAGGGTGATCAGACATTGGAACGGGCTGCCTGGGGAGGTGGTGGACTCTTCGTCCCTGGAGATATTTAAAAAGAGACTGGATGTGGCACTCAGTGCCGTGGTCTAGTGACTGTGGTGGTAATTGATCAAGGGTTGGACTCGATGATCTCTGAGGTCCCTTCCAACCCAGCCTATTCTATGATTCTATGATTCTATGAAAGGTGATTTTCTGGTTTGTACTTTTGCTTTCAGCTAAGTCTCCTGTAAGTAGTTGCACTTGCTGAAATTAACAGCAAGTTTCTCAGACAGTGTCTGCTTCTAGGACTGATAACACTCGATGTTTATAGTTACAGCCAGAGACCGGTGTGCAGAGCCAAGGACACTGCTCAGCTCTGAGGAACATTTTACCTTCCAGAAGGAGTAAGGAGGTCCCACCTGAAACCCTCCTTTGGGGAGGACCGGACAAGTTAGATGCCAGAATTGACCAAACAGAGTATTCCATCCCATACACATCATACTCGGTATAAATTTGAGGGATCACAAGGGTCAAACTCCTTCCTGCCCTTCCTGCTTCCTTTTTTTCCTGCCCTCCCTGCTTCCTTTGGCATCCTGTGAGGATTCCATCCGTCCCTCTGCCTGTGGTCCTGATCCGTGCCAGCCTGAATCTGTGTGTTCCTGCCCCCAGCTCCTGACTGCTGCTGACTCCAGGATTCCAGCCTGGACTTTCCCAGGGCTGCCCTGCAGCCTCGGTGGTGACATGAGAGTTATTGGGGGGAAGAGGAGGAGGGACGTGGTATCACTTTTCCTGTATATTTGTATATATTTAGTAATTTTTCCTATTTATCATGACTGTTTCATTAAAGTTGTGTAGTTTAGTTTCCAACCCATAAGTCTCTCTTCCTTATTCTCTCTCTTTTCTTTATCAGTGAGGAGAGAGAGATTAATATATAAATCTGTTATTTGGCCGGGCGAGTGTTAAACTGTGACAGGCTGCCATTGGAGTGGAAAAGAGGTACCACAAATTGTGTCTGGTTTGGAAGAGGGGGCTGCTCCTTGTTGAGCCATCACTTGAGAAGCTACACAGTGGTACAAGTGGGAACTACCAGGGCTTGGATGCTGGGAAGCAACAGCCCAGCTCCTACCTGCTGAGAAGCTGGAAGCACACTTGCCCATAAGCTGTCCTTAGTGTTCACTCTTCCAGTTTTTCCTGCTGCCTGGAAACTGTGCAGGTCTTCAGCTTTATTTTTCCTGGCACTTCTCACAAAGAGCAGGAGCTGGTGAACTCTAGATCCTGTGCCACGCGGTGTCAAGTCTGGCTGTGAGGCCCACTGCTCAGGAGAGAAATTAATGAACTGAATTTCTTCAGGCCAGTAAGAATGATTAAGTAGCTGAAAAAATAGGCCTAATGGAAGGTTCGAGAAAACATGATTTATTTTTATTAGACTTGATAAAAGTGGAGAGTACGTAAGTGCTTGGATGGGCAGAATGCTCTCATAACAGCAAATTCATCTTAGCAGTCAATGATCTTAAAAGAACCAGTATCTGAAAATTGGAGCTGGGTGCAGTCAGAAGAGAAAATTAACACATTAAAATCTCCAAGGCAGTTCATCTCTTTCTCATAAAAAACCTCCAAAACAAAGCAAACAACAAAACAACCCAACCTAAACCCAAACAAACAAACAACCCCTATCAGAACATCTTCTGCACAATTCCAGTAAATTTCCCCAGTGCCTGTTTATGAAGATGGCCTTAAGCATTTTGACCATGTTCTGTTAATTTGGTGGTGATTGTCAGCAGGATTTGAAGCTGGGACTGGCACGGCCCCAGCACAGCTCTCTTGTCATCTCACTGAAGGAGTCAGCTGTTGAAAAATTCCTTTATTAATTGTACCAGGGAATCCAGGCAGGGAGGTTGGGGTGAGCATGCATTTGGCAGCTAATAATGAAGCTATGGGTTGTGTTAGAGCAGCCTGTCTGGAGCTGCAGTCACAGTGTACTTGTACCTGCCACCCCACATAAGACAACTGAGAATATAAGATGCTTGGGGAAATGCCTGCTTTCCTTTGTGCTGGTCTTAGCTAGTCGTCCAGACCTATTAATTGGGGAAATTAATCACTATCTGCTTTATTTTGAAGTAGGTATTTTCAATGAGGAATCACGACTTTCATGCTTTATTCATCAGTTGCTTTCTAGGCTGATGTGACTATGGAAATACCAAGGCAGACGTGCAGCACTTTGGATATCTTTTTAAAACAGCTCTGATCCTGCAACAAGTGAAAATGGACTTGAGTCTCTGGGCTTGAGTTTGGTGAATGAAGCCTAATTAGACTGCAAAGGGTATAAAATCTGTGTTCCCCCCCAGCTGTCTTGAGTCCAGAGGTTTGCATGCATTTTTCTTTGCAGATGTATTCTGCTAGACGTGTTAAAAATGTATTCTGCTAGACTGTGGATGTGTTAAAAATCTCCAAGAGGGTCCAGGGAAAGTGGGACATAAACCTTGACTTTTGGGCAATGGATGAGCTTTGACAGCAGACTGGCTTAGCTACAAGGCAGTGTTCTTGGAGGCTGGGGACAGCAAAGGGAACATTAAAAGCCAAATCCATATCAGTGGTAGTAAAAGGGTATTGGGCAAGGCATCAAAGGTATGAAATCTTGTTGAGGATAAACATGTTTAATTGGCAGGTTCATTTCCTAAATAGTTGGTGTGAGGGAGCTACCTGGTTTACTGACCCTGATTCTTAAAATTGAAAAATAATTTGAAAATTGTGCAAGGTGCTGGGAGACTGATAGCAGCATGTTGGTATGCAGGCAGCTGGGCTGGATGGCTCAGATAGGTATAGGTTGAACAGCTTTGAACCTGTACCATAAAAACTAAGAAAAATTGCCATGAAGTTCAAGAAGTAGAACAGATCAGAAATATGAGTGCTAGTGAACATGGCTTTATGTAAAGATTTTTTTCTGGTCAGACAAGCCTAATTTTGTTTATTTGGGAGACTGAGTTAGAGAAAGTACCAGCATGTTTGCAGCCTGCTTAGCATTTCGTGTTGCACATAATTTAGAATCTTGGGGCATTCTGATTTGTGTCTTAAGAAAACCCCAAAAAGCAAGCACAGAACAAGATTAAAAACTGCCTGACAGTCATCAGAAAGTAATTATTAGTAGGAAGCCTCTAGGGTGTAGTTTGAAGGGCTTTCTCCAGGTTTAGCAAGAGGGGCAGTAGCAATTGAGAACTGCTGCTTATAATATGTATCAGGATTGGCACAAATGCTGGTCAGACTGTCAGTAACTGACAGGACTGTTACTCTGTGACTGAAATCACTTAATTCACACAATCTCTTTAAAGACTGCATTTTAACCAAGCTATAGAGTAGTATACACCTAGTGTCAGGGTTTAACACTGGCCCAGCAATTAAACCGAATAACAGATGCTCTCTATTAATCCCCCTCTCCTCCCTGACGAAGGAAGGAGAGAGAATAAGGGAGAGAGACTTATGGGTTGGAAATTAAACTACGCAACTTTAATAAAACAGTAATGATAAATAGGAAAAAATACTAAGTATATACAATTATACAGGAAAATTGATACCACGTCCCTCCCCTCTTCCCCCCAATAACTCTCATGTCCCCACTGAGGCTGCAGGGCAGCCCTGGGAAAGTCCAGGCTGGAATCCTGGAGTCGGCAGCAGTCGGGAGCTGGAGGCAGGAACACACAGATTCAGGCTGGCAGGGATCAGGACCACAGGCAGAGGGACGCATGGAATCCTCTCAGGATGCTGAAGCAAAAACCGGGAACAGGCGAGGAAGGGAAGCAGGAAGGGCAGGAAGGGGTTTGACCCTTGTGATCCCTCAAATTTATATCGAGTATGACGTGTATGGGATGGAATACTCTGTTTGGTCAATTCTGGCATCTATCTTGTCTGGTCCTCCCCAAAGGAGGGGTTCAGGTGGGACCTCCTTACTCCTTCTGGAATGCAAAATGTTCCTCAGAGCTGAGCAGTGTCCTTGACTCTGCACACCAGTCTCTGGCAGTAACTATAAACATCGAGTGTTATCAGTCCTAGAAGCAGACACTGTCTGAGAAACTTGCTGTTAATTTCAAGAGACTTAGCTGAAAGCAAAAGTACAAGACAGGAAAATCACCTTTATCCTGGCCCAAACCAGGACACCTACGAACAGGGAAAGCAGAGTACATAGGAAAAATGTGATGCTAGAAAAGTCAGAATAGATATATATTAGTGATATAATAGCCAGTCAGCTCCATCAACCCCCAGAGCCTGATTTTTAGAGACAACTTGATCTTAACCTGGTTTGAGCATGAAGAACAGCCATGGGACACAGCCACACATCCCCCCCCCCGCAAAAAAAAAAAAAAACAAAAAATCCATCCAAAACCCCAAGCAACCAACCGTAGAAACCAAACCAAAACTCCAAAGCACAGTAAACCCACCAGAGCAGAGCAGATCACTGAATCCTAAAAGAGATGTTACCAATTTTCTTCTAAAAGTCTTCCCCCCCCTTCCCCTCAACTGAACTGTGATATTCTACTGAGTAATTTGAGATGGCTGTAGTGAAGTGAGAGAAATTCTAAGTCCTGCATCTGCAATTTTATCTCCATGTATGCTTTTGGTAAGACCAGTACAATAGTATTATGTCTATTTACTGGTCTCCATATTCATAAAACATAATTTCAAGGTTAGTCAATGGGCAAATAAGAGACCCAAACCTGATTTAAATTTGGTATAACTGCCTTATGATGAGGTGATGCATAAGCTTGAATTACTTCATTTATTGAAAAGATGATTGAGAAGTGACTTGATTAGGAATGATTAAGATAGGTCTAAGTACATTCAAGGGGAGAAAACACCAGGTTCTAAAAGACTCTTTAGCATAGTATAGAAAGTTGTAAGAAGCACCAACTACTTGAAGCTGAAGGCAAACTCATATTAGAAAGTAAGTAGCAACATTAGTAGACAAATATTAGCTACAAATAAGTTACTGTCTTCTGTATAAAATTAATCTGTCTGTGGTACTCAGGAGGTCAGGCAAAATTGCCATGTTGTCTTGACCATAAATTGTAGGAATTTGTAAAACCACAAGTATTTTAATACAGATTTTCTTTGTTTCATTGAAAACTTCCTGAAAATGTACAACATTCTTATTCCCTTCAAGGATTTAGTTTGAATCAAAACAAGAAATTTTAGGTTAAATAATTTAAAAATACCTGGTTTTCAAAGCAGTCACTCTGTGTTACTCAGAGCAAGCAGACTTGGATTCCAGGTGTAACAATATTTCAGTCTAAAAAGCAACGTGAAAGTTAGGGCCACCTCAGAGTGTCTTGTGTTACTTGGCATCAATACTTCTAAGGACTTTTCTTCTGCCAAGTTGCCAGCAGAAGGTGGTGGTGACAGTGTAGCACCCTACACCAAGAGCAATCAGACTCTCTTGGAAGAGCATTTTAAAAAGTGAGAGTTAATCAAGCCAGTTGAAGGTCAACCTTTCTTGTTCTGCAAGGAGGTTCCAGACATGTTTGTTTTACACATATTCCACTGGCTGTGCCCAAAAGAGATGGGTAAGTTGTCACACACACACACACATCCCCCACACCCTATGTGCTAGAGAATCTTAAGAGAAGCAGGTGTTTGCCCACCATCATTCTCTGTTCTTCCTGCATAAAGTTGCTTCTCATTTTTAGGCTTTTCCACCTTTATGGAGTGGGCTGCACTGCACTGCTCTGTTAGTCATTGTTGCTTTAGGCAAAAAGATGTTCATGTTGGATTGCAAAGTGACTGTGTTACAGAATGTAGGGAGCACCATTAACTAAACTTCTGTGATATCCTGGATTATTAACTGTAAGTTTTTATTTCTTTTCCCCAAATGCTAGCATGTGTAGTCTTATTACTTTATTGCGTTATGTTCCTTTAGTGAACCTTTTTTTTTAAATTTGTAATAATAGATTACTCCTTTTCTGAGGATAGAAATAAGTTGGCTCTTATTTTATCTTGCAATAATTTTTGACACTCTGATGATGAAGTTCTCTTTGCAGATTACTTTTTTCATGGTCACTGACCATATTCAATGCACAAGTTCCTAGATAAGCTGAGTGCAACTATCTAGAGAAAGGAAGGCCATGCAGTTATCATCTCTTATTTAAAATTTTGTCTTTGTGATTGATTCTTAAAGATCTGATGACAAAATGAGAAAGTCTAAGGAACACCAGCTGTGGGAGCATGTTTTTCCTAATTAATTATGTGGTGTTTAAATAGCTGAGAATTTAGAACTTAAATTGAGATTTGATAGCTTGTATTTACACTATATTCACTAAATGTTTAAAATAATTCAAATGTTGACTGTGTTGGCAAATCTTACTTTAATGTCCAATTTTGCTTTGTTTTTCTCCTTCTAGATAAACTTGCCTTGGAAGGAATAGTGGTGCAACGTGCTGAATGCAGGCCTGCAGCTAGTGAAAATTACATGAAACTCAAAAGGTAGGAGTGCTTTATTACCAAAGGATGTATGATATCTGACTTTTAATAGTTTTTATTATTGCCTTACTAGGTATGGATGACCTCAGTATTACAGTTTTTAAAAGGATTTATAGGGGGTTGGAACTGTTCTTATTTTTGGGGTGGATTTGCTTATTTAGGGGAGGAATGAAGGCTGGTGTGGGGCTTGTATCTGCCTCTGGTATTGTCTGGTGAGATGATGTAGACTTCTGCATTCCATCATGTCCAGAACTCTTACTAGATCTGCTGTGTTCTCTTCACACCTGAACATATGAGTGTATGGCTACATTCAAACGTGATTAAAGCTCAGTTTCCTGAGGAGTTAAAAATTTGCATTGGTCTAATCAGGAAAAGCTTTTTGCATGTTTTTCTGTGTGTATCATCCAGATTTAATTTCACTTAACAATGTGCTGTGTTAGAGCACCTCTGAAAAGATACTTAAAATACCCCAAATAGGAAAAGGTTCAAGGAGGAGTGCTAGTCATAAATTGGCATGCTTGCTAGAAAATGACTGAAAATGTCAGAAGTAGCATGGAAAAGAGAAGACAAAAATGTAAAAAAATAATTTAGTGACTTCTGACAATTTAATCCAATGCAACTACAAATTACCATGTGATTCATATATCATATGGATAACTAACTTAATGATGTGCTATAGTAATCATATTTTGAACTGAATTGTGCATTATATGATACACATATATATATTAATCATGTGGGGTTTAATTAAATCACTTTTTTATATTGTGAGTTTGTTATGAGAAATGCAAAGCAACAAATTTCAGGTACAGAATCATCTTGTGAATAGTTTTAGAGTCATCAAAAGTACGGAAAGGGCAAAGTGATGGTTTTCTCCAATTCCTTGTTTATTTTCTATGTATCATATACTACATTTACAGTATCCTATGTTTTATTAACCTCCTTTGTCATCTGAACTGCTCCAGTATTTCCTTGTTGTGTTCACTCAGATCTGAGACTTTATCTCCTAGCTGTTGGCAAATCTGTACCATAGCTTTGTTTCTGTACAAAACTGAACTGCTTCATTTCAGACTGTTCTGAGATTGCTGTAATGATTTTTGTCATCAATATGAAATGGAGTTGAAGGAAATGTGATGTTACTAGAAAAGAGCCCATTTTAAGCTGCCAGTTTTAAATCCCAGAACTGTAGTCTGTGGGATATATTTGCTTCATAATTGTTTTAATCACAGATTGCCTGATCTAAGTTTTTTTTTAACATTTTATACACAGTCTTCTATGAGTTGATCAGATAAGCTGCTTCTGGTAAACCCACAGCAGGAGACCAAAAAGAAACTGATGTCTTTCATGACATACTACCCAAACTTGGAATTTTTCAGCATTCTTTCTGTCATGCATGCATGCATTCAGCCTTTCCTGCTCTTTGATTTTGTCATGTTCAAGTCCTTTAGGAGCAATGGAAATACAGAGACAAAGACAGGTTTTGTGTTTGAAAGCACTGACAGCTGAAAACTCATGGTATCCTTGGTTTTTTCTTTCCTGTAGAAAAAATGTCAAGCTGTGTATGCCTAGTTTCTAACTTCCCATGTTGCTAAAGACTTTTTGTTTTAAACCAAAAAATTTATTAAAAAATATCTTATTTAGTGGGAAATCAGAATGGGATTTTGCAGACCTAGCAATCACAGCCTCAGAAGAAATTGGCTTATGTCTAAATACCATCTCTGGTAATTGGGTAGTAGGATCTAACTTTTCCCTCTCTTTACTCTCTTCTACCCTCAGCATTCTGCAGACTGTATTTATTTGTGCTTTTAAAAAGTGATAACACTGAAGATGAAATGCATAAATTACAGAACTGTTCTATTAAGGCCTTTTAATTCATTTTCCTGTTTAAAAAGTGATAACACTGAAGATGAAATGCATAAATTACAGAACTGTTCTATTAAGGCCTTTTAATTCACTTTCCTGTTTACTGTTATGCTTTACATGAGAGCGACTTTATAAACATGGACTTGATAATATTGATAAAACAGCAAGTATGTTGTGTAGGCTTCAAGTGTTACAATAGTAAATTGAGTTGGGAAGGAAATAAAATTAAAGGTAAATGCAGTTGCTTCAAACTTTGAAGATCTAGAAAATTAAGTTAAGCTGCACAGTTGAATAATGGTGATCATTTGTTTTCTGAGAGCTGGCAGTGACCAAAAGGGATTATTTGAATCCTTGGTATTAAATTCAGGAATGGATCCCCTCTACTTTACCCTGTTAGGTAGGAGAGATGTGTGACCTGTGGGTTTAAGGATAGGTGATGAAAGTGCAGAATTTGGTGACATGCATGGGTGAAAACATTGTCAAACATAACAAATGGAAGGAAGGTGTTTTTTCCCAAGGGGCAACCTTTGGTTTGGTTACAGGAAGGATGTAGATGGCTGACATTCAGAACACTTTGAATATAAGGTAAAAATGGGCATCTGGGAATAACTAGTCAGAAAGGTAGGACAAAGGTTGCCTGACCTTCATTTGGCATTTTCCATTCTGGAAGTTTTGTTGTTAGCAGATTTATTTATTTTCTTCTGTTTTTCCTAAACTTCAAATTCTAAACGGGAAACAAATGCCATGAAACACCTACACTCCTGCACTAGGTAAGCTCCATGCTATTGAATTGCCCAGAAGATTTTTATTAACAATCTATTTGTTCTTTGTAATTCCTTAATGATTAGTTAGACATTTGCAGTTACTGCTGGTGCTGCTATTGTGTCTGGCTGGAAAATAAGACGTGGTTACCAAGCACCTGTCCTAATTCCTATTTGTAGGTGTGGATCTCATGGACTCACTTAAAAATACATGGACTGTGTGGTGAAAAAAACAATCAGGCAGACTCTGTTCCCAGCTGCAAATGCTTTTACTGTGTGGTGTCCCAGGAGATAATGTCCCTGTGCTCCTCTTTCTGGTTGATACTTTGCTTGTTTCCCTGTCAAGCTTGCAGCACACAGCAAGGAGATAACATCTCCACCATAAGGAGACATTATCTGTCCCTTAAATTTGTTCTGAGGCATAAGAGGTTTTTATTTCTGTAACCTTCATTCCATAGTCCCAGTGCTTAATCACCTTGGGGTTAACAACTCCCCAAAGAGAGGTTCTCCATGAGACCAATCTGCACTGGGAATGGGGGAACACAGGGAGACAGGAGACCCCCCCAAATATTTGGGATTCCCCCCTGTCTCCAGAAGACTTGAAAAGAGATGTGAATAATTTTTGGTACTCCTGGGAGGTTTTTACTATGCACAAAATAGAGAAAATAGGGGAGTGGCACACACCTGTTTTCATCCTTGCACTGATTTCCACATCCATTCTGATCTTTCCTCTGATCACAGCAAAGCTGTTTCTTCCCCAGTTCTTTTTTATCTCCTTTTTCCCATTCCTATTGATTTCTTTTTCTCTGTTTCCTCACAGAAAGCACTTTTTAATGATTATTTATTTTTTCAAAAATTATTGTAACACATCTCAAACTATGTTTTGTTTTGTGGGATAGTTGAGAAAAAAAACATAATCTCTGTGAGATTAATCTCCTTTCTGCAGACCTCTAATTCAAACTGACACTGTCAAGTTGAGTAGCTCCAACAAGGTCTCCAGGACTGCTCCCATCTTTTGCTGGTAGCTGGGCACCAGGCTTATGGTTCTTAGGAGAGGTTTTGGAAGTACATACAAAATGCATCTCAAGTGATTGTTGAATGCAGTTTGGTGGCATTTTTCCAGCAGTAGTGGATGCTAGGAAAAAAATGGGATAAAATCAGAGCCCTGTTTTCCTTCTCAGATGTGCTGGTTGCCTTTCAAAATAGATTTTGGGACATGGTGGTTAACTGTACATAATCTGAAATAATGAACTCTCCCAAACTAACAGCAAATAAAATTAAAAAAGGAGTTCTAGAATTAAATGAAGTCTAGAAGAGCTGACATTTAACTCTGCATTTAACTCTGTAATTCTCTTAAGTAACTTAGAAATACATCATACATATATATTTATATATATAAGTATGTATCTCATTAGTGAAAGTGATTGTTGCCAACGTGGCAACTTTCTTTTAGTGTGAGGGTGGTGAAACACTGGCACAAATTGCCCAGAGAAGTTTTGGCTGCCCCATCCTTGGAAGTATTCAAGTATTCAAGGCCAGGTTGGATGGAACTTTGAACAACCTGATCTAGTGGGAGGTGTCCCTGCCCATGCAGGGGGGTTGGAACCAGGTGATCTTTAAAGTTCCTTCCAACACAAACCATTCCATGATTCTATGAAAAAGCAACTGGAAGAAATATGCAAGACAGGCTTTTAGGAGAAATGAGTTGCAAATCATTCTAGAATAATTAATGAACTTCCATGTTTGAATAGTTATATTTCTTTCCAACTCTGTTATGTAGACCACTAGAAGACCACTAGAATTTGGGTGTTTAGGCTAAGCAAGGGGAGGTTAATTAATGCAGATGAGTTGCTCATCTTCTCTAAAATACTGAGAGTATTGACTGAGTGACAGTTCAGTATATTGCTAGAAATGAGCACTATACCTTTTTTTTCCCCTCAAATACCCCCTACTAGCAAAAGAAAATGAACAATTTGACCCACATGCCACTTCATCTATATTCTTGTAGATATGCTTAGTTGGCTGTGAATTCCCTTTCAGAATAAATATTTATGAATACTTTGGTGCATTTTCAACAAAAGCTGACACACTGCACAAGTGCTGTTCAGTTTGTTTGAAGTGGGAGTCCATTTCTAGGTAAAGCTGTGCATTTGCCAATCAGTCAAGGCAACCTTGATTTTTCAAGTACCAAAGATCAATTTCTTTGTCTTGATGTAAAATTTAGCATAATACAAAGACATTCCATAGAGTGTTTTCAGTAACTCATCATTAAGGAAAAAAAAAAACAAAAAAACTTTTTTTGTCCATGTGCTAAAATATTTCCCATCTCATTTTTTCATGGACAATAATGTGTAGTTTGTAGAAAATAATCTAATAATCATGTTCATAAGGGTTAAGCTGTACTGTTGAGAGCTGTATTTTATATTTCCCTTATGTTCCTGGACACCCACCAGTTTTTATAAATGAAGAAAATACCATTCTATGTGTGAACAATTGGACTGCAAAGTAGCAGGCACACTGATACTTAAGTTCCTTTGTCCATTTTCCACACTTTTTGAATAGAGTAATGGAGAGGAACAAGTAAGGAAAAAAATGGTGAAGTGATGAGTACAGCAGCATGAAGGGCTGGCAGTTCCCCATTTCAGAGGTGCAGGGAGTTGCTTTTGTTGGTTTGCTATGTATGTCTTTGTGATCTGAGGTTCTTTTCTCTGCCTCTTGTTCTTTCCATTTTCTCTGTCTTCTTTTACTGTTCTTACAAGTCCTGTTCTGAGACTGGTTTTTAATAGGTCTGTCATATTGCCATGCTTTTTTGTTCAGTGATACGAAAAGGACCTCATTTTGGTTGCTGCTTCTATCCATCATAATTACGCTAATAAATAAGAAGTAAACTACTGGTTGTAGTACAGTAATTTTTTTTTTTAATGTTTCTCTTAAATTTTCAGCTGGATGCAGATTACCAGATCTGTTTTCACTCACTGTTGCCTGCAGCTTCCAGTAGCCAGGGGTATTGGGATGATTTTGGGGGGAGGGGAGTAGGAGAAAAATAGAAGAAAGGAGAGATTAAGCATTCTAAACTCTTTTCAATATACTTTGTAGTATATGAATCATATTAGTTATGGGAAACTTACTTTCATAAATTTTGGGAAAGACTGCTGGTCTTACTGAATGCCAGTCTCCTTCCTTTTGCAAATGCCTGGAGACAGAGTTGAAAAAAATAAATTTTCTTGATGGCTGACTTATCATTCTGCTTTTTTTTTTCCCCTTAGAATGGCTTTGTTACAATGAAACTTGCCTTCTTTCTTTCTTTTGAATATCATCATTTCCAGGTGACAGGCACAGAATCACAGGATGCTTGAGGTCAGAAAAGACCTCTGGAGGTCAACTGGTCCAATCCCCCTGCTTGAGTAGGGCCACCTACACACAACAGCCCAAGACCACGTCCAGACACCCCTGCATTTCTCTGGAATTCAAACTGTGTGATAAAATGCTGTAGGGGTGCTCTTGTGCATCTTAATAGTGAGCATACTGAATGTGTTCTGTGCCTTTTGGAAAGGTGCATTGTTGAGAGGAGCCTAGCATGATGATCATTTTCAGAAAAAAAGAGAAATGCTTAGAGATGCATATTGAAGAAGATTTTATGGCAAATAGTGCATGGATTTTTCCTTATGCCCTAGGGAAAGAAATCAATAGATGTAATTAGAGAGTTCTCATTGTCCTGTTTCTTTAACACTGAGTTAATGACACAGTATTTCTTTCCTGCTGGTTACACTGCTCCTTTCTCCCTGCTATCAGAGGCGTTGGATTTAAGAACATATCTAGTTTGCCTTTGTGATAATTAGCCAACAAGCTCCCATTTCCTTTTTATCTTCTGAAGGGGGTGAGGCTAAAAATAATCACCCTGGAATATGTTCAGGCTTTGGTCGTAGCCAGCTTCTTCAGCCTGAAAAAAAGCCTTAGTCTGTATACCAGTGCTTATCACCAGAAGTTCTGGGTACTTGCATTTCCAGTAAGCCTGAATGTCAGTGGCACATACTTGTTTTCTTAAAAACAAAGTCTTTGGTGTCGTGCAGAGTTGGAGGTCTTTTTATCTTACTGCTACCAGGGCTAGAGTAATTACAAAGATGTCTCTTCTTCTGAGGTGTTTTCCACATTTCAAAGAGGGATTTGCTTAGTTCTGGCTGTGGTTAACCAGTTGGGGACATTCTTTCCATTCCCAGGGCAGCACCAGTTCACTCTTTTCATCTTCTTTTCCATTTGTAGTGTGAAAGTTATGCTATAATAGGTGAAGAACTCCAAAAGAGAGTGCAGTTTTAATGACCATGACTTGTCCTGTATTATTAAACATACTACCCTGTTTTTTTAGTTTACAATCATGCTTGACCCTCTCAGGGAAGGTGAGATAGCTAGCTGGGTTAAAAATAGGCAGTTTCTACATTAATGTCAGAGTTTGTGTATAAATCTTAGTTTTCCTGGTGCAGAGCAGAGCTTGCTGAAGCTCGTGGATTTCTCTTAGCCACCATGCCAGATGCTACAGTCATACTGAGTACTGCTGGTGTTCTGGATTCTGCAAAACTGCTTTGGCAACTACCAGGCTGATGAGCTCAAATTGACACAATATGTAGAATGTCAGTACCACAGCACATCTTCTATTTTTAAGCAACTTTGTTCATATGCTACTGCTGATATTTGCAGTTTGTGAGAGATCAGTAGACGAGTATTGTCCAACATTTACCCTGCTGCAAAGCAACTCCAAAAATTTTATGGTATCACTGGCTACTGAAAGTTACCCTTGTGCATCATCAAAGGTTAAAATTGCCAGGTGGCAAGCTGTGTTGGTAACATTGATTTCCTGGCTTATTAAAATATTCCTGAAATTTTTGACACTTCAAGAAGACACTAAAACAATGGCCTGAATGGTGGCAGGGTACATGTGTCCATCCAAATAGCTCTTGCTATTTGGGATGTTTCCAAGTTCAAACAAGTTCTCAGTTGCCTATCCCCTATTTCTGGTTCTTTTTTGCAGAAGTGTCTGCCTGTAGGGCTCCAGAGCTTCTCAGACTGGGGTTCCCTGTGATCAGTGGGTGATTTAATTCTTCAAGACATGGCAAAACTTCAGTGGGAACTCAACCCCTTGGGTGCCACAGGACCAGCTACAGCAGGGGGGAAGCAAAGGGAGGTATCTCCCATGCTTCTCAAAGGGTCTGTGGATGGAAAAGATTCCAGCTTTGGCAATTAATCACAGCATTGCATTTTATGAAAGAATCTTTCAATCTATATATACTTCAGATAGTCATACAACATACTGAAACACAGCATCCATCCCTTTGTACTCGAATGCAATCCTGAAGCGTTTAACAAAAGAGAGAATGCTGTGCAGCCTCCTGGCAATACCTGAGTCTGAGGAATTTTTAAAATGGCTTGGGAGTTGAATTCAAATGAACATCATAAAATGAAAAAGAATAGTAAGTTACTTTTTTTTTCTAAAGAAAGAGAGATACTGTAAAATATTTTTAATTTTATTGATTATTGATTATATATTGAATTATAATTTAATTTTTTAATATTTTGTTATCTCAAATATTTAAAATAACTTTTTTTCCCCTTGAATTATCAGGAGAGAGGTAATGAGAATGACAGTGTTAGATGCCAGCAAATTATACTTTTATTGCAGTTACAGTGAGAGAACTTTAAAATCATAAGGATTCTTGTTAAATTAAAAAATCTAGTGCAAATAATTTTCAGTAATATTCTTCATGAAAGCTCTTCTACAGAATGTTACTTTCCACAGCTTGAAAGGAGAAATTAATTTTAAGGACCACTGCGTAAAATATTTCTTGCATGCATCCATGTGCATGCACAGATTTAATGGTATTATAAAAACAATGGTTTTCAAATTCTTTGTTTTTTCCCATGCCTGTGTTTAAATATAGAGACACTACTTATGGCCTTTGAGAGATATATATTCTACTATTTCAATTCTTACTGCTACAAGACCAACATGACTGTGAGAGAATGAGGTTTCTCTTTGAAATGGCATTTTTTCAACAGAATGTGACTGAAATGTCAATGCTAGTGATGTGCAACTCGTGGAAGAATTCCTTCCTTCCTTCGGAGTCTGCGTTCAGTTTGAAATTCACAAGTTGTTTTCTGCTTTTCAGTGAAATAAATTCCTTAAGTGAGCATTGTAGACAATAAGTCATACAGTTCCTGGGGTTTCTGGTTGTGCTCTGTTGTGCTGTTTCTGCTAAGCTGTTGCCTCCTTTGTTTGCAGTTTGTGGCTTTGGCTGTGATTTAATCATTGTCAGTTCAGGAGCTGCAATGCTTTGCTGCAAATTTTGCCAGCAACAGGAGCAGGACCTAACACAGGTGCTTCTGCACTGGTAAAGAGTGTTACAGAGCTGGCTTAAAGTGTGTTTGTTGTACAGTGTCCATGTGAAACTGTTGTAGGGCTGATGTGCTTTATCCATGCCTGATAATGGAATGAGAAGGGGTTTCTGAGGTACCTTTGGACGCCAGGATACACCCCGACAGGAAAGTGTGAGAGAGCTGCAGACTGTCTGCCACTTGGTTCCCTCCTTCCCTGCTGCCTGTGACAGAAAGCTGGAACTGAGCAGGTTTCTGACAACTACTTGTAATTGGGAAGGTTTTGGATGTGTTAACTTTAGTTTGCAATTTTGTTTTGAGTGTATTCCATGAAGTAAGATGTATTACATCTTGTCTTCTGTAGCACACATAAATATGAGGGCAGTCCCAGTACCAATATCAGCTGGGTGATGAATTTGTCAAGAGGAGCCCTGCAGAGCAGTACTTGGGGGTATTGCTAGATGAAAAATTGAACCTGAGCCACAATGTGTGTTGGCAGCCCAGGCCAGCCATATCCTGGCTATGTTGAAAAAGCAGCTGAAAGAGGGTAGATTTAGACTGCCCTATAAAAATTCTTTCTTTTTTCCTCTCTTTTTTTTTTTTTTTTTTTTTTGATCCATTGTCTTTATTAAGGTGTTGTGACATAGCTGTCTAAAGCCATTTCTGTTTGGACCATCTCTGGACAATTTAGAAACCACTGTGTGCACAGACCAGAACTTAGACTCAAAGGTAGAGGAGGGCCATAGTGAAACTTGTGGCAGCAGGCTGACCAAAGTTGGGATGTTTTGGAGGACAGATTGACTTTTTTCAACTACTTGCTCTCTGTGTGCATCTTTTCCATCAACCACTTTTCTTTCTCTCAACCAGTGCACTTATCTCACTCAAGCTTTAAGTGTGCCAGGTGCTCCTAATGTTGCCAAGCACTGTCAAAGATTTGCTGATAGGTTAGGCTGGCCCTTTCTGACTCAGATTAAAATGCAAAGAAATTTATCTTCATCATCGAATTCAAAATATAAAGCAACTTAATTCTCTCCTCAACTCATACAATATATTCTATTGACAATTTACATTTGATTTTACAAGTAACTAATGCCAGAGGTAGCAAACTTCCAATTTTATTAATGGATTAGGTCATCCTGGCAAACAAAATTCATTCTCACGAAATTCAATCTCACAAAATTCATTCTCCTGCAAATCCAAACAGACCTGCCAGAAATTAAGAGGTACAGCACTATCTTGCAGCAATTGAGAGAACTGTGAACAGATTGGGTCCCAACCTAAGTTAACAGTTGAATATTTCAGTGCTTTTGCAGTAGTGTCTACCCAACCCCTTTTTTAATTCTAGTGGCAGAATAAGGAGGAACTGTACCCTGCAATTTGTAATAGAAATGTGAATTACTGTCCTGCTGTTCCCTCAGATTGTGTGCATGTGCTTGAGTGCTGACTGAGACCTTGCCAAGGAGGAAGATAATGAAGAAATAGTAATGAATTAAGGGAAGAAACAGCTCACCAAAGAGCTTTCCTCTGCTCCTTCTGCTCTTGGACTCTATTCAATTCAATTCTGAGGCTTTGCACAACGCACCCACTACCAGACATAGGAAAGTTTGGGATTTTACAAGATTGATTTCTGTGAGTAGCATAAGGTTCTGGCTCTGTGATTCCAGTCAGCAGATGATGGAGGCACGTGGGCTTCTGTCTTTCTGCAGAATTGGTTGAACCAGTTCTTATTTGGGTAAGAATAAGTTAGGACAGCTTTAAAAGCTTTTAAGAATCTAAATGTAGAAAAAATAGGCTAACTTGAGTGCTTAACATCTGGTGAACCCTTGTTAATTCTTAGGCTGTCATGATCATGACAGTGGAACTGTTTCAGATTTAAAAGCAGAGGGAAAGTGAAAAAAAATCACTGAGCTCATTTGTAGAAGTACCCATGTTATATATGAAAAACAAAAAGAAAGGCCCCTAGCTCTCTGACAGTGTTAACTGTGGGTAGTTTTGACGTTAAAAAAGCCCTATGTTCAAAACCTATTACAAGGCTGAGCATTATTAGTATCGGTGCACTCCATTTTTTCCTAACTGGAAACAGACAGGAGGAATGGGAACACAGAAATACCCATGGTCAGATTTCTTGATGTAATAAAAGGGAAGAAGCTTTCTATAAAAGGTCCCAGCTTTCTGGAATATATTTTGAACTGAGAAGTCATCTTGAAAGAGAAATTTCAGTGTGTGTAGGTGGGAGTATAAAAATGTGTGATAAAAATAGCAGATTACATAGGAATCAACACTGATATGTAGGTGCATACCTGGAGTTGCTACCCAATACCTAAAACAGAAATATGCATTGGGTCTGTATTCGTATAACACTTTTCAAAATGCAAACAAAATAGGATTTTAAAATTGTATTTCAAATAATAACTTTATTTTGAGTTCTTATTTCATCAACTCAAACGTTGGGTCCTGTTTACACCTTTGGAAACTAATTAGAAAAGTCAGTGTTAGTTTGTTAGTTAACTACTTTGCAATCAGCAGTACATGTTGAAAAGGGACTTTTAAAGAAGGAGTACTTACTTTGCAAGGACATTCTCAGAAATAAAATGTAGGGACTAAGTACTGCATGCTGGAAGTGTCAAACTATGATAAGAATGTGCAGAGCTCTAAGAAACAGCTGTACTACAGAAATGACCTTTTAGTTGACAAGAGGTTAATTGATCAAAATTAGGATTTTCAAGAATAATTGGGTGTTTTTGCAGGCTCTTGTGAAGAACATCTATGGGCACAGCAAGCTGAGAATTTTCATACACAGTCATTTTGATATCAGAAGCAAAAGATATATTTTGTAGATTGATGAAATGGGTAACTCTGTGAGACTGATTTTTTAATACTGTATAAAATTAACTGCCCTTCAATTGGATATTGGCAAACCAAGTGGGAATATCATTGGTACTTTTATTCAGCACTAGTTAGTGGTTCTCTTACTATACTTAATATGTTCAGAAAAACACATTTCAGATGGGCTCTTTAGTGTCAATTGGTCTGTGTTATTATCAGCATTTGTCTATAGGAATACAGCTTATGCTAACATGCAGCTGATTAAATCCCTAGAGGATTTATATTCACTCGTACTGTGAAACTGATTCATATAAATATTTTTCTATTAAATTGTAGCAGAAATAAGTTATCTGTTTGAATTTCTAACTGTATGCACCTAAACGTTTTTCCTCTATTTTTCTACGACAAATGTAAAGTAATATGAAATACAAATATGCTTATTATTACTGCAATATCAACCAAAAGAGATAGGGTAACTTGGAGAGGAACACCCACAGCATAGTTATGCTGCTGCATAATGGAGTAGGAGTATGGTGTAGGCTTTATAAGCTGACACCTAAAACACCTGATCTGAGGAAACTATTACAACTTTTTTTTTTGCTTTTTATTGCTATTGCTTTTTTTAATTCTAGCTTTTTTTTTTTTTTTTCTTTTTTTATTATTAGACAAATGCTTAAAGTAGTATCCTCTCTAGGGGGGAAAATGCTTCACAGAAGCTGCCAGTTTGTGGAACCATACCAGGGGCAAGTTAGCAAGTAACTCTTCCAGATTTGAGCTATTTTAGTACAATCACAAGCAGGTATTTCCCCCCTTCTTCTATCCTGAACTCTTAGAGTTGCTTGATGTGGCACAGAAAGAATTATCAATTAATAAATCTTTTGCTGTTTGGTTGTTTTTTGTTTGTTTGTTATTTTAAAAAGTAACTTTAAAAGCCACTTGAATATTAGTATATCTCTGCAAAGGATGTTATTAAAAAACATTTAGATTTTTTTATTTCACTAAGCTGTATGTGAGTGAAATAATAGGCTAGTTAATTTTATGTTAGCTGTAATGTGCATATGCTGATTTTTTTTTTTTTTCCCTGAGTATGTCTAAGAACAAATGCTAGTTGAATATCAGCTGGGGTTTTGGTAGTCAGTGAAGTATATTAGCTTCTGCAAGGCCTGTGCCTATGCAATCAAATTTGTCAGAACAGAGACTGGAATTTGAGAACTATTTATAGTCTCTTATAACTGAACAAATTTTCTATAACACTTTGTTTCATATTTATAAATTTGCATATTACAACTGAAAGGGAGTTTTTTAATTACTTAAGTGTAGAATTTGTAGAAGTCTAGAAACTGGCAAAATGGAGGATAGAATTAATTTTATTTTTTTTTTTAATAAATAGGATTTTTAAAAAATATTGAAAAATATTGTAAAACCAGTATGTAAGGAATCACAGATAAAGTGTTACCAGTTTTAGTGAATCCAAGATGGTAAATTTTAGGTATAGCCATACAAGTGAGGAAGTAAAATTGCATACATATTTTACTTGTGGTTTCATTTCTCTGAAAGGGCCACTAAATTCCAATGAGTTTATACACCTCAGGGACTTCTTGGTCCCTGAACATCTGGGTGATGAGGCTGGAATAAGGCCCTTGGAAACATTATCATCTCTTGTAGAGGAAGACAACTAAATTAAATATATGTAATTAGTGATGTGTTCCAGTCTGTACATGGGCAGCTGTGTGCTGTGTAAATATTACAGAGATAAACATGAGTAATGAAAACCAGGAAGCTCCTAATTATGCATGGAGTAATTTAGAGTTACATAGATGATGAGCAGATCAATTTCAGAAACTAATGAGTGAAGCACAAGTGTCCTATGCATCATCCAGAGAAGAGGAAAAGACTTTATAAGCATATTTGCCCAAATGTCACATATGCCATTATTTTAATGAAGTCCAAGTCTGGGATTTTGGAAGCTTGGTGAGTGCAAAGGAGAAGTAACACTTGGTAGAGATGTCCAAAACTTGCTAGAAAGCAAACACATGACCTCTTGCTAAGTTCAGCAAGACCCATGTCCTTTCTAGAAGCCAGGGAAACATCTTGTTACACAGTGAATTTTGATGTCTTTCTGTATGTTTGTGTGTATATAAAAACAGTGACTGATGTACAAGATGTTTATTTGTCAAAATATAAAAGGGAAAAAAATTAAATAGTGTTTCGAATTCATGATATGCTACACCAGGGCGGTCCTTATTTGAAGTTTTTAGGGCCTGATCCCTAAATCTTGAAAAATGTAGGAGGAAAACTGTCATCAGCCTTGGAAGGAATTAAATCCAGCCCTTTAATGGTGGTGCACAACCCTATGTCTTAGCTAGCTATATTTTGGGGTAATATAATATATGGTTTGGTTTTTAATAATTTATTTTGGTTTTCTTACTGGTCTGCCTCCACTGTGTAAGGAAAGAAAATACTACTGTAATGTTGGAGGGTTCTTTTCTTTAAAAAAATCGAAGGCAGAGGCCACCCCTTCTGTATCACTGCTTTCAGAATTTTTAAGCATTGCTTTTTCACCCAAGTGCTCCTCAGATACCCTCCTGCAGACACTGGCTTGACAGTTGCATCTCTTCATTAATCACTATGAACAGGAGCAAGTTCCTTGGACTCAGTTACTGTCTAAATAAAATAAATTGAACCTGGCTTTGTCTTTGGATTTGAGTATGAATTGAAAGTCCCCTGAGAAAGAAAATGAGACTAAAAAATGGTCATATGCTCTGAGCTCTGAGAGACCAGCTAATTAACATGTGCTTCCTTCTTGCCTTCTATTTATAAAAATCAGTAGCTTTCATTCCAAAGTACAGGCATCCTTACTTAAAAAAATATATATTTTGCTTTGGATTTGTTCAGAACATTTAAGTTCAAGAAAAAAAACTGTTGAAGGTTTGGGAAGATGCAGAAGTACTTCTAGTTCTTTGCAATATTAATAGAGAAAGAAAAGAAAAGTGAGGTTTAGAGGATTTAGCTATATAAAAGCTAGATCACAGGAGAATCATCTTGTTCATCCCTAGCATCTGGCTGCAGTAGACAAAACTGTTTTGGAAACAGCTCCATCAAAGTAAATGACTCAAAACAAGCAGCTAGCAGCCCATCTCTAAGGAAAATGAAGCTGTAGACATTTTGTAACAATAAACAAGATGACAAGAAAGAAATACTTGGCTCCATCAACAGTTTCTGTTCATCACTGAAATAGCCTTGGTGATGCTCTATTTTGACTTCTGGATGGAGATGAGAGGGCAATAGCAGCTTCCTTATCTCCACCTATAAATGGATGTGTTTCTCCTAAGAACTCCTATTATGTGAAAAAATTCTATCTTATGTCCCTACCCTCTAGTGAGAAGTACAGAAAATTAGTATCTTACAATGGCTGTGTGGCCTCTTTGTTGTTTTGTTTGTTGGTTGTCTTTTTTTCCTTTGTATTGTCCTTGCTCTTTTATGAAGAAACCCTCTTGTTTGTTATTGTGGCTTCTTGGTTATTTTAAAAAATTCTTCTAAAAACCTTCCAATTTTCTGTAATGTGTTTCTGTCTACATTTTCATGCTCTGGCAGCTCCTGGACTGGAGCCTATGATAGATTTTGTCCATTCCCTTACCACAGCCGTGGATATGGCAATTGTGAAATGACACAAATTGCATTAATTTCAGTCAGCAGCTGCTGAGGACACTGGGAAAGCATATTTTGGTTTGGGAACATCATGTTTGGGTTTCCAAAACAAAATTTTGAGGGATTTCTGTTCCATGAAAACCTCAAATGTTGGCTTACCTCCTGACTGAAGGTGTGGAATTTTTTTTTGAAAACAGAAGAAGCAAATAATAAAAATACAGATTGCCAGCCACCTCTGCTTACACTTCAGTTGGAAGATTATTTCTTTTTTTCTACAATATTACTAGGAAACTTTACAATTATGCTCTTCATGTTTGTATTTTGCTCATCACTGCAATGTCTGTTAGTGTCCCAGTATGCTGCTTGAATTTTCTTTGCATAATTTCATTACTTCATTGCACAGCTTTCAAACAACCTACCTGCTTTTTTGTTTACATCCTTGACATCCACAAATAATGAAGCTTTTCAGTCATTCCATAGCCAATGTATACCTATTTGTCTCCTAGTCTTCTGATTACAGAGTAAATATGCAGTTAGGGAAAATGCACATTCTTTAATGTATATTAGGAGAAGCAGATGGTGCAGTCTGTTCATCGATGAGAATCAGTTTCTAAAACAGATTTAATCTGCTTTGCAGCAAATACCACTCCAGTACTGTGTGTCATGGAACATGCATAAAAGGAGAAATCCCATTTCAGATTGTTTGTATTTCATTGCAGTAATGTGTTTATTTCATGTGTTAGCCTGGAGATCCCATACTAGAACATATATTGTAAAGGCATGTTGTTTAATGCACAAGGCTACATTCTTTATAATTTGATATTTATAAATATTATTTGGTTTATTACTCTTTTCTGTAGCTACATGTGTTCTGCTAGTCTGTTTTTCAAACCTGGTTTTCATGCAGCTATTAATAGAGTTTGCACTCAAGAAGAAACGTTGGCAAGTTATTATCTTAATTTGTGAAGTGGGGAGAAATTTCAAATGAATTGTAGCAGCATTTAACATAAATTGGCATTTTTCCCATTATGAAAAAGAAGTTTCTTTTTTTTCTTCGGAATTGAGGATTTCCCAAAATTATCAAGGCCAGGAAAACTGTTTGTGTTCTGTTTCTGCTAAGCCAAATGCAGAAAAGAATAGTGTGTGCAGTATCTGTTTTCTTCAGCTCAGACAGATCCTGTAACCTGCAGAGCAGGAATTACTTAGGCTGACACAGAAGTCTTCAGTCTGTGTCTGGCTGGAAAAAAACCCATGCTGGCAGAGAGAGCTTTCTTCTCCCCACTTAACACAAACACAATGTTTGCAGCTCTAGATAGGGATGTTGCAAGCAAGATGGGAAAGTGGTAGGTAATTTATATTCCATTTCCTTTTGCACTAATGGATGTGGGAATCCTCAAAAATCTTGTGGAGTTAATAAAATTAAAGGATGTAGTGGAGTAGAGCAAGTAGTCCAAGTAATAGTGAAGAAACAACATGATACAAAAGCATCCTCTTGGAAGAAACCTGCTATGCTGCCTGCCTTTCCCATTAATTTCTTCACTGTTCTCTGCATTTAGAGAATTAAATACTTGCAGTAACTGTTTCCTTCTTTTAAGTTACTCTATTTCCCAGTTCTTTTTTCTGGAGTGCCCTCATGTCCTCTGGACTTAGGGGTAGTGTTTAAAAATAGATCTCTCACCCAATTTGAACACCATCCACCAGCTCCAAAGCTGTCAAATGTCACAACTTTCACATAAGATGGTTTGTTTCCCAGTCCCCATAGAGGTACTTATAACTATTTTTGTACAAAGCCAGTAATTAATACATGAGAAAAATGAATACGTGTACTTCAAGGTGATAGTGTTGTGTGAACCCAATAGGAGGCTTATGAGCAGGGTAAATAAAAACTGCCTATTTGCAAAGTAGCAAGTGTTTGTGCCATGATTGTTCCTAAAAATGTATCGTGTATGCTACTGAAGAGAGGGCAGGTACCTGGCAGTTCACATCATTCTGAGCTGACAGATATTTACTGCTGTGGATCCTCGGCAGACAGAGGTATGTGGATAGTTTAGTAGAAAACGCTTCTTACATCAGTGTTAAATGTTTTTTTTTTAAATACAACTCTTAATCTTTAACCCCGAGGCAACTTTTTGTAAAGGTTCAAATTTCTTAGCTTATTCTAAGTGTGGTGGGTTGACCCTGGCTTCCACCCAAATGCTCTCTCACTCCCCCTCAGCAGGACAAGGGGAGAAAATAAGATTAAAGACTAATGGGTCAAGATAAAAGCAGTTTAGTGAAAGAAAGCAGGGGCCAGTATGTGTATCACCTGCTTGGGAATACAAATGCCTTAATAATAAATGCCACCTTTCTTTCTCTTAGCTTTTATTGCTGAGCACTAAAATGCATATGGCATTAAATCATACGGCAAGGGATGTTCCCTTGGCCAGCTGGAGGCAACTGTTGTGGTTGTGTCTCCTCCCACACTCTTGCCTGCCCCTAGCCTACAGCCCCTTGGGCAGGGTGTTGGAGAGGCATCCAGCTGTGATGCTGTGTGGGTGCTGAACAGCAGCACCTTACATGTGAGTGCCCTTCCAACACCACCCACCTACTGTATCACAGAATCATAGAATCATAGAACTGGCTGGGTTGGAAGGGACCTCAGAGATCATCAAGTCCAACCCTTGATCCACTACTGCTGTGGTTACCAGACCATGGCACTGAGTGCCACATCCAGTCTCTTTTTAAATATCTCCAGGGATGGAGAATCCACTACTTCCCTGGGCAGCCCATTCCAATGTCTGATCACCCTCTCCGTAAAGAAATTCTTTCTAATACCCAACCTAAACCTCCCCTGGCACAACTTGAGACCATGCCCTCTTGTCTTGTTGAAAGTTGCCTGGGAAAAGAGCCCAACCCCCCCCCTGGCTCCAGCCTCCTTTCAGGGAGTTGTAGAGAGCGATGAGGTCTCCCCTGAGCCTCCTCTTCTCCAGGCTGAACACCCCCAGCTCCCTCAGCCTCTCCTCACAGGACTTGTGCTGGAGTCCCTTCACCAGCCTGGTTGCCCTCCTTTGGACCTGCTCCAGGACCTCAATCTCCTTCCTGAACTGAGGGGCCCAGAACTGGACACAGGACTCGAGCTGTGGCCTCACCAGGGCTGAGTACAGGGGCAGAATCACTTCCCTGGACCTGCTGGCCACGCTGTTCCTGATCCAGGCCAGGATGCCATTGGCCTTCTTGGCCACCTGGGCACACTGCTGGCTCCTGTTCAGCTTCCTGTCAATCCAGACTCCCAGGTCCCTCTCTGCCTGGCTGCTCTCAGCCACTCTGTGCCCAGCCTGGAGCTCCCCATGGGGTTGTTGTGCCCAAAGTGCAGGACCCGGCACTTGGCCGTGTTGAACCTCATCCCGTTGGAATCAGCCCAACTCTCCAGTCTGTCCAGGTCCCTCTGCAGAGCCCTCCTGCCTTCCAGCTGATCCACACTCCCCCCCAGCTTAGTGTCTTCTGCAAATTTGCTGATGATGGACTCGATCCCCTCATCTAAATCATCAATGAAGATATTAAACAGAACTGGGCCCAGCACTGATCCCTGGGGGACACCACTGGTGACCAGCCGCCAACTGGATCAGCACCGTTCAGCACCACTGCAGTATGGGCTGCAGTGGGAAAAATTAAACCCATCCCAGCCAGACGCAGTACCCAAAGGTACTCTGGTTTAATGCTGCTGTTTGAGATGCACATGGAATTAAGAATTGTGAAAGTTTTTTGAAAAACCATACTCTTTTTTCTCAATGATAATGGTTTCACTATATATTATATTCCATGTTTGGATTACTGACTTAAGAAATTCAGGACCATGCTGACTTATGGCAAGCCAATGGAATTTGTATAAAGCATTTCTTCTATATATTGTTTTTTCAAATTGCAGCCTTAGGTATAATTAAGAAAAACTATGCAGAGCAAGCTTTAAAATGTAATGGCCCTGAGGCTTCTTTCAAGACATTTTTTTCCTCTGTGGAGGATATACTCAAGCAAATTACACAAGCATGGAGTCTGCTTTCACACAGATCTTATGGAGAAACCCAATTATCCAGCATCCTATTAGGGAATCTAGACAGTATTTGTGCTTCAGCCATTAACTGGTTTTGGAATTTGTTATGCCAGATAAATGTGTAATCAAATCTTTGGGTTTTTTTATTTAATAACAGAATAGGTACAGCTTCACAAAGTCTGGCTGAGTTTCTCTGTGTTTGCAAATAACAGGCACTCCTCTGAAAATCTCTAAGAAGAGAACACTGATGTAGCACAGCTCAGGTCTGCATGCAGCTCAGTTTATTTCTTAGCAAATAAGCTCTGAGGAGTGTTCAGAAGATAATGTTCTGACCTACCAAGCTCATGTTCTTCAGTTTTTTCTTAAAAACAAAGGCAAATTCAGTTTTTAAATTACATTCTTAAAACACAAAATGAAATATTACACTTTCTGAACTCAGTTGCCTCAAAAGCTAGTCATGGCCTTGGGCATTGTGGTCATCAGTGGGGTTTTAAAAGACAGGTATTTTGAAATAACATGAAGAATTTTGTTTTAAAGTTGTAGCACAGCTTAAGGCTGAGTCTTGAGCCTGTGGTTCCTGAAGGCATTTTCAAGATACTGCACTGAGAGCTTTTATCAGGGGCCACAGTGATATAAACAACTGGGGCTGTCAGGAGTGCCATACACCCCAAAGATGATGCACAGAAGCCAATTAAGGGTTTTTAAGAAAACAGTGCTCACATTTGCCCTCTGAAGAGGGATTTCAAAAACCAGACCTTGGGGAAGGTGATTTGAGCCAGGCTGGATGATGCAGGGTTGGTGTAAAGCCATCCTTCACCCGGGCTGTTCAGGGGGAGCAGAGAGCTGTGGTGGGTGGCCCCTCAATGGCTTTCCTCTCCCTCTTGCCATCACTTTCCAGCCCCAAAGCAGCCTGGAAGCTCCCACCCCTGTTCCTGCTCCCTGAGCTCTCTCCACACAGCTGGTTTCTGCCTTTGGTTTTGCCACAGCCATGTAGCCCCCTGGTCATTTTGTGGGTGCACAGTCCCCCCTTGGCCAGCAGCTGAGAGATGTCACAGCAGAGGTTTTCAAGTGGAGATGGGCAGGTATGTAATGGATGGGGAGAAGAAGCTGGGGACACACTTGTTTTGTAAAATAAGAGGAGATAAAGTACAATTAAACTACTTGAACAAATACAGCAGAGCAGCAGTGCTGTGGAGTTGGCAAAGGAAATATAGTTGGATGAAAGAATAATGATAAAACTTTCAAAAAGAAAAATGTTTTCTACTTTAAGTGATACATCTCTCAGTCTGCTCCTCAGTTTGTTGTGTTTCTTGTTTGTTTTGTTGTGTTTTTTTTTTAATGCAGCTTGCAGGAGAAACTGGTAAGTTTTCCAGTTGGAGGATAAGCAAAACTGCTTTTTTTGCATAGACTAAGGAGAAATACAGATTTCTTTCCTTTCTTGTGTTTGCTCTGGACTTTCTAAATGTTTCTAGGGTTGCTGAGCCTACACATCTTTCCTTTTTAACTTAATGCTGATTTTGTTTGGCTTTACAATCAGTTAACAATTTGGTTCTCTTTGCTTGCAGGGCATGAGTGTTGGGTAGGTTAGTCCAGCAGTTCAGTGTGAGCTAATTTAGCACTTCAGTGCAAGAATAATGTAAAGCTATTTAACAGAAGCTAAATTATGCAAGATTACCTTTTAAACTATCAGTGTCAGTATATAGTTATCAACACATTAACACATAGGCATGCACAGTGCTTACTCCCAGCAGTTTTCATTTCCGTGCCCTTTGCATCAGTCCCTTGCTGATTGTTTCCAAGATAATTTTAACAGAAGAGAGGTGGATATCCTCAAAAAAGCATCTGTGATCTCACATTTTAGGTCTTCAGGCTGAGGAAGGAAGAGGCAGAGAAAAACCTTAAGAACTTGAGTCAGCTACGTTTTCTAGGGAAGCAATCCAAATGTTTCCCAGATTGCCACAAACTGTTAAATTGCTTACAGTAAATTTTAACTTGAAGATGCCCAATGGAGCCAGATGCCAGGATTTTTTTGCAGGGCAATCAGGGGAGTGATGAGGTATCTGGGAAGTGGATTTTTAGAGACAGGAGTGTGTAGTCTGAGGCAGAGATGATGGTAGCTGTAACCCCCTCGAGTTGTCTTGCAGGAGAAGAAAGAAAAGGTTCAGATTAAGGAGAATTACCTGAGGTGCTGCAGGGTTGTTTTTTTTTTCTCATTTGAAAATCTGTACTGTCTGCCTCCTTCTTTCCAGCTTCTCTTTGGCTATGTGAGCATTTTCATCAAAAGAAATGCATAGTGAATTGTCTGAGCTTGTTAATGATCCACCTTTATATCAATAATTTGAGACAGAGGCCCTTCAGGGCATGGCAAAGATGTGACTTCTTAAAGGAGATTCCTTCCAAAAATTCTCCCTTCATGTTTCCCGTTAGCAAAATGTTACATACACTGTTTCTGCATCTGCAGAGGTGACAAGTGTTTGGCTTTTTGGTGCCTAGGCTTACATGTGCATTATTTATACCACTGGTTTCAAAACAGCAAGCACTGCAAATTAGTTTTTGGAAGGAAAGTGATGGCTTTGAGACAAGTCTATTTATTTTACTTTTAGAAATAATTAATAGTTGAGAATTTAATGTTCCTCTTCTAAAATCTAAGTTGAAGTAATGTCTAACATATAAATCAATTTTAGATGGAGAAATTTGAAAACTGAGGAAAATTGGAGGAAGAGAGGGAGCCGTATCTTTGAAAACGAGTGAGAAAAGAGACTTTATCTTTAAAAACATTATGAGAAGGCTTAGACCTATGATGATTCTTCATTTTTGAGGGCTTTTTAAATCATGGTAGGATGTTTTTCTATAAATTATGTATAGTAATGAAATTGAAATTATGAGCCTGAGGTGTCACTGGGTACTCTTCAGTAAATAGTACATAGGAGAAAAATTTGTATTATAATTTCAGTACTACAGTGGTCATTTATGTTTTTAAAATACAAAAAATGTCTGATTACAAATACATTAATTAAAATACAAATTAATGTCATTTTTAAAGATCTGATTTGTCTTGGTTTTTACAATAGGATGTCAGATCTTCTCCTTTATCTTCTCAGGCATCCAAGTGTAGTGTCGTCGCTAATTAGTGAATAGAAAATATTCAAGATGAAATTTGTCTTAAACAGGAAACAATTTGTAGCTGAGTACAGGCACACAAACTTGCAAACATATTGCTTATTCATATTTGTGGGAAGGTGGGCAATCCAGGATAGTCAGGAGAGACCTAAAATATAGAAATTTTTGGTCTCTGAAGTTTGAATAGCAATAGGACTCCAAACTGAATGTTTTTCAGAAAGGTATACATGGCATAGCTGGGTGCAGAGCTGGGAACGGGGCTTGACTTTAAACACATCTTATCCCAGGTTTCTGTTGAAAAATCTCAGGAGCACAGACATCATCTGTCACCTAGATAAAAACTCCAAGTGCTTGGCATGTGCAGGGTTTAACCCTTTTACTCAGGCTGCCATTTTTAGCAGTCTGCATTTTGTCAATGGTGATTCAAATACTTTATTTCTCAGTTGGTTGATTCATTTTGTTTGTTGGCAATTTTGAATAAACTTCCCTTTTAGTAAGGGGAAAAGATTTCCAGTGTCTTGCTGCAGTGCAAGAAGTCATCTTGAGGCAGCAACAGAAGAGATAAAACTATTCCTTACACTTTTGCCTTAAAAATAGTAAGTACACTTCTTAATATGTTTTCAAGACATCTGACCCCTCTCCAAAACCATGTAGTCTTTTTTTTTTTTTTTTTTGTCATTTCCAACATATCTTTTAAACCATCTAGTAGCATATAAAAGGAAGAAGTGATGTTGCATAGTTGTTTTCTGAAGGATCCTCTTTTGATAGAAACAACTAAAAAGTGTGCATATAAAGTTAAAATTTTATGTGATCCTTTAGAAAGGAATACATCTTACTTTAATTTAGAAGGATAATCTTCATGTTGAAATTAAAGGGCTGGCCTTTTTCCATTCTGCTTAGTTTCCTAATGAGTCACTTTTCCTAGATGTCCAGTCTTTGCCTTCTCTAGTATAAGTGAGGTTTGTGAGGTTCCTGTTTCTTACCCCATAGCAAGGAACCACTTTCACTTTTTATTCATTCCCACTGATATTTAAGACATGGACATCTGCACGTGTTGCAAGCACTGCTGTACAGATGTTGGATGGTTAGCTCAGAGCTCTGTAGACCTCTTACCCCAAAGGGTCAGACTTTTTAATCTACTTTTTCCCCTTCCTTGCTGTTTATCTCAACTATGACCAACAGACTCCTCCTCCTAGCTGGCCATTCCCATTGTGTCTTGCTTCTCTTTCAGCCTTTTGTGTCACCTCCCTCTCTTTTTCCACAATGTGTGTCATGTAGCTCTGCAGGGCTCTTCAGAGCTGTCTCCAAAATTTCACCTGTGATCCCATTCCTTCTGGCATGCTGCCTGAGTGCTTCTGCTTGGCATCCCTCAGAGCTCTGCCACTCTCAGGCCTTCTTCTCATGGCTGGCAGCAAGGTAGCCCGGCAGCATTGTCCAACATGAAAGGATATTCAGATTTTACTTCACCCTGGTTGTGTACCTTTCTTTCCCTGGAATAAGCCACAATTATAAGCTCCCTGATCTAAGAATGTATTGTGTGCTGTGGTGCTATTCACTTATAATTGTTGAAAGTATTGTGGAAGGGCCTTCTGTCCTCACAAGTGGGAAGTGCTGGGTTGATCCAAGTCCTCCTGGAAGGGCACAGGTGTCCTGTGCCCTTAAGGGTATCTGGCCAAGGACCCTTTTAAATGCAAAAAGGGGTGTTAAGTGAAGGCAGGGGGCAACAAACAAAACACAGGGATGCAGACCTAGACAATCAAGCCTAACAGAGGCAAAGACAGGCTACAAACATTGTCAGCCACTCCAATGGATGGGCTACTTGTAACTTCTCTTAGCAGTCACACGGCCTGGAAGATAGCTCTGAGTTATGATTCCTTCTTAAGGTTAGCCTCCACCATGTCCCTCTTGTGAACCACCAGAGCCTGAGCTCATCAGCATCAGCACACTTCCAGAGGAAGTATCCATTAGGCATGTGGGAGCTTACTGAAAAATACACATTATCTCAAGCTGATCTCATCATTTTCTTCATACTAATTACATTAGGGCATCACTTAAAATGTTAGAAGTTGAATAGTTATTAATTTACATCACTGGATTGCTAAAGGCTATGTTTTTACTTTACCTTTACATTATTTATCCTCAAAACCTCAACCCAAAAGGTTCTTAATCATTCACAGTAATCAACTCAGAGAGGAAAAACGCGAGCTTGGTGGTTTAATCAATTATTCCCACTTTATCAAACCAGAAAATAAAATGCAAAAGACATTTTTTCTTATTGTTAAATTGCCATTCATATCTCATGTTCTGTACTGAAGAAAGATATGTAGATTTGGAGTCTTCTGTTATGACTGTGGTCCCTGTCTCAATATTAGACATGAAATTATCTTGTATTCATATGACTCATTGCTCAGCCTTCAACTTAGATAGCTGAAGATATAAACTTCAGAAAAACCTAATAGGTTTCCTGAATGTAAAATGATTACAGCACTTTTCTTGAAATGCCAGGATTTTAAGACTTAAATTCAGTTATAAATCATATTCTATATTAATAATTTGGAATGCTGGCAACTGCACTTCTTAATGTCATTTCAATTCAGCTTGTCATCTTCTCTGTCTGCCTGCCTGCTCTTTACAAGTGGGGACAGACTCACTTTGATTTGATTGTGTGTGTGCCAGAGTAACACTAAAGGTCTGAAAAACAGTAGATGCATCCATGTGAACTGCATTCATCTGCCTCCATTTAACATGAGACAGCATGGTTTTTCTTCTTGCTACCAAACAGAATGTGCTGAATTTGCATGTTGCTGGTTCTTACCTTGCAAAATATGTGACAGATTGAGATTGTTTTGTGTAGCAGCAGGTTATCATCCCTATTAGATAATGTGTATTTTTACTGATGAATTCTAGTGTTTTCCTATGCTCCTTGTGGCACTCCCATGGGGTTGTTTTAAAAGGATGTGTCCCACAGGTTGCTGAGTTCCCTTAGTCCTCACAGAATTAAAAACCTTTAAATTTCAGCATCTCTTGGGAGTTTTCTTCTCTTGTGCATCACCTGCTCACTTCTTATACTTGGAAGAGAAGTCAGAGAAGTTGCTACCTGAACCTCAGCAGGGTGCTGTAATAGTCCAAATGACCACCAAATAACTAGGTGTGAAACTATATTGTTAGATTTATTTTATAAGCTTATTTTGGATGAGATTTTGCAGCCTGTACCTACTTTTATCATGACTGGGATCCCTGGCAAAACAGGGAAACAAAGAAAAACCTTAGCTTGTGTTTCTTCCCCTCCAAAAATTGGAGCAGTGGGCCTGCTCTTTTCCCATGCACACCCCTTGGATGATATTGCAGAGAGAAGCAAACCAACTTTTCCTTTTTCGCAACAGTGAGGTTGGCTTTTTACTTACAGTCAAGCACAAAAAGGTAGTGAAACTTTCCAGTCCTGATCCTGACTATACAATAGCTTCTTTATAAATGTCAAGAATTCAAGCCCTAGCAGCATTTCTGGTTAATTTACCTGCTGCTTATCTTTGAAACACTTGTTTTGTGGCAGAAGATTGATCACAGGAGATCATCTATTATAAAGGCCTTTGGTTTATAATGTATTGCTGGAAGATACAAATATTTAAAAGCCAATTAGCATTTCTTCCTAGGAATGTGCAGATTCTCTGTCTCTTTTTTTTAGACTGCTGCATGTTGACAACTCCTATGGAATTATTTCCAGCCTGTTCAGATTTTTTTCCTTATTCAACTGTAGGCATAATGACAGAGTTGCAATATTTAATGTATTTTGCTGGGAAACCACTATGGTGAATTCAATGCCATGCTGATTACTTGCTGTATTTCAAGGCAGAAGAGCTATATTTGATTTTGGGGGTGGATGAGAAAAACACAGTATGCAGGCTGGTGACTGCTCTGTCACTAATTTATTGACAGGTTTAGGAAAAAAAAAATTGTATTCTCTCTCTTTTTTTTCCTTTTAGGCCAGATATTAGCATGAATTATGGCACTACCTGTTTCAACAAGAGTCAAGTGGAAAATTTAAGTACTTGGAGAGTTATCTGTAGTTCTGAGCCATAACTAAGGCTCTTAGCTGTCACAGTCCTGCAAATCATAATAAAGAATAATGGGTAAAAAGCCACTGCTCCTTTAAATCAATGTCACCAGTGATTCAGAATGTCTACTGATTTATATTTTTTTTAATTCTACCAGCAGTTTCAATTAAGATTCAGCAGATACACTCTGAGAAAATCCTGCATAATAATGTTTTTGGTTAATAATGTTTTGGTTTAATACTGCTTCTTAAATTCTTCTTAAGAAATGGGCACTGATAAGTAATTATATATGTAACATATTAAAACACTGGTCTAAAAGGCTAATACAATGCCTAATTCATAGCTTTCATTATATATTTTTAAGTGTATTATTACTAGAGCACATAAATACATATTTCATCAATTTTTTTTTTTCAAACAACAGCTATACAAACTTTAAAAGTCAATTATATTCACCCAGGCATAATACTTTCCAAATATGGGAGATTCATATGACTTTGAAAGAAAAAAAAAACAACACAACAAAACAAACCACAAACAAAAAAACAAAACCCCAAACAAAACCTCAAAAAACCCATACAATATTTTCCCAATGTCTGTACCAACAAATCATCAGAACAAAATGATTACAGACTGTTTGTCTTTACCCTTTGTAATACATTAAGCAAATTTCAATGCTTCATCTACATGTGAACCATTTGTTATTTTGGGATATATGCCACATTTGTCATGTCCTTTACCTGTATTTGTGCTTTTGGGGGAGGAGGCTAACCCCAGATGTGCAGCAGCTGGTTTTCCACATATTATTATGTGAGGATTCCACGTGGAAGCCCAGTGGAAGGAAAGCAGTGTGAGGCTCTGTCAGTCTCAAGGAGATCTTGAAAACTGCAGAAAAAAGAAATGAGAAGGACAGCCATTAGGGAGAAGAGCAAGATGCATGTGTAGAATAAATGCATATTAATAAAAAAGTTTGCCTCCTAGGTCACTGTGCTTCCCATTTAGATTTCTATATTGGCATGTGGCAACTGCTGTAATTGCTTCCATTAAAAAGTAATAGCAGAGATGTAATATATTTTTAGTTCTCAATACAGCAATTTTATCAGGTAGGAACAAGGAAAAAAGTTACCACTGTGCTGTTAGCCAGTTTTCTAAGGACTATCTGAGAATTATGAGTTGTAATTTGGAAATCTTTGGCAAGAAACCTTGAAGTAAAACAGGGATATCTCTGAAATTTCCTCCAGAGACGTGTACACGTGTAGCAGATAAATATGTTAGCTGGTACATGTGGATCTTTCTAAAAACTTCTGTAATTTCACAAACCAAGTTAGATTTTCCATTTTCATTTGGTAGGCTGCCATCCTGTTTCCCGAGCAGGCAAGAAGGTTTTTTTGCTTTCAAGATTGTGTGCTGGGGAAGTTCACATGTTAAACATAACTTCACTGCAGACAACATTTGGAGGCCTCTGAGAAGTGCATTGGCTCTCCTACACATTAGTTTTTTGACTGGTTTGGAAATTAGCAAGTTCAAATAAAAAACCTGAAATGCATCTCCTGCATGGCAACTGAAAAACGTTAAGAAACAAATTGTTGCTGTTCTTATGTGCAAAGAAGGATTAATTTCTGGAAGCAACACTGAAACGGGTGGTGAAATTTCCTGTATTGTAATTGTTAAAATGCTGGAACAGTCAGTCAGAGACTTTCTACACTGAGTGAAGTCCAAAGTTCATGACAAGCTGTAAGCTGAAGAACTATCAATTGTTTGCACACTTAAATATCCAGTTTATTAAGAAGCTGGAGTGAGGGTTGACATCACCATTTTAAGGCTTTTCATTCTGAGGACAGCCTGAGTGTTCCAACCATGTTTCCTGGCATTTCATCAGTGAAGGGCTAATGTTCTTTGGCTGTTTTCCTGAAGAAATGGAGGCTATTGTAAATTTACATTAAGAGTAATGGATATAAAACTCAGTGCAAGGAGGATTTAATCATGGAGAAATGCCACCGCTCCAAGCCTGTCATGCCCCAAGAACAGGAGACCATCTGATATATTTCAGTGTGGTTATGAACATCTTTGTGTCTTTTTTTATTATTTAACCTGTGCTGCAGCTGTAATGAGAAAAACTGTGGAACAACACTGTAAAACAAATATCTAAATCTGGTCCAAACGAAGAAGAGGGTGTGGTGGCCTGAAGGCAAAAGGAAAGACAAGAATTCCTGGTTTATCTCCAGGAGGACCTGTCTCATGAACAGGAGCAGTAGCAATAAAGAGGTTTAGAGAAGGATATGTATCTCTGTATCCTTTATGGAAAGGAAAAGTGTGAGGGGGGACAAGTGAGGTGAAAAATAGCTACAGCGGGAGACAGGGAGGACTTGAAAACTCCCCAGGGCAAAAACAACAGGAAAATAGCAAAGAACCATAAGAAAACTGCCAAACTATATAACCAGGATTTTGTTTGTAATTATAAAAAAAAAAAAAAAGTAATTGAGACCAAAAATAAAAGAAAAGTCAGGCCATGAAGAAATGGAGAAAAAGCCAGACTCGGAAAAAAGCTACTGATTTATCATCAGCCTGTGCCTCTTTGTGAAACTTGAGTTTAGACGACCTTTGGTAACCAGATCAATAAAATCTTTTAAATCATTTCATTATCTTGAAGGCCAAGAGATAAAATTTCGTATTTGCCATATCAGGAGTAAAAAGTGTTCACTGCTCATTTACCTTCTGATTGATTTTCCTTCAAGCTATGAAAAAACGTACTACATTTGGACAGAAGAAGTAACTGATGTACCTTCTCCTGATTTAGAAATGTAGAATACAAAGCAATGGCCACTTAAGGGTAATTAAAATTATCAAACAATTATTAGTGTACAAAGATTCAAGAAGAAACAAGTTTATGTATGAGACAAATCTGTCAGCAATTACTGTCGTCACCATAGCTATTTTTCTTTGAAAATTAGCAAACATCACTGTACTTTAATTGGCTGTAAATCCTCTAATTGTGTTCAGTGAAAACTGACTTTTCTGTCTGTAAGTTTCACCTTCGCAAAACACCTAATGTTGCTGGTAACTCTGGTTTTATCTCAATATTAATTGAGATAAATTCAGTAATTTTCTCTGTCATGCACCTTCCTCAAGCTTGGTTTCATGCATTATCATTTCAAGCAGTAATTCCTGAGTGCTAAACCTGAAGAAAATGGAGCACTAATTCTACACCATGTTACATAAACATTAAATTACATAGGGTGAACTTGACAAAATGTGTTCAACCTCTTGACCTTCTCAGAGTCTTCCCTGAAGAAGACTGAAGATCACCTTGAATCATCATACAGTTGCTAACTCTATGATTGAGACTTGATTGTACATTTCTCTGAACCTAGGTGGATTTCTCTGTCTTCATGTCTCTAAAAGTGCTCATAAAACAGCTATTTGTGCTCTGTTATTCTGTTACAATGCCAAAAGAAAGGTCATGGAAATTTGTATTTTTACATTAAAGTATCCTGGAGAAGGTCATAGAGTCTGATCTTCACTGCTGTGGAAGTTAGCAGAGGTGGACTGAAAGCTTTTTCAGCCCTCAGCTGAGTAACCTGAGTGATCCTGGGCTCATTTGGGTTGGGTTTTATCTTTTTTTAAGACCACAGGCTGTTCTTCCACCTGAATGTCAGGCTTTTGGAAGAAAATTTGTTTTCAGATGTGAGTTTTAAGTATCCTCTCTTTACAGCTACTTGTTTTTTAGTGTTTCAGTATTTTCTGTAGCATACAGTTAAAAACAAAGTAGAAAAAATGAATTCAGAAGAGTATCTGTTTTGCCTTATGATTTGTTTGCAGCTGACCTTCAGTGAGGGGTGGTTTATACTTGAAGATATTTAGAGGTCTGTTTGATTGTGTGCTTGTCTGAGCTTTTCATCAATTCTCTTCTTTTCTTTTGCAGATTACAGATAGAAGAGTCTTCTAAACCTGTTAGGCTATCACAGCAGCTGGAGAAAGCTGTAACCACAAACTATAAGCCTGTGGCTAACCATCAGTATAATGTAAGTAGCTTTCAGCATTTTCCCTTATGCTCCTAGCCAGGAATCTAGCTTAGGACCCCAGAATTGCTCTGCTGCTGTCCTGCAGCCCTTTCACTCACATTTGGTCACTGTCTTTGGAAGTGTTACCTGGTTTCTCCCTGATTTTTTTCTTCTGGGAATCTTCTTTCTGTATCAAGACCAACATCACCCTTGGGGCTGCCAGTTCTGACCACCTCATGTTTTACCTGATGGAGAGCTGACCACCTTCACCCAAGCTTTCTCTGGTGTCTTTATTAGATTCTTTTTCTAGTCTTTGTTTTTTAGGTTTTTTTAATGTAATTTTGAGTTACGGGGATAAAAAGGAGTTTTGGCTTTGTGCTATGAGGTGTAGAAACACAACTTTGAGGCAAATAAAATGCCATATGGAGGTGGGTAAAAGCCTTGAAAGGAATCATTAGTTTCCAGTCCTTTGCAGGAACTGACAACAAGTAGAAAAGAATAACAGCTGATAATTTTTCACTGTTTCATACCTTCATAGTATGTGTGATTTGCATCATTAGCTTTGTCAATATTAAACCCACGCTGCTGTTCCAGATCAGTTGATGTACATACAAACGATAATGTCTTTTTTCTGAAAGATCCTCTGTGAGTAATTTGTATGCACACCTATAGGATTGCCCTTTCTTTTGAATGTGAGAAATGTGAAGTCATGCTGAAAATGAGTCACTGTGTTACTCACTTAAACTTTTACACTTTTTATTAAGATTTTATTTACATGAAACAAATTACAGTATACTGGATGGTATTTAAATATTCTTCTGAAAGGCAGTCTTATTTCCACAGAACCACGGTAATAATTTTTCTCTCATGGGACTGTTTTGTGGAAGATAGTGTTCAAAGTCTGTTCTATACATAGGTGACCATCCCAATATAGCTGTTTCATGTAAGGGAATGACATTTAGCCAAAATAGACACACTGGTATATCCTGCTATGCAAATGTGATTTTATATGAGTATATTGTGTTGTGATGCTACTGTTGTTCTTTAACTCTGGAATAAGCTGTGGTGATGTCCAGTGTCTCATTTTAGTGGGATTCTGTGCCATTTCCCTGACACTAGCATCATTACAGCAGTATGAATTCAACCTGGAGACAGTCTTTGAATCTCTGTTCCAGTTGCAGACTGCTGTTGTCTCCACAGAAACTGAGTCTTGTGTGAGATTCAGGGAGAAATGAAGGTTCTGAAAAGTCATGATTCTCTCCTGCCCTAATTGGAATGTTTTTGCTGGTTGCATAGCTACCTGTGCTAACAGAAATACATTGGTGGTGTTTTTACTTTTCATGTATGCTTTAAAAGTGTTCTAATGGGAAAAATCAGGTAGGTCTACAATTGAGTCTCTTGGTCATGCCTTGATGCTAAAGGCCCAGAGGTAACTACTCTCTGCAACATCTTTCTTTTCATGTCCTTTATTGAGATTCAGGTTTAATGGCTGGAAGAATGTATGAGTAGGAGAATATGTCCATGAACTTTTTTAAACCTCTTTATTAAATTTGTATGGTGTGTTTAAGCAGCAGTTGCTTTCTTAAAACTTGCTGTGCTGCTTGTAATTATGCAAGTCCTATTGGGGGTTTCTTACAAGAAGAAAAAAATACAAACACCACCATATATGCTGATGCATTTTGTCATTTTCAGGACAGTTTCTGAGGAAAGAATGAGCACCTACTAAGAAAGAAAGGAGTAAAATTTCCTGAAGAAAGATATGATAGAATATTAATTGGGGCTTAAATGTAGCTGCTCCACATACCCCTAAATGAACATATGACAGGAAGGAGGGTGGAAACAAATTGCATGTTGATGGGCAATAGCAATAGCTTGTTTGAATACCAAAACAGGGAAAGTGAAAGTGTAGGGTTTTCTCAATATATTATATTAAGCCCACATTTTTATTATAAGGAAATGCCATTCCATTACAATATTTTACAATTCCATTACAAAAAGTCCCGTGGAGGAACTTTTTACAAGGATCTGTGTGTACAGTGATAGGACTGAAGGGTAATGGTTTTAATCTGGAAGAGGGTAGATTTGGATTAGTCAATAGGACAAATTCTTTCCTATGAGGGTGGTAAGACATTGGCACAGGTTGCCCAGGGAGGTTGTGGCTTTCCCCTCCCTGGCAGTGTTCAAGGCCAGGTTGGATGGGGCCTTGAGCATCCTGCTCTGGTGGGAGGTGTCCCTACCCATGCAGGGAGGTGAGAACTAGATGATCTACTAGAGAGTAGTTAGACATTGGAACGGGCTGCCCAGAGAGGTGATGGAATCACCATTCCTGGAAGTATTGAAGAAATCTATAGATGAGGCACTTCAGGACATGTGCTAGTGGGTATGGTGATACAGATATTTATAAATATACTTTATTTTATTGGGAGGGAGGGTGTTTGTGGTTGGACATGGTGATCTTAGAGGTCTTTTCCAACTGTGACAACTCTGTGATTCTATGATCTTTAAAGTTCCTTCCAAACGAAAGCGTTCTCTGATTCTATGATATATGCCAGGATTATAATTTAGCTTTCTTCTCTGGGAAAGGGACCTTTATTTTCTGTATATCAATACACATCTTTAAAAGGTTGCAGTGTTAAGGTTCTTGCAGTTGTAATATTTTTGTGACTTTATTATGTTTCGTAACACAGTAGAACATTTTTCTAGTGGTCATCTTTACCCCTTCAGAGGCTTCTTTGTGGTTTCTTCTCAGTCTCCCTTACTACTGAGATTGGTTACCCTGCTCTAGGGGATGGAAAACCATCTAAGACTTCTTTCAAACATCTTCAGATGAAACTGGAGATTTAATCTCACTTCTTTATCACTTTTGTATTGGCTACTGAAGCGGTGTAATACATTGACTTCAGTATTAATGATACCTTCGAGAAGGCAATTCTGTCAGCTCCTCAGCAAGCTTAGCAACCTGCTGGGAAGGTAAACAGGTTGCTTACCTGTATTAAGTGTTGCAGGGATAACCTTTCAACTTCTGTACTTGACAACTTATTCTAAAATGGCCCTTCCGTGAAAGCAAATTGCATTTTAATGCTTTTTAAATTTTAAAAACACACAATTTAAAATAAATCCAGTTAACTTACAATGTACATGCAATCTGGAATATGACTCTTAAAAAGTGCTTTCTGCATAAAACATCCTGTTTGCAAAGAAAACAAGTATATAAAAAAAATGAAAGGCTGCATTGTAACTTGCTGTGAGCAGTGTTTTTTTTTTAATAGCTCTTCACAATGTGCTCTGTGTTTTTAGACAACAGTAGGAGCTGTTGCTGAAGTTGGAAGGAAATGCTGGAGTGTTGCTAATTAAAATGTGGGCAACTGGGATGCCAGCTACAAATAACTTTTCAATAAAAGGAGGGTTTCATATTCAGATTTCTGTGTGAGTTGTTTTTGTAAATTAATGAGTTAAGAATATTAGTATATTCACGTTGCATTTGTATATGGAATACAAACACTCCTCCTTGATTTACTGTAGCTTACCAAAAGAATGTAAACTAGAAGCTCCCACTGGGAGGGTGTACTAAGGCATTAACATAAAGAAAGAAGAATGCTGGGCATGATAATTTACTATCAAAAGAAGATTGTGCTTTGGTTAAAAAGACTAATTTTTCTTATTTTCTGGGTGACTGTTACTCACGTAACTTAAGATTTTATACCCAGTCATGAAATACTTCTGCCAGAGACATAGCAGCAGTGAAGATAATGTTGTTACATAATGATAGTGTCACAGAATGGAAGAATTTTTTTCCTATTGTGTAACCTAAATCTCCCCTCTTTGAATTTTAAAACATTGTCCCTTGTCCTCTCACTATGCCACTGTGCAAAAAGTCCCACACCAGCTTCTTGTAGGCTCCTTCAGATACTGGAAAGCTGCTATAAGGTGACCTCAGAGCCTTCACTTCTACAGGCTGAACAACTCCAACTTCCTCAGCCTACAGTTAGTTTGTTCCTCTCCGTAGGAAGCATAAATTTTTAAACTAGCAGATTCTTTTCTCCACATGGAAAGAGTAGCAGCCAGTTGCTAGCTAAGTACACTATTGCTCTATGTCATTTGAACAAGTACAAACAGTGCCATGAATTTTTTGGTGTTGTTTTCAGAGATTGCCTTGAGAGTCCCTATAGCTTTTCTCATTACGCCCATATCACAGAATCACAGAATCTGGGTTGGAAAGGACCTCTGAGGGCACCAAATCCAACCCTTAATCCACCACCACCATGGCACTGAGTGCCACATCCAGTCCCTTCTTAAAAATCTCCAGGGACAGAGAATCCACCACCTCCCAGGGCAGCCCATTCCAATGTCTGATCACCCTCTCTGTAAAGAATTTCTTCCTTATATCCAATCTAAACCTCCCCTGACAGAGCTTAAGTCCATGCCCTCTTGTCTTGTTGAAAGTCGCCTGGGAAAAGAGCCCAACCCCCCCCTGGCTCCAGCCTCCTTTCAGGGAGTTGTAGAGAGCGATGAGGTCTCCCCTGAGCCTCCTCTTCTCCAGGCTCAACACCCCCAGCTCCCTCAGCCTCTCCTCACAGGACTTGTGCTGGAGTCCCTTCACCAGCCTGGTTGCCCTCCTTTGGACCTGCTCCAGGACCTCAATCTCCTTCCTGAACTGAGGGGCCCAGAACTGGACACAGGACTCGAGCTGTGGCTTCACCAGGGCTGAGTACAGGGGCAGAATCACTTCCCTGGACCTGCTGGCCACGCTGTTCCTGATACCTGGATATGACTTAGCCAGAAGTGCCTTTGCTCTGCCACATACAGAAAGATAAACCTAATTTTGGGATTTTTTTGCTTGTGGAGGTAGAAAATCACAAAAGGGTTGCTAAGAGCAGACATAGTAACTGCTACTGTAATAGACTGATGCAGCCTCTGTCTCTCTTTATCTTTCACATCACATCTTTTAACTGATTTTTTTGGATCAGAGAAAAATTGCTCACCTGAAAAACAAATACATAGGTATTTGCACTAAAAAGTGACCTCGGGAACCCAGAATTCAGTCAGTCTTTGCAAATAGAGATGCCTTTGTCTTTCCTGCCATCTTCTGGACTTGGCCTCTAAAGTATTGGAGACTTTCCTGGCAAGAGATTAAGGCTGAATAATCCATTTCCTCCTATTATAAAATGTTAGCATGCATATATTCAAAACATTATTAAGTCTCCAGTCCTGTCACTCATAAGCCAGTGTCTCAAATGCAGTAGTGCTCTATCAAAAATCCAGGAGCCTGTTGTTTACTAGCATCAGCCATGACCTGACCAGCACCTTCACAGAGAAACTGGAAATTCTGCAGATCCCTGAATCAAAAAAAGCTGAAAACTCAGGCTCAAGAAAGCAAACTGCAACTTATTGCAGTGGCTGATTGGAAAACTGCCCCCAGGAGAACATTGTGTCTGTGTCTTGTTTTTTAAAGAGGATTCCATAGATTTGTAGTTAGAATTGTAGAATTAAAGAATCAAAGCATCATGATTGGAAAGGACCTTTGAGATCATCAAGTCCATGCACCTCCTTAACCACATCAATCAGTGCCACATCTACCCATTTTTTAAATTGTTCCTGCTTTCTTTCTTATGTGGAAGGAAACATACAATATATCCTGTGGCATGGTAATTCCCATGTTTGACTATGAAAAACCAAAGAGAAAAATCTGAAACAATTTTCAGACAGAACCAAAAAATACTGGTTGCTAGATTTGTTTGTTTTTCAGTAATGTTAGGGTTACTATTGCTGACTCATTTTCTTCTGAAAAGACAATGTAACACGGTGCTGTCTGCAACTTAGTACATGCCAGGTATTTTCTCTACCTTGGTTTTATCCCATTTAAAATGATGCTGCTGCTGACATACTTTGTGATTATCTTCATCACTCATTCATTTGAAGCATTGTCAGTCTCATTACTTATGGGACAATGGCTTTGCCTTTTGACTCTCTCCAGCTTAAAAAGCAAAGAAGCAGTTATATAAATACAAATAATATTAGAAAATAGAAACCAAAATTGTTCTTGTAGATGGAAGTACAACTTCCAAAATAATACATTTTAATGGGATTCTGATTGTAACAGATGCTTTTCAGTAGTATCATGAAGCATCAACTGCTACTTTTTAATACTAAAGGGACAGCTATCATACTAAAATTTCAAATGCATACCTTAAGCCCTGCCTATTTCACCGTCACTCATCCTCAGGATGCACCCATATCCTTGCAAGTCCCTACACCATTGCACTGAGTTAGGACATTACAGTGATAGTAGATGATTGCTCTGGAGAGGTGGTTCTCTGTCAGCAAAACTGTAAATGCTCATTGTGTATCTTACTATGTACTGACTTAGGCTAGGTTTAAATTAAGCGCATTTTTAATACTGCAAACTGACTACTGTCAGAGCAGATGAAGATACATAGTGCAAAGAACTTTTTAATAACCAAACACTGGATTTAATGTATTGTTATCTTACAGGAAGCAGAAGAAACAAGCACTATCACACAAACTCTATTTTGTCCCACATTTTAGGCATCAAAGGACCAGTCTCCTCCTGCTCTCCTACCAGGACATGGGTGGTGCTATAGGTCAGAGTAGACTTTTGGGTGAATGAGATTTTCCCTGCATCTCCTACACCTGTATGATGGTGTGAATATACCTAGTAGAGAACTGGACAACTGCTTTGTTGATGGAGTTGCAAGGCAAAGCACACCCTGGCCATGCTGCTGGGTATTTTGGATTTGTAGTTCTGAAGAGTGTTGATTTGCATTTCTACTCCATGTATTTGTGACTAGATGCAGTGTACAGGCATCAAACTGCACAGTAATGGGATCCACAGCAGGACTTCCCAAGCTTACAATTAAAACCTTTTCAAGGTCATCATTGTCTGTTGTACTTTCAGAGGAAGCAAATGTTTTGACACACTACTGTTAATTTCAAGGCCAACGTCCTGTCTTAGATTTAAGTTCCTACTTTAGTTTGTGTAGAGTTCTTCTCTAGATCATGGCAACTGAGATGATAAAACTGTTTTACTTGGTGATATCGGTTTGCTATTACACTTTTGAAGATTTTTTTTTTAATTCAGAGGCTAAGCAGTTAAATAATTAGGCTAATACGTATTATTGGATAAAAATCAATTGTGTGGGTTTATGTGGAGAGGTTGTATCTTTTATAACACTGACACACAGTTGGAAAAGCAGACAAGTATCTGGTTGCTCAAATCCATCTTAGATTTTAAGCAGAAGCAACAGACTTCATGCTACAGTTTGGGAACAAATGCTCTGTGTTCAATGTCATGGTGTATGTCTGTTGCAGGATTTGAAAGAGAGTTGGCTGGCCAGAGCAATGATAAAGGTGGGAATAGTTTTTAGGTACTTTGGGACAGATACCAAGAGACAGGCTATTTTCACTCAGGGAGTGGGAGGGAGTTAGCTGGCAAGGAAACTTAGGAAAAAATAAATGATGGTATAAAACTAACCCCTCTTCATAAAAATAAGATTTTTAGTATCCAGTAGAACTGTGAAGTTTAATTTCACAGCTTCTCTGAAGGTCTTCCTTTTGGGGATCAGGTTTGAGATACCAGAGGCAGAAGTACTCCCATACAAAATCATCCCACTGGCAACCAGGCTTATGTCCCTTACTGATCACATGCAGCTCTTCTGCTGTACATTGTGCCACTTGAGATTCACCCACACAGTTTGCCAGGAAGCTCTTGATTTTTACGTGAATTGTATTACTTTCTGGGTCACTTTGGTTGGTTTCAAGGAGCTTAATGGTTTTCTGTTACCAGGAGTGGTACTGGGGGTGGAGGGGGTGATGTCCTGGCAGATAAAGAGGCTGGTGCTCTGTGGTGATTGAGGTTTGTTTGGAGTGTGCTGGGCTGTGCAAAGCTTGCTTCTGATGATGAAACTGAGGAAATACAGGGAATATTTTTGGAGGTGATAAAAGTTTCTGCAAAAAATACATGGTCACCTTGTGCAGTTTATAATCTTTAAGTGCCTTTTCATATGCATTCAAAAACAGTACATGTGCTATATGTGTGCTACACAGGTTTCTCCTGAAGAGGTACCATCCACATCCTCAACATACGTCTTGTTGAAGAGTGGATTTATTTTGATGGAGTGGTTGTCTTGAGTGCTGTTTCTGGAGCACATGAGGCCATTTGAGCATCCTTTGGCAGGCAGTTATTATGATTGTGGACGTAGTCACATTGGCCTGTGGGTTTTCCTGAGTATGACAATTTGTAGGTTGTTTAATGTTTGTCATCATACTTCAGAAGTTGGTATCAACAGAGGCAGAGTGAAAATACCATCTCAGTTTGGGTTCCTGTACTAATTCTCTCTCCAGGTTTGGGCACATCATGCAAGCTGTTTCTGGGCATTCTACTGGTTAAAACAGAAATACCTGTCTGAAAAGTTTACTTTGCTTACTGTGTTGAGGACAAAATGCTTAATTTGTGTTTATAAAAGAATATTTAAATGCTCAAAAGAAAAATTTCCAGGTGAAAAGCACCGAGTCATGAACAGTATTTTATTAAATGGAAGAGGTTTTTTATGTCTTAATGTTCAGCACTGAGAATTATACAGCATTACATATGATTGTCTTTAAAATGTGTTTTATATCTGATAGATTGAATATGAGAGGAAGAAGAAAGAAGATGGAAAACGGGCTCGAGCTGATAAACAACAAGTGTTGGACATGCTTTTTTCAGCCTTTGAGAAACATCAGTATTACAACATTAAAGACCTGGTGGACATAACAAAACAGCCAGTGGTATGTATTAGCAGACTTGTAATGTAACCACTTTGAGCAGTTACTATTTTGTATATTTTCCATATCCAGAAAATAGTTAATATATACTCTATGCCTTTGAAACAGCTCTCTAAGTATGTTTTATAACAAACAGAAATGGTCAAGGTTTGAGTTGACCATTGTGGGACTGTGCAGGATACCAAGATTGCAGTGAGCCTGCTTCTTCTTGACAGAGGTGGTTTAAGTAACTTAGGTGGTCTCTTTCTTATTTTGGTTTGCTTTAATACTAGAAACCAAATTCTGTAATGCTCTGACTGTCTCCCATGCTACTCCCATCTTCACTGAAGTAACAGCATAGTTCTGCTTCTGTGGGTAGTAGAAAAGCTGTGTGAGTGAGTGGTCATCCTTTCCTTCACCATCTGAATCTTATCTTGATTTAGCAACAGGGGTTACTCTTTTTCTCTAGGTCTAGAATATTGTTTTTCATGGACTTGGTATTAAATACATTATCTGTGTTAGGAGCTCAGGCATCATGTTAACACCCTCAAAATCACTTCATTTCCTTTGTAAAGAGAATAATTTTTAGATTTAGAGTTTAGGGGTTTGATATTTGGGATTTACTTGGATTTTTTAAAACACTGCTTCAATGCATAAACAAAAATAGCAGGAAGGTGTATGCTTACATGATGGTTTTGTTATCCTGTAGTGTCTGCCAGCCCCTTCATCTATGAACTCTTAACTATTCAGTTCTTTCCCTTCTTTCCATGTTCAAGAGAGACAATAACACTTGAAGTATCTTTGGTGCCTTTGATGTTTTTTACTGCTGACTTTGATATCTATCCTCAGCCCAGCTGCAGTTTTTAGAAAACTTAAAAGGAACTTAATTATGTCTGAGTCTAAATGGAGCAACAATTTCAAAAGTTGTTAGAGCTAAGGCAGAAGAAGGAGCATTGACAGCTGGATTGTGGAAAAAGTAATTCTTCTGTAAAAGAGGGTTAAAATTCAGCTGCTTACTAGTTTTGCTCTCTTCACATTTAGAATTAAGTGGATCTCTATCAGAGAATTTTTTGTACACGATTTGTTTGGCAAAAAGTTGCACAGAGATGTTACCCAATTAAGTACTTGTAGGTACACAGTGTTCTAGTACCTTGGAAGAAACCATTTGGATAATGTACTTCTGTCTCCTATTCCACTCATTTATTTAATAAGTCAACTCCTTCTCTGTGTGGCAGACAAGGTGTGTGGATCATGGGAGTTGAAAATGAGGAAGGAATAGGAGGAAGATGTGGAGAGAGTGGCAAGAAAGTGTTAAATGTTTTTTTGTGGGTTTTTTTTTTTTAAGAGCTAGGTGTGACAGTCACAGTATCACAATATGTAAGTAGGTGTGGATTTATCCCGTCTAGCATGACTTCAGATAGAAATAGTCACCCACAACTGCCACTTAAACCATGGGAGAATGAAAATTTTCGTCCTTCTTTGATGTGATTTACCTCTTGAATGCATTTGTCTCTGCATCAGCTCAAAGGAGCCTGGAAAAGCTGTGTTTCTGACACAGGCTTCTTCATTAAACACCAAAAGTTGGCCAAGATTAATCCAGTTTCTGTCTTAGTTGCTGTCCTGAGGATTAGATGCATAAGGCAGTTATTAGATTAGATGTACCAAGCAAAATACTTCAAATCAATACTCCTGTTACATTTATGATTATTTCAGTGCCTGTCTGTATATATCTACTGTCATCATATGCTCCTTAATATATTCTGCCTGTAGCATAGTAGATCTCTTCCTATGTACTTTCATCTCAGCAAATCTAGCAGGTTTTTTGTTCAGCTATTGTAGTAATACAGATACATCAAAGGGAAAATTTGGATTCATTTGAGCTGACATCTTGTGTTATTTAGTCTATATCTTTGCATCTGTATTCCTTATTTGAATTTCTATACTGATGGCTAAAAGTCCTGTAGGGCTCCTGAAATTAAGCAGGGCTCCTGAAATTAATCAAGTCATTAAACCCTCCTCCTCTTGAGTGGGCTGCATGGTCCCAGTTTTGAGCTCTATGTGTGAGTTAGGGGTTTTGTATTCATTCCTCAGCCCTGGATATCCTGAGAAAATAAACAACCAAAATCTTCTTCCCAAGCCTTTCCTCATTCACTGGGTATCCAATACGGTGATAAATTCAAAACTATCTTTCACTATGTCATCTACCCCTCATCAAAACCAATCTTAATTTCCCATTGGGGTTCCTGCTGAAAACTTCTGTAGGGATTTAGTAATGGCAGCCATTTCTATTTTAAAATACTGTCCCTTGGTATCTGCTGCTCAGCCAGTGTTCACTTTGTGTGCAAGCATCCCTGATGCTGCAGACTTCAATCTCTGGTGTGCAACTTTCTTTTTTTTCCTGAAAATAAAGTATCTGTTCCTCATGCCCGCTCTGACTTTATTGTTTGCAGAGCAGCTATACCTGACAGAATAAAAAAGTAAAAAGCTAACAGGTGAATAGGCATGCTTTCCTCATGCTGTACAGAGGTAGGCTGCTAATTAATCTCTGCTGAGTGTTCACTGCTTTATTTTCTGTCATAGTGTCTAAGATTGTCTGGGTATGTAATTTCTCCTCTGAGTTTCTAAATGTTGAGGTTATTTTCAGACACGAGGGAAAAAAATACTGCTACTGCTGTCTCCTCAGCTCCTGTTAAAATGAAGTTCTAGATGCTTACATTACTGGCTTACAGTATTTAAAACACATTTGTCCAAGGGAATTAACATCTTCATTATTGAAGTAACAAATAAATAAGGGTATTTTTCTTACATAATGGCGAATATACATAGTAAATCATAGACTCACAGAATGGTTTGACTTGGAAGGGACCTTAAAGATCACCAAGTTCCAACTCCCCAGCCATGGGCAGGGACACGTCCCACTAGAGATCAGGTTTCTCAAAGCCCTATCCAACCTGACCTTGAACACTTCCTACCACAATATGCCCTTTTAAAAAGGGCAAAAATGGAGGAATAGGAAAAAAAAAAATAAACCCTTGCTAGAAAATATGTTGCATGTTACATGGGAAGTTGCTACCATCTTTACTTTCCAATTGTGAATTCACAAAGCAAGTCTATTCTAAATGGAAGCTATTGTTATATTAGAGAAAACTATGTCTATTTGTTTCCCCTTTTAATGAAAAATAACAATTCACAGTAGTAGGCAAATCTGTTGCCACCTACTCAGATGTAAATACTGAGTGCTTCCTGGAAATACTGCAGTAATTCTAGAGTTGGACTTCATAGCTGAGAACATAATATGCTTTTGATGTGAACATTTAAATATTTGTGAAGAGTGGAACCACTATGAAACCAGTGGTCTAATACGTACTGAATGTTTTTCAAAATGACATAGATTGTTTGCAGGGGGTTTTTTGTGTTTTTTTAATTTCAGCTTTAGTTAACAGTTATCCTAAATACCACTATTTGGGGTTTTTTGCTCCTCAAAGTTTCAGAAGGGTTTTCAGAGCTTAGAATTTAACTTCCCTCTCAGAAATTCTTATCCTATAATTCTATAATAACATGTAACTTTTAATGGAAAAATAAAAAAAAAAAAAGAGAGGTTTAAGAGAGCTGAGGATGCCTTAAATTTTCAAACAGATTACCTACAGATTAGCTTCTGTGTTAGAATTATATTTACATAAACATATTGAATCCCCTCTGAGAAGAAATTGTGGGCCCCTGATTAGCACTCACGAGGCTCTAAAATTCAGTATTTGGGCATCACTGGAGGAAGAGGGAAGGTTTGGGGTTTTTTATGATAGAGGGATCAGCCTGAGCAGTGTTCTTCAAGTTGCATAGGGCAGCCTGGCAGAGCATAGACCCATGTGGAGGGTCGTTCTGGAAGAAGTGATCCTGCAGGAGAAATGATAACACTGCCTGAACTCATCTTGCTCTCATGTATGGCACAGTACAGCAGGATTATCCCTGATTAGGAACTGTCTAAAAGCTCCAGCAGTTCAGCATTCTCTGTGCACTGAGTGATTTTTTGGGAGGTGTTAATGCTCTCAGCTGCCTTCCCTAAAACCACTGCTGCGTCTTTCCCCCCACAGCAGGAATGGGAAGTAGGAATATGCTGTGAGTTCTCACTTGCTGCATTTCACAGTCCCAGCTTGAAGTCTCCTTACTTTTGTGGCACAGACATCCCTTAGTTTGTTCTGGTTTGTTATGCTTTTAAATCCAAACTCTTGGAAGTTTTTCCCAGAGAGCAGTGGAAATCCCTGGGGAATTGTGTCTGAAAACTAGCTGAAATTAAAAGTAACCTTTGCTTAACTGTGTGGGTGATTTGGAGGTGTGAGCAAGTAGTGAGACAGGAGAACTGTCTCGTGACAAAAATGTCATCCAAAGATTCTGCCACCAGACAGCAGTGAGCTGCTGGCAGCCCTGCACGTGGCAGTTTTGTTCGGCTTGAGCCCTGCAGCATCCTCACACCTCGTGACCCAGCTTCCCAAAAGTTTCTCAGCTCAGGACCTGCAGATGGATATACTTCATGGGACTCCCTGCGATTTTTTTCCCAATTCTCATTAACCTACTCTAGAGCAGAATTGAATCTGATTGTTTCTCCCACCCACTCTGCAGTCTTTCAAAGTGTCTGTCAGTGACATTGCTGTAAGCTACCTTGTGTGCATGCACGTGGGTTGCACACAAAGCAGTGGATACACAGGAATACACATTTATACATAATGGCTTCTTCATCTGCTTTCATCACCTTTTTAAAAAATGCATTGTGCAACATTTCAACCTAGAGAAGAGGAGCCTCCAAGGTGACCTTATAGTGACTTTCCAATATGTGAAGTGGGCCTACAAGAAAGCTGGGGTAGGGCTTTTTACACAGGTGTGTACTGAGAAGAGAAGGGGAAATGGTTTCAGACTTGAAGAGGAGAGATGTAGGGTAGACATTAGGAAAAAATTCTTTCTTGTGAGGGTGGTGAGATGTTGGAACAGGTTGCCCAAGGAAGTTGTGGCTGCCCCCTCCCTGACAGTGTTCAAGGCCAGGTTGGATGGGGCTTTGAGCAACCTGGTCTGGTGGGAGGTGTCCCTGTCCATGCAGGGGGGTTGGAACCAGGTGATCTTTGAGGTCCCTTCCAACCCAAACCATTCTGTGATTCTGTGAACAGCAGCATCATCAAATGAAAACATTTGCACACTGATTGCTCTTTTAGTGAGTGCATTTTTTTTCTTGCCTTCTCTACCTGACTCTCCAATAATTACAGCATCTCTGCCAGAGATGAGCTGTGGGAAGGTGTGCTCAGGGATGTAGATTGATCTCCTGCTGCCACCTGCTGGGGTTTGCACCCTGTCATACTGAAGTCATCCTCACCCTGCAAAATGAACTCCCTGCTCATGGCTCCTGCGTGCAGCCACCTTGCTGGAAGAAAAAACCCTAAGAAATTAGTTTTAAGTGCAGCCTGCTATGGTCATCTTTCTTACTTGTTGGACAGATACCACTTATGGTTTTGAGATAGGTTTTTAAGACCAGTTTTGCTGCATGAACAGAGTTTCATCATCACTGTAGGATCTGGATATTTTTTGCTTTGTAAATTTTTTATGCCTGCCAGTTGAGAGACTAATGATCAGTTTCTCTACAAGTGACTTTTTTCACAAACTGAGAACATACTTCTTATTTATTTTCCAACTTTTCTACTTACTAATAATGGAAAGAGTGTAAGGAAGTGTCTGGGCAATCAGCCTTTTTTTTTTTTTCCTATGCCATCAGCAGTTACTCTGTGTTTTAAAAATTAATTGGAATATATTAATATTTGTGCTTGGTGGAACTGGTTCTGGAAAATACAAGGATTCTTGTAACTCCAGTTTGATATATGAACTCAAAGAGGACTAAATTGCTCATACTAAAGGAATTATGAATTTAATATGGGGATTCTTAAACTGTGGTCTGCAGTTGCCATGGCAACTCACTCAAGTCAGTCCTGATTTGTATTTAAACAAACAAGCAGGCAAACAGCTCTTTAAAAAATGAAACCAATTACTGGTCTTTATTGTAAAGAGTAAAGGAAGGTAATATTAGTGAGCTGCCTTGTGTCAAAGGTTATACTACTGGCGTCATAGTTTTGCTTGGGTTTGTTTTTTGGTTTTTGTTTTTAATTTCTTTTCCTAGGCTTAATATTTGAATATATTAGAAAATTCTGGCACCTGCTCAGCTCTCCTCTGAAAACAAGGAAATTCTCCTCTGAATACTCAAATGCTCAAAGCTTTGCCAAATGGCATGGAAACCACGAGCTCGGGGCTTTGACGGGGTCTGAATAAGAGAGGGAGTTTCAAGATAATCCCAGCCCAAGCAAGACAAAGAGCCAAGAGCTTTTAGCCCTGGTGGAGACATTCCAGCAGGAGGAAGACATGTGAGATAAGAGTGGGGTACAGACCCACACAGTGGCTGCATCCCATGGCCCCAGGGAGCCCCTTGTGCACCCTGGCCACCCACGTGGCTCACCCTCTGTGGGGGTGGCAAGTTCCCAGGGCAGAAAACCTGCCCACATCCCCACTGCTCCGTAGTCGTGGCAGGAATTTAACAGCACACAGGTTTTCAGACCAGCTGTGCATCTGATACTCATGGCAGCAGTTTGTGCTGATCACCCAACCTTGCTGTCCACTTGTTTTTAGGAACAGAGTTGATAGGATTGAGCAGATCGTGAGACGTCGTGTAGAAACCATGGTAATGCCCGCCTCTATAACTTCCATTTTTGTTTCATTTCAGATATACTTGAAAGAAATTTTAAGGGAAATAGGCATCTACAACGTGAAGGGGACCCACAAAAACACTTGGGAGCTGAAGCCAGAATACAGACACTACCAAGGAGAAGAAAAGAGTGATTAACAAAAGCATTTACGAGGAATTAGAGTAATTGCACTGGGGGAACCATGGTGGCTTTACAGACAGGACTGAGCACAGTGCAATTCTGCAAGGATCAAGTTAAATTAAAGCAGATGATACTTTGTAATTTTCCATAGCTTCGTTTTTTTTCCAAGGAATATTTCTTGTATGTTTATATAAGGGTATTGTCTTTTGACAGGAAAAAAAATGTTTACAGAATAAACTTGCATTAGATTTGTCTTAATTAGAAATCTTTTGAGTTCTGATCTTCCTTTTTCTTGGGTTTGTGGCACTTTCCCTAACTTTTTTTTTTTTCCTTTGTGAGTTTTCCAAGCCTCAGTGACTTTGAAGGAAAACATGTCTTAGAGGAACCCATAACTTTGTGGGTTTGCGTCCAATAGAACCAGGTTAATGGCCTCACTTCTGCTGGGATCTGTCAGGGTTTCTTCTGGAAGGCTTCAAAGGTAGACAAACCTTTCTGCAGTGTTTGGGTGGAGTGGACACAGTGCTCTTTTTGGGATCAGTTTATAGGAAAAAAGGCCACATCTGTGGTGCTCATCACAGTCCTTGGACTCCATGGGAACAAATCAACTCAGTTAAAAACCTGTAAAGCAAAGGCTGTTTGATGCACAGGTCAGTGGGAAGATGACAATCCCCTCCAGGTGATTACTGAGAAAAAAAAAGTGAAATGGCTGTCCATTGGGTACATTAAGGAATAGATTTATCTTTTGTTTGTTTTTTATTATGTTACCTGTGTTTTATGTTTAAGCATGTCAATAAAAGTGTTATTTTAATTAGTACCACACAATGTTCTGCATTGTTGACTGAACACGTCGTGATTTAGACAGTGTAGGTATGAAGGTTGTTTTTTTTTTCAAACCATGTTTTTATTTCTGGCTTTGTCACTGCATTTCTGTGTAGTTTGGGGAAGATGGCTTAATGTATCCATCTTATCTGTTTCACCACTTTTTGAAATGCACATTGCAAGGGTTGACTTGTCAGCATCCTTTCAGTAGGGAACCAGGAGGCAGGTGGGACAAGACTACCTAATTATATTTTCAAGGCTTTCACATTAAAAAAAGATCAAAGAGAGCAGAAAGAAACTCATTAGAATACCTGTAAATGAAGCAGAACACAAGTTTCACTCTCCCTCAGGTACTTCAGATGTGTGCATCACACACTAATAATAGATCTGTATGAAAAGCAGACATTTCATTATTGGTCCACTTGGAAGCAGTAAAAGCTTTGGAGAGGGATCAGATGCCCTTGGAGATTTGTAAAACAATTCTGACTCATTATGCGTAAGTCATACAGTTTAATTTTGACAATTATTTTCTTAATTTTTTGTGTGTGTGTGTTGGTCTCTCTCTAGACTTCCTGCAGGTGCTCAGCATCCTGTGGCTTGGAAGGTCCAGTTCCTGGGAGTTGGACTGTAGGGGTTGGACTGCCAAGAGTTTTTGAATAGCAGATCATGTCTCAGGGGAGTGTGTGTGCTTTCATAAATACTCCTGTTGGTTCCTGTCTCCTCAGGCTCTATGACCAAGACCCAGCTTGCTAATGGCTGTAGGAGGTATCTGAGATTGCTGAGAGGAACCCAGGAACCCAGCCTTGGTGTCTTTTGCTGTGGTATGTGATCATCCCCAGCACCAGCCACAGCCTGCACACACTGATGTCCTCCTAATGCTCTTTGAGTCCTCTGGAGCCTTGCATTCACAACCATGTAGGATGGGAACTCTTGGTTTTCATGAGCTGGGCTCTTCCTTTGGCTTTGTGATCTGTTTGAGCAGCTGTGGTACCTAGAAATTCAGGTCAGCTTCTCCCTTGTGTTGGTCCTCTCATGATCTTCTAAAATCATGCAGAGGAGAGCCATGCAAGCACTGTAATTCAGTGTCACAGGCAAAAGTGATCACACTGTTTCAGAGACAAAAGGTTACCTTTAGTGGGATCCCCACAAGCATCAGCTTAGCAGGAAAGCTTTTTGGATCTGCTTTTATTTTCAGTTAATTATTAAGTTTACTGCTGCCCAGTCTGTCTTCAGTTGAGAGGGACATGATTAGTCAGCATGAAATGCCAGAAGATGTCAGGAGGTATTGTATTGATCTGCAGAGTGCCTTTGGGCAGGGTAAACAGACTCTGCTTAGGAGTGATGGAAAATGTATGGAGAATGCTATTTTTTTCTGGGTTTTATGGTTTTCCAAAAAAAGTTACTTTTATAGGCATCATTAAAAACATGGGGAGTGCTCAAGCTCAGTGACCAGTGACATTTTCAACCAATGAGCAACAGAAAGGTTGAGAGAAGTCAGGGTGCCCCGTGCAGTCTTCTCTGGAGCAGCACCAGTTCTCAAGGTAAAAGGGGAATGGGACAATGAGGAAACTATTTATAAAAAAAAAAAGAAGTTGGAAATTTTATGCTAGGATGAAGTAAGACAAGACATTCAGTGGACAGTCTAGAAGTCAAAGCATGTGAAGCCGCTTTTTTTTTGCTTTTTTTTTTTTTTTCCCTGTTTCCTACATGATTTTGAAGGCTTTGTAGCCCCAGGAGCAGCCACAAAATCTGTGTGGTGTGAGAGAAGGGCATGATGAGCCCACAGGGGTGTTGAATAAGAGGATGGCAGATGCTCACTGTGCTGACACTAGGACCTGTGCCATGAATTCAAGGACTCTTTCAGCACAAATCAGCCTGGAGACAGGAGCAGCAGGGTTTAACAACTGCTCCAACCCCACTTTCACCCTTCTGCAATAACTTGAGGTTCTGCAGGACTAACCCTGCAAAGCTGTGGTAATAATTTAGTATTTGGGGCAACCTCGTTGGGCTCCAGCATGTAACAACCAGCAAAATCTCTCCAGCTCCAGCTGTGCTGCAAGACAACCTTACACCAGTGCTCTTGCCATCTGCCAAAGGAGAGGAGGAGGACACTGCAAGGCATTAGATTCTGATCCCCTGATTCCCACATTTAGATTAATTTAAACTCTGAACTCGCAGCAGTGATGAACACTCATTCCCTGCTGCTCTTCCCGTGCTTGGCCTTCAGCTTGCTGCTGAGCCTTCTCATGCAGATGTTCTTGACTATCAGCAGTGGAGTCACTGGTCCATGAGTGGGTCCCACAGGCACGAGCAGAAGCATTGATGTACTAAATGCTGGTAAGTGAAATGAAGAGTGTCTTCTCTGTGGCATTACTCTTCCCAAATGACCACTGCTTCCTAGTCATCATAGAATCATAGAATTGGCTGGGTTGGAAGGGATCTCAGAGATCATCAAGTCCAACCCTTGATCCACTACCGCTGCGGTTACCAGCCCATGGCACTGAGTGCCACATCCAGTCTCTTTTTAAATATCTCCAGGGACAGAGAATCCACTACTTCCCTGGGCAGCCCATTCCAATGTCTGATCACCCTCTCCGTAAAGAAATTCTTTCTAATATCCAACCTAAACCTCCCCTGGCACAACTTAAGTCCATGCCCTCTTGTCTTGTTGAAAGTTGCCTGGGAAAAGAGCCCAACCCCCCCCTGGCTCCAGCCTCCTTTCAGGGAGTTGTAGAGAGCGATGAGGTCTCCCCTGAGCCTCCTCTTCTCCAGGCTGAACACCCCCAGCTCCCTCAGCCTCTCCTCACAGGACTTGTGCTGGAGTCCCTTCACCAGCCTGGTTGCCCTCCTTTGGACCTGCTCCAGGACCTCAATCTCCTTCCTGAACTGAGGGGCCCAGAACTGGACACAGAACTCGAGGTGTTGCCTCACCAGGGCTGAGTACAGATGAAAACATTACACCTGTAAATCAGAAACATTACACCTGTAAACCCCATTGCTACTGCAAGGTGGCAGCGGTGGATCTGCCCCGGCAGACACATCCTGGGCCAATGGGCTGGGAAGGGCTGAGGTGCAAACCCCGAGGCTGCCATTACGTGGGGAAAGGAGAGGTGGATTCAAAGCCCACATCTGCCCACCTCCTCCCCCTGCATGAGACAGGGAAGAAGGTGGGACAAGTATGAATATTAGCTGAGGATCAGCATAAAGTGATATAGCTACAAGACCTCTGCTGCCAACACTTCCTTGACAACGAGCTGGTAATGGGATCGGTGCTCACGACCTCCTGTGATCCCAGTGGATGCTCCCTAAAAGTCACCCATGCTTTGAGTCAGCTACCTATTGTCCTCACCAGCTGCTTGGAGTCAGCACCAGATGAAGGTACCCCATGTGTGTCAGCTAAGCCCACCCACCTTCACAGGTCCCTGTCACCAGGATGGCATTTTTTTCATTAGTCACTCTACTTATTGACTCCTAACAAATCAGTTTTTTTGCTAGGATAGTATCTGAGCTGAGCTGCTGCTCCAGGTTCACCTGGGAGAGAGCTCTGCTTCTGGGGCTTTTCACAGAGCTGTGGCTGTGTACAGCCTGCCCCATTTCTCACACCCAACTCCTTCTTGGCTCTCCTAAGCAAGACTGTGGCTACCAGGTGTGAGGTCAGCCCTTCTCTGGGAGTGTTTGTTTGCACATGAATGACAAAGTCCAACAGAAGGCCCTTTCCAAAAGAGCTCAGCACCCAGTGCTACAGCAGGTGCCTAAAAGTTTGCATCTCTTGTCTGGCTCGAGCAGGTCAAAATCTTCCATAGTCACCTCTCATCAAATGCAAAGAATTCTGGTTTAGTTTGGGAATAGAGGATTGGGAACTCCCTTTAAATGGGCTTGCAAGAGGAGTGAGATTTGAACTTACCCTGTTCTCCTTCTCAGCTCAGCAAATCTCAGTGCCAGGAGTTGTTTGGTTCTGGCAGTACTGGTCTTGGGAGTTCCTCAGCCAAAATGTCCCTTGGAGGAGCCCCCTGACAGGGGCTTTCTGCTCCTCACAGTGTCACATTTAGGCTTTTCCAGCAAGTGTGTTTGCAATTAGTCAAATAAATGGTAAAAGGCAGAAGCTGCATTATTTGGCTTTCAACTTGAATAAAAGGGAACATCTCTTTCACTTCTACTCCATTCACTAGTTTTATCCCTGAAACTCAGCTTTAAAGGGTGGGATTTCCACATGAACTGAGCACCTCAAGGAGGCTGGGAAGGCTTTCAGCAGCTGTGAAACATAACCAAAGACCAGAGGAACCAACAAGGGCAAAGCCTTGATTAAAAACAATGATGTTCTGATTCCTCAGCACCCAGCCAGCTGCCCCAACCAAGCTGTGGTGGGATGGTTGATAGCACTGAGGGAGGGAAAGGAGACAAAACCACCCTAGGATTCACATCTAATTTAAGGGGGTTGGGTTGTTGGTTTTTGGGGTTTTTTTTGTTTGGTTTGGGTTTTTTGTGTTTGTTTTTTTTTTTAAGGGCTTTTTTTGTAGGGGTTTGGTTGGTTTTTTGGTTGGTTGGTTTTGTTTTTTTTTTCTCCAGAGACTCATATAAAACTGTGGATTCCTGAAAAGTCTCCCTCCCAGCCCTGGGAGGCTGTGTATGCAGCAGCCACAGAGGAGACTGGAAGCATTCATGCAGGGTCCACCAGCCCAGGCACCCCAGGGTTTTCCTCCTGTATCCTTTCCAAAGCTGCCTGGTCTGCAGTAAGCAAGGTGGCCATGAACACAAAACCCCTCTACATGCAGGCAGCTGCTATCTTGCCCAGTGATCTTAAAACTCAGGTGGCTTTACAGGGGTCAAAGCACTCAGCCTCATCACTAGAGGTGAACTAGATGGCCCATGCTACCAGGAGGGGCAGCCAAAGATGAATGGTGACACCAACCCCCTGAAACACCTTTTTATGAGCAGCCTGACCAGGTGCCAGGAGCTGCAGGTGGTTTGATGGCTGCAGCTCACAACCACCAGAGGGATGCAGGAAGCAGAGACATCCCTCCCTGCCACTGGAAGGACCAAGGATGCAGACACAGTTGTAGGTAGAAGAGATTAACCTCAGCTCTTGTACCAGACTATCCCAGTAACACCAGTGGGGCTTTTGCTGAGCATGCACTGTGAGCAGGGATGGGGCAGCCAACTTCACAAGGCCTTTTCTTGATTACTCCATTACAAAGAATTTAAGAAGCCAATTCTTAAATCCTCCCTGGACATTGAATTTTTTGGACACTCACTATACAGATCAAACAGCTGCACTGCTTTAGCAGGGCTGCCAGCATGCCTGCCCCTTGCTGAGGATGGGAGGAAAGGAGCTGCTCTCCAAAATGCCAGCACTGCTTCCTCCTCCTGCTGCTGGTTGTGGAAGGGGAGGTGAATCCAAGCTATTGTCTCCCAAGATAACAAGAGGGCTGTGAAGAAAAGATCTCTCAGGATTTTTTTCCACCATGCTCAGCTACTGTCCCATTGGCAAGGTTGGTCACACAGCAAAACAGTCTAAAAATTTCTCTGAGCATCAGGATGCTCCTTTTCTGCTAGAAATGGAAGGTGATGATTGCAGCTCTAGTGGCCAAAACACCCAGCAACTATGTGCATCCTCAGCATCCTGCCAACCTCCTGCACAACACACTTCTGGCACCAAAAGCTCTCCCTGGCCCCCAGCCCTGGCCACAGCCACTTGGCTGTGATCTTTCCACACCAGCTTCAGCTTCAACCAAAAAGCAGCAAAGGCACAGAGACCACAAACCAACACAAACTGTGCTCCTGGCAATGAATTTTAGGCTGTTTACACCAAAGACTTTCAAGGCTTGGCTAGATTTTTATTTTTTTTTCCTTCTACCAAGACATTCATCTCCAAGCTAAACTAACATAGCATTTAAGTGCTGCTCTCCTGCTGTGGGCTAACAGAAAGGTGGAGATTTACTTGCAGGGTGAAACATCCCAGTTTATAAGAGCAGCCGTATCCCAGGGGAGCAGCAGAGCTCCAGAAGCACAGCTGGAGGTGCAGGGGAGCAGAGGAGGTGCCTTACCAGCTCCAAGCCACAGCAGCAGCACGTGGGAAAGCCAAGGTGTCTTGATGCAGATAGTATTGCTGTTTCATAAAAACACCCTCCCTAGACAGATGTTGCTGAAAATGATGCCAGGACTGCAGCAGGATGACTCGAGTAGCTCAAAAGTCAGAGACTTGCTAAAGTAAGCAAAATGCTTTCAAAAATATATTTAAATAAATAAATCTAAATGTAACTCTGTGACAACAACCATGTCCTAAGCTTACACGAAGTCCCGCCTTACTCTTGAGCTAAACCATGGGGAAAATTCAAAAAACCTGTTTCCTACATCCATTTATTTAAAATTTTCCTTATGCTGAAGCCTGCATAAGGCTTCAGGCAGTCACCCACCCAAGCACCAGCACCCACACCCTACCCACACTGAGTGTACAAAGCCAAAGGATGGAGCCAGGCTGGCTCAGCCCAATACCTAAGGGTGGGTGATGAGGGTATCCAGCTCCCTATGGCTTCATCTGCACCTCTCCCAGCACACCAGATGTTCCTAACACTACATGAGCATCCTCAAGCCTGCAGTCTCCCTCCTAAAAGCAGGGAGCCAAGGAGCAACAGGATGCTGCAGCAGCTTTCAGATGTTTAACAGCAGTCACTGGCCCACAGGTTAGATTTTTTTTTTTTTTGCCAGCACTTGGCCAAACCCCTGCACAGGTTGTGGGTTGGAGATGCTGCAGACATGCCCTGAAAGAGCAAAATAGTGGATTTCTAGACAAGCCCCAGCTGGGGAAGCAGAACTGTGAGACAAAGAGCAAGCACTGAGGGAGAGATGCAAGGGCAAAAGGCAAAAGAGACTGTGGGACGTGGCCAGCACTGTAGGTGCCTCCTCCAGCCCCAAGAGATTGTTTTTAATCACAAAAGTACAAAACTACAAGGACTTTGTGGGGGGTTCCCTTCTTTATAAGCAAACAGACTTCCTTCCCAGGCCAGCAACCAGTTTGTGATCGGTGCAGGAGCAGCCTCCTGGCCCTGCACAGGGCTGAGAGCCAAGCTGAAAGAGGAAAAGTTTTGACCCAGACACAAAACTCCTTCCTTGAGGCTCTGGAGAAAAGCTCTTTTGATCATTCCCAGCTCCACAATCCTTCTAGCCACAGAAAATATCTTCCCAGGAATGGAAGACACAAGCCTGAGAAACATGTTTCAAAACAAGCTGGAGATAAGATTTTAAAGCTGTCCTTCAGTACAGGCTGTGTTTAAACAGCACCAAGGTAATTTGTTATGATGGGGAATTTGTATCAATTTAGGAATATAAAAGCTGCTAGAGCAGCATGAAGCCCTTCACTGATCACTAGCTTCTCCAGAAAAAACACAACTTCCCCAGAAAACAGCTCCTTGAAACGAAGAGGGGCTGGGAGAGAAACTGGGTTATACACCGACTGTTTCTGACTCAGAGCTGTATCACAGACTGTTGACAAGCACATCCACCACCCCGGGGCCTCCCACTTCCCAGCACACAGCACTGGATCCCTCACCCTGCCTTCACTGCAGGCAGCTACCACAGCAGCTTGGCTGAGGCTGCTCAGCACCATTCTCCTCCTCTGCTCAGCACCATTCTCCTCCTCTGCCATCACCTCCGGTTTCACCTCTCGCCCACGGTGCCTGCCAGGCTGGGCACAACAGAGCACCAAGTTCCAGGAGAAACTGAAGGCAGCAAAATGTTTTTGGGGAAGCAAAACCATTCCTCTTGCAGCTCCCTTGCTTCTCCATCTCAGGAGCTTTGGAAATGAGGCTTTGCCTACAACAGGCTGAGGTGAAACCTCCCATCAAATGCTCTGCCACACAGCAACGCACATGGGGTTGACAGGAAGGTGTAGCCCACTAGCTGGGCATGCTGGCACACACCAGTTCAATATCCCAGTTAGCCTGTAGTCCAGACAGCATGGTACACAATTTGCTGTTAGCCATTCAACCAGAACAGCAAGGCTGTGCTCATCATGCTTTTAAGCACCTGCTTTTCTAAGCTGCCACACAGCCATTTGCTCCAGGCTTGTGCCTGCAGCTCCCAACCTCAGCCTAACTCACCAAGCAGCCAGAACAGGGGAGGAGATGACTTCACTCCCACACCCCAGTTCTGCTGAGTTTTAAACACTGGGAGCCAAAGGTATGAGGGGCTGGACAGCCAGACCAGAGGCTGTATGGCCATGCAAGCAGTGACCTGCCACTCCACTGAGAAGCAAAAGTCTCAAACTAAGCAAGTGCTTACCCTTAGAGGCTCACAATTGTTTTGTTTTTTTTAAAGATGCAACAGGAAGGGTAAGGTAACATCCTCACCTGGCCCTGTTAAACAAATTGAGGAGAACTGGCTCACTGTAATTTAATTTTCAACCTGCCTTCTTGCTTTTCAAGCCTATTGGGAGAAGGCAGAGGAACCTTCATGTGTGTTGCTGAGGTGACACTGAAGTTGTACCTCAGCCAGAAGCACAGCCGACTCAAGACACCTCCTTGGGAAAGATGTATGTATGGAAATTATGTTCCCTCAGAACTAAACTAGGGCATATAAACCAAACCAGAACCTCTCAAGATCACAGTCACACTGCTCCCACATCCCCAGGCACTATCTCCCTGCTCCCAGCCCACTGCCTCATCTATCTTACCCCTGCAGAAGCCCAACTCCACCTCAACCCTCCAACACCAGCAGAAGACAGGGAGGACACCAGAGTCCTGAGGCATCACAAGTCAAAAGCTACCAAATGGCTCCCTCCCCACAGCTTTTTAGGCACCTTCATCTTCTGTGACCATCACAGCTGGTGACTTGCAGCCCTGGCCAGGCACACAGAGCTGCTGCACACAACTCCCTGAGAGATCTGTGCTCCTTTATTCAATCCAGGCTGCCACCAGGTCAGACAGGTAGAAAGCGCAAGGAACTTGTTACTGTTGCATCTCAGAAAAGAACCAGAGAGCAAGTGTTGTTTGCTCCAGGTCTGTCAAACAGATGCGTTTCCTACCCAGAACACAGCAGGGAGAAGTGAGTAGACTCAGTTCAAGCCCCAGACACACACCTGCTTTCTCCTAAGCCTGGGACAGGCTTAGGCCATTGCTACATTTCTCTCCCTAAGAAAGCAAGTGCAGAAAAAAACCAGAATCCTGCAACCTGACCACATTCTGCTTAATCTGCTCCAGAATACTGGATACAGAAGAGATGATACAACAGCCACAGTGTTGGAAAACTTTATGATTTCACCCCCATCCCCACATTTTCACTACCTGGGCTCAGACAGTGCTGGTGTGACTAGTGCTCCATCCATCCACCTGCCTTCATCTTCCAAGTCATCACACTAAAACTGAGGACAGACTGGGGTATCCTTGGCAGAGCAGCTCAGCCAGCACTCAGCTCCAGGAGTACTAATTCCATTCTGTTGGGTTAGGTTTTTTTAATTAATTTTGGTGTCTTCCAGAGATAGAAGTCTCTGTGCAATAGTGTAAGGTGAAGAAGGTCCACTCCACTACGATGACATTTCTTGAGCTTTGCCTCAGTCCCCTCTGCCTGCTCTTGCACTCCAATGCCACAGGGAGAAACTGCATGAGGTCTGTCTGGAGACAGTCCAGCTGTAGCACACTAGGACCAGGCTATACTACTGAGAACACCAGATCCTTGAACAAACATCTTGCTGCAGCCTCTCCTTTGCAGCCTCCCTAAGAAACACACTAGACCAGAAGGCATCACCTAGAATGGGTTTAAATGAGTTTTATTTTAGACAACCTACATGACAGATGTTTGGTGTGTGGGTGGTGTTTTGTTTTTTTTTTTTCTTTTTTTAAAACAATGCCTCCACTCCAAATCAGGGTCAAAATAAGTGAATGAAGCTCAAGATGACATCAGTCCAGTTGTTAAGACATTGCCAATTCCTGGTGGTGTGCCGATGAAGAAGAAACAGCAGCCAGCTACGAAGACGGGTGATCCAAAACCATACTCTTTGATTTGTTACTGCAAGAAGAGCAGCCAGTGTTAGTTCAAGGTCACAACAGTCAGGCTAAGTTCCTGTACCCTATCTGTGTATTCCCTAATTCAATCTGAGCTGCCACAGGCAGGCAGGCAGAAAGCGCAAGGAAGTTATTTTTGCATCTTAGTGCAAACCAGGGAGCAACAGGGGGAGTGCTCATGGTCTATCAGAGGATGCTGAACATTTTTAGGATCATAAAGAGCAACTGGCATCAGCTACTGAAGCAAGCCAGACAAGAGACTCATCCACACCCCTTTTGCTTGACACACCAGGTTGCAGGTTTCCTCTCCAAGAGGAAGTGCCAAGGAAGAATTAAAGCTTACCTTGTACCTGCCATCTCTCACAAGAGCTGTACCATCAAGTATTTTTTGCCCAGTGGAATGCTTTGCTACTGTTATTTTACTCCACCTTAAAACTGATGGGTTTATCTGAATTACACATCTCAAAGTTGTGCCTGAGCAGGGAAGATGCACACAGGTGTCTGCTCAGGGGAGGAACCTCCTCAGTGACTGCCTGTTCCAGGGTCCAGGACAGACATCACCCTTCAGTCAGGCTGCAGGAGATGGTGCCTCTAGGCCAGTAAAAGTGTTCCTCTAATTGGGAACTGCTAGAGGAACTACTGCTCCACACTAGAAGCTGGTTCATCTTGACATGACTTGCATACCAGAAAGCCTGTGAGAGGCTTTATAGATAAATTTAGCTGGCTATAAACAGACTTCAGAAGTCTGCTATGACTGGGCAAAGCAATTGGTGATCCCACAACTGCTCGCCTGCAGGGAATTCCACAGCTCTCAGAATAAACCAAAAAATCCAAGTGTTGGGATCCAGATATTGTTTTGTTCCAACCACATTCCTACCCAGAGTAACTAAAGGCAAAGCAGACCACAGGAGCTGCCTGAGGGCTCGAGCATTTGGAGATTCCAGAGAGAATAAGGTTAAGTTATTATTATTATTACCATGTTCCCAAATTTAGGGCAGTATTTAAACAGATGGTTCTTGCATAACAAAATAAGGGCATCAGATTAACAGGAAGATGGAACATGAACCTGTAAGGCACTTCAGAACTAACCCCCACAAGAGGGATCCAAAGTAGGAGTGCTCCACTTCAGAGGACACCATCTTTAATCTAATGGTTTAAAACCATTACTAATTACACACATCTCAAAAAATTCCTTCTGCATTTCTTGGCCATAAAGGCACAATGAATCACTGCAATGGAACTGTGTCCCTTTGAGTACAATTCAATAGTATACAAGGGAAGTCTCAGTCACCTGGTGTAATAGGAAGCAGCAATTAGGCCATGTTTACATGGGCTTTAAAGTTCTTCAGCTGGCAGCTACTGCTCAGATTTAACAGGGATACAACAGAACAAGTGATGCACTGAAAGAGCTTATGGTGCAGTTAGGCACATTCATCCCTTTCAGGTCAGTACTTACACATTTCTCAATTTCCAAGCCATCCTTGAAGAAAATCATATATGGGGTCACACCATCCTCACGAAAATCCAGGAGAGCCACCATACCATCTGGATTCATGTTCTCCCCTACAAAGAACTTCAGAGAAATTTGTTATGAGACATTTAATGAGCTAATGCCAGGGTAAAGTGCCTTTTATACAAGAAAGCTGCAACTACAAGTCTCCCTGACCAGCTGAAGGGATTTTGCTTTCTGCAACTTGTCCACACTGCTATGAACAGCAGAGTATGACACAGCAGGGGCTAAAGTAATCCACCTTTCAGGTCTTTTAACTCCATGGTTCCTAGATGGTGCTCACTACAAATGTAGTTAACTACTAGTGTTACAAGTTGAAATGGGGTCCCCAAAAGCTTAACAGTCTTTCACTGTTACTCCTTGACTCTCAAGAGAAGAGCAAGACCAGAAGTCCTCAAAATTCTACAAGCTAGATCTGCAGACAAACCAACAGTATCTTGCATCACTGAAATACTGCTGCAAGGAGATGGCAGCTTCATTACCTGGTAGTTTTTGAAGTTAGCAAGGATGTGTTTGATTTGTTCTGCAGCCCCCGTCATGAAGGGCTTTACTCTCTCTGGCTTGTGTTCCTCAAGTCTGGCTTTGATTCTGGAAGGGAAAAAAACCTCTGAAAACATGCTCTAGTCCAATAGCATCACTGCACAGCATCATGTCATAGCAGAGTTACTGGCAGTCAAACTTTTATTTTGCCATTTTTCCAACTCTCCCTCACAAAGCCCACAAATTATAACTTAATTTTGCTACGAAATTAGCAAAGCAGTGCCTGCCATTTTACTTCTAGGCTCGTTATAAAAGTTAGCAAGCCATTTCCTCAGCATCAGGAATAGTATCCATCAGTATCACAAAGTGTTTCCACATTTAATGCTAACCCATTAATGCTAAACATTTCCACGTTTAATGCAAACCCATTAAACACTGAGCAACAGAAACTCTACCTCAAATTAGCAAAAAAGTTCCACCCACACATACAGCATTTGGACATTTAAACATTCAAGTTAGAAAAAAATTGCCAGAGCTTTCTTCACCACTCCACCCCCTTCCCCATGACAATTCGGCATTGAGGAGTCAGAAAGAAAACAGCAAGGTTACAAATAATATCCACAGCATGTGACCAGGTCGTCTACCTCAGCCAAGACAAACTTTGATTTTCCCCTATCAGTTCTCTAGAGCTCCAGTTTTGCCAAGTGTTAAGACAGTACTGAAGTTCATAGCCAGTCTGCTACCTGTATCAGAACTAACACCAAACAAGAATAAAGTTCAACACTGCTTTTAAAATTCCAACAAGATAACAATTTTGCAATTTCGTTAGAAGAAAGTCTACCAACACTTACGCTTTCATGTAGTCCTTGATGTACTTCTTGTAGGACTCTTTTGTAAAGCTGGTTTCCTGAAGGTGGTGGTTTATTACTATATCAACACCAGTTATGACCGTGGCTTCTGTTCCATCTCCCTCAGGACCTTCAGCAGAGGCATTGCCACCAATTAGAGAGTCATCAATTTGACCCTCTGTCCTGGTGACCATCTAGATTTAGAGACATCAAAAAACTTAACGGCTCTGCAAAAACCTTAACTCTCCTGCTCTTACACATCTATGACCTGACAGCAGGGCACGACTTCAGAGCCACACTTAAGTGCAAGGAACCACACTGCAACCCAAGCAGGGATTTCCCAGGCCAGGCTCCTCTCCCGGTGCCAGCCCGGAGCTTCCTGACACCGCCTTGGCCCCCCTCACACACCGCTTGGGGCAGCACCCTGCCCTGCCCCAGGGCCCTGGGGGGTGTCCCCACTTTGGGGGTCTCTCGCAGGGATCCCAGACACCCCCAAACTCCTCCTCCCCCTCCCCCAAACCCTCCGCCACCGCCCCGCCGGGCCCGGCTCCAGGCAGCTGCCGGGCCCTGAGTCACCGCAGCGAGGCCGGCCCGGCCCTCCCGCCTCCCCTCACCCTCCCTGGGGGCGGGAGACCCAGTACTCACCTTCCCCTCCACTTCCAGGCACAGCCCGTTCGCCACTTCCCGGATCTTGTAGATGTCCGAGAACATCTCGTCCTCTGCGGAGGAACAGACAAACACACACGGGCGGGCGCCGCCGCCTCAGACACCGGCTTCCACCGACCCGGAGCCACCGTCACCTTCATTCGGATCAACTCCGCTTCCCCTTCCTTTCGCTCCCGGCCCTACGGTCTCGGCCCAGCCGCTTCTTTCCTCCCCTTCCCCCCCCGCCGCCACCACGACCGCCCGCACCGCACATGCGCGGCAGTGCCGGGTCCCGCCGCCAGGCCCGGGCCTTGTCCTCCCGCTTCCCCCGCCCGCCCGCCCGGGCAACCACCCGCCCGCCCGCCCGCTTCCCCCGCCGACCCCGGCCCCTCCTCCCTTCCCCCTTACGGCTGATGCAGTCCCGGTAGATGATCATGGCGGCGGCGGGGCAGGGAGGGGAGCGGCGGCGGGGTCTCTGCGCAGCGACCCGAGATGGGGCGGGAGCGGGGCGGAAAGGGCCGAGTCAGCGCCTGCCGGAGCTCATATAGCGGGCACGGCCCCGCGCCTCACCGCGCAGGCGCCGCCTCCGCCCCGCCCGGCCCCTGGGCGGGGGATGGCGGCCCGGAGAGGGGGCGGCCCGGAGAGGGGGCGGCCCGGAGAGGGGGCGGCCGGTGCCAGGGCTTGGGGGGGTCTGCGGCAGGGGCAGAGCCCGCAGACGGCGGGAGAGCGGCGGTGGCGGAGCGGGTGTCTGCCGGTGCTGGGGAGGGGAGGGAGACTGCGGGCCAAGGCAGCCCCCGGGCCGGGGATGAGGTGGGGTTCGTGTTGCTGTGACTGGCAGAGCTCCCCAGGGGCCGTGCCCTTCTGCCTCTTGATAATTGTGCTTTTTTGTGGTTTGGTTTGGTTGGGTTTTGGTTTTTTTTTTTTTCACTGACCTGAGCAGTGTTACTCCTCTTGTCGAGCAGAAGTTCAGGTATCAAGGAGAAGTGCTCTGAGTCTTTCCCTGGTCTTGCTAGGACAGAATTCATAGAATCATAGAATCGTTTGGGTTGGAAGGGACCTCAGAGATCATCAGGTCCAACCCTTGACCACTACTGCTGCAGTTGCTAGACTATTTCTACCATTATGTTTGTGTTCGGAGAAACTATCGCTTTGAGAGGCTGCAGAGTCCAGTTCTGTAAAAAAAAAAAAACAAAGGAGATAAGATGCATTGTTTGAGTTTATGCCCTGCTCAAGTATGCAGGTTTTCATAGGGACCAAGGTCCAGGGTGGTTCTGAACCATGCAGGTGCAGTGGGCTAGGAGGGACAAAGCCGAAGGAACTGACCCAGGCAACTTTAAACGAGAAAAGAGGGCATGAACTTAAGTTTAGGTTGGATATTAGAAAGAATTTCTTTACGGAGAGGGTGATCAGACATTGGAATGGGCTGCCCAGGGAAGCAGTGGATTCTCCGTCCCTGGAGATATTTAAAAAGAGACTGGATGTGGCACTCAGTGCCATGGGCTGGTAACCGCAGCGGTAGTGGATCAAGGGTTGGACTTGATCTCTGAGGTCCCTTCCAACCCAGCCAATTCTATGATTCTATGACCCAAGCTGGGGATCCCAAGTATCCCGTACCATAAACATCACACTCGCTATCGATTGAGAAATTTGTGGGGATGTTTTTTTCCTCTACCATGGCTTACACCCCGAGTGGGACTCTGGAGCTGTCCTGCTGGCAGTGTTGGGCATTGGGCCTTGGCTGCTAGAAGTGCACAGCTCACAACTTCCATCTGGACCTGAGTAGAACTTTGTATCCTATATTAGTATTAGGGTTAATGCTAGTTCTTTATTAGTAGTAGTATATTATATTAATCATCGTATTAAATCTGGTTTTGTTCCAGCCCACTGTTCTCCTTTTTTCCCAGTTTCCCCTTGTCAAGTGGGGTTGGGTGATAGACCATCTATCTATTAGTATCCAGGCTCCTTGAGGAAACCCAACTATGTCTCCTGACCCACTCAGGGGTGCCACCATGTCATCTGTGGTGCTTATGCTATGAACATGCTGATACGGGGATGTATGGGCTGTCCTGACCACCTCCTGCCTTTGGCTGCTGCAGCATGGGCTCCATGCACTGACTCCTGAGGAGATCCCAAAACTTGATAAGGGCCTTAATATGTATTCACTGTACTGAGTGCCTTGCCTTCTCCAAATAAATGGTATTTTTTTATGCACAAATAATTAAGAAGCTGTTAGACTTGTCATGTCTCGGATGAATCTCTGTTTCCCTCAGACAAATCAAGTTGTATCCACTCAGAGACACCACTTCTGTGCTAGCAGAAGGACGGGGTGAGGCAGGCATATTCTTATTTTTACAGGTATATTTTTCTTATTTTTTCCACAGATAAGCGAGATTAAGCCCAGGAGCTGGGATTGAGATGCAAGGCCGGACTGCAACACCAGTAATGCCTAAACTTCTTCCCTCCACCTTGCAAGTACTTTTCTGCAGCAGCCTGCCACAGCTGAAAAATTTAGAAATATCTCCTTGATTTTAGGGGATATTGACAAAAAGACATCATGGGACCACCATGCTTAATGCTGGTAACCATCCTGTACTTGACAGAGATATCAGGGCACAGGATGCAGTTCCCCATCCCTCACCTTCCTCAGATAGTAAATTACTTATCTCTTTCTTAGTGTTATCTCCTCCCACCCTGCTATCCCTTCCTTTGCTCCAGATAACAGTGCCCTTTCCCCCCCACCCCCTTGATGGTCTAGCTGCTTACATAATCTAATTAAATTTGCAAGTTGTTTGCTGCTGGTTTTCACTTTCAAGACTACTATTGCTGTTTCAGACCTGAAAAAGGGGTTCCTGCCCCTAAGTTCTGCATTTTTTTTCCCAGGGACAGCTGATCTGATCAAAGACAGCCCCTCTTTCTACAAACCACAGTGGAAAAAGAGCAATTTACGTCTTTAGCAGTGGGTTGAGTGACAAGGGAACATTTGGCTCATTCTCCATAGTGTAATATGCAGCTAAAAACATCCAGTTAGTAGGTGTGCTTCAATTTTGTTTTATTTTGAAGAGATTGTTCTAGAAAAATTATTCTTTCTGTAGTAGTATTGAGATTTCTTATAAATACAGTGGTTGACTCAGTGTGCTAGAGTCAGAGTAGAAGCCTTTTGGCACAACTGGTAAGGTAGATGGACCTTCAGGTCACTTGGTTGGTAGGGTCTATATTCAGAGTTGCAGCTGTGAACTGGAAGATAGTACTTAAATATGCATCAGTTAACTAGGTCAAGGCTTCTGTGTGAACAGAGAATGAGATGGTGGGTGAGAAATTCAACATGAGCCATCAGTGTACACTTGCAGCCCAGAAAGCCAACTGGATCCTTGGCTGCATCAAGAGAAGTGTGGCCAGCAGGTCGAGGGAGGTGATTCTCCCCCTCTGCTCTGCTCTCATGAGACCCCACCTGGAGTACTGCATCCAGTTCTGGAGCCCCTGTTACAAGAGAGACATGGACATGCTGGAGTGTGTCCAGAGAAGGGCCATGAGGATGATCAGAGGGCTGGAGCTCCTCTCCTGTGAGGACAGACTGAGAGAGTTGGGGTTGTTCAGTCTGGAGAGGAGAAGGCTCTGAGGAGACCTTATTGTAGCCTTCCAGTATCTGAAGGGGGCTACAGGAAAGCGGGGGAGGGACTTGTTAGGATGTCAGGTAGTGATAGGACTGGGGGGAATGGATTCAAACTAGAGGAGGAGAGATTTAGGTTAGATGTCAGGAAGAAGTTCTTCACCATGGTCGTGGTGAGACACTGGCACAGGTTGCCCATAGAGGTGGTGGAAGCCCCATCCCTGGAAGTTTTTAAGGCCAGGCTGGACAGGGCTCTGAGCAACCTGATCTAGTGGGAGGTGTCCCTGCCGATGGCAGGGGGGTTGGAAGTAGATAATCTTACAGGTCCCTTCCAACCCTGAAAATTCTGTGATTCTAACACCAATTCGATGTTGAGTTAAGCCAGATCAATATCAAGTTTAAAAAGCTTTAACTGAAAACAGGCATGTTGACAAGGTTTTGCATCCTTTTAACTTGATTTGCTTTTGAAACAATTTGAAGAGATTTGGACTTAGACAACCAGACAACCCTGAATAAATCCCAGGACTAAGTTGGTGATATTTTAATTGATGTGGGCTTTGCAAGCAGTGCTCCATTGAGGTACAAGTGCTGAAAAATTCCTGTGATGCTGTATGAACTGATAATTTTATGTCATGGGCTGATACTTTGCAATGAACTAGAATAGTTTTTTTTTTTTCTTTAGAAACCAGCAATATTTGAAGAGAAAACCTTAATGTTACTGCCCTGCTTCTGTGTGGGCAGCCCCTTCCAATACCTCTTACCTCTAGCCAAGGCTAATACATTCCAAAAGGGCTGTTTAAACAGGTGGTCCCTCCACAGCAGGGGACATTTTAGGTGGCAACTGACATTTAAAAATACATGACATGTTTTCCTGACCATGCACGTTAATCTTTGGAGACATAGAGACATAAATCCCCATGGACTGATAGAAGTCCTGTGTTTTTATAGATGAGGCTTTTGGTATCATTTGAGGAGAATTTTGTAAGCAAGTGTCTGTGGAGCCTCACAAAAAGCCTTTCTCATGGAAGATGCCCCTCAGTGAGTCACGAATTTTTGAAGTGTTACTCACTTCCATCAAATATTAGCAACTTGATATGTCTGTGCTCAACTAATTGTTTGTGTTTTGCATTAAAATGGCTGATGACAGCTGATACTTCACCATTCTTTCTTTTTGTGTAAACATTACAGTTCTGAGCCCATCCTAGCAACTCCCACTGAGCTGTGTGAAAAGGGAGGAGATCCTGTTTGCAGCTAATTCTCCTGCTAGGTGTGGTGTCAGTGTGTGGAAATGAATGAGAGGTGAAGCAAGGCAGGACCCTGATGGCACCAATGGGTTCTTCTAACCTTTGTAGAATGCTGTGAAAGCCACATAATAGTGGTGGTGATATTTTACTTCATTTCCTGGTTGTGAGGGGTAGGGTGCTACATATAAAAATATATATGATCTCTGTATGATGTGTGTATATATAATATCTCCTGGTAGAGAGAAACTGAAAAATTTATGAGGGCAAGACCTGGCAGAGCAGTCTGTGCCCAGTACCCTCTTCCTCAGTGTGTTTCCTGGTACAAAGCCAAGGAGAGAGGATGCACAACAAGCCCTTGATCAGCTTGTGTTTTCACAAATCTGGCTAGAATTCAGGACTGAAACAGGAGCTGTGATGCTCTACCCTCCCATTCCACCCACCCAAGTGAAAACTGTAGCTCTAAGTGATTTTATTCAAGTTCTTCCCCCCAGGGAGCTTCAGGGTAATAAAGATGTGATGTCTAGGTGCTAAGACCTTCTTAACTGATTGGGAACTAAACTCACAAAGCCAGGCCATCAGTTTGACTCTTTCAGCTGTCCTTAGGTTATGCAATACAGCCAGTCCCTGGCAAGCCTTGGAGCCTTCTGGATCTTGAGCCAAAATTTGTAATTTAGATCTACGCATGCAATACACAAAACCAGAATCCCAGATCCTGAGATGAGTCCTTGAAAGAGCTCAGCTTTGATCATCAGTGTAGCTCATCAGGTCTGATCTATTTCCGAGCAATAGAATATGTTAGGCTGGATTAGACAGATCAGACAAAGCTGAGCCTCTCTTGCACTCAGCAGAAACGTGGATGTTGTTACCTTGACATTTACAATTTTTTAAAGTCTTCCTGTTACAGCTGGGTCCTGGAAAATCCCAGGATTCTTTTCCTTGGCTGTACACCCACAGCTCTGTTGTGCGTGATGGTTGCCTGCACTTCTTCCAGGAGACAGAGAGGTCACTGCACAGCAACAAAAAAGCCTTTTTATCCCTGACATTGCACGCCCCAGTCCAGCTTACTGCAAACCTTGCCAGTGGGCATGTGTCAGAAATTCCGCCTGCACTGCCACCTCAGGGAAAACAGGATTGCACTTGCCAAGGTAAGAACTTTGGAGCAAGGTGCTGCCCGAAGCTGCAGCCACATTTCAGACTTCATAACCTTATAAGCCATCCCTGTGACTGAAAAAACCACAGCAGAAAAGCTTGCTCTTGTCTTGGTTCTGCTGCTGAATGGTGGAATAAAGGGTGCAGGTTTTTCAGAACAGGTGAGAAGAACTCTGCTCAGGTGAGATCGGAAAGCAAATTTAGATCCACCATGAATGACAGATCCAGTCTGTCCTCCACAACAGAGGGTCCTTTCTAGCCCTATTCCGTGTCACCCAGCAATTCTGAGATGCACCATGTGCTGTCATTTACACCTAGTTAGACTAGTTATGTAATCGGCATAAAAATAATATCCTCATACTCAGAATGAACGGGAGGGCTTGGAAAAGGGACGTTGTCAGACAGGAACATATGTATTATCCTGCATGGCAAGGATGGGCCTGCATGAAAATCACATGTGTGTAGTGAGGGAAGCATTCAGGTTCTGCAGTGCCCAGAACTTTAATCCCAGTGTGAGCCCCTGCTTTCATCTTATTTAAATAAGATGGAGTTTGAGTTGACAGGAAGCTGAACATGAGCCAGCAGTGTGCCCAGGTGGCCAAGAAGGCCAATGGCATCCTGGCCTGGATCAGGAACAGCGTGGCCAGCAGGTCCAGGGAAGGGATTCTGCCCCTGTACTCAGCCCTGGTGAGGCCACAGCTCGAGTCCTGTGTCCAGTTCTGGGCCCCTCAGTTCAGGAAGGAGATTGAGGTCCTGGAGCAGGTCCAAAGGAGGGCAACCAGGCTGGTGAAGGGACTCCAGCACAAGTCCTGTGAGGAGAGGCTGAGGGAGCTGGGGGTGTTCAGCCTGGAGAAGAGGAGGCTCAGGGGAGACCTCATCGCTCTCTACAACTCCCTGAAAGGAGGCTGGAGCCAGGGGGGGTTTGGGCTCTTCTCCCAGGCAACTATCAGCAAGACAAGAGGGCATGGACTTAAGCTCTTCCAGGGGACGTTTAGGTTAGATATTAGAAAGAATTTCTTTACGGAGAGGGTGATCAGACATTGGAATGGGCTGCCCAGGGAAGTAGCGGATTCTCTTTCCCTGGAGATATTTAAAAAGAGACTGGATGTGGCACTCAGTGCCATGGGCTGGTAACCGCAGCGGTAGTGGATCAAGGGTTGGACCTGATGATCTCTGAGGTCCCTTCCAACCCAGCCAATTCTATGATTCTATGATTCTAAATACAGTGAGGCACAGCCCTTGGATTCAGAGATAGGAAAGGGCTGTGGAAAGGGCTCCTTCTGTGCCAAACCTAAGGGGAAGATGAGCATGGATTTAATTACTTGTGCTTGCCATGATTGGATTCTGCTTAATCTATAGGCAGTGAGCCTGGATCTCTCTGCAGAGATCTGGTTTTACAGCAGAGTGGAAGATTTGTAAATTCATACATACACACACACGTGAATGAAAAAATCAGTGCACACCTGGCTGGTTCAGCTGCTTTGCAAAGAATGAAGGTGGAATTCATCCTATTTAAGTGCCAGGGTAGAGACGTCTTGGAGCTGAATCTGATTTCTCCTGGAGCATCAGTGCTTGCTACATCAGGGTAGGGGTGCTGGTGGTGGCCAGCAAGGCAGGGGCAGTGTCTTCTCCAGCAAAGGTGCTTTCCCACCTTTCCCCGGCCAGGCCAGCAGAGCAGGTCCAAGGTCCAAAATCAAACTTGGATGAACAAGATACAGGTCACAGCATAGCTGCAGCCTAATGCTGTGGCAAGTGAGGGAAGGGCCTGAGCAAAACCACAGCTGCTGACATGGCAGCAGAGGCTCCCAGCAAGGCTGCTCATGGCTCTGTCCCACACCACAGCTGGTTTTACTGCAACCTGGGGCAAGGTTACAGCTCCTATCCACAGACACCCCTCTAAAGCTGGACAGCTTTTTTTTAAGGCCAAGTAACCTCTCTGCCCAATTTTGCTTCCCAAAGGTGTTGAGCTAAACTGTGCCCTCAGTTAACTTAGCAAGCCTCATAGAGAGGACACAAAGAACTTTCCCCCTGCTCTGTGTCTTCCTTCCAGATGTAAGACTTTATAATTACTGGGGTGCCTGTGACCTAGAGAGACACCCACTCCACTATATGGCAGGACAGGAACCAGTGGATGGCACACAGGACTCCACTCACCTTGGTGGGAGGCCAGAGCTGGTGTTGGTGTTATTCCCATATCACCTGAAATTCCCCAGGACCAGCAAAAGAAAAATTTGGTCTTTGGCCTGAAACTGATACAACCTCTCTGGGCTCCTTGCCAGTTGGATACTGCACACAAACACCATTTTTTTGTCAGATAATTAGCATCCCCATGTGATCAGCTTGGGTCGACTAAGTTTTTAACCATTAGAGGAGCTAATCCTGCCATGCTAAACTCCCTTAATTGGCATTTTTCAAAATACCATTTTCTTCACAAATGTGTTGAAGCCTGAAATTGAGTTCTGCCATTCTAATCCACCTCTGGCTGTTTTTTGGTTCACTGTTATGTGGTGTGAGCTCTTGGTTTTGTCAACAGAGAAGTAATAATCAGTGGCATGTTAATGTTGGGAGTCCTAAAATTCTTGCACTGGATTTGCCAGCAGGTAATAAGTAAGGCACACCCTCAGTTATGTTTATACAGCAAACTTTGCTGCAGATGCTCCAGGAGAGCAGCAGGAGTAAAGGTGGCAGTATAGGGAAATAGGTAGATAAGTTTATAATATGAGTTTATAGCATGCTTGTCAGTTGCAAATGCAAACCTGCTATTATTTTCGGAGATCTCAAGACAGATGTGTTATTTACTGTTTTCTGATGAGGATTTTGTGTCTACTGTATTCTCCCCTTCTGTAAAATCAAAAAGGAACCTGAGCAACAAAGGGTATGTTAGAGAGGTAAGATGTATCACCCAGCTTCTGAGTGATTTTGTATTGTTCTGGTTTAAATTGTTTTAGAAAGGTCCATCAGTACTGCAGGAGACACTGAAGTGCAAGCTGTTCCCCATCAACATGTCCTGAGAAAATGAGGACTGATCTGTTTATCTATCTGAGAGATGGCTGATAATCTTAGACAGTTTAAGATTAGGGTAAGAAAGGACCTTGAGTGGTCAATCAGCAATTCTTCTTGCATCAGGGGGTTTGGTTAGAAATGTTTGTCCACCTTGTTTTTCAGATCTGATGATGATGATGGAGATTTCCAGCCTCCTCTACAGAACAAATATTTACTGAAAAGGGGACTAGGTCCTCCCATTCCCTTAGGAATGTTGTAAACCTGTATTAAAGTGGATTTAGAGATCTGTCTGATGCTCTGAACCTTATGGAGTTCAGCCTGCCTCATTCCACATTGACATCTGGCTGCATAGTTTCCCCAGTTGTCTGAAAAATGACTGTGTTAGTTGTGCTTTCACACAAGGTGGACCAGGATGCTCCATCACTGGGACAGTCAATCTGCATGGCCATGATGCTGTAGGTAGAGAGAAGGTTCTCAGTGCTGATCAGAAGACTAAACTGTTAAAAAAAGTTTAGGAAAGAAATAGAGATTAAAACCAGAAACATCCCTGCCACATATATGTCTGTATACACACACACACACAGAGATAAAATGTCTATGTACACATTTTTTATATAACTCCTCTATGTCCAAATGTCAAATGCCACGTGAGGTTCTGGCATCCCTGTGTCAAAAGGATGTGATAAATGTAGTAATAGAAGCAAAAAGAGTGGCAAGCAGGAAAAAAGAAACTGGAGTAGGAAGAACAAGCTTTAAAAAGAGATTATCTGAGGTGGTGGGTATGATGGTGGTCTTTGAAACTAACAGCAGCACTGAGGAAGTAAAAAAGGTCAATTATTCACTGCCTGTCTGCGTACAGAAACTATGAGAACATCAAGAAAATGACAAGGTGACAGGTTCAGAAAAGACAAAAGAAGGCTCCTTTTAACACTATATGTGAAGTTAGTCTGTGTACCAGGATGATGTGTGTCCCAAAAGCCTGTATCATTGAAAAAGCAATTGGACAGGGTCATGGAAAAAATGCAGAAAGGGCTTTAAGCACTTCTGGCTCAGGAAGAAGCACTTAAGTCAAAGACGGATGGAGGCCAGAGAATTTAACCCTGAAATGTTCCTACATGATTGCTATATTCTTATTCCTTTTTTTTTTTCCTCCTTTTCCCTTTTTTTAAATTTTTTTTTTCCTTTATGTGCCAGCAGTGGGGTGCTGTCTGAGTCAGGAGACTCCATTAAATGAATATTTGGTCTGATCCAGGATGGCTGTTCCATGTACAGTAGAGTGGAACTTACAGAGACCACTGAATTATCATCTACAGAAATCCTTGTAAATGCTGCCACCATGTAAATAAGCAGAAAAGAGCAGCTGCTGCAGCCACAGACATGAGGATAACAAAACATCTTCCTCTACATAGATCTGTAGGTTTTGTGGGATAAAGGGTTTGGAAGAGATCTACTGAACCTTTGAATCTCCTTTATTAACTTACTGATTGTGCAGCCTCTGGGAGGGACATTTCTAGGAAGGAAAAAGGATCAAGAAGGTCTCAAGGAGGCTAGGGAATAATTTCTGGCTGTTTCACTGGCCTGATATAGCCCTTGGTGAGCTGTGGGGCCATGCTGAAGTGAGGGAGGACTGCTGCCTGCTCTGCCTCATGATTTCCCAGCTATGCTAATTGCATTAGTTGTTGCCCTGAGGACTTTTCTTGGTCTAATTTTGCTGTCTCATAGCTCTGACCTGCTTTTGACATTTGAAAGAGCAAGTGAAACCCTCACATGTGTCAGGGGATTTAGCTGCCATCAGCTTTCTTACTGTTTAATAGCTGTGCCCAAGCGTCCAGCCAAGGCAGTGTTGGGTATCCCTGGGTTAGCTGAGGATTACAGAGGTGTTGTGAGGTCAGGCTGCTTTGTTTCAGCCTTGCCAAGGAATTGCATCCACTCTCCTCAGTATTCTGGGCTGCTCTGAGCCCCCTCTGTCTGACCTACTTTTGAGTAGTTGTAATTAACCCTGTATTCCTCTACCCGTGGCTCACCAAGCATTAACTGATGGAAAATTTCCCATCTGCAACATCCTGAGATATGTGCACGCCTCAGCCCACCCACATTTACATCTGTGCAAACAGGGAAAGTGTGCTGGGAGGTAGAAAAGACATAGAACAAGTGGAAAAAGTTGCCCAAGGTTGCTGTGGCTGCCCTCTCCCTGGAAGTGTTCAAGGCCAGGTTGGGTGGAGACTGGAGCAACCTGGTCTAAGTTGTTGCCTTGCAGGGGGTTGGAATGAGATGATCTTTAAGGTCCCTTCCAACCCAAACCATTCTTTGAGTCTATGATTCTATATACACATCCACAGTTGGGCACACATATTTTTTCTGTTGTAAATGAAAACCACCGTGGCCATGATGCATCCAGTGCCTGTTAGGTTTGGGTTTGTTTTGTTTTGTTTTGTTTTTTTAGTTTTCCCAAAAAGGTTATGCCACTTCTGGAAAGCTCAACGGCAGGGGTAGGAGCCCAGTGTGCACCTGAGAGGCAACAGAGAAATTCCTGTGTGTTAAATATGATGTTTACAGCCTCTCGTCTCCTCTCGTCTCCTCTCGTCTCCTCTCGTCTCCTCTCCTCTCGTCTCCTCTCCTCTCGTCTCCTCTCGTCTCCTCTCGTCTCCTCTCCTCTCCTCTCCTCTCCTCTCCTCTCCTCTCCTCTCCTCTCCTCTCCTCTCCTCTCCTCTCCTCTCCTCTCCTCTCCTCTCCTCTCCTCTCCTCTCCTCTCCTCTCCTCTCCTCTCCTCTCCTCTCCTCTCCTCTCCTCTCCTCTCCTCTCCTCTCCTCTCCTCTCCTCTCCTCTCCTCTCCTCTCCTCTCCTCTCCTCTCCTCTCCTCTCCTCTCCTCTCCTCTCCTCTCCTCTCCTCTCCTCTCCTCTCCTCTCCTCTCCTCTCCTCTCCTCTCCTCTCCTCTCCTCTCCTCTCCTCTCCTCTCCTCTCCTCTCCTCTCCCCTCCTTTCCTCCTTTTTGTCCACAGTCAGCACATAACCCTCCAGCCTCAGATTCCCCATGCATGAAATGAGGCTAGTAATGTTTATCCGCCTGCTGTGAGGGTTAATAAAACAAATTGTTATGACTCTACGGAGATAGGAAACCAGGAAGAAATCCCATTGAAATAATTAATATATACAGGAAGAGAAAGCAAATGCGGATAAATGCAGGAGGCTCGGGGGCGTACGCTCTTTGAGCACAAAGCAAATGATTCTCCCCTAAGAACAGCATGAATATGGAAACCATGCAACCGATGTACTGTGCTGAAAGTCAAATGTATGCAAATTACCCAGCCTGTCTTTTTTGGTGCATTTCCTCACCATTCAGAATTGGGGTTTGCTAAACATCCGAGAGAGAAGCTGAGGAGCTGGTTTGGGTTCCAGCGGGTGCTGGGGACGCGTGGCAAGAGCGTGGAGGGTGTGATGTGCTGCTGCTGCTCAGAGCCATGACCAGGCTCTTCCATCCAGGGAGCAGGATGGAAATTGGACCTCTGCTTTGAAATTCCCACTTGGCAAGGCAAAGGAGGCAAGCCCCAGCCAGGGACTTGGGAGCAATGCCATGGAAAGGGGCGCAGTTTTCCTTCTTGATAGTTTATTATCTACCGTTTTGGGTGTCTCTGCCGGCAGCTACGGCTGTTTAAAGACTTGGACTTTACCCAAAGCCCGAGCTCACACACTCCATACAAGACAGAAATGGTCTGAAGCTGGACCAGGGGAGGTTTAGACTAGATCTGAGGAAGAATTTCTTTACTGAGAGAGTAGTTAGGTGTTGGAATGGGCTGCCCAGGGAGGTGGTGGAGTCACCATCCCCGGAGGTATTTAAAAGCCGTGTAGATGAGGCACTTTGGGACATGCTCCAGGGGCTGATAGAGATATTGATATATACAGTTTATTCCTGGGGGGTGTTGAAAGCTGGGTGCAGTGATCTTAGAGGTCTTTTCCAACTGTGGAGATTCTGTGATTCTGTGAATATGTGTGTTGGTGTATGCTACAGTAGTAATATCGAGATGACTGAAGTTGTTACATTTTTTAATCATGTAGTTTGCAAGGCAGGAGCTGTTATTTATAATCTAACATTTTCCATGCTCTGTCAAGGGGCACTATGCCTTTATTTTGACTTAGTTCAAATGTAATTCTTATGGTGATAGTGTATAGTTGCAGGAAATTAAGCCAAACAATGAAGATTTGCCAAATTGGGGGTACAGTTCTTTTATGATTTCCCACTTGTTTTGCAATGCTTGCTCTGCAAGGAAGTGCACATGAGTACTTTTAAACTAAGAAAAAGGATAGTCTGAATTACTACTGTGTTTGATCACAGTTGGCATTGTATTTTATAGCTGACACATCATTATTGCCACTGTTATTAATTAACATGTCAAATGTTTTGAATATATCAAGACAGAGTAATTTTGTATTCTGTAGACAAGATTTATTTTAACAAATGTTCATTATTAATTTATAGTTTATATCAAAGGCAGCACTCTACTGCCAAAAGTCATGATGCATTTGCTACAGGGTATTATGCATTCTCTACAAAATACATAAACATCTTTAATTTGCACTGCTCTTCCAGGTTTTCTTGTGGCCACATTTTTATTTTGTAGGTGCTGTATTTTCTTTATGTAGTGCTTGCAGTAAGTCAGAGGTTAATGCATTAATGTGATTACCAAAGTGTAAAGCAGAAAGCAACAAGCTTATTTCTTAATCCATCAGTGCAGAGTGACCCCATGGTAAGGTTGTGCTGCTTGCACTGGCTCCTGCCTGTGGTCAGAAGTCTCTGGGACCCAGTTTTGGCACCTGGCACAAACTCCATCTGTCATGTGCTACCTGGAGAAAAGTTCAGACATTCAAATCTGGGCTCAAAACACAAGCAGCAAGAACTGAGAGGAGATCTATTTTAAATTTTTTCCTGTTTCACAGAACTCCCTGTTGCCCTTTGGAGAGTGTAGCTTTTAAAGTTCATGTTTGGAAACACTTCTTCAAGTATTTAAGTGATTTTGAAAATGGGGGAGAGTATATCTGGGTATGTGGCATTCAGTTATGGCAAACATTTTTGTGTATGCCTTGGGAGATTTTAAAATGGTGACATACTGGAGCCAAGGTGGACTAATGCATTAGCACAGATGAAACCAGCCAGTGTCCATCATCAAAAATTTCAAGTGACTACTGTTAGTCCTTGCCACCTTTGACTCCTCACACCAATGGCCACGGTCAACAAGAATCAAGAGAGCAAAACCTGGATGAGTTCAGAGCAATGTTTGAACATCCATCTCTGTATTTACAGTGCAAGACTTAACATCAGTGTCACTGCCTGTCTGTAGGCTTAAGGTACACTGAAGAGGATCATCTGCTCTACAAATTCAGCTGCAGCTTTTGTGGCAGCACCTTAAGTGCTAGTGGACATGAAATATTGTAATGTATTACCACGTCTTGGCTGATATTTGAAGATGTGAGGTTAGAGCCTCAGTTTAGGATGAGCAGCTGTTGGCATCCTGACAAAAATCTGGGGGACATATTTTGTTCCTGATGTTCACTCAAGAATTCGGGTTTTTTCCTTTCAGTTTTCACCTCCTAAGATTACGCCCTGAGAATTTTACAAAATAATAATCAGCCTCCCACCAAAGCCCTCTGATATAATCAAGGCTTTGCTTGTATTTTCACAGTACACTCCTCACAAAGCAGAGAGACATCAGCTAAAACTTGCAGACAAACATAGGTCCATTTAGTGAGCTTAACATTCATTAAAATTGTTAGTTGCTTCAGTGCATTTGAAGTAAATCAAATGGGGAAAGTAAAGGAGAAAAAAGTGAATGTCAATGAGAAGCTCTAGGGCCAGATCCCATCGCCACTGGTCAGCAAATGCCTCCAAACCTGGCAAATGCACTCCAGGCTTGCTGAATCTTGTTGGGAGAGAGCACTGGATGGAAGGAAAAAATGTTGTATACTGTCTGAACAAATTTTTCCAGGAGAACTGATGTATTTTACAGTGGATTTAGAAGAATTAAGAAGAAAAAAAGCTGTTCAGCAGAGCTTTTTGGATAAACTGACTTTGACTGTTATTTATGAAAATGCAAAACCAGTCACTGTTTCTAATGTGAAACAGCAAAATAAAAATCTGTGGCAGAGAGAGAACAGCTTTGCTTGTAAGAGCCCCAGCTCTGATCTGTCCCACTGGTGCTGCATGTGTGACAGTGCCAGGAATTCCATTCCTAATGCTGCCTTCCTGCAACATGTAAAGGAAGTCTGAAGGTCTCCTTGCTGATGCAGCATTCAGCTCAACATTCGTAGGGGATCATAGAGCATCACAGAGCTGCTGCAGAGGCCACATGGGCTTAAGTAAAGTCCTAAATCATTTCTGGGCAGGTATCCAGAAGCCAGTGTCTGGCTTGGCTTAGAGGGCTTTTCAGATATGCTTAATCTGACACTTGACACCCTTGAATTTAGGGGTGTTAACATTTAGATCGAAAAGACTGGGCCATAGTTGTGTTATCATGGTCAGGGGAGAGAGAGGGCAGCTCAGTTTGGGAGCTCTATCATTCTGCAGTGGTGATGCAGGCAGTACTTAAATTAAGGTCTTTTTTGGTTTTTGTCTGATCAGAGATTTGCTGAGCTAATTGAACGAGTTCTGTTCTATCTGATAAACCAGGTAGAGCTGCAGGAGTCTCCAAACCACTGTTTTTCCCCACTCTGTCTTTAACCACACCATTTAAATGCCTGCACAATGTGCCTGGCAGTATAGAGAAAATATGATCATATTGCACATTTCATTGCTCATTCTTTGCACCTCTCCACTCCTTTCAGATACTGTACATTTATTGATCAAAAGCCATTTTCTAGGGTTTCCCATCTTCTGGAACTGTCTCTGCTTTCCAAGGTTTTAGAAATACAGATCATTCTGTTTATAATCTCTAAAATTCAGTGTTACAATGGAGTCTGCAGTGCATATCAACATCAGAAAAAGTGCTGTCATCTGCATGTTACTGAGAAGCACCTGAAAAGTTGCACAGAAGTTGTATAGCTTCTATAGTTACTAAGTTGTATAGCTTCTATAGTTACTGAATTTTCACACACATATCATTACATCAGTTATAGAAACCTTTCTGGTAAGGGCTGTAGTTGAAGATATAAAAATAATAAAAGCAGTGGATGTGCATCTTTTGGAACCATATAAAATCCAGGATGTGTCAGAACTACATGAGCTGGCCTCGTTTCCTATAAAATTTACAGACACCACAAACCCCCGAAGTTTAACTCTGTCCACGGCATATCATATATATACATATGTATATAAAAGTATGTAGTCTATTGCTAAGTCCTGGTCTTCAAGAATCCTGAAGGATGTCCATGCTGGGTATCCTAAGGTGTGACTGCATGGTGCTGTGGTCTTCTAATGGCCCTTAAGACCTCCTCCACAAAATTCAGCTCAAACTCCAGCCAGTTTCCTTGGAACATTTTCACTCTCAGGCTGCTGGAAGTGTCAAGAGAAGTAGCTTTCACCAATAGCACTTATCCCTGGAACAGGCTACCTACATGTCTTAAATCCCCATGTCAACTATTACAAAACTGGCAGCCCATCTTTTTTTCAAACGATCTCTTATTCTTATTCTTATTCTTTTCACTTAGAAAACCTCTCTTGATGTTTCAGACAGTCTAGCACCAGTAAAAGCTTCTTTCATAGTTTAGACATGCCAGCTTTCCTCATATCTCTTCCCAGCCTTCATTTGCACTATCGTCTCTTGTCCATCAGTGTCACTCTTAATTGCTTTTTTGTCTCTCTCCTCCCTGTCATCTTGTTGGCTTTGTATTTGAAATGAAAAGCAATGAAATTTGTAGGTTGGTGCTTTGATTCTCCAGGACTGGATTCCCCATGGCCTTACAACTGAAACAAAGCTCCTGCATGAATTAGCTAGGCTCTGGATGCATTTTCAGCTGTAGTGTAGGTGTTCGTCAGAAGTCCTTAGATCAGGTTTTATCTGTGGTCCCAGCTGGCAGGCTACGAGGTGACTGCCTGGTTTGCAGGCTCTGCTCTCTGACCTTGAAGAAGGTGAGACAAAGATGTTAGAGCACTGTGTGAAGTCCAGTGGTTAATCCCACCTCCTGCTTACTCTGCAAGATGGGCAGGAGGCCAGAGATATTAGGATGTGGTATCAAAGGCAGGATGCATACTGCAACCTCTCAGACGTTTTTCCTGTGCCAGGGACTTGTGGCTAAGTCCTGTGAGAAGTTGAGATATCCTAGTAGTTCCATGCCTCTAAAAAATCTGAACCCACTGCAACTCATGCATTCCTGCTGCTTCTGTTACGCTGGTGCTGGTGCCCAGGTAAAGCCAGCTCAGTTCCATCAGCCAGCAAAAGATGAGGTTTTGATGGGTGCAATCTGTAAATTACAATCATAGAATCATAGAATCATAGAATCATAGAATCATAGAATCATAGAATCACAGAATCATAGAATCATAGAATCATAGAACTGCCTGGGTTGGAAGGGACCTCAGAGATCATCAAGTCCAACCCTTGATCCACGACCACTGCGGTTACCAGCCCATGGCACTGAGTGCCACATCCAGTCTCTTTTTAAATATCTCCAGGGATGGAGAATCCACTACTTCCCTGGGCAGCCCATTCCAATGTCTGATCACCCTCTCCGTAAAGAAATTCTTTCTAATACCCAACCTAAACCTCCCCTGGCACAACTTGAGTCCATGCCCTCTTGTCTTGTTGAAAGTTGCCTGGGAAAAGAGCCCAACCCCCCCCTGGCTCCAGCCTCCTTTCAGGGAGTTGTAGAGAGCGATGAGGTCTCCCCTGAGCCTCCTCTTCTCCAGGCTGAACACCCCCAGCTCCCTCAGCCTCTCCTCACAGGACTTGTGCTGGAGTCCCTTCACCAGCCTGGTTGCCCTCCTTTGGACCTGCTCCAGGACCTCAATCTCCTTCCTGACCTGAGGGGCCCAGAACTGGACACAGGACTCGAGCTGTGGCCTCACCAGGGCTGAGTACAGGGGCAGAATCACTTCCCTGGACCTGCTGGCCACGCTGTTCCTGATCCAGGCCAGGATGCCATTGGCCTTCTTGGCCACCTGGGCACACTGCTGGCTCCTGTTCAGCTTCCTGTCAATCCAGACTCCCAGGTCCCTCTCTGCCTGGCTGCTCTCAGCCACTCTGTGCCCAGCCTGGAGCTCCCCATGGGGTTGTTGTGGCCAAAGTGCAGGACCCGGCACTTGGCCGTGTTGAACCTCATCCCGTTGGAATCAGCCCAACTCTCCAGTCTGTCCAGGTCCCTCTGCAGAGCCCTCCTGCCTTCCAGCTGATCCATGCTCCCCCCCAGCTTAGTGTCATCTGCGAATTTGCTGATGATGGACTCGATCCCCTCATCTAAATCATCAATGAAGATATTAAACAGAACTGGGCCCAACACTGATCCCTGGGCCACACCACTGGTTGACCGGCCGCCAACTGGATCAGTACTGTTCAGCACCACTCTCTGGGCCGGGCCTTCCAGCCAGTTCCTAACCCAGCACAGAGTGCCCCTGTCCAAGCTGTGGGCTGACAGCTTTTTCAGGAGAATGCTGTGGGAGACGGTGTCAAAGGCTTTGCTGAAGTCCAGGCAGACCACATCCACAGCCTTCCCCTCATCCACCAGGCGGGTCACCCGATCATAAAAGGAGATCAGGTTGGTCAGACAGGACCTGCCCTTCCTGAACCCATGCTGGCTGGGTCTGATCCCTTGTCCATCCTGTAGGTGCTGTGTGATTGCATCTGCTCCATGACCTTGCCAGGCACTGAGGTCAGGCTGACAGGCCTGTAGTTTCCCGGGTCTTCCTTCTTTCCCTTTTTGTGGATTGGCATGACATTTGCCAACTTCCAATCATCTGGGATGTCCCCGGTGAGCCAGGACTGTGCTTGTGAGTCAGATGAAAGCTATCACTGCTATGAGCAAAGAGCCACAACTCTGTCTGGAAACAGGAGGGTGATGTGGGAAGGCAAGGGAGCATCCTCCTTGTTATCAGTGAGCTGCTATGTCAGTGCTGCTTTGTTGCAGAACACCTTTGGTGCAGCTGCAGGGCACATTGCTGCAGTCACCGGTGCTGCCCCCAAAGGCAGGAGTGAGTCCAGAAGGCAGCATCCACAGAGCACCCCTTAGGGGAGGACTGTTATGAAAAATGAAGGGAAGTGTTTGAACGTGTCAGCTACCACATTTCAACAGAAGTTCAGGGTGTCCAGCACCACAGTGTGTGCCTGTTCAGCCCCTAGGACTTTCCCACTCACACCACTTTCCCACTCTGTCAGGCTTTGTGACTGGAAGCAGGCAAGGATGTGAGTTCCTACCTGTGGCTGCTTCATTGCAGCATCCCTCTACACACAAGGGATCCTGAGTGACTTGTCCAAGATGTGTTTTCTGTGACAGATAACTACCATAAGGACAAACTCCTATGGCTCTTTTCCCCTGTGTTTTCCCCTCCAATAATGCACATTGCTCAAGGTTAACAACAGCAATCAGTTCACCTTGGTCAAACACAGTGTTAGTTCTGAGACCCTGGTGTTGTCATGCTGTGAATCAGCAGGCCTGTGAAACAAGAAAATACTTCTTCAGAAAGAATCCTGTCTTTTCAAAATCTTTAATTAAAAAAAAAAATTGTGATGTTACCTAAATGCTTCATTGTACAAAATTTTGCAAAGTACTTTTTTTTTCCTTTCATTTAAAAGCAAGGGAATGGTATTCAAATACTGGTAGGAAAAGCTGGGTTACCCAAAAAAAGCCAGATTGTGGTAAACAGAAGAAAAGTTGGATTATTTGGGCAATGATTGAATACAAACTATTCTATATCCACTATGGGAGAGTGATCAAAACTTGGGAATCTGAAAAGGGAATAGTGAGGCTCCTTTAAAAAGTAACAAAATTGAAAGTTTGAAATTTTTTCTGCATATTCCTTTCTGTGTTTTGAGCAACCTGCATCCTGGACTGTGAAGAACATGGGGTGATCTGCTGCCACATCTCACTGTCCATCATCTTGCATGAGTCACATTTCTGCTATCACAGAATTATTTCAACTGCAGCTCTGCTTTCAGAGGATTGGCAAGCACAAATTCACATTTGCCCCAGCAGATGCTTCATGATCTCCCTGGGTATTGGGTACAGCCAAGTAAGGGGGTTAATTAAAGTGGTAGAAAACAGACTATAGGTACAGTGTTCTTTGGTGTCACACCGACCTCTCCATCCTTCATTCAACACTGAGTCATCTCTTGTGGAAAAGGTCAGACCATATCTTACACCACATGCAGCCTGTTTTTCAGTAGAGCATAGAAACATGTTTGCTTTTCTTTGTGTTCCACCTACGAGCATTTAAATTGGCACAATTTCTTCCAACTGCTACTTGCTTAGCTGCTGTGCCATGCTGGACAAAAACCTCTGTGTAGCAATTGTGACTCCTCTATCAGAGGACAAGTTATCAGAGGACAACAGCCTACTTCTGTTGTTCACTTCTTGGGGTTGGAAGGTATAGCATAGTGGTGAAGTGCCTTCCTCTTGGAGAATCTGCAACAGCTTTTCATTTCCTCAATCAAATAACATCAAATCCAATTCTGTGACGCACATGGGAATCATTAGGGAATCTCAGAAATGAAGAGAAATCGATCTCCTATGACCTGCTGGAAGATTGCAACACTTCCAAAAAATTTGTCTAGATTAGAGGTTTATATTTACTAAATTGCCTTGCTAGGAAATCAGCTCTGTATGACTTTCCCATCCACTCAAAGCCTGGAACAATTCTCAGTTCCTTTACCCTCACAGGCCAGAACCGTCCTCCCTGCTTTCACCCTCTGTGCATTAAAAACAAGTAACATGGTCCTTTTATACCTACAAAACTAGGATACAATACAGACCTTTGGCTCTTGCTGGTGCCAGAGACCAAATCAGAATCTCAAAAAATGTTTGTTAACAAGAAGGCTACAAAACAACATTTACTGTTATTTCTGCTTTCTTTTGTTATTCTGCTTGCTTTAATTTTTTTTGTCCTTTCTCCTCAAACTCTGCACAGTATAGTCTGTGATTAAGCTAGAAACTGTTAGCCATGTTGTCACTGTATGTCTTAATTAAACATGCTAGAAGCTGGAGCAGGAAATGTTGTGAATAATTACAGAAAAAAAGGGTTGAAAAGATCCTTGAGCGTCCATCCCTATGCTTGGGCTGGGTCATCCAGACTGAAACTACTCCTGAGAAACATCCACTTAACAGTTTTTAAAAGCTTGTGATGCTGAAGGCACTGCAAGCTCCCCATCTAGCACTGTCCATAACACAAGAAAGTCTGTTCTGATAATCAATACAAGTGGTGGAGAACAGATTATTCCTTTTCTCTTCATGGCCACCTTTCAGTCTTGAAGATTATATTATCCTCAGTCTTTTTCAAATATAAATACATTTAGTTCTTTCAGTCTTTCCTTGAAGATCATGTTTTGTATCCTTAGCCTTACTCCTCTCTAGAGCTCTCCTGAAATGCATCACATGTAGCTGGATGTGGTGCTCCAACTGAGGTTTTGCTCCTGGCAAACACAATGGAAGGATTATTTAATGTTTTGCATTTTCACACATGCCAATAGCACATTGCATTCAGTGGTTATTTTTTTCCAACAAAGTCATTGGCTGTATGACTGAGGGTCAGATTAACTCCTTCTTGGACAGAGAGTGCAAACAGTGAAGATGAAAAGGCTGTGCCAGGGCAAGGAGTGGCTGACGTCTTGTGCAAGACTTGTTTTCACTTTTAGCCTTTGGGACATGAACAAAGCAAATGAATTATGTGCTTACTGGTTCTGAAACCATCCAAGGGACAAAAGAAACTCTCTACAACTGGAGACAAAACGGCAAGACAGCTCGAATGATGCCCATAACCATCTGGGTCACTTCACCAACCATTCATTTAAGCAGCAGAATACTGGGTAAAACTCTCTTCACCACTGCAGAGACCAGAAGGGAAGCAGTGTTCTATTGTCTGTAGCAGTGGTAACAGTGAAATAAGAGTCAGTGAGAAAAAAAAAAAAAAAATCAGAGCTCTGGTAGAATTGTTTGAGGATGGCCTAAAACCGAAACAAAACAAAACAAAACAAAAAACCAAACCAAACCAAAGAAACCAACCAAAAAAAAAATTCACACACACTCACAAAAAAATTCCAAAAAACAAAACCAAAAACCCCCCCAAAACACACGAGGAAGCTCGGGAGTAGTCAGGTTAGGGGTCTGGGAACTAATTAATTAAATTTTAGCCCTGTGCATCCCAGAAGGAAAGAACTGGCTTTTGGACAAAACTGCTGTAAGACTGGGTAACCAGTGGCACACGAGTAGCACATGGATCATTCACAAACATGTAAAGAGATGCTGAGCACCAAAGTCAACTTCTGATATGGCACTGATGACAGGCTCAAGGCAGGCTGCCAAAACCAGTCTGCTATCTCATAGTATGAATCTGGCTGAAAAGACAAGAAAAAAAGGTTATGAAGAAGACCCATCCAAGAGTCACTAAAAGTAACAAAAGTTAGTCTGAATCCCTTTTTATTCAGAAATACTGTGTTAAGTACTAGGTATTTAAGAAATCTGATCGGGTGCCAGCAGGAACTGGTTTGCACCAGAGATAATAAAAACCGTGTGCCTGTGAAAGGAGCTGGCCAAACTCCAGGGACAACTTAAGGACAAACTGGAACTGAAGTCCTTCTTAAAAGGAAACAAGAATTTGGAAAGTTGGAAAACAGAAACGGATGTCCTGCAAAGTTACTCAGTGTTAAAATCAGTCCGAATGTGCAAAAAGAAAGGAGCCATTCAAAGTTCACCTCAACTGAGCTCCTCCTCACTGTAGACACAAAACCTGGAGAGTAGTAGGCAGTTAGAAGGAGTTTCAGGAGCTTGTATGGATGTGACCACCAGGGCTGAGGTGTGAGTTTGTAGCTACCTACCTTGTGGGAGACCCATCTGCAAACACAATTTTGCAGTACTGTGACTGGAACATGAGCTCTGTGCACTGCCCATGCCATAAAAACTGAAATATAGAATTTCTGAGAGGTCTGTGATAGACTTGGATGGGTGCAGAATACTCTTTTCACTGTATTTACAGCACACTGGGATCCAAATTTTGGATTCTTTATGTTTTAGTGGCAGATTCGTGCAGGTTCAGCTTCCTAATGAGAGCTGAATGGGCATTATCCCTGTACTCCACTGGCCAGTAAGCTTAAATAAAGTTTCTCAGCTGCCAGCCTTGCCCTGCTGCCTTTATGGGCAGAGAAAGAGCTGATTTCAACTATTTCTCATGGACCCCTGGGTTCTGAACCAAGGGAACAGTTCTAATGCTCATCCAGGCTTTGTGAACTGGTCACTGCCACCTGGATAGCTGCCCTTTTGGATAATCCCTGTGTTCCTCCTCTGGCTGGGCAGCCTCTGCAAAGACATTGGATATACATTTTCAAAGAAATTTAAAGGTTACGTACAGAGTACATAATTTCAGTGTTGGCAATCCAAAGAAACATAGAATTGCACAAAGCTGCATACTAATAACAAAAAAATAACACATGGAAATATTATGTCAAAAATATATACAGTATTTTTAAGAGCAAAGTAGAGATTTAAACCTATCTGGCCCCTTTGTGGTCCACCACAGAGCAGATATCCCAGGTTTCTGTACCAAGTTTCCTGAACCTTTCCTAAGAGGACAGGCTGAGAGAATTGGGGTTTTTCAGCTTGGAGAAGGCTCCAGGGATGCCTTGTAAAAGCCTTCCAGTTCCTGGAGGGGACATACAGAAAAGCTGAGAAGGGACTTTTTATAAAGGCTTGTAGTGATAGGGTGAGAGGTAATGGTTTTATGCTGAAAGAGGGTACATTTATGTATTAGGAAGAAATTTTTCACTCCGAGGACGGTGAGACAGTGGCAGAGGTTTTCCAGAGAAGTTGTGCTGTCCCCTCTGGAAGTGTTTGGCACCAGGCTGGAGCAGCCTGGTCTGGTGGGAGGTGTCCCTGTCCATGGAACTTTCAGGTCCTTTCCAACCCAAATCCTTCCACGATTTAGCGAAGCTTCACTTAGACACTGATTTCGTGTTGTGAGGCAGCCCAGGCAGCCATAGAGCTGTCAAGATCAGAACTATTACATCGTTATACTTTATGAGGGGCGAGTGGTTCGTTCATTAAACCGCGGAGCACCGAAATACCCGACGTACCTGTTCCACTCTCCTGGAGCGCAAGTGGAAAACAAACCACCTTCCCTCAACAGCCCGAAGCCTCCCAAAGCGAAGGAAGACTCATGACAATAAGGACAGCACAATAATTTTTTATTTATTTATTTATTTTATTTTATTTTTTTTTCTGACGGCTCCTGGGGACCTTTAAATCCACCCTTTTCCACACAGCCTCCAGCCCCGGCCGCCTCAGCCCCTGAGGTGATCCCGCCCTTTCCCTCCCACCCCAACGGCCGAGCGGGTCCCGCCCCGCCCCGCCCCGCCCCGCGCGCTCCAACGGCCGCCGGGGCTGAGGTGAAGCGAGGCGGGGGCTTTATAAGCGGCGGGGCAGGACCCGGCCGGGCTGGGCTGGCGAGTTACGGGGAGTGCCGCTCGGGGCGGGAGGACGAGGGGATCCAGGAGGCCTCGGTGGTAAGTAGGGAGGAAAGAGGGAGCGAGCAGGCGTTGGCTTCTCACATCCCGGGGGGATGGTGTCTCTCACCCGGCCGCTGAGGCCCTGGGCCTCGCCGGCCCCTCCGCCGCCTCGCCTGGTGAGGGAGGAGAGGGGTTTTCTCCAAAGCCCTCCAGCCCCGAGCAGGGATGTGCCTCCTCTTCCTTGTTTTCCTTTCTTGGTCGTTGTTGCTTCCCTCCAGCTGCTAAAGTGAGGCCACAGATTGAGTCCTGTGTCCAGTTCTGGGCCCCTCAGGTCAGGAAGGAGATTGAGGTCCTGGAGCAGGTCCAAAGGAGGGCAACCAGGCTGGTGAAGGGACTCCAGCACAAGTCCTGTGAGGAGAGGCTGAGGGAGCTGGGGGTGTTCAGCCTGGAGAAGAGGAGGCTCAGGGGAGACCTCATCGCTCTCTACAACTCCCTGAAGGGAGGTTGTCGCCAGGTGGGGGTTGGTCTCTTCTCCCAAGCAACTTTCAACAAGACAAGAGGACATGGTTTTAAGTTGTGCCAGGGGAAGTTTAGGTTGAATATTAGAAAGAATTTCTTCACGGACAGGGTGGTCAGGCATTGGAATGGACTTTCCAGTGAAGTGGTGGATTCTCCATCCCTGGAGATATTTAAAAAGAGACTGAATGTGGCACTCAGTGCCATAGTCTAGCAACTGTAGCAGTGGGTCAAGGGTTGGACTTGATGATCTCTGAGGTCCCTTCCAACCCAGACAATTCTATGATTCTATGATTCTATAAATATGTCAGGAAGGGACTTATGCATGGAATCCGTTTAGTTGAAAGGGAGCTTTCACTGCCCTGTGTACTTTGTAAAAGCAGGTGGTGTTTTGCAAAAACTTGAAACGATGGTTGCCAGGTTTAGCCCTGTTTTTATTTATTTATTTAATTGTTTAATTATGATTATGCTTTACTATTTGAACACAAAGTCCGAGCTGTGTGTCTGCAGTGTAATCCATGCATTTAATAAGTATTGCTTGGATAACATGTGCATGCATGCATTACAGGTAATAACTGTTCCAGACTAAGAACACATTTAGCATAAGTCATCTGGAACAGTCAAGGCTCAAATCCATTTTGAACAGCTACAGCTACTCTAAGAAGGCCAAACAGTGTGCCCAGTATGCTAGAAATACTGTTAGCCAGTGAAAAATTTAATATGTGATTTCTTAAGTCTGTTCTCTAAGAGCAACGTGTCTAGATATTTGTTTTAAGTGATGCATTCTTTTATGGAATCTGGGCTTTTGACTTTGTCACGCTGCCAATTAAAAGCAATCAAACTTGCTTCTGACTTTTGCAGAGCATGTGGTTGAATCACTGTATCAATCTCACCCAGTGTCTTTTAGAGACAATAACACCTTTGTCATCTTGCTGTTGAGGGGACAACAAAGTATATTAGATAAGGACAATTTCTTTCCAGTAAAATCAGAGACCTCGATTCATTCTACAGTGAGGGCAGGACCACATTTTTAAGTAGTTTGCCAATGAATTCTTTGAGGGAGATGCTTACTATTTTTATCAGGCTAGGGACATTTTCTGAGTAAAAGCAAAACAATTCAGAAAACAAGACAGCTACAGGAACAGAGACTAATATGCCTTTCAGAGGTATAAACCTTGATAGTATTTTGTAAGGCTTTCACCTATAAAAGAAACAGTGTGCTATAAAATACCTGCTTTAGGGTGTCCTATATATATATCAAACCTTCAGCTAATATTACTAAAGCTGTATACAAACTGAAAATTTTGTCTTTGCTTGCACACTTCTGCATTGTGCCAGTGCCCCATAATTACATGGAAAAGTTGAGGAGCCTTCATTGCCTCAGCTAAGTGAAATACAAACATAAGAATAGGTATTTTTCATTTCATCAATAGTGAACTATTCTAGTTTTTTAAAAGTTTTCCAAAAGCAAAGATCGTGTGTGTAGCTGGTAGTGGGGAAATTGAGCTCAGCTTTGTCTCCCTTAAATAAATGATCTGCCATTATTCATGGCAGGACAGGAATATAAGGAACTTGGAGCTGGAAGTGGCACAGTGTCATGTGGCCCTGCTGCTTTCCTATGGAAAACCTGGTATTTAGTCTCTGTCTGTGGCTCCTGAGCTCTGCAGGTCACTCTTACTTAGTGATATAGTGGGTGTCCTTGCTTTTTTTTTTTTTTTTTTTTTTTTTTTAAATGTATCGAGTATCAGAAGATGACACAGGTAACTCTTAATGAAGTAAAGATGACAGAAGGCAAACTAGGGCTGCAGTGATTGTTCAGGCATGCTTGGTGTCTGCAAATTCTCTTAACTTCATTAAGTTTTTTATTGGCTTGATTATTGGTACTTCCAGAGGAAGTGACCAAAGAAGAGTCATTCCTTAAAAAGACAGTGCAAGTAACTGTGGTGTTTTGTGTTTTCCAGCTCAGTAGTACAGGTGAATAAAAAAAGCAATAAAGAATACATGTGCTGAGGGGAAAGGGTTTACAGTACATTTATTCTACAGAATTAATTGGCAATATATAACCTTAGAATCCAGTGTTTAGGAGGACATTGTAGAAAATGGGCAATTAAAACTATTTTATGAGAAAGGGAAAAATTAAGCTATAGAGAGACTTACTTGGTTTTGGGAAGGGCAGTCTTGTATTGTCTGGACTAGTCTGGTTTGCAGTTCTTACCTCTTTTCTAAGTTAACAAGTTTGTTTTATCTTGCAAAGCATATGCTATAGTTAATTCATAAGTAGTCACTTGAATTCACTTATGAAGTCACTTGATTGACTTAAAAGTTAGAACAGCTTTTTTTTTTTTATTGATTCATAAAAGGTCATGGCTTGGCTTCATGAATAAAGATTTAAGAAGGGCTCTACCCACGCTTGCTGCAAGCTGTTAGCATGTAGTGTTCACAAGAAGGAATATTGTGAACACTGGTAGCAGAAATAAGCCTTAATGGAAGCAAAATGTTGTTTGTACCCCAATACTCTGTATATCAGCTCAGCTCATGTTAATGTTGATACAGGAAAAAAGGAGCATAAGTTTAGTAGTGACTGTCTGAAAGTTCCATTTGATTGCAGAATGCAGTCATACTAATTCAGCTTGGTAAGAATAATTGAATTATTCATTGCTGTGCTTCTTAAGATCATGCCTGGGAGACAAACTACTTTAACCTTTCATGGTGAAGATAGTGGTGATCCAGATATGTAGTAGAGACAGTGTTTTGTACCCAGATGCTTTTCTGCAGTATTACTGACTGACTTCTGATTGTCAAAGTTATCAAATGTTTTTACCCTTAGTATGTTTGGAAGGTCTACCTTAAAAGGACAAGACACAAAGTGCTATTAAATGTTAGCATATGTATTTATATAATAGATGTACTTAGAGAAGCATTGCATTCTCTTATTTCACAGAAAGAAGCATCAAAAATGTCAGCACTAAACTGGAAGCCCTTTATCTATGGAGGTTTAGCATCAATCACTGCAGAATGTGGTAAGCTTTTCCTTTAATACCCAGGTAGTCCCTTTTAAAGGAAGCTTGGTTCCATGTTATCAGTGAACAATATATTATGGTGGTCTAGAGCACAGGAGTTTTTTCTTTATTGCTGACTGAAGAGTTGCTCAGAACTTTACAGACAGAAGTGTTCTGAAATTGTAACATACTCATCTTTGGTGAATCTTGTTTTTATACAAATTTTGTGTTCTAATTTTTGGCCTTTGTGTTCCTAGACAGTTGTAATAAGTATACACAGCTTTTGTTCTGCTAGAGTGGACAAGTTTAAGTTCTTAACTCGTAATTTTCTCTTTGCTTTGCTGAGTAGCTACATTTAAATACCCCCGTTCTTGAATGTGAGTGTCTGATTGAACACCTAAATTCAGTTAGTGTGCAACACAGAATAATTGCTGTAGTGAGACAGTGCATCTGATTTTTCAGTGCCTATTCTAAAGACAAACCTAAATTACCTTGTAAAGTCTTAGCTGAAGTGCACATACATTAAAAGAAAGAAAATCTGGATTTTCACAGTAGCAGAACATAATATGATGTGGTAGGCTTGCACATGAAACTTGTCTAATAAAGTAGGTGATGCAAATTAGTTTTATTTTCCTTTTCTACCTTCTCTTATGAATCTAGTTCAAACACGAATTTGAAACTTCTTATGATTTAACAGAACATGGCCAATAATGCCAAAAACTTTGTGAGTAAGACAATTCATAAAGCCTTTTCTTGTTTGGTAATTCTTGTTAGAACAGATGCAGTTAATCCTGACTCCTATGTGGTCTCTTCATTAAAGATAAACTCTGGAGGAATATGCTTCCTAAGCCTCCTCCTAAAAGGATCATGAAGTATATGAACTTGTGGAGTCCTGTTCAGTGTGGCTGTTTACAGCCAGGCAATATGGTGTTGCCTGAAAACATAGCAAATGCCAAACATACACACAGGATGTAGGTAGAGCCTCTGACAGGCTTTTAGGAGAAACAAGGTGACATAAAATGATCCACTTCTTTAGAAGAAAGTCTTGGTAAGACACTTATTCCCATGGAGTATTTGAATGTATTTTGGTATATAATAAAGGTTGCTGTTTCTTATATAATTTTCTTTGTTGCCTTTGGTTAGGTAAGTACTTAACAAATTTTCTTTTTTTTTTTTATTTTAAGGTACTTTCCCCATTGATCTGACAAAAACACGTCTGCAGGTTCAAGGTCAAGTCAATGATCCCAAATACAAAGAAATCCGCTACCGTGGAATGTTTCATGCATTAGTCAGGATATGCAGAGAAGAAGGATTAAAAGCCTTATACTCTGGGTAAAATGAATAGACTTGCAGTAATGGTTTATGAACAGTCTGATAAGTGTGAACCCATAGTGTGTTTGTTCTTTGGGTTTCAGAATTGCAAGGAATTTGGTGAGCCTGCATTTGGAAGCTGAAAGTCCAAGCTTAGATTGCTTCAGTCTTTGCACTCTGCAATAGCATTTCATGTTTAAAAAAAACCCAAATAAAACAACCCCCCCACAAAAAACTTGGAAAAAAAAGGCTAAGCATAAAGTTACTCACCACAATGCTGCTGTGGTTTTTCTGTCTCAGAAGAAAAACTGTATTAACATTTGTGTGTAAATGGGTATGCCTTTCTTTCAAACATGGAAGATGGTGGGGAAAGATGTAAGCTACAGATTACATTTCAGATATGCTTGCCAGCTATTTCACAGATCACAAGCTGAGGCATGCTCAAACAGTAATCCTTTCACAGTTCATTCATGTACTTGCAGAATTTATTTCAAAACCCAACAAAAAACAAACCACCCCAAACCTTGTTTAGTCTATAGTGAGTTTAATTCCTTGTTTTAAATATCAAACCTTGCTCTGGTAGATATCTTGTCTTCATCCCTTTCTGCTCTAAAAAGTACTGGCTAAGCACTCTTTTGTAATTTTGATCATAAATATTATCACTGCCTATTTTCACAGGATTGCACCAGCAATGCTACGCCAAGCTTCATATGGAACTATAAAAATAGGCACTTACCAGAGCTTAAAAAGAATGTTTGTTGAGCATCCAGAAGGTGAGAGTGGTTTTTTTTTGTTTATTTTTGTTTGGTTTGGTTTTTAGTTGAAGACTGCTTCTTGAAGCTGGTTGTTTCCATTTGTTAGCTTATTGTGGTGGTTTGAAGAAGTCTGCTGAGATGATGTTGCATCTACCAATTACAACGAAGTGAATCAGCAAGGGAAACTTGTCAGAGCAGTTTTTAAGGCTTCTGCAATTGACTTTCTCTCTGGTTAAAGAAGGGGCGGCATCATCCTGCCTTGATGCATCTTAAACTTTGTAAATCTGCAGCTAAACTCTTTTCTCTGTTTGTGAAATAGATGAAACCCTGGTGATAAATGTTCTATGTGGTGTTCTTTCGGGAGTAATATCATCATCTATTGCCAACCCTACAGATGTCTTAAAGGTAATTGTATTATGTGGAGTTTATTCTTAGTTTTTGTCCTTTCCTTGAGGAATCGCAGAATCTAGTGGCGAATATAGGATTTGTTTTGTAAACTTATTTATTCTCCTAACTTTTAAAAATCATTAACATCCTGAATTTATTAACCTTCTGGTCCATACTGATTATTTGGAAGTATGCACCAGGAAACTGTTGACTGGGGGGAGGTAGGTGGATCCATGTAATTTTTTCTGGAGGTGGGGAGGGAATTTAGGTTGACTATTAGGAAAAATTTCTTGCTGAGAGGATTTTCAAGCATTGGAACAGGCTGCCCAGGGGTGGAATCACCATGCCTGGAAGTGTTCAGAAAACATGTAGATGTGGCACTACAGGACATGATTTAGTTGGTGTGGTGGTTTTGGGTTCATGGTTGGACTTGATGATCTTGGAGGTCTTTTCCAACCTTAATGCTTTTATGATTCTATAATTTAAGATGACTCTGGCTTTCACAGTGTTTTTGTGGAATCCACACTGTGTATTTCGTCTTTACTTCTTGGTAACATTGTTACACTACGTTGTTTCTAGAACTTAAAACAGGCAAAGATAAAATAAGAAGCAAGAGTTTTTCCTAGGGCTACTTTCACTGTGATTCTTTAATTCTGTAGGGAGGCTTGCAATGCAGTGTCAGATGGAAATAGTGTTCTAGTGTCAGTCATCTAAAGTGATCTGGTGAAGTCATCACCTATTTAAGAATCTTTTAGCTTAATGATAGTCAGTGATGTCTCTTCCAGTTACTTAGAAGGGCTGATGACAAGTGTATAATGAGAACTGTAGCATGTGAATTAGATTGATGCTTGTAATGAAAAATTAAAGAAAACTTCTAAAACTACTAAAAACTTAATCTTTCAGAGGACTTGTGGGGCAATGTATTTCAGACAAACTTCTATTTCAAGTGTGGCTTCAATTAGTTATTTCTCAAAATTATGTCCATGTACCAACTTACTGTAACCAAGCTTGTATTTGGTGGTTACCATGGCAGGTGCCCAAGGGCATTCTTAGAAGTCAACAGGCTCAAAGATCAGGGTACTCACTAGCTGAAACTGTAATCTTTTTAACCTTTCATTTTAACATTTTGTGTGAGAACACTGTAAAGGATATCCCGCAGTACCCATCTGTCAATCTAATCTGAAGGGAGAAGTGTGCAAGTACAGAAATAGAAGTGATTTAATGCTGCTAAGAACCATACCTCATACTTGCTCAAAATTAGTAGCTGCATTTGGATAGCTAAAACACTCTAAAAAATTAAATCTTGGTTATTATGGTAATGTCAGCTATTAATTTGTAAGAGTTAGAGATACTACTTATAGAACCGTAACTTAATGTTAATAAAACTGTATTAAAGTATTATCAGTTGTATGTTTGAAAAGTATTTATTTTCTGCTTTATCTTCAAATGAATTTCAGATCAGAATGCAAGCCCAAGGTAGCATGATTCAAGGAGGAATGATGGGCAACTTCATGCAGATCTACCAAAAGGAAGGCACTAAAGGGTTATGGAAGGCAAGTTTTTTTTCTACATCCTATACTTTCAATACATTTTCTTGCTTAACTGAATTTTATATGCTTCTATTTCTCCAAAATACAGAGAAGTCAGTAGGTAATACATACATAGTTTGCCATGACTACTTCACTGTTGGTGTCTTGATGTGTTTTGATGAAGGTTTACTACCATGTTGTGTTCATGGACTAGCCACTTGAAAAAGGGGAGACAAATGGAAGTTTAAATTAGGGTGACTGGCTCTATGACTAGTTCAACAACCTTTACAAGAGGTTCTCAATCTGTATGCTCTGCTCTTCTTAAAACATGTACCTTTACTTCAAAATGTTCTTTAGTGTTAATAAACACCCCCTCTAGCTCAACAATTCTTCTACTCAATCTTGTAGATTGTCTTATGCCAATTACAGTCAGTGGCAGCATAAAAACTGAAGACTGAGAATGGGCACTTGTTTTGAAACAGCTAGAGAATAGAAGAGTTTTTCTATTAGTCTGCTTTTCTCTGCAAAGCCTCTTGATCTCCATATTTCTGTTCATCTTACTTTGTCAGCTTTTCAGTTAGCAGCAAGGGGAGTTACTGTCACTTGGCTGCTGAGGCCTTACCTGACTGTTAATATAAAAATTCAGATGTTAAGAAGAGGTGGAGTAGATTAAGGATTGGAAATTGCTGTTCAGTGTGGAAAAGTGATTTATCTATTAATTTGAATTTGCATTTTTGTAGCACATCTAAGACTTGTACTAATTATCTATACCTGAATTATCAACCTTCCTAACACATGCATGGTGTGTTCCTACAGGCTTCTCTGGTGCACAAAGGTGAATTTTAAACTTCAACTTTAAGCTCCCTTTCTTTTTCCAGGGAGTATCATTGACAGCACAGAGAGCTGCTATTGTTGTTGGAGTGGAACTGCCAGTGTATGACCTTGCCAAGAATCACATCATTATGTCTGGATTTATGGGAGATACAATATATACTCACTTCCTGTAAGTTGGTATAAATAAATGCTTGCATAGCCCACCATTGGTTAGTTCTTACAGGGGGATAAATGTATTTTTTTCTTTCATGAGTGGATATAAATATACTTCTGATGTGTTTATACTTGATACAATAGTTTCTCAAATGGTAGCACATAGCACAGAAGCTAGTTTTATTTAGGGTTTGGATTTAACTTTCTTTTGAATACGAAATTCTGTTCTGTGGATGGCCTAAATCATTCAGGTTTGCAAAGTGAGGTTAGAACAAAATTCCAATAAAATACTTATTCTCAGAGGCACAAATGTCTGTTCCAGGTATACAGAAACTCTGTATCAGGGCTATATATCACATCTCCATGAGGCTTTATAGTAAATGAAAAGTAATTTTTCACATCTATTAGCTGATGGAGTTTTTAACTAAAAGCATATTAAGCACCCATTATTAATGCTTTTTTGGGGGAGGGGGTTGAGGGGGCAGAATTCTTGTGCATCTTTAAATGTGGTAGGTCAAATTTTATTAAACCTTTCTTTTCTTAGCTCAAGTTTTACTTGTGGGTTAGCTGGGGCCCTTGCATCCAACCCTATCGATGTTGTGAGAACACGCACGATGAATCGGGGAAGCCAAGACTCAAACTACAAGGGTACCTTGGATTGCTTGTTACAAGTAAGTAGTTCACATATAATAAGTAGAAATAGTTTGGTGCTGTCAAGCAATGATTTTGGTATAGAACTTGCAGTTGTTCTAAGTTGCCCTAGAAATTATTCCAGGTAATTTAGCATAAGGGCAATAAATATATCTCAAAAGGATTTTGTATGAAAATATCTACCAATCTTGACAGAAAGGCAGGAAGGAAGTATGTACTGCAGGCACTTCTTTTTGGTGCTTGGATGAGGAGACTCAACAGTCATCTCTCTTTTATACAATGTTAGGATAGTGATAAGAAACAATAATTTCATAGGTCAGTTTTGAGCAGCATCTTCTAGTGCAGATGGCTTTCTGCACTATGCAGATACATATAATATATATATTATATATATATAAAAATAATATTATGCAGATGCTCAGTGCATAATAGAAAGCCTAGTACAATGAAAGACTGTTAGTCTCTGGTTTTGATTATTTTGGCTTGGTTTATTCAGTCCCTAAATTGAGTATGATGTTGGAGCATGATGGCCTTTTAAGCAGAGACGAGTGGACAGGGAGTTGGTGTCCAAACTGTTTACTGAACAGTCTGGTCTGTATAACAGTCCGAGTGATGCTGTCCAGTGCAATTTTGTGAAGTCCATAAAGCAAACAACAACAAAAAAAAGGGGATGCCGAATGTGAGCTGCAGGTTTACATGCAATTTTTTGGAAAAAAAAAATGTGAATGCTATTTGGATGACACTGGCTTGGGTACTGAATGTCATGGCCTGCATCTTGTACCTATCAGGTAATGCTGCAAAGACCACTAATCTTGGATTTATCTAGTGAAATATTTATTTGTCCTGTCATACTATATGTTTAAATCTAGGTTACAGCACTAAGCCATTCCTTTGTCTGGTACAGAATCTTTTTACCCCAGATGCTGTCTAGATTTCTCAGTAATATAGAACTACATAAATGTATCATTGCTGTGTTTTTTCATTTGTTTTCTCAGACATGGAAGAATGAAGGCTTTTTTTCTCTATATAAAGGTTTTTGGCCAAACTGGTTAAGACTTGGTCCTTGGAATATTATTGTATCCTTTTCAACGGTGTTCAAAACTATTAAGCTAGCCATACAACAGCAAGTATTGACAGACAATTTAACAGTATATTCAGAGTGGAAAATGTCAAGTCAGCACAAATATTTCCTCTTTATGAGTGGAAGATTGTGTAGTTGACAATTTCCTTAGTCAAGTGCTGCAGATTGAATTTGTGATTCACACAATAAATAGTAGAATACTAGAGTGAATACTAGAATATGATCTTGCAAAACACTTTTCTGTTCCTCCAATTTCCTACCTGTCCATTTCCTTAGTTTGGAGCCTACTTTAAAAGAAAATTGACCAGATGAGCTAGAGCTACTTTAGCCCATCAAAGCTAAGTGCGTGAAGACTCTTAAGGGCTTTTGCCATGTCCTTCTCCCTCCTCAGAACTGTGTTGATGATCCTGACAAAGAGGGATGAGAAAGTAATTGTTATCACCAGACTTAAAGCAAATGTCATTGTTCTGCCTAGTAGTGTGTACCAGAAAAGGACAGACAGCAGTATTGTACAGGAGAGAGCAAAGAGTGGAACAAAGGTTTCACACTGGTGCAGCTCTCATTTAGTAGTCAAGTAATCATTTTGCACTGTGGGAACAGCAGGCAGTTTTCCTTAACCAGGTATTGCAGTTCTTTGTGACGTATGAGCAGCTGAAGAAGTTAGACTTCTGACATGCTGAGCTGTCTACTGACTTGTGTTGCTGTACTGTTTGACTTTAGAGCCACTTGTGAGTTGCTTGAGTATCTGCTCTTTATTGTCTGAGCTGCTGGCCAACCAAGAGGTCACAAGACTGTTGTGAATGAGAACAACCTGGAAGTGATTTCAAGGCACACTGGCTCCTGGAACAATGGCTTGCTCAAGTGATTCAGTGGATGAGGTGCACTATTTTCTAGACTGAACCAAACCTGGTGAAATGCCTTCCTTCTGTCAACTGTTTAAGCCTTCTTGAATGGGAAGATCTGTAGTGCAATTTTATGCTGTTGAGACTCAGCTGTGCAATGTTATATATGATTCAAAGAGCAATCTCTCCATAAAGGAAAATAGGCAGTACCAAGGAGCTGGGCTTTTCCTGTTTTCAGAAGTTTATGCAATTTGCAATAGTTTATAGTTTCCAATTTAACTGAAATTGTCAGAAGACATCTTTGCAGGCCTTCAGTTCAGCAGAGTACCTACTGCAGTACAAAATCTGCTTCTGTTTTTTTCCCCAGAGTTTTCCTGTGTTCTGTGTCCTTAAGTTCCTGCATAATTTGCTGGGGATAATCCAGCTTCATTTGAAAGTGTGGTTGCCATAGTTGTCAGTTTTGCATAGCTGGAGGAAAGATTCTTCCAAATGTGTAGTTCCTAGTTTTCACCATAAGTGATTCTTCAATATATTCATATGTAAATTGCCATCAGGACTGAAGTTCAAACAAGTCCATGCTTATCTGCCTGTCTTGCAGAGAAACTTCCTGAGCATCTTCCATTCCTGGGAAGAATGACTTGTAATGGTTGCTGGCTGCCAGGTGTCATCAGGAAGGTTTGAATTTTACACTGAGCAGTTCAGGCTGTGTCACCTCAGTGCCTGTGTACAAAGAACCAAAGCCCCCAGTGGTAAGCCTGCCATGAAGACAACTTTCCTCTTGAAAAAGACTCCCAAACCCAGAACTGCTGAGCACTTGCACAGAGCAAACTGGCCCAAGTTGCTGTTACATATGAGTAAACACTTTATGTAGAAATCAACTTCCTTAAAGCATTAGCTGTTGGGTTAAATCTCTGTCAGAACTTCAAGACCATTAATCAAACAGTTAGGTTTATAAATGCTGCTGTTAATTGCAAGAAAGCAAACATCAGATGCAAGTCACACAGTGGTCCTTCTGTGTTCACAGGGGGTAGCAAAGCAGCTTTGCATTTTTGTGGCATTGTGTTTAAACTCTTAAACATTTTTAGTTAAGAATACATTCCACCAAAAGAAATTTAATTGATTTCAAAATTACTGTTACCACTTAATTAGTAATTTTGAATTCAGAAATGGATGTTTAAATGCACAAGGCACTTTCCTAGAGCCCAATGTTTTTCTACTGTATTATGGGTATGCTTATGTGCAGTGTTGTTTCCTTATGGCTGTTTCTATGCTTTAATAGAAATATTTGTAAACCTTTTTGTACACTATGTAAACTAAGTGTATGTTTTACATTTTTTAAGCTTATGAAAAGTTTAAAAATAATTATTAATGACTCAACTTTTTTCAGTTTCTGTGTTTCAAATCGGGGGGGGCAGGGGGAGATGGGTTGGGTTTGAAATAATACTTCAAGGTGATAAAAAAAGGAAATTTGCTGCTGGTGTTGAGCTGTGTGATGCCATGAGACATTTAGCCAAGGCCAGCTAGAGCTGCAGTAGTTAAAATCTCATTTTCCTGTTAGTTACAGTCTGGATAATGCATATAACTTTTTTTGGCACATCTGGAACTGCAAGACCACTTTCCTCTCTAATCAGTTCCAGACCCATTTATTTTTCATAATAATTGGCTTAGTTTTGTTTAGTTTTCAAATAACTGACTCGACTGAGCTAGTGTGACACTTGTCACCAGGCTGGAGTGCTAGTGTGACACTTGTCACCAGGCTGGAGTGCGAGTGTTCAGGTGTAGTAGCACAAGCCTCGGGTGCAGTTCTGGGGGGGTGAAGATCCTGTCAGTCTGTAGTAAGGGGGTGGGAGGATGCTGCAGCTCTTACTCAGGGGGAAGCTGGAGAGGGACAAAGGGACAAGGTCGAGTGAGATTCCTTGCTAAGCACCAAAGGCTCCCAAAGGATGAAGTGGAAGCTGTGTCAGCTGTCACCTCACCCCTGCAGTGGGCACCTCAGGTACAGAAACCAACAGCAAACCCAGGGTAAACCCAGAGTTCCTGCCCCTGGGTCTGAGGCCTGCTGGAAAATACAGATCTGTGTAATGGGTGATGCTGGGGAGACATCAGGGAGTTGTTGTTGGTGTCAGGGTGTGCGTGTGTGTGTCTGTGTGTGTGTGTGCGTGCTGTCCCCTGCCTGGGTTTTGTGTGTGTGTCTGTGTGTCTGTGTGTCTGTGTGTGTCTGTGTGTCTGTGTGTGTGTGTGTGTCTGTGTGTGTGTGTGTGTCTGTGTGTGTGTGTGTGTTTGTGTGTGTGTGCTGTTCCCTGTTCCCTGCCCGGGCTGTGCCTGCACACGGGGACACCTCGGGGCCAGTTGCTCCTCTGCCTCATTTCCCCCTTTCACGACTACTTCGGTTGCCCGGTTAGTTGCAGCTAGACCAACAACAGCTGCAGAAGCACCTCTTGGTTATTAACACAAACGTTTTGGGGTTTGGGGTTTTTTTTTGTTTTTTGAGGGGGGGGTGTGATGGGGGAGCAGAGAACTGCCCAGCAAAGCCTTGCTCGGCCCGCAGGGCGCTTCCATCACCAAGGCCATCCTACGCCCCTCCCACCCACCCAGAAGAGAAGGCTGCTGGGTACGTATGCCCGATCCAGCTCCCAGCCCGGTCTCTCTTCAGGCCGCGGTCCCTCTCCCGCTCCGGGCGGAACCGGGAACACCGCGCTGGGTCCGGGCCCGGCGGGGCCTGCGCTCCTCCGCTCCTGCAGGGGGCGCCGTCCCAACTCCCTCGCTCTCCCTCTTCCGCCCCCGTGACGTACTTCTGTCTCCACCAATGACGCTGCAGCCACGCGACGCGGAGCGGGGCGCTCTGTGCCTCCCCCGGAAGCGCCGCCGCGCATCGGAGCACTTCGTTCCGTTCCCCTCCGCGGTCCGGCTCGGTCCGGTCCGGTCCGGCAGCCGCTGACCCCGCTGCCGCCGCCAGCATGGCGGAGCCGCCCCCCACCGAACCGGCGGGCAGGGAGGTGCGGGACCGCCTGAACCTGTGGGACCGCCGCCCGCAGCCCTCCGCGCCGCTCAGCGACCGCCAGACGGATTCGGTGCTGGAGCTGAAGGCGGCGGCCGAGAACCTGCCGGTACCGCCGGAGGTGAGGCGGACACCCGGGCCGGACCGAGCCGAGCCGAGCCGGGGGTGGGTGGGAGCAGAGTGAGGTAGCACGGTGCCACGTCGCCAGGCGGCCGGGGTGGCGGCCCGGTCCGGTCCGGTCCGGCCCATCCCATCTGGCGGGGCCGTTGCTTTGCCCCGGTGTTCGTGGGGCTGAGCAGCGGTTTCAGGCCTGTGGGGGAGGCCTCGAGCCCTGCCCGCACCCCTACCCCCACTGCCGGTTCCATCCCCCCGCAGGGTGCTGGGGATCGCAGGCAGCCAGGGCCTGGTACCGCTTCACCCCCCCGGGGCCTTCCCTGCTCTCACGGTTTAACCCTGGCCCGGCAAATAAACAGATTTAAACCGAGTAACAGATTTATATATTAATCTCTCTCTCCTCTGATAAAGGAAAGAGAGAGAGAATAAGGAAGAGAGACTTATGGGTTGGAAACTAAACTACAGAACTTTAATGAAACAGTAATGATAAATAGGAAAAAGTTACTAAATATATACAAATATACAGGAAAATTGATCCCACGTTCCTCCCCCCTTTTCCCAATAACTCTCACGTCACCACCGAGGCTGCAGGGCAGCCCTGGGAAAGTCCAGGCTGGAATCCTGGAGTCAGCAGCAGTCAGGAGCTGGGGGCAGGAACACACAGATTCAGGCTGGCACGGATCAGGACCACAGGCAGAGGGACAGATGGAATCCTCTCAGGATGCTGAAGGAAGCAGGAAGGGCAGGAAGGAGTAGAGGTGTTTGACCCTTGTGATCCCTCAAATTTATACCGAGTATGAGGTGTATGGGATGGAATACTCTGTTTGGTCAATTCTGACATCTATCTTGTCCGGTCCTCCCCAAAGGAGGGTTTCAGGTGGGACCTCGTTGCTCCTTCTGGAAGGCAAAATGTTCCTGAGAGCTGAGCAGTGTCCTTGGCTCTGCACACCAGTCTCTGGCAGTAACTATAAACACCGAGTGTTATCAGTCCTAGAAGCAGACAGTGTCTGAGAAACTTGCTGTTAATTTCAGCAAGTGCAACTACTTACAAGAGACTTAGCCGAAAACAAAAGTACAAACCAGAAAATCACCTTTATCCTGGCCCAAACCAGGACAGCCTGGTACCGCTTCACCCCCCCGGGGCCTTCCCTGCCTGGCCTCCCCGCTTCCGTGGGCTCCTCACACTTTGTCCTTTTGAAACTGGGAGCTTTAGTGCTGCAGTCACATGGTTCAGCTCCTCCTGATTTGTTCCTGACCCATTGGTAGCCGCTGGCACCCGTCTTATTTCCCACTGCAGCTTAAAGATGATCCAAGGAGCCCCATAAAGCCAGGAATAAGGGTGCAAAGCCAAAGGTTTTCACTACTGTGGAAGATGTGGTTGCCCACTTGGTTATAAAATACCAAACTCTGACAAGGTGATCATTTTTGAACACCCCCTCCCCTACAAAAGGAAGGGGAACAGAGTGTTGTTGCCTAACTGTACCTTTTGTGAGAGGTTTTGTGTTTGACCAGGATTGTGGCACACTGATATAGTGCTACAAAATCCACAAAACTGCCTCTCAGCAAATTATCTTCATTCCTTCAATATCCCTGCTCTCGTGTTATACATTTATGCTCTAACGAAAGCATATACACAAATTATTCACATTATAATCAAGTCCATGAATGCTGTTAACATGAACCATATGTATGCTTTAATGTTGTTTTTGAGTACAGGAAAATAAAGTATCTTGAGGTTTGGAGTAAAAATACAAGTGATACTTACTAATATCACTAATTTCACGTTAGGGTTCCATTATCACACCATAGATACTGGGTTTCATTTTTATTATTAACAGGCTTTACTTATCACACTAAAAATAGACTGTTAACCACATAAAGTAAAATTCATCATCATTCTGTATCTCTTTTTAGTTAAATCTTAATAGTTTCAAAGCTATATTCATGCTATTTTTGTGGGTTTTATCTTTCTGCCAAATGCACTAAGAAAGCAAAGGAGATGGTTTATAAACTTAAAAAGTTTTTACTCAGCATACTTTATTATCCTGCTTAATCTAAAAGGTTAAAATAACGAAGGGGAGGAAGTAGACAATTCCTTACTGAAATCCACCTGTTTTTCGTTCTTCCTGGTCTCTCTTTTTGTGTAATCTTTGTGCAGCTGTAGTTAAGTAAATACTGGCATGCATCCCAAGTGGTTGTAGGAGCCTGTGCTGCTGCTGGGGGATGTTCTTACAGATCTAAACCAACTTTGCAACAGGGCAGGTACTGGATTTGCCAGCCAGGACAACAGCAATGCCAGGAGATTGTGGACTTCAGCTGGGCTTGGCTCCTCCTGAAGTCGAGTGGGAGAGCAGCACCTTGGCTGTTGTGAAGATGCAGGTTCTGATGGATTTGCTGTTGTCCTGACAAATCCAAATTCCCCAGCTAGGGTCTTGCCTGTTTTGGAGAGAGGGGAAGCAGAGATTAAGTGGAAGCTGAACAAAAAAAGTCAGTCTGTGTATTCTCAGATATCTGAAATCCTGATGTTTTTGTCTTCACCAGTCTGGTATTACCAGGCAATAAAGATTTTACTGAGTAATTTCCTAGGGCAACACCAATTTTTAAGTAGCATTTAATGTGACTGATGTCCTCACCAAGAGAAAACTGTGCTTATCAAGTGAGTTATAAAGGATATTATGCAAAAAAAAAAAGAGTATATAATGGTATTTGGTTTTTTAAATTAGTTTCTTCCATATAAGCTAGTTAGTAAGTCTCCAATCATACTTAACTACAATTTATCTCAAGTTACTTTTTTCCATCTTTTTTTTGCTTAAAAATATTGTGGCTGGGACTCACTCTTCAGTAGAGCTATTCCTTGTCTTCAAAAAAAACTTTTCTTTTTAGCTTGACTTTATTAAAAAGCATTTAAAAGAACATGAAATGCTATTTCCTGAATAAATGCTGACAGTGTTAAGCCTTGAATTGTCTCTGAATATTTGTCAAAAAATATCTGATAATTGTTGTCATGTAGTGTAGACAGGTAGTGATATTTATTTCTGCTTCTGCATGCATTCTGAATTCTTAGATTCCTGGATAACTTTCCTAGTGCATTTCTCTGGGTATAGAGCCAGTGAAATTAGAAATTATAGTATAAAATATAGCTCATCAGTATGTCAGGTATACATGCACATTTCACTTTCTGTTCATAACAAACATATTTATGTAAAATGCTGTATAATATTTTCCAATTTTAACAACCCCCCCCCTTTTTTTTTGGTGTTTCTGAGTGTACAGATGTGGTAGTTGTTGGTGTGTTATGTTGATGGATGAAATGTCCATTGTGTTTCAGTTTCCTCAAGTTGATGCTTTGGACTGTGTTGTTGGAGTTGAGCTGAATATACTATATTCTAAATTCTCTAACTAAAATTTTGTGGGTTTTCATGAGCAGCTTCCAATTGAAGATTTGTGCAGCCTGACATCCCAGTCGCCAAGTGTTACACTGATGGCTGTGGTGCCAGAATCCACAGAGGATGTGCTCTTGAAAGGATTTGCTGTCCTGGGGATGGAGAATGAAAGAATTGAAACAGCACAGCAGGTATGTGGTGCTAAATCACCTCCGAGATGCAGTAATCTTCAGAGAATTCTGAGAGTTAACTGTGTTTCTTGCCCAGCTTTTGGTGGGTTTGTTAAATACTTTGGGCAGTTTTCAAGATTCATTAAGAAACTTGGAGGGGGGGAAAATTGTTGAGGTCATACCTCTTAAATGACAGATAACTTTTTGAGTGGAGTCTCACATGAGATTAAGGCAGCTCTTCAGTAAGGTGATGTGCTCACGTTATGGAAGAATGTTGTGCCTCTTCCCCCTCTTTCTAGTGTGACAGCCTTGTTCTTGTGTAAATAAAACAGGTGAGGTTCAATCCTTCCTATTTTATTTTAGTGGAGGAATAGAAGAGTATTTCAGTTGAAAGGGACCTCCAGTGAGGAGTTACAGTTTGTTTCCTTGATTAATAATTAAATTCTGAAACAGCACTGGTTTTAGCAAAAGCTCATCTTCATTTCATAGATCTGACTTTTAATTTTTTTCTATTTTTTTAATTAATTGCATGTGATATCTGTATTATTCACACCATAAAATCTCTTCTAGTTCTTCTCGTGGTTTGCTCAGGTACAAACACAGATGGATCAAGATGAAGGTGCCAAGTACAGGTATGTGTTCTTCCTCAGTTCCTAGCACTGTAAGCAGTTCAAACCTTGAGGGACATGACCTTGTCTGTGTAATGTTGGTGTGTGTTTGGGTTCAGCTGGTGAGGAATGGGGGAGTGAGGTGGGAGAGCTGGAGGTTTCCAAGGTGCTGTGCCCCACTCCCATCCTAAAGGCTTTTGTCCTTGTGGCAGAGGGGTTAAAAGGGAGGCAGATTTCCTGCTGAACTGCTCAGTATATTAAAGCAGATTGAAATTAGTTCTGGGTTACAGACAGGGCTGTAGGCAAAAGCAGTCTAAGAGCTTTCATTTGCCTTTTCCACTGCCACTCCTATTGGAATGTCATCCTCTGAGGGGGAGACTGTAAGCAGGTGTGGCTGGTAGTCATTTCTGCTATTGACATCTGCTTCACCAGAAGCTGTCTCTGTGACTCTCTATCTGCATTCCCTCCATTCCTTGACACTTTGCTCAGCTCTGGCTTTGAGACTTGGCATTCTCATCTATTTTTGTCTAACTGACTTTTCTGTTGGGCTCAGAAGAACCCCTTCCCACTGACTTTTGCAGCTACTCTTTGAGAGCCTGAACTGCAGCTGAATGGCTGAGTCAGAGCTGCTGATGGCTTTTATGGAAACTGGCCTGTGTTTTGAGACTTCACAAACTTGCTCTTTGAGACAAAAAGTTGCTGCTGTATTCCCCTTTTGTGTATTTTTCTGCTTTTCTTTGGTCTGCCTCTTCCTCTATTGCTCTGGCATTTCAGGATGTTCTTAAAACCAGAGGTTCAGGTATATACTAAGCCCATGATCAGATCATTAGCAAGCTAAAAAGAACAGCACCCTGTGCTTTGTCAGCTGGCAAGTTCATAACAATGCACACAGATACTTCAGTGTTCCATGGATGCAGAATGGTTTGTAGGATAGCCAGTACATAATTGTTCACTGCTTTGTGTGAAGCAGAGGGAAGAATTTTCAACTGACATCCAAGAGTAATTAAATTGAAATAATGTTTAATAAAACTGAATGCTTGAACATGTATTTAATGATCATTTACAGTTTATGTCTGCATTGAGCCTTAGACAACCCTGATGATACCAGATACTGGATCAATTTCATTTAAACTTCTTTCAGTCCTCACAGTAAATTTTGAATCCTCTGGGTAATATCAGATACTTTGGGTAGTAGAAGTAATTTCTAAATGGAAACTGAAAATTGTATAAGAGAGACCTAAATTAACATCCTATTGGGAGCCAGGCATGTAGAATTTGGTGCTAGTCTTGTGGCCTTTTATTTTTTTTTTAATTGGTTGAAAACAGAATTGCTGAGGTACTAACAGACAGACTGCTCTTCTTACCTCTGCTGTCAAGAGTTGTTCCAAAGAATGTTTATCAATGTGGTGACAGGTGCTTTATGTATATAAATATAAATATATATATATAATACAGTCAGTAGGTTTGTGCTGTCTGTTTAGGTGGTGTTTGCATGCTCTATGCTGGCTCTGGTGCATGCTGCTGCTTTCTGGGTAGGCTTGCTGTAAGCAGTGTCAGGGAAATGGAGTTACTGCAGTGGCTATTCCATCCCCTGTGGCTCTGTTGTTTCTGCCAGTCACAAAACATCTGTTTATTGTGCATTCTTGCTTGTTGCAAGAGATGTTTTATTTCCTAGGGAGGGAAAGGCAGTGGCAGTGTCCCTGCAAGCAGCTGAATTTGCAAATACAGAAAGTGAAATTTTACTTCTGTTATCTATCGATTCTCTTTTTCCAGACAGATGAGGGATTACTTATCTGGGTTTCAGGAGCAATGTGATGCTATCTTGAATGATGTGAATAGTGCCCTTCAGCACCTGGAGTCACTGCAAAAACAGTATCTTTTTGTGTCCACGAAGACAGGAACACTGCATGAGGCCTGTGAACAGCTTTTGAAAGAGCAGGTAATCTTTGATAGGAGGATCACTGGAAACTTCTAAGGTACCATAAATTAAAGTTTTGGGGTTTTTAGGCTTGGAAAACTACATTGGTGACAATCCTGTGTTTGCTTTGGGGGTTTTTGGAAAACCCACCTCATTTTTGGTATGTTTCACCTGCAGCTAGTGTTGGGTTCTGTGCAGTAAAGTGTTCATGTAGTGTTAATAAGCACTGTTATCAAGAAAGATAGCTGAGGGGAGCTCTTGTAACTGATGTCTGACAACTGCAAACTTTATTGAAATTAGTAACTTATATCACTTACAGAAGTATTTTGAGATGCTTATTGCAAAAAGTTTTTTTTTTTATTTTTTAAAGTTACGAGCCTATTTCCCAGATTCTTCCTCCTCATAAACTGCTCCAGCAGTGGTAAAGTGAACCTGCAGTTTTAGCATGGCTGGATAAGGGACCACTTTTAAAGGGTCCAATAATGATTTCTAGAGTTCTCTGTAATACTGGTGAGGGCACTGCTATTTGTATTGCATAGTGTAATACTGACAAACCTGTAGAATGCATCTTTTTGAACTAGACAGTTGAGAGTAATGTGTCTTTCTCTGGTAAAAAAGGGCAAGAGAGCACTGCCGGGTTCTGCATATTTTGCTGTACTTAGTTGCAAGTTATCTATAAGCTGAAAAGGCATGCAGAATAATTTTATATATATATTTACTACTACTTGCTAGTTTGCTGATTTTCTTTTCTTTATTGTTTTTCTGATAGTCAGAACTAGTTGACCTGGCTGAAAACATCCAACAGAAACTTTCCTATTTTAATGAGCTGGAAACCATCAACACAGTAAGTATTATTTTTCTGCTCATATTGTTAGAAAATTAAAATATATTGATATTTTGAACTTTGTTCCCAACATTAAGTTACTGAGGTTCCTTACAATGATGCTTTGTTTTGTTTTCCAAAGAAACTGAATTCCCCTACGCTCTCTGTGAACAGTGAAGGATTCATTCCCATGCTGGCTAAGCTTGATGATTGTATTGCATACATTTCATCACATGTAAGTAATTCTGTATCTCTTTTTAGTTAAATCTTAATAGTTTCAAAGCTTTATTCATGTTATTTTTGTGGGTTTTATCTTTCTGCCAAATGCACTAAGAAAGCAAAGGAGATGGTTTATAAACTTAAAAAGATTTTACTCAGCATACTTTATTATCCTGCTTAATTTTTATAAAATGCAGCTGCTTGTACAAACTAGCATTTCTATCTAGTAAAACAGTATTTTATGTTTTGCTAAATATTTGAGTCTTTTATGGTACATACTTAAATGGATTCTTTTATTTTTTTCAGCCAAATTTTAAAGACTATCCTGTATATTTGATAAAGTTTAAACAATGCCTTTCTAAAGCTATGCACCTTATCAAGACGTACACTGTGAATACACTACAGAACCTCACAAGCCAGTTAATGAAAAGGGTAAGGTGACTTAGTAAATGGTGTAACTTGAGATGTGTTGAAATGTCTATTGTAACACTGTGCAGGTGTTTTTGTTTCTTTTGTTTTGGGGGGTTTTTTTTGAGTGTAGGAGGTGTCAGCGTTTTGGTGTGAAAATAGGGCAGTCCTACTGCAATGTTTATCAAGTGACAGAGACCTGGAGATCACAGAGGTTTAAAAATAATAATATTTTTTTAAAATCCTGGAAATTGAAGATGATGAAATAAGTGAATGGAAGTAGGTGAGCTGTAACCTCAGTGGAGGCCAAGGATGGGTAAGCAGCTGAGTTAAGAGGAGCAGCAACCATCAGCCCAGACAGCAGGCTCTCCTGAAATCTCTCTCTGCACACTGTAGCTCTGAACTGGGAACAGCACACACTGCTGTCTGCATTGCCAGATGGGGAGGGTGCACAGGAGAAGTATGGGTACTGCAGGGTCTGTTTTGTAGATGGAACAGGAGAGAGAGAGGGAGAGGCTGCAGGAAATAATGAAGAATGAATACAGGAGCTGGATGTCATAGGATCAGAACTGTTAAAGGACAAAAACTCTGAGCTGATGACTTGACTCTTTCAGTACTCTATTACAGTAAGTCTTTTTGAGTGTTCTTGGCCCTCAGAGGAGGGGCACAAAGATGAGCAGAGGGCTGGAGCACCTTTCCTGTGAAGACAGGCTGAGAGAGTTGGGGTTGTTCAGTCTGGAAAAGAGAAGGGTCTAGAGAGACCTATAACAACCTGAATGAGCTGCAGGAAAGATGAGGATGGACTTCTCATATGGGCATTCAGTGGCTGGACAAGGGGGAATGGTTTTAAGCTGGAAGAGGGTGGATTTAGTCTAGATATAAAGGAGAACTTCTTCAGTGTGAGGGGGATGGGTCACTGGCACACATTGCCCAGGGAGCTTCTGCCTGTCCTCTCCCTGGAAGTGTTCAAGGCTGGGCTGATTTGGGCTTTGAGCAACCTGGTCTGGTGGAGGTGTCCCTGCCCATGCAGGGGGGTTGGAACTAGGTGATCTCTAAGGTCCCTTACAACTGAAATCATTCTGTTATTCTAAGATCCTATGATCTAAATATTTCTCTTTGATAAGTCTGCTCCATTTTGTGTAGCTGCAGAGAATAATTGTGACACATCCTTACTGGTCTGGGCATTATTTTTTGGTTAGTTTGAAAATGTTGACAGGGATGTTAGAAAGTCACAGGGAAGACTTGGGTGCCTTATTTCCTCTCACTCTGGTGGGATTTAGGCATAAAGGTGAGTGACAAAGTTTTTTTGTCTCATTAAAGCATTAATCTTGTGCTGCAATATTTTGGCAGAGGAAACAGAAGGGAATGTTTCCATCCACTTTAGTTAACTGTTGTATGCTTAATGCTCAGTTTGCTTACAGTTAAACTTGGTATCATGAGGGGTAATTGTCAGTTCTCAATTCTAGCATCTATCAAAAATAAAGAAAGGGGCTTTAGGCAGTGTTCAGGGAAACTTTCTAAAGGATCCTCCTGTAGTGAAGACCTTGGTGGAGTGGTGTTGAACTTTTTTCGTATTTAGTACAAAATTACTTTTATTTTTAAAAAAGTATTGTAGCTTGGTTTGATGCCAGCAGATTGCAGTGACCAAGCTTTATTCAAAAAGAATTCAACATCTCTGATAATAAGCATGTCTACAGAAAGAAGTGAAACCTCAGTTTTGGATTTGAAAAGCTGCTTAGCAGTTCTAAGTCAGGAGGGAGACTTCTTTTAGGAGTCAGATGACCTTCCCATCTGCATGGAGATTTTATGGATGTTTTGCATATTTCTCTGAAACTTCTAATGTCTGCTTCTCTGGAAGTACAGTATTGGATCAGTGGTCCTAAGTGGTAATCAAGTCTTGAGATTTCCTATTGAAACACAATAAGAGAGTTTGGCAGGACTGAACAAGGGCTGATGAGATCTAGATGTTTTTGGTACTCCTCACATGTGAGTTTTTGGGTATTTTGATCTGTGTTTGTAGAAGGAGTATCAGGTTGCTCATGGGGATGAAGGGAGGAGGTGGGTAAGGTGGAAGTCCCCAGCATGTTTCGGGGGAAAGGCCATCTGCTTCACTCTGTGTCATCAGTAGGGACAATAAGAAGAAAGCCTGTTGGCTGAATTGGGTCTTCACTCTGCTTTGGTAGTGATAGAATTTGTCTAAGTTCAAGCTGTCTGTCCAGCTAATCTGGGGAGCTGCAGGGGAGCTGAAACGTAGCTTCTCCACCCTGGGATTGGCAGGTAAAAGGGAAATTTTGTTCCATTTTAGTACTTCAGATTAAGGAGTAACAATCCATATTACTGTGGCAGATCTAGATAAGACTGTTGTCTCTAATGGAGAATGCCATAATTACTGAAAATATTACTTTTACTGTAGATACTGTTGGTTGAAACTTCTGTTATGGGTTTTGTTCTTCCCTCTGGCTTTATCTGAGTTCTGAAACAAGTGTCCCTTTCTGGAAGGAAAGTGGCAACAAACTGGTCCACTGGCAGTATAAATGTAAAGAACCAATTTTATGTTTTAGAGCCTAAATATCTCAGCCATTTAATACAAGAAGCCAAATGTAGTATTTTCCTTTTTAATCAATTACTCATCTCTTCTTGCAGGATCCTTCATCTGTGCCAAATTCTGACAATGCCTTCACACTGTTTTATGTAAAATTCAGAGCAGCTGCTCCCAAAGTCAGAGTAAGTAGACTGCTAACTAACTGCTAAAAAGGAAGATGTAAAAATGGGGTTTGAATTTATTAGTAATGTGGATGCAGGGACTGTGTATTGTACAAGTGTAAATTTCCAAAGATTGTGTATTGTGTCCATGGAAAAATACTGCAAACTCTTCCAATTATTGTAAAAAAATAATTTGGTGATAACTTTTTTTCTTTTTATTGTGTAGACTCTTATTGAACAAGTAGAACAAAGAACTGAAAAGATGCCAGAGTGAGTATGTCTACATAACTGATTTTGAAAATCTTTACTTTTGTTTCAATACTGCTTAATTCATCATCAATTTGAAAGAAAAGCTTGAAAAATAGTAATTATGTAGACCTAAAAGGGCGTATTAGAATAAATTTTATGTTTTCCAGAAAAGAGTCTTCAGGATGCAGTTACTGTTTAAATTTCTTGTCTAGGTATCAACAAGTTCTCAACGAAATCCATCAGTGTTACCTCGACCAGAGGGAGCTTTTGCTTGGTCCAAGTATTGCTAGCACTGTTACAGAATTAACCAATCAGAACAACAGAGATCATTGTGCTCTGGTAGGTAATGGAGTCATATATTGTGGGATTTTGTTATGTTTTAATTCCCAACCACCACTAAGTAAAATGTACTTATTTAATTCAGTCATTCACATACAGAATTGCCTCTTTTGCTTGTGGCTTTGAATGATTAAAATTTTACTAATATTTTCAACTAATACATGTTTTGTGGAAGATTACTCTGTAAAAACTCAACTGCAAACCTCACAAAGGGGTATTTGCAAAAGCAGAAAATGTGGTTACTTAAATTTCATCAGAAATAAAAAGGGACAAAAGTTTCTTAACGAACTTGTATTTGGCTAGTAACATCCTCTCAGTCCTTGGTTTTATAGTTGATCTCAGTAATTTTTAATTTCACAAAGCTTCAATATAATCATAGCTGTAATAATAATATTAGACTGTTCAATATACTACTGTAGTATATAATAATTATAGCTGTAATACCTCCTGTGATGCTGATAAAAGGAAAATAACTTAATAACCAAGTATTTTTTTTCTGTGAATACAGGTGCGAAGTGGCTGTGCCTTTATGGTCCATGTGTGCCAGGATGAACACCAACTTTACAATGAGTTCTTCACAAAGCCAACACCAAAACTGGAGTAGGTTGTACATGCTGGTTTTGTTTTACTACATGTTGTATTTACTGTGCTGTGGTATATCAGAATGTTGTAAGGCAAACAGCAAGGTTGTCTTGAAGTGGCTTGGTAAGAACCAGTAAGAAAAAAACCCAATCACTTTTGATGTTCTTTTGTTTTCTTTTTCCTTCAAGCGAAGCTGATGGTTTATATTCTCCATAAATAATCTAAGTAATGTAAATACCCTGTAGATTGTCTAAAAGAGGTAAGAGATGTGCATTTGCTTTGGAAATAACTGTAGAGCTTTACGTTACTACACCTCTTAAGTTGTTTTTGTACTGCCTCTATGCCAGTGGTTTGCACAGTCAGTTGCAAAAGTGCTTTTCATTTATGTGAGTTTAAAATTAAGCTGAGGTACTCCAGCCATTTTTCATCAAGGATTTAGTGAGTTTCCCTTATTGTCACAGAATATTTGTCTGTACCTGTATGTGGCCTGAATGGAAGGCAAGGTAATGGGACAGCTGACAAGGACACTGTGTATCTGCTTGGCATAGATCTAGCAGAGTGAGAGCTTGTTTTCTTTACATAGTAATTGCATTTTAAAAGTATTGTCATATTTTTAGAAAAGACCTATAACAAAACAATTGAGTAGATTATTCCTGATTTTCTCCAGTTTTCTGGTATATATTAATAACGACTATTGATTTTGTTATTTTCAAATTTGGGTGGGTCATGTTCCTTTTTTTTGAAGTTCATAAATAGAGTATATTCCTATTAATACAACCAAGACACTGGTTAGGAGTATTGTATTCTCTTAAAAAATCAAGAGCAGCTTGAGATAAGTGTAACCTGGAAAAAATACTGCCCACTGCCCTACCTCTTCTCTAAAACTGAAGACCATAAGTGCTTAAAGCCTCACTAGAAATAAGAAACAGTGCCAGAATAGTAGCAGTCTTTCTCTTTTCTGAGAAAGTGAGGTCTTGTGTGGATATTCTCAGAATGTGAGGTAACCTGACTAAACTGGCTTAAGAACCAATTTATCCAGCTCAGTCCAAATCCTGAAGTAAACATCCCAAATTGAAATAAGTGTAAAATGTTGTTCAGGCAGGAATTTCATCACTACTGCTCTTTGCACTGAGTATGAGAATAGGCTTTGATTGGTTTTGAGTCTTGATGGAAAGTAGTTACACCCTTTCAGAACAAATAGCAACAGATTTTTTTTTTTTTTTTTTTTTTTTCTGAAGTGCGGAGGTGCACTTAAGGTAGAATAGCTAGGTCTATGTGCAGGTAACAATTTACCAAAAATCTATCTGAGTGTGGAGATCTGATGTTGAGTATTGTATTTAATAACAAAGCTGTTCAAACTTTGTCTCTGCTTTTAACAGGGAGAGTTAGTATTTTATCAAGTTACAACAGTAGAGAGACATTCAGAATGTTTCCTTTTTGACTGTTTTTGTCTATGATCAGGAAGGAAGTGTCCTTGTCCTATTGTTAGATGTTCTTTGTGAACTGGAAAAAAAAAAATTGTAGTGTAATAAACTCAACAACTGTACCACAGTGTAAATCTTTAATTATTCTTAGTGCTAATGTTTCCAAGTCTACGTGGGGAATTACTTGAATTTTCCTCTACTGGCAACAACATTATTGGTCAATCTGTGATTTAGTGAAGGGAGCACTGAGAATGGCAAAATGTCTAGAATGAATGCTACTGGTGTCTGAACCAAGATATTCATCACTTTAAACAGGAAAGAAAAACTTAAATAAATCAAAGTGGGGTTTCTGGTGTTTCATATTGCATTGATACTGTCAGTTAGCTTAGAGAATGTGCCCTGCAATGTTGGAAGCTGTTACAGAAAAGATTACCAAGCTTCTCCTCAAAGTGTCCCTCCTGTGTTCCTAATTCAAATGCTAAAGTTGAGTACTTGGAAGCAGATGAGCCTTTTTTCTAGGGGAAATTGGGGGTATGATTCTGAGCACAGCAGGAGCATTTCTTTACACAGAAGTTGTAAAGGGTAAACCAGTTTGCAGGATCTTCCCTTTGTGACAGGCTGAGTTGTTGGTTGCTGTTTTTTCATTATTTTAAAATGATTTCAAGACTGTACCACCATTTTAAGCAGTCAGTATTCTGCATCTCTCCTAAGACTTTATAGGAAATCAGCAGTTTATGTTTTAAGCAGTCTTTTCATAAGTCTACTATTATACTACATTGCATTGTTTTCTCAGCCTCCTTTTTAAAATCTGTGCTGTAAAATGATCTGTGTTTGTGATAAAATGTTGTTTTGGTATTGTGGGATCCTGAAAGTGTTTTGCTTTGTTTTATTCTTTTTCTTTGTAGTGAGCTCTTGGAGAAGTTGTGTCTTTCATTGTATGATGTCCTAAGGCCAATGATCATCCATGTCATTCACTTAGAAACACTTTCTGAACTCTGTGGGATTCTCAAAAATGAGATGCTTGAAGATCATGTACAGAACAATGGTAACTCAGAGATGGAAATTATTTTTAACTGTCTTCTTAACTGGAAAATTATGAAGTTGCGTAGGCCAAAACCAAACCTTGTGGGTTTTTTGTTTTTCTTTCTAGTGGCTCTTAGACACGTCAAAGATGAGTTAAATTTATTTTAAATAAATTATGGGTTTTAGTTTATAATAGATAGGTCTGTATTTATGGGGGTGTGTGTGTATTTTCATTTAGATTGATGTTACAGACTTCTCTTGTCTCCAGATTGTACAAATGCAAGTATTCAACCAGTGCATGTAAGTACACCAGGAGTGATTGAAATGAACTTTTCAAATTAATGAATTGCTTCACTTGCCCCTGCTAATGCATCATCCCTGTAGATCTCTGCATACATGATGATAAAGCAAAGCAAACTACATTTTTTCATTCTTCTTGACATAAAGTGATAGTCTGTCAGACTAGAAATTGTAACTTCAGCAGAGATAGCTGGTAGAGATTTTGGAGTTTTGGAAGTGTTCAGAGATCGTAGTCTCATAAAAGTGATCCAATCAGAAAAAAAAAATCTGCTATCTCCTTTTCTTAGTAGGACCAATGCTTAATGGAATCATTATTCAGCATATATATATATATCACAGCATATATATATAACATACATAAGATGTATATAACACCACATCTTTTTCTCTGTGACAGTCAGTATTGTAAGGAATTACTCCTTTTCCTGGAAGTAGAATTGTAACACTGTTGAGAATGAGGAAAAAAATGGTGATACAATCTCTCAGCTAATCTTATGTGACTTTCTATTACTTAGACTGATACAATAGTTCTGAACTTGTATGTGAGCAGCTTTGGTTCATCTGTTCTGGTAGGTAGGTAGATGAGTTGCTTATCAGCTTCTGACAGTTACACTGCAGGGATTGGCTATAAGAGAACCAAAGCATGTTGGTTTGGTATCCTAGCAGAAATGCCACTTGACATACCCAAGTCTTAAATGGTTAGAATGCTTAATTATAACATGGTGTTTGATGGTATCAGTGTGAGATTTTATTTTCACAATCCAATGAAAATCTGGGGAGCTGAAGTAACTGCAGTATGAAGTTCAGTATTTCCTTTTTTGTCACAAATTTGTCTGCGTGCCACTGTTCCAAAAATAGTCTGACTTCATCTACAGCAAGCGAGTTTTGTGGTGGTTCTATGTATGATACTTCAAACTTTTGAGTCTATAAGCTTGTTTTGTAATGAAATTAATAAATTTGTGCTTTATTTCTTTTCTTCTTTATCAGCTGAACAACTGGGTGCCTTTGCAGCTGGTGTCAAACAGATGTTAGAAGATGTACAAGAACGTCTTGTCTATAGGACACACATTTACATTCAGACTGATATCACAGGCTATAAGCCTGCTCCAGGTGATCTTGCATATCCTGACAAGTTGGAAATGATGGAGGTATAGCATCAGCTTTTTCTTTTGTGGGTTTTCTTTTTATATGCAGTGTGTATAACTGTGCTCTGCAGATGCACATTTATTTTGTTTTCCATTTACTAGGTCTATTTATATTATTTGCACTATCAAATTTGGCAAATATTGAATATATATATATATATGGGATAGAAAAAATTCAGATCTAATTATACTTTACTGTGTTCAATTCTTGCCTGTAAACAGACAGTCACTGTGATATAGTTCTGAATACTCAACTCAAGTTGCTATAATCTTGTCTTTATATGTGTCTGAAACTTTTATACATTAGAGGTCATGCTTTGATCATTCTAAGGGACATTTTTAGGTTTTGAGGAAAGCATTTACAGCTCTTGAAGCCAGTGAGTTTGTAAAATACCTGCCCTTTATACTGAAAGTTTGAGGACTGTAAAGCTTTTGAAGAAGAAAAAACAAAAAATTGTAATTGAGAAGCCTACTACACAAAATGTAGCTAAATGGGATCACTCCATTCAGAACAGCTACTTATCAGAAGTTTTACCAGTATAACTGGAGAACTTCTGAATATTAACTGTAACTTCTGTGGGCGAGCAGTGCAGATTCTTAGTGTACACAAGGCCTTATTTTCTAATTAGAGTCCTATGGCCATTCAGCTAGGACAAGAAAGTGAGTTTCATGGTTCATTCTAAATCAAGAAATTATGCTGCTCTTCATGTGTCCTCGTAAGACTCCAGTTTTTGCCTGGTTTGATATTAATTTTGCTACTTGATTGCTTTTAAACCTCAAAACCTTACTATTTAGAGAGACTTTCTGAGTAAATGAATTATTAAAATGTTAAAAGCACAGAGCAGAAATATTTCTTGTGCTTTTCTGCTCAAATATTAATGCAGTTCCTTGCTCATTCTTGATGCCTCGTTGCTTTGAAGTGGACCAAGTAGTGAAAAAGGTTGAAGTGGGGAAGTGTTGAGTAATGTTAGGGGAAAACTGTTTGTTAAACTTCTGCAGGGAATAAACTAGAGAGTACTTTGGGTTCATCTGCACAAATTATTTATTGAAATAAAACCATCACAGAAATTATATGTTTGAAATGCAAGGTAGTGTTGAATTGAGTCTCCCTATTTTTTAACTTCTCTTTCTCAGTGGTGTTACTGATGATTATCTAGAGATCAATACAAACAGGCAAAGTGGGAAGAAAAGTCATCTGCAGTCCTTGTGAATCTTAAGTTGTTGTTGCCATGTTTTTGCTACTCTTTTTGGAAACATCTGTCTTTATTTCTTTTCATGTAAATTTCTTTGAAACACTGAGGAGCTGATTGTAGCTGACACCCTTTGCAATTTAGTGTGCTGTTGATTGTAATGCTGCTTAATTAAGGAGGGAAAAAACCACTAACATTTTGTGGTGTATCTTCCTTTGCAGCAAATTGCACAGAGTTTAAAAGAGGAAAAGAAGAAGATGCCATCTGAAGCTTCATTTTCAGATGTCCGGCTAGAAGATCCCGAGTCCTTCAGCTTGGTTAAATCTGGTATGAAATATGTCCCATTTTGTGTAATTAATACCTAAAGTTCACTGAGAGTGAGCATTAACTTGAACCGTCAGTGAGAAATTTGTATGTATCTTAATAGGGTTTCTGTCCTAGAGAAATTTCTAAGGTATTTTGAGAGGTGAACTTTGTCTCAGGGTTCTTAATTACTGGGATTTTTTTTTTAATGAGAAACTACTTAATCTTGTTTTTTCGTGGTGTTTCTTTATGCTTGCAGTGCAATCTGTATACTTTCTACAAAACTGAGCTTCTGAGACATCTACTTACAGATGCTTCTGTTTGTTAGCTGTGCTAAGATGAGAATGATGTTTTGGTGTGTCGGACATGTCTCTTAAATTAATGCTTTGAGCATCTGGGAGCATCTTTGCGTGTGCTTTTATCTGGGAGGGTGACTTCTTCTTTAGAATGTGTCCCACTTGGTGAAATGAGTTAGTAATTTTAGCTGTTTACAATAATTCACAGTATAGTCCCTGCCTTTTCAATTAGGTGACCCATGTGCCTGTAAATTACAGTGAACTGGAAGCAAATTCCATGAAATGTGACTCTTGATGTCAGTTATTTGACTGTTACAACCCATTAAATTTTTTTCTAAGATCTGTGAAGAATTTTTCTCTTTATTTTCTTGTTGTGCTGGCACAGTTGTTTTTGCCACCTCCCACTGCTCTCTGTCCATTGTTTCTCATATTCTTTGATTACCTGTCTGTTTTTTGCATTTGGTTTGCAAGGCCTCCAAAGGTCTTTCTGTCTCTTTCTAACAAATTCTGTTGAGTGGAGTTCATCTTGCTTCAAGATAGGTGTGTGGCATTCACAAGTCCTAGAAATCCCACCTGCATTTAGGAGACAGAAGCAACACACATGGTGTAATTTGATGATAAATGTCTGAGATAACTGTGGTTATTTCACTTCAAAGGTGCCTCTTTCCCATTTCAGATCCCACAGGAGTATCTGAAGTGACTAATAAATAGCACAGGAACCTCAAACTGACAACTAAGGTCTTCCAGGCCTTCTAATTACTGTGACAATAAATTTGTTGTTGCAAAAGGTAGAAAGATATTGCTGAATTATTTTAGACAATTCCTTCACACAAACACTTCACAAGTGCCTGTTCCATCATTAGGTAAAACTTTTTTGAATGGTTGCTAATTGGAATCAGAGTTCTGATGTTATGGACTCAGCTGTTTTCCAGGATTTAAGAACAAAATTAAAATAATTACAAGACTGATGTCTGTCAAGTGGTGTGAAAGTACATTTTGAGCATACAAAATTATTGAAAAGGTTACCCAAGAGGAGACCTGCTTAATATTTACAACCTCCTCATGACAAAATTGATTTTGCCATTATTTTTGCTGTTATTAACATGATGTTCAAACCCTGTGCTTTATGCAACTATTTAATCCATGTAGGATTATTCCCAGCAGAAAGGAAAGCATGAAGAAGTAAAATTGATGGAATAAGTATTTTTTTTTTTTTTTTTTTTCCTGACCATCTCTTGTAGTTCTGTGATCACTTTATTTTCTTTTTCATTTTTCCTCCGTGCTTGTTTTTTTCAGTAACTGTTTGGCTGTTTCAGCCATTGAGCTAAATAGGGTAGGGGTCACTGGAGACATGCCCATAAAAATAACTCATTAAAAAAGGTTGAGCTGGGCTATTCCTCAAAGGCAATTCATGTCTTTCACAGCTGTGTACTACATACACATCAGAAATCCAGTACTGACCTGCTCGGGGAAAAAAAAAAGAGCTAACTTTTTTTGGATGTAAATAAAATAGGTCATTATATTGATCCACAGTAATAAGGCAGTCAATATTGTAGTTTTTTTCAGCTGAAAGGACAAATGGGCAAGGTTTTCATGAGCATATTTTGCTTTTAAACAGGTTCAGCAGAATCCCTTAATCCCAGACACCAGACCATGATTTCACCAGCAGATCTGCATGGAATGTGGTATCCCACTGTCAGAAGGACTCTAGTTTGTCTCTCCAAACTGTACAGGTGTATAGATGTAAGCAAAATTTTTTTTTTTTAAGTGGACTTAAACGTGTTGCACCATTTATGCTTACTGTTACTGAAACTGGGGATTGTCAATTACTGGTCTCTGTTATCTGCTAGTATTTTTGCTGCTACCTTTACATAAAACAATTGAACTGACAAATGTAGGCCATCATTGCCAAGACATTTTTGTATGTGCAGAATTAGAAAAAAGGCAGTGCTTTGTAAATCTCTTGCTTTTTCTATTGGAGAAATACTTCAGTGTCTGTTCAACATATTTATCACACTATAGTTGAGCTAATAGGACAAGAAAAAATAGAACATTTTGGGTTGGGTAGAGAGAATGTTCTTAGTGCTGAAATTCCTGGGTCAATGTGCTTTGCAGGACATCAGACAAGGTGTTGCTTAGAAGTCTTAGAAGTGTTCTAAGTGTTCTAAGACAACTTAGAAGTTGTCTTAGAAGTGGTGACTCTACTACTTCATTTTTAAGATGTTCTCAGTAGTTTTTGGTGGCACATCATTTCAGCTTCTAAAATGTAGGCAACATTTCCATAGTTGAGACAGTAGGAATCTTTATGTCTAACAGAAACAAAAGAGGCATTTACTTCACAAGTACTTTGAGACTTGTCCTTTAGAGTCAGAGTTCTGTCACCTAACAGCATGAAAAACTAGTAAGTCTCTGAGAAATACGATGCCAGTTGTTTTGCTTCTCTATATGTATTATGTCTTTATTAATTCCATTTAATGCATTTCAAAATATCTTTGATAGGTGTTAGGTGAAACTGCTAGCAAGATGCTATTTGCTTAAAAGGAAGCTGGAAAATATTAACACTTTATTGCTTAGTATATCACTCTCATAAAGATAAATGAGTATTTGCCCTTGTTTCCAGCTAGACCTTTTGAGAAAAAGTAATTTTTGTGTTGTTTTCAAGGCTCATTTCTAGTGTTATCTACACAGTGATGTACTTACCTTTTCACTGTGATTTTCTAGCAGAACTGCTATGCCTTGTCTGCACCCTGTGAACAGAAGACATGAGTGGAGTGGCCCCAGCAAGTCTTGGGGTAGTCAGGGCTGCCATGTACTACATCAGAGTGCTGGTGCTGGTGGAGGCAAGCTGTGTTCCTACAGCTAGCTGAGCCTTGTGGTCTAGTTGTTGGCAGCCTAACAAGCTATTCATTCCATGTCACCCAAGCCATAGCAGCTTTCATTTTTGTTTACTAACCTGGGGCAAACGTGAGGTGATTGGAGTTTGCTTGAGGTTAAGCTCGCGTGTATCAATTGCTCACACAGGTTGTAACCCTGAGACATGAAGTGTTCAGGCAGGTTCACACTCAGCATTGTTCATGCCATCAGCTGTGAATGAATGAGGTGTCACTGACCATGTCACCACCCGGGTGCAAATTCAGAGCCAGGGGGTGGACAGGGTACACCTGCATCCAGTCTAAGTGCTGTAGCCTGCTTTTATACATGAAGCTCCATCCTGTCTGATGGCATTTAGATGGTGTTTTCATAGCTAAATAATCCAGAGTTCTGTATGCTGGTAAGCACATCCTTCATAAGCTGCAAGTCTTTCAAGGTTCTGCTGAAGCTTTGCCAACACCTGGTTTTGGTTTTCTTTTGGTTTGATTTCTCATCCCTGCAGAGGGCAGTGTTTCAGGGATTATCGCAAGAGGCCTTATCTGCCTGCATCCACTCGCTGCTGGGAGCTGCTGATTCAATCAGCAAAAATAAGGTCAGAATGTGTGCTTTGGGTATGATTTCTTTTTTTTTCTCCCACGTGTATATCTAAATGAGTAAAGGGGCTACTGAAATCACAGTGAAAGCATGTTGCTCTGCCCCCAGAGACCTGATGGATTTGCTAGCTTGTAGTTATAGTTAATGTATTGTAAAGCAAAGGTGGAATTCAAATTGTAGCAATTGTCTTTACAGGCTGCTCTAACTTATGTGAATTCAATCAAGTGATACCTAAAGAAAAATTTCTTCCTGAAGCCTCTACTCCCTATATTTGTTTTCACTGCCTGTTATTCTTTCTCTCTCTCCAGTGTTTGAATTTTGAAAAATCGTTGTAAGGATTAAATTAACTGGGAGTACAAATGCTGTAGTGATTTTCTAATTCCTAACAGCCAGGAAGTCAATTTAAATCAGCAACAACAACAAAAAACCCAACACAAATAAACAAAAAACCCCAACAAAAACCAAAATTAAAAAAGGAAGGTCTTTGTAGGCTAAAATGATTGGATTTGTATAACGAGTAACCATTCAGTAATGAAAAAGTTTTAGTTGCTGTTAGAAATGAAGAGGTGTTTTGAAGTCTTTCTTTTGAGAATCCAGAAAATATCTGTTAATGTAGTGCCTTTAAAAGGAAATTCAAACCGTGTTTCCTCTGATCTTGAGGAATGAATATGTAACTGATTCAGAGTTCTATGATTATCCATTCCAGCACTGTATATTGGATGAGCAATAAAGTATTGCAGAGAATAGAGCTTATCCTGCAGGGAACCCTAGGTAGGTTGGCCCAGGACTAGGATCTGTAACACTTATTTCTTGATGCATGTAAAGTTAATATTATCTAGTGGAACAGTGCATGGAACTGTAATAAAAAAAATTTTAAAAAAATAAACCCATCATTTATTTTTAGTAAACATTTCTGTTTGTTAAAACTGCAAATTTAAATGTAATTTTTTTACCATTCTATTTACAGTCTTGTCAAGGAAAATTCTCTTCCAGCTTGCCAAAGCACATTTGAATTCTTAAGTCCTCCTCCATTTACCTCAGTGATCCATGAACTACAAAGATTAAAACCAGTATACAGTATAAAATGCATAGCTAAAATAACAAGCAGTGCAAAACTGATCATCTTGGTGTTTTGAACTTGGCCTTCTTTTATTCTTTGTATCTGTGCTGAACTGTTTAGAAATTACCTAAGCTTTGTGTTTAATGACATGAGAAAAATGCCTTGTTAGACCTTTGCACAATAGCACAGTTAATCAAGGTTATTACGGAAACATTAACTGTTTGGCTTTTTTTTAATCATGGTTAAAGATGAAAAAAAAATTAGAACCTCATGTTTTTCAACTATAAATTATATAAATTACATGCAATAATTCCTGGCTCTTATGGAGAATAAGTATTTATCTTTCAAATAATGGATACCTGTACTTAACATAGTGATTTAATAATATGGCTCTGTAATCTAATTCCTCTAAGAAATGTGAATAAAGTCTGCTTCTGTAGAGCAGTATGTTAGGAACAGTACAGAACTGGGATTTGTTGATCACAGAGTGTACTTAATGGTACTACATACTAATGGAAAAAGCTTGTTAGGAAGATTCTTAGTATTAATTTTGTTACAAGGAGTAACTAATAAATGTGGAGGTGTTGCAACTTTGGTCTTCATTTAATTGTTTGGTTTGGTTTGGGTTTTTTTTAATGTAATGTATGTTCTTTCTCTTGTGCTGTAGACCCAGCTTGATGGACAGCTTTTCTTAATAAAACACCTTTTGATTCTTCGTGAACAAATTGCTCCTTTCCACACTGATTTCACCATTAAGGAAATTTCCCTGGACCTTAAGAAAACTAGAGGTACTGAACAGTTGCTGGCTACAGAATGGGATGGGTTTGTCCTCCCTTAACATGCCAGCAAAAGTTCTGGGTTTATTTTATGTTCACTTGCAATGACCTATATGCTTGTTCTAATCTCTTGCTTTGTTCTTATCTTCTCTGGGGAAAAAAAAAAAAAAAGCATTCTCTTATTCAGGACAGTCCAGGATGTACCTAACAGGTTCTTATTTTTGTATGAAATGCTTTTTGCTGCTTACCTAACTTATTTATCCAGTGCTTTTTAAGCAGAGCTAAGTATTCTACATTTGTATTGCTCAGAGATGTCTTTCCCCCTTTCTGGCCCTTTAAAGGAATACCTATATTTAGCAGGTGAATTTAACAATACATAGTTGACTTGCCTAGGACATATTAAGATTTCATAGACCTTTCTGTGATATGTTGTTTTGGAAAGGGTTTCTTACAGTGAAGTTCAGTAAGTAGTATTGTTGAATAGTTTTATGTAGTGTGTCTGTTCTAGGAAGGAAAAAATAAATAGTAGTGGCCATGGTTGTGATTTTTAAAATTGTACTGAAATTCTTTGTAAAATGCGTAAGCCCCCTCTCAATAAAAGAGTGAGCTCTCATGCACTTGCCAAATTTATAAAGATAATAGGAAAAATAATAGGAAGCATCTCAAATTTTGCCTTTTCCATTCCTGAAGAAAAAGCTGAAGAAGTAACTTTTCTTTCCTGCTATCTAATACACTGCTGTTTCAACTCTGAACCAAGCAATTCTTACACTAACTGTTTCACCTCTTGCATTTGAACATTAATGAAACCTCCTACCTGTTGAGTAGTTTCTAGTTGACTGGAGGTTAAAGGGTAAATACATCCTTTTGGTGTCTTGTCCTGGCTGACACATGAATTTGTTCTTCATCTTTTAATTTACTTGAATAAATTTTTGTGCCAGCCAGTACTTTGCAGTTGATAGTGGTAAGTAATGGAAAACCTTTTATTTATATTGTGCAGCGGTGTTGGTGTTGAAAAGTTGTACATTGTTCTTAGTTCTTAATATAATGTCTTACAGGCCAGTAGGGCTTTTTTATTTGGGATAAACTGTAGAAGAAAAATAACACAGCTAATAGGAGTTTTGCTGTGTTCTAGTCAAGCTTTCTGTGCAAAGATTTAAGATTTAATGTGGGATTTGTAGACAATGCGACACTGTTTAATGCAGAAGTAAGGATCCCTCTCAATTCTTTTTTGAAGTAATATGCTAAGGTGTACATAACTGAAGTATACAGTGGGGAGAAGTGACTTTCACACTGACTATCTCATAGGGTTCTAATCATGAACTCTTTGAATTGAAGTTTCTGGGAAATAACTCAGAGAACAAAGTTACTCTTTCTCTGAGGTTTCCTTTAACTATGTAGGAGTGCAGACTCTTAGTTCAGTGCAAAACCTCCATGTCAGTGTATCTGGTATTCCCTCTTTGTTTAATGCCTTTGACATCTCTTCTTTAAAATGATGCTAGGGCAATAAGACATACTGATAGCTGTATTGATAATGTTCTTTTTTCTTAAGATTGACTAGATTTTAGTTTGACAACTTCCTCTTAACACTATAGGACTTATATCAGTATCTTGAGTTACTTACAGACATCCCTCTTGGGACTTCTGTAGAGACCATAAACATGACCATATCAACCTTGATGTTTTGTTGTTTAATTCTAACAAAAATAATTAAGCAGAGGAAAAGTATGCCAGTCCTCAGTTACTTCATGGAACTATATTTTGTTTTCCCAGACAACATGAGCCAAATTCTCTATTTTTTTTTGGCTGCTGTACTCCATAACTTTTGTAAAAATCTTTCACTTGTAGGGGTAGTTACAAAAGGAAAAGAGCTCACACAGTTTGCATGCTGACAGCATTCCAGTTAGGTAGCATTCATTTCCGAGGTTCATGCAATGTATTTATCAGTTTAGACTGTGTGAATCAGGTTTACTATAGGGGCAGTTGAAAAATAGTGGATCAAGCTTTATGTGCTTCTGTTCATGTGCACTGGTGCCTCCACACCAAGCTGTTGTGGAATCATTAATGTTATAGTCCTAATCACACAAGGTCATTTCTTACGTGTAAATGAGTGATTAAAGTTTTTAGTTACTGGAGCTGAATCCCATTGACTTACAGCCTGAGTGACTTTCTGGTTCACAGATGCAGCATTTAAAATCCTGAACCCTAAGACAGTTTCAAGATTTTTTAGACTGAACAGCAACAACGCCTTGATACAGTTCCTACTGGAGGTAATACTAAGTCCTACTGCATTAAGAAAAATTGGGTTATTTAAATGGGTGGTGATCTCTGTCAAATAAAAAGGAGAGAATTACTGTGTTCTCTTCCAGGGTACTCCAGAAATCAGAGAACATTATATTGACTCTAAGAAAGATGTAGATCGTCACCTGAAGTCAGCTTGTGAGCAGTTTATTCAGCAGCAAACCAAACAGTTCATAGAACAGCTGGAGGAGTTCATGTCAAAGGTAAAACATGTTGTATGTTCATTAACCTAGCTGAAATACTGATAGGACAAGGGAAATAGTATTTATATTGGGTATAGAGGAAGCTGCTACTTCTTTCTGAATGGCAGAAGATGATGGCATTTCCCACTATAAAGCCTTTTAAAACCAATCTTGGGTCATGTGTGTTCTCGAGAGAGGTCTTAAAATTTGTCTGTGAAGTGCATTGGAAGTTTCTGTTCCCAGCATATTTTACAGCAGTGAGGTGCTGCTGGCTGAGCAGCACTTTCCTCCCAAGTTCTGTTTGTGACAGAAATTCCTGATAAAAGTTGGTCAGAAAAGATTAGGCATCCTAGGGACAGGAAGAAAAAAACCAAAACCTGTCTTGGTAAGTACACTTCTTCCTAGAACCTGCTCTAGAGCTCAGCATTTCTGGGCATCTTGAGAAAGCCATGCATCAGGATATGTTAATTCTGAAAAATAAGAAGTGTGATGTGGATCCTTGTGTACTGAGAACAAGTGGTTTTACAGCATCATATATCAGTAATTTGGGCTACAGCATTGCATGGACATCACAAATATCCCAGCTGTGGTTTTTTTGAGAATTTAGAAGATTACAGTATTAAATTTGTCATACTTGTCATGCTGGGGTGAGGGGTCAGTAGTGTGGCCAAATTATAGATGGGTAACCAGTTAGGTTGCTAGATTGTCTACATGATGCTAGTGATTCACTGGGAATCTGGGGAGCTGAACTAACCTGCTTAAGTATAAACCTCTTTCGAGGTTTCTTCGTATCCTTAGATGCCTGAGCATCTTTGTAACTGTAATCCCATTTTGAATTTTACTTTCCACAAGTGGTCATGATTGTAGTTTTGAATTGCATTTCTGTCACGCTGCTTTCCCTGTGTACCATGAAGTCAGTGCATAGAGGAGAGAGAGGAGGGGGAGGTTCTGTACACTGCAGCATCTACAAGACTTGTGCAATTGTTACTCGGTCACTTTGTTGTGAATTCAACTGAAGGAAACATCATTTTGTTGATTGTACTTGTTTTAGGTGGCTGCTTTAAAAACAATGGCCACTCAAGGAGGTCCCAAATACAGCCTCTCGCAGCAGCCTTGGGCACAACCAGGTATTTGCTTTGTTTTATGTTCATGTTACCTCAGAGATGCTTGTAGGCCAATAAAACCACTATCATTTGCTACTTTGAGACTTCTGAAAACTTGTCATCGAATGGAGAAAAAGGCTCTCTCCAATCACCATTTTTAGTAGAGCAATAAAAGCTGCGTTGTTTGGGGCTTCAGTATTTCAGAATGTTGTTTGTCTCCTGTGCCTGACTTTTAAAGCATAGCAATCAGAAAAACTGATCAGATTTATTTGGACTGTGAGACTGTGATTGATTAGGGAAAATTCTAAATATCTAAGAACTGTCTACCTTGTTCTTCAAAAGCTTGGCTTCTGTTTTTACCTGTTTGCTGGTTTAAATGTCTTAAATCTTAAATGTCCATAAATCTAAATCAAACCCTGACAAACTTCAGAATATGCATTTAATTTGTGCAGTAGATGAATGACTTGAGTATTTCTCAAGCTGTGCCTGTTCTTGAATGAAAACATTTCTGCAACTGCATGTGGAATGTGCTTAAGGAATTACTTGATTACATCAAGATAAAGCTTTTGCTTTTTTAGGAAAAAAATTAATCTACATTGAAGCTTTTATTGTCTGTACATTTGTTTCATTTTCAGTTTTGCTGTCACCAAGCAAAACCAGAATCCAGCTTTGTTTCCCTTCTCTTAAAAATTCAAATGCGAATGCTTTGTAGGAACAACTGGAGTAGTTTAGATGTCCCTGGGTTGCTTTGCTTTTCACATTACAAAGTTGGACCTGAAATCAGATTATTCCACTTCATACATTGGAACCTTCATGTTTTTAAAAAACAAACCCAGCCATATTAATTCATAATTCAGTGCTGCTTCGTGGGTCAGAGACTCTCAAGCGCTAGCTTGAGCTCTGGTTAAAATCTGCTGCTTCTTCAGGAGTATTTTTAATGTTTGTTTGGAGATAATTATGTGTGTAGAGGCAGATGTAAGCAGAGCTTCTGCTGTTTCTTGTTTGCAAAGCAGGAGTAGGTAGAAAATGCAGATACGGTAGAAAATGAGGAAAAAAAGTAACATAATATTTTAACTTCTGTAATTTAAAGCTATGAATGAATTTTTCTTCTGTCCTTTAAGCAAAGATCTTGTAAAACCATTAAGATATCTAGCCATGAAGAAAGAAGGTCTTGTCTGAGACAGGATTCCTGTCTGGTTGATTCAAAAGCCAGATGGCTGTACAGCCTTTTGTCTTACAGACATTGCCTGTGGTCACTAGGGAGAATTTGGGATACATGGTTCTCTTTCCTAACACTATTTATTCCCCAGCAGTTTCTTTTCCAGGCAAGTCTTACAGGGGAGGTGTATGTAGAACTTTGTTGCTGTTGGAAGAGTGTGACTTCAGGAACCTCAGGAGGGATGTGGTAGCTTGTACCAATGGGTTGGGGTTTGTTTTCTGCTGGCAAAGAGGGGGCTGATGTCTTGAGTAGGTTCCAAAAGAAAAGCCTTGTCTGATGTGTTGCTTGTGTGATGAGTTGATGCTGCACAGCCAAGTCACCCCCTCTTTCCCTTCACTCAACCCTCTGGTTATGATCAGCCCCAGTAAGTGGAATTCTGGAGTGCAGATTTCAACTAGCAGGGATGCCACTGTAGCCTGTTAAGCATATTTTTTTTTATTTTCAGCAAAGATCAATGATCTGATCTCTTCCACTTACAAGACCATAAAAACAAAGCTACCATCAACGTTACGAAGCATGTCATTATACCTGTCCAATAAAGATACAGAATTAATTTTGTTTAAGCCAGTTAGGGTGAGTATTGCTAGATATACTTCAGCATGTTCTCCTGGAGATGCTGGGCCCTCATGTAGTTAAAGATTTAAAAATTATTTGGTGGGATTGTTTACCTTCTATATTTGTGTGTGTGTTGTTATATCCATAGTATATCTGTATAAATGTATGAATTCAAGCTGTCCTCCACTGTAGCCAGTTTACTGAACAGACAAACATTACAGGGTAAAAACTGCTTCCAGCTGGCACCATAGGAGCTACTATAAAGAAAATTAACTCTGTCCCAGCCAAAGTATAACTTGGTCAGTTTTGCATGGACAGAAATACTGGCAGCAGAAAAGATGGTACAGATCCAGTGGGAGACCCACTGTAAACTCACCTGAAAGAAGCCAGCTTGAGTTTTCAGCCTCTGGGTTAAGTCTAGGACTCAGTGTTTCAGCTTAGCACATCATAGCTAAAGTTTTTCTGTCAGCCAGCATGGGTTCCTTGTGGCTGTTTTGGGGCTTGTTTTAAAAGAAAACCTTGTAAAGCTTGAGGGCTTCTCCCTTTGTGGTCAGTTCAGTAGCTATTCCAAGTACATTGTGCTTACTCTGGTTCATGTTTGAGATGTGTGGTTTGTTTTTTAATACTGAGCTTTTTCTCTTTTCCTTGAAAAGAATAATATTCAGCAAATGTTCCAGAAACTCCATGCTTTCTTAAAGGAAGAATTTAGTAATGAAGATCTCCAGATCATAGCTTGTCCTTCAATGGAACAGGTACATATTGAGGCTGCTAGTTTGATCACTTGGTCTTTGATGTGACTGGCTTTTTAAAAGGCATTAATTTTTCGTTTTTAGTATTTTCAGTATTCTGAATCCTTATTTATTTTTATTTATTATCCCTTGTAGTTGTGAATGGTTAAACTTGGGGTTTCATCTGAACTCTAGGCACTCAGCTAAAAGGGGTTTTTAGTTGGGTTTTTAATGAATGTCCATTAGAATTGTTAAACTGAAGATGGTGATGGATGTTGCTGGGGTTTGAATTCTACAACACTGTGGCAGAGTCTTGTCATTTCTGGGCATTATCTTTCCAGAAAGATATCAAAGCTGATGAATACTTAATTTTAACGAGTAAAACAAGCAACAACTTTTACCTTTAAGAAGCACGAGGGAGAATTTTGGGAGCTCATTTGAAGTAAATTGCATTGGGAAAATGTGCAGATGTTTATGGAAATGTCACCCTTCCTGATAAGGTCTTTAGTCTCAGAGAAGATTTGGTTTAAGAATTCTCTGTATCAATATGCTCTGACAGAAAACAAGTAGGTTTTAAAAAAATCTCACTTTGACCTTAGTGGTCCAGTGAATGTGAATAGAATCATTATTATCCTAGGATGCCAATATTTAGACAGATGAACTAATTTACTTACTAGGGGACATTATATGCAGTGTATGTGGCCACAGGGATGTCAGCTGCTAACCTGGAGCACAAAGTGAGAGTCATGCTCTGAAAAGAGGTGGGGTTACCATAGAGGAGGTGGCTTCCTCCAATTGTTTATCTGTTAATACTTAGGATCACTTCTACACTAAAATTTGTGGGAAACCATATTGTAATCTGTGGCAAATAAATATTGTCAAGGATCTCAAATGTGTTTCAGATACCTAAGATGGATGTTGTTGTTTTTTTTAAATTCCTTGACAACTCATGGCATTACCATAGAAACTTTGACACATCAGATTGTGACTGCTGAAATCACTTGTCAGCATGGTCAACAGTCACATTTTAAAAGGCTTATGAGTAGGCACTGGCCTGGGAATTTTGACCAGTTGTTTTGTAGCTGTCTTCTGATTCATCTAAGTCTCTCCATGTGCTTCCTAGGAATCCTGTTTATAGGTAAAATATAAGACACCAGCTCTGAAACCTAGCTGCTCTAATATAGGCTTTCCTTTCATCTTTTCAGGTGAACTTACTTTTATCGATGTCCAAGTAGCCCAGCAGTGATGCTGCTTGAAAGAAGCTTCAGCTGCTTGCCAGGCAGTGAAGGGAATGTGAAGACATTTGCTTGAAGTAAAGGAAGAATCCCACTGTGCAGTCCACTCTGCATCAAAACTATCGAGGCTGCTTAACCCTTCTAGGGGAAAAAAACCAATACAACAAAAATTCAACCAACAGCAAACCCCTCAGCTTTACTGATTTGTTAAAGGTCTTCCTGTTCATTGGCTTAAGAAAGGGTAAGAAAATGACACAAAACCCCTTTGATGGATCACTGCTACGGAAGCTCAGTTACTGCCTTATCCAGATGTTTTCAAAGTTGAAATCCTAGGGGTTTTTTAATGTAAAAACCTTTCTTCCTTTCTTGGTTTCCTTTAGTAAGCTGATGTTTGCAGTGAAAACCACACTTTCAAAGACATGCTGGTAATGAAGCACAGGTAATCAATTGGGAGTGGTAATAGGTATTTGCAAGACATGGAGATAAGCACATTGGCATGACAATTTGACTTAAGCAAGTATGCTCCAATTTTCCTTTAACTCACCTGAAAGTCCTGGTAATCCACCACGTGCATGAACATAATTCAGAGATTTAGTTGGAAGAGCTTTTTTCCCCACATGTGAAGCATTTCTTGAAACACTGGATGTGCTGGTTTTCTTACACTGTTGTGGCTGGGAGCTGTGAGGTCTAACCTGAAGTTTCATACTCTTAACCTTCCTCCATGTAAAGAATCTCAGTTCCTTGGGATTTGCAATGGAAAGCCGTGCAATATAATTTCTCTTGTTTCTGAGGGAACTGCATATTTTCAGATGCTTTACAGCAAAGCTTAGCATTGAGATTCTCAGGTACTTAGTGTTAGGTTAATGTTTTGGGGTTTTTTTGCCTTACCCAAGATCAAATGGTGGTGTTGCATTGTTTAAATTAGGGGCTGGGACTTGTACAGCATTTCTGTGCTGGAGTAAGTTCTAATCAGGGTGTGTAGGGATGCCAGAAATGGAATGTGCAAACCTGTCAAATCAGCATAGTAAAGAGGGGTGAGTACTTGGTAACTGGTAATCAGTGCATGCTGTTCAGTGTACATTAATTGGTCATTATTTTGAAAAACTGTATGCTAAACACTCGGCCGTTACTCCAGTGAAACACTACAAGCAGCTTTAGGGTGTCTCAGTGCATAGAAAAAGGTGGTGACTTACATGGCAGATTTTTAACTTACCTATAAAACCTGTTCTATAGCTTTAAATATGTAGATACTTTCATGCACATCAGTGGTGTTTTGATTTAATTTTCCTGTTACAAATCACGTGGCTGGAGAATAAGATGGTAGGATGTAAAGCTACCACAAAAAGTGTTGCAACAGTGGTGCTGAGGTACATAAATGGTACTCCTAGGACCTTACGTGACTCCTTAAAAATGAACTAAAGGACCTAACAAGGAAGAAAACTTGCCATTTGTTTTTACTGATACAGAAGTGCAGGCTGTAAGATAATGTCTGGTGCATTGTAATATATGTATATTTGGTTTTTTATAAAGTTTTACAGAAGGACTGCACAGTCGCTGTACAGAGTAATTACTGACTTAATACAAACATTGTACAGAAAAGATGTGAAGGGTAAACAGTTGCAATAGTCACTCCTGTGCTTGGGATCTTTCTCTCTCTTAGAGTACACAGACAGCTCTGGGACAGCTGGTGGAAAGATTAAAAGAGCAATCAGTTTATACAGCCTGTTTGCTAAACGAACATTTGTTTAAACATGTACAGTTTCAGATATTTACGTTTACAAATAGTGTAAATACTTTCAAAAGATTAATTTAAGATGCTTTATATTATCTGACTAGAAACTTGCTGTTTTTAATTTTTTTAAATAAAAATGTTGCCTCCTATTTTGGTCCAAGAGTAAAGCTTTATTCTGTATCCTGAGGCTTGTTTGTCAAGGTAACTGTAGTACAGAGACAATAAACATCTTGTAAGCACAGGCAGAGAGAAAGTGTTCTTTTTTAGCAGTAAGAGAACTGACTTTATTTGGCACAGATGTATACCTGAGTGCTGAATGTACAGCTAATTGTTAAAGTAATGCCTCTTTATGGTTATAATAAAAGTAAATTTGTATTTTCTTTACTGACAAGTGATCTTGTGTGACTAAATGGTCTCTTTGTTTGCGATTCTGTTAGGGAGAAGAAACCACAACTGTAAAACAAGAACATAGTTTAACTAGTTGGCTTTTTCTGAGAGAAGACCTGTGGGCTGGTGGTAGAAAGCACAAGAAGTGTTGTATTTGAAAGCTGTTCTTGTTGCATGGTTACAAACTGATCTAGCACGTTTCTTATTCCACATACCGTTCTTCTCACCCTTGGTATTCTAGAAACACATAATCCAGAGGCTTGTGGTTTGTCCCCTGTAATGTCAGCATGAAGCTTCCCTTCTCCCTCTGGCTATGACAGTGTTATTTGTGTGAGCTAATCTAAGGAAAACACTCCTTTCTTCTGCAGTTCTGCTTTGATCTGGCCATTATGGGACAACAGTTTCTGAGGAGTGATCATTGTTTCATAGGTGCTTGGAGTCTCTTCAAGAGTTTTGGTCCTTTTGATTGTATCTCCTAAATTAAGTAAATTCTGAAGCAGCTGGCCAGGCATTTACTCTTCTTGTTGTATAAGTGATGCTTGCAGCATAGCTTATGCTGTGCCAAATGTTTTCCAAGCAAAAGCAATAGTCTCTTCCTCAAACTGTGCATGTTTGTACTGTGGTTAGGAAAAAGGGAAAAAGCCTGTGCTACTGAGACAGTTCATGTGGTGGCTGCAGGGAGATCCAGCCTTGTGTCTGCAAATGGTGCTTTCTCCTTCCCTCATGGATTTTTATTCTCATTGAACAAGGAAACCAAACCAACACTACTCATCAAATCAGATCATCAGACCTGAACAAAACAAAAGAATCAGTTGGCCCCTTTCAGTGGTGGCAAACCATGCTGCTAGGCCATGAGACTTCCCAGTGTACCACCTACCACCCCCTGGAGCCCTGATACCCAAGAGACCCCTCCCTTTGATTACCTCTTGTCACTGTACCCAAGCTCCTGTTTGCCATCCCTTCTCCACCAGCACGGGTGTCTGGCTCACTTTATGCAACATGTTCCTCGTGTCCAGTTAATCAGCTGTAGGAAGGAAGCCACATCCTTCAAAGTTTTGCACATTCAGTCTGTAACCCCTCTGAAGATGTGACGATCCATCAAGTGCTTCTAGGTGAGATGAGCTTGGTGTTGCAAGGACTTGATGTACAGGAAGATAATGCCTGAAAAAAAAGAGCTTGGTTTCCACTGCAAAGTGACATTGCCTTCCTGAAGAAAATATTGATCTGAAATGCTGATGTAACTACTTGGTGTGAGTCCTAATATCTTTATTTCAGTATTTCATGCAGATAGAAGATGATGAAACAAAAGGAGTGATATCAGTGAGAGAGGGGCTGCCAAAATCATTGCAACACTGTCTGTATAACAAGCTTCTGAGCTCAATCTTTTTAGACTGAAAGAAGAGTTCCTCTGCTTTCTGGGCACTTAAATAGGTGACTTGTCTCTGGGACTTTCAACTGTGAAGAGAGACAGTGCAAAGAGAAAGATGTTAATGTTGGAGCCTTCTGAAAGGAGGCTGAGCAGGAGAGCATCCCTTGTAACCCAAACTTCTGCCCCTGTGTTGTATGTCCAGGGTGCCCTTTCCCTCCATGCCCATAGAGAACACCAACCCTATAGTTTCCCTTTGGGGTTATCCTATTCCAGCACACGTACAAGGGCAACAAGGAGCTAAACTTCAGTTCCAGCTTCCCTTGGTGGAAGTGAGCTGCCCAGAAGGAGTGGAGCAAGGAAGGTGACTTCTTTACCTAATGGGTCCTGAGAAGAAGCCTGAATTTGGGTGATGGAAGAGCAGTTGCCAGTGCTTTATCGTTCCACATACTGACCTTGTGTTACTCACAGCTTTCTAAATGCCTCCCCCAGATGTCTGTTGCCATTAGTAATACATCTGTGGTCAAATATAGACTTATTCTTCTGAGGGCTACCAACATTTGGTTTGCTCCTGAACAGAGGAAGACAGCGTTAATCCTTCACCCTGAGGACACAGCCAGCAGCCAAGCATGAGCTCCTGGTGATGTGTGACCTTCCTTTCAGAGCTGACCAGTTGTGTCTGCACCCAGGGCAGGACAGGGATGGACACCAATAGGCTTGGACAGCCACACCAGGGCTGAGCCCCAGCCAGAACAGCATTTCCACCTCCAAGGAAAAAGGTCAGAGGTGGGAAACCTGAGTGACAACAAATACCAAAAGATTTTGGCCTTTGTCTCATCAGGTGCTTGTTTCTTGGTGAGTGAAATGCTGTTTAGATAAAATCAGGTGCTTTTGTGTTTTTATTGGCATTTGGTATAAATATTTTGAAAAGAAGCTAAGTTTAAAATGAGTTTGTGAGATGTGCTCTTCTTACCCTGAGGTGACAGTGTTTCAGTCTTATCTAAATGCTTTCTCAGAAGGGAATTTCATTAAAATTCACACAGGCAGGAAATTTGCTTTTGAATGGAACAGTGATTTTTCCACCTGAAAATCTGTGATCTGTCCCATGCAGCAGCCCCCGAGCTCTACACAGAGGCAATACCATGCTGCTCCTCATTACTTGCAGATTTGGGGAGTTGTTTTTTGTTTAATGGGTTTTTTTTTTCTTTTTTCTTTTGAGCGATCAACAGGGAATATACTTTAGCTTTACTGGGTTGTTTCCATGTTCTCCAAGGAGCTGGTAGGTAGAAGGTGGCTGGTCAGGAATTAACCACAGCAAGCACTTGCCTTGAACCAGGACCTCGTGTGATTGCTTTGGCTGGTGAAGAATAAGTCAATTTGATCCTGAGCCAGGATTTTAATGGTGATGTGGCCATTCATCTTCATGGTGATGGACTGGAAGGGAGGGCTGTGAGTGTGGTGGCTGAAGTCATGCCACTTCCAGTGTTTCTGGCTGAATCCTGCTTGGTCCAAGCAGATCCCAGTCAGGCCCTGGGAACAAAAGCAAGGCTGGGTGAATCCAGAGCCAACAACTTCCAAGTCCCAAATGCTATCTTTTATCTGCAGTTGGACCAAACTTCTTATTTTTGCTGTTCAAGACTCACTGCTGGGACCTGATGCATCAGGTCAGGGACTGAATTTTTGTAATAGTTTTTGTCCTACAGTAAAAGCACCTTACAGAAATTGGCTGGGCCCTGAGGGAGCAATGAGACCCCAAAGGGCAAAGAAAACCCTCAAGCAGAGTGTGTCTGTGTGTCCGTGTGCATCCCCTTCTCCCTGCTGCAAATCTACATCTTCTGAAAGTCCCTGCACAAGGTAATTTTTTTTGCTCTGGCAACCTCTATGCTAAAAACAGGTTCCCTGTGTGTGTGTGGTCGTGTGTGCAAAGAATGGCCTTGCCAAACTACAAAGAAGAGAGAAACACAGTGTGTGGGACACACCAACCTGTATTCATGGCCTCCAGATACGAACTGGTAGTCCCCATCCCTGGGTGGGATGCTCTGGCTTCTGGAGAATCCCCCCACCCACAGCACATTGGGAGTTTTTATCATTCACAGTGTGGGCTATGTTGAGTTTTTCCCTCCTGAGTGTGAAGATGTTGATTCTCACTGAGCTGAGAGAGCAGTTCAGCCTCCCTCCAGCATTACCTTGTGCTGCAACTCAGAAGATTCAGAAAAAAAAAAAAAAAACCAAAACCAAAACAAACCCCACACCAGGAAAAAAAAGATTAACTTTGCAGCTGTGATGTTCTACAATACTATTTGCAGACAAGCCTGAATCTGTCCATATGTAGGACAGACATCCTACCCACGGGCTATTGATATTTTCTTCTCATCAAAGCCATCACCTTCTTTTTATAGATCCCAGAGTGGTCCCTTAGCATTACTCTTAATTTACAGCTGGTGGGAGAGCCTGGGAGGGTCAGAGCAGCCTGTCTCAGCTCAGTGGCAAGCTGATAAGTGGCCAAAACTGATGGGGAGTATGTGGTCTGGTGGGGCCAGGAGGCCCCCATGATGGGGTCAGGGATGGTTTAGCACTGTAGGGATCATCTCAGTGCTGGGCTGTAAAAATCTGGCTGCTGCATGATGGATGGAAGTCTGGTTTGTCTGCAGGCAAATGGTAGGACTGCAGGAGTCTGATGGAAGTATTATTGCAAAAGCTATTTAAAATAATTTGTAATAGCCAGCCAGACATTTAAGATGTCTGTTAATTAGTCTCAACACAGGGAGGACTTGTAAAGCTGAGATGGGATTTACTGATTCACTCAGTTTCTGGCTTTCTGAAGGGAAACTTTGGAGACTGCGGGTGGAGTATCAAAAATCAGTGTCTGATAGCTTCACCACCAGCAGTTTTTGTTAAAGCCATCAGTCTCCTCATATTACCAGTCAGACTGCAGTGAACTGGTTGCCTAAATCATTGTTTAGTGAGGAGCCCTCACTGAAGCGGAGAAACAAACCCAAAGCAATGTTGACCTCAAGTGAACTAACTCCAGCTATTGAGCTTTTCCCTCTTGTGCAGATTTTCCCAGCTCCATTTCCCAGGTCCACATTTTCCCAGCTTGGCCACCTGGGCTTCTGTGAGGAGCTAGTGAAGAAGATGAGCCCTCATCCTTGTGCTGTAAAGGGGAAAAACCACAGCACGGGGCCAGCCTGGACCAAGATCAATCATCATGTCAGGGTCTCTGGATAGATGTCACTGGCAGCTGAGACAGGGTGATGCCCAGGTGCCTTCAGACTGTGCATTCTGCCTGTACCTGGATGCACAGTGTGAGAAGCCACCACCACCCTGGGGGGCTGCAGCACTGACCTGCCTTATTTTCATGCACTTTTGCATAGAAACAAATAAAACTGGAACCAAGAATGAAGGTGTTTTCAGCATGTCTTAAATCCCTGGGGTGCCACGGTTGGGGCTGAATTGGGCCCAGTATCACCTCTGGACTTGCATTTACCAGAGGTGACTGTCAGGGTGAAAACAGACCCCATAGCTGTGGCTCCTGAAGGCAGCCCTGTGCCCTGGGTACCTGCTGGCCTCCAGGATGCAGTAGGTGAACAAGGTTTCCTTGGTGAATGTGATGAGAATGGCCCTGTTGCCTGGTGGGTAGCTGAGAAATGGTTAAGAAAAGATGAGCCCACGGAAAGCTCACAGAAAACATTCCTTGGAAGAAGAAAGTAGTGGGGCAGTGTTTGGGGGGAAGTGACCCAAGCTCCCACCACCCTTCAGCCAGCCAACCCCAAGGCAGCCAGCTCTACCTCTGTAGACCCCATTTCCTTACAAGAGTGTGTAGCCAGCCCAAGAGGCTGAGGTGGGTTACCTCAAGTGAGGAAGGTGATGGTGACCCCCATTCAGGCAGGGCGGTCCCACAGCTGTCCCCTCACTTGAGCACAGTTGCTGCTGGATACTGAACCTGACCACTTCCATCTGGGAAGAGAAGAAAAACCATCTGTCCCTCGGGATAGTGCTGTTTTATGGGCTCAGAAGAACAGCAGTGCTGCAGGAGCACAACTGAGGAGGTGAGAAGCAGGCAGGGGGGTGGGGGGAAGCATTGTGGGGGTGCCTGCCTGGACTTGGAGGACAGGGATGTTCTGCCCCAAGCTTTCCTCTCCATGCACCAGTACCAACCCCAGAGCACTGGGAAGCCAGACCATCACTCTCTGTGCTTTCCACCTAGCTTTTTTTTTTTTTTTTTCTTCCAGTTTTTTTTATTCTGTTTAGTTGCTTACCTTTTAATCAAAACCTTTTAAGTAACTGAGGAAAACTCATCCTTCACTTTTGTGTTTTCAGATTTCACACACAAAGCTCAGCTCTTCTTTTTTTGTGGTATTAGCTGCTCTCTGATGATATGATTTGCCAAGAGACCTCTTTCCATCAGGCACACAAGTAATTTATCCCCACAACGACCTGACAAGCAAAATAGAAACATTTCTCTGCTAAGGGCTTAGCTCCCAGCATTACAAGGGAGCTGAATTTAATGCTTTCCAAGGAATAAGCAGCATTACTGCCTGCCTTTCCGGGAAGAGTGGAGAACAGCTTGGGGAGGGGGGCAGTGGGCAGACCTTGCTGTTGCTTTTTAACATCAGCCTTAAAAGCAGCAGCAGCTGAATCTGATATGCAGGAAGGGGCAGAGCTTGGGTTTTGTCTGCCACAGGGACCTGAGTGAGGGACTCGCCCATGGAGGCATTTCATACAGGTGGAGTGGGTGACCCCAGTCATAACCATGGCACTGATTTGTAGCCCAAAGATGCACATTTTGGCTCTGCCGGATAGCTAAGAATTACTTTCCATTTATAAGGGATGGAGGGTAACAAAAAAAAAAAAAAAAAAAAAAGCAACAAAACAACAATTTTATTCCTGTTTTCATTTTTCAGAGTTTTTATGAGACTTAGAAGACAGATAGTCCCAGGCAGAAGGATTTGCTACCCCTGTAAGAGCAATATAACATACTTCCATGTAAAAAAATAAAAAAACCCAACAAAATCACTCATTGTGTGATAAATCATGGGTAATTTTCTTGCATGCCTGCAGAAACTGCAGTACTTTCTGTCTTGGGAAGGGAGAGAAGAGGTAGGGGAGGGAATAGAAGAGGTGTGCTGCAGGGGGCTGAGCTGTCAGAGGGTCCTGTCCACCCCCCTGGCTGATGGGGGGGACACCCGATCTCTGCTTGTCCTCCCAGGGCCACTGGGGTTGAGATGATGGTCTCTGAGGAGCCACTGCTCATGGCAGCTGGAATGGAGGGCACACCCTGGTGGCCTTTCTGGTGGGGGCCCTGGTAGCCACTTGCCTCTAGCTGAGTTGCCAGGACCTTTGGGAAGCCCTCATCCCACCACCCAGGCACTGCTGAGCCACTGCCAGGTTTGGTGCAGCCCTCCATGGCAGATTTTAGGTTGGGCTTCTGTGATTAATAAGCCACATGAGTTTGTGGTGGAACATCTCAGGGATCCCTTTCCTTAGGTGTGGACAAACCCCATAAAATGTACTTTTTACTTTTGCCATTTTCACAAAAATCAGTTCCTTGACCCTATTTGACTTTCTTTTGAATTTATCCATCCTGAGGATGTGAGCCCCTGCCCCGTTCTTTGCTGGACACAGTGTTGACATCCCTACTAATGAATTCAAAGCTGCCTGGAGCTTGCAAAGCTTTTGCCCGTGCTGTTTAATTATTGGATTGAGATTTGGCCTGGGACCAGAAGCACTTCCCAAGTGATTCCTAGCTAAGGAGCCCGGATCCATCCTTGCTAGGTAGTTTGGATAGGACAACCTGTTTTGGAGGTTAAAAGAAAGATGAGTAGTATGGAAGTGAGCAGCTAAGGGCCTGAGGCTTCAGGATGGGTGAGGATCACTGGCTGGTGGTGTTCAGCCTTCAAGCTGCATAGGAAAAACCCTTTGCACATGGTCAGCATCCCAGGGATGCCAGGCTCAGCTTTCCACCTCAGCCATGAACATCTGATTAAGTCCATCTTTGAAATAGCCACAAGGTGGTTTGTCCCATCAGCTTTAGCTTTCAATGTTTTGTTGAACCAGAATCTCCCCTGTATCTAAATGTATTTGACCGGATTCTCACAGAAAATACTATCCAGCTCTCTACAATCCCTGCCTGAGTAGCAACAACAGATCCAACAGGCTATACCCACCTTTAAGTGCTCTGCAGCAAAATCCCAGCCCAGCTCCAGTAGGTCATCTGGAGGTGCTGATGTGGGTCAGTCCTTTTTGAAAGGGGCAGTCTTTGGCTTGATGGTGTTTTTGTTTGTTTGGTTGGTTAGGATTTTTTTTTAGGATGTGAACAAGATTTTTTTTTCCCTGAAAAATTTTTAGAAGTTTTATGTTGGGGAAAAAGTCAGGAAGCTCTATTTCTTCGAGCCTTTTGGAAAGGACTAAATTAGCTAGGATGGGGTAGACTCTGTGATGCAACAGAATGGCTTTGCTAAGAGGTGCAAGGGCTCTCCTTGCTTACAACAATCAAATGTCCAGCCCAAGTACAACCGAGACTTACTTCTATGTAAAAAATAAAATTTGTACTTAATAAAAGATGTACTAGATATGAATTAGCAAGACTTTTCTGTACCATCTGCTAGTCTTCTCAGCCAGAGGATATATGGTCTGGAGATGACAGGGCTTTTAGACATAGAATTGTGCTGACCTGTGTTTTGAGAAACTATGAAGGTCCCTGGCCACTCATAATTAGGGTTATGGCACTTTTTACTGCACAGAGCACTGCAGTCTCTGCTGCTTCTCTTGCAGCACTGAAGCTGCCATGATTCTGTCTCCAGGTCAAGCCCAGCAATGACAGCAGCTCACTAGCAGAGGTACTTAGAGGCAACAAATCTCAGATACTGCTGAAACATTCCCCTGGAGCTCTCAAAGCTGCCCTCATCCAACCTAGGGTCAAAAAAGAAGGGAAGTTAAAAATAAGATCAGCTTGTTGGCTAATGACACTACCCACATAATCCGAGGGAAAGAGTGCACCGTGGGATGTTTGATCAGGATTCACCTGAAGCAAAAAATGTCCTCTGTAGACTCTTTGGTCCTGGTGGTCTCCTCAGCATCAGATTCATTAATTAAAAAAAATAATAAATCAGGCTTCAGTCTAGACTGTTCCCATAAGAGGCTTCCACTACCTGGAGGGAGCCTACAGGAAAGCTGAGGAGGGACTTTTTGTGAACAAGGGATAAGAGTTTCAAACTGAAAGAGGATAGAATTAGATTAGACATTAGAGTGAAATTCTTTATTTATGGCGAGACACTGGATCAGATTGCCCAGAGAAGTTGTGGTTGCCCTCTCCCTGGAAGTGTTCAAGACCAGGTTGGATGGGGCTTTGAGCAACCTGACCTAGTGGGGAAAAAAAAAAATGCTCATCGTGGTAATTCTTGTTTCTTCTCTCTACCTTCCCAGCTGGGTCTCACCTCTCCCAGGTGGACATCAGTTGCAGTCCTGTTGTCTCCACATTCTCCTCCCATGGACAACAGTTCCTCATCTGATTCCATGCTTGGAATGCTTTGGGCAAGCTCAGTAGGCTCACACAGAGCTTTTTGCAAGGGAGAGTTGCCATTTATTTGCTATTTGTTCCAAGTGACATCTCATAACTCTGTGTACAGAGGTTTCCTCAGAGAAAGGCTTTTCCTCCCATTACTTTCCCTCTGCCACCTCTTCTGGGACCCCAGCACTCCTGTGCACTTCTTTGGCCCAGCCCTCAGCTTCAGCAGGAGAAAGGGCCACCATAGCCCTATCCATCTGCCACTGGTCCCATACAATCTGATGGAGGGGACAGACAGATATCATGGCTATTGGCATCACCCCCTTACCTATTTGTGCAAAGGGACATGCTGGCTAGGCACAATGCCACCCCTTCCCAGAAATGCCAGCTGATGTCCATGGCATCCCAAGACCTTGGGAAACTGCATTTCTTCCCTCTCCTTGTCAGCTGGCACATCCAATCTGAGAGGGAAAGCTGCTAGATTCGCCTAAACACTGTCCCATGCTTTTGAAATATTCATAAATAATCTCAAAATAGCAATGAGCAGGGAGAGGAGAAGTTTGCTGATGGTGTTCAGGGTGGCTGAGGCTAAAGATTGACTGTGAAGAGTTGTGGAAAGACCCTTGTGGCACTGAATAAAAGGGTAATAAAATCACAGGTGATATCTGATGTAGATAAATGTAATGTCATGTGCATGGGAAAAGACAATCCTGGCTTTACGTACAAAATAATGGGCTCTGAGCTGGCTACTTCCACTTGGGAGAGAAATCTTCAGGTTATAATAGATAGCTCTATGCAAATGTCAGCTCAACACTCAGTAGCAGGCAAAAAAGCAAACAGAGAGCTAGGAATTATTAGGAAGGGAGGAAAGAGCAAAACAGAGGCAATCATTATGCTGCTATATAAATCCACGGGCCCCCATCCCTTGAATACTATTGTGCTGTCCTGATTCACCAATCTCAAATATGATACAGAAGAAATAGTTATAGAGAAAGGCAATTGAAGAGGATCAAAGGCATAAAAAGGCCTCCATTCAGGGAATGACTGAATAGATTAAGACTTTTTATCTCTGAGGAAAAAATGACTGAAGAAGAAATATGACCGAGTTTTGTGATGGGAAGAGTGGCATGGCTGGGGAGCAGCTGTTCATATTATTCAGTGCTCTTCAAAGGAAGGGAGTGATCATCAAAGAAAACTATCAAGTGACAAGTTCAAAACAAACAAAAGAGATTTTTAGCAGTAGCACTCCTTGACAGAGGGCACAGTGGATCTTTGGAGTTTGAGTTGGTTCAGCAGGGTGCAAACTAATCGATGGAAGAAGAATCCATCAAGGGCTATTAAATTCAGAGATGGTATCTACAGTTCAGGAGGTTCCTGAGTTCACAGAGCACTTGGGAAATGGAGAGTATTCTGGGAAGTATAAAAAAATGCTCTAATTTTGTATTGTTTCCTGAGCATCAGCTGGGTATCATCCAGGGTAGGATGCTGGACCAGGAACAGGTGGGGCTGACTTTTTGCAGTAATCCTTATTTCACACCAGGCCATGTCTCTCAGTAAGGCAAAGCAGCTTAAATGTAGCCTGAGGTGTCTGGTCCTGCTGCCTGCCACAGTTTCTGACAGAGCCCCTGCATCACAGAGACAGAGCTACTTGGTGGCTTTCCAGCCTGAGCGTGCCAGGTGTGATTTTCAGCTTCAAAACTCTTCCACCAAGGCCCACAGACAGATGCATCTCCTTTTCCAGCCACTTCAGACCATGGATCTTTTCTCATAAGGTAACCCTACTCTGAAAGACAACACCATGACCTCTCTGGTTCGTGGTGGGAACCCTGAAGAACACTTTAGTGACCAAGGGAAAGCTCCAAACCACCTGAGTTCTGACCATCCCCTATGGACACGCTGACATACAGCAAAAAGAAGCCAGACTCACACCATGTCCTCCCATCCCTGTGTCTGGGACCTGAGGAGGCCTGTCCAGTCCACCTTCTGCTGCATGGACAAGTCTTCTCTGCTGGTCTTCAGCTGGAGACCAAATCGTTCTGAAAGATGGATGGTAACCAAGGGAAATTCCTCGTGCTACAGACCCCTAATGCACATCTCACCATGTGATGGAAATGTGACCTGGCAGTGGCTGTGTCTCAGGACAGGGATATTTTATGGCAGTCAGGTCGCCTTCCCTTAGCCTGACCTGGATCACCTTGGCTTTTATTATTTCAAGGCTTCATTGAAAGAGAGCTGCTCCTGTTCTGCTTATGATTCATGGTTGTGAACGATGGGAGAGCAAAAAAAAAAAAAGGAAAATGTACAGCAGTGGCTTGAACAGCCAGTCCAAACCTAAGTGATTCACTCAGGTTTTCCCCATGTAAATTAAAAACAAAAACTTGGGTGCTCTAATGACAAGATATAGAAGTGACTTTTCTGTCTGAAATCTCAGCACCTTAGTGACAGGGACATTCGTGTGCCTGTGCACTTTTCCAAGACTGCCTCAAAAACCATGCCTTGGCTGTTTACCAGCTGATGGACACAAACCAGGAGCTTTGCTTTGCAACTCCTTTCCAGCCTGAAATGAGAATGAGGGATTGTGGCTATTCCAAGGTAATCACACCCTGGGGGGAAATTCCAGAGCTCAAGTATCTCTAATGCCCAGATCAGAGCAATTTTCTTGCACTGGGATAGCCATTGGCAAGGCTTAGCAAGCCAGGCTGGCTTCTCACTCTCAGTGTTTAGGAGCCCACTCTATTTCTGGAGGCTCCTGCATCACCTGAGCAGCATCTTGTCAACACTGAAAGATCAGGAAGGTGGAGGTAAATCTTATTTTCTGAAAACATTACCATTTTCACCTATAAAGCCTAATTTAAAGTAAATGCAAAGCCAAATCCTATTCTTATTGACACACGTGCTGTTTTGCAGCAGCTCCAAAGGAGTGGTGGTGGTATATGTTGAAACAGGAGGACAATCAGACATCTGTCCAGTTGATTGATCTGCAGGAAAGGGAGTACAAAGAGCTCCATTACACACACTGAAGGAAATAATCTGATAGTGACTGTTATGGGTAAAAAAAAAAACCAAAACAAAACCACCCACATTTCTTGCTCTTAGATTTCCATTAGGAAGGAGTCCCTGCTGCGTTTGGCTCTGTAGGACAGGAAGGAGAGAGTCTTGATAGTAGAGTGTGAATTGTGAGTGACTAAGGGCAAGAAAACTTAAAAATCTTAGGGAGGGGGTTCCCTCTCCCTCTCTTTATCCCTTTCTCTCTCTCCCTTTCCATCTCCATCTCCATCTCCATTTCCATCTTTAGCTCCTTCCTTCCCCTACCTTCCTCTTCCCCTTTTACTTTCTCTTCCCCTTCCTTCCCTTCTGTGACTGCCACTGTCACTCACTCTTCCTTCTCTTTGGGTCTCCCCACCCATCACTGGACAGGGGTCCTAACACCCCTGGGGTGTCATCCCCCAGCCAAGTCAGGGCAAGCACCAGTTTCCAGCACAGCTTCCTCACTCCCTCGATGGCCTTATTTTAATGGATTTTTGCTGAATAATACATATTTCTTGTGAAGAAAGGAAAGGGGAACTGTGCAGGGGGAACTTGGCAGCTCCTGAATACTGAGCAGCCATTTCCTCAAAGCAGGAGGATTCAACCTGGTAATCAACCCCATTAGCATTAAAAGAAACTGTCTAAATGTCAAGCCTCCTGCAATAAATAAGCACTAACACATTTTAGAACTGGCTTGGAGAGGGGAATTAAAAGTTTTGCTGCTAATTATATTTCTTATTTTAGAGTTTTCTGTCAGCTCGAGCACTTTCATTCAAACAGGACAATCGTTTGCTGCCAAGATGAAGGGAATGAGATGGCCTTAATTGAGGCTGGGCAAAGCTGTTCATACATAACACTATGTCCTAGAGTGGCCTTTTGTAAGCCACAGCTTCCTCCCTGACTGCAAAACATCAGAGTGGTGATGGGAAGCCCCCAGAGCCCACCTGTGAATTTTGGAATCTGAAAAAAACACGTGGTAGGATCATAGAATCATAGAATTGGCTGGGTTGGAAGGGATCTCAGAGATCATCAAGTCCAACCCTTGATCCACTACCAGTGCGGTTACCAGACCATGGCACTGAGTGCCACATCCAGTCTCTTTTTAAATATCTCCAGGGATGGAGAATCCACTACTTCCCTGGGCAGCCCATTCCAATGTCTGATCACCCTCTCTGTAAAGAATTTCTTCCTAATATCTAACCTAAACCTCCCCTGGCACATCTTAAGTCCATGCCCTCTTGTCTTGCTGATAGTTGCCTGGGAAAAGAGCCCAACCCCCCCTGGCTCCAGCCTCCTTTCAGGGAGTTGTAGAGAGCGATGAGGTCTCCCCTGAGCCTCCTCTTCTCCAGGCTGAACACCCCCAGCTCCCTCAGCCTCTCCTCACAGGACTTGTGCTGGAGTCCCTTCACCAGCCTGGTTGCCCTCCTTTGGACCTGCTCCAGGACCTCAATCTCCTTCCTGAACTGAGGGGCCCAGAACTGGACACAGGACTCGAGCTGTGGCCTCACCAGGGCTGAGTACAGGGGCAGAATCCCTTCCCTGGACCTGCTGGCCACACCGTTCCTGATCCAGGCCAGGATGCCATTGGCCTTCTTGGCCACCTGGGCACACTGCTGGCTCCTGTTCAGCTTCCTGTCAATCCAGACTCCCAGGTCCCTCTCTGCCTGGCTGCTCTCAGCCACTCTGTGCCCAGCCTGTAGCGCTGCTTCTTGGGCAGCAGTGTACATACTGTACTGTTGGACTCAGCCCTGGGCTCAGAGCTGGGGAAAGCACTGCCAGAAGAACATCATTTGGGTTGGACCTGGCTGTAAGAGGAGAGGAGAAGGGTCAATGGGTTCCTCTGCTGAGCCCAGGGCAGGCAGTGGGTGAGCAGAGGCAGGGAGCTGGGCGTGCTGTAGGAGCATTAGATAAGCAGGTTGATAAATCAGTGCCGGGTTTAACCAACCATCCCCTTGTAATGTATGTTGATGAATTTGTATTCCTAACCAAGTAAAATTCAGGAAAAGATTTAAATGAGTAAGAAGTGAACATGGAGTTAGGTAGTATGAAGTATAGAGTGGCTGAGAGGCCTGTGGTGAGGCCACAGCTCGAGTCCTGTGTCCAGTTCTGGGCCCCTCAGTTCAGGAAGGAGATTGAGGTCCTGGAGCAGGTCCAAAGGAGGGCAACCAGGCTGGTGAAGGGACTCCAGCACAAGTCCTGTGAGGAGAGGCTGAGGGAGCTGGGGGTGTTCAGCCTGGAGAAGAGGAGGCTCAGGGGAGACCTCATCGCTCTCTACAACTCCCTGAAAGGAGGCTGGAGCCAGGGGGGGGTTGGGCTCTTTTCCCAGGCAACTTTCAACAAGAGAAGAGGGCATGGTCTTAAGTTGTGCCAGGGGAAGTTTAGGTTGGATATTAGAAAGAATTTCTTTACGGAGAGGGTGATCAGACATTGGAATGGGCTGCCCAGGGAAGTAGTGGATTCTCCATCCCTGGAGATATTTAAAAAGAGACTGGATGTGGCACTCAGTGCCATGGTCTGGTAACCACAGTGGTAGTGGATCAAGGGTTGGACTTGATGATCTCTGAGGTCCCTTCCAACCCAGCCAATTCTGTCATTCTATGATTCTAAGTAAACAGTTGACTTCTGTAATGAAACAGAGCAAACCACTGATACTACTAAGACACTAAATACACTAAGACTCCTGTCTCGAAGATAATTACATTGCCAAAGGCTAACTAGGCACCAAAGGAATGCAAACACCAAAGAACACAAAGATGTCATAACAAACAGATAAAAGACAATGGTTATGGTTAAAGTCTGATATCGTGTTGCAACAACATAGTGGAGTCAGCAGAACCAAGAAAGGTAAAAAGTTCAAGCCTGATGAAGACTTCTTACTTCCTCCAAAGACCCCCTGAAGACCCTGATACATCTCCCCAAAAGAAGATTCTTCCCAGACTCCACCTATCATGAATATTATAATGAAATGATGTAATCTCACGAGTATGTATGTAAACCCACCTTCTTTTGAATATGTATAGAATTGTACTCAATATAAGATAATGCCAGAGCTTTGATCAGTGTGCTTGAGGGATAAAGATTCTGTCCCCTGCACCTCCTTTGCTTACTGCAATTTATTAATTAAATCAAGCTACTAAAGAGAATTTTAAGTCTGGATCATTGGTCATTTTATAACACCCTAATCCTTCAGGCACAGCCACCTCCAGCGCTGCCTGGATGGGAGCGGCTCGTCCTCGTCTGGTGCTTTGATGCTGTAATGACACATAAGTGATAGTGATGGCAAAGGCTAATCCACCCTGCCCTGTAATGTCCCCAGTCAATCATGCAATATTCTGTTATTGGAAAAACTCATTTTTGCCCCTCCGATGGTAATCAGCATATGCCCTGAGGCACAAAGCTTGATAGCCTGTGTAATCTGCAGCCTAGCTAAGTGTAACTGCAGATGTTAATCCTGTTTATACAAATGCTTGACAAGCAAAAGTAGGGGTGGAAGGATGAGCTGCACAGCAGCAGAAGGCACAGAGCAGGGCTTCCAAGAATTCTCCTCCTGAAGACCTCGAGTTCCTGCACCCCAGTGATCAGGGTGAGAAAATGGGGGTGGCCCAGGCAGTGACCCTGCAGTTGTGCCCCTCTGTTTCTCTGGTATCTGCTCTGGGAAACTCACTGCTTTCTCTCCAGCCTAACAAAAGTGTGTCAAAGCTTGTTGTGAAGATAAAAAAACTAAAAAAGCAAAAAAAAAGCAAAAAAGCAAAAAAAAAAAAAAGCGCAAAATTTATTCTTTCTTCTGTGTCCTCTTTTCTCCCCAGATTGAGCACTTTTTATGCCAGAGAAGAAATGCTTTGCAGTCCCAGGTCTCTCTTTTCACAGCTTGGTTCCTCTGAGGACTGCAGATATTCAGACAGAAGAAGAAAAGGGAAGTTACTTTGCAGTATTTTGTTGCCAAGCTTTCAATGAACAGTCAGAAGTTTTGTCTTGTTGAGCTTATCTCTTCAGCTGCTCTGTCTTCACTTTGCTGTTTTCATTTTGTGATTTTGCTAAATTTCTTCTCCTTTCAGCTTTGCTTTTAGGTCATATCCACGTCCCCTTTCAATGCCTCTCCCTCTGCTTTTCCATCTTCTCCCTCTCCTTTCCCCCATTGTTATCCTCTCTTTCTTTCGGTGTGTTCTTAGTTTTTCATTCATCATAATCCCACAGCCATTGATATTTTTCCTCATCTAATTTTTTATTTCTTGCTCTCTTTCTCAGATTTCTAGTTTTCTTTCTTTTATTCCCTTTCCCAACTGTTTTTTCTCCAAACTACTGTTTTTTCTTGCTTCCTGCAGTCTCTGACATCCCATACCTATCCAGCTGAGATGTGGCAGAACCAAAACCCACTGAAAATGAGGAGGAAGATCATGGAACGAAGGGGACTGCAACCCTTTGATTTAAGGGTGGTGCTCCCAGGCATACACTTGGCCCTCTCCTAGAAGCTATCCCTAGTATTTTGACAAAAAAGGTCTCTCCAGAGGGACCTTGACATGCTGGAGAAGTGAGCCCATGCCAGCCTCATGAAGTTCAACAAAACCAAGTGCAAGGTCCTGCATCTGGGTGAGGCAATCCCAAGCACTGATAGAGCCTGGGCAGTGACTGGCTTGAGAGCAGCCCTGAGGAAAAGGACTTGGGGATGCTGGTGGGTGAGAAATTCAACATGAGCCATCAGTGTACACTTGCAGCCCAGAAAGCCAACTGGGTCCTTGGCTGCATCAAGAGAAGTGTGGCCAGCAGGTCGAGGGAGGTGATTCTCCCCCTCTGCTCTGCTCTCATGAGACCCCACCTGGAGTACTGCATCCAGTTACAAGAGAGACATGGACATGCTGGAGTGTGTCCAGAGAAGGGCCATGAGGATGATCAGAGGGCTGGAGCTCCTCTCCTGTGAGGACAGACTGAGAGAGTTGGGGTTATTCGGTCTGGAGAGGAGAAGGCTCTGAGGAGACCTTTTTGTAGCCTTCCAGTATCTGAAGGGGGCTACAGGAAAGCTGGGGAGGGACTTGTTAGGATGTCAGGTAGTGATAGGACTGGGGGGAATGGATTCAAACTAGAGGAGGGGAGATTTAGGTTAGATGTCAGGAAGAAGTTCTTCAGCATGAGGGTCATGAGGCACTGTATCAGGCTGCCCAGAGAGGTGGTGGAAGCCCCATCCCTGGAAATTTTTGAGGCCAGGCTGGACAGGGCTCTGAGCAACCTGATCTAGCGGGAGGTGTCTCTGCCCATGGCAAAGCAAAGAACAGGAACTCCCAGCAAACAATTCAGAGGAGTAGGCACCTCGCTCAGGGGGGATAAAGCAAGAATACGTGTCTCTACCTATGCACTCCTAAAAGGGCAGGAAAAGGCATTTCCTCACCTCACATGAGTGCAATGAGACCTAAACATGATAAATAACATATTGTGAGTGAACTGCACTCTGAAGTGATGCTCATTTTCTCTATTTGGCTGATCAGTACTAAAAATACCCCCTGAATTGCCTGGTGCAGAACTGAACTATGGGAGGAAGGGTTATCTATTCAGAAAGGTACCAAAACTTCTCTCACTGAAGGGTGGGTACTCAAAACACACCTGAACTGGTGATGCTTCAATTTGTTGTTCTGCCTGCTTCACCAAGGAAAGGGAGGAAAGAAGATCACTGCTTTGTGGCTGCAAGAGATCTCCAGTGTCTAGGAATTCACTCCTTCAGGTGAAATCTGGTCAAAGCAGTCCCTCAGGCCTCAAAGAAGAGGAAGGTTTAATGCCATCAAGCCTGAGCTTTACAGGAGCTGTAAGCTGCAGATGTGAAGAGACCCATGGGGAGGGATCCAGCCTCACAAGGACCCAGCCACCTAGCAGTGTTTCCAGATGTGTATTTTCTTGGCTTTGCTCCCCTCCTCCCAACAGCCCCACAACACCCCAGCACCTGATGTGTTGTGGGTGCATCCCCCCACATCCTGATGTGTTACTGCTGGTACCATCCCTCGTCCTGCAGGATCAGTGAAATATTTCATGGGGCTTATTCCAAGTCTAGCTAATATAAAATGAACATCAAAGCAAAGCAAAGCAACACCTCCCCAGCCCCCCACCCCCCCAAAAAAAAACCACCACCACCAAAAACCACCAAAAATGACACCAAACAAAAACCCAAACCAACCAAACCCAGGAAACCCCAGCTTTGGGACTATTTAATTACACTGAGTTTGTTGTGCCTTGTTTCCCACTGTTCACCTCTAGGGATGCCTTCCACTTGGGCAAGAAACATCAGATGTGCTAAGAGCCCCCACTCACAAGTGCACATGAGTGCTTTATCCCCCACTGCATCCTCTCTGCCTGGTTACACTGGATCTTGTTTGCTTTTCAGAGTAAGACTGGGACAGCTTGGCCCTGTTGCACATTTCCATAGCTGCAGAAGTCCCCACCTTGGCCAAGAGACCCCTCTTGCTGTGGTTCCAACTGCATGGTCAAAGGACAGCAGCAAGGATGGGCTGGCAGGGGGTGGTAATATCTTTAATTGTATCCATTAATGGATGGAAAAGAACAGGAAGGCATTTGGGTATATTTGTTGCTTTCTTTCAGACCTGAGAAAGAGCTGGTATAGCCACAAACGCATTTTCCACCCCAACTGTATGCTACAATTGGTATAATAAAAGTGTATTTCATTTGCCTACTAAAATCACCCTTCTGGGCACTTTACAGCTATAAAGCATACTGTTTTCTATTCCTGCTTGCCCTGAACAGTCCAGGTTTACTGCTTATATTAGTGAATGCACCAGACACATGTTACAGCCAAATGAGCACTGCTGTAGGAGTCTTCACATTATAGTTTTCCAGCCTTGATCCTCCACACACTTAAATTGATTTTACACTCATGGCACTCCTGGGACATGCAGGCAGCTGCTTCAGGTTTTTTGTCAGTTTAAAGTAAGAGCAGGATTGGGTTCAGGAGCTTGTGTGCCTTGCATCTGCCTACGTTTTGCAGGCACTTAGACCTCAGTGAGCTCATATCTGTTTTTCTAGAAGACAAAGAGCAGGACTGGGATCCACAACTGGGATGCATGCAAAACTGGTGGCTGGCTATGGGAATGGGCAAGCAAACACAGAGGAAAAAGGGCAAAGCTGGTTTAGGATTTGGTTGTGATGCACATGCCAGCAGGAAGCATTTGGTCCTTTTGGCATCTCTGAGACACAAGATGGTTTGGTCAAGGTGTATTAAGATCAGAACCTTAATGTTGCCCACATTGGTGTTCTGTGGGCTTAAGGCTGCTCCTGCCACCCACAGCCTCTGAATTGTTCTTCTGCTCTCCTATTACTGAAACAGCCTAAACATCATGTTTTAGTTATAAAGTGAGTTTAGTGGATGGAAGAAAGGGAGGGGAAGGGGGATTAAATTTACTACTTCAGTGACTACAGATCTGAAATAAATCTCTGATTCAATGATAGATCAATAACACCAAGATTGGGTTTAAATTATTAATAATCTATGAGAAACGAGGGTAATTATTCTATGAGTCACAGCTCTCTAATGCACTGCACATTTTTTTCCCCAGGACATCTGCACTGAAGCATAACCTGCCTATCTTTTGGCAGAAAGCAGTAGCCAAGAAGTTAATGCTTTTTGTTTTGCTAGCTAAGCATTTCATAAACCCCCATGGGCTGAGATAGCCTAGTGACAGCCTTGTGCTTCTCTCACAGAGAAACCCTTAGGCCAGGATCCCCTCAAACATTTAGCTGCCTAATGTGCCTTGGACAGTGTGATGTCCTTCTGAACTTGAATGGCTGGAGATGAAGGAGTTGCATTAGCCAAAAGGAGATGCTGGTCTTGAAAGGTCACCTTGAATGGGTGCAGAAGCCCATTTTACTGGTGCCAAAAAGGAGGGACAAACTTCTGACTGCAGGAGGCAGGGAGGGAAGGAACACTGCTGGCAGTGACAGTACCAACAAAGTGCTCATGAACTTCAAGTGAAGTTCACTCCCTCTCTTTGGGCAGTGTGAGAGGGATTCATCAGCCTGAGGAGGCCTGTTAAGATGAAGAAGCTGAAAACTGTAGTATTCCTTCATTCTGCATTGTGACCACCTCTGCTGACTGGGACAACCCTGGGTGGTCAGCTGGAGATGCTGAGCCCTGTTGGGCATCCTCCCACCTCAGCAGGATGGATGCAATCCCTCAGCTCCTGCATCATGGCTTAGGGTGGTGATGGAGACCAAGTCCAAGGGGCAGCTCCCTGAAAAATCAGCTTATCCCTGCTCCTTGACAGACTGGGATGGGTTTGTAGAGGATCAGAGCACTCTTGCTGATGCTTGTCAGCTGCTGGGGTATCAGGTGAGGTGCTGAGTGTGGCCTTGGCTTACCCCTGGGCTCTTACTGGTGTCTGACCAGCTCTGTGTAGGGGGCTGAGCGTTTGCCTTTTGCCAGTTTCTACATGAAATCCTTAATGATATGGAAAATGAAACAAAGCTGGGTCTGAGTGAAAATGCCATAAGGCATTCTGTGCCATAATAATAAGAGGGGAAGAGAACTTAGGGTATTTGTAATGAGATAAATTTTTCTTTGTCAGTACTTCAACTGAAATCAACATTTCTGCTGAATAAAACTAACCTTGTATTGTGTAATTTTTTTTTTCCAAGTAAACTGATGTCAAAAGCCACATTTATAAAACCTCTAGTATTTTGAGTGCTTGGGATGTTAGACAAGGCTGCTTTAAATGAACTCACCATCCTTCCTGGCAGCCAGGGACTCATTTGAATAGCTCCACTCTGTCTGGATCATTGTGTCCTCAGTGTCCTGCCTTCTGCTGCAGGAGGAGGCAAGAGAGCTGCCTGCACAACATCTGGAAAGAGGTGCTACTGGGCAGGATGACTTTAGGTGCTTATGGCCAGCAAGAAAGAAGGCTGTGAGGCTTAGGAGCAGACAAGGTTTCCCAGTTCTTTCCAGTGATGCTCTGTGGCACTATTTTGGGCAGGTACCACCAGTGACCTTAAATGAGTTCTGGCTCAGATGCTGTCAATGTTAGGTCTTGCAGCTTGTGGACTGCAAGAGGTACCAACAAAAATAAGGGCAGCAGGGTGGAGGGGGATAACTGGGGCTTTCCTGACCCCTTCCCACTCTCTCTTTTCACCTGCAGTTGTCTAGCAGGGTATGAAATCATTCCCAGCCTATGACACGGAGCTATCAAGGTGTCCAGATGCTTCTATCTGTGCAACACAGGGAGAATCTTTTGATTGTCCCTGTGATATACTAATCTTAAGATGGCTGTGGCCTTGGCAAATATATAAAAAAAAAAAAAGCACAGAAAAAACCATGCTGAACAAACTGTGATTGGGGCCTGACTTAGTCTGATTCAAGAGAAGGAGTGAAGGGCTTTTGATTTTTTGTTGTTGTTGTTTATGTGCATTAGTAATTCAACAAGGCCTTTACACATCACTGCTTTTTTATTAGTTACCTATGAATTTTAAAGGATTCTGGGCACAGTGTGCACAAATTAATGCATCTGCTGCTGAAAACCTTTGAGGACTAGGGGGAGCAGTGATGCTTTGCTGCCTTCATTGCATTTTTGCTCTCTGAGCTCTGCTGAGGCCACCACCTCTGCCTTACAGATGAGAAGCAGAGCAAAGGGACATGTGCAGGTTAACTTGGACAGGTATTGCACCCAGTGTCACAGGAAGAGGGGTCCACAGGGGTCCCTGGCAGCTGGGGGTTCCTTGGTGATTCGGGTTGCTATATGGGTCAAGCTGGTGTTTTCTCCAGGCATCTGGCTGCAGGAACCCCAAATCACGAGGAGAGCTTAGGGCAGAGCTGGGCTGCTGGGTCCCCTCCAGCTCCAGCAGTGCTGCACCCTCAGGGGAAGTCACAAAGCTCTCTAGTAGGTTGAAAAAATCTCATTTTTTATGCATTTCTGCAGTGACTTTCTGTTAGGCTGGAAACTGTAAGACCGATTTCCCTTGATATAGTAACAGAGGTTTTACCTCAGCCCATAACATTTTTGTAATGTGGGGAAGAAAGAGAGCCTGCACTCTCTCAGGCTGCAAATTATGAACTTTGAACCCTATAATGAAAAAACCACCTTGCTGCATGTTCATGCAGGGATACAAAAGTTTTCCCCTCATATACAGCTGCTCGTATCCATTTCCCTTGGTGCAAAGTGTGTGTGGTAACATCTTTAAAGAAAAAAGCCAAGACATCGTTTAGATCTGCATATAAGGAATGTTAGCAATGAACTGAGTGCCATTTAAAGCATGCTGCAGAAGAATTTGGTCTTTATTTGTGTCTTGAACAAAAGTGTCTATTCAACTGCTTTTCTCTCTCTTTCTCTGTGTCTTCAAGATTAGATACATCTAACGTTTATGTTGGAGAGCTGAAAAGATTGAGCTACATCCCCGGCTGATGTAAATTGGCCTTGCTGCAGCAGTGTCAGTGGTGTGAAGGGTGGTATTGTGCTGATTTACTGTGGCTGGGGAATTGGACTTCCCTTTCCTCCCCAGCTGGAAGAGCCTGTGAAATAAAAATTATACATCGCATCTGCTTTAAAGGATGCTGCGTGGGATTTATCTGTCTAACAATAAAATAAAATAAAAATATAAAACCAAACCAAACCAAAAACTTCTGCAGGGGCTGGCAGCAACCATTTTAACACAGCAAATGTTGAGGGACCCAAAGGCAGCCACTCGGACAGACATAACTTCCAGTTTATTAATAGCAGGGGGATAGCAGAGGCTGCCAGGCTGTGGATGTCTCAGTTGTACTGTAAATCTCTGGTTGTTAAGTGTTCCTGCTGCTCACCCACATATGGCATAAATACAGCCTAACGTGACTGAATTATATAGAAAAATGTTAACAATCATTCTCCTTACTTGTATTCCTTCAGCTTAGAACCAGTGGGCTGAGGTGATGGGGAATCTGTCGCTGGTGCTGGAGAGGAGAGGAAAAGCTTTCTTTAAAAACGAGAAATCCTATTTTTGTATAGAACAGCAGGGTTTTCTCCTTACCTTGAGATTTCTTGCCATTTTATTATTTTGTGTGTCAGATAAAACCTTTCCACCTTAACAAGGAACATTTTCCCCCATTGGTTTTAATGGGGTAATAAATTGCAGGAGAGCAAAGAAAAATCTCCCAAAAATAAGCTGTATAAAAAGTTGCTGGAGACCGAGGGCAGGGTTTGCAGAGGAAGAGACAAGAGTTACAATCTCATTTACTTTGCCTTTCCACTCTGGCTTCATCTGTAAGAAGCTTGGGTCTCTTTATTTTACTGACTCTTTAGGAGGGCATATTGCCACACATGTTTCACGTTCATTGCTCATGCTGGTGCAGCAGGATCAGGGGACAGGGGGGACTTTGGCTGCCCCTCTGTGGAATGATGCCCCACGAATGGGGCAGAAACTGGGAGTTTTGGTCACAAGACCTCAGAGGCAGATCAAGTGCCCTGGGGAGGTTGCTGCCAGAGCAGTACCTTTCTCCTCCAGGTTTCCATTGATTCAGGGGCCACATGCAGCACGCTTCCCTCTGCATCAGCTGCCATCAGATAAATACCCTCCTTTGGAATCTATCTCAGTGACAACATCCCCAGTGGAAATATTAAAAAAAAAAAAATAAAAAAAAAAATCAGAGAGGACAAAGGAAGAGAGTTAGGGCAGGCATATGCACAAGGTGGGGTGGGGGTAGAGGTTCCTGTGAGCACGCAGAGGTCTGGGAAAAGAACATGCACATGGAGGGATTGAGAGAGGGTAATTAGGGTAGCAGAGGAGATGATGGAAAAGAAAATGTAGAAGAGTAAGAGAGATGGAAAAAAAAAGAGGCATGGCTGTGACCGGGAGGCAAAAAAAGCATCAAAATGAAGATTATTTAAAGTACTCTTAAGAAAGGCAAAAAGCAGTGAAAAGAGCTTGGAAAAGGCCTAAGAAGTCCTGTGAATCACTGTATTGTACAAATTCCTGGAGATGTATTAACTGCTCACTCTATGTCCCTAATGAGTCATTTCCATTATTTGATTTTTGTTGGTAAACCTACTTGTGTCTAAATACTAGCCCTCTGATGAAACAAACTTTGTATTTTATCTGAATTTTAAATGGTGATGTGGAAAGCCAGCAAGCAATTGCCTGGGATAGCACTGAGAGAGGTGTCTGCTTGAATTTGCTTCCAGTCACTTGCGGCTGTTTCAGATCCTCAGCCTTTTGCCAGGGCAGATTTGTCCTCAAGGATGCAGCTCACGTGCATACTGGCTAAGAATACTTGATTTCCATGTGGAGAGCTCTTCAAAAATAAACCTTACGTGTGCAAACAGCTGATTTTTCTCATTCTTAGGAGATGGCAAATTTGCATCAAGAAAAATGCAAAAGTGAGCAGAAAATATGTCTGTTGGCCAACCCCCAGGAAGAACAACTCATGAATTCTCTAGGAAATAGATAACCCTTTGCTTCAAGGATTAGCCTGGTTCTTTCATGCCAGCTGTGCTTTTCTGGCTGTGCCAGGGCTGGGCTAAGGACTGACCTCCAGCAGCTGGAAAACATAGTGTGTTCTAAGAATAAATATGGGGAAAAAATCTAATCTAATCTTTCCTCTAAAAACCCAATTTATACTTAGGATAACGCCAAGCTATTCCCCTTGGCCAATTTGGGGATCCAGTCTCTGTTGCAGAAAGACAATTGCAGTTTCCCATGGCTTCTATGTGGTCACTTTCCAGTGTCTTTTGATGGGGTCACTTGTCCCTTCTTCACCCACTTGCAGGGGACAGATGTGGCCCTGTCCTGCATAGAGCCACATGCCACATCCTGGCTTGCAAGCAGAGGAGATGGGCTGTGTCATCACAGGCAGCCAGAACCAAGGTGGGACAGGCTCTTGCCCAGTGTATAAAAAGTTTTGTTTCCTGTAATTTAGAGGCTTTTCCTTTCTGTGGCTTACCTACCTTTTTGTCCCTGTCATCAGCCTCCGTTTAATGGCTGGGCTACTTAATGAGCTGTAAAATATTATTAAAAGCAGGGAATACATATTGAAAAGAAAAGGTGAACACAGCTTGAGATACCTAATAAGAGATAGTTGCCTAACATTATTTGGCTGGCATTTACACGCAACAGAGCAGCTCTGCCCCAGAAAAAAATAAATCACAGTGTTTGGATGCTGAACACCTTGGAAAGTCAGAAGGGCTGCCTAAAATGGATGAGTGAGTTTTCTGATATGCTCTGCCCTATCTTAGCTCTGCATCTGTTTAAATTACTGGCAAAATCCCATTTTTTTTCCCAGCTGGGGCATTTTTGATTAGCTCTCTGACCAGCTCCTTGGTTGGGATTCAAGTCTTCACAGCTCAATACTTTTGACCAAAACATGTTACAAACCAGCCCAGCAGTCTACACAACTGCAGCCCTTGCTGGCAGGCAGGGAAGGGCAGGAACACCTTGCTCCTCAAAATCCATCACCAATTTAGGTGACCATGCATGGGACTCATATTTACCATTTGCAAAAAGAAACATGGAGAAGGTGAACTACAGCTGTCTTAGTTTCTCTCTTTCCTTCCATCAGACTGCTGAAAAATACCTGTTAATAGCTTATCTTTCCTTGAAATTTCCTCAGAGGTCTTCAAGCAAACTTCTTTGCTACTTTCACTCCCCTTTGCAGGAGAGTGTGAGGAGGCTCCTTCAGGGTCTTCATCCCAGAAAAACTCTGTGCTGGTTTTCTTAGTTGTGTCTTTGTTGAAGAGCACAAGATTAGTCTGCTTAATATAATCCTGTATTCGCTGCCTATTGAAGTCTTTTTGAGAAGTCATGTATTCCTGTTCCAGCCTTTTCACATTTTCCACTGTGAGAGCAGAGCTGGGATCTGATGACCCAGTCTCTGGGGGAAATATTTTTGGTTGGGACTGGCTACTGCCAGACCCTGACAGCTTGTGTCCATTAGACATATCTGCAATGCATTAAGGAGATGAGAATCTTCAGCAACAGGCAGTCAATTCATCATTCTGGTAACAAAGAAAGAAAGAAAAGAGAAATCCCATTAGTCACTTACTCCTGACGGGCATATTGATTGATGTAGTTAAAATGTTCACACTAAGATAACCTTATTAGATTGAAAATCACTTTCTTTTCAAGAGGATCTACTAGGCTCCAGTTCAACAAAGCACTTAAACAAATACCTGATATTAAGGGCATGCCCAAGTCCCCTTGGTGGGATTTTCTTAAATGAATTCCACCTAATGCTTAAATGCCAAAGCTTAAAATAGCTAAAAAAGTGGCATTATGCCTGTCTGTGCTCAGAGAAGCCCAAAGCTGAGCAACCACATACCTCACAGATGGTACCCTCATCCACACTAAGGCTGTACTAAAGATTGCAGCAGTGATTTCATTAATAACCCAATTAGCTTTGGCTGTAAAATGCTGTACAACTGAAACTTACTGTATGCAGGCTGACACTGAGTGCACTTTATATTCATTACTAGTACTCAGCCAAATTATTTTGGACATTTCATGCTACACACTGATAAAGAAAAAAACAAAACCATACAGTGGAATCTATTGAATCTGTTTAATTGGACCTGCTGGTCGCCATCCGACCGTGCCAATTAAATAAAGACAAACAAAAGGAGCTCTCAGAGGGCTTAAAGTGAATAAACACAGGGTAAATACTGCATGGTTTTTGTTATTGCATTATTCTGTATATTTATGTGCCTGAAACATAAACTAGCCATGAGAAGCAACTTGCTCTCCCGTTTGGACTATCTGGTTAATTTGTGTCTGCATCTTCCCTCTATCCACTCAATCTCTCTAATGTCAAGAGAGGAAAAAGGGAAAAATAATAAGGTTAGTCTGGCAGAACTAGTGCTTCACAACCTCCTCATCACAACCCTCGCAGTCCCCACCTGGCACACTTCTCTGCTCTGACTGACTACAAACTGAGATGACTGCTTTCCAGGTGTTTTACCAATGCAGGAGAACCAAAACCTTCCAGTGTCCTGGGTCCCAGATTTGGTGCATCCCTGGATTTCCTCCAGACTTTGCATCCTGCTCCATCCACGTGGGCAGAGTGTTCTCTGGCAGCTGTGTAGCCCAAAGGCACGCAATCAGGGGGACACTGGGGATACACAGGGGACCACTTAGTGGGACATACTCCTCACCCTTTGGCTCAGCATCCCTGGCAGGACAGTTTTGAGGACAGAGTAGGCAAACACCAAGCAGAAACAGCACAACACCATCCATGGTGGACTCTGTGTAGGGAAGATCCCAACAAGCACTGTGTCTGTGGTACTCTGGCAATGTCACCTGTCATGACTTGTGGTAAGACCTTGGGTCTGAGACCCATTGGTTAGCACATTTCAATCCACAAGGCTGACCTACTTCAGTTTATTAATACAAATACCAGGCAAATGTTACAGAGAAGCACTCATAGACGGTATTAATACTTTTCCTTTTGTCAGTCTCACTAAAAGAAATCACTGAGCTGGTCTTGCAAAAGCTGTATTCCCTGACTCTAACCCGATTCACACCAAGATCTGTCTTTATTTCTCCTCTTATCAGTCTCTTAGGAAAAATTTTTTTCACTTCTCTGGAACTTCTGATTCAGGACCAATATCAATGCCCAGAGAGACCCCAAAGCCTTCTCTTTTTCTACTGTTTAAAATCTGGGCTAGCAGTCTACATCTGGCTTTAAAGCATCTAGGCTTACCAGTGGTAGTCCAACATCACTGCTGGGACAGAAAATATCTCATTATCATACAATCTAATTGTATAAAATCACTTGATTTTAATCTCCTTAAACAACCAGCTTTGGAAAAGTATTTTGTTCCTGCCTTTCATGAATTGAATTATTCTGTAATTTCTCTCGTAACAAATCAGTGTTAAGATTCCCTTGCTTCTTCATCATACTTTAAAGCATCTCTGATGTCATTAACTCTACTGATCACTGTATTGATGTCCTTTTGCCTTTTGTTTCAAGTTTTCATGGTCATGGACATGTAAAACAATGCAGGCTGGAAGGCGCCTCTGGACAACATCTAGTCCAGGTTCCTCCTCAAAGAAAGTCAATTAGATCAGGTACCTTGGGCTGTTGCCCAGTGAACCATTAAATATCTCCAAATATTAAGATCCTATAACCTTTCTGACTCCTGTACTTAGCCACCCTGATGCTGAAAATATTTTTGCCAGTATTTATTTGGGATTTCCCATAGTCCTGTGTCCTTTGCCCCCTCTCCTACAGCCACACAGCTCTCAGAAGAGTCTGTCTCACTTCTCTTCACTCTTCCATTTTGAAGCTTCAGGCCAATAGCAATAAGATTGCCTTGAGCCTTTTTTCCTCCAGACTGAACATTCTCAGCTCTATCATCTCCTCTTTTGTGCAGTGTCCAGCCCTTATATGTCTTGGTGACCATTTGCTCCATTACATCCACATCTCTTGCCCTGGGAAGTCACAAACTGGACACAGAACTCTAGATGTATCTCACCAGTGTTAAGCAGAGGAAAGTAATCATGTCCATCCACTTGAGGTTTGGAAGTCAAGTTCCACTCATCTGTTTTGGCTGCTGCTTCCACCAACCCAGTGTTGCCTTCATCTCCCCATTCTAAGTCCCTGTAATTAGCATTTCCCTTGGATTGCAGCACATGGATCCAGGCAAAATCAGAGACTTCTCTGGGCAAGCTGGTGCTATTTTTACAATGTCTGAGTGGCCTGGTGTCTGTGCTCAGTGTTTGTCTTCCCCTCCTGCCAGGTGCCATTTTTCACCTACGTAAATCCCCATACACCATCATCTGGAAACAGGCTGCCGCTCTTCAACTCTCCTTTTTTTATGAATGTTTTAAAGGACATTTTATAGTATATTCCTAGTAAGGCTTTTAAATTTTTTTCATTTGCAGCCTTGAAAACGAAGAATTTGAATTAATAAAAACACAGCTGACATGAGAATTTTTTAAACTCAGTGGAAGAGTGTGAGCCATGGCTGTGCCTGGCCCCACGCAGCAGCAGCAGCAGTGCCTATGGGCAGGATCTCATCCTTAAGAGACAGCTTGTCTATGTTGCCTTGTCACCCTTCCTATCCTGAGGTCCAACCAGGACAAAAAGAAATAAAAAAAAATAAAAGAAAAATCAGCTCACACAGCAACTTCTCTTCCAGCAGTGGAAAGTGATTTCAAATGCACTTTCCCGTTCTCCTTGTGCCACTCCACAGAAAACCATAGAGCTGACCCTATGGGAATTGTATATCCAGGAGGATAAATCCTGCAGGACACATGGCCTCTGTCTCAGTGCTGGTACCAGACATACCTGTCAGGTTGGGCTTTCACACTCATCAGGACAGTCCTACTAAGTAATATGAACTACTATGGCTTTTAGAAGGTCCTCTCTTGGCACCTCAAAACTGTGCAATTCATGGATCAGCAGTTTCCCCACAATCTGAAGAAATGAAGTACTTGAATGTTCATGTTGAACTTTTCCAGGAAACTGAAGAGGATCAAATGAAGCATTTTATTGAATTCTAAATAGGGGCATTTTTTTGTTTGCATGCCTGCTTTCATCAAAAGAAATGTTCCAAACAAAAAGCCCATGGAAAATTAGAGGGATGAAATGCCACATTTTGAAAGTGCCAAACTTCTGCTTTGGAAGTTTGCCTCCCCCTCTCCATCATGAGCCATTCCAGGATTTTTATATCAAACCATCACATTTTTCACTTGACCTGATATATATTTTCATTACAAAGACCATTTTTAAAAAAAATGCAAATAAACATTTTGCTAATCTGGCCAGATAGGATCACCACACAAAGAAGAGTGCTCTTGCTTTTGTAAGCCTGTAGTTTGTGGGTACTGATATTAAATAGAAAAATCAGTCACATCAAAATGACAGGCACAAAAATCTGACAGATAATGGTAAGATGCCCATTACAATGTCACAGGAGATTGTCCACTAAGTATTCACATACACATCTGCAGCACAGCAATGCATCTTCTCCAAAGCCATATCTGTCCCTGACATCAGAGCTTGCCATAAAAAGCAAGCGAATTCAAAGCAACACTTACTGGCTATTTCCTCTGTGAAGCTTCACTTTCTCTATAGCTCTTCTGTTCTCATAATAATATGCTGAAATCTAGTCAGAATATATGAATCTTAGAGAAACAAAACACAGCTGAAGTAGCTGGAAGGCGAAGGGCTCGGGAGGCAATTTCCTCTGATTCATCAGGAGACAAAGGCAGAGAGATGACTCCGTTTGTGCTAATAACAGTGGAATTGCCTCTCTGGCACCATTACACCCATATTTCTTTGGCTCTTGCTGTCATGCCCCATCTCACAGCCCTCCACTCCTCTGCTCTCAGCCATGGCCAGGCTGGATGAGTCCACGGGAGATCATGGCAGGACCTCCTGCCATCCCCATCCTGGTGAACTGAGCTGCCCAGCCCTGTGTGGGTATTCCCATTGTAGCTGCCAGCTTTGCCCCTAAAGCCTTGTTTTCCTTACCCTAAGCTCTCCCATCATCCCCTATTAAACATGAAACTGAATTTTACATTTCTATCACCATTGCCCTTGGTTTCAACTCCTCTGATGGGTGGAAGGATGTCGGGGAAAACTTCAGCAGGCTCTTTCTCTGAGGATGACTGGTGGAACCCAGATCCCAGGCAGCTCCACTGGGTGCTGCAAACACACATTTAGAGATGATGCTTTCCCCACAGGAGTGTTCCAGGAGAAATAATATTATTTGCATGGTTGTAATTCCCCAGGCAGCGGCAGAAGGCAGAAAGTGCAATGCCATCAAATGAGGATTAAACTCCACGCCGTACTGCAAAATGTCAACTAAATTAATTCCAATCATAAGTTCTCTGCACATATCCCAAAAGGTAGAGCAGTGCTAGGTACACAAGGCTCGAGAGGCTTTCATACACAGACATTTCAGGGGAATTTCCACACTGCAGTGGGTCTGGAGAGAATACTGTGTAAATATGAGTTCAGTCAGCCTCTGCTTTCCTTTGCTATCTTCAAGATATTTGTGCTTGTAGAGGGAATCTTTCCCTCTAAGCAATGCCTGCTTGGTCCTATGGGATTTATTGTCTCCTGCAATGAAAAGCATCTGATGGTGCCTCTGCTTTGTTTAGATGTGACTTTGCAGCAGTTTTTTTACAATGCAGCATTTGATTTCAGGAGCTTTGAGACCCACAGCCCAGGCAGGGCTGAGGCCCCCAGCAGAGTGCTCCTCTCACTGTTTTTGGAGCAGAGGGGTCTGCTGACACCAAAGGTGCTGTGATGTACAGAGATATGGCTCAAATATGACCCACCAAGGGCAGGTTGGGCTGGTGGGAGACTGATTCCTTAAATGCTGAAGCAGCAGCTATATGTATGTATATATGCATAACCTTGTGCATATATGCATATATTTATCTATTTACAGACCCAAGGAGGGTTATTGACTACTTTCCTAATAGAGTGTACATTTTACAAACTAATATTGTTATACATGATATATATATCGATGTATATAATATAATATCATATCATATAATACAATATAAGATTATATTTAAAGAAAAAAGCATTTATGGGTCTTATATTCTCTACTACTAATTGAAAGGAGGTAGTAGCGGAGTGAGTGTTGGTCTCTTTTCACAGATAACAAGTGATATAAAAGGAAATGGTCTCAAGTTTAGCCAGGGGAGATTTACATTGGATATTAGGAAAAATTAATTCAACAAAAGCGTTGTCAAGCATTGGAACAGTCTGCCTAGGGGAGCAGTGGAGTCACCAGCCCTGGAGGTATTTAAAAGACATGTAGATGTGGTAATGAGGGACATGGTTTAGTGGTGGACGTGGTAGAGTTAGCTTAATAGTTGGACTTGATGATCTTGAAGGTTTTTTCTAACCAAAACAGTTCTATGGTTCTATGACGTAATTGCAGAACAAGCCCATCAAAAGCAAGCAGATGCTTTCCCTATTTCTGCCATTGCAGCTGTGCCCAGACTGGACCTCCAAATTCTGAATTACAACTGCTACTCTTGTAGCGAAAACAACCCCCTAAAATAATTCTGTTTCTGCACTTTGCACTGACAGAAAACCTGGCTCTTCAACAGGATAGCAACTACATGACACAGTAAAACGAAACGGCTCAAGCTGTAAATCACAGTTATTAGTTCATGTTCTGTGATTTGTGTCGTAAGAGACAAGAGGTAAAGTGAAGTTGGATTTTCTAAAAATGTAGAAATCTACTATTAAAGCTGTCAGTGGTTCCAGCTCTTCCCTGCTCTGGAAGGGAAAAGGACTCCTTTCAGCTTAGCCAGAGATTTGGCTCTGGGTAACACAGAGCTAAGTTACTGTCAGCTGTGCTTTTGATTTCTAACACTGCAGCAAACTGCAGGTAGAAACATTTTGTGCTTCTCTGGGCATGCAGGACTCGATCCTCTCATCCATGCAAAGGTCTCCCATCAGTAAGGTCCCTCCTGCTTCATGTCCTGCTGTGCAGGAAGGAAACCCAGGCACTGCTGCCTTTTTGAGCTGCCCTCCACAACACCAAATATTTTAGTAGAGGTATGAACAGCCTTTCTCAAAGGCAGCAAATAATGCATTGGTAACCCATTGGCCCCTAAACACAGAGCTCAAGTAAGAGTATACTCAGTGAAACACCAGTGGTATAAATTTGCAGCAATACTGAGTAACTACCCTTAGTGGAGGTTTAAAGCAGAATAAATCACAGAATCACAAGTAGCTGCATTGAGAAAGAGCTCTCTGATGCCTCCTCCTTCCTGTGGAGACCTCCTATCCTGAGGCATAGCCCTGCCAATTCCCCAAAAAACTACCCATCTGTATGTTATCCACAGACACCCTTAGAAAAAGTCAGCTGCAAGGCTGGGTTGCCCTTTTATTCCATTTGTAGGGTCTGCCAGCCCGAGGGTCTGGACCAGTGTCCTGGGGGAAGAGGCAGAGGGTGGCACTGACTCCAGCTCTCACCACTCTGGCTCAGACAATTTTGGAGCATCTGAATTTTGGCTGTTTATTTGTTTTTTCCTTTAAAAAAAATAAAATTTTAAAATTAATTATGCTGTTGTGTCATCTGGCCTAGTGTTGCTCCTACATTTCAGGGAATTCTGACTTCAGAGAGAGCTGGGGCTCTCAAGGTCAGCTCTGTATCTCTCCCCTCTCATCATCTGCCTTTGAGTTTCCACTCCTGCCTGCTGAGGGGAAGACCCCTAGGAGCACCCTGCAGCTTCCTTCTCTCCCTCTGAAATCTGCTTAGGGTGCTGGGGTGTCTCAGGTGTTTCAGGTTTTCATCTCCCAGCTGAATAGGCAAATGGGGGAGGAGAGCATTAAAATTGGGAGCAACAAGGAAACATGAAGAAAACGGTAAACCATCTAACAGCCACAGCAGGGCCACAAAAAAGCTCCCCTGCCAAAAAAAACCCCAACAACTAAACAACCTGGATGGGCATCCCAGGATAGACTCACCTCTCCGGGCAGGACCATGCAGGGTAGTGAGAAATGAACCCCCCTAAAAGAGGCAGGCAGAAAACTGCTGGGAGGGAGGTGTCAAGAACACCCTCTTGGTCCCTGGTTGGTCCCTGAGTGTTGGTGGACCTCTTCTTCTTGTTGTTCCAGTGTTCTCACATTCTTTCCATCCACTGGTGTCATGGTTCCCAGGGCCATAGCAACAGGGAAGACAGGGAAGTGGGGGCTCCTGCCAGTTTGCAACCCCCCTTGGAAATTTTGCCAGGGATGCAGGAGTTTGGCTTGGGGGATGAAGGTGACAGGGATTTGCTGGGATGGAGGATGTGCAAGATTGTATCTGGGGAGATTGGGACTGCCTGTAATTCTGGAAGAGGGATGCTGACTTGCAGAGCTTGAGTCAGGCAAACCCAGAGAGGAGGAAGTTGAATTGTCCTTGTGTGTTTCTCCACAAGGAGATCCTGAGTATCTCACTCTTGGAACCATCCATCTCAGTCGTGGTGTATGTTTTCCACCCAAGGGTTCACTTGCAGGGATGTTTTCATCATGTGTTGCATCCTGAGTCCTTTGTGCCATGAACTGCCCCTATGGTCCCCAGCACCATCATCTTACCACTGTCTGGTGATGGTGCTGGGGTGTGGAGTGAATCAGATACCCCTGTTGTCCTAAAAAATGGTTCTCCAGCTTGGTGGGTTTTAGATCTTTTGTAAAGACCTTTGTTCCTGCTGTTCAGAGGTGACACAAGGTTGCTTCTTATTCTGGCAGCAGAGTGAGCTGAAAGGGTTTGAGGTGCTGGGGAAATTGCAAAAGCCAATGACTCAGGCAGAAACTGCTTCTTCATTTCATTGAGAGATTTCTTGAAAGGAAAGCCAGCTTTAAAGGGAGCACCTGCTTAAATCCAGCTGTGAGATGTACCAGTGCTGTTAGGAAGTTTGTGGCTCCATCTCTGCTGTCTCCAGCTGTCATCTCTGCAGTCAGTTCCTCTGAAATCCTCCACCAGACCTTCCAAGACATTTTCCATGCCAGCAACTGTGCTTGTGGTGGGCCTTGGGATGACCTTAGAAAACTCACTGGGAAGAATTTGCCCTGTATTTTGTGGTGTCTTGGTGGTCTTTCTTGTTGGTTTTAAAGGGAACAAATGACAACAGATGTAACAAAATGTGATAAGGTCAGTGTCTGCCAATCTGTGTCCAGAACCTTCTGCTTTACGTGCCCTTCAACTTGACACAGCAACCTGCTTTTCCTGTTTTGTAGACCAGCAGTAAAAATTGAACCCAAATGTAAGTGGGTTTGACCTTTGCATGTGGTCTGAGAAGTTGCAGTTGATAAGCTGGTGGATAGAGGGCTGGTGGGGATGAAGGAATTTTCCTTCTCCAGGCTCCAGCTGCCAAAGGGCAGAAAGAAAGTGCCAGATGATGGTCAAAACCATCGTGTCTGTGGCCAGAGACAGTGCTCAGCCCCTCTCCTGGACAGTCATGATTTGACTTTTCACCTTTTGGCCTCAGAATTTCCCTAAAAGATCCCAGATGTAGAAATTTTGCATGCAATTGTGCTGTCAGATCAGGGCTGGGGCTCTGCTTCCCATTGCAAAACAATGAGTGTTTTTGTGGAGGCAGGGGGCAAGCCCTAATATACAGTAAGTTAAATAAAAACCATATATTGTACAGTTCATACCTCTAATATACTATGGATTTTATAATTTGCTTTAATTTCTCACAAGGAAAAAGTCAATTCCTGCATGGTAGGGCAGCCAGAGGAAAGAAAGCTTTAGTCTGCTCAGCAAACAGAGACCTATTTTTAATCCAAAGGCGCTCCGTCAGTTCTTAACAATTTAATGTAAAAGCAGGATTTACTACACATACAACTTAATCCCCTTTTTATATTTGCATAGAGATCCTGGAGCATGTGTATGAACAGTTTTTGAGATAAGAGAGGGAAGGCCTCAGGAGTCAAAGTCATTATTTTTGCATGAAGTATTTAATGCTAAACATAAATATTGAGAGACTGAATTCCTATGCACTTGCAGACTTCACTCTTGTGCTCCTGAGGATTTTTGCTTTACATTCTATTATTAAAAGCATGGTTGTAAATGAAAGAAAAACTAAAAAAAGAGTACAGGAAGCCTTTATAGATAAGACACCTAGCAGGCCTCATTTTCCATTAAAAAGATTATAGACAAAACAGCAGCAAAGGTGTTATCTTACTCATCTCCCCCCACCAGTGTGTGGCTGAGGAGTGGATGTGTCAGGCAGTAGGAATCCAGCCCTAAGAAAGGACTCTCATAAAATCATAGAATCAAAGAATGGTGAAGGTTGGAAGGGACCTTAAAGATCATCAAGATGGGCAGGGACACCTCCCACCAGACCATGTTGCACAAGGCTCAATCCAACCTGTCCTTAAACACCTCCTGGGGGGAGGGGGTACTTTCCCCAGTTATCATTTTCCCCAGTGATAACTTGGAATGGGATTGAAGCTGGAGCTCCTGTGGTGCACATTCATCAAGGCTGCTCATTGTAATTCTCATGATTTACGTTCTCACAATCATGATTAGGTGGTGAGAAAAAAAAAAAAAGATCTGCACGTGGATTGAATTTGGAAAGTGACATTCTTTGTCCAAATCCAATCAAGCCCCACGGCAGGCAGTCCTTTTGATTTAGCATTAATTTTAATACTTGTGGCCCTGAAAATAACCCTCCTGGCTTTAGAAACCTTGGAGATGAAAAGACGATTGGGGAAGTTCTGGGCAGAAAATTATTTCCGAGAGCTGTCATTCCTTGCTCCAGAGGCAGTTTTGCTGAAGAGTAGGATGCTGCACTGGTGTGAACTTCATTTAAAAAATGCAGTCGAAGGCAGCTTGGCGGGTAAAATTACTTCTTCAGACATAAAAGCAGGTCCAGAGGAGCTCCACCATAATGGCTCGTGGAGTCATTGTAGGTTCAACAGTGTGATGCTGTGAAAAGCAGACTATTCTCTTGCTGGGGGCAATGTAATTGGATTAATTTTTTCACTCTCTTGCTTCTAATAACTGTAATAAGAGTAGCAAAATGCTTTTACCTTTGGATGTAAAAATCCCTGACTCACTTGATGCCGTTGTGGGCTGATATTTAATACTGGAGCCTCCTGCTGCTGTAACTCAAAGCTTTCTAAAGTAGTAAAATAACAGCCTGGTTCTTCCCTGCTGGACAACTGGGCTCTCCATTGCAAATGAAAGGACACCAGCAAACTGTATGGATACTGGTCTGATTCTTACTCTTAAATCAGGGTGGAACAGGAGGGTTAAAGCCCAGGGAGCATCTCTTCATCATGTCTTTCTATATCACATAGCTACTCCAAACTCCAAAAGCAAATCATCACCAGCACTAATGAGCAAGAATGGTCTGTGGTTGCTCATCCAGGGAAAAGGCTCATGGGTGTGGGGCAGGAGGAAATCAGGAGAAATGTGTTACTTAACTGCTGCAGGCTGAGAGAATGAGTTTGAACCCAAAACATGAGTCAGATTCAATCAGACAGACAAATGAACAAGAGCGTTTTTATTACCCTGCTACATACTGAAATTAAGGAACTGTTCTCTCCTAATAATATCTTTGAAACCATTAACGAGTCACACTATGCTGGTGACAGCTCTTTCCTATGCTCTTGAGTGGTTCTCCCACCCTACAATTTTTCTCCTACGAACAGAAAGCTGTAGTGCTGATTGCAGAGGACAGATACCTAATTATAGGGCTTGTTATTAGCAGAGACTGGAAAGTAAAAAGTCTGCAGTTCATATAGAGGATGATGAAGCATCTCAAATCGATGGGACTTAAAAAGGGGTCTATTGGAATCTGCACAATTTTTTCCCCCATGAAATCCATGGGGATGCCTGCTTGAAGCAAGATTTGGAAGGTTATGCAGTTCTTTGTCTTGATTTTTGGTGAAACCAAACTTTGAATGTTTTCTTGATGTCTTTATCCTACCAGTCTGTCAGCCAGGCTCCCAGTGCCCTTCATGCAAACCTGTCAGGGTATTTATAATGCAGCATTTAATACATGTCTTGAAGGAAGACAATGTTTGACAACACCACAAAGGCTTGAGATCCCACTGCACCCAGGCACATCCCAATACATTTCTGGCACATACTGTCCCTTTGCTTCCCTTGTTGCACACTTGTGGGTGATCATGGCATTGCAAGCTCATTATCCTCATGTGTGGCTAACAGGGAATGACCTTGGGAAAGGATGGGAGGGGGGCTGTTCCCAGTCAGCACACACCTCTGTCCCTGCCAGCAGCCTCCTTTATAGTTGCATTCAACCTAGATAAATTGTTTAGATTAAAATGGGGATTAAAAAATGAGAGAGAAAGGAAGCGTCCAACAATAAAGATGTGAAGTGAGGGGAAACAGGCACTTTTTCCTATATTGCTGAAGTCTTCATAAAGATAACAAGCCATTAAACTTTATGAGCAAGGTTTCAGAGTAGCATTGGTTTGGTTTTTCATGCTGCACAAATTTTGGACTGCTTTTGACCCCATCTGCGTTTTCCTCCCTCTCGCCTGCCTTTCTCTGAAGATATTTGGTCCTTTGAATAAAGCCCACATACCTGCTTCTCACAGGCTCACTGTCAGTCCATCTGTCTCTTAAGGACAGACCTTCAGGGTGAATTCACCTCTTCTGGTGATAAAGGAAAGGACATCTGGGCTTGTCCCTTTGCAGTGGGTATTCCCAGAAATCTTCTGTGCTGGTATTTGGTTAAGGGTCCCTCTTACATTACACATGGTATGCATGCAGATAAAACTGTGAATTTCTCTATCATTTTAATCTGAACAAAAATACAGAGGAAAGGGTTATTCGTAATTTCAGACTTTTCACTTGTCACAAGAAAATATATAGAGCCTCCAACCTTTCTTCTCATACCCTCTCTTGGGACTATTATAGCTTAGGCCACTTCTATTTTGGCCAAGTTTTGGCCAAGTTTTGGCCAAACCCTGGAAGAAACAGTTCATAATCAGCAAATTACTACTTCCAAAGATACCAAAAGCAAAAGGAAGAGAAAAATGAGAAAAAGAAGAGAGAATGGTACATTCTTGAAACTAGAGAAAAGAAATTATACTTAATGTGCAAAGGAGTAACAGAGTAACTTAGGTTAGAAGGATGCTACAGCTGAACCCACCTAAATATTGGAAGCTGGAAAATTACTGGTAAGCTCTGTGGGAAACCCAGATGAATCTCCCAGAAGAGGAATAATGTGGTCCTGACACTGCTAATGAGGTGGTGGCTATGAGATCCTCAAAAAAACCTGAGGATGGGAAGAAAGCAGAAAGTAGACAGAGAGACAAAATTATGTCTCAAGGATTCTGGTTCTCCTTGACATAACATGTCAAAAGCTGGAAATATCCAGGCATGGGCTGTGAACAGCTTGACAGTCTGATTGATGTGGGCATTAACTGAAGTTACGACATAAAATATATGGTCCTTCAAGTACTTGTTTTTCCCCATGAAAATGATTACTGCAAGCACTTTGCCCAGTGACATGTGTGTGAACTTGTACCTGTGGTTTCTCAGGCACACTACAAAAAGATGTCATCATAATGGAGAGCCATAAATAATAATTTATTTTAAATGTATATGCAAGTGACAAGGCATTTAAGGCAAGTATATTTTTAATAAACTTCAGGGTCAGACTACATTTTAGTTCAACTTTTGTTACCACATCTGTCTTTTTTTACTTAGGAAGTTTTTCAGTGATTCTGTCTTTTGGAAAAAAAAAGGAAGTTCTGGTGTTTTACATGTGTAATCTGGATGAAATGCTGTTTCATATTTCTGTGAGTGGCTGTACTTCCAATGCTCTGTGTATTTCCTTCCTAAGAATACAGGCATCCCTTAGAAGGAAGCAGTTTCACTCGATATTAAGATCCACCTATATCTCAGAAGCAGCTTTTTTAGCAGACCCAGTAATCATCCAGGTATGTTTGTGCTTTGGTGGCAGTTGTGCATCAGAAATGTTGTGTTTCAGCAATAGGGCAAGTCATTACTGGCTTCATTTGCTCAAGCATGTTTACTGCATCTGAATTTTTGCCTTTAAACAGTGTTGCCTGTGGCTTCCTGAAAAGAGGAAATGTGAGGGCTATGTGTAGGCGCAAATGGAAATGGTTGGAAATGGTTTCTAAGGACTGAGTGTTTGGGAGAGCGGAGTTGGTGCGATGTGGATGCTCACTGTGTGGTCTTTTACTCCTTACGTAAAAAGGAAGCATATTCTGTGAAGAGATTCACAGCACAAAATTAATTGTGATAAAACAAAGACAAACTATTAGGCAGATGATTCATTACTGGTAAGAGATCACTTGCTGTTATCAGAAAGAAAGTAACTTTCTGTCTCCCAGGGGTATGAAGGAAATCTGACCTCTCCAAAGATCCAGAAGTCAAATCAAAAAGACCCTCTTTTTTATTATTTTTATTTTTTAAACTGTCTTATTTTTAGCAAGTTTTATGATTGTTGAGGTCCTGGGGTTAGCAAGACTGAAGATAGTCAATGAGACCATAAAGTACAACAGATAATTATATCTTTGATCAATAAGTCAAAGCAGATAAAGACGCACCGCCAAGAATTGGCCCATGAGCCACAGAGATATCATTTTTCTGTCATTCATCAGTTCTTGGGATGAGACATGTAGAAATTAATCAGCACTGGGGTGGAAGGTGAATGAGATATGGGCAGATGACATGTACCTTGGCTGTAAGCTTATGACAGGATGTGGTTCAGTCATTTCAGATGAGGCTTCCCAGGTCACTGGAATGCCCCTTTCTGCCTCAAAAAGGCAGCGTCGGGGCCCTGTCTTCTTGTTAGTGTCAGGTAGGAATCTTTGCTAGAAATAGGAGGACAGTCTTCAGGTACCTTGTTAGATACAGAAGACATGACAATCACTGCAGCAAATAATACAAAGCATTTCAAGGCTCAGGAAACACTTTTCTGTCTCATAAAAAAAGGACTTTGCAGAGATTTTGCAGCCAGAGCAACTGTTCTTTCCTATGCAGTTCAACCTGCAGCATACAGATATTTAGATAAGCAATTGTTCAGTTTTCCACAACCTACAGACTAATGACAACTTTTCTTTAGAAGGGATCTATTGGCCCATTTTGTCTCTGTTATTAGCATAGGAACCAGTGTCATTGGTGTTTGTCCATCCAGCAGTGAGTACCATGGTACTTGGTCCATGATAACCTACAAAGCACTGACGAATATAAACACTAAATCATATTCCCAATACTCAGGGAGCAACTTTGATAAGGTGGGAATAGTAACATCAGCACAATGTGTAACCTCCCTGTTTGCATTATGCAAAGTGGTTTTTCAGTGAATGGGCTGGCTGACACATGCTGTGTGTTTATCCAGGTGGCTTATGATTTCTACCACAACGCCCAGGTTAAATACTCTGCAAAACACTTTAATGGTCATGGCATATTTCTGTCATCTTACCCCTGTTTACAGCTGGAAAGAGTTGAGCTGTCTCTTCCTCAAGCAGAAGAGACTTAGCTTTGTTTCTTGTACAGCCAGCACTGTTCAATCAGACCAGGAGTGATGCCTGGTGGTGTCTGAGATAGCTGGAAGCTCAGTCACATAACGTGGCTTATGTTGTAGGAGACACCTTGCAGAAGTGACAGTGTCCCTTACACTGTAAATCAGAGATCCAAAGCTTATGTATATATAAGTGAGCCTGTTAGGTGGTACCACGTTATGGTATTCTGCACCACAGGGCCATCACACCAAAAACCTTGCACAAGGGATGGCTGCCACTGCTTGAGTGTTCTGGGGAAGAGCTAATGTAAAAAGGCAACTGGAGAGAAGCCCAGGGCATGCAGAAGCCAGCAGCACACAGCTGATGTACAGCTGCATGATCACAGAGCCTTGGCCCCAGAACAGTCACCTCTGATACTCTTCCCATCAGTTGTGGTAGCAATCTGACTGCAGTTCACATTTGACAACGTGGGATAAGGTCACAGCTGTGTTTGAGGAGCACCTCTCTCTATCTCATCACACACTTCACCCCACCTAAGCCTTTTTCTCAGACTTTCCTCCCTGCATAGTTAACATTACAGCAGTGTGAACATCTCCAGGGAATTCGTCCCTTCACTTAGCTGAGATCTGTCCTTTGACTGAGATCTGTGCTTTTATCCCTTCTGGCTGGTTAAGAGTGAGAATGCTACACCAAGTAAGGAACAACAGCAGTGATAAAAAGTAGTGCAATAGTTTTTAAAGCCCAGTAACTCCATACTTGCTCCTGCTGAGATACACCTTGCTATAATGCTTGTGCCACCGATGGGACTGATCGTTTGAGTGAGGCAAAGCAGCAGGGACATTATAATTAATAATGCTTAGCAGGAAAAAGGTTATTGTGCTTGGGGTGAGAAGGGTGAAAACTGTTCTCTATTATTTTCTTAAGAGTTAATTGGTAGTAGGCAAAGATTTGCTGCATTGAGCCAGCAGGTGCTGCTTTATGACTACATTAATGTTAATGATAACCTCCGGACACATATGAAGACAGCTTAACCTATTTCTTTCTCCTTGCCTTTCTCTGGGTGAATTTGTGTTTTGGTTCCAGCTATTTTTTGAGTGCCACCACAGAGTACTTGGACAGACAGTGACCCCAGACTTGCAGGGATGTTTGTGGGTAAGTTTAGAAGACTGTGTAACTTTTGTAACCTCCATTCACCCTGAGTCAGACCTGGGAAATTAAAAGTTGAGGGAAAGGGGTAAAAGGGGCTGCTAATCCATCACAAAATCATTCCTAGGGATTGCATAACATTTCTAAAATTGCCTGCCTAGCTGCTCCTAGGAGTGCTTAACATTAGTACCTGGAATCTAACTGTTTATTCTCTTCTTTTACTGAAACCTCTTTTCACTGAAACCTCTCTTCTTCTGGCACACTGTTAAAAAAAGTACTCTGGCAGCAATTTAAACCCTGAGATGAACAGGTGTTAAAATTGTGTTCCTCTAGGCAAAGTGTGCTGGGGCCCATCAAAGCATGATATGTGCTGGAAAAAGTAAAGCAGTGGCTCCACAGTGCTTGGAATTATCTCATTTTATCACCTCTCAACATTTGAAGCTTTGTTATGAGCCTATTTTCTTCTGTACTTTTTGCATATCTATTGTGGAAAACCTAGGAAAAAAACTTCAGAGACCCTCCAAGATATTTATATTTTTCATAAGATGCTTGTTTAGCACAAGCCCATCAGCTCCAGTCGAAATCTGGGTGCAGCTGTAGCAGAGAAAAAAATGTGAAAGGGCAGTCCTTAGGGCTGGCTGAGGAGATCTTTGCAAAACTCAGGTGACAAAGCTACCATTAGAGAAACCCACTGGGTAGAGACTGCTTCTGAAAGCCAAACTTGATTTTTAATAAGATTACCAGATGGTTCCTTTGCCCTGATAGAAGTCTACCCCCACAGATCTAGTGATAACAAAATGGGAGAAGAGATCTTGCATGCTTGGTAAAGACAAAGAGAGTTGTATGAAGCAGTGTTTGCCCACTAGAACTTGGGGACAAATCCAAGTGAGCTCTTTCATAATTTCTTGAACGATGAAGCATGGATATTTAGTGTATGTAATTTTAGGGAGACAGGCCAAATGTATAAGGCAGCAAGGAGTGGTACATGGAGTTAAGATCAGAAGTTGATTAATGAGGAATGAAGGGAAGAGGCTGTATAAAACCACAGGAGGGAGAGTGGGACCCTACATACTCATCCTTTTTGGATAGCATCTCTAGGATGCAGTGCTGTTTTGGGAGCTGACTGAGCTGGGCTGTGGTGAAGAGCTCCTAGGAAACCCCATCCATCCCACAAATCTGACCCTATTGTTTTGTGGTCTCCAGGTTCCTTAGAAGTCAGCACATACCTGTAAAACCCCTTGACAGTGCAGCTATCTCCTTGCACCCTACATGTCTCCCTGTAGCATGGCTTTGGGTATAAAATAATGACTTCTTATCACTATTGTAAAACCATCCTGTTTAATTCAAATTGGGGGGTATTGCCAGTTCTGCTGGTGACCTGTGTAGGAGTTAATGTGGTTGCATATAATCAAATTTTCTCAGTTCATCTCTTTAAAAATGTCAGAAAACACACAAGCACAAACACATGTCAATTGACCACTAAAGCTGTAAAGTCAAACAGTCAAGAGACAGGAAATACTTGAGCTTGCCAGTGTTTCTAAATGAGGCACATCTTTCATTCCCTGCTAGGTTTCCCCTATGTTCTGCCATATAATCATCTGGGTCAGCATCTGAATGGATTTTTTACATTGCTTTCATGATTCCTCATGTAGCATTGTTTATAGCACAGTTTCTAATAAATCCTAATTGGACACTGATTTTTTTAAAGATCTTCTTTCCTTTCTTTAAAGATCTTAAATATAAGAAGACTTCCCCTTCTTTGTGTCTTTTAAAATCAAATGAAATGGTTAGACTTCAGCTAAACAGATCCTTATTATAGCAGGAGCTAGTCTGATAATGACTTCAATTGATGCTACGTGGACATCACATGTTATTTGATAAGCATTCCATTATAATTAAGAAGTGGCTAATGCACAATTAATATACAAGATTATACACTTAGCTAATTAGGTGATTTTATTTTTTGGATTTTGTTAGATTAAAATGTACAGGACTCCATAAATCACTATTAGAGATTGCTTAATAAGCCTGAACCCTCAATTTTCTCCCTGTCAATCAGGAATGGAGCTGCTGACTGTCCCTCTCACACAGTGAAACTTGTCACAGGGAGGGCCCATTGCATTAAAAAGGAGCTGAAATGCCCTCTCCTCCCAAACGTCGTAACCATTTGCAGGACATTGCAGCTCAAGCTGGTGCTCTCATGGTCTGCTCTTCTTGTCAAGCCTCAGCTCCTGCCCTGGCACAACAAATGGGACTTTTCTTACTGTTTCCCTCTTCCCCTCATCTTTTGCAGTCTCTTGCTTGATGCCTATGGAGAAGGGGATTTTTCACATGGCTGTTTGTAACCCCTGTGAAGAAAGAGGTTATTTGTAACCATGAGTTTTTCAGTTCTGCCAAGCTGCCCACATTTAGGTGTCCCGGGCCATGCACAGCAGTCACTGGCTCAGCAGCAGCTTTGCTTGCAGGGTGCACATAGCTCTTTGAATAAAAACATAGCTCTTTGCCAGGGTGTGAGGCTCTGCTTTAACCACCTAATCTAGGAGGTTAACCACTGCAGACTCCTCTGCAGTCAGTGTAGGGAGGGAGAGCTACATCTTCATGAGGTGGCACACCATCTTCCTCAAAGCTGCAGGTCAGAGAGAATCCACCTCCAAACTGCAGACACTTATTTTGTGATGTCAACATGTAATGGCAGCAAGACAGTGGAGTTTTTAAATTCTTCTGTCATCAGCAGAGACCTTATCAGTAGAGTAATGAGGGCTGGAGCATCACCTGATGGAGAAGCCACCAAGGGCTCAAGTCCCAGCCCATTGCTCTTTGGGTTTGTGGGTATCAGAGATCAGGGACATCAGGTATGGAACAGCCTCATGGAGAGTCCCTGGAGCCCAGGCAGATACCTCATGGTCACACGTAGCATCTTGAGGTGACCATACCCATGTCCTGGTGGAGGGGAAGTCCAAAGATCTCCTTTGGGTGCAATGTCAGCTTTGGCCCTCCATTGCCCTTGGCAAAAGTGCCTCCACCTTCACAGTAAAATGAGCACCTAGGATTATTGCTGTCAGTATTTACTCAACAATCAGCAACTAATGGGATGTTTTGTCAAGACAGAGTGCTCTGTTTGTTGAGACAGGAGTGGGAAAGTGATATGGTAATTGGGTTGTGAGTATTTTATTGGCAAGGATCACAAGCAGCATATCACAGAGACACAAAGCAAAGCTTTGGGAATATAACACACTTGTAAAAACAAAGAGAGAAGAAGCTCCAAATTCAAAGAAACATTAGGCTTTAATTAGAAATACTGACTCCAAGGAAAGAGCTGAACTTTATTGTAGGTAAATGCTACCATTCCCAATGGGAAGGAGTCTGGGATGGAGTCTAAGGGTCCTTCCTGCAAGATCTTCATGTCAGCAGTTTAGATCATAGAACCACAGAATCATAGAACAGGTTGGATGGCACCTCAAGGATCATCTGGTGCAATCCTTCTGGTACTACTGTTTACATTACATGTCCCAGCACCATGTTGAGCTGAGATTTAAAGCTTTCCAGAGTGGGGAAATCCACCACTTCTCCTAGGAGACCATTCCAGTGTCTGACTGTCCTCATAGTGAAAAATTGTCCTCTTGTGTTCAATCAGAATCTTGCCAGGAGCAGCTTGTCCTCATTGCCCCTTGTCTTGTCCATGTGACTCCTTGTAAATAGGGACTCCCATCTTCTTTGTAGCCCCCCTTTAGGTACTGTAACATCTCACCCTCTGATCATCCTCTTCTCTGGAGCCTCTCCAGCCTATCTGCATCCTTTTTGCACAGCAGGGACCAAAATTGGATGCAATATTCCAGGTGTGGTCTGACAAGTGCTGAGCAGAGTGGGATGATGATTTCTTTATCTCTGCTGGTGATGGTCTTGATGCAGCCCAGAATTTTGTTGGCTTTCTTTGCTGCTGCAGCACACTGCTCACTCGTGTTGAGCCTGTTGTCCATCAAAACCCCCAGGTCCCTTTCCACAAGGCTGCTCTCTAGCCAAGTGGATCCCAGTCTGAACTGCACTCCTGGGTTATGTGTTCCCAGGTGCAAGACCTTGCACTCCTCTACACTGAACTTCACAAAGTTCCTCCTACCCCACTCCTCCAGTCTATCTAAGTCATCCTGGAGGGTGTCTCTCCCTTCTGGAGTGTCAACCTCTCCACTCATCTTGGTGTCATCAGCAAGATGAGGCAACTTCATCAGGGTGCTCCTGGATCCCAACATCCACGTTGCTTCTGAAGATGTTAAACAACATCAGGCCCAATACTGATCTCCTGAGGATTCCACTTTTGACCCAGTTGGAGGATGAACAACTTCTCATCACCCTTTGGGTATGGTCTGTCAGTCAGTTCCCCCCCTACCACACAGACCACTTCTCCAGGTCATGAGTCAGTTTCTCAAAAAGGTGGCTGTGGGATACAATAAAGCCTTGGAACAGTCCAAGTAGATGATGTCCACCCCTTGCCCTGAATCAACTGAGCAGGTTACTCCATGCCCTCCCTCCTGTTTTCAGCTCATCACTGAACAGTGACCTCCAGCAGCCCAGCACAGAGCTGAGTTTCCAAACTGGAGAATATTATGTGTGTGAGATTATTGACTCTCTCCTACTGGAACATCTCCAGAACCAGATCATCTCCAAGAAGAAGGACAGCAAGGTCAGCCAAACAGCCTCGTCTGAGCTGTGCAGGTAGGGTGAGGAATCTGGCTTTGGTTCCAATTAATATTTAGTACTTTGTATACTGAAACATCCTCACCTGAAGAAACTGAGTAGTCTGAATTTGCAGACAAAGGACTCAGCTGGGAAATTATTTCCAACCCTACTCACAGAGCAGGGGCTACTTGCTTCTTGGCAGGGAGGGGGACACACTCAGCATTATTTCTGCCTTTGTAATTTTTTGAATGACATCTCAGCTCTTTTGAGAGTCCAGCTCAGAAATCAGTGTAGCTGCTATACAAAAAAAATCTTCCGTGAGATGTTGCAGCATTTCCAATTCTAATGTACATTTCCTTGTATGTGTACACACATCTGATGATACTTACTAAAGTGGATCCAAATGTATTAATATTTGAAGTCTTAATTTTCTGCAAATAAATGACTTGCCAAAAGAACTTTATCCAACTTTAAGGAAGATATTGCATAAGAAAAGGCAAATATACACTGCTAATTTACTTCTCAACAACTCTGGATTAAGCAGACTTTGTCTGCTGATCAGTCCTATGCTGCACTTGTCCCTGCTCAGTTTCTAGTTGGCTCTTAGACCTTAAAATGTTCATCAAAGATCTGTTTCAGTGATCCTTATCTCTTCAGAAGTTCAGATCAGCCACTGAGTCACCTCCTCCGAAAACTGCTGTACCCTTAAATTTCCATCTGATGGAAGGCCAAGCTCAAGCACCCCAGGACAAAATCTTTCTCTTCCTCTTTTAAGGACATTTTCCTGCTTCTTTTCACAGGATCCTGGAGCTCTAATAGAGGAGAATGATCTCTGGGGAGTTGCCATAGCAACTTGTCATGCTTTTTTTGTTGTCTGAGATTAAATATAAGGAAGGGACAAATTACAGAGAGGAATTTTATAGCTGAGTTTATCATCTTTGCCTAACACCAAAACTGAACCTTACCCCCAACTTCCTAAAGCAGTAAAAGTCACCTTGAGGCTGATGTTAAGTTGGTGATTTTCACTGGAAAAGAAACTAACTGCTATATTTATTATTCAAGTTTCCTTATTAGAAAAAAAAAAATCCATGTCTGAAAGATGTAGCAAATAAGAAAGAGAATGAGATCATTAGAAATGTAAAGACATAGGAGTCAAAACAGCTGCAACAAATAATATCTAAACTTGCAATGCATGAATGCTCTGCATATTCTATTTTCTTCTTAATAGGGTTCAGTGACAGTTTGCTCTTAAACTTATAGTCAAAGAAACGTCCAAACCCATGTTGTCCTTGGAAAATAACTTCAGGTCTCGCAGCAGATAAAAGGAAGTGATATTTGAATGAATCAATACCAGTTCAGCAGCAAATACATTTTGAAGATTCTAAATAAAATTTGTTTTAAGAGGGTGTGATAGAAAAAGAATCCACTCAAACTGTTCTCAGTTATGAGCATCAAAGGCAGATCAGGAAGTCTGGGATCAGGAAAGGGCATGAGAGCTGAGCTACCAGAAAGCTCAAGTCCATGAGAAATAACCCAAAAATGCAAAGCTGGGAAAAGTGACAGATAGGTCCTTGGAGGCCAGCGGGGATGGAGTGCAGAGGGGGGTGCTCAGAAGTTCCCAGCCCACATGGGGGGGCAGGGGAGGAGCTGGCTCTGGGGTGAAGTGTTCCTCTGGTGCTTGTGTCACAATCAGACCCCACTGCTCACCTGGATACCTCAGCAGCAGAACCTCAGAACCTGCTGCTTGAGAGGTGCATGGAGAGGGAAGACCACCAGCTCCTGTGACCAGGTGAGTGGGTGCTAAACGTGTAATTTAGGGCTGCCAAATTACCCAGCCAGGCTTCATTTCCCCCCAGCCATCTCTCCTGCCTCCCCACCCCTGCTGCCCACCACTTCCCAAGATTATTGAGCTCAGAGATGGGGGGAAATCTTATGGGAGGTGGGAGAAGTTGAAGCTTTCTGCTGAAGTCTGGGTCAATGCCTCTCCCCTGCAGTGCAAAAGAGCTGACAGAGACTCTGTCAAGTTCAATTGTGCCCAAGATAATGTCCTTCAATGCCATATGTATTATATATTTCTGTTTATCCTGAAAAACATGCCATCCAAACACTTGCAGAGGGACCTGGACAGACTGGAGAGTTGGGCTGATTCCAACGGGACGAGGTTCAACACGGCCAAGTGCCGGGTCCTGCACTTTGGCCACAACAACCCCATGGGGAGCTCCAGGCTGGGCACAGAGTGGCTGAGAGCAGCCAGGCAGAGAGGGACCTGGGAGTATGGATTGACAGGAAGCTGAACAGGAGCCAGCAGTGTGCCCAGGTGGCCAAGAAGGCCAATGGCATCCTGGCCTGGATCAGGAACAGCGTGGCCAGCAGGTCCAAGGAAGTGATTCTGCCCCTGTACTCAGCCCTGGTGAGGCCACAGCTCAAGTTCTGTGTCCAGTTCTGGGCCCCTGAGTTCAGGAAGGAGATTGAGGTCCTGGAGCAGGTCCAAAGGAGGGCAACCAGGCTGGTGAAGGGATCCAGCACAAGTCCTGTGAGGAGAGGCTGAGGGAGCTGGGGGTGTTCAGCCTGGAGAAGAGGAGGCTCAAGGGAGACCTCATCGCTCTCTACAACTCCCTGAAAGGAGGCTGGAGCCAGGGGGGGTTGGGCTCTTTTCCCAGGCAGCTATCAGTAAGACAAGAGGGCATGGACTTAAGTTGTGCCAGGGGAGGTTTAGGTTGGATATTAGAAAGAATTTCTTCACCGAGAGGGTGATCAGACATTGGAATGGGCTGCCCAGGGAAGTAGTGGATTCTCCGTCCCTGGAGATATTTAAAAAGAGACTGGATGTGGCACTCAGTGCCATGGTATGGTAACTGCAGTGGTAGTGGTCAAGGGTTGGACCTGATGATCTTTGAGGTTCCTTCCAACCCAGCTGATTCTATGATTCTATGAAATGTAAGTGACTTCAACAGCCCTAGCTGCCAGCCTGTGGTGCACATGGGGGTGGGCTGATGCTGCTGGATGTTTTCTGCTTCTCCTCTGGATATTTATAGGGGTCATTTCCCCCTCTGGCTGATTTACCTCCTCATCCTGGAGCTGACAGTAAAAACACTGGGACTGGGGCAACCTGAAGGAACAGAATGAGTTGGAAAGGCTACAGAGAAAGGGTGCAAGGGAAGGAGTGATATATGGCTGTGAATATGACATAAGTAGGAAAAGACCTTCAAACCCAAGAATTTTTGGGGAAATCCCTTTTAGCAGAGAAAAATATTATGAAAACTGAAGTCTGATATGAGATAAACCAGACAGTGGTGCAGAAGATAACCCTGAAAGTCAGGGGATCCTATTGCAATAAAATCATGTATTACTGCAAACAGACCTATATTGCAATTTCCCTGCCCTGCATTAAGGCATTTTGGATTTGAAATGCAGCCAATAATTCTCTGAGCTTTTGGAAAGGTGTGTGAAGGAGACAAAGGAAGCATCTATGGATGTTGGCTCTCAGAAGTAATCTGAAGGAGCCTGGGGATACGGTGGTGTGTGGTGGAGAGAACAGGGAAAGAGTAGAGCAGAAGGAGAAGGCAAAACCAGGACAGGGGGTGCACAGTGGCAGAGCTGGAGGGTATGAGAAGCTTTTGTGTGGTTGTCACCCTATACTGATGACTGGGCCAAATTCCATGAAGGTGAAGCTCTCCTCACCAACAGAAGGGTACACCTGGGCTTCATAAGGGGCAGGAGAGCAGCTGAGTGACCTCCATGGGGAAGAAGGGTAGATCTGGGTAAAATCTGACAGCCAAACTATATTTTTTTTTGAACTAGAAAAATTCACATCTGTGTTGTATGAAACACTGCACAGTAGTCTTAAGAATTCCAACAATTTGGTTATTAAAAATAGTTCAACCTCAATTCAAATTGGCTCATCTTGAAAAACACATAACCTCAATTTTTGGTAAAAACTGCAGAAAATAAGATTTTCTTTATCACAAATGACTTTTTGGTACCATTTTTTTGTATGCAAAAAGACTGAAAATCTTTATTTGCTCAGGCTTACTGCTACTAGAAGGTGATTTAAGCTACAACCTTTCAGGCACAGAGAAGGAGGGAAAAGTGTTGAGCAGATAAGTCTGAGGTTTCTGTAACTGAAATGAGAAGCACTGAGGGTACAGCCCCACATTATGTGTTTTAAAGAGATGTGTTTTCTGGTGATGTTGAAAAGAGGCAGATGGACAGTAGGGAAGAGATGAACAATCACTACTGCAAGTCCAGAAAGCAAGAAAAATAATGAAGCTATCCAAGGATATAAAGAAAAGAGTGACTGGGGAGAAATAAGAAGGAAAGATGGAGGATTACCTATGGATTGTGACAGGTGTTGGACCCTAGTTCTGGGAGCTTGTCAGAAAAACATGCAAAGACCTATAGAGTTCTCCTGGTCCTGATGTCCCAGGGCTCTGTTTTGGAGTTTTAATTACTTCCCTGTTCACAGTTCTGTGGATTTTAGGACCAAATGTATCTGCCACTGAATTTTTGTGGCACCGTCTAGCAAAGGTTGAGCATGAACAAGAAAAAGCTGGTTTTGAGGCCAGGTTTTCACTGTGATCCTTTAAAAATGTTTTCTTTTGAAAATAGGTTTCAGCACCATAACAGTTTTTAACTCATTTGCCTGTCACTCAGTTGGGATGAATTACTCTGAGGTGCAAGATACTCTTGCACTTTACCCTCTTACAAGTCTGTAAAAATGAAGCAGAGAAATAAAAAGACAGTCTGGCTTTTTATGCCAAAACTTGTGGTGTTGGTATAGAGCTGCTTTATCTACCAGTCCCAATATTCTCAGGTCCTATAAACTGTATTTCTGGTCTATTCCTTACCTTTCAGGGTTAAAGGGGCAACATGGTGACTATGGGAACTGACTGACCTGCTTGTTCCTGACACCCAATGAGCTTTAATTGTGACCAGTTGTGAATTTTGGCAGTGATTCAATCCATTTGTGTTCCCTGTTCTTTCAGTCTTGATGAAGTTTCTCCAGCATCGCTGTGCCATCTAATACTTGCCAGTGGACAGTGGCCTCTTGAAAATCTTGGAAGAAGTCTTTTCCTACAGTCCCCCTCAACTTATTAAAGAGAGGCCATGTCTGCTTTTGATATGACAAACCAGCACATCCAGCATACAGAGCCTGAGATGGACTCTACTGCCCCCCCGATGAAACTGAGGGATGAGATGTGTGTCTTTATTGATGGCAAATGGACAAATGACACCTACTGTCAACCACCCATTGCTTCCCACCAAAAATTCTTTGCCAAGAGGTCACAGAACGAGTGGAGCATCTGGGAGGAGAACAGAGTGCTCTGGGAAGAAATCCAAGTCCTCCAGGTTGAAAACAGAATGCTTTGGGAAGAAAACAGGGCTCTACAATGTCTCCAGCCACCAAAAAAAACTGTCCAGGTCATTTACACTGATGCCATCCAGCCAAGAATTCAGCAGCAAACTAATCCATTCCCTTTCTTCCAAGATGGGAACATAGGCCTTCAGGTCAGCCCAGGCAATAAAGCTCTGCAGGCGGTGCGGGAAAGGAAAAGAGTCTTAGAGGATTTCCAGCAGGTGAATAAAACAGTCCCCATCATCTGCAAAGACCAAAAAGCTGTCACAGCCCATGAAGAGAGCAAAGATACCAGCTCAGATCTTCAGGAGGACACTGTCTCCATTTTACCTGTGGAAGGGGGTGACCTTGACCAAAAACCCCAGCAGGACCATGAAGCTAACAAGAAGAGCACCAGCCCAGACCAGAATAGGATCAAGTCATTCACAAGCACACAGGGCGAAGATGAGATCCTCCAGGCTGTCCAGGACTTATACAAACTCCTCCATATCTTCCTAGAAATGAACCTTCTCCATGGGGAGAAACAGGACTGTCACATTCCCTGTGATGTGAACAGATCTTTCCGAGAAGATTACAATAAACTGAAGCAGCAGCTGAAGGCTGTGAAAAACACTGTGTCAGAGATTACATATCAAATGGAAATGTTGGAAAACGAGCTCATTGCCATCACTTGCCCTGCGTATGAAGCAGTAAGACAGCAGCTGACAACTGAGCATCAGCTTGGAGAAATGTGAAGCTCAGTGTTAAGACCTGGTAGTTCAGTTTCCTGGAAAGCTTCTCACCTTGTTTCAAGGAACCTAATAAAATCCCAGTAGAGCCTGAAGACATCTGAGGAACCTTGTGTTATTCTGAAATTTTCTTACATTACTTGGATGTATTTTGCCTTCTGACTATACAGTGTGGGTCACTGTCATGAATTTGCCTAGCATCTAGAAAACATGTTTTCCAGCATTTTTTTTTCTCAAAGTTTCTGACAATAAGGCTTACAATTTTGCTTTAACACTTAATTTGAGGTACCTTATGCTGGCCATGCTTTTCAGAAGGACTGGAAAAATGAGAATCTCCCCTGTGAGATGAATTTGGATCCCTGGTAATCCCTTTCTTTCTTATGACTGGACAAGTGGGATGGCTGAACTCTTCTGCCATGTACCAGCCTTCCCTCTCTCATGCAGGGTAAGCAGTGGATCATGGAAAACATGTCCTTCCAGAGCAGGCAAGACCATGAAAGACAACAGGCCACAGAGAGACACACTATAGGTGCCACGTATATATATTTTTTCTGGTTTCTTTTCCCACATTTCCACTCAAATTGTTGTCTCTTTCTCTTTTTAAAACTCTTCCTCAGATGAGAATTCACCTCTTGCTTCAGAGTAATACAGGCCCATAAAGCAAACATTGCCCACCAGAACAGCACATCCCCTTCTGCCTTGCTTCTTTGGAAATTATCTTCATCATTCTGTACCTTAATCAGGCCTAATTCTTCTCAAATGGCCTTGTTTTATACACTTGAATAATTCCACTGATTTCAAGTGAGATTATTATTTGCTGGTAAATGGCACTTTTAGGGTGCAGAATGTATCTCTATTCCTGGAGGTGTTTAAAAGATGGGTAGATCTGGTGCTGAGGGACATGGTTTAGCACCAGATTTGATAGAGTTAGGTTAATGGTTGGACTTAATGATCTAAAAGGCCTTTTCCAGTCAAAACAATTCTATGAAGGTGGTGTTGTATTCAGGTGGGTGCTCAGGAGGTGGAGACACTCCTGCTGGGGAGAACTCCCTGTTTCTGCACCTCCTCTGAACTGTTATGTGTAATCATAGCCTGGGAGGATAAGAAGAATGCAGTTTGAAATGTGGTCCTGGCTTATAGTCCAAGGGTGTGCTCACAGCCCTCTGCTATGAAGAGATGATGAATGAAGGAGGATCTCCCCTCCCAGACATTATGATGAGGCCACAGAAGTGAATGGAGCAGGCAGAAGAGTAACATCTGCACAGAGCAGGGAGGTCTGGTTTATTTCTTGAACAATCAGATAATGCAGGTTTTTAGATGCTCCAAAGCAAGCAAATAAGTTGTCAAAAGCAGTGTTTGGGTGGCTGTTTGGTGGTTTATTCTGCTACTTGGATGGTTATCTTCTCACACTGTGGTGGGACACGCCAGTCTCAAGTGGTCTGTTGACACAGGAGATGGAGATCCTCATGTTTGAAAATCAGCTCTCATCTCAGTTATATGGCCAGAGCATCTGGAAACATGTTTTTCTCTGTCTTGTACATCCCTGATGCAGTCCAATTTGTTGAAATATTTCAGGCAGAATATGGGAGTCTTTAGGTGAGCTAACAAGACAGGCACAAGGAGACTTCTGCAGAGCAATTGTAGGAACATTGTTGGAAAGCACAGGGAAGGCTATGGTCAGGTTTATTTTTGCATCAGGACATAAGAAGCAGGTTTTCACTGTGCTTTATAGGTCTTTTAAGTGATTTAGCTCCAAATTATCTAAAGGATGACTTATCTTTCACCTTGTATTTTACTCAGGCAACACCAGGTCAAATGCCAGTGATGACTTTTCCCTTCAGAGACTTAAAGGGAATTTTCTTCTGCTATTAGGGCTTTAATATGTTGAGGCAAATGTCTCATGGTTGAAAGTAAAGGGCTGGATTTCAGTGGTGCAGGTGGAGGGAGTGCTGTTTATGTAAGGACCAGGAGAGAAGAAGAGGGCCTGGAGCAACAGGCATTGATAGGAGGTTGAACAGACAGCAACTTGCTCTTGCTTAATGACAAGATGACAACCATATGTATACAAATACCTCAGCTCCGTGCTGAGGAACATGTCCCTGCATCTGTGCCTTGAGATACACTCCTTTTCTCCTAGCTGTCTCTCTCACCATGGTGTTTTAGTATAATACCTGTCAAGAGGCAGGATGGGGTGTATGGACACCCTAATGCCAAGCTCTGGAGGGGAGCAGTGGTAGTGACAAGCTTAGTTGTTTGCTTGTAAATTAACAAAGTGCTTTGTGTCCTGTTAGAAGAAACATACTCTTCCTTTTCCAGTGATCAGGAAGCTGAATCTTACCATGTCCCTGTAAGTGGGCAGGAAAGACAGACAGATATGCAGCTTGCTACCAGGCATTTGGGAGGGGTCATCTGCCCAGAAGTGCTCAAGGCCAGGTTGGATGAGGCTTTGAGCAGCCTGGTCTGGTGGGAGGTGTCCCTTACCATGGTGGAGGGGTTGGAACTGGATGATCTTTAAGATCCCTGCCAACCCAAACCATTCTATCATTCCTGAATGCTGATGATATTCCTGGAGGGAATAAGGTTTTGTGAGATCTCCACACTTAGATCGCTACTTTGGATTTTTGATCTTCCTGGTTATAAAAAGTCTCTATCTGGTGTATATTTTTTGTTAGCCCTTATAGAGAAGTTGAATTCACTCATGCCTTAGGAGTTTCTCAAGTCTATCATGTGCTGAGACAGCAGTGTCCACACTGTGCCTAATCTTTCAGAGGACTGATTGTGTTATAAGCAAATGCTCAAACTCCAGAAGGTACCAAATCTCCAAACTGTACTTACCTGTTTACAAACTGGACAGAGTTGGTGACAGTGGTGACAGAAGATTACTTCTGGATGATGGGAGAAAAGCATCTTATCATGGGCATTACTTGGTCTACAAGAGTAGTGCTTGATCAGTGTCAAGAGCATGGATGGTGGCACTCAGCTGAGTTGCCTGCAGAGAGTCACAGGACTGCACAGGGTCAGTCCTAGGCTCTGCTCTTCTCTGCTTTGCTTCATGGTCCCAGTAAGTGACATTAATATCTTCAGTGGGGCCACAGTACCCTACAGGTCTCCATCCAGGATGGAGACTTGTATGGAGTGATGGGACAGCAGCTCTAGCAGTCTATTTGAAGTATAAATGTAGGAAAAAGGCAGCAGGTATTTATAGGAATGACTTGTTAATGATCATAATTCTTAGGCAGGTTTAGGACAAGATTTATTTTCTTTTCCTAGCCTGTTCACTGATTTACAATTGCCTGGAAGCTCATAGCTATTCTGGTTTGAAATGGAGGGATATCATTCTTATGCTGCATAATTTACCTTTTACAGAGAAACTAACTTCCTCACTATTTTCCTATTGTTTCTGATTAGCTCCTTGTTTTACAGTACTCCACTTGTCAGTAATATTTTTGGGTAGGTGAGTTTTTGGCAAGGTCATCATCAGCCTCTTGCCTCCCTATAAACTGGATTATTGCCTGTAGCTGAGCTCTGTGCAAATGCTGACTTTCCTGCTCTTTTTTTCTTATTAGGCAGTTTAATACAGCTGGTTTTGTACTGCCTTCATATAACACCCACCCTGCCCTTTTGTGCTTGTCTGAGCAGACCCACTGCAGTTTTCATCCCTAAAATGCATTTTAGGACATTTTTTCAAAGTGTTTGAACTTTCTTGAGCCCTCACTTCCACCTGTTAGCCAGAAATCATTTTTTCCAGAGTTTCACTTGTGATTTCATGAAGCTGGAGGTGTGCTTCAGAAGCTGTGGCACTGACCAGAATCCATGCTCTCTGTGGTGGTACAGGTTGTTTGTTGGGGTTCTCAGCAGTCTGGTCAGGTCTCCAAGTGACTTGGAAGAGGTCCAGAAATCTTGTTCTCCTTGTAGGTAAAAAGTGAAAACTCATTTCCTGAGCCTCAAAACTTCCCAGCCTGATCCCAGCAACTCATAACCATTCATCCAGCCTTGGAGCTGAGGATTTGGCCACCAAGAAGGTGTTCAGCATTGCATCTGCATTTTTGGTCTCATGCTCTTTGAAGCCTGCAGCAGAACTCCGGCTGAGTCGAACTTCAATGGGACAGAGAATAGTCATTAGACTGCACAAATAGCACAAAAATATCCCACCAAACCAATTTTTCAGATCTACATTTTAGTTTTACAGCCTCTCCATGCCTCTGGGTTAATAGTTGATGTTGTTATTTGGGATGCAATAGTTAAAATTGCAGAACTTTCAATTTTTCAGATAACCATAATAGACAACAATGTTTTCTAAATGCAAATTGAAGGTTTTTCTTTTGATCGTGGACTATGCCAAAGCTCTAACAGACATGTTTGATCTTACGGCAGTGTCTGGAGAAATTATGGGATTCTAATATGGAATAATAGATTCTCATCAAGACTTCTAGCTTTAGGAAACTGTTTAATCTCCATTCTCAGTGGCTATTTCTTTGATGCAGCTGTGACTGAAGGGTCCCAAGTGCTGGGAAAAAAAAGCTCCCCAGCTCAGAACAAAGCTGATTATGTAAATTGTGCATTAAGATTCAGCTTTGATTTAATTTTATTCTGTAAATAAATATCCCATTAACATCCATCTGTTAAAAGTCAGGTAAAACATTTTCAAAATCTCCATTGTTATGGCAGATGTGACTGTACCATAAATAGTGATGGGGTGGCAGCATGAGGACATCAAAGTATAGAGTGCGAGGCACATTTTAAGAGGCAGGGAAGGTGATAACTTTTAATTATAACAAGAGATCCTGCCTGATTGTCTGAGACAGACAATGCTTCCAGTTGTGGTTGTACTGTTTGCATGATGCACAATGTTTTCTCTGACCATCGCTCCAGAAATCACTAATAATTACAGCTCATTAATTCACTTAAAATATAAAAACATTTCAGCTGATGAAGGTCATTACTGAATGATGTCTACGTCTTTTGCTTAATAGCTTTTTATTTTAATAGCTTACTTGTAATTAGTCATTTCCCCTTGGTCTAGCTAGGACCTCCACTGACAATGTTGTGAAAGATTTGACTGATCAGGAACAGAATGGTGAACTCTTCCAAGTTTTCTAAATTGCCCTTTGAAGAGTACAAATAGGTTCAAGTGCCCTTAGCCCCTGGCTATTTTTAAATACTTTAAATAATCAGAGAATTCGTGGGCACTGCAAAAGAACACTTGACAAAGAAGCAGATGGGGGACTGGAGCAGATTTCACTTATACTGGAAGCATAAAACTCTCACTGTCATCTGAAGAACAGAAGCAGGTTCCTTATATACTCTTTAACATCGTAAAGGAAGAACTATAACAGCATTAATTTAATTCTATAGAGAGAATGAGAGATTTATTTTCTATGGGACACACCGTAGGGAATGGGTAGAGGTAGCACACTGCTGTACACCTCTGAGATGGAAAAGCAAGGGAGAAATTGCAGTTCTTCAAGGTACTGTGAGACTTGAATGCAACCTGCTAGTGTTCTGTGCTATTCCACCTGGGCTCCTTTGTTTATATGAAATCTGTAGCATATGGGCAAACCCTTCCTGCTTGGCAGAAGCTAGCTTTAGGCATAAAATTTCTATGCCTGTAAATATCTAATTGCTGGTACAACAAAATACCATATGCCATGCTAAAGCTGACAGTCTAATTCCCAGTAAAACCAGTGTGGTTTAATGATGCACTGAAACCTTTTCGCCAGAGCAAATAAAGGCAGTGTCTGGCATCATGTTTCAAGAATGGTTTACTGCTCAATTTAAGCATGTTTGCAAATCTGAGATAGCTCAGTTGTTTTCCAGGTATCATGTATCACAAACCGTGTCCTCATTGCTGTCCAATTTTCCAAAGAAAATGTGAGGTCATGGGGTCTGTAGATAAAACTGAAGAATGTGGCTGGTATGATGGGCTCTCCCCATCTATCAGTATGCAGAAGAATGCTTTGTCTGTGTGTTTTCTCAACTATCTTGGGCTTCCATCTTCAGATGGATTCACTAGTGGTGTGGGTGTAGGACAAGGAGCAGAAGACTGGGCAGCTTTGATCCACCCTCCACATCCCCAGCTGTCACAGGTGCAGCCAGGGTAGAAAAGAGAGGTTATCCCACCCTACCAGGCCAGAGCCAGAGCTCTGACTGTGTACAAATGACCTTAGCAGAGAACACTGTAGGAAGGAGCCCTGACCTTTGCTGTATTGAGCACTGAAATCCTTCCCGTTGCTGAGTGAAGCTGGGAGGCCAAGTGTAGCTCCCTCCTTGGATACCCACCCAGACATGGGTACCCTTCTCCCTCACGTGACTTCTGCCACCATACCTATAGGCATGTTTTGGACAGAAACATCTTCTTTATCACATGTCCTCTAATCCTCCCGAGCTGCAGAGAGTTTGACTGTAATAGGGGAAAATGTGTTGAACATTGTTGCTGCATGTACAGCTTTGCTCAGGGGCAGCCTGAGAGACCCTGAGGGGTTTCTTGGCTCTAATATGCAGCATTCCTCAAGAAGGTTGGATATCTCATTCACAGCTTAGGCTGATGTGCTATGACAAGATGGGGAAACAGCAAGTGATGCTGCTAGAGAACATTTCCAGAGCTGGAGCATTGGGTTGACCAAGACTCACCAAGAAAGTACTGTTTTCTGGCATGGGCAGCAGCTATGATGTGAGTGGAAAGCTCAGACTCCTGGGAATAGACACAGGGCATGGATGCACACAGGCCATAGAGCTGTCCTTCTCCAGGCAAATGAGTAAGCCCAAACAAAACATGTGTTTCTCAGTCTCTAATCTTTTATGACATACAATCAAGGTTTAATCTGGTATAGTTTTCAGAGGATGCAGATGCAAACATAAATTAGTCTTCACAAAAATGCTTCTCTCTCCTCTTGATAGCCCATGTCAGAGACTTCCTCTGCCTCTCTGCCCATGATGTGACACCATGGTCATCCATTTCTCAACATATTCCTTATCTCCTAATTCCTCCTAATATCACAGGTAAGACCCTTACTTGGGACAATTTACTGCATGTAAAAAACCCCACCTTATATTGAAATCAATACTTTCCTGAGGGATAAGTTTTCTGGGGATCCTTGCATCTGTGACTGCTTTTGCTAGTATCTAAAAATGGACTTCAATTGCAAGACCAAAACCGGTTTCAGGAAATAACTTGAATACAGGACTGATCAGAGCTATTTCTCTTCCACTTACTTCTGGCAGGGAAGAATAAGCTTGCCATAGCTGATGGGTTTTGCGTATTGCAGCAGACAGACAGTAGTAGGATTCCTGGGTCTGGATGGGCTTTGTGAATGCCCCCTTCACCCTACACTCACAAAGGGGCATTTCAATTCATTACACTTTGCTTATCAGAAGGAAAATCTTTTTAAAAGAAGGTTTTTGGAAGACATGCATTATCCTAATCAGATGCCTGTGTGATCTTTGCAGCAGAGAGGCCAGGGACTGCTAGCAAGCTTTATTGAGTATGACTTAAATGCATTAGATTAGAAAACACTCAATTTAGCTGGTTGTTTTTCCTGATTTGCTTGGCTACTCCAACCATGTCCCCCTCCTCATTCCTTTATTGTGATGGAGATGCCATGAGGCTGGCATGCAGAAAAGGCAACATGTCAGCACGTTCAGGGCCCTGAATCTACGGTTGCATAGCACAGTGATGAACAGAATTCCAGGACTTCCTAATTAACCTGGCTAATTTATCTTCCCACCGTATGGTAAATCGGAATTAAATACAAGAGAGGAGTAATTCAAGGCCTCATTTCAAGAAGGTCATCCTCACAATTTGCACGGACTTTTTCCACCTGGGATTGGAAAGCAAGCTCAGATAAAAGTGATGCCACCCCCAGCTGTTTGCTGGGGAAAAAGGAAGTGGGCAGAGAGACAACTGTGCCAGGGAAGTGCTTTGCAAGTACAAACATGGAGGTGCAATTTTTACAGGTGAAAAAGGTCATCAGGCAAAAGGGATGGCCAGGCCTTGTCCCATTTGAAATGTTTCCTCTGAATAATGTAGCTTTTAGATCCCTTCCACTGCAACTTGAGGCGAGTATGTTGGGTGGGTGCACCCACAGAGATGTTGCTCCAGAAAGTGGGACTTGATGTAGCTGTGGTTCAGAAGTGCAGGGTTGTAGAGGGTTGTGCTATGCTAGTGGGACCTGCCTTCTCCTTCTAAACCTCTTTATTAGGTCTCAGCAGGACAGAATTGCTCCAACATGGACCTATACTAATTTCTCTGAATAGGTGGTTAGAAGAGCATGGTATAGATAAAGTCCCTTGTGGTTGTCTGTACCTTGCTAAATTCTCCATTAAAAGGAATACATTGTGTTGGAAAAGCTAAAAGCATATTAGCTGTGGCCCTGCAAGAAGCAGTTTGCAGGGTGTGTGAGGGAGCAGGGGATTTAGAGGAAGGAGATGATAACAAGTCCCTTTCTCAGGGCTTGCACCCTCCTGGGGTGTCAACCATCAGTCCAATCCCTAACCTCATCCACTCCCTCCTTTAAGACCCCCAGGCCTCCTATTATAACAGCACTGAGTAACAGCTCTGTGCTGCTCCACTTCTTTTCTGGAGAGACACACAAAGTTTTTGTCAGAGAAAGGAGGCAAAGGAAGGGAGGGAGCTGTGGGCCACCCCAGGGATTGCTCCTAGCCTGGTGGATGTGTCCTCTTGCTCTGAGAGAGATAGGGTGAAGGCAGAGATCAAAAGGCAGCTGCCTGGTATTTTTTTTACAGTGGTTTAATAAAAGATATCCCCAGCCACAGAGTCTCCAGGAAAGGGATTTAAATACATGCGAGACAGTCTGAAGACCTGCCCATCTTACTTTAGGGCTTGACATGCCCTGGCAGTGAGCCAGGCTCCTTGACAACTGCTTCTTGGTCTGCAGAAATGACTTAACCAGCTGCTGTGCCCAGCCTTGGGGAAATGAGCCCTGGGTCTTGAGCTACAACATCACTGCAGCCTTGTCCAGAGCTTGAGCATTGCTCTGGGATGCCCTTGTTATCCATCTTCAAGTATGGCTTTCCTTTCTGCCTGGCCTCCAGCTCTGCTGCTGCTAAGCTAACCAGTATGTGGACCCAACAAGCACCCCAGGAAAAATTATGGTTGGACATGTCCAGGTCACTTGGGGATACAGGAGCCCTTTTGGTTCCTCAGCACAGTGACTTCACCATCCCAGGTCTGTGTTTGAAGAAGCTGAGGTGTCACTAACACAGGCAGTGACAGTGGTAACGAGGAGCTTGTGCAAATATCCATATCAGAGTTAAAAAGAAGGTGAAGACGCAAGGTTCATGCTTGGTTAATTGTTTTTCTGTTTACCTATTTTCAATGTAATTTCAAATTATTCTATATGCACAAAGATATACAAATATACATAGAACTAATGTGTGTACACATGCATGTGTGCACATACACACACTCTTTCTCTCTCTCATACACATACATAAAGAATTAATTGAAATTAATTTCCAGATCCTCTAAAGGTGTCTAGGAATGAACAAATAATGTCCTCTTACAAGACAGGTTTTGTGGATGTTTACAAAGGATAGTAATATGCTTGGGGATGCAGCAATAAGGTTGGTGATGGACAGTCTTGAAAACACAGACCCAGTAATACTTATGCACCACTCTGATGCTTCAGAGTGAGCTAAAAACACAAATACATCCTATGAGCTGAACAACTTATAGCACTACCTGCCTCTTTCAAATGGATTACAAATGGAGAAGGGCAGCCATTAAGAACAACTGGATTTGGTTTTTCACTGAAGAAATCAACAGCTTGAGACCAAAGATGAAAACTTGGGGTTTTCAAGTGCTAAGGAAAAAGTAGGTTTACCCTTGAAGAAGGGGTAATTTGCTTTGTGGCTTCCATGAAGGTCTCTACATCCCACACAGGGGACCTGTGGCAGCACCCCACAAGTGCTTATTTCCCTGACTTCAAACGAAGCCACAGGAACTGGCTAAGGAATAAACATCTACATTTAAAACTATAAAGCTGAGTGAGAGATCTCTGATTCCTTGTCCTACAAGATTTACTGCTGTGAAGACCAGTTTTCTGCTTAAAGAAAAACTGCCAGCAAAAAATGAAAAAGGTTCCACACTTCTTTCATTTCTATTGTCTATGAGAAGAGATGGCTTTAGCACAGACACATTTTTCCACCCTGAAAATATTTATGAGCCCTTCTACTAATAACCCATTGATCACTAAATGCATGCTTAAGTACTCTGCCGAATTAGGACTTAAAGTAAACAAGTTCAGTCCACAGAAAATTTAGTAGATTTAATGAAAGAAAACAAAGAAAAATGACTAAACTATTTTTATGTTGCTTGTGACAAGGACTAAAATAAATTATAGAATCATAGTATGGTTTGGGGTGGAAGGCACCATAAAGATTGTCGAGTTCCAACCCACCTGGATGGGCAGGGACACCTCCCACTCGACCAGGTTGTCCAAAACTCCATCCAGCCTGTCACAAAACCCTGTGGATTACATTTCATTAAAACAGAACTCACAGGAGAGGTTGCAAGAAAATGGTTGTGAGTCAGTGGGACACATTCCTTGACCACTTATGGCTCCAGTGTGCAGGCAAGAGCTTTGCAAAACCCCACGGTTTCCATTCATTTTTGGGGACTGATGCTACAGTGACACTGAAAAGTGTTTCTGGTTGATCCGTGCTGGCAGTGTTACTTCCTAATGTGCAATGTGCTTTTAAATAGAAACTATTGGAGAAATTAAATCACAAGGAACCACGCTTGAAGCAATACTGAAAATGGCACAAAAAGTTTGTTGCACTCTGGTACAAATTTCGGGGCAATAGCCTCTAGTTTAAAGGGTAGGTGACAAACCAATTTTTTTCATTTCTGCTTTATCAGCTCAGATAAATTATGACATGTCCTGCACTCCTTTCCCCTCCGAGTAGAACTTTAATTTTAAGTTCCACAGTAGGCTGGAAAGAAAACAAACAAAGGCAAATGACAGAATAAATCTACTAAGGTAAAGGAAATGATGGAGCATCACTCCAGTGACTTTGAACATTAGGGGTGTCTACTTGATTTCACAGTCTCAAAGTGGTCAGAGCTACCTGGCTATATTGCAGTCACTGCAGTTCAGGCATGACTGTTTGGCTTGCAGATTTGACTTTAACCTTTTAAAATCCAGAATGGGAAAAAAAAATAATGAAAAATTAAAATTAAAAAAAAATAATTGCTCAGGTAACATATTTCCTGAACTTTGGTCTGTCAAAGCATACAGTTCACAATGGGGATTCATACCATTTGTCTGAGTGAGCAGGGACAGTGGGGACAGAGCTCTGAGCACAAAATTAACAAATCATTTCAGTCTGACAAGGCTTAAGTTTTCTTTTGCTGAAGAGCGTGACCAGTACTAAAAAGGAGAGCACCATAAGCAACAGCCTTCACTTTTTTTTATTTTTTTTTTCCCACTGGTAACCACAGAAAACAATTGGATGTTCCCCTAAAAAGCATGCCATAGCTCAGCAAGTTGTTTTGATCTCAATGTGAGAATTTCTGAGTGAAATCAAATGTCCTTTTGTCTGTCAAGGAGTTCAGACTAGAAAATTAGTTCCTTTTTCACCCCAAAATTTATTATTTTTTTACCATCAAATGGCTGGCACTGGAAGCTTTAAAGCCAGGAGAAAGTTTGCCAAAAGGGATTCAGCCTTTTATGGGAGACCAGAGACTGTTTGATCCAAGAAGACAATCACAGTGATGCTTTCTCTGTCAGACAAGGGAGAAATCTTCCTTGCCTGAGGGTCTCCCCTACCACCAAGGTGTTAAAATGGAAGCTCAAACTACCCAAGCTGGAATGACAGAATGGAAATAATCCCTCTCTATCCCTCGGACAGCATCTCTCACTCTTTCTTTGTGCCCCTGGACATTTCTGATGCCATCATTGGAGAAGACTGATGTAGGTATATGCACTGGCTTCTTCTTCGGAGTATCTTGAGAGGGCTGACCATGTCTATCGGGATTTAAATGACAAATTTGCAGCATAAATCTCAAGCTCAGATATGGCCAATGAGGTGCATGACCTCTCCTAGCACAGAGGTCCAAAAGAAGGCAGATGGGTTAGATGTTAAATGTTCCCATTGAGAGCATCTCACCCAGTGAGAGTAAGATGTACAAGGTGGGGACAACTGCTCTGCTGTCACCCCAAGCTAGGTGAGACAAATCCCTGGCCTTTCTAGCCCAATTAGAACCCTCCCAGCCCTCCAGATCAGCTTTACTGCTGGAAAGCTGTGGTGGTCCCCTCATGTCAACATGCCTTAAAGGTCAGTAACAGCATCAGCCACTTCCTAGCAAAGAGAAAACCTACAAAAGGTGTGCATGAGTATTTATGTGCATGAAGTACTAAGATCCAGTGCTCAGCTTTATCCTGAGCATCTATTTAGGTGAACGTGCTCCTGGAGGACAAGGTGCACTACCTAAATCAAGAGCTTAAAATCCCTAACCATGGTTCTTTTCCAAAATAGTCACAGCTATGCCCCATAATACATCATTTGCTGTCCTCATGTGCACACCTCACAAGTGCATCCTAGCAAAGAAAAAGCTATTCAGGCTAGTCAAACCAAGGAAATAATAATTACTTGTAAAATTACTACAAGCTGTTTTTCTCATTAAAATTTCATTAATGTATTTTTTTTCCCTGACTGTACTAAATCCCATACTTTTAAAAGCATCTAGTTCTATTATATTTCCATTAACACTACCCACCATATTAATAGATTGAAAACATAGGTTAGTACATTTGTGCTGCTAATGAGCACTGCCTTCCCCTTCTCAAAACATAGTTATTCCATGCAAAATAACTATTATGGCTAATGCTCTCCATTCCTCCCATGGACATGTTCTAAAGCTATCAGCAGGGTTTCCAGTTGATCTCAAAGGTCTCATCTGTGTTTGGTTTGGAAACAAAATGACAGCGAGTTATTACTGTCTCCATCCGAGCACAGTCAGAGCCCAGCTAACAAAAGGAAAGTGTCACATTAATGCTGCCTGCTGCTTTGTCATCAACTCCAGGCTCTGAGAAGGGTTATTTTACAGCAAGAGGCTTGACCTGGTGCCCCTCAACAGGGCTTGCTCCAGTGGCATGGGTGGCATAGGGTGGGTCCCCTGTCCTGTGGTGGCTGCATTTGTCCAGGAGGGTTTCTCTGCTCCACTTCATCCTCCAAAGCTGACCTTTTCCTTCTGAGAACCATCAGCCCCATTGTCCTGGTTTAGGCCAGGATAAGGGTGATTTTCTGGTTTGTACTTTTGCTTTCAGCTAAGTCTCGTGTAAGTAGTTGCACTTTCTGAAATTAACAGCAAGTTCCTCAGACACTGTCTGCTTCTAGGACTGATAACACTCGATGTTTATAGTTACTGCCAGAGACTGGTGTGCAGAGCCAAGGACACTGCTCAGCTCTCAGGAACATTTTGCCTTCCAGAAGGAGTAAGGAGGTCCCACCTGAAACCCTCCTTTGGGGAGGACCGGACAAGATAGATGCCAGAATTGACCAAACAGAGTATTCCATCCCATACACGTCATACTCGGTATAAATTTGAGGGATCACAAGGGTCAAACACTTCCTCCCTGCTTCCTTCGGCATCCTGAGAGGATTCCATCCGTCCCTGTGCCTGTGGTCCTGATCCGTGCCAGCCTGAATCTGTGTGTTCCTGCCTCCAGCTCCTGACTGCTGCCGACTCCAGGATTCCAGCCTGGACTTTCCCAGGGCTGCCCTGCAGCCTCGGTGGTGACGTGAGAGTTATTGGGAAAAGGGGGGAGGAACGTGGTATCAATTTTCCTGTATATTTGTATATATTTAGTAATTTTTTCCTATTTATCATTACTGTTTCATTAAAGCTGTGTAGTTTAGTTTCCAACCCATAAGTCTCTCTTCCTTATTCTCTCTCTTTTCTTTATCAGTGATGAGAGATTAATATATAAATCTGTTATTCAGTTTAAATCTGTTATTCGACCGGGACAGTGTTAAACCGTGATACCCATGCAATGGTGAGCACAGTGGCTCAAAAAGTCAGGGGAGGGAAATTCATAAAAGATGTGTCTTGCTGTGGAAAGGAGCCCTTGGCACCTGTGGGATCTGGAAAAAGGCCCTCTTCTCTGTCTCATCCTTCCCTGTAGGTCAGGAAGAGAAGCCTTGCAGTCCTACTTCAGCTCTCACTGGGGTGTCAGCCAGGACAAAACACCCTGGGGCTTACTAGAGTGAAGGATGGAGGGAGGAAGCCAGAGAGAAGAATGTTTCACCAAGTACCAACACTGAGCATCTTCTGAATGCTTATCTACTGGCTGCTCTCTCCATCCCCAGAGGCTGTCACCCATCACATGTCCTGGCTGTGGGGTGCAGGCTTAGTTCCAAGCATGTAAACACACCCCTCACATGTGCTGCCAAGAAAGCAACCCTCACCACCCTCCTTGTTGATATTAAAGGTGGCTTTTAGGGATGTGAAGATATGGCTGGATCATCAGGAGCCTGATGGAGAGCAGGATCATCTCTAGTGAATATAATCCCATTACAAAAACTGCTCCTAATGACCACAGGAGCTTGCAAGACCTGAGGAAGTAGACACCAGCAGCATGCCTTCTTGCTGCAGATTCACCTGGGTATAGATGGGAGCAGAAGCTGACAGATTGCTTCAGCATCTTGCAAGTCATCAGGTAAGACCCAAGGGCTGGAAAAGGCCCCTTTTCCTCAGCCTCCCAGGCTGTGAGCACAGTGATGTAGAGAGCAGGGAGGCAGCCCCCTCCTCTATAACAGTTTCTATGCCAGCAGCAGTGTTTACTTTCTTATACTTTTCTAATTAGGGGCAGAGCAAAAGCAATATCCATGCACGCTGTCTCCTGGGAGAAGATTGATTTTTAAGATGTAACTTCAGAAAAAGACAGAGTTATCTTTTTTTTTCAGGACTCAGGCTAATCTCCCCTTTCCACAGGGAGGGATTAGGGTTAGGGTTGTGGGATTTGCAGTTTTAATCAGCAGTGCCTCGTCAACTTTTATTGTCTGCTCCAGATTACTCTGGCATCTCCATATCCTCCCATTCCTCTGAATAATAAGGAGCTGCAGTCTGAATCCTATCTTACTGATACTGCTGGACTTTTATGACCTTATGGAAATCAGCAGTAATTTAGCCTGCTGTCTCTCTTTTCAGAGGAAAAGGAAGGTTTCGTTGGTACTGGGATCTTTCCCTGCTCCTCTCAATGACTCAAAAGATGTGGAGAACTTAATGAAGTTTGTTTTTTTTTTCTGCTGATGGTGGGAACACTAGCTTTGGTCTTGTCTGTCTTGAGCAATGATTGATAGATGGCCCAGAGCAACATCTGGATAAGGGAGGAGAGGAGAGGAGTGGAATATGTCCACTCAGCAGTGGAATATGTCTCTCTGTCCTCACCATAGCTTTAAGATCATAGCCTCAGAGAACCCAAAGTTCTAAGGGGAAAAAATGCATTCTTCAGGACTGAGTGGGTCAAGAAATTGATGAATTATTACAGAGGGTTTGGTTTGTTTGTTTTGTTTGTTTTGTTTTACCTGCAAGAGCAAAGATGTTATTAGAGGCTGGTATACTTTGTGTATTTGCACAGGATGGAAACAAAATCCTATTCCTCTTACTGAAGTAGAAACAAACACCCTTGGCATTCTCATGGCTCAGAAATCCCCATTCTGTTGAGTTCTGTCACCAAAAGTCTCATCTGTGTCCTTGCATGGCCAGCCTGTCACTTCTTCACTCATTTGCTGCTGCCAGTTCCCTTGCAGGACAAATCTAAGGGATCAGCTCTTGCTTGTGCAATCAAAAACCCCCATGATCTGCCCTAACCAGCACTGACCAGACCTTGAGATGAAGATAATTTTCTTGGTTGAGGACCTAACACAGTGCCCACCTACTTGACAGCAGAAATAAGTTTAATTTTTATTTCATCTTGGATGTCTGGGAAGAAAATATGTTTACGCAAGTTTCAAAGATATTTTAAAATTTCTTTATTTACAATGATTTTTTTGCTATGTTCTATTTTTTTTTTCCCCAAGGAAGGTGTTTTCTGGTCATATATTGATTTTGACAGTGTTTTCCCATTCTGCTTTAGTGGAGTTTGAGGTGGACTATCTGGTTATATCCTTAAGGGAGGGAAACAGAGGGGGAGAAATACAGGAAGACCTGAAAGCCCTGACCTTTCCAATCTTCCTAAGGACCTTTTCAATCTGTTTGGCATAATACCCTTCTGTGGGAACCATCACAAGCTTTATGATTTTTTCTAATAGGAAAATTAAAGCAGATCTCAGAACTTCAGAAACTCTTGTGACACCAAAGTGAATTGCCAACCTCCAGCCATCTCTCATGCCTTGCTCAGTCAGGTGCTTCAATGTGGACAGCTGGCCTTATAGCTCATCTGCTGTCCACCACTGAACAGTCTCACAGAATCGTGGAATGGTTTGGGTTGGAAGGAACCTTAAAGATCATCTTGTTCCAACCCCCCTGCCATGGGCAGGGTCACCTATTCGATGGTCACCATCAGACCAGTTTGCTCAAAGTCCCATCCAGTTTGTCCTTGAACACACGAACTAAGGCAGCCACAAATTCCCTGGGCAAAGTCATCTTAATTAAATTAGTTTAGTTATGTTTATTATGTTTAATACAAAAACAGCCCCAGAGGAGCTTGAAAAGAGGAGATAGAGGCCCCCTCAGAGTGGGAAGTGGAGTGTGTGTATAGGAAAGAGCCTGGCTTGGAGCTCTTGGAGAGAGGACACATTCAGGACCTATCAGTTGGGGACATTCCTGATTCCAGTTATCTAGATGTTGGCATAGTGAAAAAAACAGCCTTTCATCTAGGGCTGGGTGTGAGGGTGCCTGCAGTCCCACAGGAAGGCCTCCTCCTTGCAAGGGAAAATAGCCCTGAATGATTGCTCGGTACCAGCATTGATCCAGAAAGGGGAAAAACACTTGCACAGGAGGTTCTCTCAGTAAAAATATTCATTACTGCCTCGGCGTTGATGTATTTGTACAGATTGCTCACAGATGTGCTTATGTTTGGGTTTGGATACTCTCAGACTAGGGATAAAAGGCTCTCCATCCATTGATGCATGGGGGCTATTCTGTATTCACTGATAGGGCCAAAAAGGGCCCTAAGAAGCTGGCATTGCACTTTATGGAAGAAAACCAAAATTTGCATCCAGGCTCTCTTACAGCTGTGCAAATTGTTTTGGGTTAATCTCAGTCATGTCAGTGATTCTGGCAGGATGATAACTGGCCTTTTTCCAGTTTCTCCTATATTGCTTGATGTAGGACTGATCAGCTTTCAGTCAAAGCAGATATTTTTATAAATAAATCTGAAGGAAATTGAGTTTGCATTCAGTCTCTTTGTCTATAATTCAATTTTCATTGATGCAATAAGTTTGCAAAATGAATTTCTTCTGAGAGGCTTTATTATATTTGTTAACAAGAGCAAGGCTATTCCACTGGAGATTTTCTGCCATAGTATTTTAAATATAGAGATGTTTTACTCTCTCAGTCACTCTCATTAAACTTAGTGGCTGAAAACATGAGACTTCACGTGGACACTTGAAGGTATGAAGAATATATCATTTGTTCAAAAATAAGCCCTACTAATACCCTTCCTGAATCCATTCTTTTTTTTGTCTGTAGCTTTGGGAAAAAAATTTTTTTTTTTTTTTTTTTTTTTTTTTTTACAGATGTCTGCAGCCTTCCGCATTACTCTGTCACTTCCAGAAAATAGGATTTCTCACCTCCAGATGGTGAGGAGAGAGGAGGATAGCCGTGAACATTAAGGTTGAAATTACTTGTCAAGTTTGATCAATTCATAGGAAGACAAAATCCCTTTTGAAAAGGCACAGTTGATTTTTGAAGATTAGTAGCTGTGTCCTCGCAGCTTCATTGTTTGGGAAATTATACAAGAGTGCAGTTTATTACCCAAATGGAAGATACATTTGCATGTAGATGGTACATCAATTATTTCATTCTGCTCTAAATGGTGCAATAAACAACCCCTCTCCTGTACACATGCTCACACAAATGCACACATGCTTTCCCCTACCTGGGACTTGTGCCACAGGGGCTTGTTCTTGGTGTGTGTGTTTTCTTTTTCTCTTTATTACCTTGTAAGTATTATTATTTGACAAAGCACTGTGGAAGGAGTACATGAATCTATTAAAGATAACAAAGCTCCATTATGAGCCAAAATTCAAGAAAGGAGACAAATAAATCTTTGATATAGCTGGAATAGCTGGTCCCTGGCTCTTCAAGCAAGGAGTTGATATTGAAACAAATGCTAATCTGAACCCTTCTGTTCTTTGTGGTGACTTCTTGTTGCAGCCATTTCTTCTTACAATTTAGTCATGTCATGATGCATTAATTACCATCTGTGTGGTTCTGTTTAATAGGAGCATTAAGAGACAATACCTGGTTTGTTCCCCTCTGGACTAGTATTTATGTGAGACAAGTGTGTGTGTGCCAGAAAACTGCTCCTGATCTGCTGCATGCTTTATGGTCCACCAATGTGGGCTGCCAATAGGCAGACAGTTGGCTGTCTCTGAGAGGGAAAAAAAAGTATGTTTCATAAACCCTTCCAGCTTCCTGCTCTAATATTTAACCTGGTTTCCTTAGGAGATGTGGTTTATGCAGCACTGTGCCACGTGATGTCCTCATCGTGGCCAAAACATCAGGAAATTTTGCTTGGGTGCAGCAGAGCTGGGGGCAGCTCAACATTAGCACCAGCAGCAGCATCCAAGGTTGGATTTGGGTTCTGCTGTCCCCATGATTCTCTCAGATGCAAGCAAGCTCTTCCCTCTGTCTCATCTCTCTCACAGGCAGGTGGAATGTTTCATCCCCAGGGAAAACCCATGTCCCTCCCAAGGGACAGTGTAGAGCCTGGGAAAGGGCTGTGGATCTACAGAAGTATCTCAGGCTTGTGGAAAAGTCTAGCTGGAGCTCACATTCCATCTCTTGCAGAAGCCACCTGTCTAAGCTTTGGGCTAGAATAAAAAAAACATGGATGCTTCAGCCCTCAGTACTTACAAATCATGGAAAAGCAAAGTTCTTTGTAAGAAATACCCTGATCTCCCATCTTGGGCTGTGTAGAAATCCACCTGAAGTGTTATGAAAGCTGTCTCTGACCCACTTTGTTTGCTGATCATGTGTGAGCAGCCTCAGGAATGCGACTCTTGCTTCTATTTTTTTTCTCCTCTATCCATTAACTTTTCATTTTCCTAAGAGTAAGGAGAAAAAAATGAAGACCCAAACAGCCTCGTGTATCTGAACACTTTGCAGCAGCAGAAAAAAACAAAATGAAACAACTCCTTAAATTATTGCATTTTCAAAAAGAATCATCATCTTGTCATACAGGCAGTGTGCACCAGGCCCTCATTAGCATCCTGGGCTATTTTTAACCACCATTCTTGCTGTGCATGAAATTTGGCTGTATTAAAGGAAGTACCACACTGCCTTCCCCAGACATAATTTCAGTACACAAAAAGCACTCTGACTCTTCTGCCTTCTGTTTTAAAGCACAACTGCCTTCTCTGCAAACTAGTGACAGCTCTGCAGCCACCAGTGTATTTCTTCACAGGGAAGTGGAGGAAAGTCACCTGTCAGATCTCCCTCTTCCATTATCAGCTCTTTTGTTTTGTTTTTTTTTTTTCCCCCCTACCATTCAGAATCATAGAATGGTTTGAGTTGGAAGGGGCCTTTAAAGGTTATCTTGTCCAACACCCTTACAATAAGCAGGGACATCTTCAACTAGATCAGGTTGCTCAGATCCTTGTCCAAACACACCTTGAATGTTTCCAGGGATGGGGCTTCTACCATCTTTCTAGGCCACCTGTTCCAGTGTTTCACTACCCTAACTGTAAAAAAATTCTCCCTAGTATCTTGCTAATCCTAAAAGAGGTGGAGTTCTCCTCTTTGGACCTTGCTGAAAGAGTCTTGGATTGTGATGGCAGGCCAGAGAAAAACAGAACAATGGAAATTAAATTCTGTTTGCTGCCAAACTGGAGATCCAGACTATGCCACAGCCCAGGATGGTCCTTTGGTAACCTGCAAGCACAAGGCACCCTTCAGCCTGCAGTGTCTGGGGTAGGTTTCACTCTGATTTTCCTAGAGATTTGAACCCCCGACACAGAGCAGAGGGTGATGTGAGCAATGTATTGGCTTTGTTCCTTTCCTTCTAAAGTAGGTGACTTAATAGCTGGAATGGGCTACATCCCTACCCCTAATCCACACCTCTACAAGGCAAACTACAGGCAATCAGTACAGATGTAGGCACTTGTCTTTCAGATGTCTAAAGTCATTGGGGACAACAACCATGCTTCATGTCCAAGGGGAAAAGTTGTTTTTTGTAGCCCCTTCAAGTTCACTTCCATTTGCACATATGGCAGGGAATTCCAGGTGCCTCCACCTGGATCAGATAGCTTTCTTTCACTCTTTTGCTGAATTATTTAACACAAGCTCAATGTCACTTGCAGCTAGGTTCCAGAGGAATGAGTGGTAATGAGGCAGTAATTTGTAGGAGAGACAACAGGTCAGATGAAGGTACCCTGCTCTGAGAAGAGGGTGGAAGTCATTCCAGTAAAACGTGAATATTCATCTGGCACATCTGGTCAGTTCTGATCACTCAGCTCTTTTCAAGGCAGTTTGTATCAAGCTTCATGAATGTCTGAAATGGGCTTTGGCAATAAGAAAGCAAAGACAAAGATTGATGTTAAAAGGAATCGACAGGTAATGAGGTTAGAGATCCTGCCCAATTCTGATCTTGCAAATAACCATCTTGAAATCAAAGAATTAATAGTGAAGGTTCTTGACAACATATGGAGTAGTGCTAAAGTATACTCCCTGTTGATTGTCCAAAAGAAAAAACAGCAACTAAACAAAAATCAACTCCCAACCTTCCGTTTACTGAAATGACAAAAGGATTAGAAAATGTCAAGAATTATTTTCTTTTCCCCACATGACCAGTGTTGGGATAGGCACAGATCTGGTTCCCTCATGGGTTTTCAAGCTCCTGCCAGCAAATGCAGATGGTGCTGAACCCAGCTCATGAGAGCAACTGGGGGCAGCCCAAGCTGGGAGTATTGGGACCTGGGTTTTGCCTTTGGTGATGCTGACAATTTTCTTTTCAAACTGGTTGTGACTGTAGAAGATTAAAGGTTGGCAATAAGAAATTGTAAGGCAAGCTTCAGCAGGCAGTGCACTTTGGGAATTGTTCTTTTCTTCCTAATATTTCATTTCTACCCTCTCATGATGCACTACCCTTTTCATAAAAGTAGCCCTCTAACACAAGCAGGAGGTACAAGCTGAGAATGCCAAGTAGGATTTAGTGGTATTTTTCATGGCAGATACTGTGAAATGCTTTACAGACACCAATAGAAGGGTTTATTGCTGCTCTTTCATGCAATATCTCATCATAAGGATTTCTAGAAAATTATATACATTGGTTCAGATTAAGAAATTGTCTCTGGGGTTCCAATGCATGCTAAAGCAGAGCAGTTCTTACAATGTAATATATTATGTCAACGTCAAATAGTTGGGGTGGACAGTGGAATATGAATGTATTGAAGAAAACACTGCTTAGGATGTGTAAAGGTAAATTTTTTACTTATTCTTATGCCACTTAAATTACTTAAATTCCAGTCTGGCATACCTCATCTGGGTTCGGGCTGGTTATTAATGCTTATCTCTGAGTATTTGCTTAGTTATTCCCTGTTAATTGAAATATTTCAGCAGATGTGTAGATCTCCTGACTGAAGTGCTAAGAAAAATTCCTATGCATAGGTCCTTAAATGAAGCATCATCTTTTCAAAATTTGCCATTATAAGGGTCTTAAGTGGCACAACTATTGTGTTGTTCATCCAAAAAGGAACAGTTTCAGTTTCTCAGAAGATTAATTTTCTTGAGACATTACCAGAGTGATGCTGCTTGAATTTTAGAAGAAATAATGGGCTTTTGAACATACTGTCCTTGATGGTCACAGATGGGCACACCTCAGCACTAATCTCAGAGGTTAAGTCAAGCATTTGGACTAAATAGCCTGAACAGTAATTAGATTGTGGAGTAGGTGTTTCAAAAACTCCTCTTCTCCATAGTCCTCTGCTGAGTTTCAGGGATGCATGCCTTACCATCCCCTCTCCAGGTACCCCATGTTGTACTCCTTGATGCTTCTTTCTAACTAACTGGAAGTCTGTCACAAAGCCTCTTGCTGCTTTTCTGCCTGCTTTGCACTGCCTTGTGCTCATTTGCCTTGGGTTTAAATGTGTCTGTCCTGGAAAATAACACTGTGTTATGACACATGGCATCTAACACTAGGCTGAAGAGATATCCAGGATCTCCTAACCCTTTGGAATTATGTAGTCTTGTGCAATTATGACATAACAGAGAAGTCATTTGGGTTCACTTTGTCATCTGGAAAGTTTGCTTTTTAGAAGAATTGAAGTGAGGGCCTTGGAGTCCTTCTAGGGGATAACTATGGAGGATTAAGGGTGGGTTTACAGGGTGTTTGGTCTGGAGGCAAGACTGCTTTTCAGGGAAGGAGACTGCTCTAGGATGGCATGATGAGGGGACAGCCAGCTCTTCTGCCTTAGGGGTCATGGTACCCCCTGATGGTGTGTGAGCTGGAGCTGCAGCTTGAAGGATGTGGCCCAAGGGACTGAGGGCCATTCTCAGGATCATGAGTCACCATCTCCCCCAGAAAATGTGACTTGAATGTAGTTATCACCATTGGATGAGGAGAAAACAACGAGCCATCTGCATTTTAGTGACAATGAAAATGTTTCCCCAGTATCACCACCGTTATTTCTGCCTTTCTCTAGAGGACCCAATACCAAACATTTGTGTATCTGAGGAGTCAGAAGCACCTCTCCTGACCACAGTCACATGTGGGAACCAGCCAAAAGCATCCTCCAACTACACAGCCCTTTTCCTACACACTCCTGCTTGACAACAAGTAAGTCCCCAAGCTAGTTTGATTAGTGCTTCTCTGGTCAGAGACAACTGCCATCAAATCTTTTAACATGCAATTATACTTTGAAAGGTCACTCTGTGAAAATGGTGCCATGAGGCTCCATGTTTACTGACTGCCTTTCCCTCGGCAATTTCCTCACTTTGCATGTGATGAATAAATGCTGTTCTTGGCTGCTGCCCAGCCCAACAGGTCTGAAAGCCAAGCTGTATCAGCTTTCTGCCAGGGCATTATCACCAAAACTAAAGATTACTTCAGAAAAATCTCTTAACCTGTAGTTTAGGATTGTCTTTTTCTGGTCACATTGTGATTTGGGCACGTTTCCATGATCCTTCCTCATCAGTATCTCTTAATTTCATCTCCTTTTCAGCTCTTGATGAACTCCACCTCTCCTAGATTTTTTCCAGTCATCAAATTTTTCCTGCAGTTTAACTCTTAATTTAGCTGTGATGGTTCAGACCTATCTCCAGAACTGGCTATTGTGTCTGCCTGACACAATCAGGAGAGGAAAATGTCTTTTTTTTTTTTTTTTTTTCTGTCAGTACATCAGAAGGGTTCACAGTTCCAAGACGGACAGATGACTGACTGTGAGCTGAGACTGTGACTTAAGGTGGTGTTTGTCCTTAGTTACAGGGGGTCAGATCAAGGACCTCACATCAAGAAAGAGTGAATGTAAAGGCTTCAGAGATCTAGGGCTGGGAAGGAACGTTCTGGTCTTGTGGCTGAATGGTGTAGATGGGGTTTCTGCAGTCAGCCTGATCCTGGCAGATGTCATCAGATGTGGAGAAGAGCTACATGGCACCTACACTGCAAAGGAGTCATGTCAGTCACTGAGGGACTGAGAGCCCAAAGTCTGGCCCCGTTGAACTTGGAGCCATGGAGTCTGAATGGGAAGTAAAACTATCACTGCATAGGGTATCATAGAATTGGCTGGGTTGGAAGGGACCTCTGAGATCATCAAGTCCAACCCTTAATCCACTCCCGCTGTGGTTACCAGACCATGGCACTGAGTGCCACATCCAGTCTCTTTTTAAATATCTCCAGGGATGGAGAATCCACTACTTCCCTGGGCAGCCCATTCCAATGTCTGATCACTCTCTCTGTAAAGAAATTCTTTCTAATATCCAACCTAAACCTTCCCTGGCACAACTTGGACCATGCCCTTTTGTCTTGTTGAAAGTTGCCTGGGAAAAGAGCCCAACCCCCCCCTGGCTCCAGCCTCCTTTCAGGGAGTTGTAGACTCCTGTAACTTCAGGAGTTATGGCAAAGCCTTCACTTCGGTTGCAGCCTGGGTGGATTCAACAGTAAAGACAAGTGTATTTTGCGGAAAAAAATCTCTATGCATGGAAGGATCTCTGGGTTTAAGGCTTATTCATATTCACAGACTTCTCAGCATTTCTATCTGTGCTAGTTGGAGGTTCTCTCTTTGCACAGTGATGAGCCCCCTGGAACAGACAACCCTGTCCTGCATCTGTGCTGGCCCAAGTGGCCTGGACACCTGCATGGCTGGTGACTCGGCTCATGTTCCTCCTGGTTTCCAGCTGAGAGGAGAGCAATCAGGAGTGAAATGTGAGGAGCAATCATGGCTGAGATGTGACCCAGCACAGACAGTACAGTAAAGTGCTCACCCTCAGTACACTAAGAACATATGGGATACAGGAATGTTTTGTTGGGATTTTTTGACATGACCTCCCTGTGTATACATAACCAGCAGCCAAAGTGTGCCAGTCCTTCATGACAGACTATAGGACTAGTAAGCTGTCTACAGACTGTCCTTCAACATCAGCTGGTACAGATGTACACTGCTGGAGGGCTCAGGTTTAATCCAGGGCAATTTTCAGTACAGGAGTTATCACACACAGTGCAACAACAACAACAATTTAGAGGCTGTCAGGAATGCAGCCAGTCCTTCTCAGACCTGGGGCTGCTTCTGGCTTCTGCCAATCTAGCAGAGGAGCCATGGTGGAGGCTTACCCAGGGGAAGCTGGATAAATCTCTTTGGCAGCTCTCACACTAGTCACACCACTCAGTGGATATTTATCTTTTTTTTTTTTTTTTTTTTTTTTATGTTCTGCTTCAGGTTTTCTTTGTGAATACTCTGGAAGTGACAGAGCAAGGGCAGTAATTTGTTGAAGTTCAACCCTCTCTGCCTACTGGAAATCCTTTTCCAAGGTCACATGTCACAAGAAAATGTTGCCCAGAGGCTAGAGCAATATATTTCTGCTTCACTCAGGACTCTCCTAGCTCATTATTTAGTTATTATTATTATTTTTTTTTAGTTCAGCATTTATTTCAGTAAGCAGGGTGGCCCTGAGACTGTCATTCTTCTGTATATCTTCATCCATATCTCAATAAGGCAAAAGGCATCACCTGAAGCTCAGTTTGAGTAATGATCCCCTTCAGTGTCAGCTGCTACTTCTAAAGATATTATCTGCTCTAAAACCCCTCACTGCATTATTATTTTATGTTAGTATATTATACTGTTATTCCTTTATATTACTGTAGTTCCCAGAGACCTTTCTGTGGATCAGAACCCTACGCTGGAGGGTGCAGTAGCACCTCGTCATGTTTTGAAGGCTACTGTCATTCTCAGTAGCCAAAGAGGAACCCATATCCCCAGACAGGAGTCAGCTGATGGAGATGTGAATGAGCCTAATGTTTCTGTTCAAGATCTTTTAATTCTCAAAACTGAGGGGCTTCCATCTGTTTTGGCTGCTGTCGAATCGAACGTCTCTAGAACTGATGGTACCTAGTTCATAGGATGGCATCCAGTGGTCCAGTCACTTGCCACAGTTTATTATCAGAGACCCCCACCAATCCTTCTATATATATCTTGTGCTCCTGCTGTGACAAGCAAAGGCAGAGAAGGGTTTGCCCATGTTCCTCACATGCACACACACCCATGATCCTGGTAGAGGCTTGGTGGAGCCTCACTGTCTCGTGCCGTAAAACCATCCTAGCCTAGACATTGATACCAGTAGATTTTTAGACAACAGTCTTAAAGCCATCAAAGGCTTCAAGCCAGCTGCCTGACAGCTGTTCTCTTCAATAGTTCACCCAGGGACTGTAAGATGAAGAAAGAATCTACCTAGGTTGTTCTTGTGACTTTGGATTCATCCTAAACAGGCAGGAGATGTAATGCTGTCTCCTGTCTGCTGACCAGCCAGCCCAGTCTGAAAACAAAGATCCTTTTCAGCCTTGTTTCATACATGACAATGTTTGCTTTACTTTCTAAAGGGGTGTCCCTTAGTAGAAAGACATTAAGAGAATTTCTCTTAAACCCAATCCAATAGGACTTGACTGACAGTGAAGTGACTTTTTCTATGCAGACAAGTCTGCAGCAATAAGGAAAATGCTTTTAGGGTCACCTGAAAACCCTGCCCCAGATCTCCTGTTCGCATTTGAATAAGTTTATTTCTTTGTCTAGAAGCTCTGATTTTTCAGCCTGCACCACATGGACGTCAAAGCAGTTCATCACTGTTGCCACCAAAGTTCAAAGACATTTATCTTCAATAAGGTTACTTGATGCAATTTCTAACAGCAAGAACCCCTCAGTCCTGGGGCTTTTTACAAGATTAAGTGATGTATTCAGATAGGCAATGTCTCAGGAGGGTTTTCAGTACCTGGAAGATATAAAGCTCGTTCTAGCTGGAGCACAGCAGGCTTTGCAAATTTTGCAATTGGTGTTTCCCATTTGCCTCCCACTAAGGCTTTCTAGGTTCCTTTTTCGGAGCCTGGCATCTCTTTGTGAAAGCACTGGGGAAACAGCCATCCTTGCAATGGATGTTAGTCCTCATCTTTTTTTTGTAGGTGAGCACTGCCTTCTCATGCATGTTCTGGAGGGGCAGAATCCAAAGAGGGATAAAAGAAGTTACATATTACACTGTTGCCTTTGTGGAGGGAGAAAGTATGAATGATGATTGTCCTAACCAAGGGTATAGGTTTAACCTGATGTTCTGCCAAAGATTTTTTGGGTTGTTTTCAGCAAATATTTTCCTACCTTGGTGGGAGTTACGCAGCTGAAAGACCACAAAACTGTTGGGTGGGAGGGCTTGGAGGAAGCACCAGCAACTTGATGTGTCTAGGTGCCACCAAACCCAGAGGAGCTGTGGGGCAGGATTGGGTCTGGGTGCCTGCACCAGCATACAGACACACAGTGTCAAGGGTTGATCCTCTCATTTGCACTGCTCCCAAGACATGGCTCCCAGCAGATAAGAGATCCTTTGGCTGGGTGGAAAGTGCTGGTGGGATGAGACATTTCTCTGCAAAGAGCCTCAGTTTCCTGCTGATTTGCTTGTCTCAGGAGGTTCCATCATTTTCTTGACAGCCCCTGCTGTGACCTCACTCCAAGTCCTTTCTGTTGAGTAATGTTCCTGTCCAGAGGCTGAGCTCTGCCCTCAGATGTGTGTAGATTCCTCCAGAGCCCGCAGGCGCTGCCATGCTGTGAAACCCTCTTGTTTTCTGCAGGATTATTTCTGCAAAAGATGAATCATTATTTAATGTGAATAGTTCTGGTGATGGTACATGTGGCAATCTTTGTTTACCTCTCCTCACTCAGAGCGTGTGAGCTTGCAGAGTTAATTTGATTAAAAAAAAAAAAAGTATTAAAAACTTACACTTGTGTATGAACAGTCCTGAAGCTGCAGCTTCAGGAGAAGGTGTTTCTGATCCAGTTGGAGCAGAAGTGCACCTGACTCTGTTCTGATGGCCTCTGCTCTTTCAAAGTGTTTTTCAGATATCTTATAGGGTAGAAAAGCAGACAAATCACCTATACTACAGTACTGTCAATCGGGTTTAATTTCTCTGATGCCCAAATGAGAGAGCCTTGTAGAAGTATCCAGCAATTTCTTGTAAACCATTCACTTTGTTCCAACCCTTTTGCGCCCAGAATTTACCATTCCTCCTTTCTTCAGCAGCTCACTGTCCTGTCTTCAGACAGGATGGTATGAAACAGAGGGTGTGATATCTGAGTCCAGTGGGAAGAGGACTACTGCCCTACTTCTCAGCAAGCCCTCCAGCTGGCACTGGCACAGCAAGATCCTTTGTCATCTTCAAGATGATGAGACTTGAGATGCTTTGGCTGATTTATAAGGAGCCATGGATATATGATGTGAGCTTAATTCATAATGGGATTGAGCTGAAAGCACTAATGCTGTTTTACTGCAGATCTGACATTAACATTCACACTGTGTCTGATGGATAGTGCAGAAGACCCAAAGTAGGTTTTCTAGTGGGTCTGGTAGCAATCCATCTGGCTCAGCCTGATGAAATTATTGTTGCAATTTACTAATCCAGGCACCAGAAAATCCATCCCTGAACACAGATATGTAAAAACTCTAAAAAACCCACAAAACACCATTTTGTCTCAGTAGTAAAACAAACAAAACAAAGAGGGAACACTGCTCTCAGGTAGGAAGGATCACAGAATTTTGTCAACACGGGCCCAGCAGTTTTGTAAAAGCTGATTTTTTCCACACCAAATGAAAGGTACTTCTTTACTTTGAAGAGATGTGAGACTGTACTCACATTTTGAAGGAGTTTGGAGGGACTGGATATAATACTTTATAAAGATGCAAAATGCTAGAGAACAAAATGAATTCTAGAAGCCCAAATTTAAGCCCAGATTTGAGAAGCCAAGGTACAGCTGCCTTTCAACCATGAGCAGAGCTGTAAGAAGTGTTATATTATGGGCACTGAAATAGTGTGTGTAAACTGAATTTCATTGTTGATCCTGCTTGCCAGCATTTTAGGATTTATGTCCCACCATGCAGCGTATTTGCTTCACCTTTGCTTTATAGCAGTGAAGGCTTGCTCACGGGCTTAGCATTATGACAGAATTATAATCTCTTCCAGAGCAAAAAGCCCTTAAATATACCCTTAAGCATTTGAGTTTCATGTTGAGATGGTGATGAAGGCTGTATGCAGGCACCCGTATCTCCTTCCCCCTGTGTTCTCCTTTTCTGTGCTGCAAGTGGTTACTGGGCAGATTTTCATCAGTACTCCAATGTATCTGGATTTCTGAAATCTCTGCCAGAGCTGGAGCTCTGCAGCTGTGGAGAGAGATGAGCAAGGAGGTTACTTGACTGGCTGCAAAGAGCAGTGAGAATAATTTAAACAACGGCACCCAAGAGACAAAAGTTGGAGGAGGAAAGAAACCCCATGGACTCTGCAGGCCAGAGGGTGAAACCCAGGATGAGAGCTTGAGAACAGCCTGAGAAGGGTGTCCAACAGATGAGGGGGAGGACTGGGAAGGAAATGGAAATGCTGAACTGCTATTATGACCATGAGAAAGCTCTGGCAGAAGGATATGTGGGATGTAAGGAAGTTTGTGTTGCAGGGGTCGTGTTTCCATTGTGCCTCCCGCCCCTCTGAAACCAGAAAATCAGGATGCTAGCAAGGGGTGGAGGTGGCCACCCCCAAAAAAACTGTTGCTGTCTTACTCATCCTGTCAGAAGTACACCTGTCCTTTGCAGAGAGGCATGTCCAAAAATACTGACAGCACATTCTTCCTTCTAGTAGATATTTCAAGAATAAAGATGCCAACTAGCAAGAAGCAAATAGGCTGGAACATGTGAATACCTGAGGAGTATTCCACCCCCTAGAACTGGTTGTGACCAGACAACAAAACCAGCATGACATTTGGTCTCTACCAAAGAGCTCAAGAAACTTCAACTAGAAGAACTGTTTTTATTGGGGTTTTATTGCTTTTTCTTCGTTTTAATTCTGCAGCAGAATATTTGCCGGAGGAGATGGAGAAGCCAGTTTCAGTCCACAAAAATGCCAATGATTTATTTATTGCTATCATTTAGAGAAAGGCCAGCAATTGCTGGTTCTGAATATTTAACATGGCAAGGGAAAAGCAAGCCACTCTGAAGCCTGCATTTTCCAATGAAGCACTGAAAACCGCTATGACCCCCTTAACTCCCCAATTCAGAGGTTGAAGAGCTGTGAAAGTATGGCCCAGCATACTCTTAGAGGAACTGAGACTTCTTCAGAGCACAGCTTGTGTGGTGATGAGCAGCTTGTTGAAGAGACCCTGGCTCCTCTGAGAGCAGTGACCTGCTGTGAAAGCCCAGGTAAGGAGGAGAGGTGCATTTGCAACTCAGAAGGCATTACCTGAATGACATTCATCTCAGGAAAATTGCAATTTCTTTTACTTCACACATCATTTATAATAATTCCTAGGAGAGCATCAGGTGGGAGAGGTTAGTGATTAGATCAGTGGTTTTGCCTGCCCAAAGCAAGCTACATAGAGATGCCTTTTGAAACTGAAGGACTGTTCTTAGCTTGCTTCCCTCCCATTCCTTGGCTTTCCAAGAGACTCAAGGAACAAGCTTCAGTCTCTCTAGCTACTAACTGACCCACCCCACCAGATGTTTCTCAAAAAAGCATTCATGAGCAGACAGGCCACAGCCACACATGGGCAGAAGGGAAAACAGGAAAAGATGATTTCCCATGCCTCTCATGTGTCATGCTCACTGTAGAGCCCCCTCCTCCCACATGTCACCTACTGCAGTGGGATTTCACTGCTGCTGTTGTCTGTGGAGGAAACATGCCTGCCTGCAGATGGGACCAAGTGTCAGGAGGTGGTGAGCATCTGCCTCTGAATCTCCCTAAGGAGCCATCTGAGGCAGAAGCTCTTAGAGCAGCCCATGCCTTCTTGTGACCATCGCCGGATGAGAAACACACACAGCAGAATCAAGGGACCATCACCACCCCCAACGTGTACAGAAGAAAAAACCTTAAAGTTATTTTTTAAAGGAGAAAGTTTCAAATCTTGTAGCCAATTTGCACACAGATATATTCTGTCTGCATTGTTGTAAATCAATATTTAGAAGCACACACTGTGGGTCTAAGGGGTGCAGAATTCAATAGCAAGATCAGTACACAATTTAGGATTGGCTTGACACTTCATTTTCTGAAAATCTCTTTTTGAATGCTTAAGGAAATAGCAATTGAAAAGGTGAATGCGTTCGTGACTGGCTGTGGTTATATCCGTCCTGGAGCCAAACCATCTAGCAAGCCTCTCTCTGCCCATCATGATACGAGAGCGAGATTTAACTATGCTTGCAGTGCCTATCCACAAGCTGTCATCCCTGATTTAATGCTGGATGAGGTTTCTCAGGCCCCAGCTCAGCAGAGGTGGTGCCGTTTTCTTCGACAGCTTTCATTGTCCAGGTGGTGAAGGTTTCTTTCTCAGAAGCTGCAGGGAGCTCTGAAACTGCAGGCTCCCTGGGGCTCAGTTGTGACCACAGTGTAAGAGTTAAATCACTGTTGTTGGTATGGAAACCTGGATGCTCTTGTCCCTTAGTGGAATGCTTTATCTTTTACCCAGCATAGGAGCCTTCTTAATACCAGGCAATTAGGAATATAATGAAGGGAACACATTTGCATAGCTTACTCCCGGTAAAGGTTTCTACGAGTCACCCTGGGTGCACTTTCCTGGAGAAAAGCGTTGTTTCCAGAGCTGCTGGAGGGCAACAATAAATTGATTAGCCTCTTTAAAATTTCTCATAAAATTGTATTAACAAAACAGTAAATACGTTACACAGAGACCATAACCACAGGATGTTTACATAATGCCCGCTGTGGACGAGTACTAAATACCAGAAAAGACCTGAGACCCCCCCCGGAAAAGTCTGTGAGTTCTGGCTCTGACGAGGCAGCTAGAGCACCAATGGTGGTTGTTCCTCCTCCTCCTCCTCCTCTTCCTCTCCCCCTTCACATTTCAGCTTCAGCGCTGTGAACTTTGCTGGTGGTTATTGCAATTCCTATGGCTAGGCTTCCGTTGTCGGAAAAGAGCTGGGCCAGGGAAGTGTTCAGCACAAGGCAGTCCCCATCTGAAATGACGGAGTCAACACACTCCAGAACCGACCTGGGGGTCGCCTCCCACTTCAGGCGCCTCTGGTTCCGGTTGAGCTCCAGGCGGTAGGTGAAGTTGTCAGCTTGGGTCGGCGTCCCGATCAGCATCATGGTAGCAAAGAACTGGGGGTGGCCTTCATACTTCTCCTGCTTCCTGAGGACCAACAAAAACTGGTGGCCAAGGCAAGAGTGCATGATGATCCAGTCCGTGGGTGCGGGCAGGTGCATGTCCGTGGCCAGGAAGACGATCTCTGCCCCCTGAAGGATGTTGATGCGGTGGGTCTGCCTCAGGTGGGACACCACCACCTCCAGGTGGCCTTCCCACGGGCAGGAGAAGAGCGGGCACGGGCAGGGAACCAGCTGGGGGTCGTGCACAGCTTCGTGGTGATGGCAGGGAGGAAGGGTGCCTTGCTCCGAGGACGTCGGCGCAGATGCACAGCGGGTCGGTGCATACTGTGAGAAGAAAGAAATTACACGTGATAGGAGGTGGACCAGGAACTGGTGCAGATACACAAGCTGCAGGCCCCGCAGACACCAGCCACCCAGTATCCCACTTTAAGCAGCACTGGTGAGAACACCAGCAACTCAGCACTGCTGAAACCAGGCTGAGATCAATCGGGATCAAGGCATGAATCTGCACAACAAAAGGTGCTGGCAGCTGCCTTGTTCTCCAGAAGAAGAGAGTGCCATGCTAAGTCACTTCAAATGAAAGTGATGTATGTGTTTAAAGGGTGATTTCATTAGTTTTTTGGGGAAAAAATCAGATTAAAAAGATAAAAAAATCCCAACAAAGCAAGGACAGCATGGGGCATTTTATATTCTTGCAACTCAGAACAAGGAAATGAAATATGTATGGCTTTATTATGCTTTAATGAAACACAGTGCCGAATACAGGCATTTCTCCTGAAACAATATGTTTTATAACACCCATAATCTGTGAAATAAAAGTCAGGTTTTATTGTATTGAATGCCGCCTTTCTTTGTTGGTTTTTTTTTTCAGTCTCTTTGTGCTTAATTGATGAGCTCACATCCATAAATCTTAAATGTCTCTTGGAGGTGGACGGATGCAATTTTTATACTAAAGTTAATTTGGATTAAGGTAGGGCAACTAGCTGAAAAGGCAGCAGCTCTTGCAGAAGAATTCCACATGAGGACTATGAAGCAAACCACTCTGCATCTGTCGTGGGGATGTTGTTGAAGAGAAATGAGCCAAAAGTATATCTACATGTAATGCTATTCAGGAAGAGTAATGGTTCTGTGCAATAACTCTGTGCATAGACAAACCCGAAGGCACAGGCATGCTGGTCATGATTCATCCTATCCAATTTTAAGCCTTTACTTCAGCCACCCAAGACAGAAACCTGGTTACCTTGGAGTGCCTCTGCAGTCAATAGAGGAAGGCAGATCTTCCCAGTGACAGATTCAGATCTTAACTGGAATAATTCACCTTCTCATGGTGGCACTGGCTGCTGCCAGAATGGCTGAGATCCAATCTGTCTAGTTGTTCCTAAATTTTAGATACTTAATTATAGGAGGACATTTTCTCCCTTCAAACTCCTTTGGAGATGCTTACAAGGACTATAGGAGTTAAGAGTATATATATGTATATGTATTTATATATATATATACACACATATGCACATATATTTATGTACATTTTGCTTCAACATATTTTTAGGAAGAGTCGTATAATTCCTTGAATACTGCCCCACATCTGCTCATTTTAACAAATGTACTCAAAATTACAAGAACAACAGTATGGTTCTAACATCTCACAGCTCTTCTCCATGACACATTCACGTCATAGCAGATCTGGGCTTTATTCACCTGTTTTTGAGCAGAGATTTGTTTTAACTGAGGGCAAGCATCATCCCATATAACAGGTGCCAGATATGTTGCCAGTGGCACGTTGCCTTCTTTCTCCATGACTGCCACTTCACCTTAAGCACTCTTCAAGCAGTTTATCTCATCAGAAGTTTCACTTTTGCTTTTCAAGATGTCTTGGAAGACAATCTCTTGAGTCAATTGTCCCAGATGGCCAGGACTTCCTTCTCAACCTGGATGACAAAGTCCTGGACCTCTATTATCATTTTGTCAGTAGCTGCTAAGGGGCACAGTGGGCAGAGCAGGGCTTTGATTGCTGCTGCTGTGAAATTCATGGTTTCTCCCAAGATCCTGGATGTCCAAAGGAGCTGTTTATTCTTCCTCTGACAGTTGATATGGGGAATAATTGGCTATTTAATCCCTACTATTGAACCTTGCAGCTTTTTCTTTGAAGAATTATTACCTTGGTAGTACTGCTCTACTTTTTCCTTCCTCATATTTTATTTGTTTTGTTGTATAAAATTCAAGAATATAAACTTTTCAAGAAGATAATGAATTGAGGACAGATAAATGTCTCATTGTCTGGGAAATAAAACAGGTCATTATAAACTAATCGAGGTTTGTGGCTTCAGCTGCCTACTTATCGCGGTGGGATTACTGGTGGGATCACTTAATTCTACATTAATTTTTGCATCTCATTAGGATGAAAGTTATGGTTAATTTAAACTCTTTTTGGTGAAGGAGGCTATTGCTATGGCAGGTTGTAAAAGCCTTTTAAAAAATCCCTGAAATGCTAATTGCCTCATAAAATGACTTCTAATCTCCCAATCTAATACAGTGGGTGTGAGCAATTACTTTCTCTCACCAAACTGTTAATGCAACATTAGTGATTATACTAATTAAAACTAATGAACTCATACTCACATGCTGATAAACCTCTCAACCACTAGGCAACTTCCAGCCTTCTATCAGTTTTATTTAACTCCTCTTTAGGATGATGAATCTTAAATTAACCTCTTGAATAATATTCAAAATTAGGTTTCGAAATGTGAAGCTTTATAGACTGTATATAATTCCTCTCCAAAGATTACCAGAGTAAGAGAAACCATTTCCACTATGGTTGTAATTGAATTTAGAAATAAATTCTCCTAATTTGATAAGCATGCAGAACACTGGTAGCTCATCCATCTAAAATGTATCTAAGGTAAGAAAATACAAGTATCTTCAAAAATCACTATATGATAAACATGTTTCTATGGCTCATGAACTGGAAAAATAAATCACAATGACCGATTTATTCAATGTATTGAATGTACAATTCAATTCTTCTTTTTTGTACAATTTCTTCTTTTCTTAATTTGTGATAACTTTTTAAAATGTATATTCAAATAATCAAGATTTCCCTTACACACCTTATGATTTTGAATTATTTCCAGGAGTCACTTCAGTAAAGGATTTTCTGGTCTGACTTGTTCATTTCAGGTTTATTGAAATTCTGAAAATCCATCATAAACCATCTAATCTATTTTTATTCTCTGACTCAGTGAGAATCATCTTCAAAATCTGGTTTCTGAATTATTCAACATTGCTGCTTCTAAATTCTAAATTTTGTAATATTCTGAAAGAAATACTTAAATTTTTCCTGTCTCTGAAAAAAGGTCTCACAGAAAACTAGTATTTTGCTTTTACTTTTGAGGTATGAGTGTAACTATTGTGGTGTCTGTGCCCTTGTTGGTCTTTCATGCCTGTGATTAAACCTCTAAAACTGAAATGCAGAACGGACACAGGATGGTCACCTTGAGTGCATTTAAATCCTTGAATAAATATTTATGAAAATTTTTTCCATGTTTAATCTGCTCTGCTATTTACTTTCCATCATTTATTACCCGATTACCTAATAAAATTACATTTATTATATTGTTGTTTCAGTCTGGTGTTATTCTCAATTATCATTTAGCCTGTTGGCTGATTTCAGTCAAATTTAACTACGTGATGGAAGTCTCACAGATTTTTAATTTTTAACCAAAAGTATGACCTCTTTGCGTCTCCAGGGAGGAACAGCTTGCCACATGGGCAATATTACATTGTCAGATATGAGACAATCTAAACAATAGCAGTTTGATCCCAAATGTATTACAGGCACCAGAGAACCCACATGAGACAGTGTCTTTATGAACCAGAGAAAAGGCTTCAGCCAGCATTCTCCTCATTAGACATGAGATAATCCCACCTCGAGACACCAAACCGCAGGAAACCAGGCTCTGCCACTCAGAAAAGAATTTCTTTTTAATGATGCAGCTTATTACAGTGTAATTCTCTTTAAGAAGAATTCATTTGGCTAAGAATGATTTATAAACACATGGTGCTTTTCTTATTGGAGAAAAAAAAGAAAATAAAAAGAAGAGAAAGAGAAAGAGAAAGAGAAAGAGAAAGAGAAAGAGAAAGAGAAAGAGAAAGAGAAAGAGAAAGAGAAAGAGAAAGAGAAAGAGAAAGAGAAAGAGAAAGAGAAAGAGAAAGAGAAAGAGAAAGAGAAAGAGAAAGAGAAAGAGAAAGAGAAAGAGAAAGAAAGAAAAAGAGAAAAATAAAAAGAGAAAGAGAAAGAAAAAGTAGAGGTCATATTTGGACTCTGGACACAGGGCTTCTGGGTTTGTGGCCCAACCTTTTTATAGACTTTCTGCTAAAAATGCAACAAACTGATCAAAGTGTGATTCATCTGATGGCAAATTCCAAAGAACACCATCTCCTTTTACAGCCCATGAGGAGCCCCAGAGGGCAATTCCCTTTATTCCAAGACATGCTAAAGGAACATCCCTCTCGACACCACACTTTACATGTCATCATGACCAAACCCATCCTCAGGGCAGACCCACAGAATTTTTACTGGTTTCAAGACAAGGAGCTGAAGGGCAGCCCTATTCCAGACGGGAGGGAGTTGTACCACTATGGACTGCTGCACATCAGACAACACAGTCCATGAGGAGAGAACTAGATGCCTGGTGACACAAGGGTATAAATGTGTGGCTTCCTACAACCATTACACCTAAAGTGACCAGTGACTTGATAGAAAATCCAGGGGAGTAACAAAGAAGTAGATCCAAGAGACAGAGATCTCCAAGAGGTAGAGAAGACACGAGTATCTCTGAGTTTACAGCTGCAAAGCTGAGGCACCCACCTAGGAGTGAGGGCTTTGATAGTGCTCCTTGTGCTCTCAGGGACCTTTTGTATTTTCAACAGCAAAGATTTTAGGTCAGTTATGGTAAATATAGTGGTAACAGAGGCAGAAACCCACACGTCACCCTTGCTGGCTGAGGTCCTGAACCTGTGAGGTGCAGGCACTGGCTACACCATGACCCCTCAACCTTCCTCTGCTGCACATTGGCACAACTTCAAACAGGAGAGGAAAGGTGGCAAGACAAATATCTTGCAAACAAATTCCTGACTTGCAAACAGGGAATTTGCTAGCTGCAAAATCACCCCATGGGAAAAGACCCAGACCCTGAGGATCTGGAATAAAAGAGGGGTGAGTGGCACCCCAACTTTGTAGAAGAAATGATGCTCAGTTCTTCAGAGTGAAGGTTAAACATAACCTTTCTGCACTTTCCAGTGCTCCCCAGTGTTGTAATGGGACCCTGGATGCCTCATTCATACTTTAATTTACAATAATGCACATAATGTACAAAAAAAATCAGCCCTTTAAATGCCTATGATGAGCAAAGAGTGTGCACAGGAGAACATCCCAAGGAGTGAGAAGGACTAATTTGCTGCCCAGTCAGTAAGAGTTTCTGGCAGCAAAAAAGGTGCTATGAATAATCTCTCTTTGCCAGACACTTTACATCTATGCAATGTTACCCAGTGATCACAAGCAACTTTTCAAACACTCATTAATTCACCCATGGGCTGGTCTGTTTGCTTGGAGCACTCCATGGTGTAGTCTGATGGCCACCACAGTAGAGCTTCTGAGCAGGGTCACAGAAAAAACAGAAGAGATAAAAATAAAGCCAATGGACACACCAACCAGCTTGAACTAGCAGAGAGTGGTCCCTCTACCACAGTCCAGCCTCAGCACATCCTGAGACACTTGAAACTCATACCTCCTCTTTTTGTGGATTCAAATTCTTTCTTCTTCAGCTCTAGCTTTCTTGACTGGATTACAGGAGGCTTGGTAGGAACCAGGTATGTTCATGGCAGCTGTGACCTTCAGTGGGAGCTGGTGTTTGAGAGGGGCTATGTTCACACCCCCTGCTACAGACCCACCGCCTCTGCTGACACTGCCTCCTGCTACAGCTCACCCCACTCCAGGGTTCAGCTTCCTGTTGTGCACAGCTTCATAAAGCTTACATTGGTTGAGATAATGTCCAATTCAGGTTGATTTTAAGATATGTATTAGATTATATATACACTTATGTAAACGTATTTTAATGTCTATATATAGACTTACAACATGTACAGGTCTGCTTCAAATGTTTTTGAGAATAATGCAGCTGTGGGACCACAGAATGGTTTGGGATGGAAGGGAACTTGAAGATCATCTAGCTCCAATCCTCCTGCCATGGGCAGGAACACCTTCCATTAGATCAGGTCTTGAACACTGCCAGTGATGGGGCAGCCACAACTTCACTGGGCAACCTCTGCCAGTGTCTCGTTACTCTCAGAGTAAATAATTCCTTCCTAATACCCAATCTAAACTTACCCCCTTCCAGTTTGAAACCATTAACCCTTTAACCATTAACTCATTAACCATTCTGGTACCATTTTTATTTAAAAGTGGTGTGACCTGGACAGACAGATACCCAGGCATTCTGATGATGAGATTATTTTTGCTCTCCTTCTGAGAGAAATCCCAAATGTGGCACTGCATTAAAAAAAAACAATTAAACACACAAACTCTAAGAGTTAATTTTGTCACATATTTTTTCTTCCTTGAGAGTCATTGCCATGCCCTTCTCTCTTTGTGCATCACAGGCATCTGTCAGCTGACACCCGTGATTCTGAGCTGAAGTACAATGGCAGTATTATTTCTCAGTTTAGGGTCAAGGAATTTAGGCATGGAGAAAGTAAAGCACCAAGTTTACTGACCATATTTTGTTGCTCAGCTTATATCAGAGCCCCTGATATTTCAAAGAATTGCCTTCTAGAGCACTTGATATTTGCAAAATGCAGCCCCCATTAACCTCAGATGCAGCTACAAGTGATTAAACTATGCATAAATCAGGTTTAAGAGTTTAGGTTGAGCAACTCATAAGCAGAGATCAATTGACTAGAAGCCATCCATGAAGATCTTGCTGTAAATTACTCTCTGGTATCATACAGGGCTTTCCAGGCAGAGGCTCAAGGGGAATCCAGCTCTCCAGGACAATCTGTTCTTCCTTCTAGCCACAGAGACCACCCTTCTGACCTGCCACCTCTTCTCCTTCATCCCCCCAGGTGTGACAAAGGATAACAAGGGATGAAGTCACCCTGTAGGTAGGTGAGCAACCTGGAAAGGTGCCATGAGAACTTGCTGGATTTTTAATTTTGACCTAAATATTTCTGCAGGCAAGGAGGGATGTGGGCTTGCAGCTTTGGGATGCTTTGGGGGAGAGCTCCATGGTGCCCACCGGGGTTTCTGGTTAAACAAATAAACATTTCCTTTGCCAGTGATATGGGCCACTTAATCGGTTTTCTTAGTGTCTTCCTCCTCTTCCCTGGCTTCTCAGGGTATGACTGGTTCTTCTTATCTGTATGGAAACTGCCTTCAATGATTTTCTAGCTCTCAGCTCCTTTCTGTCTCATAAAAGCTTTGCCACCCACTAACATCCACCTCCGTATTACTTACACCCACCACACAGGGGCAGATGCTCAGAACTATAAAGGTGACATGAAGAAATAAGTGAGTCTTTTAATCCTGCTCTTCATTTAAAATTTTTTAATTTGCTAATGAGGTTTTGTAAATCTTTCAGATGAAAGAAAAGAGAAGGAAGGGGAAAAAATGCCCCTAACCCTCAACCTATTTTGTCAAAAGCTGTACTTCAATATCTGAAAATAAGAAGCTCAAGCCAGCATCATGTTGGGAATTTATTTAAAATTTTAATTACACAAAATCCTATTAATTATGAATGCATCAGTTGAATTTCTTAAGTACTGAATATTAGTTGCAGCTTTGGCTGTAGAAGGGTTTGTTTTCCTGACTATCAAATGGCAGCAAGAGGACAACATCAAGCTCATTTTGCTAATCTCTTTTTTGCAACATAATCAGACACAACTTGGTGACACAGCACATGGGATGTGTTAATGGCTGTCCTCATGCTAATTACACACCTCTGAGAAGCAGAGAAAATGCTTCTTTACTACATGTTTGCACCATAACATCACATTTTTCTTTATCAGAGGACTTTGAATTTCAGATGAGGCTATACAGTTTTAGAAGTATTTTTGAGAAAAAGTTCTTTATTTTTTTTCTTGGTAGTTATAGATTTAGAAAAAATATGTTACAGCATTTTAAATGTAGCCCAGATGGAAAGAAAGACATTATTCTCAAATTAAAATCCATTGCATGTTTCTCAAAAATCAAGGTTTTCCGCATAAGCTGTCATGCAGTCTTGAAGTGCAAGCAAAAATTATCAAGAAACTTGACATTCTTCAATATATTGAGAACAACGTAATTATAACAAAGCATAGCCAGCATAAAGTATAACAAAATATGAGGCATTTCAGTCTTGCAGATGCGTTATGAGAGACACCCAGGCATAGACACCAACAGGGTGGAACAAGGTCATGCTCTGCAGCTCTCCAGCTTTAACACTGTGTTTGGTGGATCATTCCCAGCCCATGTGGGGGACACTGAAAGTTCACATGTTTCAGGCTGAAGGGAGATGAACCACTGCACTGACCCTCAGCCAAAAATGGGTCATGGACACCCAGGCAAATGATCCTGGTTTAGGTGCTGTGTTTGCTGGACCTTACCCAAGATCACTTTCCATGCTTCCTTTGAGGAATAAAATGCACTGGGTAGATGCAAGCAAAACCAAGCACGTCAGCAGTTCCTGGGGAACTTCTGGCTATGTTTGCTAACCAAAATAAATGAAAACCACAGAGGTGAAATGGAATAAATTGAAACATCTGGACCTGTGGAGGTCTGGCAGGTTGGCAAGTTGGAATGCATAACCTAACCTGGACTAATTGCCCTGTGCCTACTCTGAGAGTTTAACTGAGGATGAAGCTTAGATTTAAGATTTGTAACAACAGAAAAGAGGCACACTGGCTTTGAGTAAACACAGTATGAGACCATGACTGGGGGAGCAAATAGGAACAGACGTGCTCATAGTGCCCAGAGCATCCTTTTCCAGTGGAGTTTATCCTGCATCCGTGCTAACTACCCTCACCCATATTGTCTTTCTGCTTTCTGTTACTTTGATTTGGGATAGAAACAGTGGCTTCCTGGAAAATCTGAAGGGCTTTTTAAACAAAGGGGATCAATAGAAGAAGACAATAAACTGCTCCTTTTCCCCAAGGATAAACCCATGAGCGTGCTCTTGCCACTAACTTTTAAGACCTTTGCAGAGGCATCCAAAAGAGGAGCGGAATTGAGGCTGTTTTGGTGCAGCAGTGACAGACTGCCCGTGTCATGAGGAAGTGCAGAAGGTACTGGGGATGAATCCAGATCCTGGATCCTGAGTTGCAGCTATGGTCAGTAATAGAGGTGGAAAGGGGGAGCAGCTGCAGGTCAGAAACACTGTCTTCCTCCTCTGCTGGTAGTGTAGAGATAATCCATTTACCTCTCTGATTCAGTTCTGGGAGACCCTGAAACACCTCCTGGCAGACTGCCCAGCCTCACAGAAGGGCTGGAGCCATTGTGGATTTGTAGAAGGTGGGCTGGAGTGTGGGACATGCCCTTGGGTCCTGATTTACTCCTTGAATTCTCTTTGCTGCATTTTAGGACTGGGCACAATGCAGTGACAGTGAACCAGAGCACAGCATATCTGATGTTGTATTGCAACTGATGGAGCATTTGGGTATGGAGACATTTACCTTTTTCTCTGTGGACTAGAAGATTTTATACCTTGTTTGAACCTCTTCTAAATTACATTCCCTTTGGCCACACAGGGCAAGTATCAGAAGCCAAGGCTCTTGATCCTGGTTCAAGAGGATCCTGGATCAAGAAGGGCAGGTTCTAGCCACTGTTTATCACCAGATCACTCATGAGGCAGTGCTGGTTATGGACCTGGGTGATGTAGTGAAGTGAGTGGCCTGCGTATGTAGGAGGAGACAATGCAAAATGTCAAATTATCTGAAGATTTATTTCAACCTTTATCCACTTTGTATTTTGGATAAAACTAATTCACAAATTGCTGAACCATTATAGGCCCTAATTAAAAGCAAAGTGATAAAGTAGTTCCAAGCTGTATCTGGTCTGTCTGATGGGGGAGGCAGAGTTCATGAGAGCCCTATATCTAACCTATTGGTTTTGTGGTTTATATTCACATTGCAAAAGAAAGGAAAAGAGAAATCATTGCCCACTGTGCTCATAAACTTACCAGTTCAGACTGGCTTTAATAACTCATCATCCAATATTCATTTACAAGTTACTACAGTAACAGCATGTCCCCAGGAGCAGCAGATTTGCTGGTGTCATCTGAGATAATTAGACCATATCCACCCCGAGACAATCGAAATCCTTTCCTTCCATCAGGCAACCTTCAGCTATCACAATTATATGACATTTAAATTCACTAACTGCTTTCAGGAACGCACCCCAGGAGTGCCAAAGGATGGCAGAAACATTACTACTCTGCTGGAGGGAGGGAAGAGATGAGGTGGTGATTGCTGAGCAAGCCTGCAGCCTCTCTTGGTGGAAACAATGCCTCTGATCCCATCCACAGCCACCTCCTGCCCAAGGATTTGCTCTGTGGTCTATGGCACGTTTTGCTCTTGCAAGTGTCACAGGGTAAACTGCAATTAAACCTACTCCAGGAAGGTCACAGCTGAGTTCAGACCCTGGACTGGGGCCACAGAGGTGGAACAGGGAGGGAGCACAGGGCACATGATGCTGCTGACGTTGGCTGCCCGTCCTCTGTCATAGGCTGTGACTGTGATGAAAAAGTCAACATGAGCTGGCAATGTGAGCTTGCTGCTCAGAAAGGCAAACATACCCTGAGCTGAATCAAAAGGAGTGTGACCAGCTGGTCAGGGAAAGTGATTCTCCCCTTCTACTTGGCTCTAATTAGACCTCACCTGCACCCAGCTCTGGGGTCCCTGGCACAAAAGAGACATGGAGCTCTTGGAATGGGTCCAGAGGAGGACTATAAAGATGATCAAGAGGGCTGGAGGAGCTGTTCTATGAAGGCAGACTGAGAGTTGGGTTGTTCAGCCTGGAGAAGAGTTCAGGAAGACACTGTAATAGCCTTCCAGTACCTTAAGGGGCCTAAAGGAAAGCTGGGGAGGGGCTTTTTAGAAGCCATGTAGTGACAGGATGAGAGGGAATGATTTTTAACTGAAAGTGGGTAGATTTAAATTGGGTATAAGGAAGAAATTCTTTACTGTGAGGGTGATGAGACACTGGCATGGGTTGCCCAGAGAAGCTGTGGATGCACCCTGCCTGAAAGTGTTCAGGGCCAGGTTGGATGGGGCTCTGAGCAACCTGGTCTGGTGGGAGGTGTCCCTGCCCATGCAGGGGGCTTGGAACCAGATGATCTTCGAGGTCCCTTCCAACCCAAACCATTCTGTGATTCTAAGATGTCTGTAGCAGCCATTAAGCAAAGTATGAGACATAATTTTCTGTTAAGACTTTCTCTGAGAGCTATGTCTGGAGGAATGCTGGAGTAGGTTAAAATTTCAGGCTTCAGTGGTATCTACTTGCTGGGTGAAGGCTGTAAGGCACCTTCCTGTCCCTATCCATAGCTTCCAGGTACCAGCTGAGGCACCACTGGTACCAGTGAACAACGGGCATCTCAAACCCATCCACAACAGCCTGGTGTTGCAGAGGTCATGCTCAGGTTTCAGGATCTCTAGGAAGAAAATAGGTGAAAATAAATTGTGCTGGACTCAGAGCAACTCTGCTTTCCCCTGCACGTCCCTGCCCCTTCCCCACTAGTGACATAGCCCCGACCTTTCAGCTTGTCTGGTACCTGCAACTTGCCTCCCTGTTACAAGAGATCAAAAATTCATCATCACTCTACTGTCAGCTGATAGCTTGGCTTCATTTGTGCAATCTTAAGAAAGGGCAGGGCATAAAAATCAGCCCAGAAAACCAAAGTGAGACATTTACCATGGGGGTAGTGGAAAAATAGAACAGATTGCCCAGGGAGGTAGTTGAGGTCCCACTTCTGGAGATATTCAAGGTGAGGATCAAAAAGGTTCTGATCTACTTGAGGATGTTCCTGCTTACTGCATAGGGGCTGGACTAGATGACCTTTAGAAGGTCGCTTCCAACTTGAGCCATTCTACAATTCTATTATTAGCTCTGGGCATGAAAACCAAGAAGTAAGTCTGGGGGAATTTTTAGTTTGTGCAATGTATGTTGATTCTTTGTTGTATTCTTTACAGTAAGGAAAGGGACATTTCTGTGGAAACATTTGGCTTGTGGCACAAAAGCTTCTAATTTTGTGCAAATCATATCCTGTTCCTTCTTCTTCCTCCCCCTCAAATTCTCAAAGAATGGTTCTTCTAGAAGTTTTCTGCACACAGGGAGGATGCAGGTGGAAAGAAAGAACAGAAAGGGAGGTTCAGCTTAGTCAGAAAAGACAATGTTCCACCCACAGAAAGAAAATTATCTCTATTAATAGAGTGAAAGTTTAAATGATTTTGTTGGAGAAAAAAGATCAAAACCAAAAACCAAACCCTAGAGCCCTGTAAGTTAACACTCATACTTATGGGAAGGTACAGTATTTACAGCCTCCAAGTCTGCAGAGCTTTGCCTGAAGAAGAATGATAGCACAAAAAGCAAACATGTTCATTTTCCCCTCCACCTGCCCTGTCCAAATGCCTCAGATCTGAGACCAAATGGTCTCAGGAGAGGACAAGTCAGTCTTCATGCTGGGGAGGGAATCTCCTCACATCCCCTAGCCTGCCAGCATCTCCACTGTGACCCCATGTGCTACCAGCAAGAGGGATCACAGAATCACAAAATGGTTGCGTTGGAAGACCTTTCAAGTTCATCTGGTCCAACATCCCTGCCACAGGCATCTGTCTCCAGATCAGGTTGCTCAAAGCCCTGTCCGCCCTGGCCTCTAACACTTCCAATGATGGGGCATCCACAGCTTCTCTGGGAAGCCTGTGCAAGTGCCTCACTACACTCTTTGCAAAAAAAATTAAATAATTCTTTTATATGTTCAATCTAAATCTACCCTTTTTGAGTTTAAAATATTAGCCCTCATGCTGCCACTACAAGGCCTGATGGCTTTCTTGTAATCTCCCTTTAAATGTTGAAAGGCTGTAATAAATTATCCCTGGGGCCTTCACATCTCCAGGCTGAACAATTCCAACTCTCTCAACCTTTCTTTGCAAGAGAGGTGTTCCAACCATTTGACCATTTTCACAGCCCTCCTCTGGACCCACTACAAAATATCCATATCCATGTCCTTCTTATGTTGGGAACCCCAGAGCTGGATGCAGTACTCCAGGTGAAGTCTCATCAGAGTGGAGAAGAGAGGGGGAATCACCTTCCTTGACCTGCTGGCCATGCTCCTTTTGATGAAGCCCAGGATATGGTTGATGTTCTGAGCTGCAAGCATGTCCTGCTGAATCAGACCTATTTTTGTTCCACTTGTACACCCAAGTTCTACACCATAGGGTTGCTCCCGATTTGTTAATCAAAATATTAATTGTTAATTAAGCCTGTATTGACACCAAGGATTGCCCTGACCGATGTGCAGGACCCTACATCTGGCCTTGATGAACTTCATGATGTTCATGTGGGTCCACCCCTCAGACCTGTCTGGGTGGCACCCTTTCCCTCAAGTAAATCAACTGCACTGGTCAGTTTGGTATCATCTGCAGATTTGCTGAGGGTGCACTAAATCCCACTGTCTATGTCACTGATGAAGATATTAAATAGTATTAGTCCCAGTATGGATCATTAAGGGACACCACTTGTTACTGGTTTCCACTTGGATATTGAGCCATTGACTGTAACTCTTTGGACACAAGTATTCAGTCAATCCTTTAGCTAACAATCCATCCATCATCCTCATTTCTCTCCAATCTAGGGCTAAGATTGCTGGGGGACACACATGGATGTTTCAGAGTCTTTACACTGACCAGGTAAATGATACCCATAGCTCTTCCCTTGTCCATGGACACAGTCACTTCATTGTAGAAGGCCACTAAATTAGTTGGGCATGATTTGTCCTTGTTCAAGCCATTTTGGCTGTCTCTAATCACATCCTTGTCTCCTATATGTTTTGACATATTCCAAGAAGATGTGCTCCCTGATCTTACCAAGAAATGATATGAGGCTGACTGGTTGGATGTCACCAGGGGATGACAGTGTTGTCCATGGGAAAACTATGAACAATCCAGAGGGAAGAGACCTGTCACCCAGTGGACCTGGAGCTCCTGGAGTCTAACTATTTTAAAGTCAGGAAGATTCTTGCTGGAAATCCATTGGTGTGGACTGTGTGGCTTCTGGCCACAGCACCACAAGCTCCTTCTATTGGCTGTGGTCTTTCTGTCTCTCCAGCCCAAAATTTTGTATTTCAGTGCAAGTGTAGCATTGGAGAAAGGGGGCAGAAATGACACATTTCTTATTCAAAGCCATTCTTGCATGTTAATGTCCTCCCCTCACACTCCCGTTTGTCTTATATGAAAGTTTTATGTTTTAAATTCAGCCAGGTCCTCTCCATGCAGGCAGTTTAATATGTGTTCTTATATATATAACATATAACATTCTTAATGTATGTTCTTGTCTAGCTGTACAATACTTCATACTTTGTATGTCATAAAAGTGAATAATTGCACGACTATTTGGATGCACCTATGGGTTTTGAAGATTTGAGAGAGGGGTATTTTGGGGGTTTTTCTAGGGTTTTTTTTTGTTGGTTTGTTTTCTGGGGCTTTTTTTGGGTTTTTTTTTGCATTTTACTTTTTTGGGTTTTGCTGTTGTTGTATTTTCAGCTTTCTATAGAGAGCTTTTTATAGAGCTTTCTGTGTGACATGTTATTGAACAAGATGCCAGACCACTCCTTGCATCACATCAAAGGCATCTGAGCCTTTCTTTCTCAGGACAAATCTCTCTCCTTCTTTCCAAAGAGCTGCCAGGGCTGGAGGAGGGAGGGAGCTTGGTGGCTCAGAGATGGGACACAAGGGAAGATCTCCTCCCTGTCTCTCTGCAGTTCTATCTTCCTGCTCCCTGGGCCAGGGTGCAGGGGTGCAGCTCCCAGGGCTCAGGCTGCTGAGGTCCCAGCTGCAGTCCCTGCTCCCTGTTGAGATGTTATCTGGGGTAGAGAGCATGGCTTTGCTGCAAGGACCACCTGAGTCAGCTGGGGTGGGTGTTCCAGACATTTGTGGTTTTCTATAAGTCTAGGAAAGCTCTGGGGCCAGGCTTAACAAGTAGGAATGGCTGTGGGGTGTTTTGCACAGCCTGTCAGGCCAAAGGCATGGAGTTACTGCAGGAGGGGTGTCCACACCTCCAGGTGGAGTTGCTCAAGAGTTCCTCAGGCTACACTGCTTGCTTGGTGAAGGCTGATAGGACACCTCCATGCCCCTATCAATATATCTTCCATCTGTCTTTAAAACCCTCCTTTCCACCCTCTGAGCATGCAGGGATGGCTCAGCCTGCAATTTCCAAATCCAAGTCCATGCTTACTCAGAATAACAACTTTTAGACATATGGGGCTTACAAAGCCTTCAAGGAGAAAGTTAGTGTCACTTAGCAGAAGAAACACTCGTGAAAAACAATTGGATAAATTTTGGGTGGGTTTGTCTCACCTCAAAGTATGTAACTAAAAAACCAGACATGCTACTTACCTGCATCTCCCTGAATAATGAAGATGAGACATAATTCCACAAAGCAATTCATCATCCCTATTTTAAACACGCCCATCTTCAGGGAAAGATGAAATTACCATGCAGAACCTACAGAAAGGAGGTGTTCACTTCTCTTGTATCAAGACATGGAGTCACTGGGGTCACTGGCCCAGAGATGGGCATCAGACTTGAAAAGTTTCCCCGTGTTTAGTGCAGCACGAGAGTCACAACTTGTTAAAGCAAAAGGTGTCAGGAGACAGCTACTGCAACTCTTTAGTGGGTGATTATGAGATGCCTATTAGGCTAATGCAGAAAATCCCTTAAGCTGACACATTTTCCTCCCAGCTAAGGGCTAGGCATCCTAATTTTCAGGCCTCTAGATTTAACACTAGAATAAAACTAATTTACAGCTCTTGCCATTAGGAGAACAAATTTTCATCCCTGTCCTTTGGGTGAGAGGCACCATAACAGATGAATGATTACTGACCCATGATACCTATTAGAGATTTCAGTTGGGTCATCTCATTTGTTGTTTTAACATGAGAAATTAAGCCCTAGCAGGGCTGTCACAAAAATTGAATTGATAATGAGATGAGCACTGCCTTTACCAGAGCCTCTCTGAAGAATTACATGCGGTAAAAGCTCAGTGATGAGAGGACCTTGAGCCATGGGTCTGAATCACAGAGTTAACTTCAGGGCAGGCAGTGGAAAACCTGTTTCCACAGAAAGTTCTGAAGCAATTAAAGTGGGAAACTTCCCACTCCCTTTCTGTCACTGCAGTTCTAACACATTAGTTAAAAATTCTCTTCCCTCAGAGCTGCTTTGTCTTTCTGGTGGACCTGAGGATGTGAGATCAGCCTAGCAAAGTTGGACCTGCAAGTCACATCTCCTCCTTTCTTGCCATGTGAGCTTTCTCCTCATTCCTGCTGTCTGTTTTACACAGAGACTTGCTTTAGCTTTTGGGCTTGCTCCAGCATCATTCACTAAAATTATATCAAGTATTGATTGGTAATAGATATATTACAGGGGCAATGCTATTGAGGATACATTAAGTAAATGGAGGAGCAGGTCCAAGCTGTTTTCTTCCTTTTTCCCTGTTGCTGTTTATCAGGAAGGCAATCAGTGGGATCTGTATCTGTCATGGCTTAAGCTGGTCAGAGATCATCCAAATTAATAGTGTATGGAGGAGATTTGATGTTGTGTTAAATAGCTCTGGACCTGGCACTGTAACACTGTAGTTACATGGATGATCTTTTGAAATGGAAATGGCTCAAGGAAAATCCCCTTGTGAGTCAAGAACTTCTGCATTGTGCTGATCTGCCACACTGCTTCTTGCTCCATTGTAACTTATTATTGCTCAGTATTTTATTTCCTTCTATGCTTAGAAAGGTATCAAACATTGGTGGCAGTGATGGCTGGATACTATTTTTCAAGCCATACAGCTGGTTGGTGAGATAGAAGTGACAGAAAGGGAATAGGAAAGGGGAGATGGTTGCAGCTATCAGGGTGACACTGGCAGAAGATGAGAGGAATGTGAATTTTTCAGGCCAAGAAACTGAGGTAAAAAACAGTTTTAAGCACCAACTTTATACTAAGATATGTAGCAGAGTAAACGATAGATCTTTCTTAGCAGTCAGATATGAAAATGAGCATCAGTGACACCAGTACCAAACTATACTGACTGGTAAATGCCCTTATACTGTAGTTCCTTGCTACTGGCCTTACACAAGTGATTGTAGTTAGAGGAATGAAGGCTGAAAATTCAGGTGAGCCTCTGCATGAAATAACATCCAGAATAAGCTAAAGCATCTGAAGCTGTGGAGCAACAGAGTTACAGCTAAACTTCCTTCCCACTTCAGCCTGCTCTTGTCCTGATTCTGGTACGACCTGGCTGCAAGGGGAGCTGAGGGTGAATAAGCCCAACTCAGAGGAGGATGTTTGGTTTGCAACACCTACACTCAGCTGAGACAAATCCCACCCTGCTCCTGCCTTGGTTCCTGAGCCTCCTGGCCTTCCTCAGCCCTTTGGTTGTGTTTCTGGCTGCCTGGCTCCACACTGGCTTGTTCTTGCATGGCCCCCTTTGTTGCCCTCATGTCCTTCTGATTAGGACCCTTAGGAATTTAGGATTTTCTAGTAATATATCTGCTCTTCCCTGAATAGCTGAGCGCTGAGACAGGATCATTAACATCTCACTCTAATCTTAGCACACTTTCAGGATTTCAGCTAGCCAGCTGGAATATCTCCATGCCCTCTCTTTGCTGTGTGAAGATGTGCTTGATGGAAGACCTGAAGGCACCGACCCCAAATGCTGTGCAGAATCAGTTTATTGTGTGGTTTGTTACATGTATATGGTATCCCAATATCTATTGATTGATCTACAATTTGCACCTCAAAGTGCTCTCTCTACTAACATAAAACCTTAGCTATCCGTTCCCACCAGAGGCACCTGGTACCAGGACATAACATCAGACGGATGGCAAATTCCTTAAGTTATTTACAGCTCTTTGTTCTTCTTCAGGGTCAGTGAGTGCCAGAGAATTTGTAGCACTCCTGCATCCCATGCAGGCCTTCTCCTCTGCTGTTCTCCTACATCTGCTTTAACACTGACTATCAAGCTGACAAGCTCTGTAACACCTGATGCCTTGTGTAAGAGTGTCCAGGTGCCAAAGCAAGCATCCCTCTTTTCACCATGGCTTGCAGCCTTTAAAGGACAACGATGCACAGGTCTTATGTGCAAGGCCTAAACTGCCAAATAAAGGGTGTCTAGGGACAGGTCTCTTCCCAAACTCAGGTGACACTGCCTAACCTAGACACAACCCTTAATTGAAGGGACACAGGGCAATGTGAACCCTGAAGGTGATCAAGGTCTAGACCTCAAATTCAGACCTCATCTCTAATTTATCACCCCTCATACAGGTCAGAAAAACAGACCAAGAGCCATTCCCTGACACTGAAGACAAGTGGTGCAGCTTTTGTTCACGTGGTTCTACTCTCCCTTCACACAGGGTGGACTCTGCATTGTGCCTGGTGGGAACAGTCCCTGGTCTCTGAACTCATCAAGGAGACCACTTGCATGGGCCAAATCCAGGGAGATGCTGGGCATCACACAGCATGGATAACTGCAAGTTGGTGCTGTGCCCATGGCCTGCCACAGCTTGGTGGATAAAGTCATACACAGATTTCCCATGGCCAGAGGTGACTCAGCTTGTGCAGGTTCACATCACAGGAGCTCATGTGCTGCTTCCCAAGCCCTTGAAGGTTAATGGTTGCACAGAGACTGTCAGCCTTCAGGGACATCTTTTGACATCTTTCCTAAGCCCTTGGTCATTTGGAAGGAAAAATAATAAGCACTTTCCTGTGGATGGCTCTTTTTTTTTTTTGGCATCTTCTGTCAAGATCAGCTACGTGCCATGTACGTGTTTGTTTTCATAATGCACTATGTAAGAAAAAACATCTTTTCCTTCAAGTGTATGTTGTGTCAGCAGCCCTTTTGGACTGATTTCAACTCCTCAGCCATGCTGCAGCTCTCCTACAGCTAGAAGAGGGCATTCAGGCCTTACCTTCCCTGCCAGCTGAAGAGTCACACCACTGTGCAAACTGCCCTTGAAAGCAATGTGGTTGTTATATTAGAAATACTTGGCACATAAGTTGTAGGACATGGAGGCACTGCATGTTACAAAGCATGAGGAGCATGCAGTGAAGCTGCTGTACAAGATCATTTCAGAATCCTGCACAGACTCTTTGCACTCTGACCTGCTTGGTTCAGAACTTTAAGGGAAGGTGTGCTTGTGAGGGTATATAGCTAAACCTATCCAAACTCAATTCAGACAGAAATGGAACTGGGATTTTTCATGTGTTAGATTTTGATCATCTTTTCACACTTTAAACCATGGGAGGTGTCCCTCCTGATGCATGGGGGGGGGTTGGATCTTGATGATCTTTAAGTTCCCTTCCAGCTATAACCGTTCTATGGTTCTATGACATTTTTTTTTTTAATGCTGATATGCCCACACTCCAGGTTTGATGCTAAAATGAGTTTTCCCACCTAATTTATGCACTTTCACCTGATTCTGAGGATTACAGAATTACCTTGGTTGGTAAAGACCTTGAAGATCATGATGTCCAACTGTTAGCCTAACACTGACAATTCCTTATCTAAAACATATCCCTAAGTCCTATGTCTAAAAGACTTCGAAATATCTCCTGGAATGGTGACTCCACCACTGCCCTGGACAGCCTGTTCCAATGCCTGAAACGTTGAAGAATGCTACTAGGTGGGCAGTGGTTAGAGAACAATAAAATAGAAATTGAAATGGCATACATTCATCTCAGTATGTGGCTCCACAGGGCTTGATGGTCTACACACTGATAAATAATTACAAATGAGCTGTAATTATTGCTGTATGCTGTAATAGTGAGACAACGAGGGAAAGAATGGGAAATATCTGTGTGAGTTTTCATTTACCCAAGTGTTTGAAAGCCAAGAAGACTACTGTAAGGACCCATACAGAAAGTCCACCAAGGAGAGCTATGTCTATGCATGCAACTGATAAAGGTGTATCGTGGGTGTTCACAAACCTGAGCCTAAAAAAAGAGAAGCTCATTTAACAGGGAAGGTCTTTCTCTGTGAAAAATGTTAATGCTCTTTAGATGTGCCAAATTGATTTCTTTGTCTTCAAGCACGAATATCAATTAAGCTGAGGTTATGTCCTAGCTTAAAAGCAGGATGAGATTTATGTGAACAACCAGTTTCAGTTACAGGGAATTAATCTTAAGTGTATAGTACAGGCATAGGAGTACATCACTTTCCTTTTATGTCATTTGTTTCCTGATACTGGCACTCTGGAGCAAGGGTATCTCAAGTAAATGTAGCTCCTCATTACGGATCCAAATCCCATCAGCACAAGTACAGACACCTGGCAAAGGGTCACATTCAGTCAAACATGCTCAGCTGTGTGCAGATGACATCATGTTTCACTGAAGGCACCTCAAGGTTTTATAGACTTTATAGAGGAGCTGTGGCTCCAGGGAGAAGTGCAGATGCTGAGCAGCCAGAGCAGGTTTTATGCACTGGAGAGGTGCATTTCTTACTTGGCTGCTTTTCCTCTGCTACCAACCTCATTGTTTCTGCTGTTATTATTTCTCTGGGACTGAGCATAAAAGATACCTTGAAAAGGGGCCATACAGAAAGGGTGAGCTGCTATAAGCTCAAATTCTTTGCTGAACAAAGTCAGCACAGCTCTACTGCAGCCACTGAACCTCCAGTACAAAGCTATGCTGCTTGGAGCAGGAGAGTCACAGAGACAACAGAGGCTTTCACAGGTTGTGTGCTGACATGAGGGAAGATAAATTAAGGCTCCAGTTCTAGTTTTTGAGGATTGTATTTTACAGGAGATAGTAGCTAAAAAAATCCAGGCTGCAGTTCACTGCAGCTCCACAAGACATGTGGGTATGGTATCATACTTCTAGCCTAAGGCACTTGTGGTTTCAGCTGCGTGATGACCTTGCTTCCACAGGAACAGTGGAGCGTGTTCCTTGCCCTGACCCCTTCCACCATCAGGATACTACTGTGAGAAGTAGGAGATGTGGCTCCCACCCATGGGAGAAACTCCTTGTTTCTAGGTTGCTCTGCAGGCAGTGAATGAAATGTGGACTGAAAGCTGCTGCTAGAGAGTTGTCTTCTCCTGCCCTCTGTGCTGTCACTCCGTTGGGTACACTCACAAATTAAGTATAGGATCTAGTTCTTTGGGGAGCATGGAAGTGCCTGCTTTTACACCCAGAGGAGTACAATTAGGAGATGTTGAGGTGAGCAACATGATGTCCTAAGATATCAGCCCTTTGGGGGCAGGGAGGCATGCTAGGCATGTTAGCACATTTCCAGTGTCAGCTTTAATGTACCAGGGTTCTTAGAGTGCCTGGATGATCAAGTCAGTCTTGTTGAATTAGAGACCAGATATCACCTAATGGCATTTTAGGAGCTGGATCTCTCCCTGAGTCCCCAACAGGTTGTGCTCACAGACAAGTAAAGGAAATATCACAGTTTGCCCCTGCTCTGGCTAAGTCACCACCCATCATGAGGGCTTATCCATCCCTGTGTACTGGGGGATCACTGAAAACCTTGGGTAACTCAGTCTATTGACTGCAGAAGAGTTATTCTGCTCTGTGACACCACACCTGAGCTTGCACGAACTGGGTCTCATAGAGCCAGCTGAGAAAAAGGGGACACCTTGAATGAAGATGTTTGGAAAGTGAGTTCAGAAGGAGGTACCAGGTATTGGAGGTCTCTGTTCTGAGAATGGGAACTGAGCCTGGTGGTGCCTATGGCTGCAGAAGAGGGTGGGAAAAATGAAGCCAGGCTCAGTCAGACTAGGGATTCAGTCTGAAATGCTAGTATGGAGGCAACAAGATGTGGGCATACAATACTGGTGGCATGCTAATAGATGTACCCTGCATCCTCACCAACCCTGCTGATTTTAGTGTCCAGCAAAAAATGGCTTGTCAATCTGTGCATCTATAAATCACTTAGGCTCTGACACCCTTGCAACATCCCCTCTTCCTAGAGATAGAGCACTCTGTGATCCAGGGATCCAGCATCTGTCTCTGGTTCAGCCATTCCCTTAGCTCAGACCACTGAGGAAGTGCTGGGAGAAAGTCTGAAGAGAGGTGACTTGTGAGACAAGAAAGGTGAAAAGGCAAACGGAGTTAGGATTGCTGAGATGGGAATAGGATTCTAGATGAAAAACATCAGCACTGGAAGATATAAAACCTTAGATGGCCACACAGAGAACTGGGAAGTTAGCAAGACTGAGGACCTGACACAAATGCAGTAGAAACCAGCCCTTCCTCACCTGATGTCTTATGGGGGACATTGAGTATACTACTGCTTAGTCTGGTAGCACATTAAATCCCAACTATCTCTTGTCTGTGTCAACCAGTAAATAACCAGGTTATATTTCAAAGCTGTGTACATCCTGCTTGCAGAGTCTCTTTGTGCCTAGCAAAAGGCATCTGAACAAAGTGACTTAGAAAAGGAGGGTTACACGTTCCTCTCTCCAGCATAGAAAGCTAGTATGACCAATAAAGGAAAATCTGGTTTCTTTGTTCCTGATCTCCCTTTTAATCTTCAGCCTTCCTCCAGTAAATGAAAACAAAACGCTGTGATGTGTTTGTGTGAGGGGTTACCACAAAAGCAAAGGGATAAAAGATGCAGCCAAACTTGTATTTCTACTTGTACATAAGTGGAAAGTGTTGGATGTAACGTATTGTTGTGCTGACTCTTTCTAAGGACAGAAAGTCAGATTTTAGTAAGAGACACAAAATAAAACACCTTTGAAGGTCTGAGCCATTTAGGTTGTAAAGGTGACATTCTGCTGGGCTAGAGTATCTACAACCTCAAAAAGAGCAGCCTGGTTAAAGTTTTATGCACCGTGTTTCAAAGTCTGGAGATCACAGAAAAGTTTCAAAAGCAACTCAAAGAAAAACTGTGATTCATCTTACCTTACATCACAGGTTCACAGGTATCTGCATGTGATCTACTCAATACAGGCTCTCCTAAGAGTCCAAATAAGTAGGATAGTCCTCTGGGCTTACCTCCTGATCTACTTTTGCATCTAATCCAGAAATGCCTATTTTCACCAGGTGAAATGGGACCTTGCCTTTATTCAGGCAGCTTCTGAGTCTGACACCAGAAAAGAGCAGTGTGCAAGAAGGGAGTAGTCACTGAGGCTGTGGAAGGAAACCAAAATAAGGTGCATCACGTCTGGCAGAGATGGGGTTTTCTTTCTTCACAGCAGCCCTTATGGTGCTGTGCTCTGCATTTGTGACAAGAATGGTGCTGATAACACACAGATATTTTCATTATCACTGCTTGCTCAGCACCAAGGTCTTGTCTGTTTCTCCCCAGTGAGTTGGCTGGGGGTGGGTGAGAGGTCTGGGACACATCCAGGACAGCTGATCCCAAGAGATCAAAGGGATGATCCATACCATATCATGCCATGCTCAGCAATAAAAGGGTGGGTAGTCTTTTCAAATAGTCTTTGCTTGCAGACCAGATGGACATTAGTCTGCTGAGGGGAGTTGGCAGGTGACTGCATTTGCATAATTTGTTCTTTTTTTCCTCTCATTCCATCACTTATTAAACTGTTTTTTCCCTGACCTTTGAGTCTGTCTTGTGTTCCTCCTCTGATTCTCTCCCCCATCCTGATGGTGGGGGGTAAGCAAGCGGCTGGTGGATGCTTAGTTGCTGGTTAGGGTTAACCCACCACAAAGGGCAAATAGGGCAAGAAATGTTAGTGAAGATCAAAAGGAGAAGAAACCAGAAAATGGGCATTGACATGAAATAAACCAAACTCATTAGCCCCTTGCAGCATTGCTGAAACGTGAAGGAAATAGATACAGCAGTTCCACAGCTCAAATATCACAGAACAGACAAGGAGCCACAGCCCGAAAGTAGCAGTTTTACTGGAAGTTTCTAACACCTGGTTGCATCAGACATTAAAATAACTTTCCCACTTTGTATAAGGTCTCAGCAATATTACTATTGTAATCCTGAAAATCCTGTTTGAACAATGCCAGCGGCTGGGGCACCCACACTTAATGAAAAAGCAGTTTGACAAACAGCACTGAAACATGACCCAGTGCTAAAACTTAAAAAACAGGGAGTGGAAAAAAAAAAAAAAAAAAAAGGAAATAGTGAGAATAAAAGGGGATTCTTCCCCTGTACTCAGCCCTGGTGAGGCCACAGCTCGAGTCCTGTGTCCAGTTCTGGGCCCCTCAGTTCAGGAAGGAGATTGAGGTCCTGGAGCAGGTCCAAAGGAGGGCAACCAGGCTGGTGAAGGGACTCCAGCACAAGTCCTGTGAGGAGAGGCTGAGGGAGCTGGGGGTGTTCAGCCTGGAGAAGAGGAGGCTCAGGGGAGACCTCATCGCTCTCTACAACTCCCTGAAAGGAGGGGTTGGGCTCTTCTCCCAGGCAGCTACCAGTGAGACAAGAGGGCATGGATGTAAGCTCTGACAGGGGAAGTTTAGGTTAGATATTAGGAAGAAATTCTTTACAGAGAGGGTGATCAGGCATTGGAGTGGGCTGCCCGGTGATGATGGGATTCTCCATCCCTGGAGGTTCTTAAGAAGAGACTGGATGTGGCACTCAGTGCCATGGTCTGGTAACCACAGTGGTAGTGGATCAGGGGTTGGACTTGATGCCAGAGGTCTTTTCCAACCTGGATGATTCTGTGATTCTGTGATCAAGCAGTGTGGAGCATTAGCAGCTGGAATTGCCAAGGGAATTTTGTGATTTGCATCAGGATGACCAGAAAATAAGTGCATAAGCAAATACAGGTCAAGGGCAGCACATCGGTTTGAGGCCAAGACCAGCATAGTATCTTTGTCAGAGGTGTTCCCCAAGGAAATGGGCCGAGCTGGTAGTGAGGGCTGTATCTGTGGTCTTCATCCCCTGCAGATGAATGTTAACCTGCACTGTGATAGCCTGCTCATGTTTCAGGTGAGATGTTGAGGGCAGGGATTGAGCAGCCCTGCCAGTGGGGAAGAGGGGGCTGTAGGCATAGGGTATCACCAGCTTTTTACAATTAGTTTGTTTTCAACTTCTGATGGTTAAATACAGTGGAGAAAAGTGTTAATCTACACCCCATGATCAGATGAAAGTTCCCACATGAAAGCTTATGAGTGTTTCCACCCAGGAAATGGGTGGTGAATGGAGGAGAAGAGAAGCAGGCTTCTCTTGAGTGTTTTCATACATCTCCTTTGGTGTGAGGCAAACAACACATCACAGAGATGGCCTGACCACAGGCACATTCACCAGCACATAAACCCTGTGTCTCCCTTCTGATGGCCTTTATTCTACAGTTCTCTTCCTACCCTGCTCTGATGGTACATAGCTCTGAAACCAGTGTCACCCAACAGCCCAACCCAACCCTCCAGTCTATAACTTTTTTCCTGTCATGTTTTCTGCACTGAGGGCCAAGATTTGTGCTGGCCAACACAGCAGCAACATGTCTTTAGGGCTTCCTCCCTGTCTCAGTCACTGATGGTTTGGGAGTGTCTTGGTATTTTCTGACCTTAAGTTAACTTCCTTATAACTGCATTAACTTGTCCTTGTCTGGTTGTGAATGATGGATGTGAAGTATGTCAGAAGCCTGGCAGCCAAACATGCTGTGTCAACACGTTGACATCTTGTTCCCTGATGCCCTGGGCTCCTTGTGGCCCTCCATTGCACTGAGATGAAGCTCCGTGGTAAATCAGATGTGATGAACCCATCCAGATGCACCACCTGATCTGGTACAACTGCAGTGACCTGGCTTGAGAGACACTTTTTCTATAACGTTCACTTGTGGAAAAATGGCAGCCCATTGCTTCCAAATAAATGCAAATAAGAATGGAAAGACTAAAGTGGGTTGCTCTCCTCTGCCTTTGGATGTGGTGAAAGACACCACATTAACAAGTCTCCTAGCCCCCACAGTGACATTTCTAAGCATGGAGCCAACTCTGGTACCCTCATTGTCTCCTTTCCTCCTCTGAAACAAATGGACCCTGCCTAAGTAAGAAAGGACAGTCCTAATCACATTAGGATCAGTTTAGATGGCAGAGGGGGTAACAAAATTAGAGCTTTTAAACCATTATCCCTTCTTCATGAACATCTGCTTTGATACAAGCCTGCAGAGAGTTGAGGAAAGCTGAGCTATGTATGATCTCATTATAGCTTTAAAGAACAAAATATGTGATGGAGAGCTGGTCCATGTCTGGAAGAAAAACATCAGGCATTCTCAGTAATTCTGTGGAATGAGAGGCAAGAAAGGACTCTGCTCAAGCCTAAAGCAGCTATATTTTGATTCTTGGTTTTAAAATTATCTCCTCAAATATTTTCTTAGGCCCCATATGTAAACCAATATATACACATACGCCTGGTCATATTATATACTTTCATACTGTATGTGTCATGCTGTAATGTTTTAATCCAGTTGTGTGCTTCTGATTGATGTAATAATTTATTGTATTATTTTATATAACCAGAGTTGATAAATTGTGTGGAGAAGCCAGGCAGCGTGTCTGATCTCCTTGCTATGACAGCAATAACTGAAGTGATATGGTTATTGTACACAGAGAGGAACATGAACTCTGCAGCAAATCTGGACTGGATTAAATAGGGGATAGGAATGGCTTTTGGCTACTACAAAGTAGATACATGTGTGGGAGATGATACAGAGGTCAGTGGTTTTACTGTGCAACATGTGTTTCTTAAAAGCATTAAATAGGAGCTATTCATGTTTTACTTAACAGAAATCAGGAAAAACTAGGGTTTCCTGTTGACTTATTCAAAGTACAATTTACTGTGAAAAAACCCCAACAAATCTCCCTTTATTTTTATGTTTTTATGTTTATATATATAAATATAATATTTACATATATTAAGAACTCTAAGAAGGTCAAAAGTCGAACCAAAATATTCTAAAGTCGATTACATCAGGCAGATGGGCCCAAAAAACCAAAGCCAGTATCCAGTGCTGGTATCTTCAGTGCAGAGGGATATATGACTATATCCAGCAAAGGAAGATCAAAAAGTGAACAGAAGCACTGGACTCCTGATCATCCAGATACCCAAGTTGTCATCTCACTCCCTACTTCATTCCAGCTATATCCCACCCAGATGAAATTGCTTGAGCCAGAGCTAACCCTGACCACTTGAAGAAGTCATTGGCATTTAGCTCCAGGCAAGAGACTGCTTCCCACCCCTCTTTTATTTAGCAGTACAGACATAACCTGCCAGTCTTGGACTTTGATACTTCACTTGCTCTGTGCAGACATCACTTCTGCAATGCAGCTATGTTAATGTGTATAAATGGATCACCATGTCCAATCGTCAACATCCCACCCCAAGAAATAAAATAAAATTATCAATATCTGTATCACCCTGCCTAATAAAGCATTTTCTAAAGCACCTCATATACACTTTTTTTTTAAAAATACTTCCAGGTGTGGTGATTCCAGCACATCTCTGTGCAGCTTATTCCAATACCTAACTACTCTCTTGGTAAAGAAATTCTTCCTTATATCTAGTCTAAACCTCCCCTGGTGCAGCTTCAGGGGTAGTTTTCCTCTATCCTATCCTTGCTCACTTGAGAGAAGAGGACAGCACCCACCTCCCAACATCCTCTTTTAAGGTGGTTGTAGAGAGCAACACGTGTACATCTTCTTCATTGCTCCAAGGTTTTGGCAAAAACCTGAGCCTAATTTTGAAATGTCACAGCTCAAATATAATCCCCCACAAGAGTTTGCAATGCAGATAACTTCAGAATCTGGTTCACAGCACAGGCCCCAAAATTATATTGGTAACAGACTGAGACAAGAGACCAGAAACTTTTTAAGCCAGCAGCACTGTTGAGGTCTATTATGAAAATACCCTCTCCATCTACAGGCATTTAATTGCTGCCTGGCTTTTGGCCTCATTAAATTCCAGATAATTATTCCCCAAATACTAGGTTTACACTCTACTCCAAGACACTTCAACAGGTTTTCTGCAGTGGCCCTGAAATCAATTCGTGCTCTCAGTGCTGAGCAGTTTGCTGCATGGCCATTAAGAGCAGACCCCTTTGCTGTGCTAAAGGGAAGAAAAAGACAGGAGAAAAGTACAACACTCAGTGCTATCATCAGTTTCGCTGTGAATTGGAGTGGTTAGAAAAATACAGATGTGACCACTGGTGGGACAGTTCTCTTGTTGTGCTCTGAGAAGCTCAGTTGCCAGAACAGCCAAAGAACAACATTATGTTTCAGAGGTGACAGAAAACCACCACTGTGCCCTTTGCTTGCCCCAAGGATTGGTGACCATACCCATCCAAAGGGCAGGGACCAGTTCTGGGGACCTCAACATAAGAAGGACCTCGACCTGTTGGAGTGAGCCCAGAGGAGGGCCATGAAGTTGGTCAGAGGGCTGGAACAGCTCTCCTATGGAGCCAGGCTGAGAGAGTTGGGGTTGTTCAGACTGGAAAAGAGAAGGGTCCAGGGAGACCTTATAGCATCCTTGCTGTTCCTGAAGGGGCCTACAGAAAAGCTGGGGAGAGACTTTACGGAGGAATGGAGTGATAGGATAAGGGGTAATGGTTTCAAACTGAAAGAAGGGAGATTTAGATTATATATTAGGAAAAAAATCTTTATTGTGAGGGTGGTGAGACACTACCACGGGGTAGCTGTGGCTGCCCCTCTCTGGAAGTGTTCAAGGCCAGGTTGGATGGGGCTTTGAGCAACCTGGTTTAGCAGGAATTGTCCCTGCCCATAGCGGGATGTCTGGAACTAGATGATCTTTAATGTCTCTTGCAACCCAAACCATTCTGTGATTCTAGGACCAAGACCCCCTCCCGTTCTTCTTTTTGTCACTGAAACCACCTCCCACTTCTCTCCATCCTCCAGTTCTTGTTCAAAGGTGGATAAAATCTAAAGGAAACAAATGGTATCCTGTTGCAAAATAGAGACTTAAAACTTAGCTGTGATTTAGTCCTAATTAAATTCTACCACAGATTTAACGAAATAAAAACTTCCCTTCTCCTCTTAAATAATCAGTAGAAGGCATTTGCTGCAGGTCTCCCCTCTGTGACCATCACTGGCAGAAGCACAGCTGGAAGGCAGCATCCTGTGGGTGATGCCCAAGTGTTGCCCTTAGGGAAAAAGAGAAGGCATCTTTCATGAAATTTGCACTTTTGCCCCTGGATACCCAACAGTGTCTTCTTTTTTCCTACATTTTGGATAACAAGTTCAATTTAATCTTGAGACAATGCAGCACAGACTTGAAAGTGTCCTGGTTTAGGCCAGGATAAAGGTGATTTTCTCGTTTGTCCTTTTGCTTTCAGCTAAGTCTCTTGTAAGTAGTTGCACTTGCTGGGGTTAACAGCAAGTTTCTCAGACAGTGTCTGCTTCTAGGACTGATAACACTCGAAGTTTATAATTGCATGCAAACCCAAGGACACTGCTCAGCTCTGAGGAACATTTTGCTTTCCAGAAGGAGCAACGAGGTCCCACCTGAACCCCTCCTCTGGGGAGGACCAGACAAGATAGATGCCAGAATTGACCAAACAGAGTATTCCATCCCATACATGTCATACTCAGTATAAATTTGAGGGATCACAAGGGTCAAACCTCTCTCTACTCCTTCCTGCCCTCCCTGCTTCCTTCGGCATCCTGAGAGGATTCCATCCGTTCCTCTGCCTGTGGTCCTGATCCATGCCATCCTGAATCTGTGTGTTCCTGCCTCCAGCTCCCGATTGCTGCTGACTCCAGGATTCCAGCCTGGACTTTCCCAGGGCTGCCCTGCAGCCTCAGTGGTGACGTGAGAGTTATTGGGGAAAGGGGGGAGGAACGTGGTATCACTTTTCCTGTATATTTGTATATATTTAGTAATTTGTTCCTATTTATCATTATTGTTTCATTAAAGTTCTGTAGTTTATTTTCCAACCCATAAGTCTCTCTTCCTTATTCTCTCTCTCTTTCCTTTATCAGAGGAGAGAGAGATTAATATATAAATCTGTTACTCGGTTTAAATCTGTTGTTTTGCCGGGCCAGGGTTAAACCGTGACAGAAAGCAACTTTCTTAATTTACTTTCCAGACTGTAGAGGCTGGCACAACAGTTGTAGCTAGAGCTGAAATGTCCCCACAGAGCTGCTGGTTTGTGTACCTTGAGATGAGATAATGAATGATGTCTGTCCTTCAACAGGCACATTTAGTAGACTATAAATGCTACCAGCTCACATTCACTTTTTTGTTTTTTGTTTTTTTGTTTAGTACTGTATTTCTGTATGTGGCAGGTGCCCAGACTGGTTATCTCTAAAAACAGCATAATTAATGGCTTTCTGTGACTTCAAAATCAAATGTATTTTGATCAGCTTCAAAAAAGGCCCCTTCTTTCTGATGGTGGGAGGTGTGAACCTGTAAGCACTGAGCCTCTGAGAATCTCCCTGACTTCAGAAGTAGTTTCATCTCTCATTCCACAGAATTACTGAGAACGCCTCCTTAATAAGAAGACAAGAAAGAGAGGAGACCGAGACTTTCTCTTTTCTGCCTTGCAGACCTTGCTTTAACCTCCGAAAAGCCTTATTTTTTTCCAGCTTTAAAATGTAGGTGACAGTATTTATAAGAAGACTGGGAATTTCTAGTTGAAGAATGTTTCATGAGAGCCTGGCTGTTTGCCAATGACAAGCACGATATTTTCCAGACCAATGAGCCATAGACTCTACTGCAGGAGGGGGGGAAAAAAAAAAAAAAAAAAAAAAAAAAAAAGTATAAGGAGATCCAGTCCTCTGAAACAGGAGTTTGGATATTTAATTAGATCAGAAGTTGGGCTTTAAGGCACTACAGCACCACCAGGCTGATATCCCCAAGGCAGAGGGAGAAGAAAGCCCACAGCTGATCACCCTGATGTGGGATGACCAGGTTTGCTTCAGGAGCCTCCAAGAGCAGATGCTCTGCAGGAAAGAGTGCTCTCTCTGCCCACTCCTGGATGGAGACAGCAGCTGGATGGCTCAGGATGTGACTGGAGGAAAAGTAAAGGAGGAATTTGGCAAAATGGGGTAGGGGGAGGATGCCGCAGCTACTGTGAGAAATCGGTGGAAGGAGCTGGGACTCTGCAGCAGGGGTTAAGTGGTGTGCAGAAATATTGCTGGCTTTTACAGAGTGCTGAAGCTCCAGTCAGTGGTTTCACAAGCTGGGGTGACTTTCACAAAGCCTCAGAGGGCAAGAAGTGCTGATCCAGCAGTCGAGATGAGCTGTACCAGCACCTGCAAAAGCTGGGAGAGAAGCATGGGGAAAGCTGCTAGGAGGGACCAGGCTGATGCCATGAGAGCACCCAGGGAACATAAAGCTATTGCAAAACTGTCCCGAGGAAGGGAAGTCTCACTGGATCAATACAAACCTCTGCTGTCAATCAGTTGCAATTGATTTTTCTGGGGTCATTTCTTTGCCTTCCCTCCAACCTCCAGCAAAGTTGCTCTGTTTTTTTACAACAGACACAGTGTTTCTGTGGGGATATCAAAGTTCTCTCGAGCAGGAAGGAGGGAATGCTTAATTTCCAGGCTTTTGTGGGGGGGGGTCTCAAGTTGCTGCTGTTTCATTAACATTCAGGGAAAAGAAAACACTGAACAGACCCTTCCCAGCTTCCCCAAAGCCCTTCCAAGCTAATCAAATGTAGCCTTTTTTTCTGCTGACAGTACCAGTTCTAAAAATACCATATTTTGCTTGTAGACATGTGAGCTCTATCAATGAAAGTCATTGTATCCAAACTAGAGGTTCAGGGAGCTGAAGTGAAGGACTTAAGCTCCTGAGAAAAGATCTTGGCTTTGGATTTGTGTAGCTGGCCTGGCAAGGTTACTGTAAGAACCCTTTCTAGCTTTAAACTTTGTCAATTTATGTCTGGGAGGCAAGGCAATTTTATTGTTCCCTCACCAAAGCTTCTCTCTGATTTATGCCAGTGAAATTTCAAGATAGGATCCCTCCTCTCCCCTGCCTCTGCCTCCAGCTTCACAGGTCCCTCCAGGTGCTTGTCCTCAGTGATGGAAGAATGTGCTGTGAATACACAAAGTCAATGACAAGCAGTGGAAGAGCTTTAGGCTTGCAACTCATCCTTCATTTAGGCCAAAGAAGGTACAAACATGATGCCATGAGGTTCCTGGGGTTGGTGTCTGAGAGGCAGCTCAGTGACCCCAGAGGATGGTGGTATGACCCTTATTTGAGGGACCACTTCCCAGGAGGAAGTGTCTGTGAGCACGAGGCAAAAATGGAAAAGCCATATAACTTGTGTGATTCCCATCTTGTCCAGAGAACTACAGAAGGCGTCTGTGAAGAACTGCACTGTTACTGGGTCCTAACAGACAAAAATTGCCTTCCCAATTAATATTTTAAATACAAATTAATATATATATTATATTGTATATATATGTGTGTATGTATACGTATACATATGTATATGTACATATCTATATTATATATATATATGAGTGTATATCACATAACCCACATCTGATGCAGGGATGTGCTGTTCATGGTAACAGTCTCCTCTCTTTTGATCATGACAGGCCAGGAGTTTTATGAAAGTCTTTGGTGCCTGCTGTGTCTACAGAAGAGTTGACTTATGGTTTGCTTAATTAACATTGTTCTATTGCATATTGATTTTCTGCAGGGATAATAGTTTAACTGAAAAATGATGTGAAGGCCATGTATGTTATGTTAAGCCTGTCTGAACAGCAAAACACCCTGACATAATAAAGCAAAAAAATTGTTCCTGATCTGCAGCTGGTGCATCTTCTCTCTGAGAAGCTGCTTAAGCATCACAGCTAACACATGCTCTGAAATAATTTTTCTCAAAGGTGAGCTCATAAGCAATCTAATTAAATACCAAATTGGTTATTGTGGGTGCATTTACTGAGCATGAAGAACTGATGTATCTCTGACATTTCCCTCTGTAAATACATTTTAAATAAGTCATTGGTAGTTAATTACCATACGGTAAAATTAAGGCAAATAGATGTATTTTGGATTCTATCAGGCAGATGCTTTATGATAATTAAATAACATCAATGGATTATGCTTAGATAAAAATTCTGGAAAACCAGGAGCATCACATCTCAGTCTGGCATTTATTGCTTCCCCAGGCATAGCTTCTGGATTAGAGGAGGCACAAAGGATTTGTCCACATTAATGATGAGGGCAGCACAGAGAAGTAAGAGAGGGGGGGATGATTTGCAGCAAGCTGTTACATTTTGAGGATAATCTGTCCACATGCCCTGTTTCTTGGCCATGAAGTTTGGGGCAGCTTCCAATGCTGCATGCTCCCCACAGATGGCTTCCCACCAGGATAACACCCATGTGGCTCCTTCAGACTTGGACCTTGTGGGGTTCTGCACCCCTAATGCTCTGGTCCAGAGAAGGGTTTACCCCTTGAGCACATGCGTTTCTTCCTTCTTCAGCTTTGGGGATGGGTTTCAGAAGCAAGACCAGCAGAAAGGCAGGCTTCCTGCTCTTGATTCTCTCATTGCTTTGCAACAAAAGCAGCTAACAAGGGCTGATGAGATATGTGCCTTTTTAAAGATTTTGTGTCCTGGTCCTGTGCCATGACACTGTATTTGCATCCAAGATGCAATTCATCAGGTCCTGTAACATGGGCAGCACATGAGTGGCCTCTCACATTGGAAGTGAATGTAATACACATACAAAAACAAACAAAGAAATCTTTTGGGACTATGACAGCCCCAGCAATCATTTTCTATGGTGACAGGTATGTGGAAAATTAAGTTCCCCTGGCAGGACAGAGGAACACCTTGCATTTGACATTGTACCTAAACATTCACTTTTGCCTGATGTGTCCCTCCATTCTTGCTTAGCCCTGCTCTCAGGCAGTGCACAACACACCCATGAATTTTCTGTCTGTGAACAACAAAGATCACCAAGCTGGCAAGATGGTTTTATTTTCTGTGTGATATTAAGACATTTTCTAAAAGAATAACTGCCCCTGAAATAAGCCTCCACCCCCAATCCCCTGGGTCTGGCTGGCTATACTGAAGCTACTGTGATTTCTGCCTCTGCTTCAGCTCTGGGAACATCATTGTGCTTGGGAATGAACAAGGTACAGTCGAATGACAGACCTGAATGAAGAACCACTGAGAAAATCCAAAGTGATGAAGAGCATTTTTGTTTACCAGTGGAGATAATGCTGGTGAAAACTCCCACACATTTATTTCTTTATCAGGTCATTGGTGTTGTGAAGCCTAGAAGATTGATGAGTGACCTCCCAGGAGCTTCATCAGTGCTAGGGAAAAGCAGTGGGGTTGCTGCACTGACATACATACACCTTTCAGATGCAGGACCTTCAACCTTGACCTAGGTGGCTGAATTTGACTTTGATTGGAAGCTGATAGTAGAAAGAGTCTCCTCTGTTGTCTTTATGAGGGTTAGAAAGTCAAGATGCTGGTGCAGGTCTGCCCCAAAGCCCCAGTACATGGTGACAAGGTAGGTTAGGGGGGCTGCACAGGCCTTGTGGTGTCTACATCAAACAGTTGTCTTCTATCCACATCTGCCTCCTCCTGAGATCCCCGGGGGATCAGGCATCCTCCTCTTCCCTCCTGAAGGCAGGTGTGGTGCTGAGGTGGCATGATTGCTTCATTCTCTCTCAGTGGTGGCTGCATATTAACTGCAGATTAATGAGCCCTGTATGAATTTCTTTAAGCTCCTAAAATGCTTTATATTTTCTACTTACAGTATAATCATAATTAGGGGATTAAGGTAAAAAATAATAAACTCGGGTGGCTACAGTTAAGCTTCAGCATCCTCATTTTTGGGTCTTAGATATTTACAGTCCAACTGTAAGACCCAAACAGCATAACCCCCCAGCCTCACTGACTCTAAAAGGATCAGTGACTTCACAGTGCTTATGGCAGCAGGACCAGTTGGGTCCCTCACACATGTACAGCAGTTTAACCTACAGCAGGAGCTTTAACTATTTATCCCAAAGCACCTAGCTGATGTTGAAGAATATTGTCTCCCAACTCATTTACAAAGATAGGAACCAAAGGCATAGGTTCCCATGGAGCATCCTAGCAAGCTGATCCCCTCTGTAGCTCCACCGTGCAAGGGACCACTCCAGCATGTAGACCTTCCTGTCAGGTCTGTAGGCTGAAAAACTCCAGTGCCTCATCAGGATGCTGTGGAGAACAGATCCTGTCTCCTGCAGGACTTATTAGTTCAGGCACAGCACCTGCCTAATGCAGCTCTTCAGCTGCTGGGCTTGGTCTGGCTCCTATCCAGCCTCTGCTGTGTCTCAGCTCTGTCCTTTCTTCACCCACAGCTCCTGGGGGGAGCAGGGTAGGGGACAGGCAGCCAAACAGTGCTGTTGGTGAGCTCCAAGGCTGTGTTTGTACATGGAAGAGAAAAGCAGGTTTGGGTACAGAGGTAACCACAGCCAGCTCTCTGGTACCATTAGCCATAGCCTGGGCTCAGAGCATTGGGTCAGTCCCCCCTGAGTGTTCTCCAGGGAGCTCAGCCTGATTCTGCCAGGAACAGATGATCACTGGATGGCTCTTGGAGAAGTCTGGAAATACCCAGCAAGGGGCAGGTTTGTTCCCCACCAGGGAAACAAGTTGTTCGCAAAACTGGAGGACTTCTTGACTGCAGAGTCCTAGGCTAGGTCCTTGCTCCTTTTTCAACACTCATATTTTCAAAAAAGGAGGTAGCAGAGGTCTCACTAGAGTCCCTGAGCCGTAATTATGGGTCAGCCAGGACTGGGGCTGGCTGCAAGTGTGACTTGGAGAGAGCACCAAGGTCCTTCTCCGTGAACAACAACTCAGAAGTGAATTGATCTGCAAGCTTCTTCTCTGTTTTAGAAGTCATGAAGCAAAAGTTACTATTACAAGAAATGCTGAAAGGCTGCTTTCAGCATCAATTAATTTTGCCTATGAGTGAGTAAAGAAAAAGTCTTCCCTTCCCCAACATCTGCTTTATCACACTGAGTTCTCTCGCTATAGGCTATTGATTTGCCTCTGGCAAATCCAAGTTGCTTTAGATTAAGCAGCAAACAGGCAAAATACCCAGACACAGCCTGGATTTCTCTCTGAATGAGGGTGTTGTTTTCTAATCACTGGCTTATTATTAAAAAATCATTAAAAGCTTAAAAATTATTATGAGACACCTCACCAGTAAGCTCATCTTTAGCTGCAACACTAAATTATCTACAGTTGCCTTGTGAAGCTCCTGGAGATTAAGCTGGCTTTAGATCTGTTTTTGGATAGTGCCTTCATCTTTTACCAACAGCCTGAAAGAAAATTCAGTCTTTATAATCAGTTATTTACAAACCAGTGGTTATGGTTGTGCAACCTTGCATGACCTCAACATTTCTGATTCTCTTTTTTTTGAAATATTTTCTATGGCAGAAGAAACCCAGTAAAATTTTCAGTTTATTTTTAAAGCTGTATTTTTTCCTATATGATTTAGACCCTTGACATTCCAAGTGGAAATTTAATTGAACAATGGATTCCAGTTTAGCTGAAAGGGGGGAAACAGATGAAGTGATGGTGAATCACTGCAAACGTTTTTGTCTCTTTTCCTGCCACACTTTATACCTTGTCCTGGGCATAGCCATGAATTGTCAGCAAGTAAACACACTCCTATTTGTAAGGAATATGCTCTTGCTGCAATGCTGCCTTAGAGTTTGCCTTCCACTGAGGTTGACATCTGGCTGTGGAAAACATGGCTTTTCACCCACTCAAAAGTACAGATTATGAGAGATTTAAACCTGGGTACACGCCTTGAGGGAAATATTTATCTGTGATACTGCTTGATTCAAGAGGAGTAAAGAAGTCCCCAAAAAACATTAGGAAAATAAATGAGTCAGATAAGCCCCATGTCACATCACAACTGCTTTGTAGGAATGCAAATAAAGAAAGAAAGAACAAAATGAAACACAAACCTCTCCCCCAAGCCAACAAACCTTTTTTAAGGACCAGTGCCTCAGGCTTCTGCCAAATATCCTCAGGTAAATCTTGCTTCAGAACATTCCTGATCTGGGTTCCTGCAGGGCCACTGCTGAGACTCAAGTTCCCACAGCCAGGTCAGCAAAGGTCAATATGTTCCTGCATTTCAATTGCTTCTGTAGCCTGATACATTAATGCAAATTCTTCTAGGAACCCCACAAAGGCCTATGAAATGGGTTGGGGGTGGTGGAGGAGTGGACTTATGTCCCCCTCTGTTGCCCCTGGCTTTTAGGGGACCAGCAAATTCATGTGGGATGGCAATATTTTAAGCTGCCCCAACAAAACGCGTCACCTGCAGACTTTCATGCTGCAAACCATGAGCTGGCCTAAAAGGGATGGGTAAACCAGCATTTTCTCAACTCTGGTGATGCTTTCTCATTTAATGTCACCAAAATCTGTGTAGCATCTCTGGCTTGCACTGATCAAAGATAAATAAATAGAAACAAATTCCACCAAGCCTGAGATCCAGGCGGGGAACAAAAAACAACACTACCAAAGTAGCCTCTCTGCTTTTTACCTCTTTGCACAGCTAATTAACACTGATTACATGCCAAAAAACAGGTCTGAAGCATTAGGGATCCTGCCATAAGTGACAATAATCATGAAGCCCTTAATTGAATAAAACCAGGAAAAGTTTGTTCTGCTGGTTTGGTTCTGCTGTCTCAGAAGGACAATGAAAGACAGATTTGTCCAAGTGGGTCTTTTGCTCCACGTGAGTTGCTCCACGTTATTTGCTCCACTCTGTTTTTCAGGAAAATGTTTACCCTTGTGCCATGGTGCAATGTCTTGGCAGATGGGTGTTGAATAGTCTGTCCCCTTTAGAATTTATTTTGTATTGCTTGTAATTATCAATAAGGGTGCTTATCCCAAAGACTATTTTGAAGTGTCTTACTTTCTTTTGCCATCTTTCATCTGCCACCATGACCCCCTCTCCAATCCAGACAGATTTCATTAGCTGGTAATCCTGGGATTTGGACTGCTGTAAGGATTTGTATTTCTGATGAGTTTAAATTACCAGATTCTTGTGTAACTGGTATAGCCCCATAATTTTTCATTGATGTCAGTCTACTGTGCTGATCCTTGGATTCCTGAGTTTGTCTCCCGTGTCTGTCTATCTGCCTTCATTCTTTTCAGTTATATCTTTCAGGTATGACTTTGGCTTCATTGTTGTTGATACAAAAGTTCAGTGATTGCTCTTGAGATCCCTACACTGCTGTACCCCTCCTTGCACACCAGAACACCAAACCTGTTTTTATACAGGCTTGCAGGGGCTGAACGATTGGACATCTGGGCATCATGTTGTCCAAACCCTGCTCAAAGGACAGCTGACTTCAAAGATAGGTCAGGTTACTCAGGGTCCTATCAAGTTTTTAAAATCTCCAAGGATGCAGATGGCAAAGCCTCGCTGGGCAGCCTGTGTTAGTGTCTCACTACTCCTATGAGAAGGACTTTTTGCCCTGTATCTAGTACAAAAATACCCTTGTTTCAGCTTATGTTTAGTCCTTGTTGACTCTTCCATCTGTGGAGTCTGGTTCTGTTTTGTCTATACAGTCCCATTAATTAACTGTAGACAGCAATTCACCTCCCTACAAGATGAGCAAGTGCAGCCCTCAGCCTCTCCTCCTCCATCCTGTGCCCCAGCCTCCTGACCACCTTGGTGCTCCTCACTGTGTTGCTCCTCTCTCTCAATACCTTTCCTGTGGTAGGGAGCCAGAAATTCTCTCTCGTTAATTAGTCCAAAAAGATATTCTCTGCTTTTTGCTTGAGGAGAAGTTCTTTCTAGTAGAGATAAATCAAAAGCTTTCACCCTGCAGTTATGTTACCAGAGCTTTTTTTGCTATGTCTGAGATCTCCCTCAAAGCTTGCTTTTGAAAAGTGGAAAGACGTCTGTCTCACCTGAACCTGTGTAAAAATACTTGGTGTTGCTGTGCCCAGACTTTCTGAATTTATCTTAAGGGGACAATTATCCTGATTGGTTTTTTGGGGTTTTTTTTGTTTTTTTTGTGTAAGTCAAAGGAACTTTGACAAAGGCATGGTGACTAGAGAGCCTGAAGGTGACCTTAACTTTTTGCTTACCCCAGCTGCCCTACGTAAACCTTGTGTGGTGGTTATTTACTCCATTTTCACACTTATTACTTTGCTTATTTTCCACATGGCGGTCCCTAAGAGTGGAAAAAGATTTTCATCTTCTGCTGATGTGGTTTTCTGCTCCACAGCAGCCACCTCCTTGCTCTCTATGGTGTTTGTTTTCTGCACAAGGAGACATTACTGATTTCATTTTTTTTTTCTGTTTCATTTATGCTCCATTTCTCTGTTTCTCTATTTCAACTGGCACTTGACATGAGAGAGTGTATGATCTTGTGTTTAAGGTATTTACAAAGAGCAGTGTTTCGTCACCACTACCTATTTCCCAGGGGTTGATGGGCAATTGGCCAGACACTCTGGACGCTTAATATTTTCATGTGTAAAACACTGGTAGCATCACTAAAGCTTTGCTTTTTTTTTTTTTTTTTTTTTTTTTTTTTTTTTTTTTTTTAACTGGGGAGGCCAATCTCAAAGGAAAAGAAGAAAAAGGGATTTCAGTTTGGATCACTGGAGAATTAGAGAATTAAATTACTCTAGAAAAAACCACCTGAACTGAAAGTACTATCTCTCGTATGGAAAGTACTGATTAATTCCTTTCCAAAAATGTTTTTAAACACATTTCTACCTTTAAAAATAAAGTGCACCAAAATAGACACACAAAGTACTTGGAGGTCTCTGTCGTTCTTGCCCAGTGACGCTTTCATGTTGTTGCTGAGACTGAAGGGGAGAGCTAAAGATAAATCCATTAATGTTATATAAGACTCTCAGAAATACCTCTAAATAAATAAAAAAGTGCTTCAAATTGTACACTGTGTATGTGTCAGGCAATTCATCAGCAGTGCCAGGATGCTTTTCCCTCTTTGGAGGAGAACACTGTGGGAGAGCCAAAGAGGAGTGCTGCAGGTGGCTATTAGCAGCAGGTCACCCAGAGCAATATTCAGGAGATCTCCATGCACTGCTGAAATTTTGCCATTCAGCACAACCCTCAATAATCCCTAAGGAAATAAGCTTTGTGGGAGGTTGTGAAAACCAGCTGAGGCCACTATCCTGCCCAGATGTTTGCTCCTGTAGCATGGAAGCAGCAGGGACGTGCTCCTACTTTGTCAGAGCACAGACCAGATCACCAGCTTCAATCCCTGCCAAAAAGTGGATTTGCAGTGTCACAGAGAAGCAGAGGGAAGATATTCTCTTTTGACAGTGCTGGTGAATAGGTCATGTCTGTGCTGGGGGCACAACAGGCAGAGCTGACACCTCCAGCCCAACCTGCCTTCTTGAGCCCTGGTCCTGTGCCTCATGGCTGTGAGGTTTTGCAGGCAGGTAAAAGGCACTTGGGTTCTTTGACAGCTGCCTCAGCAAGTGGTGACAGCAATGTTTCACTGCTTTTGGTAGCTCTCCTCTTGCTGATGACTTTTTTTTTTTTTTGATGACTAGTTTAAAAGGGGACTTCACTTGTCAATAGGTAAATTAGAGGCACATAAACTGAGAGGCACATAAAAGATCCGAAGTTGCGGTGAAATTAGTGATGCCTTCCTTTCAGGGGGAGTTAAAAGAAAGGCCAAAATTAGGTTGCTGAATGACAAATGAGGAGAATATTTTGCTTTAAGGCTTCAGTACTGAAGGGAATGGGCAGGATGAGGAGGAACAATGGTGGAGAAGAAAAGATGCTTAATGAAAAATGAAGCGTGATGTGGAAAGAAAGAAAAATAATGCAGTCCGATAAGGTGTTTAATGTCTCAATATCTGTGTTCTTTGTTTCCAAAAACCAGCACATATATAGAGAGGTGGGCTGGGAAGCTTTGTTCAACCAAAACCAAGTAGAGATCTCAGGCCCATAATCTCCTTAGTTTCATCAGAAGCTGATTGTGGCTGCTTGCCTCTACTGCCTTAAAGCCTCTGTTGCTGAAAGTGGGCCCAGCATATTACTTAAATACTGTTTTGCTTGGCAAACTAATTCCCCTGCTTTCAGCAGTGAGTGCACCTCCTGGCAACCACTTCTGACAGCTCCAAGGAGAAGCGTGGCTCTGCACTGTGCTGTGACACATCATGCCACGCCACATGCAACAGCACCAATAGCACCCAGGGTTGCTGACCATCATCATCACTCCCATGGTCATTGCTCCCATCGTGCTGGAGGAGCAGCAGACCTTGTCACCCCAGCATCCTGCACCCAGAGGAGGGTGTCTGTGCCTCCCATACTCCTTGCCACCTTGCTCCATCCCTGGTAAAGCTGGGTAAAGACTAAATCCACCATACTCCCTCCCATGAAATTATTGCAGGATTAGGAGTTTTTCCATCTTCTGCACCACGCTTAGAGATGCCTTTGTGCTGGGAAGGCTTTGGGGCTGCTGGGGGCGGGGGGAGAAATGTCACAAAATCTCAGCTCTGAGCCAGGCAGGACAAGCATAATGGTCATTCTATGGCATAAGAAGCCCTGGGGATACAGGGCACAGCCACAGCAGCTGCTTCCCCTGTTTTATGGGAGCTCTTGGGATTTGCTGTACTTCCTTTAAACTAATTTTTGTTTGGATCACTTAGGAAACTCAGATTGTTTCTGAGAAAAGTTTCTATGTGCCCCCCAGCTAAGTGTGCTGAGAGGTCTTTGGTACCAGGAGAGCATCGTAATGATTAAACAAGAATTTGTACTATCTGTAAGTTGTGACTTTAAGGCAGAATTCACTATGCTTGGGAACCTGGCTTGGGACTTATTAACATCTGAGCTTGCAGACTCAGTTTGTCCTCTCTTTACTGAGGCAACCAGTAAAGTGTGCAAATTAATGCTAGTTGTGAGAATGTCTGGGGGTGGCTTGTGCCTGCTGGGAAGTAGACTGAGACCTCACCAGTCATTTCATGTAACGAGGCTTATACTAAACCATGTCTCTTTCCTCCACACCCTGTGTGCTAGCCAGAGAAATGGCTGTGGGACAGGATTTCTCCAGAGGGAGGTATCCAGGCTGTTATCTCTATCCCAAAGGGCTGCACTGAGAAATTCTTGGTAGACTGAGCTGTATCAGAGTGGGTGGATTAAATGGCTTATGTGGTGGTGTCTGATGGCTTCTTCTCACCCTGCTGTCAAACGTCCTGTTGAGAGGAGAGGCATTTTTCCAGTATTACAATAATGACACCATCTCCCATGGATAACATCTGACTTGAAATGTTCTGCAATCAGGTCAGCTTTATTATTGAAATTCACCCTCACAGTCAAACATGGGGAGGAAAGGGCTCTGTTTTTTCCCACTCTATCCCATTGCTGGAGCTCTAGCATAACAGGTAACACCAGTTAACAGTGGTAATTAATTTTCCACAGCGGGTTTGGAGTGGAAGATGGGGAGAAAGAAACTGGAACGTATTACCAACAGAAACATGTGAGATGGAGGCTTTTCCCCTCCTGCTCCCTCCTCTGAGCAGATGCAGTAATTCTTATTCTGGGAGACCTCATTGTATCTGGAAGCTGCTCTGCTGTGCAGCACACTTGGGGCAAAGCCCGTGCCACCCCCCTTGCCCACCCCATGGTCCCATGGAGTGTGTCTGTGTGTGTGTCTGTGCCCTCAAGGTTAATGGGGTCTGGGAGAGGGGATCCTCTGGGACCAGGCAGCAGCATCCGTGGAGGGACAGCACCCAGAGAGAGCTGTGGGAGTGTGCTCTGCCTCCCTTCTGCAGAGCACCCTTATGGTTGTGGATGTAGGAACAGAGGGTTCTGAGGTGTTCATGGCCAACTTGATTTGCAGTTTTTACCTTTGAGACCCCTTAAAACAGAAGCAGGGCTGAAGGAGGGATGGCAAAGCCATGCTGCCTGCTGCATCATAGAATCACAGAATGGGTTGGGTTGGAAGACACCTTAAAGATCCTCTAGTTCCAACCCTCCTGCCATGTACAGGGACACCTCCCACTAGACCAGGCTGCTCAAAGCCCCATCCAGCCTGGGGAGGCTGCCACAACTTCTCTAGGCAATGTGTGCCAGTGTCTCATCACCCTCACACTAAAGAATTTCTTCCTAATAGCTAACTTAAATGTCCCGTCTTCTAGTTTAAAGCCATTTCCCCTTGACCTATCACTACCTGTCCTTATAAAAAGTCCTTCCCCAGCTTTCTTGTAGGCTCCCTTCAAGTACTGGAAGGCCACTATTAGGTGTCCCCAGATTTGAAATTCTGTGGTGCCCAGTTCTAGGACAGGACCCAGGAGCAGGAGGCCAGGTTTCCATCCCCTTTCACTACAGCTGTCAGGATAATGCTTGACCCCAGGTGCTACTTGGGGTCCCCAAATCACAACCCTACACTGGAGATTTGAGGGTGTCTGGGCTGAAACAGTGGCAGATGATGTCTGGGGTTTACTAGCAGCAGGTTTCAGTGTCCCTCTCCTCCCTTCCACCAGAGAAATAATTAAATATTGTGGCTGTATAATGCACCGTAGCACTTTAATCCTGCTGAGGATAAAGTGGATTACAATGCTGTTTGGTTGGCCACTGCATGCAGAGCCAAATATTATAACAGGATTCAAACCCCTTCTCTAACTTAGAGCAGATTTGCTTGTTGCTTTAAAAATAGCTAGAAGAGAGCTTGGCCCCAAAACCATGCTTTGACCCTTTTTGAATGTAAGATTGAATTATCTATCCCTTCCTTTAATATGCTTCTGTCTGTAAGTCAGTGAGTTCCTTGAAGTCTTACAGAGATGGGGAGGGGTGGCTTTTATAAGAACATGGCAAGCACTTTTTAACTCTTTACAAAAACACTTTTCACACTCGGTTAAAGTTAAAGAGTGAAATTTGCATTTAAAAGCTAATAACTCCTCGAGTGAAGAAGAACTGGTTTACTCAGCCGTGCACAGCATCTTGTGAGGCTTCAGTGCCTGGCTGGGCTGTGACTGCTGTGCAGTTCCCTGCCATGAATGTCTGGGTTTTGAGGCAAGAATTGATTCCAGCTAAGGATCGAGGACACAACCACCCACCTTTCCCCAGGATATAACTAGCAGCACTGCTGTTAACAGGGAGAAAATGCAGGAAAATTCATTGAGCTTCACCGCTGCAGGGATCCTGCAAGCACGTTCTTCTCATTTCTTCCATGCACACAGAGCACCTTAAAACTTTCCCTGTATGCTGAGGCCTGTAGCCAGCAGCACAACTTTGGATTTGATGATCCTAAATGTTCTTTTCAACTTTAATGATTCTATTCTATGAGTGGCACTCTTGTAATTAATAGGGCTTTGGAGGGAGCAGCCACTCTGCTGCCTGGCTGTGCTTCTCCAAGGGGAGACATCAGGGCTGCTGTAAGCTTGAAGGAAGAGAGTTTACAAGGTAAGGCATATAATATGATTGAGAACAAAGGTGACCTACAGAAGTGTGGTAAATATGTGGTTTTATCTGCTTGGCGAGTGAATTTTAATCCCAGCATAGCACCACATTGTTAGGTGCTGCTGCTGTGCCTGTGAAAGCTTGTGGGAGGACAAAGAGCAGAAAACAGCAAGAAGGACAAAGAGGCTCCAAAACACCACCCCACCACCACCCCCATTCATACCTCTGCCAAACAGGCAAAACTGAGAGTGGTGGTTGCAAAATTGTCTTTCCTTGTTTAGAGCTGCCTGTGTCAGCCTGTTGTGCTCAGGGAAAATAGCAGTAGATCAATCGAGGTGTCTGCACTGACACTCTTATGGTTGTCTCCCTTAAGATACACTGAATTGCTCATCAGCCTTCCCAGCTAATGAGCCTTTCAGTGGGAAGAAAGACAGGGGTTTCTTTCTAAGCTGTGCTTCCCTGCCAACTTCTGGACCTCTCCTAAAGGAAGAGGTAAGTTATGGGCTCTGGTCATGGTCAGAGGTCTGGGCTGTAGTGACAACACACTGATATAATTTTACTGGAGGCCAGCCTTGGTCTAGCTATGGGCCCTTCACAGAAGATAGTGCAACCTTTTCCTGGAGGGTACCAGGGCTCCCTTGCCACTCCCTGAGTTCTTTATGTGATTCCAAATCTCTGATGCACGTACATAATCACCAGTTGTGTGGTTCCTCAGGGTGGGCTGGAACCCACCCCCTCCCTGGATGGAAGGGGTCAGAATGGAGGTCTTGCTGTGATTTTACTTTAATGAAACTGTGCTTGGCACTGATTGAGGACCTGACCTATTTGAGGGCTGTCAACATGCACAATCCCACCAGAATATGATGCCTGTCATTCATCATTTGCACCAGTCAGACAGAAGCCCCCTTGACCAGGTGCTGGGGAGATACAAAATAAAATAATCCCTTCGCAAAGAGCTTACAATTTAGAAGTAAGCACTAGCATTTAAACCTTGAAGTGAAGAGAGACAAATGGCATTGCTCCTAGCTCTAGTTTCCTAGCAGGCTTGTATTCATCGACCGCAAACCTTAATACAGTTTTCACTCCACTTGTCAATTGTTAAGATAGATTTGGGGGCTGTCAACTAAATGTTACAGTTGAAATGACCCAGCTGGAAATAATAGACTATGAAACATCAAAGTAGTCATAATACTGTAAACCATCACAGAGGAGTACATTCAGTCTTTTAATTTTTAATGGTCCCTCAGGTCTTGTTTGGTGTACCGGAGAGTTTGGGGGGAATTTCTCTGTCCTAGCTTCAGAAGTCTCTGTGGCAGACTGATGGAAGAAGCAACCACAAGCTCTCTGTGCATGCCTAAGGGAAAAACAAGCACCCAGAGAAACAGGTTCATCCAACGTGTCTTTGATACCAGTTTCTGGACAAGGCTCCTTAGTGGCTGGAGGCACCCATCTCTCCACCACCAGGGATGAGCAGGTGGGGTGATGTGTCTCACTGGGAGACAGCTGGGACTGCCTGCAGGCTACTAGGGCTTGCTAACACTGCTGGGTGGGTGCTTGTAGGGCCATGCTGGGTACAAAGGGGTCTGACCCACCCGTCTCATCTGGCACAAAGCTGTGGTGTGTTCCTTATAAAGCTGGTGGGAAAGCAATATGAGCAACTTGAGAGAGGATCAGCGCTACAGCCCACTGTATTTACCCAGCTGGATGTGAGCTGGGTGACTCAAGAGCACCTTCAAAGCATAGTTCACTTTACAACAATTTTTTTTTACAGAGCAGGGAGGTTTCTTGGCAGCTTGTCCCATGTGGGAAGCACTTGCCATTGGGAGCAATCCTATCACAGGAACAATTCCCATCCAGGTCAAGACAATTCTCACTGGGTTTCACTGACAAATCAGAGCATTTCCTAGAGGCTTCTGTTTGTTTCCAAGACAGTTTTGCATTCAGTTCCTGCTTTCAGGACCTGCCAAGACAGTACCAAGACTGCTTGTCTCTCTGCTAGAATTTAGGTCTGATCAGTGTAGAACTTGGCCATGGAGGATTTTGTTACACTACAGTTCCCTGTGTGTTTAACAGTGAGGAACAGAAGTATCAGCTTGTTTTGGTATGCTGCAGCTCCTACAATAGCAAATCTGCAACTTTAGAGGACCTGAACTGATAAATTCAGGTCTAGTCCTACATACCAATGGAGCAGGCTGTGATTACCCCTCTGTGTGCCTATGGGACCTCATCAGACAGTTCCATTGGCACTGAAATTGTATTGGGACCTTCAATAACCTTTTTTTCTGCTCAGGTTATTTTTTAAATGATTAAAATGATAGATTGAAGTAGCAGGAGACTTACATAAAAGGAGTCGAGCACAGAAGCATTCACTTACAAAATCTCTCCATGCACTTAGGAACACTGCTATTTCCTTTATCTATTCAATCGGGTAGATCCTTTCAGATAATAACAGGGCTGTGGGGTTTTTTGTTGATGGAGGAGCTCGATGCTGAGAGCAGAGAGCCTGCACCTGAGCTGTCAGTCTCCTGGGACTGCCTGCCCCAGACGGCAGTGCTTGAGGGGATGAGAAAAGCTTTACAGGGAAATCCTCCCGGAGCTTCTGCCCTCATAAAAAAAAAAACCTCTCCATGCCTAAGCACAACGTGAGACTTGAAATATAACTCCGGGAAATCTACCTTTTTTAGGGGGGAAGGATGCTGTTCTGAAGAGGGGTTTACCCCACCAAAGGACACCCTGGGGGCCTGAGGTTCAGGAAAGTTGCTCCCATATCCTCTTGTAGTTCCTCACGGGAACCCCAGCAGAGCCAATGATAAGTTGTCCTGAATTAATTTAATTTCGGAGCTTGTGCCAGGCTAGCAGTGTGGCATCACAAGCTGGGTCCACAAGGACTTCCCGCAAAACAGGAGTCACTTTGTTAAAGTTGGTCATTCACTACTCTAATAAAAGTAATTGAAGCCTCCCCGTGGCTTTCTGCTCCTGCTGCTCCTTCTCTACATGAAAACATTAGGGCTCTGGCATAGACGGAGCTGTTGACACTTTGTCAGTGAAAAACCAGCAGCGTGCGAGTAAGAAAAACATTTTATGGAGACTATAAATAGTTTTGCATTAAGGCAAATATATTCTCCTGCCTAAAATAGATTCACCTTGCTAACAGCCTAAGGACACTTTCAGCACCAGAGAAATGCCTTCAGACTCCCTCGGGAGACAGAAACAGTCTTTTCCCCTCCCCCCAAAAGCAAACAGCAGGCAGGGACCCATCTGCTGCTGCTCCCTCTCTCCCCAATCCTCACTGCCGAGCAGCACCCACTGCTCTTGGGTGTCAGCCTGGGAGACAGCCCAGCAGCCTTCCACCAAAAAGAGATGTTAATTCTTCCAACTAACTTTTCCAGACATTTTTTTTCCAAGCGCTTGCAACATGCACGCAGATTTCCACAGGCGAGAGGGGTGAAGAAACTTTGGGGAGGGGGAGAAGTGACTTCCCACCATCTCTCGGAGTAGAGGGTCGCTTCCCCTTCACTCCGGAGGGAATCATGCAGCCAGACAATGCAAACATCTCCTCTGCCAGGGCTGCAATGTGTTAACAGCTCTCCCTTCTTACCGCCAGAGCATCCTCTCATTCCCTGCGGAGAAACCGGCGGCGGAGGAGAAGGTATCAGAAGGAACCCAAATCTTTTAAACTCACCTTTAGGCTGTGCGTTGGGTTGACGACGCAGACAAGTTGGCCGGCAGCTGAGAAAACCCTCTTTGCCTTGTAGTGCTGAAAACGCAGGTGAATAAGATCTAACACAGCCCCAAAGCACTGGGTGAAGAAAAGCATCACAACTTCTGGCGTTTGCTGCTGCTGCTGCTGCTGCTGCTGCTGAGGACTGTGGGCAGGGGAAGCAGCGAGGGAGCCCCTGAGTCCTTGAGCCCGGGGAGGGAGTGCAGTTGGCTCCGGCAGGGCTTAGGATGCCTTCATATTCATCATCAAAATAAGACGGGAAGAGGCTTGCAGCAGCGGGGCGGCCAATGGAAAGGACAGAAATGTTATCCTTGAGGTCCGGAGACAGCCAATAACGAATGCCTCCCCTCCAGAAACTCCCTGATGAATTGAGCCTGGTGGAGAATGTATTATTGAGCATTACCATACATCAGCACATTGCATTTATCTTGTGATTACAGCCAGCCGTACGTAAGGCTGTGGAGATATGCAGGCAAAATTGATTGCTTAACGTCTCCATTTATTAATTGCCCTAATTTAACAAAATAGCACTCAGGCACCAAAGCTAAATGGAAGGTGCAGGGAAGAAGCCCACTGCTGAAACTGTTAGAAATTAGCTAAAATAGATTAAGTGGACTATGTTTTACTGAGGGAGAAAAATCAAATATGCAAAGAGAGTTACAGTTCCTGGCAGGGGTTAAGCAGAGGTAGAGCTGGCTATATAAATAGATACACGTCTGGGCATTTGCAGGCTTTGATTTGGATTTACACTGCTCTGAAGTTTTCTGAATTTCACATTCTGCTACTTCACAAGGGTCCCAGTACACAAATAACATCCTCTCCCCCCCCTCCACTAAAAATAGGACATGTCAGGTCACAGGTCTGCTACAACTTGGAATAACTCCATTGGAAGCCAGGGATGTTTTCCTCATTTACACTCACTGGTGGATCAGGTCCACTGGACACAAAACATGGTAATTACTGGATGCTGGAACTATGCGAGTGTAAAAAGGCACAGAGCGTGCTTCTAAAAATAATGAAATCCATGATGCATGAGAGCACACACGGAGACAAACTTGCACTGAGGGAAAAGTGGCCTCTAAATCAACAGAATAATTAAACATGCAGAAGGCTTTTGCTTGTCATTCATCTGCATATCACTGGGCAGGAAATTACTAATTACCCATTAGATCGTCCTAAGCATTAAAAAGGAATTAGGGAAGTGCAAGGAAAATAACATGCTTTTGCATATTATTGCCAGTGCGTGTCTCTGTTGGTGGGCAGGGATCCTTCTCGAGCCATTGAGTCTTATTAAGCTTGAGTCCTCCTAACCGGGTTTTCCGGGAGGTGACTGCACTGAAGCAGCCCAGGGAATCAGAAAGCACATTCATTTCATGGGACAATCCTTGTGATATGTTGCTCTGCTTGTTAATAAATCAAAGACGGTTAATTTAATTAATTCTCCACCAGAACTTCCTGTCAGGGTGCTATTTAGGTTTGCTAGCTAAGCACTCAGATGGCTTCTTTAGCCTTGGTAATCCTTTTTACCTTCAAAGCAAAAAAGCAGAATACATAAAAGTAGGCTTTCTTTTTTTTCTTTTTTTTTTTTCCCCCTTTCTTTTTAAACGTGAGCCAGGCACTGGGGATGAGGTTTAGGCTCCGGATGGAGCAGCCCCTGTACAGTGTGGGCTTCAGCCTGGGACTGGGTTGTCACAGCTGCCTCTTCTTAAATCAATACTGCGATACTGACTCTGCCAGACTGCAGAGAGCTTGGTGTTTTAAAAAAAAAAAAAAAAAAAAGGCCTGAACAGATAAATAAGAGGGATATTGTGAATGCTGGAACAGCTGACAACACAACCCCCCAAAAAACCCACTGAAGACAGAAGGAATATGTATCTTTCAGATCTTAACATTCGCTTGTAAATGAGAACAGGAGATAATTTTTGCAGTGTTGAGAGACACTTTGAGAATATTTTCAGACATACTTGGGGACGAGTGAATTGATTTGCCTAAATGAATCCTTTTCTCCATTCCCAAAGTAACTGTGAGCATCCAGCTATTTTTTATTTATTTCTTCCTGATCTGTATCCAATAGATGCACAAACACTTTCTTCCAGAAAATTTCAGTCTGCAAGTTACCACTGCAAGTATTCTGCCATCAAAGCATTAAACGAGCAAGAGGTGCATTGTTGTTTACATTGGTTATTGCCACCTAAATCCCCTGGGAATATTTCTGTTCCACTGATTGACTGAACAGAATGCCTAGGCTTGAGACCACGACCACATTTGTCAGCATCAGAGTCTGCACACCTCAGCCCTGCCACCCATCCACCCTTGGGGCTCTGGTGGGGCTGCCATCCAGCCCCCTAAGACCTACCTTAACTCCTCAGGGTGGGCAAAAGAGATGTCCCTGATCCCAGAGGTGCAGGGGGACATCTTCAACTTTAATATACATCCTTGTCATTGGGCTGGTACACAGAAAGTGCTGTTGTCCTTGTAAAGAAAAGACCAACTCCAAAGGCTGGGTGAGCAGCTTTTGCAGTGCCCAAATCCTCACACCCATGTGTGCCCATCTCACATTCTACACATGACCTGAGGAGCAGCTCCCCACCAGAAGTATTTGTGGAAAAGGATGAAAACAAGTGCTCAGTACATCTGAAGGTGACTCCTGCCCAGAGCATGAGCTCATGTTTGTGGTGATGCCTTTTTTTATTGCTCATATTCTTTGTGTCCCAAGACCCACTCACAGCACCCCCTTACTACTTTTCCATACACGACTTAGCGCTGCTTTGGCAAAGTGCTAAGAGATGTAGGCATCTCTACTGTGCTCAGTTTTGGGCCCTCCATCACAGGAAAGACATCAAGGTGATGGAGTGAGTCCAGAAAAGGGCAACCAAGCTGGTGAAGGGTCTGGAGAACAAGTCTTATGAAGAGCATCTGAGGGAACTGGGGTTATTTAGCTTGGAGACTGAGGGGAGACCTTATTGCTCTCTACAACTACCTGAGAGGAGGTTGTAACCAGGTGGGAGCCAATCTCTTTTCCCTCATAATAAGTGATAGAATGAGAGAAGAAATGATCTCAATTTGTGCCAGGGATGGTTTAGATTGGATATTAGAAGAAACTTTTTCATTGAAAGGGTTATTAAACACTGCAAAAGGCTGGCCAGCATGACGATTGAATCATCATCCCTGGATCTGTTTAAAACACATGTAGAGCTGGTGCTTGAGAATATGGTTTAGCACTAGACTCAGTAGGGTTAGGTTAATGATTGCATTTGATGATCTCAAAGGTCTTTTCCAACCAGAATGATTCCATGATCCTGTGATTCTGTGATCTGCTGAGCTGTGGCAGTCACTATGCACACAGCTTCACTTGCAAACAAAAGCTGAGCAGCTGCTGCCCTCCCTGGCCCTGAATGATGGAGAGGGACCTCATTGAGGTTTACTTTTAGCTGTATGGATACAGCCAGCAGAGGAAGAACAAGTCCACATGCAAGGGATACTGGATGGATCCCATTCAACTTCTGGTTGCTAATTAGTTTCTGGCAACTCATTATTTCCAAGGTCATAGAATCAGAGAATGGCTTGGGTTGGAAGGGACCTTAAAGATCCTCTAGTACCAACCCCCTGACATGGGCAGGAACACCTCCCACTAGACCATTGTTAATTCTGTAATGTGCAAGAGGGATATGACAAAAGGCCATAGGCTAAATCATCATTAGGATGCAGATTTAGCCAAATTAGTAGCTCGAGTGGCATCACCATAATACCCATGGGGTTATAATGCTGTAACAGCTGAACTGCTGGTGCAGCTGTGTGAGATTAGCACAGCAATAGCAACTGGACATAAAAATTGGCATCGGGAAGACTAGTTTTCTGGTTTGCTCATTTTGTTCTTGGTCAGAGCTGCCAAGGTGAAATGGATATGCTCACAGGAAACCACAGGTATCCAGGCAGCATGTGACGGCAGGACAACAGGCTGGGAGATGCATCCCTCAGACCCAAAGCTAAATTGAAAGGTTTGGGTTTCAATTGGATTTCTTCATCTTTCTTACCCTGGTACTTCTGGGGGTGATTTTTCTACATGCTGTTCTCCCATCTTGCCTTCTCCAGTCACTGCAGGCACAGAAAAGTTCTTTCTCATCCTCACCTGTGTATTTTGCTGACACCCACAGGATGATTCCCATGCAGGTGACACCAGGCTCCCCTCCATCACCCAAAGCTGGAGGGGAAACCTAAAATGCCTCGACAACACTGGCACCAGTGTAAATCTCAAGGATGGGAGAGGTTCCATCCATATCCATTTGGGCAGCTCACCAGCCTGCTTCCACAGCCCTGTTGCTGAGTGCCAGCAGGATTTCTGGCTAATGCAGGACATACTCTGGCTCCACTCCTTACACTCCTTTGGGGAAGGAGCCAGGGCAACCTAACCTGCTGATGCCCTCTGGACAGGGCAGCCCACATGGGTGCCCCGGGGCAGGGAAGGGCTCATTTTACACCATCAGCCCTGCCTCTTAGGGATGCTGTTTGGCTATTTAAATGGGTCACTGCCCCTATCTATTCAAGGTTCAAGCCCATTTTTTACCTGTCTAGGGGCTGCAGGAGAAGGATCTGTGCCAACTAGACACCTCTTCCATGAGAGTCTACATCTGAGTGCATCAGCCTGGTTCTCTTTATAGTCACAGGGGAATGGGGTGTACTAAGGATGTGTTTTCTCTGACCTAACTGGGATCTTAGGCAATTTTCTGCACCCTTTGGATGCAAAGTTGATGCATGAAGTTTCATCTGCTCTCCTAGTCCTGAGGAGAGCTATTTGCACTGTTACAATTTTCCTCTGTTGTCCACCAGATCTTTTAAGCAAGAAGGTAAAATAAGTTCCACCAGCTCAGTACAAGAGTCCCTCCAGCCCAGCACCTTGTCCTCATCAGTGACTACAGGAGGTGGCATTTTGAGACATCTTGTAGGCATGGGCCTCCATCTGCTGCCCAGTCTCCTGGTATTCCACAGCACCCACAGCTGTCACATCTGTGTCAGCTGACACATTCCAAGAGAAGCAAAACCAGCAATTTTTAAAACCAGGAGGAGAGTTGTATGCCTCCAGTGTGACCACTGTAAAGCACACATCACTTCCTACCAACAGCTTTGTGCTTTGGTTGGAGTCTGTCCTTTCCAAAACGCCTGACATAGATGGTTCTTATAAAGAAGGTTCCCAGTTTGGGAAGAATCATTGGGCTTTCCCTTGCTGATAAAGCCTCTGCCATCACAGACCTTCTCCACCTGAAGGCACAGGTTTTCCATATACTCTCCTTCAGCAAACCCAATAGATGTTTTCCTTGCAAAGCAACTTTCTTCCCCAAGAGCAGGCCACTCTTGCAGCTTCTCTTCATTTTCTCTCCCTCCTCCCCATCTCTTCTTGGGCCTGATCTGCTGCTCAGTGCTGATGAGTACAGAAACAAATGGACCTGCTTGGCTCACAGCTTCAAGATGCACTGGTTATGGGTGTGACATGTCCACCCCTTTGGGTCCCCATTCCCATACCTCCTCTTCCCATGCAGGGAAGATTTCACATCACTTCAGCACAGCCATGTGGGAGCCAGAGATTCTTGCAGGGTGGGAGGAAAAGCACAAACCTCCCTGAAAAATGTGTGGATGCACACCCTCCTCTCCTCTTCCCTTGTGTCTACAGTGATGAGAGGTGAGACCATCAGCAAATCTTTTTCTCTCTTTTAGAAAATCAACGATTCTTTTCAAAAGCAAAATGCCATCAAGAGTTGTTGACTTTTTCACAATACTTTATTTGTGGTGAATTGGTTTGCCAAATGTCTTTTCAAAAATCCATTTTTACTCCATGGAAAGATAAAAGCAGTAGCTGCACTGGAACTGTATGGATCCTTCTTTAAGCAGAAAACGATCGTAAATGCCTCGACAATTCTCATTTTCACAAAAGGCCAGGTTTCACTGGGCAAGAACCACCAAAAGCAGTTTTTAAGAGAGTTAAATAACATGCCAATTAAGATATCCATGATAAATGCCAGAGATAATCTTACAAAACTGCGGAGAAAATGGAATTTGCTGAACTGGAACCAATTCACAATTCCAAGGTTCTTCCTGACATTTCCTCCCTGCTGCCTTCCTCCGCTCTCCAAGCAGCTCATCTTCTGCTCTGTGCAACCATTGCCCTCAGTGCTGCTTTGCAATGCTGCACGTCCAACACCATCAAAGGAATAACCAGGGATGCCCATGGCCACTGTTTGCACACTCAGACTACATCTTCTCCATCTGTCACAAGGCAAAAGTCATTTCTGCACCCCATGGCCACCTGCAGTTCTCCGTCAGTGCACAGCTGCTGAGCTGGGTTTTTTCCTGCTAATCTCCCTTCAGCAGAAACTTACATTTCCCTCTGGAATTGAAGGACACTAACATGGCAAGAGGTGTTTTTCTTTTATTCCTTTCAAAGCCATTCTTCCTACATTATTATTAGCCGTACATGAGCTTTCTAGTCACTGGGTCAAGAGGGGAGTTCTTCATTTCTCCTTGGGGGATATCTGCTGCCTAGGGAGAAAGGTTGCTGCCTCTGCCTCCTTAATTTTGTCACTTCACACCAGTGCATTTTCTTTACCCTTCCTCTGCTTGCTTATTAGCAGGAGAGCTTATGGCAATATCTCATGCTACCTCTCTACAAATCTTATACCCAAGAGAGTATCTCCTTTAACTCTCACCAGCAAGCCAGAAGCTCAATAAAGTCACTTCACATTTTCATGCTGTGAACACATAAAATAACTGCCATAATTTCCTATTCATAGTGGCTGCCTGGTGCCCATATTTCCATAAGGATGGATTCCTTTCCATTGCCAGCCTAACGCACTGCCCAGCAGAGAGTCCCACTGCCTGTGGCCATACTAAAAAAGGGCGTATATAGATCAGATTTTAAGAAGAGATTCTTCTTTGCTAGAGTGTTGAGACACTGAAACAGGTTGCCCAGAGGAATTTGGGATACCCCATTCACCCCACAAGTGTTCAAGGTTGGATGGGGTTTTGAGCAACCTGGTCTAGTGGGAGGTGTCCCTGCTCATGCATGGGGGCTAGAACTAGGCAATCTTTAAGGTCTCTGCCAACCCAAACCATTCTATCATGGTGTGGAGGGCGGATGGACCATAACCACCTCAACTATCTTGTCTCCGAGAGAGAAAGCACCAGGAGCCAGTAGCTGTGGATGGAGGAAGCCCCTTTTCCTGCCAACAGCCTGGAAAGCAGCTTGTTGAGAGACAGTCTCTGAAGAGTTTTTAATTCTGAGGAGTTTTTAAGGGCCAAAGGGTTTCTCATTTGCCAGGGAGCCTGCCTGAGAGGCTGTCTCTGGTCACACTCTGCGAGCTGGCATCTCACCTCCAGAGCTGCACTCAGCTGGGGGAAGCAGCAGTCAGCAGCACAGACCTGGGGCAGCACTGGTGCAACCCTTTCATCTCCATAGTGTGCTCACAGCCCCAGTGGTGGTTTGTAATCAGGATGCTGGGGAACCTCCCTAGGAGCCTGACAGAGTCCCTACGGGCTCTTCTTTTTTACTCAAACTGTGTTAAAACAGACCCAGACACACGTGCACAGAGACGTGAGAAGGACGGGCAGTTAGCAGGGACCAGGCAGTCTTGCTGTGCTCATTGCAAAGTCTGAGCAGATTCTGGGCAAGCATTAGAGCCCTGCTGAACCAGGTCATGCTGTTCCTTACTCCCCCGTGGAAGAAGAGGTCCTGAGCAATGAAAAGGTATCCATACCAAAGGCTGTATCCAAATGACCCAGCGAGATAGTCCCTGATCTTTTGGGTCACAAGAATGATGAATAATTCAGGCTTGCTTCAAAGCTTTGAATACTACATCCAAGTTTTTCAGGTCTTGGACTTTTCTATTTTGCATATCTGATGAAGGTAGATTTTGGAGACATTTATCAAGCATTTTCCACCCACTGGAGCTGGCATACATCTTCCTCTAGTGGATGCCTGTGCCTGGCTTAGCTGGCCATGCCTTTCAAAGCATTGGGAAGAAGCAGGTCTGGGGCATTCCAGGTTAAAGGAGATTCCTAAAGTAGTTTAAAAGACTCACCACCTAAAAGTACCAAATTGCACTGACTACATGGGATTCTCACAGATACAGCACCATGATGCTCAGTAACCAGGTGAGTTGAACCCCAAGCCCAGCAAGCTGGACATTTCCACACAAGCAGCAGCTCCAGTAAGTGGCATCCTGTGACCCTGCACAAGCCCCCACACATCCTACCTGGATAGTGGGTGCCATGGCAAGGGCTGCTTCGGGGAGGTCCTGCTTGTCACCAAGACTTTTTGGATAGCACTGCAGGATGGTCAGTCCCTGCAAGGGGTCCTGCCTGTTGTAGTGGTACTTGCACAACCCACATTACTCTCCTTGGCCATGGCATTCCTCTGACCTGGCCCTAGCAAAGGCCCCAGAGCCCAAGTGACCCTAGTTTAGTCTGGGCACACAGTGGTGCAAATACTGCTGTGTCTCCTCTGACCCCCATTCTGTTTTGGGCTGTGGAAATCCTCATTGCTGGAAGTACCTTGCCAGCACAGACATTATTTTCATTTTTCACCATTACTGTTTTAATTAAAACTGTTTAGTTTAACCTCTAACCCTTAAGTTTTTCTTCCTCATTCTCTCAACTGTATCTATACAGGAAGGGAGAGGGGTTAATGGAGAGCATCTGTCACTCATTTAGTTGCTGGCCCAGCATTAAGCTGTGAAACATCTCCATGAGAGTCTTTGGGATAAAGACCCCCAGGACAAAGCCCAGCAATAATCTCCCATGGAGTTATGGTGAGCCCAGGGGCCACCACCACTATCTGAAGATCTCACCAGCTCCTGCCATCTAAAGGCTCACAGGCCTCATTAATAACCACTGGCCAGGTGGGACACATAGACCTCCCAAATCTGTATTTACTCACTTTAAAAAATGTTCCTGCCCATGCCAGCATTGATGAGATATTTCTGTGAAGATCAATTAACTAATGGCACAGACATTTGGAGAGGGACATGAATGTGAGATAGTTTTCAATGTCAAGTGCTGTTAAGATCATTACTGTGTCTTAGTGTATTATCAGAGAAATCCATCCTTCATGAGTTGCACCTAGTAGCAGCTTGCCTGCACCATGTCCTCTTACATCTACACATGTAACAAAGGCATTCTGGCAGTATTTTTTCTCAGTAGTATTTTTTTTGAGTCCACAGACAGCTAAAGTTGAGTCCCCTAGGTCAGAAACTATGCAAGAACTCATTTGCCCATAAGGTGTGCGCAAAAAAAGGATTCTTAACAAGAAGTGTCTCAGCTGGAGCATTAAATCCTCTTTGAATGTTCATACATGATGTTCCCATGACACCAGTGGCATTTGTAGACAGGTATCTGGTGGCAGAATTTCATTCCTGAACCATTTATTTCACCTTCAAGATCTTCTCTGAAGGAAAAACTAGAGGTGCCTAGTCCACTCCGAGATGAATTTGGGGTTATCCTTGAGCTTTATATAACTTTGCAATTATGCTGATGTCAGCAGAGATGAAGCAGACCAACACTTTCCTTCACCAGCCAGCCTGGTGAAAGTCCCCCAGCTCCCTCCAGGCTATATCATGCAGCAGTCATCTCTTTCTCTGTATCTGGACTACTGTCTCGTGAGCTAGAGATGGGCTGTGATGTCCAGAACCCACATCACATCTGTCCTGCCTCCACTTACATGGCAAATACCAAGTCAAGAAATGCTGGGGAAAGTTTTTTCTAAGCGTTACCTCTTTTCACCTCCTTTCTGCATCACAGGTGGCAAAGTGATGCTGTGCCGTGCTTCAAATGTGGTCACTCACAGACAGGGGATGTTGGTAGAGCAGCAGAGAGGGGCAGGAGGTGAGAGTGTGGGGGCCAGAACTTGTGCTTATAAATAATCCATTTTCCTTGGGTGGTAAAAGGAGATATATCTGGAGTTACTAAAATTTTTATGAAGCCTAGATTTCACTATTGGAGCAAGATGGCTCAACTCCTCTTTGTGCTGATGGGCATGTCACCCCACGTGGGTACCCCCGGGCAGACGGTTTCTCACTGGGGTAGGTTTTCAACAGTGCTTGAAATAAATGTAAAATATGCAGGACTGGAAATGACAACAACCAAATAAGTACTTGCAGCAATGTCGCACTCTTGGTTTCCCTGGGGAGAGCAGTTTTGATATTGACAGCATTGCCTCTGTTTTGGGGCACAGCCACAGGACAGACATTATTGCTTTTCCTCCTGTCTTTGTAGATTTAACTAAATTAATTTGATTTATATAGCAAATAAAACAGGAGGTTCTGTCCCTTGCTCGCAGACACAATTGTCAAATGGACTGCTCCTGCAGCCATGTCTCCACCAATAATAACAACTTCTCTTAGCTGCAAATAATAATTTAAAGGGGCAAGTGTGTCTTAATTGCCTGGTTGCCTTAATTGCCGAGCATCTTGATTCCAGGTCTGTTTTCCAGGGAATAGCTAATGATTTTCAGAACGAGATCACCTCTGGGGATACATCCACCTTCTCTCTGGAATGCTTTTCATGCCAGAGGATGCGCGTGGAAACCCAAGAGCAATATTGTTGGCAAAAATCCCAGTTGACTCTTTGTGTTTCGGACTGTGATACAGCTGTCTCCTGAGAGGAGAGTAGAGCCTGACCTCAGTGTATCCAGCAGTGATCAAGGCTGCAAAAGCCCAGCCTGGGATTTAGCTTTGTTCCTCTATGTGTCAGGGAAAACTCCCAGAACCTGCTCTCCATGGTTTTTTTGTTGTTTTTTTGTTTTTTTTTTCCCCAGCCAAGTGTTTTGAGTTAAATGTCTCGATGTGAAAACGTCCCCCTGCTGGCAGTAACAGCCGAGGGAGTTTCCACTGTGATATGGGTGTAATAGTATTGGGATTAGAACAGCATATGTTGCTTATCATGGCACCTCAAGGGATTAGGAAGTATTTTAAGGCTCAATTTCTTTTTTCCCGGATCTCTGTGTTTCAATGTCTACTCGGCATTTCTTAAATAAAAATAAAATCTGAGCCTTCAGTAAAACCAAGCAACCAGACAGCTCAACACAACACATAAAGCAGGTTATTGAGACCGTCCTGACTATATCGTAACCCATCACTAGAAAATAAACATCTCCTGCAGATATTTGCCTGCAATTAGCCAGCAAGCAGCAAATCCCTTTCACCACAGCCACCTACCCTCCCAGCTATCACCCTCAATCACCAAAAGCCCCACGGAGCAGATAAGCCCTGACCCATGGCCTGGAGGTCGCTGTGCTCCAGCTCAGGGGGTCTCAAGAGGCTTCCATCCAGAACACACATTGGTTTACATTTTAAATGGCAATTTATAAAACCACAATACAACAAACACTGAAAACCAGATTGGTTTGAAAGCAATCCCGGTCACACAGCATGACAGTGGCACGCCTCAGGCTTTGCCTTTTTTTTTTTTTTTATGTACAGATATCAGATGATCAGCTGACTACCTCGGTGTTATTTCACCTCTCTGTATGAAGCAAGCCCATCAGAGACACTTTTCTTAATTACTTAGCAATCCCACAGAGATTCATTTATCTCCAGGGTTAAAATACGCCAGGCATTTAAAGTACAAACCAAATGATTGTATTAAAAGTTTGTCAGAGGGACTATCAGCATTTTATATGCATAACATCCCTGTTTGAATGATTTGGAAAGGTGGCTGGGATGTATTCCGTTTAATTATTTCTTTTGATGGTTTTATAAATGTGCTCTCTACAATCTACAAGCTGTGTACATCTCGATTATATAAGACGTGTTTGTTTTTAACTAAAAGCAAATCAATAAAGAGCCTCCACTTTTTATTTAGTATTGCTACTGGATGGCTGCTCACAATAAAAAACCCTTGAATATTAGTTGAATCATAAAAATCCCAACAAGCTACCTAACAAAGCATAAAAAAAATAGATGACAGCCTTTGTTTTGGAATTAGATTATAAACCATACCCCTGCATCTCAAACGGATGGGCTGGAGGATAAAGAACAAAGCAGCACCTTTGTCCCTCCTCTTGCTGGGGTGGTGGCTTTGAATGAAAGTTGGAGAGGAGATGTTCTGTCTCAGAGAGAACCTTCTGGCCCACCCTGGCCCCACAGCCCATCATGAGAAAGGAGGAGCTGTGAGGAATTACAGTCCCAAAGTTCAGATCAGGAATCTTTTGGCATTGTTTGGGGGACAGCCAGTGATCCAGTGTGCAGCCCAGAATTGCCACCTCATCTGTGCTTCTGCCATGACTGCTGAGGGTGAGGTGCTCCAAAGCACAAGTAAAAGCAGGACATGGTCACAACAGAGAACCCGACCCCCCTGGTGATGTTTTGTGCCAAATTAATTTCCTTCAAATAAAAGAAATACACCAACAAAAAACCAAAAAACAAAAAAACCAAAAAAACAAAAAACAAAAAAACCAGTATATTTTGGTTACTCTAGTATACTGTTGGAGGAGGCTTATCCATGTTGTGCCTCTTGGTCCTTTGCCACAGCAGAAGAACAGAGATGTGGACTCAGGGACAGCAGCAGCCAGGATACAGAGGGACAGGGGACAGAGAGGGTCTGGGCATTCCAGAGCATCCATGACACATGAAGCTGTGCTGTAGGAGTGCTGTCAGCCCACACAAGTGTCCTCAAGCCACTTGGGTAGTCCAGCCTTTCCCAGTCCATGCACTTTCCTGACCTGGTTTTCCAACCTCATTCAATTCCCACCACCAGTCTTGGAGTCTCTTGCCTCCACTGGTGTGTCTGGAAATGGCCTCATCCATGGATGGGAAGGATTTCTCCACTTCAAAGGTCAGGGTAAGGAGAATGGTGGAGGAGGAAAACAGCACCCAGGTGAATCACACTTAGCAGTTATCACTAATATTACTGGTTTTCATCATGAGAAGGTGTGAGCAAATAAATGGATTTAAATGGCTTTTGCTTCTTGTACACCTGCCTTTTCCATCATTTGCAGATCTCAATTAACTTCTCCTGGAGAAGAGAGAGCCCTTCTAGATCATTTTCTAAGGCCTGGCAATTAATGTAAGCAGAGCCCTGAGGGGTGTTCGATTTTTGCTAGAGTGTCAGTCTCATTTATGGTTAATTTGGGATGGATCCACTCCACTTTGCTTTGCTGGACTGTAACACTGAGTCAGATCTGTTTGTGAGATGCACTTTATTACCAGCAGAGGTACCCTCAGGGCACTACATCAATTTACAAGTACTTAGTCCCTGCTTTCTCTTATTAACCCACTGACTGCCAGAATATTTGCTTTTTGTAAGTTGGATAAACAGTAGTCCCTGGCTGACTGAGGTAAAGAGCAGTTTCTGTATCTAGTGGATCCTAACAAATGAGATAGGGGTAAGGTGTCCTCCCACATCCCAGTTATTTTTCATCTGGGGGCCCAAGGGTGGGTCAATAGTGAGTACATGAACCTCCCTTTGCTGGTGGACACAGAAGTTGAGTTACTCAGTGATGCCTGCACAGGAGGTGTGGGTAGTGTCTGGAAGAGCTCTTGGAAGAAAGCCCAAGTGTCCCAAATTTCAGAGCTCTGCTCCACTTTCATATTCTGGTCTCCTCCTTTTTCTTGGAGTTAGAAGTCAATAGGGAATTGTTTGGGTGGCTTTATGGAGTCACAGAATGATCTGGGTTGGAAACAACCTTAAAGATCATCTAGTTCCAACCTCCTTGCCACTGGCAGGAACACCTCCCACCAGACCAGGTTGCTCAAAGCCCCATCCAGCCTGACCTTGAACACTTCCAAGGATGGGGCAGCCACAACTTCTCTGGTCAACTTGTGCCAGTGTTTCACCACCCTCAAATTAAAGAATTTCTTCCTAATACCTGACCTAAATCTACCCTCTTCCAGTTTAAAACCATTACTCCTTGTCCAGTCACCACATGTCCTTGTAAAACATCACTCCCCAGCTTTTCCATAAGCTCCTTCAGGTACTGGATGGCCACTATAAGGTCTCCCTGGAGCCTTCTCTTCTCCAGTCTGAACAACCCCAAATTTCTTTGCCTGTCTCCCTAGGAGAGGTGTTCCAACTCTCTGATCATCTTTGCAGGCCTCACACGGGCCTTTGTTCACCCTATTACAAGGAGACCATGAAATCTTTCTGGTTTCCTGGATGTTTAAAAGATGCTGTGAGCTCTGCATGGGGCCTGACCCAGGGAGTCACCATTTCACCAAGTCACCTTCCCTATCAGTGACAGAGAAGGAGAGGGCTGCTTGAGGGAAAAAGGCAAAATAAAAATAAATGAAACTGTTAAAAAAGGAGCTTGGGCACAGGCGTGACTCAGTCTGCTAGAGCAAGAAGAAAATTGCCCCTGATGTTTTCTGGAAAAAAAACACCTTCCCACTCAATAAGCATTTTCAAGAACATGCTACTTTCAATGATTTTTCATGTTCTGAAAAGTTTTCATTGACAAGAAACTCCCAGACGTTTCCATTTCTCAAACCTTGGGTTTCTCAGGGAAAAAACTGAGAAAACACCAGCAGGAATAACAACAAAATTCACTAGTTTCATGGGAAAAAAAGGTGCCCATCAGCTCTGGCTGCAGTGTAGAAACAACCCTGCAGATCAGACCCATGAACAACATCCCATCCTATCTGATCACTTTACTCTCAAGGAAAACCTTCTCTGTGGTTAGGTCTGCAGAGCTTCCTTCTACATCCTTACAAGTGGGAGTAATGGTTACACCATGCAGAACAGGGCAGAGGCAATGACTGTGTTCTATGTCAAGGTCAGTCTACTTCCATACTCTTTAACAGAAATCAATGTGAGAGGAGAGACATGGACCCCTGTTCTACCAGCTTTTGGGCTATTTTTCTGTTCCAGCCACCCTTTGATGAAAGCTGGAGCAGAAGAGAGGGACAGTAAAACAGGGATCTGTAAGAAATGAGAATAGAGAAAGTGTTTCAAGAGGTTTTAAATGGGCAGCTTACAGCGGATGGAGGGGTATATGTGGTTAAAACACAAAGCGTTTTAACGCCGATGGTAAATGACAACTGTGCTCCTTTGCTCCTTATTATTAAATCTCATTGGATTAATCTGGTATTAAGTGGTATTTCTGCCTCTCTCCTCTGTCACAGAGATGCATCATTCCTGGGAAGCACTGGCTGTGATAAGTTTCACATGAGCTTCAACCAGCAGTGTGGGATCAGGCTGTGTTTGCAGAGGTTAGAAATGGATTTCTCTACCCTACCACTCTCAGAGATTATGTTTCTATATCTTACATGGAAAAAAAATTTTGCCAAACTTGGGCATGGACTGTTCAGATTAATTTTGTTTGATTCTGTTCTTCCTAATCAAAATCTGGCTATCTTGGAAGAATGTTTTCCTTGTGAAAACTGCATCGTACCACCAGAAGTTGAAATTGTGATGCTCAATCTTGTAGAAGACAGTAATGAAGAAGTCACCCTCTAGAACATATCAGGTGCTGTGGGATGTCTTGGGAAACAAGGAGTAGTGGGCCTCAGTTACACACAAAACCAAACAGATGCTTTTAGTAGTCCTCTTTTATTATGGTCACCATGAAGAGTGAAAGGAACATCTCTGAGAGCTGTGTTGCTCCTGTGAAAGTGGCTTTAAGACTGTAAATGAAAAACCATAGCTACTCTGCAAGATTTTCCAGCAATCTCTCAGGTCGTTTGGATAACTTTCAATTATTCTCTTCTGGACCTTCTGGACCCCAAATCTGAACCTAAAAAAAACAAAAACAAAAAATCCAAACTGAATATAGCAGCTATTCTCTTACATTATCTTGAGCTTTCTGATATGGTCCAAGTAACATGTATTGGGAAGCAGAATGACTGCAGACAGCACTTGGCATTGATTGAATATATAGATTGGTGATGTCTCAACTTCTGTTTTAATCTTTCCATTAGCTATGGTGTTTTTTACAGGGAAAGTCTTATTGTTTAGAAAACAATTTCTATCAGCTTCAAATCGGCAAGAAGCTGCAGCATCTTAATGGAAGGTAAATTACTGCTGCTTTCACAGCCCAAGCATCTCCCTGGTCTGATGTTAACCATTTAGGACCTCCTCAGTCTGAACAGCATTTTTCAAGTGAATGAGAATTTGGATGAATTTGTTGTATTATATTCAGTAGCGGGACAAGCTTCTCCACATGTGCTGTTAGGGATGGCTACTCTTTGCCAAAGAGAGCTAAATTTTTAGCAGCCAAGAAATTCCGTATGAGAAGAGCACCTGGCAGGGCAACAACTTGCAGGGACACACGCATCAGCGTTTCACCCTATCTGTCACTGCTGATGGCCCTGGTCCCAGTGACAGCCACTCCTCAGCTGCCAGATGAGGGCTGTTGGCCTTTGGGGCAATTTTGGTGACCTGTCTCCACTTTCTTCTCCCAAAGCAAATGAGCAATTTCACTTGAGCACCAAAATCGGATTCCAGCTGAGGTGTCCAGGTGGGGAAGGCAATTGCTTTAATCCATTAAGCTACTTTAGCTCCCTGTCTTTATCTGAAACTCACAGACAGTAAGTGTCACTGGGAACTTGATGGACTTAAATACTTAGTGCAATCAGGGTTCCTGGGAGCAAATTGGAGTTTCCTGGTTACCTTGTTTAAAAGGGAAACAGCCAAAAAGAAAAGGCTCTCTTGGAACTTTGGATGTAACCAAATCCTCTTCAGACAACCTGTGCCAGTTAAAAAGCATCTCAGAAGAGGGTGGGGATGGGAGTGGTGGAGGATGTTTAATCTGAAAATGTCTGCAGGCATGCAAGCCTCTTCTGATTTTAAAAACCAAGAAAATCCAACACATAAGCTAAAAAGCGTAGAGCCGGTTAAATCAGGCGGACTGTCAGCAGACACCAGTGTGACATGTTGATTTTCCTGTCTCTCCCTATTATTTGGTAAACCACAGAGGCTTTCCACACCTCCTGTGTCACAGATCTGTAATTTAAGGTCTGCACCAGCATCAGAGCTTTTGGGTGATTGCAAGAGGCATGATGCAAAATGAAAGGACATGTTTGGTGTCAGGCTTTTAAAGCCTCCCGGGGCTCTTATTTGGTTTTGATTTTGATGAGGGGGAACACTAAAACCCTCCTCCAGCTCTGCCTGTGAATGGGCAGCAGACACGAGGTTCAGGTTATCTCCCTCCATCCTGCATCCTTTTATGGGCTCAGCACAAAATTTCTGTTTGAATGTCATGGAAGGACTAGGGAGAATTTGGGAAAGGACATGGAGCTGACACCAAACATGATGGCAATTCTGCAGGCTCTTAGGAAAAAGTGTTGCATCAGTGGGATTCTGTCCCCAGGGCTGAGCCTCAGGATGCCTCATCCCCACCCCAGGGGGCTTCTCAAAGGCATCTTGAAACCTTAACCAGGTGTCCCAAAGCTTTCGTGTCCCACCCCCACCACACTGGCCAGCTTGACACAAACCCTAAAATGCTTCATGACTCTTCAAGAGGTTATTAGAGGCAATGAACTGGGGGACTCCAGCAGGTGAAGACTCCTTCCAGTGTCACTGAATCAGGAAGGGGTGTAGAAGCTGAACAATGTGTCCTCTCACAAGGCTTTGAAAGTCAAAGGCAGAAGCACAGGGAAGATTCTTGTTATATTGGCCCTTATAACCCTCTCATGCATTTTCTTCCATAAGGGGCCTCTTTTACATTTTGCTCAGTCAGCAGATGCAAAGCTGCCCAGTTTTCCCACTTCATTCTCTGGATCAGGAGATGACCAACATCTGGTAGCTTCACTCCTGCCTGTGTTTTACTGGGGAGCAAGATTCTGCTCCTATGTCCACCAATATCATCTTGAAGCAGAGGTCATTACCCAGAGCTTCCCTTCATCCATCCTTCCTGCCTTCTTTTTCATTACACATCAGTTCTGGGTGTTTTTGAGTTGTTTGCTTGGGATTTTTTTTTTTCCTTAATATTTTGTCCCCTCTTTTTTTCCCATGCAACTTGCCACTTTCTGGATTGTCTGGCTCTTCTCTTACCTTAGGATCAAGGCTTTGTTCTTTCCCTGAGTGACAGTCACCAACCTAGAACTTAGCAGGCAGACAGAAGAGACAGCTCAGGGGTGCCCTGAGGGAGACACCACAGCCACTTGCAAACAGATTTCCTCATTTATACAGCCCAGCTCCAGGCCTGAGGACAGCACAGATTTCCTTATGTTTTTCTCATCACCTTCAAAGATGTTTCCTAACCTGTGGCTGTCACAGTTATCCCCACAAAACTGAGATGTACTGTGATTTGGAGGGTTTTTATTCCACCACCTAGGCTCTATGTCCCAGACCTAGGATGCTGTTTGTTAATGGCAATAGCCAAGTGGATGAGAACCAGGAGTCAATTGAAGGCCTCTTTTAAAACAGGGGAAACAGATATTCAGAAGACTTATGCTCCTCATCATTGACTTTAGAATCTAAATTCTGGCTAATTCTTCATTTTATTTCCCAGCCTCACGCTCAAAGTCAGAGAAAACAATCCTGCAGGGATGCTCCATACATCAGCTCTGAAGGTCATGGCAGCAGTGGAAAAGTAGCTAAAGAGAGGTGGGGGGGTACTGTTGTAGCCCATGGGCTGTGGTTGGGAACAAAAATGTCTCCTGACCCACTGTGGAGAGAAAATGAAATAACAGGGTCTGAGAGCAGAGGGGGAAAGGAAAGTCTTGTCCTGGAAAAACAGGACTCCTGGACCTGAATGTTATCCTTAGTTTGACTCTTTACCACCTTTTATGTCCAGATTTTTCTCAGTAAAAAGCCAGGGTATTTTTTTGCTTGGGGAGAAGCTTGTGAGAGACAACTTCTCTATTCCAACATGACTTTGTTGTGAGCTGGGTCTGTCCTGGAGAACAAATGATTTTTGTCTTTGCAGAGGGGAGATTTTTACTACCTGAGGAACAGAGATTTAACAGCATCTGCTCCGTCATCCTCATTCTCTCACTTTTTTGTTTCCAAATATTTATTTACACTCTTTCCCCCTGCTTTTCTGATTCAGCTTCCCTGCCTTCTCTTCCCAAGCACTGTCACCACTCAGGACCACAGATGTGGAGGTGAGCTGGAGGGAACTGGGTTTTTCCATCTCTGACTTTACCCCTTAGACCTCTGCACTGAAACTCACACTCCCTCAGCAACTAACTCCTTCTGAACAGGATGGATCCTGCAAGAGGAGCATTCATAAGGAGAACTTGGTGAGGACACCATATGAACAAGTTAGTGGTACTGCATCTAAGAGGTTCCTGACCTTACTGCAGCAGCTCAGCTGGCCTTGACTGCAAGCAAGAGGGACCTGGAATTGCTCATGGACAAGGTGTAATGGAAAGTAGGAGCTTAGGAGACACAGGACACTCAATGGGTCCTCCAGATCACAGCATGATGGTTTGCTGGACCTTGATGCACAGCAGGGAGAACCTCAGACAATATTAAAGGCAGATTTACAGCCCAAAGGCTTGACCAGGGAGCTGTATTGCCATGCAAATGAATTTCTGTGAAAGCATGTGTGGAAAAACAGCAGCACGGATGAGTGGAGTAGAGCTGAGGCAGGCAGGTGCATCCAGTGTGAGCAATTTACTGTGTGAGCTGGGAGATCAGTGGAAACTCCTCTCGTGTCCTCTTGATGTCTAGAATTTCACTGAAGAAACAGAGAAAACATGAGTACTCATTCTAACCTTTAACTGTGAATACGAAGTATAGGTCAAAAGTATACTTGAAGACATCATGACTAGAGCAGTGTTCCTGGGAGATGTGAGTAATAAAAAGGCACCCAAAAGTTTTCCACTTAACAGGCCTCAGTATATCACCATGGACACTTGTCTGCACTTCAGATGTGACAGTTTAATAATGATGAAGCAACTTGATACAATAATTGAGAAGACGGCTGACTAGAGCATTATTAATTATCTGTAACAAATCCATCAAGCCAATATGCTGTTGAACATGTAAGATTAGCTTCAGCCAGTACATTAAAAGGTCAGCATGAAGTAAGGGGTGGGGAAACAGCATCTCTGATTTGTGGACTTAGCCTGTCAGAGATACGGTCAGGTGTGAGGTATCACAGCCCTCATCCCAATGTTTAAAATGTTTATAAAGGGTATATAATTCTAATCATTTACTTTCCGTTTATGAATTCCAACTCTCCAAATACAAATCACATGCACGTGTACAAAGACTATTTTTGATGAGAAGCTAAGACCCGTTCCTGATAAGAGCACAAGTATAGAGGGACTCTTCAGATGTGCCTACAACCACAGTAACATCTTGTCTGGGAACAAACCTCCAATAACCTTGAGGAATAAAAAAAAAAAAGAAAAAAAAAAAAAAAAAGCGCATAATCAGGCAAAGGAGATGTCCAAAGTACAGTTAATTTTGGTGATGCATATTGATCATTTTGCAGTAATAATGAAGTGAGGTAATATATAGAGGTCTCCAAGGGTGTGCTAATCAAGAATGTTTTGCCTTGGTACTTCAATATGATGCATTAGAGACAATATGGACAACATAGAGAAACCAGTCAAGAGACCACTAAAGTGATGATCTGCACAATGACCACATCCCCTAAGTGTAAGACTCTCATCAATATTCAAGTGTGCAGACGACCATAAAATAAACCTGTAAGATGTCAAAGGCTAGTCACTGAGGAAAGACCTCACCTCATGTAGACATGAGGCTTTTAGTGGGAGGGGGGATGCAGTATATTAAACCTGAAGCCAGCAAGAATTCAGACAAGATAAAACCCTAACATCAAAAATATGGACATGCATGAATGCATTTTTGTCATATTGCTACTTTCATGTGATAAATGCTTTGTTTAGTCTTTTTGAGATCATTTCATACAAAATAAATGTAATCACACCTTGAGTGCAATATTCAGCTCATGGGACCCAGGCACACAGAGTCAACACCTCCAGGCTGAGAGTAAGAATGGAAGTTGGTCTTGTGAGGGACAGGGATTGTCATGGAAGTGACCAAATATCCCTTTGGAATTACTAACACCAGATATTGAAGGGTGAATTAACCCTTCCCAACCTTTCTTTTTATGGAATCTTTCTCTTCTCCTAAAAGATATAACATGGATGGGGAAAGCGAGTTGAAGACAGTAGGCAGGTTCTCATTCAGGGTCTGATAATGGCTATGAAAACAGAGGTTTATTAAATATGGGACCCTTGCTTCATGACTAAGACCTGAGTGCTCACTACTAAAAATGCCATGCAGCACAAGGGCAATCTGGTCACTGCCTTTTACTATTGCATCAAATGGTATCAAGCAGAAGGTTTATTCAACTCATTAATAAACCTCATTAATATGAAGAGATTTTTGATTGCTTGTCTTTTTAGGATAAGCAGATGACAGAGTTTGCTCCAGATTCTGCCTTTCTGACTAGCATAACCTGCTTATTGCAGATAACTGTGACAAGTTTAATTTATACCACAACAGTGATGAGAAAAGATGAAACTAAATAAGATTTTTTACATAGAAGAGAGGAAAGATGATGGTAATTCATACATTCATGTACACTCACAGCCACTGAATCTTATGACATTATTTATGAAGGTGATTGGCTTTGTTATTTTTAAGGCCTAAAATATCTTCTTTGTTGGATGACTAAATTTAATGTCATATGGGTCTTGGATTTCCCCCTCAGGGAAGCTGCAATCTGTATTAACCACCCGATTCAATAAAGAGGCCCATTTAACACTCTTCTTAGCTCACTACAAAGATTAATTAAGCAATAACCTCTTCCAAACAGCTCCTCACCAGTGTTTAATAACATGTTTGTTAGTTAACTTCCTAAGGCTAGATCTGTGATGGGGAACGTTCAAGTGAGCTGGTTTTAGCAATTGTTAACAGTATTATTGCCAATATAAATTGTTCTTCATGATTTGTAACAGGAGCAGCACTCATAAAGAGTTATCACAAAGAAACCCAAACCAGATTTAACCATGTAGAATAGAAAGCCAGTCATTTAACCAGCAGGAATCTAAAACTCAATTAGAAGAGGGCCATGCTAAAGACAACTACATCTCTACAGCGGTCTTTACGATATTCGTTACAATGTATTTTTAAATGTGCCTGAGACTTCTGCTGGATTTTCAAACGTCTTTGTTTGCAAAAGCTCTCTATTGCCATCTAATAACCCTTTCATGATTCCTTTTCCAACAAGCACAGATCTGCCAGCCTGCAAGTAGCAGAACACACCAGCAGTGAAGGGATGGAGGGGGCCAGGGGAGAGAGCGAAGAAAAAAAATCAAGATCTGGCTGTATTTTTGCCTGCTCACCACTAATACAGGTCAAAAGTTGTTTAAAATGTAATTTTTTATGTCTGTAAAGAAACTTTCTCAGCTCTTGATCAGTAGCATGTGATGAATCACAAATCTAATTGAATCTCGCAGAAAGGAGAGGGAAAAAAACCCCAACAATTCAATTTAGTTTAGGGTTACATTGATTTCTCCTCCATCTCCTTATGGGACAGCATCAGCATTTATCAGACTGAAGTACATTACAATGTCTCTAGATAAAATATCTCTTCTGGAGCTGCAGAAGTTGTGTTTTTTATACCCTGTTTCAAAAGAGTTAACCTTTAACCTCATCATGTAAATTGTCCTGAAGATGCAGACTGCAGACACCTCTGCCCAAGGTCTGTGTGGTCAGGGCAGTGGCCAACACATTGATACCCATCATCAGAGCTTCCCCCTCCCCAGTGCATGGCTGGGAGCAGCAGGATGAATCCATGAGCTCTTCCAAGGCAGAAAGACCTGCAGAGAGGCACCTAGCTCTGGACAGACCTCAGCATGATGGAAGAAAGTCCACTGCATGTGTTAGTACAAGTCTAAGGCAGATGCTTGCCTGCTCTCTGATGTATCCTGTGACCAAGCTTCACTGATTATCTCCTGAAAACATGCAAAAAACTGTCTTTGTATTTCAGTAACAATCAGAGACAAAAGCCAAGGAACCTCTTGCTCTTTAGTTAATATTACTTTTTTTTTTTCTTCTTCTGTATACACAAATCAAAACAACAGTGATTAAGTACTTTTAAAGCAACACAAAGTATTTCTAAAGAAAAAAAAAATGAATCCTGTCACCTGATAAATCCTCCTCTATAGTTCTCTGATGAAGAGCTGACAACCAATTTCTACGGTTCAGAAGCAAGCAGGGAAAGAAAACATCTTTCTTGATACTGGATTTATCACTTTGGTAGTATATCAATTTAATCATGTCATTCTCTTCACAGTTCAGATTGGCTTATACAGGTGAAAATTAGAGTTGAATTTCCCATACCTAAATGTGATCTTCCCTTTCTGTCCAGCTGAGGCTGGAACTGATACACTCCCGTTGCGAGAAAAAAGTCTAACTCTGAAATTCTCTGTCCAGTTGCTTTATTTACTAACTACCCAGCATTACAGGCTCCAGCAATTAAATGCTAAACCAGGAAGTTTTATTTTCCTATGCTATTCAAGCAGTATTAAATAGCTTTCCTAAGACAGTGCTGAAGTGGGGCCCTAATTTGAGCATTTTCTTATGAACAAACCTTGTGGTTATGCAATGCTTCTGCAATGACATTCCCATGTAGATGGTGATGCCATTGTTCTTGCCTTCCAGAAAATGCTCTTGTGCCCATCCAGACACGTGCAGTGAATAGAACTTGTTTTTCACAGGTTTGGAAGTGCTTGAAAGTGGTATTTATCAGTCTTTTTTTTTCTTTTCGAGCTTCTGATCTGCTAAGATTCCATGCTCCCACCTGGGTCAGAGGAAGCCACAAATTTACACTAAGTTCTCTCCAGTGAGAAAGTGCCAGTGTGGCACTAACTAGATCAAACAACAAGATAGAATTGAGCTTCACATGCTGCATATGCTTTAGAGTCCACTGATGAGTAAGTGAGACCATTGTTATAATTCCTGCACCACGAAAGCGAAAAAAGTTAGATTATAGCAATAAAAATGGAAATTAAAGGGATGAATACAGCAAATAAATTATACTATCACTCCAGAACAGACAGTGGAGAAGTCACACTTGCCCATTTATGTTTTTACAGTTCATCCATCAGATGGGATTTGCAAAGAGGGGTACCACTGCCTGGGGAAAGGGTAGAACAGAATAGTTGCTCCTAAGCGTGAATTTAACAGCACATTTATTATTTGGGTAATTTGTTTTTTGATAAGCTGGGGAGCTTTTTTTTTTTTTTTAAATTTTCCATAGAGAAAAAAAAAAAAATCAGATCACGCAGGAGAAACACCACAGTCAGTGTGGCTTTGTGTTTTCTGTCAATCCCTCTCTCTCTCACAGTTGTCCTGACCACAGACCTCAAAGAAAAATTCAAGACATCAAATTGGGTCTTTGAATTTCTACCTAAGTTAGACACAGGCTGCAGGCTTCTCAACAAGTCTTACATCTTCTATGCCTGCCCTGAGTTCTCACCTGTTTTGCAATATGCTTTTTTGTACTTAGAGCCTGCTCATAGTACAGTTTCTACTTTTGCATGCATTGTTTTTTGGTATAATCTCCTCCTTTTTCCTTTGCATGCATCTCTTTACACCGGATAGAAACTTTCCATGAACTTCTGGCACTGATACTGCTAATTTGTGGCACTGTATGTTATGGAAGTCAATTAAATTTTCCCCTTTGGTGATGTGTCTATTTACACATCTTGTTGCTGACTGGCAGAAGGACTTGCAATGAGCAAAATGAATGGGCCACATGGCAGCAAACACATTTCCTTGTGTTTTTCTCCAGTTTTAACTGAATTTGGAAATTTTCCCATCTTCCTTCTCAGTCATATCCTTCCAAATCACAAATGTACATGGAGGTCACACACTGTGAGCCGTTTGTGATGAAATGCGATCATTTAATTCTCTGTTTTACCTCCTGTTTCCCAGTAAATTTTTAATTCATGTCATTTCTTTATCCTTCACTTTCCATGGCTCTATTTTTTTCTAGTAACCTTGTGTGAGACATCTCCAAAGTCATGTGAAACCTCTTGCTCACACATTTTCTGTGAGCATGCAAGACATAGACACAGGAATGACATTTAACATGGAGACAGCTGCAGGTTTCATGCTATCACAAAGCAACTTTGCAACTTGGAGAAAATCTTGTGTGCACCTATTCAGGTCCATAGGGGCTTCCAGTCTCCATCTTGAAGGAACATATGAGCAGCTTAGGCTCACCTGTTCTTTTGCTGACCTTAAATTTTTTCACCTCTTTTGTCACTTTCCAAGGTGTTTTTCAGGGGACAGCAATCATTATCCGTGCTTCTTACTTTCAGGGCTCCCTGTCTGTAGGTTCAATTTAACTTCTGTAAGCATGCAAGAGCAGAACAGGTGAGAACTGGCAGATACTACAGAGAGTAATAAACCCACTACTCTCCCTGCTGGAAACACCCATTTGGAGCCATGTAGGAGCTACACAGAGTGGTTCCAGAGGTTTCATCATTCCATTGCATGCTCAGATAAGGACACTCAGATCCTGCTTTCTCCATCATTCTGATGAATGAACTCCTGGCTTGCAGAAGTGTGAAGTCATACTCCCAGGTTTACAACTACAACCTATGCAAGCTCAGTTCTGTCCCCTTTCTACTAATCCTTTCCTCTAGTACTTTCAACACAGTGCCCCACATATGCATAATCAAACAGAAAGTTTAATAATGAAGTAGATGGGAAAGAGCTTTTTCCATTGCCCCCAAAGCTGCAAGTTCTTAAAATCCCCATCCACTGCCTTCAATCATCCCTTTTGTTAAGGAACTGCATACTTGTAATCTACACAACCCTTTCACATACACTTGTAATCTGTCAGCCCATTGCTTTGTAACTCAGCAGTGTGTTTTAGGACATCTTCTACACTTCAGTCTTTAAAGATATACCTCAGTTTCATTACCAAGGAGAAAAGCAAGCCTGTGGCAGATGCACCCCTAGCAATGAAAGCTGATACCAAGAAATCAAACTTTCCCAGAATGCAATCATCTTCCTTCTCTCATCTATAGATCCCTACTGATAGGGAAGAGGCAATGATACTGTCTTGATTATAAAAACATCATCTCCATCCGTAAAAACTTACCCTTTGGGTTTTAAAATGTTATCTTAGCATTTACCTCTCCCTCATGTTTGGACTTTCCTATTGATTACGATGGGACAAATCTCCAAATTCTGAGGAACACAGTTTAGTTTAAGAAACTCCTTGCATCTCCATGCTTGGCCACATTGTTTTACTTCTGTGTTTAGGGCTTTGTTTAGAGCTTTTCATTATTACTTTATGGCATTTATAATGACATTTGCCATTCTCAAGCTTGCATCCAAGAAACCTTGCATGCCCACTCGACCTTACTGACTACCCAACTTGTGTACCAACACCAAGCATTTGGTACCATCTGCTTGAGCTTCCCCTGACTGTAGAATCACAGCATCACTGAGGCTGAGGAAAGAACCTCTGACATCATGAAGTCCGGCCCATGAGCTAACACCACCACGAGGTGCCAAGTGCCACATCCACCTCCCCAAACACCTCCAGGGATGCTTAAGGATGCACCACTTCCCTGCCAGTCCATTCCAGTACCTGATCCCCCTCTCCCATGCTTCCTAATACCTAAACCTCCCCTGGCGTAGCTTCAGGCAATGCCCTCTGGTCCTATCACTTCCCTTCAGGTAGTTGTAGTGAGTCTCAGGGGAATACCTGGGCAGTAGAAAAAAAAAAAAACAAAGACCCTTTGAAAAGCCACTTTGACTGTTACTGCAAAACAAAGGAAGTTGCTGAACTTTTTCTGCTGATAGCAACTGCTCAAACTGAACTCCCCTGTGGCGTCCTCCCTCCTGCGGGCAGCCTGGATCCGTCCAGCCTGCTCTCTGCTGAAGGGTTTCCTTATAGCAGAAAACACAACTGTGTCAAGCCAATTCAAACAAAAGGCTTAATTTAGTAAAATTGCCTTAAACTCTGTCTTTTGAGTACACTGTGCTGATGGCCCACTGTCAAAATCTGTATCTCACTCCACTAGCCAAGGCAGTAACAGCCTGAAAGTACTATTTGACATAATGAACGTGACAATATCCCCTGACACAGGTCACAGCCCCATTTGTGTCTCGAGCCTCTAAAAATCTGCTCTGCCTGTGAATCTGTTAGAGCTGCAGGAGCTGAGCACAGTGTTTCACCTGGCTGGAAGCCTTCCTCAGCCTATCAGCAGCTTGCTCTTCTGTAGCTTCATGTTCCAGACTGCACCTCAGGGATGCTGAAAACTAATTTATCATCCAACTAGGCACAGCATGGCCTTAGCAACGGGAAGGGCTGACATCTCTACTTTGCTAGAGGGACTGCTTTAAAGTTGCTGCCATGGCTTAAAGGAGGAAGCTGAGTAGGGATAGATGCTTCTCCATGTCTGCAGACTGGGAGCTGAAGCGTACGCGGGCATCCAAGGCAGACGCTCAGAACTGTCGCCACAAAACAGGCTCCTGTGTAACCTGCTGAAGCCTTGCAAAACAAAAACTGGAATGAAATTCTTCCATTTGCTCTTTTTCCACACAAAATAAAGGTAAGAGAGAAATGAGGAGAAAGGATGAGAGGGAAGAGGATAAAAGGCTGGGTAGACCCCATCAGAGAAGTGATGATCCACACAGGGAAAGGGATGGAAGGTCCTGAAGCGAGTTCTTTGGATTCAGATCAGTTTCCCACTTTTTTTTCTGAAATTGGGTTGTAGGCAAATCACCTTTTCCTGAAGGTATTGTAAAACTACCTGATGACAGTTCTGTAACATACATACCCTGCAAACTAAACACTATTTTTTTGTTAAAATGATGGAGACCAAAAGAGTCATACACAGGAACTTCAGACTTGCTGGGCTCTTCCCATGCAGTAACACCTGCCAGGTGAGAGGAACAGCTGAAAAAGAAGAATCTGAGTGCATAATGTGCTTCTGTGCTCACAAGTGATGCAAAACAAATAAAAACAAAGGGGCAAAAGAGGCAATTTCAGCATCATTGTTGTGTTATTCCAACAAATGATGGTACAGGTCAGCACTGGCTTTGACTTTTAACAGGACATCACCACTTCATGAGACACTCATAGCAGCCCATTAAACCTACTTTATTTTGCACTTGCCAGGGTAATATGAAATATTCTTCTGAAAAATAAGTACATATATACACCTTGACTTCTTTACAGGAAGAGTGTTAAAAATAAGCCTGGTGTAATTAAATGTCACACGGTGAACCTATTTTGTGTACTGCAGTCTTAGACAAGGCTGTTTCTACCTATTAAACATTTTTATGTCTTTTAGAGATGGAAACGGGAAAAGGCTTTAACATAATCAGAAGCAATGATCTAATATTTTCAGCTTAAAGACAGTATTATTGTAGCTATAAAACAGGTCAGAATGCATTTAAATGCTGAATAGAACAGGTTCATTAACTCTTGCTTGGGTTAAAGTACTAGTGTATTTAAAAGATATTATTTTTTTGGAAGCATATATAAAATCACTGATGACACTAAAAATAATAGACACCAAGTCCCTTAAAAATGTTGAACTAGTGAAAAACTTTGAAAATAAAGCTTTGCCTGGGTCACATACAATTTAATAAGAATCAAGCAAATGGTAGAAATTCTCATGTTATTTATATTTGATACAAGTACATATACACTGGTGTGGGAACTTACAAAAATATAAATAACCCCCCCCTCACATCTTCTTCAACAATTCTTTATATGTAGTATACAAACATTTTTCTAAAGGCTCATATACCAGGCATTATGGGAAAGCATTATAATAAGAAAGCTTTTTATATGAACTGAATTGCTATTCATATTTAGGCTTTTGCTTGAAGCCAATACATCTGTCAGTAATCACAAGAGCTATGAGACAGGCCTGCTGCTGAACTGCACAGTCAACATTCCACCTCTGTCTGCTGGCTCCAAGTGAAGAAAAAGGATAAGAAACTAACACAAACCAACTGTCAGAAAATTCATTGGTCAGTAACTCATTTTCAACCTGAACAAGAACAATGAAAACAAGTTGCTTTGTAGCAAGCTAGTACCAAGGTTGAAATATGGATTTATTTCTCATTCTCCAGGAAGAGAATGCAAAGTAAAAGTTCAGGTTTAAACCCTGGAAAAGTAGAGAGGTGTATAGAGTCTGAAGTCTTAGAAGCCTCAGTTTCACAGGGAGGCCTCCACAGACTACCTAAACATACCTTACTGGTATGATCCAAAGATCCCACACAAAACATTAAGCCCTCAAACTGAAAACAATTCTTACAAAATTGAGCCCAGGTTTGACAAGTCTCTAATTGGGCCCCTGAAATCTGTAACACCCAGCAAAACATGACTGCTCTCTCTGCCTTCACTGGTAACTTTTGGAAACAGTTGAAATTTATCAAGTATGAAATACCCTCAGGTTTCTCCACAGGACTGATCTGCCTTCATACTTACCAGGATGTAAAATATATCCAGTAGTCCTCCTTTGTAAGCACCAGGCATTTCCAAAACAATCCTAGTCCCATACAGGCATCTAAAAATGGTCAAAAATCACTTTCTGCAAGTTTTTTTTTTGTTTTTGTTTACTTCTATTCATCAACAAGAAGGGGAGCCTTAAGTGACTCAGTTAGATTTTTATGGCCAGAAAATCTCAGAGGAAACCTATACTAGAGATGGAAAAGAGACTAGTTTTGTCTAAAACCAGATCCATGCTAGAGGCTACTGTGATAAGAAAAGGATTTGGGAAGGAGAGGCAGACAGACTCCCAGGAAGCAAGATATTTAAAGACATTTGAGACATATTCAGAAACCAAGCTCGTGGTGGGGAAAAAATATTCATAATGAAGAAGAAGATATGCAGACAGTTTTCTTCAGTTTAATATCAGGTGGTGTTATAAACTTCTAAAACCTGACATCTTCACATTATTACACTAGATGCACCATAAAATAGGTTTATGTTACACTGTGACGTTCCATATTATAAAACTTGCAGAGAACTTCTCTGTGAAGTCTTTATTTTTTACTCCTTTTACTCACATCCAAACCAAGTAATTCGTATCTGTGTACAAACGGAGTATTTTCTTCCATCTTCTACAGCTGCTTTCCAACCAACCAGTTCTAAACATCAACACCAACACTGGCTGTCGGAAATCAAATAGGAAGTGCCACTGTGCTCATTTGTTCAAGAGACACACACTTCTTGCTGGATAGCTGGTTGTGGAATTTTACTGTCCTCTGTCTTTTCCTGGCCAGGAACTTGGCACACAGTCTTTCGTTTGAATAACCGCAGGCTCAACCGTAACAAGTCACTGTCCATTGCTCCAGAATTTGTGTAAGTTTGTTTTGTTGCACCCTATTGAAATAAAAATAGTAAGAAAATAGTAAGAAAAAAGAAAGAAGTGAAAACCAGTGGGTTTTAATGTGCTAGCTGAGAAATTAACCTCAAGTACTCTCAATAATTAGAGGACTAATCACACATATTCATTAGAAAAGAGTTTAAGCATTAATGATTTTCCTATTAGCATGCATGATCATAAAACCTACCGTAATGCAAGAAATAGCAAAAATATTTTTTTGATTTAGAAAATTACCTAGGTACTTTTAACTGGAATAAAAGAATCTTGTGATTCTTGTAAAGTATGTGGAATCATAGGCAAGAGAATGATTCAACTGTTGTCTTCAAAATGGTACTTTAACCAATTCTTTTTCTCGTACCTTCTCTAAAAGTAGGAAGTGTATCTCTCGAATTAAAAATCCAAAATAAGAAACAGCACCTACCTGTAGACTCAATGTTATATCTCTAATCTTATGCAAAAATAAACACCCTACAACCTCTCTTTTTTTTTTCCCCCCAATAGAAGTCTGTTCTCCATTATTTAAAGGACCAAGTTTGCTCCAGAACAACAAATACATAAATTCTCTCTCCAGAGAAGTGTTTTGCATAGTGGTATCTCTATTTCCACATTTAGACCAAGAACTGCAAATAAACCACTTGCCTTTTCATTCTTCATCAGCTGCTTACGAATTGCAGAATCCCTTCGAAAGCAGAGAGCTTTACAGCAAGGACCCAGGTTACTGAGCAGACCTGCTCTCTCTTCTCTCCGTAGAAGCGCGGCCATGTTCAAGGCTCCCAGTTCGTGTTCAAAAAGGTTTTCTGTATCTACAAAGAATTTGGTATTTGCTGTGATCAACATATACACCATATTCTGGAACAGCAAGATACAGTAATATGAATTCCCTTAACGTCTTACTATTTGTATTTCTGCCTTCTAAACGATAATGTTTGGAAGAAGGATATTGCTGTTTATAGGAAAAAAAGGATAGTGCCTTGTATATAAAGACACAAACAAATGCTAGACCAAGGGGCCTAAAAAATCCAAGTGACAGCTGTGGGTTAGAAGAGGGGATATAACTTGTGATCAAGTATCTATGACAAAAGCTGATTACTATTAGTGTTGAGCAGAACGTGGTCTAAATTTCACCTCTATGAAAGGCACAGGATAACTACACCAGTGTCATAATAGGGTTTGAATGGCTATGCAGAAGTGAAATGACTAAGCAGAATAATTCATTTATCCATGGTGGAGAAACCTGAAGAACAAGTCAATAGATTATACTGAACTACCCCCTCCTACTGGCTAACCTGAAACATTTGTTGATAGTACTCTTAACGGGCAGGACTAATCCTTTAATACATTTAATTACAAGAAACATGAAGCTAGAACACTTTAGCTAAAGATATCTCCAAACAGTTGATGTTCAGCAGAGGATCTAACACCCGACTAGAGACACCAGAAAACCTAGGGAAAACTTAGGACCTAAATCAAGAATCATAAAAAACAAAGACTGCTTCAGCAGTTTGGCATAACGCACACAGAAGAGAACAAAGATGCATTTTTAAAAACATTCAGTGAATTTGTGATGAAACTGAATAGTTTTCAAACAAAATGTGACCAAACAAAAAAGTTACATGAAGTTAAAGGCAAGTTAAAGAAAACTGCACTGAAGTCATCAAGACAGCCTCAATGGACAATCAGCAACACAAGTTACAAGACACAAAATGGCCACTTGTGTCCCTCAGGGTTCAATTCTAGGGCCAGTCCTGTTTAATATATTTATCAACAGTCTGGACCTAGGAGCTGAATGCACCATTAGCAAGTATTTTGTTGCCAAAGTGAGAGGTGCTATTGACTCTCTTGAGGAACAGGTGGCCTTGCAGAAGGACCTCGACAGACTGGACCACTGGTCTATGATTGATGGGTTAGAATTTACCCAGCTGAAATGCTGGATTCTGCACCATGAACAGAATAATAATAGACACAAGTGCAAAGTGGGAGATAAGTGGATGGAAAGGAAGCAAGCAGACAGGGATCTGGGGGTGCTGGTAGACAGCAGGCTTAACATGAGTCAGCCATGTGCCATAGCAGCCAGGAGGGCAAACCACATCATGGGGTGCATCAAACACAGCATGACCAGCCCATCAAATGAGGTGATTGCCCTGCTATATTCTACACTGGTATGGCCTCACCGTAAGCACTGTGTGCAGTTCTGGGACCCACAATTTAAGAATGATGTAAAAGTCCTTGAATGTGTCCAGAGCAGAGCAAAAGAGCCAGTGAAAAGGCTGGAAGACATGTGAGAAGCAGCTCAGGACTCTGGGCTTATCTAGCTTGGAGAAAAGGAGGCTCAGTGGACCTTGTGGCTCTCTACAGCTTCCTGAGAAGGAGAAGTGGAGAGGGAGGTGCTGAGCTCTTCTCCTTGGGATCCAGCAATAGAATGTGTGTGAATGGTTCAAAGCTATGCCAGAGGAGATTTTAGACTGGAGAGTAGAAAGCATTTCTTTACTGAGAGGGTGGTCAAACCCTGGAACAGGATTCCTAGATGTGGTCAATGCCCCAAGTCTGTCAGTGTTCCCGAGGCATTTGGAAAATGCCCTTAAGAACATGCTTTAACTTTGGTCAGCACTTTTGGTCAGGCAGTAGATGATCACTGTAGCTCCCCTTCAACTGAAACAGTCCATTCTATTCTCCTGGTAGCAACACTGACAGCTTGTGAGGTCTGCCTATGTGCCAGATGCCCAGTGTAGCTGGCAACTAAGCCTGTCTGTATCCTTAGAGGAAACAACATGTACTGAACAGAGAATAAGTTAGCTACAAATCTGAATTTCATTACATACTCCAGATTTTTTGTTTCCAAAGAAAGCAAATTAAAAAAACAAACAATCCCTGAAATGAGCTATTGTTTCATTTTTTTCAAGCCTTTCAATGTATTACCAGAAACTTTTCACCCACAAATACAAAGAAGGGAATGACAAACTCAGGAATAAAACAGAGAAACAAGTTCTACCACCACAAAGAAGTCCAAAGTGAAAGCACCACATTTTCACTGTAATACATACTGAGTATGTACCTCAAGTTTATTAGCTTTTCAGGGCACTATATTTGTGCCTTTGTTGGGAATAGACATGCTGTGGCTGTGCAACCACTTTACAAAGAACTTTCACCCAGCAGATGACAGAAGAAATGAATACATCTGCAAGCCTACTGGAAGTTCCACATGTAGCAGCTTTGATGCATGAGAAACTGCACACACCAATGGGAAACAAATGGAGGAACTTCAATCTCAATTTGTCACCAGAGCAAAGTTCTGCAGAATCTCAGTACACATAAGCCAGCCCAGAGGCAGTGCTGGAGAGCCTCCTGTTATCACCACTCCTCTAAACTTTGTTTACTTCCAGAGAAGCACAAAAGAATTGCTGAGGTTATTTCATGTATGGTTTTCAACAGCCAGGTGGAATGATTTTGTACTGCAGGGAATCCTTGATAAGCAGCACTGAAGAATGCAGCAAAATTAAAAGTTGCAGGGAGAGAGGCTGCAGCAAGGTGGACTTGATCTTAAAGGTCTTTTCCAACCTTAAACATTCTCTTGATTCCATGGTTCTGTGTGGTACTTAGGGATATGCTTTAGCATATTAGCACATTAGACTTGGTAGAGGTTAGGTCAATGGCTGGGCTTGATCTTAAAAGGTCTTTTCTAACCAGAATGGTTCTCTGATTCATATTTTTACTGTATCAGACAGTTTGCAAACTGAGGAAGACTCAACATTGTATCAATTACATCAGTTATGTGAAGTCCTAAACATAAGGGATTTCTTTTTGACTAGAAGAAAGCTGATACTGCATTGAAAGAGTTGCAAATACAGCACTGCTACACTTCCAAGTACTTGTACCAAGTACGTGCCTCAGGTTATATTATCTATGAGGCACTAAAAATGTTTGCATTTAATTTAACTTTAAAAAAAAGAAGCAGCAGCAACAGCCCATGATAAGCAGTTACACAATTTAAATGGCTCAAGCATGCAGTGACATTCATGGAGATAAACAGGGCTAGGAAAGGTAAGGTAATTTTTTTTGTACTCTCCACTTATCTGAGGCTGTGATGGTAACAATACAACTGCATGAAGAATACTGTTGCAAAGAATTTAAAAAATATTATTTCAAATTAAGAACAAGAATTTATAGAGTATAAAAAAACCCCAACACATCAGAAAAATCTCCTATTCCTAAAAACAAAGCCTCTGCAGCTGCTGCTATTTATAAGCTGTAACTTTCCCAGATTTAGATTCTGGAATAATTTGCTGAGATCTTATAGAAAGCAAATTTTCACAGTCCTAAAATTCTAGTTCTACCAACAAGCTGTTGCAAGCATTACTACCTCTTGTGCAAAAGCCCTGCTGACACACTACAGAACTACAGTAAACACCACTGATATAGTTCATGCTGATCCTATCTATTGTACACATCATATGCCACACATTTTGTCCAAATGCCAGACCTGTGTATTATTGATTTCCCACAGCAGAGACATGATATACAAATTTCACTGAGCTCCTTCATTCTGACCCCAAATCCTTCTGGAGAGGATCCCCCGAAGGGAAATAAAGGGACATGCAAAGGACCTTCAAATAAAATAAGAAATCTTACTTCATTCTCACAGTATTACTACTAACTGACTGCAGTTGAACTTTAGCTCTCAAAAAAAAAAAACCTGCTGACACACGTTAGGAACACATGAAAGGTCTCACAAAAAGAATGTATCACTAGGATGAAAAATCTTGTCTAGGCTATTATTCAAGACCTGGAATTCACCACTGCTGCAATTAAAGCACTAATCTGAGTGGCATGCAGCTGGATTGGATTCCTGTAATTTTCACACAATACTCATACTTTTTCTGGTCTTGAAATCTAGTAAAACGAACTAATACACACTATGTAATGACTGAATAAAAAAGACAGTTTAATCTCTGCAGAAATAATTACCTTTAGGTTTTTCTAATACTCTCTGGCAAGTTTCTTTAATTTTGGTGAAGAGTTCTGGTCCTGCCAATCGCTTGGAAATGCCAACTCTCAACATAACAGCACCTGGTGTGAATTTTAAGAGTGCAGCCCCGGGCTCCCGTGGTTCTTTAGGCTGCTTTGGCATAAGACTGGACCAATCTACATCTATAACATCCACAGGATCTGCAAAAAACATTGACAGAGAATGAGTTATCACATTATCATCCCTTACCACACTTGATTAATTTCACATGCTGTGTACATTCCTGTCTCCTAAAAGCAATATATATAAGATGAACACCATTCTGCAGTTTTTAAAGCCAGATTCTTGGGTACTTCAGGTATGAACATAAACCTCACTTAGACTAGTTCAAAAAAGAAGCATACACATATAAAGTTTCTTGGACTAAAAACTCCACCCTTAATATCCTGATTCATTTTTATTGCAATTCTTTTGCTTAAAGCTGCTCAGACACTCCACTTGTGCGCTCACAAAAGTCACAGCACAACTAAAGATGCTACAACAGATTTAAATTAAATGCTTAAAGAACTAGTTTACCACACAATCATGTTTGTCTAGTATGTTTAGCATAAAAAATACAACTGAACATAGTCCAGGTGGCACAACTGCACTTGACAGGTATAAGATTCCATGCTTCCTAGTGCAATTTGGGAAGCATTCAAGCACGGATAAAATCTGTTCATAAAAAAACTAGATCCAAAAAGTGATCAAGACCAAATAGTATGAATGAAAATGTCAATAAAACCAAAGAGCTTACCTTTCTAGCTATATAAAACAAGTTAAATATTACTTCACAATACAGCTCCCAGTACTCTCTACTTGTTTCTGTACTTCTCAGACTTACCTGACCATTACAGAACATATGAGAAATACTGACCAGCATACAAACTGCAGTCCTAATTCAGAAATACCATGAACATCACAACAGCATTACCTGCAACTGATCTAATCTTTATATTCAAATAATGATAAAGGGGGTTTGCTATACTTTTACCAGGCATCTTCTCATCCTCCTGTTGATCCTCCCGTTTTTCAGCATCGCCTGCCAGAATTTCATCCAGTTCATCATCACTGATTGGCTCATATTCTCCAGCACCAGACCCCAGTGACTGTACATCATCAATCTTTGCTTCATCTTCTCCCCCTACAGGGACAGATATATATTGTAGCTTGAAAGCAATCATTCTTGTTTTCTAAACATGCTTTAAGCAGCCTGAACACAATAGTGGTTCAGCAACCTAAACTGTTAGTTGTTGGGGACAGGTATATTCAACATGAAAACAGGTATTAACTCATGGAAACAGGAAAGTTTTTTTCCCATACAGAATGTGGCAGTTTGAATTTTATATATCTTAGTGCAGTATTTTTTGTGGGGTTTTTTTTGCACAGAATTAGTCAAGCTGCACAAAGAAGGCCATATTCAGAAAAAATGTGTCAATTACCCAGTAAGTACTTAATGATAAAAATATGCTAGCACCGTAAAGTCTTTCAGATACTTTTGCACATGTATCTAGACTCAGGATTCAGTCAAAAATGAAGAAGAATTAACAACACCCCAAAATGCACATGAATCAGACTCATTAAGGTTGGGAAAGACCACTTAGATCATCAAGGCCAACCATCAACCTAACACCACCATGCCAACTAAACCCTGTCCTGAATTGCCACATAAACATGGTTTTTTAACACCTATAGGGATGGTGACTGCACCACTTCCCTGGGCAGTCTGTTCAAATGCTTGACAACCCTTTCAGTAAAAATTTCCTGCTATCCAATCTAAAAAAGTGCTTCACCTCAATTAACCTAAACAGCAGCATGTAAGAAGCAAGTAAAAGACATGCTAGCAGAGCATAAATTAACTACTCAGACCACCTGACAGTGCTTTGGAGGAAGCATATAGCATCTGGGGCACTATTTAAATTTAAGCCCACAACTAGAGCCAACACAGAAAGGTTCAAGACACTACACTAATTTATCAGTTACATCGTTACACATTTTGTTGGACAATATACTACAATATACTACAGTAATTTGTTCAAGTAAATTCCAGATACCTCCTTAATACTATCAGATTTATAAACTGTATTTAGTTTCATTTTGTGTCTTATGATTCTAAATTGTCACAAATTGTATGATCCATCTTCTGCTTCCTCACTGACCTACCCGTTACACTTGCCCACCAAAACCACATGCTTGGAGAGCACAGATGAGCCATTAAAAAAAATACTGTTCTCAGTTCATGATTAAAAATTAATACTCCCCCCATTTTGAATTTCAAATACATGTTTGATAATATCTAGATTATAATCCTATCACTGCCTTAACTATTTTAGTGCAGAAGTGTACTTTTATATTAACTCTGCATCAAAACAACCAACACATTAGTTGGTGAAACTGAGAAATGTAGACACGAATAATAAAGTAATGAAACACAAATGACACTAAACCTTATAAAATGCTACATATAGTACACTTTAAAATGGAATGCTATCTAACAGTTTACAAAAGACATTTCCTTTTCTAAAAGTAATCCCAAATATTCTGTATTTTCCTATTGATAATATTCAGAGAATTTAAAACAAAACCACTGAAAAATAAATCAAAGAATACACAGGAGAACACTTACAAGAAGACTTCTGAAACGCCAGACCTACAACCCACAGCCTGCTTAGTTACAGCCCTCTTGGAAAAAGGTAATATACCTGGGAATAGCCTTTCACCAACACTTTTCTGAAGTTACCACATAGCTCTCTCAGATTTATTGCACCATTCCTTCCTCTACCTTAACAATTGCTGAATACTGTCTATTACAGCAAGACAGAGCATGCCTCCCTATGCTCACTCCAACCACTATCTTTGACAAGTGCTTGCACTCCACAGATAATCTCCTTAAACTCAATTTTCTCAATTTTTCTCAATTTTACCAGTCAACCTCACAAACCACTTTGAGAGCAATCAGGTAGCAGATAAAATAAGTAGTAAATAGTCCCCATCATTCTCTCCAGACAACATTCAATTTAACTGCCCAAGATTAATGATGAACATCTACTGATTAATTTTTATTAAGTATGCAAATACAATAAAACACTGTCCTGTTATCTTGTGTACAAAAGCTTAATTAATTTCTCTTTCTGAAGATTATGGACTTCAGGCCTTATCATCCCAAACACGCAAAAATTCCAAATGCCTTTTTTCCTCTCAGCAGATTTTAGAGAAGACAGCTCTTGCAATGACCAAAAAAGCCACCTTCCTGAACAATGAAGTAAACCACTCATTGTGGATTTAGATTCTTGCTTCTTTTACATTGTTGATATAGGTTAAAAGTCCTTCCCTAACTCCCTATCCATGCAAAGCTCAAGCTGTCTAATACTCATGACAAACACTTAAGATTTGTCAGCATTTACCCCTTAATTTATAAATGAGTCTGAAGTATGTTTTGCCCAGTACCATTAGGGACAACAAAGTGAAGCTGCATTTAAGAACAGCACCTCAGGAAACCCATTTTTAGACTGTTTTGCCACACCATACATATGTTTCACCTGCTAGTCAAGACAATCACCTCTATGATAATTGGGCTCTGCAGGAAAAAAACCCCAAGGACAGTTCTAAGTCAGCACTGTTTTTTTCACTCACTACCTGTCACTTCCAAACTGAGAAATGGATCTTTTACATATATACATATATATATATATATATAAGAATATATATATATATATATATAAAATAAATATATAACATGGCAATCTCATGCTGGCAGTGTTCTTTAGCAAACTGCCTGTTCAGAAATGTTATACTTTGGTAAAATTACACCTCAGATCACCTATGTTTCTTTGCCTCAAGACTTCTTTAAAAATTTACGAACAGCATAACATAATTAACACCAAGAAAGACACTCATCAGAATTCTCTCTTATTGTGTCTGCTTCCAAACTAGAGAAACCAAAGAAATAAGCCTTTCTGTGGAAAATTCCTCTGACATAGCTCAGTTCAGCACTATGCTAAAAGGGACAGAATAAAACATTTGTCAGCCCAGGTTCTTTCCCAGAATATCTCACCTTCTAAACTCTCAACCTTTTCAGCCTCATTTCCATCTTCAAAACCTTGCAAGGGTCCTAAATCTTTGTCTGTTCTTTCCTTCTCTGAAGCTGCTGAATCCCGACAAACACCATCAAATTCCTTTTCATGATCTCTGTCCAGTTTCGTTTCACTGTGTTTTGCTGATTCTTTTTGAGAGATTTCAAGAGTTCTGTCAGTTCTGTCTCTCTCTCTTTCAGAAGTATCAGGTAGTTGTCTCTCTCTCTCTCTTTCCAGCTCCCTTCTCTTTTCTCTCTCTCTCTCTCGTTCCCTGAGCCTCTCTCGGTCCCTGCTCCTCGGCCACTCTTTGTCAATATCCCGGTCCCAGTCTCTCTGTCTTCCCTCTCTTCTGTCTCTCTCCCGTTCTCGATCATGTTCATGTCTATCCCGGTCCTGAAGCCTTTCCCTGCTGTCAAAGGACCCAGATCTGGAATGGACCTGACGATCTGATTCAGGAGAACTTCTTCTTGAACTGTGGCTTCTTGAATCTTGACGATCTGAATAAAAAAATTAAATATATGAGTGACTACAGCATGTAAATCTGATGTAATTTTACTAGACCAAAGCATCTTACAGGCTCAGATGTAAAAATATATTTCTCAAAAGCATCATCTTCAAGTTAATGCCTTCAGATTCCCTATAGATCTAACCTTGCTTAAAAACATAAGGCACTACTCCCACTCCAAAAAAAGAATTCTAGTGTCTACTTCCTACTATGACAGAAGCCAGACTGAAGGTACACCATTTTAACTCATAAATTTAGGCTGTGGAGGTGGGGAGTGAAGAATAATCTCAAAATTCAAGATTTCCAATACATGTTTGCTAAAAGCAAAGAATACCTAGGTTAGTAAACAATAAATTTAGAAAAATAAGTTCAGGCATACAACCAGAGAAGCAAATTACTTTAGAAGAATGATATTTTGCTAATTATGCTCTTTAAATTTTAAAACATTTTATCCTTTTCTGAATTTATTTACATAAATGACACAAAACAAGTCAATCATGATTATTTTGATTTGCAACAAAGATGATTTCTGTATGCATTAACAGTATGCCTAGCAGGAACCATTACAGATTTAACTCTGTGAAAATAGCTTCTGAAATTATAACGGATCTCTTATCTTGGAGAGAACATTTTCATTTTGCATAAACTTCAGAATTTCCATATCAAAACTAATGCTATTAATGAATTTAACATTATTTAGATGACAAAACTACCTTGGTGTGCTGTTAGTACATGCATTTTCTCTTTCTACAGGTTTTTTGTCCTACAAATTACTTTATTCCCAGGGCAATGTGTAAACAGAGTGTTATTGGTAAGTGGTATTGATAAGTGGTATTCCTGCTGACCAAGAATCAGCTTTTGCAGGAATTTGAATTCACCCTAGTTTTATAGTGAACTGTAAAACCTTCAGTTTTAAGGGCACCTCCTTTTCCCTTCACACTAATTACAAATGAAAAGAATGTACAGTCAGGCAAAAATGAAATGGGACTTTGCACTTTTATACAGAATGAAAGTGCAGTTTCCCCAAAACGTATCTTCTTACCTGATGATGTGCTGCGACTGGGTTCCCCACGTTTCAACTGATCAATTCTGGATTTCCGCTCCCCGGTGATTTCTAAGCTTTTCTTCTCTCTATCCCTGTCCCTGTCCCTATCCCTCTCCCTGTCTCTAGAGCTGCTATGTAGGATCCTCTTCCGTCCAGTCTGGTCATCTCCACTGCGATGAGCTGACTCATTGGAAGGGGATCTAAGTCTGCTTGAGGCATGGCTCCGGTTGCTACCAAGGCTGCTGCTGCGCTTCTGATCCACGGGTTTACGGTGTGCTCCATCATCTATAGTAACATGAGGGGCTTCCACTTTTTCTATCCTTGTCCTGTGACTTTTTCTATGGGAGTCCTCAGTGTTTCTTTCTGGAACAACGACGTCACCACGTTCAGGAACATCCTCATCCGACCAGTCGCTAAATGTTGTATCTTCTCTTTTTTGGGGGACCTCTGCCCCAGATTTTCCGGGTGCCGCTTCAGCCAATTCTTCTTTAGTTACAGGAGGAGTCCTTGGGCCTTTCTTCTTTTTATGATGTGGAACAATTTCTTCATCAGAAACTTCTGAATCACCCTTAGACCTCTTCCGCTTTTTCTCTACATTCTTCTTTTTCTGACCTTTCTTGGGTGAAAAGACCTGGCTTTCCTCAGTGGTTGATTCATTAGTGTACCTTTCCACTCCACTGTCATCGTCTTTTTTCTTCTTTGTGGCCTTTTTCTGTATTTTAGACTTCTTCTTGCTGTCATCATGCAGCCTATCAGAAGCATCTCTTTCTTCAGAGGGGCGGTGTCCAAGACTTTCCTGAACCCTGGACCGAGAGCTTTCTGAAGCATCTGGTTGTTCTCTTTGTTTATCTGATGAAGAAACCCTTTCTTTAAACTCTGGTTCTTCGTAACGCCGGGAACTTTCTTTTCTGTCTGATTTTCTCTCTTCTTCTTTCCAGCGACTCTGCCGCTCCTCTGTAACATGAGAGGGGCTCAGTGACCGGGATTCCTGGGGCCGAACAACCTGGCTTAGGAGTCTGTGCTTTTCATCTACAAAACAGGAAAAAGGACGTACTTGTATTCTTTAGAAAAGGAGAGTAGGTGACAATTTGGAACTTTCTGCATGCCAAAAAGTGTCAAGTAAAACGTATAATCTATTATTTCAGTTATGTACTTCAGTTTATCCACTGGTGCAGCAGCAACAGACTATTTCCATTTATTTTGCTAAACATGCATCTTGGACAACAAATGTGGAAGCTACTATCACAAGGTAGACTTAACACACAATGACAAAATCACGATAATAGACAACCACACAGATTAAGAAAAATGGTCTGGCTCATAAAAATAAGGGGAAGAGAACACTTAAAAAAGCTTTCCCCATGTTTGTTTTTCTTAAGATTGCAAATTATTTTCCATAAGTGGAGGGTAACATGAACCCAGCTGCAGAGACAGCCCACCACTACTTACTTTTATCATCTCCACTGTTGTAAGCATCACTATCAGGAGAGTGCTCACGGCGACGCTTGGGTGACTGACGAGGACTTGGACTGCTTTCATTTCTGTGGCGCTTCCTGCAGAACAAACATGCACAGTCAAGTTTCTTCAGGATTCCTGAAGAAAACATTCATTGAGTTCATCACCAATGTAAACCCTGAAGTCTAAGCACCTCATATAGAAGACAATGCATGTAAGGATGCCAGAAGTTTCATAGTTTCCCGAGTTGTAATTCCAAAACTGTAAGATATCTTTAACTAAATCTGAAACACTTATGACAACTACTTTCTCAGAAAAAAAAGTTACAAAAAACTATTAAGATCAGTTTTTCCCTGTGGCAATGATCCTTGCAGTGAGTTGACCCCAACTGGTAGCTAAGTTCCCACCTAGATGCTTGCTCACTTCAAGTGGGATGGAGGAGAGCCTGTAATGGCTGATTTATGGGAATCCACAGTGCTCTCACACAGAAGTTACTAATTATTTCATTACTTCCAAGCAAAGCAGACATGCAGTTCATGGCAACACTGTTTTGCTTCTTAGTGATTGAACAAGGCAAATATTATTGTACTAAATGAAAAAAAAAAATTAAAAAAAGAAAAAAACCCAACAGTGAGTCAGTGCTATATGCACTTGAAAAAGGAAGCACTATACATCTCCTTGGGATACTGTTCACACCTTCACTGGTAGCCTTCCAGTATTGAAAATGTACTACTGTAAAGGATAACAAAAATTTAATGAACAAAGTCATGAACCTGGACCTAGTTACTGCTATACGGATTTCCAGGCTACAAAAAGTACAAAATTCTGCTGGTTTGTTTCCAAGAATGCCTGCATGATTAAAGACAAGGCCACACAAGTATACTTATGAGGGGAAATGACATGTTCTGACTCGATTGTTAGTTCCCAAGCAGCTTCATGATTCTGCACTAACAGAGCATCAGATGAACATCACCAGCACAGTATTGAATTTGGGGCAATCAGTACGGGTCACATAGATACAGGGGAGACGTGGCTCCAGACAGGACCTCTGCATAAACATGGTATCTTCTTCCTTATGATACTCTCCTACTTATTAACTGACTGAACTCAACAGCAAAAGAATGCCTTTTTTGGGTTGTTTGTTTGGGTTTTTTTAAACTGATGTAGCAGCATTCAGATCAACTCACTTGGACTTTCTTTCCTCATGGACATCTCTTGAACTTCTTTCTTCTCTGATGTCTTCTCTTTTATCCCTGCGGTCATCCCTTCCTTTTTCCTTGTCATCCCAGTCTCTCTGGCGTTCTCTTTCTTTATCCCTGTCCCGACCTCTCTCCCTTTCTCGTTCCCGCTCTCTATCTCTTTCCCGCTCTCGCTCCCTTTCTCGTTCCTCCCGCTCTCGCTCTCGTTCCTTCTCCCTCTCCCTTTCCCGTTCCCTTTCCCTGTCATGGTCCCTGTCTCGCTCACGCTCCCGATCCCTGTCTTTGTCCCGCTCTCTCTCTCTCTCCCGTTCCCGAGCACGATCTCGTTCCAACTCCCTTTCCTTCTCCCTTTCCCTTTCCCGGTCTCTTTCTCGTTCCCTCTCTCGGTCTCTCTCCCTCTCTCTCTCTCTCTCCCGGGCCCTCTCATCTCTCCTATCATCCGACCGATCTGCTCGACGCTCTTCCCTCCTCTCATCCCGGTCGAGGTCATCGCTCCGTCCTTGATGTCGTCCCGGTGAGCTGGCTCTCTGATCTGTGAGGAGAGGCACATTTCATTGCCGAGTCTGAACGTGACCTACACGACACTAATAAAAACCCGAGACCTTCTGTTTTGACAATCCAGATATTGGATTGCAATAAACAAAAAGCAACTCCCTGCAGAAATTTGGGAAGGATCTCTGGGGACGAAGAAATTGAAAAAGCGGTATTAATTCTGAAATACTTTTCAACATTTAGGGAGTGGGTTTCCCCTATTTTAGCCAAGAGATACTACAAATATTTGCATTACTCAATAAAATTACTCAATAAATCAAGATCTAGTACAAAATCTTGAAAAGGTGGCATACATGTGAAATGTTATGAAAATTTCACCTCTCAAAGCTGTTAAGGGTCATGGCCTTTGCAAGAAGCCACTAATCTAGTAAAAGCTACTGCAAATAAGAAAAAAACTGACCTGTCTCATCACAGAAATACACAACCAAACCCACAAGGGGAGAAGCAAGGATGAGATTCAGGAAGCAGAACTGCTAGAATTTTCCATATGCATTCACTGCAGTGTCTTACAGTCTCAGAATCTGAGTTTTTCATTGTTCAGACAAGGGATCAGAGTCAGGGAAAAAACTTAAACTTATGTAGAAAATTACTGATTCAGAAGGGCAGTGAAACTTCATTTATCTAATGGTATTTGCTTCCCACAGATGTAGTTGCAATTTATTAAATATGTTTTGGGTATATTTTTTTAATATTTCTTTAAATTTGGTACCTCATTAACAATATCTCTGCTGATGTTAGTAATATTAAAACCCCAACAAATCAAAAAAACTACTTTTCCACAGTATATATTAAAAGCACTACATGAAAGAAGAAAAAATGGCATGAACAAAGGTTGGTATTTTTTGGTCTGTTACTCTGAGGCTAAGAGTAAAACTGAAACCATGTCCACCAGGGGTGAGCAGTGTGAACAGGACTAAATCAATAACACATGCATTTCCAGCAATTTAATCAATTTTCATCTCTTGACTGAATTAGCAAAGACTTAATGCTTCCCTGGTAGCAGGTAAAATTAAAAGCAAACTTGAGTGACATTTCTGCTATGGATGTAACACTTCTTTTTAAAATGAGTAAATCATCAGCCCATGCAATTGATTCCATGAAAAGGTTTCACGTTCTTTAGATGGTGCCTATAATATTATAATATGATTTACTGTGCATACTAAGTATTAGATTTTACACAGAAGCTCAGAGAATCATAGAATGGCTTAGATTGGAAGGGACCTTAGAGATCATCTCCTCCAACCTCCCTGTCATGGGCAGGGATGCCTCTCAACTAGACTAGGTTCCTCAAGGCCTCATCCAACCTGACTCTGAAAGCCTCCAAGGAGGGGGGCATCCACAACTTCTCCGATAATCTATTCCAGAATTTCTAGTTTGGGGTATGTTTGGTTTAGCTATTTTTAAAAATTGTTAATTTGATTACCAATTATATGACAATATACCTAGGATTTATGGGGGGTGGGGAGGTGTAAGAGATGAAAGTTAGTTTGCCAAAAGCACCCCACCTAGGACACATTCAGACCAGGATTTTTCATCTGACAAGAGAAAACTGGAGACTGTTTAAATCCTGCCCTGAAGATGAGACAGAATCTAAAGCAGAACCTTTCACAAGAACAGGAAAAAGCAGACAGATTTCAATGAGCCAAAAAGCATCTCTCAAAGTAGTATACAAAACATCCCTTTAAAAAACTGAAGTTAAACCACAGATACAACATATTTGTCACTTTCTCATCCAAATTCTAGAGAAAAGGCAACCAGTGTTAATTTTACATTTATTCTTCACAGATCCTCTTCTCATCTCCATGCTATTTTCATTTGCCTAACTCCTGTTCTCTTAATTGGTGAGCAATACAAATACTTTCCAGAGTTAAAGTTGATATTTAGAGACAACACAGTTCCCCTTCAGGTGCTGAAATGTGACATCTTGCATACCGTGTCTAGAAAGAGTAATCTTTCATACTCTTTCCATGATCACTGACTGGTATCTGTACTAACACTTAACAGCCAATTATTATTGACCACAGCAAAGCATTCATCAATATTAAATTCCCCAGGCAATAAATTTTAGAATTAAACATAATGTAAAGCGTCACTTGCTTTTGGAGTAAGCAATCCGTAATTAAGTCAGTCTAGTAGTCAAGCCTTCCCCAAAACACACTAAAGTAATTTACAGTATAAGTACAATGTTTCTATACAGACAAACTGAACCAGTAATGAAATTACTCTAGGCTTACATGTGTATGTACACGAAGTGGAGAAGGAGGCAAAGAGAAGGACAAAATGTTTTGCATTCAAGTTTTATAATGAAAACTCAGTAAGTTTAGCTTGTTTAAAGACTGCTTGGATGAATGAAAACAACATGCCAAAATCGAGCCACAGGAAGAGAGAAAGGCCATAGCATTCATGTGTACACCCCCAGTGAGAGATCTTACTACAGAAATTACCTTACATCATGGACAGGACTAGTGTGCGGTGTCAAATGAGTCATTTAGGAATTAGCAGTGTGAAGGACAAAGGAAATAAAATGAGGGAGAGAAACAAACACACCTACATATACATTTGACTACATATAAATATAAAAACACATGAAAATACCTCTTTCTCTGTTGTCACGCCTGTCCCTCTCCCCATGCCTTCTCTCAAAGGAGGAATCCCTTGCTTGTTCTCGACTGTCATAGCGGTCCCGATCAGGGTAGCTACTCCTTGACTCCCAGCTGTCATGGTAATTCCCACTACTGCTGTGACTGTCAACCTGTGATCCTCTAGTCCCCCGACTTCCTAAAGGAGAAGTATCAATACAAAAGATGAGTTTGCACATGTAAGGAAATACACTGATATTTTATACAAACTGAAGTAGTAATTTTTAATAGACTTGAGCTAACTCATCATAGAAATAGAAATTGTAGTGTGAAACTCTACCTAACAAACAACTCAAATTTCATGTTTTAGCTGCAAAGGTATCTTCAAACTACAAACTCAAGACTTTGAAATCACCATTCTTTATCCACAGCGTGAGGTCTCCTGACTAGAAATGTAAGAGTCTAAAAGCCAGTTGACATTTTTTGAGTAGGATGTAAGCTAACAAAAAGTTCAGCTTTCTGTAAATAAGCAAAGTAGAGGTAATTTTCCCTGTGAAAGCTGTACAGCATTTCCATAATAAAAATGTCACAACAAGCCTGAAAAGGCCAAAATATATTTACTACAGATGATTAAAAGGTGAAGTGAAAATGTTCTACAAAGTGCATTGGACTATCAAAAATACTGCCAAAGGTTAAAATACCACAGTTGTTTCTGTTAATCAAAAAGGGGTGGGGTTGTGGGGGCAGGGCAAGGTGAGTGTGTGTGAAAGATGGTTTTCAAGTACCTAAGGCATGCAAGTTGCTTTTGACAGAACACAAAAACACCTGGTGCCCAGTACTTTGAGACACACTTCCCCCTACGAATCTTCCATTACACATCAGCCTCTTGTGTTTGTAGCCAATGGGAAAACCTAGGGTTGCAGAAACATTAAATAGAGTGGTATAAAGGTTAGGGTTTGTTTTAAAATGAGATGGCAGAATACCAATATTATGCCACCTTTAATGAATGGAGAACACAGAAGTGCTATAAATTCAAGCAACTGTTCAAATTTAACAACAGATTTGAACATGGCTTTAAAAGCATGAACTATCTGGCAGCACTTCCACACCAAAGAAGATAGTATAAATGTCAATATTCAGTCTCCAATTATAGGGATACATTAATTTTTTAAATCATGTAATACCCTTGTCAGATAATTCTGGACCTCTGCCTCGACTTCTGCCAGTTCTATCACTCCTGCTCTCATTTCTGGAGTCACTTCTGGAGTCATTCCTTGTTTCAGCACGAGAGCTCTCCTCTCTACCATGGGATCTTCCATAGCTGCGTGAATCCTCCTGATACTGGTCATCCTTTTTATGGGCATCACGACTCTCTCTGTCTCTGTAGTCATGGGAATCTCGTGTGGAGCGCGAGTCCCTCTGATCACGACTGTCTTTGGTATCTCTGCTGTAATCCCTGGTATCTCTGGAGTCTCGAGTGTCTCTGGATTCTCTTGCCTCCCTCCTATCTCTGTTGTCTCTTGTGTCCCTCCGATCTCTTCCATCACGAGACTCTCTGTCATCTCGATGATCCCTGGAGTTACTCTGATCCTGGTCATAATCACGGTCGTCTCTTGTTTCTCTTTCTTTTTCTCTTTTCCCTCTGGTTTCTGTAAAATGTTTAAAAGCATGTTATATACCTAGCTTTGTAAGAGGAAATAAAAAATTAGCATGCAAATAACCTTAAAATAATACAGTCAAAATATACTTCTGAAATACACATAGAAAATCAAAATTAATATGTAACAGAAGACGACAATGTTGGTCATCTACCTACACACTCAGTAAAGATTAAAGATATTTTTGTCTATTTGAATCTGTACTTTACAAATATTTACATGTTCAAAAGACAACAGTATAATAAAACTAAATTTCAAGTATATTGAGAGCTCACACACTTCAGTAATTTTAAAGCAGAATCACTTCTCTTCCAGTCATAGATTCCTTTTTTCTCCCATGAGCAAAAATTTTCAGGAAATTTTTGTTAGACATAGAACACTTGCTTTTAGGAGGTCAATGCCCCAAAAAATCTCTTCTGTTTGTTTTAAATCACATATTTATGTTGGTACGTTTACAGCTAGACTACAAAAAAGCTGACACATGCTCTTTCTAATCTGCCTCTAGAGAGAAACAGCATGTTTACTGATCACAAATTGGCTCAACCAGTTTCACAGAACTCCAGAGGGAATCAATGTTTCTTTGCACAGATCTCACTTAATGTCAATTAAAAAGACAATAGATGGAGGGATCAGTGAGGACTGGATTAGTATTTGGGCACCTCAGAGAAAAGCCATTGTTACTTACAAGTATCCCGCTATCACTCAGCTGATCCACTAGTGCTTGTCTGATAGCAAGAGAACATCACTTACCTACTGACACCATAACTGCATTACACAAGAACCACCTACAGCATCTTTACAATCAGCTAAGCCTATATAAGCAGTTGTCAGGAGTATTCCATTGCACAGTCCCTGAAAAGAGCACCGCCAACACAGGAACAGCCAGGATTTTCTTCAGCTCCCAGCTATTGGGATAGGTGTATAGGAGGCCCAAGCTGGAAAACTCAAATTTTCAAAATGCAATTTGCCAACCAGTAAAAACTATTCTGCAGAGCTACTTTCATTTGTCATTCCTACCGTCCCGCCTTTCATGGCGCCTATCGTGAGACTGCGATGTCCGATCACGATCGTGTCTTCCCTTTTCTCTTCCAGGAGATCGGTGCCTTGAAGGGCTTCGCTTCCTCTGAGGAGAAGAGGAGGCATGTGGGGGATATGGAGAAGCAGATCTCCTGGCAGCTGGGGAAGCTGTCCTGCGGTAGGATGGAGAAGGAGTTCTTTTGCGGTGGGGAGAGGGAGAATGTCTTTGAACAGAGGACCCTGACTGGGATGAAGAGGAGTGATGTCTGGAGGATATGGGAGAATGATGCTGACCTGATGGCGAAGCAGACCTGCAGGGAAGGGTTAAAACAGGCACACATGTAACAGCTTGATTTGCAATGTTCTTGCCATACTCTACAAAAGAGAGTGATCAAAATAATTTGTGCTTTCTCTACCCTCTCTCTCCTGAAAGTTAGTGCTGTTTTATAAAACATTCTATGAGTCTATGTAACCGCAGCGGTAGTGGGTCAAGGGTTGGACCTGATCTCTGAGGTCCCTTCCAACCCAGCCAATTCTATGAAATTAGTTGTCCATCCACCCAGTTATCCTTCCCAAGAATATCCTTTCAAAGTATGCTTACCTTTAAATGGTTATTGTTTATTTAATGCCCAAGAATAAATTGTACAATCAAAATTGTATTACAGCGCTACCAGAATGCTCTCCTGGGAAAGGAAGGGAGGAGTCAAAAAAAACATTATCATCTCCTCCACCCCCAACCAAGAATAATTTTTTTTTTCAATGTAAAATGGGTTTTTTTGGACTTCATGGTAAAAGCAAGCAGATGACTTTTACAGTGTTACCCAAGGGCAATTTTTCTTTTGTTTCCAATGCATTCCATTTTTTAGAAAGTCAGAGTGTCTCCCTCTTGTAATTTTTAACTTCTTTCCTTAATTAAAAGCATTGATCTCTACACAGTTTAGGCCTGGATGCTGAAAACTCATATGCATATCTATTTAAAATTTTAGCACACAAGAATATTTACACAAACAAGCAAAAGTCCTACCTAACAAAATTTAAAAAAATACAAAGTCTTTCTCATCTTCAAAATCCCATCAGTTACTTGAAGATTATTCAGACAATGGTAAACACATTTCCTTACAATATATTATCTCACACACAGTCAAATGGGGACAAACACACACTTCAAGTCTGAGCTCAGCTGTATCTCTGCCCTTATCAGCACCAAAGAAACTTGCAAGCAACTTCTCTCACGAGAAGACTCCAAAGAGGCATCAGAAAAAACATTCATGGACAACACATTTTCAAAAATCCCACTTAAAATTAAGTAATTTAGTTTCTGCTTTTGAATGTCCTTGTGCAGTGTTGGTGACTTCAACTAAACACCCAGATCATATAGATGAAACTGCTTCATTTAAAAACATTTAGAGCATTCTTCCCTGCTTCAAGAAGAAGGTCCATCTATCTTCCCTGCTTAACAGTCCCTTGCACAGCACTTGATATGCCTACACAGAATCCTCAAGCAGGTAGTAATGAGCAAAATACTGCAATAGGTTAGAAAAAGGCAGGGAAAATACTAAAAACGGGTTTCTCAGTCTCCTTACTAATGCCAGCTGAAGGGGGAATAAGGCTACTCTACTCCTTTGCCTATAAAAAGTCCAATTTAGTGAAAATGCCCACCAGTGACATCTAGCTTAACACAATACAACATTGTTCCAGCTGAACTGAGTCACTACAGCAGCAGATGAGCGTGCTTACAACTCTTGACCAATGAACGGATGGGTTTTATTTTGCTTTTCTTGTCTACTGTTCAAAAGAAGTGCATAAAGTATGCCTCCCCCTCCATTAGACTTCAATCCAGGACTTCAATATTTAGCACTGCCATTCTAAACCTAAGCTTACAAGATTCCTTTGAACTAAAGTAAGAAGCCTCCTCCTTTCTAATAGGCAGTAAATTATTTTTTTTTTAAGGCCCTTTGGACTAGCAGAATAATACCTTCCTGCAAGAAGGGTCTCTGAAATCTTCCTTGTATTGTACTGTTTAGCCAGTTGTATTTGCTTTTCAGGGAAGATGTGTCGATCAAAGATCTGGGTATCACCTCACTCATTTCAGAACTAAGAAATTGTTCCTTCCCCACAGATTGTTCCATCTATCCTCCAAGACAGATGACTGCTCACATTTTCTACATGTTAACAAGGGGGAAGGTAAAGAAGCAAATAAAAAGTTCCCAAAGTAACACAGACTGACTATGTATCACATCAGACTTGAAGTTTCATCTGAAATGAAAAAATTTGAGAGGAACTGATAGATAATAGCCTGCACCATGACTTATGTTCTTGACATGACGGGTACTCTCAATGTAGTAACTCGACCAAAAGAAGAGTCTCAGAGCCCAAGAGTTTGAGGCACACACATTCCCAAAACAGACACATGAAACAAGTAGTCAAACCAACAGAGAAATGCTGTAAAAGATAACTTTTAATGGAAAGAAAACACATGCAATTGACCTCCCACCTGCGAGAGGGTGAAAAGTTATGCTTATGAGTGGCTGACTTGGCTGGAGCTCGGGACGTTTGTCTTCGCCTTGCAGCAGGTGGGGAATACTCCCTGGAAGGGGAAGAATTACTGCCAGAACGATCTGCAGGACTAGGAGAGCGCTTCTGTCTGTGAGAGCTTTCAGAGGGATCCCTGGAAAACAAGCAGTAGCTTTTTTAACAGGTGTAACAAGGCATTAGTACATTTCTAAGAAACTACAAAAAACCTCCACAGAACCTGTGCTTACAAGAACTTTCTTAGATTTGTTTGTTCTGTCTTTAATTTCATATATGATATTACCTTATGATTAACAAAACTCAAGAATGCAAGATATGCACTACATTTCTTGCTAATATCAAGACTATAAAATACAAAACTAGAACGTGGTAAAACAAAGAATATATTCTTGTAATTTTTTCACTTGGTGGTGAAACAGAAGCCTCAAGTTCACAGACATGTTCAAACACTAGTCGGGAGTTACAAATGAACTAAAAATATCTTTCAGAATGTTCAACTACTTACCTTACTGTACATCACAAAGATCTGACATTATTTCTTATTTTTTAGAATTCAGGAAAAAAAAAAAAAGCCCAATACAGAAATAAAAGTCACCATGGCAATACTGATTCTAGTACAATGATAAGACAAGTATTCTCTTTTAAGCTTTCAACATTGCTTATAACATTCTTTTCTACTGCTTATGACCTTCTTCCAGTATGGGAGAATGAAAGCCTGAGGGAAATAATGTAAGAACATTTCCAAATAAGAATGGTGTAGTTTATTTAATCAATTTAAAATACACAATTCATTGGTCTTCCAGCACTTAAGTCTTTGCTATGCCAGCTAGAAAATAAACACTTAAAAACACATGCCCTACTTTCATCAATGGAATAAAGGACTTAAAAATGCGTATTTTGTATTTTTCAACTTAAATGGAAATGTACACTTCTTGAAATTAACTAACAGGATGTATTATATTTGTCCACCATTTGAGATATGTACATATGTAAAACTGAAGTAATCAAAAATTTCACAGTAGTCTGACTACTGCAAAAACTTTTAATCTACTGATGATTAGGGAGAGGTTAAACATGCAAATCCCAGTTTAGGAAACTAGTAGTCCTCTAAGATTTCAGAAGAGCAGGTAAGCAGACAAGTGAATGATTTCAATAAATATTTTGGCAAACAAATTGTTCCACCGATGGAGGCCCAACTTCCTGAAAAGTAATGAATCATTAAGAAGGGCACTTTACAAACTTACTAAAGTACATAATTAAAACCTACCAATCTGTACATTATAGTCTACCAATCCATCCAGGTAACAAACTCAAAAAGTTAAATCAGTACTGAAAAGGTGGTTAGCCAGGCAGGGAAAAATCTCTTATTCACTGTTCTATATAACTTTAAAGACAAGGTTACCATCATATTAAAAGCTAATAATGCAACTAACTTACCTCTGTTTCTCTTTTTTCTCCTTGTGCCTTTCAAAGTCACGCCCTCTCTCTTTCACATCCCTTGCCTTTTCTTCTGAACGTTCTTTTGCTTTATGTTTCTCTTTGTGTTTTTTCCCCAGGGAAGTTTCCTCTTGTACTGGAGGAGGAGGGCTAGGGGTACGGGGACCTTTCTTTTTATTCTGGTTACTTTTAGAACTCCTAGAGACAGATAAACAGGAGAGGAAGCAAAATTAAGGACAGCAAATTATGTCAGATGATTTCTGAGATTTTTGGCAGGAAAGTTATAACCTAAGGGACCTTGAAGCTTTTAGGACAGGATTCACCACTCCATCAGCAAGCAGGGCTCAGTAGCTGTATCTGACTGATGTGCATGCAGATGGTAAAAACTCACACTTAGCCTTTCAATTTATCTCCTTTGCTTCTGAAGTGAACAAAAACATTAATTGTTCCTGTTCAGACAGAAACAGTTTTCGAAGTTAAAAAGCCCTTGCACGAACTGCATACATTAGAGAACCAGAACTCTGTAATAGAGAATCTTAAGTCCCATTTCTGCAATGAAATACCCCAAACACACGCACAAAATGGCTCAAACAACTCATGCCTTTATTTTAATACCAACTACCTGATTCAGCATCCAAATATCTTTGAATTTGCATCTCACAATATGAAATAGTACATAATTTTCCATATAAACTACCACTGCATGCTGAACATCAATAACATACTAGCCCATGCTTTACATTCTCATAGAAGCAACACGGGTTTGTCCCTATTTTGAAGCAAATTTTTGCTTAGCAAATGCAGAACTGTCTGCTTATATTGTGGCTGTCATTTTTTTTTCCTATCTAAAAGCTGCAAACAGTGATTCAAAAGATCCCTAGAAAGAGGTTTTGGAGACTGACTTTTTGTGGCAAGGAGCCCAGTTTGAACTTCCTGTGATTTTTTTACCTACCCAATCCTTAAGTTTTTTCCTTCTGCCTCCTGAATCCCCTACATTTTTCCCCCTCCTGAATTCTAAGAAATTTTCTGCTCTGAAGGTCAAACAATTTTCTGAACAGCAATATGCAATACCAACAGAGTGTGCAGTTGGCCAAATTTTAGACATTTTACTTCTATCTACATGAGCTACTTCACAAGCTTCAATATCTCAAATAAAATCATTTCCTACTTCTTAATCATTTGTATTTCCTAACCACCTTCTGGAGACTCTGAACATTCAAAGAGAAAAGAACTGCTTGTAAATAATTAAATTATTCAACTGAAAACTATGGGCAATTTTCTGAAGATGTTTTACAGTACATAATTTAGAGACCTTCCCCTGAAGTTACATAACCAAAAGTGCTGAAAAAACACACTCGTTATTAGAAGCCCAGCAATCTGTGTGGTTTTCTGTTCTCACTTTCTCACAAGAAGCATCTACATACTGACCTTTGCTGATCTAAAAGTGGAGAAGATACTGTAGATGCTTTCTTCTCTTTCTTACTAGCTGAAGATGATGATTTGGGACTGGATCTTCGCTTTGGAGACTTGCTAGACTTTCTTGGTGATGGTGACAATTTAGATCTAACCACCTCTGGAGAAATCTTGAGGAAAAGAATACATTAATCAGTAAGATACTGATGGTCAGAAGTTTACCTGCATGGTGATATGTGTGTCAAATATGTAAATTTAGTTCCAGTCTACATCTGAGATCATAACCATGTACACATCTACCTCAAATAAACTCACCACCACATGATTTCAAAAGAACACCATAAATGGAAGATGACAGGAAAGGGGTGGGATAGGCAAAGAAGATGCACTCTGTAATACATTACAAAATCTGTAAATAAGTTTAAAATCAGTACATTCCCAGTTAGCAGTCATGTTTATCTGAAAAAGCAAGACCTCCTTTCAGGCATTTTGTTTTTTTTTTTTTTCCACAAGATTCCCCCAAACTTTAGGGTTTCTAACACTTAAAGCTTTGCCTCTGTCACTCTACTCTGTTTCTATCAGACATGTTGGAGGAGCTTGACAAACATTAAGCCTTGTGTTTTCTTCTACACACCTTCTCTGTTGAAGGTCTTATTAGTTTTGTATCAATACAATATATTAAATATTACTCATTTAATAGCTGACTTCATAAAGCATAAAACTTGGTTATGGTGCTGGATGATGGATCAGATACTCACAACCAATAAATAACCAAGTCACTTACTATGTTATACATGTGTCATTTATTTACTGTGTGACACAAGAGTGCATTTGTGGTGCAGGAAGCTTGGGTCTTCCAGGAAAGAATTAGAAACCTAAGAAGTGGCTGATGAATTACTGTTTTGATTTCACATTTGCATAATACAAACCTCTTTTTTAATTACTATTTCCTCTCGTTTCTCCATGTTTTCCTGTTCCAACTTCATGAGTTCTCTCTGAATCTTTTGGCGCTTCATTTCCAAAGACAGCTCATGATCATAATCATAATTAACATCTCCATTATCAGAATCTTCATTAAAATAAAAGTAAATAGATTAGTAAATAATCATATAAAATAAATAATAATACTTTAAATACTGGATGCTAAGTATAACGATATTCTTGAATTTTAAGCACTGCATGAATTGAACAATGAAGCTAAGCCAAATTTCTTCTCCAATTATGTCTGTAAGCCTGAAGTAAGTTTAAATTCGTTCCATATAACCTGCAGTTAAATTCTTAGATCTCATTTAAAAAAGCCCTTCTTTCAGATACATCAATTATTAACGTAAGTTAGCATAGGAAACCAAATAAATTCATTTATATTAGAAAATAATAATAATTAAAAAATTAAATTAGTTTGTTTTCACATATACCAAAAATATGTAGAGCACTAATTAATTGGGAAAACTCACATGAAATGGATTTAAATAGTGATGCATGATGCTGGAGGTTTTAGTTAACAGAGTACCCCAGAAATCAATTAATACACTAATTTAATTACATGTACATATTGATTGTAAAATAAAGAAGTCTAGACAACATCTTTCACTGGATAAGAATTTACCATGTAAACATAAGAAAAAGCTTTTTTGCTGTGAGGGTGACAGAACACTGGAACAGACTGCCCAGGGATGTTAAAGTCTCCTCTCTGAAGACATTCAAAACCCACTGGGACATGTTTCTGTATGATCTACTCTGGATGACCCTGCTCAGGCCTCATGTTCTGTGATAAATGCACACTTCAAAAGTTTATTTCCGATTTAAAAACATTACTGCTTCCTTTTGACACCAGAAAAGGTGCTATTTCTCTCACTTTTCCATTGTCATAGCTAGTTAATACATGCTTCAAGCCTTGCAGCTGAAACCTTACTGAAAATTGTAGTAGCTTTACTGTTTACATTTATTATTTTGTTTATAGCTATTTAAGACTAATGCTCAAAAAACACCTTAGGAAAATGACTGTCAGAGAAAAGATGACTCCATTATAAAGTCATTCATTAGCTTTTCTCCCCCTTCCTATATACAGGAACTATATAAGAGGTTTTGTAGTAACTAAACTCAGCCTACCAATAGCCTTCCTGTGCCATGAATGCATGGGAACAGCTTAGAGAGAGATGCAGTTCCTAAGAGCACAGCTCTTTCCTAGTCCACCCATCTGCTTCTCTTGCAATATTATAACTACTGATGAAACACTGATATTTACAAAACCATTTAAAACGCTGCAGTTTGTTAGAAGCAACCATAATTTCACTGTCAGGAGCACTTGGTCTCTAACAAAAGTGAAATGGAAAGACTCCAGAGAGAGGAGAAAACAAAGACAGTCTTTTCTTCACCTTATCTGCACAGTAAACAGACAAATATTCTCAACAAGGATGATGAAATCACCTCTTAATCACACACAAAAAAAGACTGTATAAGGCAATACAAGACTCTTAAATACACTTGCTGTGTTTTCAGAGGATAAATAGTTCACCAACTCCTACTGTTAGTTGTTATGCTGATTCAAATGAAGCCCTTGTTAATGAGAGAGCCACAGAATCATGGTGGTTGGAAAGGACCTCTGAGATCCCAGAGTCCAACCATAAACCTCAGTCCACATCATTATATCACAGCAAAAACCTGCTGACTTTTGAATTCAAAGTTATGGTCTTTCCCTCAGACTGACCAGTTTCAAAATTACTTTGGATGTAACAGATTCAACTAATTCCTTGCTGTCTAGGGAGTAAAAAAAGGAATAAAAAAGCATGTGTTTTTAAAATAAGTTGGTTTTACCACTTCAACACTCCAACCCAGATAGCTTCTTTGCTTTCCTCCAAAAAGAAACATTAATGGCTACCACATTGAAGTATTTCACTTAGAGACCAAATCTTGAAGCATTTTATTTTACATACAGCTCAGTAATTCTGCAATTCTTTGAGCTGTAGGGAAACAATGAGTCAAGTTATATTTACCTTCTCTATTTGTTTCCCAATCTCCATTTTCATCTTCACTTTCTGGTGTTCTCTCCTTTGTAATTTTGATATCCTCCTTTTCTCTATGTCTTCCTCGCGAAGACTCTTTCTATAAAGGGAAAAATGCTGCATTAGAGTATACAACTTTAACTTAAAAGAAGCCTGAAGAAGCAGGTACATCTTACGCAGTATTTTGGCTGTTTCTTTTTTATAGAGCAGAAAGCATTTTCCCCCTTAGCCTGTTGAACAAATACTCTCTAAAACAAGCAGAGACTCCAAGGGCAACATGTTCTAATGCTATTTCATATAATCAGTATGCAAATAGCAGATGGGGTAAAGAGAAGAAAGGATTCACAAAATCAGAAGGTTTAAAAGCAGGGCAAGAACTGAGCATATATCAGTGAATAAAGTTTCAAACAGGAACTGAAAGAACAGATCAGGTTCTTATGACCAGAAGTTTAATGAACATTTAAAGAGTGTAATTCTAACAGCTAGAGTAAGAGTTCTCAGCTGTAAATAAGAATATTTATATTCAAGGCAGATGAGACTCAGAAGCTGAACCATTCAAATCTCCAGGGAATACAGAAGGAGTGGGGGAGGGAAACACTAAGTAAATTAAAAAAAACCCAGAGACTCTTGGCTGTCAGAAGGAAGGCAAAAAATAGGTAATGCAACACACTGGAATCAGTAGAACAAAACTGATATTTGAACTTCCACTGGCCCCTGAGTTGTTAAACAAGTCTAACTACTGCAGTAGAACTCATTTTGCATGTGGCAGATGGGCCTGTGTATACCTAAGGAAGCTAGAGACTATTTTTACAGGAAAGATGATGATTTCAAAGGGCAACTGAACCTCTGCAGCTCTTCTCCCCCTGGATAAATTCCACTAGTAAAGCTGCATAGTTGCATCGCTGCCTCTGCTGAATTAACACTCTCTAAATAATCTACCCAGGCTAAATTAAGTACAGGACAAAGTTTTTTCACTCTTTGCAAAAAAGGAGCTTGCAAGTTTGCATCTCACGTTAATTTATTAAGTAGTAAACTAGAAAGAGCAAATAATCAAAGTCTGTCCCATATGTCTCTTGTTCTCAACCCCCCCCCAGTGTCATGTAGGAACAGGAACATTTGTTTTTATGCCAAGGAAAGGAGATGCCCGAGAATTTTGCTAGCTATTTCTTATTGGGACATAGATCCTGATTTAATTTAAATCCTTTACATCACCTTAGAAACACAGCACGGAAATAACTTTGTAGATGGTCACTCGCGAGTGAACAAATTACAACTACTCCTTAATCACTAAAAATGTTAAAAACTTAGCTCTAATGAAGAGACATAAATGATGACAGAACAAGTACTGCATTTATTTTACCTAGCACACTACAACAGATTCTTCGAAGCAGTTATTTCAATACATTCAGTGTATCATAGTTAAAGCCTCAGAAGCTCTGGAAGAAAACCTGAGCGATCGTTACATGTTCACAACATGAAGGAAGTTCACATTTAAGAACTAATTAGTCTTATGTTTAATTTTAAGCAGCTTCTAAAATACAAAAAAACCCAAACCAAAACAAAAAAACCCAAACAGTAAGTTATCTGTTTTCTCCATTTCATGCCAGGGTCTCTAAAAAGATGAACAAGATCCTAATTTATCAAGTCATGTTGGTTGCTGACATGAACTGCCACAACAACTAAGCACCACCACATGTACTAAAGTCTAAGAGCAACAATCATGTTAAACTCCAAGGCAAGTTACTTTGAAGAAAAATGTGTCTGATGAGACTTGAAAATCTGTAGCTTTAGCAACAAGCCTCCCCTGCAACCTTTTTTTTTTTTTCTTAAAACTATCTGAATTATTCAAGACCGCCCTTCTTCAAGCTACATCTGTTCTGTTAAACTGTGTACTTCTGCTATGTACTCCAAACTTATTCCTACAATATAAACAAAGAGTAAACAGTATTTCTTGAATACAAACCCTGCTTTCTGTTCATTCAACACTATTTGTTACCAGCAAACTCAAATTTGCAAGTTAGGACATCTTCTATAAACTGATTTCAAAAAACTTCAAAGCCAATTCCTGAAATAATTTGGCAGCAGAGAATGTGTAGGCAAGTCACAATGTTTCATGACCAATTTAATAACACAAAATGAGTGCATATCTTGCCTACATCTCCAAACTTAAACAAACACAAGCACCTTGAAACAGTCTTTATTTTCCCTTCTCAGTAGAGAGATCTGGTAGTGGCACAGTCATACTTCTACAGAAGAACAGAGAGGAATATCTATGAAAGGGATTTTACTGAATTTCTGGATATAGGTGAAGGGAATAGGCAATTTTTGCACAACCATGCCATTCTACAAGTCAGGACAATTTGATCCAAGCCCTTTAATAAAGTAATTGACTTGTTACAAAAAAAATTCTAGTAACATTCCATCTTGAAAAACAAATAACTTTCTAGAAACAGTGTATTTTCCTGGGGCACACAAATTGAGAATTTAAGTTATGATGGTTTAGAACACACTGGATTTTCTCATCAAAGTCTTCACTACAGTGGTTTTATTGTACTTGTTCCACTTAAAAATGCATTTAATACCCTCATACTATGTGAAACAAATATTTCCATTATATTCTTAAAAACCTTCCTGTACTTCACATGGTTTTTTTTCATCTCTCACTTACTAAAATAAGTCAAACTCCTGAAGGCCAATAGTATGTCTTTCTCTTGTACTTGAATATGCTGTATCTACTTCAGCCACACTTGTAAACAAACTACTTCCCCCCTGACTCTGAAAAAATGCTACTGACTAGACAAGAAACAATAATCTTAATAATATTATTTAGGAAAAAAATATTACGGATTGTCTTAATAGTGAGAAAGAACTTAGTAGACTTTGTGTATGCTGTTTTCAGGTATGTACTCACAAACTATTTACATGTGTTGGACAGATAATTACATCTTAATGTTGATCTTCAGGAGAAATTCTACTTAAAAAACAAAACAAAATAAAAATTTCAGACATTTTGGCTGAATTCTGTGAGACTTTATTTAATTTAAAGTCTACTTAAGTTGAAGTTGCAGAGCCCATAACATATGATCAGTACCCTACTGCACAAGACTTGGTATCTACTTGAATGAATTTCCCCCTACAGCCTGAAGAGCTTGGACAAGCCCAAAAGGACTCATCCAGTCTGAAAAATATGCTTCTAGCCAAGAAGTGTTATTTTGCCAACACCAACAGAAAAAATATTTGTAAGACTCCTACAATTTGCAACTGTTATAAGGCAGAAGCTTCAGTTTCAGCCTTATCAGCACACGTGCATGCAGCAGCAATATAAACTAATTCAAAAGTGCAGACCTCTTGATATCTAAAAAAAAGCTATCTTGTACTACAGCTATAATCTTCTGGGCAAGAACAGTACTATTTTGCTCTATGTGTAACAACTTTGCAGTGTAAACTACTACCACACTACACAACCATACAATAAAATTAGTCTGGAGTTCCTCTGAAATAAGCAGGTGTTGCTTCCATTTCAGAGACGGAAGACAACACAGACTTCCATTTCCAGTGAAGATACTCAAAAGCCACAGAGACAAAAAGCAAAGATATGAAACAAGTGCTAAACATTCCTTATAAAAACCTTTCCTAAACACACATTAAGCTCTTCCCACCGTTTCTCCCAAATACAAGTCTCCCAAGTTACACGCACCCCCCAGGTAATACTTCAAATATTCCAATGTATCTATCTTATAATACAGAGAAAAAAGAAACATACAAATTTCCAACTAAATACAGAAACAGCAGAAACCTTATCTGATTATTTGCATAATAATAAATACACTAAAATACAGTGCTGAAATAATTCTGAACACAAATCTGAGAAATACAGAAACAACTGAGTTCAAGGTAGTTGTCCATGTAATGCAGCATATTGTCTCTGAAAATAACAATACAAAACATGACAAAATAATAAGGGATATACTCTGTAAGTTGTCCATATAGGAAGTTTCTTCCTAAATACATACAGCTTTTACTAGTTACCTTATGTCTCCAAAGAACAAGAAATCTCTACTAGCAAGATTTTATACTAGTTACACTGTCTCAATTGTTTGTGAAACCTTTTCAGGCTGTTTTTTTACTGTATCTTCTGGCAATCAGTTAAGTATTGTCATATTTAATGTAAATAGCATTGACCCATGTCATTTTCAAGTTTGCCATTTTTTCTGCTGGGATTAGTTATGAATATGACGCATCCAATTTACCTTCTCTCAACCATTCATCACATGCATTCACCACTCACCCTTTCTTTTCTCCAGTCTCTTTCTCATCTCCTTCCCCACATCAAAAAGACTTTTAAATATATTTTCTTGCACTCACGTGATCACAACCAAACAGCATTGCAAATAAAACTGGACCATGAATTTCTACGGCATAACACTGATCACTTTCTATGCCATTTTTATACACCTGAGTGTTTGCTTCTGCAATTATGACTGCATTTAGAACAGATTATTTCATTGAGCTGTCCACAATAACTTATTTTTCTACTGCATGATTTCAGTTACTTTTGAAATATTAATTCACCGTGGTTTTTCGCTTCAAGTATTTTCTTCACTTTGCATTACCTCATGCTTGCCAACACAAGTTCCATTGTACTGCCAAAAACATTCCCCAGTCCTTATGGCATTCCTCACACTTGAGTAATCTTAGCAATCTCAACTACTGGTTTCTTCACTTCTGCAAAGTTTGAGACTTAGGATGTCCAACATTTTTCCCACAAAAAAGTTACAGCTCTTTGGAAGAGGCACCACATCATCTGCTGTAACTTTAAAGTTTTCATTTTACTACACTTATTGATAATAATTTAGTATTAATCTAAAATATCCCCCTTAGCTGCCTTCTAAGCCAGACAATACTATACCTGCTATTCTCTGGCTATCTATGTGCCTCAAAAGCCTTGTCTTAAAATAAGATTTCATCTATATTAGACAGTTCTCTTTTATCACTACTGCTTGTTAGTTTTAGAAAGCAAAGCACAGATTTTGTCTGCAGAAACAGTCCTACAGTCCTTTTTTTAAAAAAAAAAAAAAATTTTTTTAAATTTTTTAAAAAAACACAATTATGAAACCTTTTGTGGAACAAGATACCTTTCGTTATTTCAAAACAAAATCAAGATTTCTTATTCAGCTTCTCTGTTATCTCAAAAGCTTTAATAAATGTAAATAGAAGGAAACATCAGATCAGACACTGGATCTCCACCACAACAGCAGCTCTAAGGATGGAGCAAGATTTTTGTCAGCATTTCAGTATTCTGTTCTTTTAGATATTCTCTTTCTTTGCAATGCAACTCCTGATGACTGTCCTTCATCTCTTTGTTCAAAAATATTTTCTTTCTCTGAGAGAAAAACTTTGAGAGTTGCCTCCACACAACTAATACAAAAGCTCAGTGGTGTCCTCAGCCTTTTGTTCTATGAGACTGTAGCAGAGTAGTTTTTTTCTCTGCAGTGTGCTTATACTGTAAATAATTCTTTGGTATTTAACAAACCCATTAATTCTTCGATCCGTTTTGCTTCCTGTTTCTGGTTCACCTTTACTTGAGGTTTAGTTGTTTAAGAGTATTATTATATAATGTATTATGTGTGTATTATTACATTAATAGAATACTATAAAAAGCAGGTAATCAAAATCAAAAGAATTACATCAAAATTAGAGTCATACCAGAAGAGAAGTTACAATAAATTTTGAAACACTTTCCTACCAACCATGGACTCAATAACTGAACAGTTTATTCAAACTATTAGAAAATAAAGACATTTAGATAAAAGAGTAAAAAGACTGAAAGTTTATACAAATTAACAGCAACTGAAAACATGATTGGAAGGCAAATCATTCTGTTTTTTAATGATAACAGCTGCTGTTGATTTCTTTACAGCTGACAAAATCCATTTTACACAGTAAGTAGGAACAGACCAAGAGGAAAAAAAGAATGCTGTTAATACCTGCAGAAGCAAAACTGATTTTTCACAAATAAAAACTTTTAATCATCATTCATATGAAGATGGCCTTAAAAAACATGACGCAGGAATACACTGATGCTGTTGTCACACAGGTGCAGGGTCCCACTCCTAGCTCTGCCCCTATTTGTTTGTCACATCAGTGCAGCAACAGATAACATATTTTTAAAATTAGTACCATCTGACATTTAAGAGGGATAGGGTTGCAGAAAGATGCTTAGAAAATGAGAACAATAATGAATTAATTTTTTCCAAAATCCAAAAGTGAGCAGTTGGAATGGCTGATGAGTGTGTGAGGAGCAAGGTGAAATGAACCAGCACAGCAGTAACTGTGTGGTCTTATCAATACCAAGGCTGGGATGAACAGTTGGCAGACAGGATGCATGTAAACACTGGATATGAATAAGTGGTGGAGGGAAGAATAGTGGATGATTGGAACAATGGTTAATACACTTTCTTTGTAATAATCAAAGAGTCTGCACTACTACTAAATACCTGTTTATCAGTATTCATATGTTTTAGTCTGTGGAACTTATAAAATCTTTGGGAGCCAAAGGATCAGAAAGTGCTATAAAACTGCAAAATGATACAATCATTAAGACACTTCACAATAAAATATGTCATACTATGTACAAAATGATCAAAGCATTAAAACATTTCAAATATTACAGGTCACCACGATCAGGTTCTAGGACACACTGCCCAATTGCTACTGAGGGATTCTGGAGTTCTGCAAACTCCATTCTTACCCTAACAGGAGAGGATGATTCCTCTGTACTTCGTTTCTGTGGCTCTGCCTCAACGTCTTGACGTTTGTTCTTCATTCTTTCCCGAAGATCTCCAGTGGGTCTTTCTGGTGACCTAAATAATACAGAAATATAATATAACCAGTTCTATGGGACTATTTTAAAAGAACACAATCTGTCTTTAGGTCTTTATTAATTAGCATATACAGAAAGTTCTAAACCTCCCACCCAAAAGTGAAGTAGATGAATAAAAAAATGTTAAGTTCTAATGGGCTTAAGCATTCTAAAAAAACACTACTTCAGAACATCAAGAAAGACTTAACTCCAAGAAAAAATATTTGTATATGTATATATAAGGCATGACTCAGTTATTACTCTGATCAGCTTCAGGTGGTCCTATCCAGAATAACTCTTTCTATCACCAGGCAAATGTGTGTCACAATAATCCCTACCTCTTCTTTAAAGCTATCTTCACCCTTCTCCATGTTCTAAGCTGCACCAATTTATATACATATTTTTACATATATATAAATAAAACTAATGTAGAGTCAAACTACTGTGGACTGGCTATGACAGTCACACAGATATACAACTCTTGAATGTGGATGAAGACTGCAAGTGATGAGAACCTGACCTAGATGCCATCTCCCATGACCTCAGTGAGACTGCCACACAAAAAAAGCCCATGCATCAGAAATTCACTGTTGGGAGGCCTCTTCCACTTTCCAACTTGCAGTAAAATAATTCTTGCATTATTAATTACAAACTATTGGATGAACTCTATTAGTCATGCAACTTAAACGTATATTTTCTGCACAAGGTATTACTGTGAAGTGGGAAGGGAGAGAAAACATTCTACACTATTAAAGACATCCATATAATTTTGTTACCTCTTAGTATGGATTCACAAGTTCACTTATCCCTTGCGGGTTAAAAGTGAACAACCCACACATTTAAACAAGCTCTTAAGCAAAAAAGAGCTCTTAAGCTCTTAAGCTGCTTCAAATGATCTTTCAGTTCAATGAAATAGATTTTTTCTTCATGCAAATCTGGCTTGATACTGAGTTTGGTAGTTGTGTGATGGCTGTCAGTCGTAATTACAGATTCTTCTATGACATAGCTGTATGAAAGTACTGGATCTGTACCTATCAGTTTATACTACAAAACCACAACAAGATATTGATGCTGTCTTCATTGATTAGTTATATATAATACTTGAATAATGAAATTTGCATTTGTTTTGTTTTTCAGACTGAATTAGGATTTTCATTTAGAAAGTACTGCTTATCCCAACCTTCCTCTGTCACATAATACACAAGAAAACTGTCTTTCACAAATTATGAATACAAAAATCTAAATTAGTATATTTTAATTTTCCACCTGTAGATACATGTAAAACAGTAATTGCTTTCTACTTCCTCTTTTGTAATGTATCTGACTACTTAAATCATCTAAGGTTAAGTGTCTTAGGACCTAAGAAGAAAAAGACCAGTGACTGCTCTCATTTTTAAATGCATTTAATTCTTCGTTGAAGTCATAAATACAGGTCACTCTAGATCAAAGGAAATGTACAAAGCAGTAGCACAATGCTTTTCTCAGCGCTAAAAAGAATAAAGAAATACCCAGCATACAAATCTAAACAAGTTTTCTTTGCATGCATTATTGTAGCATCTTTGAAGTGTCTGGCTTGAGCAATGGTTCTATTTTAAAGTATCTTTTTTCCCCCTCCATCTCAGCAAAATAATTCCTTTGTATTACCAAAACACTCTGAAGCATTCCAACCATCAGCTACCTCAACAAATAAACTGTCTTTCAACACTGAAGTGGCAAGTAATGCCTTAATTTTTAATACTTCACCTATGGCACAATTTGGATTTTTAAAACTGATTATTAATTTGAAAGACAATGAGATTACAGATAATATATGATCAACATTGTTCCTTGAGGTAACATTTTTACTCAAGAGGAGAAATTTCAGAAAAAAAGCAGTAGCTGAAGAGAGCAAGATAATTGAAAAAGGATACAGCTCATGTACTTCCCAGAGATACTTTCTTCCTCCCATTGGAGAGAAAAAGCATTCAAACATTTTCACTCTCAATTTGTGCCTTTTTCAGTATGGGAGTGAAGAAAAAATTTATTATGTGAAAACATTATTAAGATCCCCTTTAAGATCATAAAAAATATCAAAACAGAACAGAAATGAAAAAAGCTCTAACTTCAGAGTTGGGATTTAGTGGTGGTTTTGCTTGGTTTTGGGGTTCTTTTTTTCAGCTTCAAAATACTGAAGCAAAGTCACAGTAACCATTCAAACCCTCCTCGGAAAACATGGTAACATCACAAATAGCCAAAAGGTCTAATAAATCAGTCTGAAAATCTGTCAAATTTTAACAAATATTTACTCAGGAAGCTGTGACTGTTTTCAGTCGCATTTGCCTTAATGCACAGAAAACCAAGCTGGCCTACTAACTGATTTTCCTTTCAGGTGTACCACAATTTTAATTCTTACATCGTGGCTTATTTTCTGCATAACTTCCCTCTCTTCTCCAAAAGGGACCTTTGGTTATTCCAGGTGATGCACACTGCTAAATTTCAACAGATAACTACAATTTTACCTCAACAACTACATATTGTGTGGGGTAGTACCTTTCACACAACAGGCTCCATAGCATTACCTCTTTACACTGAAAGAAAATACTCAATGAAAAATTTATCTTTAAGGACTTATTATTTTGTGCTGGGGCCATCCTTTAAATAAGGCCTAAAATACAAAATTTCATCACTTCAAATTTTAAGCAGTGAAATTAAGTGATTTTAAACAGCATTACTCCCTGCAACAGTTCAGTTCTCCAAATTCAGCAGCTTGGTTAGGAAATGCACTTTCACAACAGCACCGTTATTTGCTCCTGTACCTTCCAGTGTCAGGAATAAGACCCTACCAAGAGGCACACATTAACATACACCTATCTGAGAATATCTGTGCATATGTATGTGTGGGCACACACATGTGTATTGGCAGAAGACAATTATTAGTGTATAATGTACATATTATAACCGAATGCTCATGAAACATCATCCAGTTTTTCAGTTTCCCATATAAAAATATTTGAACCTTGAAAAATCCATACATTCTGACCTAATTTTACTGGTGGTTTGGTTTGATTTTTTTAAATCCAGTGTTATGATCCAGAATGAACAGATCAGATAGGCTAAGAAAGGGACACTACAATAGCACAGATTCTCACAGTAATGTAAGAGAATCAGCAGAAGTCTGCCTAGCAACTAACAATCTCTGAGTGGAACAAAAGAGTAAAATTCTTTGTGGGACAGCACAGGCCTTGTCTTGTTAGCTTCTCCTTACTTCAGGTGACTGGAAGACTAGCAGGTGTATTACTGAATTGTTAATATCCTCATTGGGAAAGAGTTACATGTAAAAACATGCTAGGTTTTGTAATAGCAAGATTAAAATTCATGCTGCAAGGGGCAGCATTAACACTATAATGGAATTATAATGAAACCTGACTTAAGAGTCTTTATCACACCTTAGGAGTTATGGTTATCCTATTCACATTATGAACTCTGGGAGGCAACAGAATTGGATTAAACCATTAAGAATGAGACTTATTTACAAGAAATAAGAAATAAGAGGGGAAAGACAAACAGTAAGATGTGCTTTGTCCTACCAAATTGGTTGCAAAGCAGGCAAGACTTCACCAGCATGCCTGGCTGAACACATGTACATGTTGCCATTATTTTGTTCCTGATACTTTACCCAGAGTCCTGTTTGAACTGAACTGATGCAGAAGCAGCATTAGCTTGGCTGGGAAGAAGCCAATAAAATTGCATTTACAACACCTGGATAACATTTGTAAAAATCTCTGTGATGTTAAATGGCATGGAAGTGCCAACATTTTGTTATGAACATAAAACAGCTTTTTCTGTGCCTGGCCAAGAGCTATCAGTATAGATTTCAGAAGACAAGAACACTTTATTAATCTGTCTGGGTTTTTTGTTGGGGGTCATCCTCCCCCTTTTTAGGAACATATTTCTTAAATGTTTAACGTATCTGTGAAATAACAGCAAGACCTGTCCTTTGACTTTTTCATACAGTTCTAGTTAATAATAATTAAAAAAAAAAGTTAGGAATAAAAAGAAGTAAATCAACATTATTCTTAAATATTAGTGGTGACAGTAAAGCAGAAACAAAGCTTTAATCGTTAAAAGAAATGTAGCTTTTCTTCAAATGACCACAGAGAATTACGTACTGAGTGTTCCAAACACTGAAATGAAGGAGAAAGTGACATTCTAACAGTTTTAAAATTTAATCTCTACCAGTAAATCACTCCTTTTTTTCCCATCTGGAACATTCAGATCAGAATAGGGTAAAATTTTTTATAGGCAGAAAGAAACATTAAACTCTGGGATATACTTTGTATCCCAGCTGCTACCACCTCAGAAGCATTGGAAGATCACAGAAGCAAAAGCAAGATCATCCTGAGAGTGTGCCGCAGGAGCAGGAAAAGGAACCAGAAACAGAACCCTGAGCTCATGCCAATGTTCCTCTTGTTGCTTTGCACTTTGATGCTTCAGTGTGCCCATACATAACCTAAAGGTAACACTGATGTTACCACAGCGTTATGAAGCACAATTGTTTGTAAAATGTGAAGCCTTTGTACAAAGAGGTACTATGCCAAAACTGTACTATCTTTTTGTCCTTGATAGCAAGAGTATTATGAATTTACTGCCACATTTAGTTTCAGTTAAGTAAGGTGTTATGCCACACAAAGGACAGTCAAAAAAACCCCCCATTTTTAAATACAGTTCCTCTGTCTAGAGGAAGACAAAAACCAGCCTCTTCAGAAAATTGGAGTAACTTTTTGGAACTCTTCTATGATACAGGAATTTGTTCTGTGTCTGATAGAGAAATACACAAAATTATGTTTTTGAAGAGAAATATCTTCTCACAACAGGAGAAAAAGGATAGACACCTTAAGCATACAGTGAAAACAGAGGGGCTTCAAGTAGGTGAGTACCACTGTAAGTAGTTGCAAAACAGCATTTTAGTAAAGGACAGAAGGGCATATCAGAAGCTGCAATGACACTATGCAAAAAGTAACAATAACATATTAAGTTACATGAACTTCCTGTTTCAAGCAATGCAAAAAGTTAATCTGCACCCACTGACCTCCATTCATTTTTTAAAGCTACACACACAAAAAAATCCTGGGAAAACCCACTGCAAGTTGCCAAATTAATTGTTCTGAGCAGCTTCACAACACAATTGGTTATCAATAAAACATACCATTAGGCACACCACAGCATTTCACTTAAAAAAAAAAAAAAAACAAAACAGAAGACAGTTGCAAAAGCTATTTTCCTACAGCATGTGAAGAATTCAAAGTGAGTTCTTGATTTACCTTCTATAACTGCTGCTATAGCCTTTACCTCGTGGTGAAGGGCCATGTACGAATCTACATGTGTTCCCATAGAGGCAGTTGCCAGTCTTCAGCCAGTTACGGCACTGTGTCTAAGAGACAGACATTACTGGGTGAATTTCACACTCATTTCTGGAAATACCATTGGTGTGAGTGTGGCAGAACAAACAAATGACTCCACATTAACTCCCATTTATCTGTAATTGCTGTTCACCAGTAATATAACCAATTTTTAAAAAATAATCAACAGTGAGCATCAGGTCTGGCAGAGAAAAATGTCAGTTGGTGGAAATATTATTAATCTGTACAGTTCTACTGCTCCTCTCCAGAAGCTGGGACAACACACGTTATTTGAAAATTCTCGTATTAGTACGTTGAACATCCACACATTAAGGAGTTCTTTCCACCTTTACTAACAGCAGTGAAATCTGAGTATTTGATACTTGTGAGCTACTCTTTTCCACCACCTAAATCCTGGAAAAGAAGATGCTGGGGTGGGGAGGAAAAGAATAACACTTTTACAACTCACCTCTGCAGTACTTCCAGTGCTGGGTCCAAGCCTTTCAAACACACTGGGTCTTCGGGATGTGCTATCGGATATGGTCTTGGTATTTTCCACTGTGACCTTCCTTCTAATTTTTGACATTTTGTACTACTTCAACCAAAAAAAAAAGCAAAACTGTAAAATCCTTCAATTTGGGGCTATTGACACTGCACTTGCATGAATAAAATAGTATGATATACGTTGTATGAGTTGCTGCAGAGGTGATGAAGAAAGAAAAAGAAGTCATAAATGAGTGAAATGTATCTAATAACAAGGAATGCCTCAGACTTGAACTTGTCAGCTGAACACCAGTAATGATAATTTTCCATTTTATGACTTGCTTTGGTTTCTTCAGCTTTCCTTTAGGAAAGATCATATTGTATGTTACTCATTTAGACAGTAAACACCACATAGAACAGATGCTTTCCTTCGTCATGTATTTCTTGTGCATCAACTCAAGTTACTTGAAGTGAAAAGAACCTTTTGCTGTTACTTCACCAACCTCTTAGAAACAGGTTCTGACCAGTAGAAACGGCTCCCAATTTCAGAAACAGATCTCCAAAACTGAGTGCTTTTTTATTTTCCCTCTTTGTTGTGTGTGACAACCTACTGGAAACTAGTTTGATAGCATCCACAGTCTGTCTTTGTTGCTGGTTTGTATTCTCTAACTATTTGGAACCATCTGAGTTTAAAAATCAAAAGAAACAAAAAACCACTAACAAACAAATTAAAAAAAAAATAACCACAACAGTGATACACTTAAGCTTCTCAAAAAGTAAACTCCTTTTCATTAAGAAAAAACAGATTTTGAAGCAAATACAGCACGAGTTGGATAAATAAGAAGTCACAATTTAGCTTACCTGAGAGAGGAAGGAATTATTGAATACAGAAAGAAAACCAAATAAATAAATAATGATACATATTGGACACTGAGACAGGTTGTAGAAAAGGGCAAAACAAGCTCCAAAAACTACTGTTCATTCTTGAAGTGCTGCTTGATCTACACAGAAATAAAATCAAGTTGGGCAAATCTGCTAGATGCTGGACAATTTATATGCAGCTCCAGAAACCACCTCTTTGCTGTACTGCAGAAAACCATCCTTCCAAAGTTTCTTGGTCAGTGTAACATGATTAGCTAAATGCTCATTTCCTACTCTTCTGCTCCTTATCCATAGGTCACTGTGTTTAGAACACACACTTAAGCTAATTTCCCATACACAAAAAAGTTCTAAGTGACAAAAAGCTTACCAGCAGAGTGAGAATAATACAAATTTAAACTAACCCCCACCAGATCAGGATAAGACAAATTTTCACTGATCTGATCAGCAATGTGCTCCCGTAACAGTCACATGGTAAGGTTCCATTCTACAGCAAAAAAAAATATAATGTACAAATGTAGACAAATGTACATAAAAGGTAATGCTGTTGTAACTTGTATTTTACACTTGACACTTCAATAATACCTGGTTTTCTCCCTTGTATCTTGGTGAAATCTTGTTATCTGAATCCTATGGCTACTTCAATAACAAGACTTCCCTAGAAGTTTGACACCTGCACAATCTACAAACAAAACTGTGCTAAAGCTCTTCCTAAGCACTGCAGCTCTTTATAAACAATAGAAGAAAGCTTACACTATAAAGCTGAGAGATTTCTCAGCTCAGCTCTAGTGACTACTTCTCTAAGCCTTTGATTATCTGAAGAATTTTACCTCACAAGTAAGGTTCAGATAACCAAGACATTAAACAAGATGCTCAGAGAGGGCAGAAGTTAACCATGTGGTATATACCAGACATTAATAACAATGGTTAACATCATTTAGTGGAAGCAGACAGTGAAACAAGAATTTGCCAGCAGTAGGAAATTATTTGGGTTAGTAAAAACTGTGGAGAACAGAGATTTCCAGAAAGATCTAATAGAGTTAGAAAATTGAGTAATACAACAGCAGATGAAATGCAAATAAATATAATGTAATGCACACAAAGAAAAATTATTTTATCTAAATACTTGATGAGTTCAAATTAGTCCAGTCTTCTGAGAAAAATAATTAGGAGTCATTGTGGACAGCTCAATGTGCAGCAGTAGTTACAAAGTCTGACAGGATAAACCATTTAAGTTAGCAAGCAAAACAATACCACATCTCACCTAGCTGAGCACCCTTCTATTTCAGGATTGTTTCCCATTGTGTTTCAGAAAAAAAACCACACTGAATTTCTAAGGTTTCGTGCAGCTACAGCCTTTAATAAGAGCATACAAAAATCAACTGACATATGCAAAAGCATTTTTAGTATGACAATCATATACCAAATACTGAATTTGTTTAAAATGTTTACAATCAAAAGAGCCATATCTGAAATAAAAGGGGTTAGAAGAACGGCACTGGCAATGGCATAGGGATAGGGTTCAACACATGAATGACAGATAAAATGAGTGCATATAATACGTAAGTACAGTAAACACTGACATGATAGCAGTATACAAATACAAAAAGTCACATTCATTTTGCCTCCTAATTTGAATGTCCTTTTATTTTCAAAGGAACAGAGGCAAAAAAATCTTTTTTAAAATGCTACTTTTTACTAGCAAATAGTACCTTCTTGGAATTAACCTCCTACAGAAGTTATAATGATGAGTAGGTTTAAAAAGGGTTATTACCTTGGTAACAGGTAACTTCATTCCAACTTCCTATACTCCCTATATTTTGACTGATAATTTCCAATATGGAAATTGGGAACAAACCCCATCCAACCCTGAATCTTCTGAAGTATGCAAACTCCCTTTATCCTAAATAAAATAAAAACTTGGGAGGTAAAAAAAAACATACTATTTCAGGTAGCATTCTGTCAATTCTATCCTTACATTCTAATCCATACCTACCAGTTTGTAATTAAAAACTGATACTTTTTAGCAGTCGAGATATTTCATAAGAAATTCATCTAAGCAAACAACCCCAGCATGCTGTAACTGCACGGTGTATTGCTACCTACATGCACACACTGTCACCTGAGTCTCACTCCTGCAACCAGAACTGCATGAGATTTCACTGTTAAATGAATATAGTGTTATACAGGTGGCAGGATGAGAGTCCAGACACATTCATCAGAGACAAACTGCAGAATTCTCACAATGTCAAAACTTACATTTGAGGAACTGCATCTGAAAACACGGCTGTTTTTAACACTCTCACTTCCATTCTTCAAAGATCAAGCAAGTTGGAAAAACAAAGAGGCTATTAAAACGGTAGTGCACTTGAAATCTCAAATGTATAATGGCAGGTTTATATTACTGACAAGCCTCCTTGGCTATAAAAAAGCATTGTGAGGGGAAAAATTGTACTGTTTAATTTCCAAATCTTTCAGGTTTCATATTAATGAATAATCAAGAACAATTTAAATGGAACATCCCACAAAAACTTCAATAACTCACTCAATTCTCCCCCATTTTCATCATCCATTGCTTTACCCTTGATGATCACAGTTCTGCTATCAGTCCCACACTGATGGCCAGTGAAGTAATTTTCCTTTCCATCAAAAAGCCTGTGGCTCCAAACTACCCTCTCCTTATCTCATGTGGAGTGGACAGCACTGAGTTTCAGTGTGAGCTGAGCCCTGAGCATTCATATTTCAACATTTCAAATAGCTACTGCCATGTTTGAAAGTTTGAAAGTTGAAAATTATCTACTTTTCTATTTCAGGTACATACCATTGCATTGCTAAATCTACCTAGGGGCACTGAGGTGTCCACAACTTCTGAAACAGCCAACTACTACTAAATGAAATTAACTTTATAAAATAAATTCTACAGATAAGATTTTAACTGTAAACTATCATTTTACTTTAAGAGCCATGACAATCTTTAATAATAAAATAGAAATATTTTAACACTACAATAACTCACGGACGCATCTATGTTATTGTTTAAATAAAGTAACTTTCCCAGGGTGAGAGACAAACTGTTAAAGGCAATAATTACACCACCATTTGAAGTAAAATATGTCTCAGAGAGTTACTTCATGAATAAATCTAAAATGTCAACCGACTTGAGAAAAGAGAGTATGTCTAGTGGACACTAATCAAGCAACTCAAATCAATGAATTATGATATGACTGACACAATATTTAGTGCAATAGTGTATTTTTATCAGCACTCCTACATTGTGGTGTCAAACATCCTTAACGTTTTTCTTCAATAGAACTAAGATATCACATAAGCCAGGATCAAAAGAAACACATCTGGAAAACTTCCTTTTCTGTTACAAAAACCTAATCCAGCCCCCTGCAAACATTAATCCTGCCTCTACAGGATAGCTAGAAACTCAGTACAAAAGTAAAGTTCACAAAAAAAAAAAAAAAAACAAAACCAACAACCTACAAGGAGGTAAAATCTCTTTAAGAAGTCCAAGACATCACAAGCATGCCCTTGCATGCACACGTGCACACCACACACAAGCTAAACATTACATCACTTAAGCAAATCCTACCTATGAAGTGATAAATAACATGCCCTATAAAATAACAAGCAAAATTTTAAAGTCCTACAAGAAGTTCAGATACAAACTGATTTTAACTCTCTAGGATGAACTAAATACCTGTTGACAACTAAGTAACAGCTTGGAAAGAAGAAAATGTCAGTGCTCCCCTTCATTCTTCCAAAATGAGGAGCTGTTACCTGAAAAGGTTTTGCTTGTGATTGCAGTGTTAACATTTCCATGTCATAATTCTAATAAAATACTGATATTTGAAGGGGTTCCACAGGTTTACTACCTAAAAATGATACTAAAAATAGTAAAACATGTTGTTAACCAGCTTTCAAAAAAAAGTCAGATACTAGTTGCACATATATACGATGTCAGTGCACCCTTCAACTTATGCAAAGAAGCCTGTTTGACAGAAAACTAGAAATTATTCCAAGTTTACTTTAATATCTCCACGATGTTAACCCAAACCTATCCCTCTACTCTAACATATGGTATTTCTGCCTTCGCAGCAATAAGCAACTGCTAATTCTATCTTCACAAGTCTCAAATCAGGGCTGCCTTTCAACGTGTAAACAAATTATTGAAAAAAACAGGGCCTAGTATCATGAAAGAAAGTATATGGTGTTCTATAACTTGTCTAAAGAAGTCCTCATACTCAAAGAAGATGCTTCATGAGACTTAAGGACAGCCTAAGCAGAAAAGAGCAGACAGACCCACGCTCACTTGGCCTTTATATCAAGTTTGTTGGATGCATTATCTCCAATCTGTAAGTCAGATCATCACATGAGCATGCTGTCACACTCGAAGAAAACATGCTGAGAAGCAGGCCATATTATCTTGGGCACAGCCACATATTGCCACCTTGGTGCAGTTTCCAGATACACAGTTCATGGGATAAGTCTGTCCACTCCAGTCTGCACAGAGGCACCGTAAGTGTTTCACCACCAGAGCAAGATGTCATAAGGTCCTGATTCCTAACCCACTATCTGTCAGAGCCTGTTTTCCAAATAGTCTTGCAGAGGGTTGATAAGAAATCACTGGTGGAGTAAGAATCCAGCAGAGAAGAGAAAGGTGAGGACCTAAGCAGCCCAAGCATAGCACTAACCCAACATGGCCACTCTGCAAGTTCTGGAAGGGATGGGGAAATAGTTGTAGCCACTACCCAGAGAAATGGTGATGAGTGATTTTATACGAGCGAATTTAGTAGCTCATCCAGGCGCGTAAAGCAGAAACTGTTTTACTACCAGAGAGTGGGAGAAGAGCCCCACTGAAGAAAAAAAAAACAAAAAACCAAAAAAAACAAAAACCACAACAAAACACAGGAATACGGAAAACCCAAGCAGGTGGGAGGCAGGCAGGCTCCAGCACGGCCCGATGGAACCGCCACCCGAGGAAAGGCCTGGATGGCTGGCACGGCGAGGCACTCACCCGCGGGCCTCGGGCCGGCTGCCCCCAACCCTCCCGGCCACGCCCTGCTCCTCAGGAACCCCCCGCCACCCCCGGGGAGCCCTTCACCCCAACACCGCGCTGGGCCGCCGGGCCTCCGGGCCTCCGCCCCGCTCGGAGGCCCCAAAGCCGCGGGTCTCCAGTGGGGCGAGACGGGGCGGTGGGCGCCATCCCTTCCGTTCCGTCCCGCCCCTTCCCCCCATTCCTCACAGCCTGCCCCTGCCCCTCCCCCACCCTCCCCGCTCCCGGCCGCCCTCCGCCGCCGCACTCACCTGCTCCTTCCGCTGCCGCGCCGCTCCCCGCCGCCTCCTCCGCCGCCGCCCGGGGCGGAGAGGGTGGGAGGAGGCGAGGGGGGAGTCCGTCCTCCCGGGCCTGAGCGCGGAGCGACACGGAGAGGAACCCGCGGAGCGCCTCCCGCTCCCGCTGCCCGCCCTGCCCCCGCGCCCCGGGGATGCTGGGTAACCGCCGCCGCGCGCCGCCGGTGATGGCGTCAGCGGGCGGGGAGGAGAAAGGGCCGCGGCGGAGGGCGCGGAGCCGCCATGTTGGAAGAGGGCGGGGAGGGGCGGTGGCTGCGGCCTGCGGGAGGCCGTGGCTTCATCGTCCTCAGGCAGGACCGGGTGGGGCGGTGTTTCCAGACTGGTTTGGGCGTGCCCCAGGCGTTTGGGCTGCCTCAGGGGGTTTGGCACTCAAGGCACCCGGCCTGGGCAGGTCAGGTGTGTGGGGATGATGGAGAGTGTGGCTGATCGAGCACAGACCCTATGAGGAGAGGCTGAGGGAGCTGGGGGTGTTCAGCCTGGAGAAGAGGAGGCTCAGGGGGGCTCATCGCTCTTTACAACTCCCTAAAAGGAGGCTGGAGCCAGGGGGGAGTTGGTCTCTTTTCCCAGGCAACTTTCAACAAGACAAGAGGGCATGGTCTCAAGTTGTGCCAGGGGAAGTTTAGGTTGGGTATTAGAAAGAATTTCTTTGCAGAGAGGGTGATCAGACATTGGAATGAGCTGCCCAGGAAGTAGTGGATTCTCCGTCTCTGGAGATATTTAAAAAGAGACTGGATGTGGCACTCAGTGCCATGGGCTGGTAACCACAGCGGTAGAGGTCAAGAGTTGGACTTGATGATCTCTGAGGTCCCTTCCAACCCAGCCGCTTCTATGATTCTAAAAGAGACACAGAGTTGTTCGGACCTTTACAGATGTTTTTTTTCAAATCCACTGCCGCAGCCAGGGAGAGCTGCTCTCCTGCTGGAGAGCAGTGTAGGTGAAAGAGACCTGGGGGTCCTGGTAGACAAGAAGATGACCATGAGCCAGCAATGTGCCCTTGTGGCCAAGAAGGCCAATGGCATCCTGGGGTGCATTAGAAAGGGTGTGGTTAGTAGGTCAAGAGAGGTTCTCCTCCCCCTCTATTCTGCATTGGTGAGGCCGCACCTGGAGTATTGTGTCCAGTTCTGGGCCCCTCAGTTCAAGAAGGACAGGGAAGTGCTTGAAAGAGTCCAGCGCAGGGCTACTAAGATGATTAAGGGAGTGGAGCATCTCCCTTATGAGGATAGGCTGCGGGAGCTGGGTCTCTTTAGCTTGGAGAAAAGGAGACTGAGGGGTGACCTCATCAATGTTTTCAAATATGTAAGGGGTGAGTGCCAGGGAGATGGAGTTAGGCTTTTCTCAGTGGTGACCAGCGATAGGACAAGGGATAATGGGTGTAAATTGAAGCATAGGAGGTTCAAGTTGAATATCAGAAAAAATTTCTTTACTGTGAGGGTGACAGAGCCCTGGAACAGGCTCCCCAGGGGGGTTGTGGAGTCTCCTTCACTGGAGACATTCAAAACCCGCCTGGACACGTTCCTGGGAGATGTACTCTAGGTGGCCCTGCTCTGGTAGGGGGGGTTGGACTAGATGATCTTTCGAGGTCCCTTCCAACCCCTAGGATTCTATGATTCTATGATTCTATGATTCAGGGGCGTGTGTCACTGGACCAGGTTGATCAAAGCTGCATCCAACCTGACCTCAAACACCTCCAGTGATGGGGCATCCACAGCTTCTCTGTGCATCTTCTGCCAGGGTCTCACCACCCTCTCAGCAAAAAATGCCTTGCATGTGTCCAACCAAAACCTATCTTCTCTAGGTTTAAAACTGTTCTGGTGTCACTATAGGCCCTGGGGAAAAAGTCCCACGCCACTTTTCTTAGAAGCCCCTTTTGTATATTGAAAAGCTGCTATAAGCTCCCTGCGAAACCTCCGTGCTGAACAACTCCAACTCTCTCAGCCTTTTGTCATAGGAGGGGTGTTCTAATACTCTGATAATCTCGATGGCCTCCTCTCGAGTTCTGAAAGATCCGTGTATTTCTTTTGCTGGACACTCTAGACCTGGACACAATACTCCAGGTGGGATCTCACTGCAGGGGGGAGAATCACCTCCCTTGACCTGCTGGTCATGCTTTGATGCAAACCAGAATATGTTTGGCTTTATGGGCCGTGAGCACACGTTGCTGGCTCATGTCCCTTCTCATCCACCAGTATTGCAAGTGATCCTTCTCAGGACTGCTCCATCCCTTCAGCCTCTATTGATACCATAGGTTGCCCTGACCCATGTGCAGAACCTTGCACTTGGCCTGGTTGAACTCACTCATTTTATCAAGGGCCCACTTCTCAATCCTGGCAAGATCCCTCTGGATGACATTCCTTCCCTCTACTGAGGGGCTCTGGTTCTCATCTTCACTGACAGTCTTAACATTTAATGAGTGTGCCAGTGGCAGCTTGTCTTTAGGCTTGTACTGGTTCTGAGCAGGAGGTGACTGGGTGTGGAGCAGTCGGTGATCCAAGTGGACCTAGGCAGACCCAGGATGGTCTTGTACAGCACGTCATGTGCAGCCTGTCCCTCAAGTTTATGTTGTGCTGCACAAACACGTGGCTGCAGGATAAACAACCTTAGCCAGCTAATTGTAGCAAAGGAGCCTGTAGGCAGCCCCCACTTGGTATCATTCATTTGGCCATCTGTGTGACCTTGCCTTTGTCTAAACTGGCATCAAGAAGTTCTCACGTGAACATCTTTTCTGTTTGACACCATAAATGATAAATAGGGTTGGTTTTTGTAAGGAAATCCTATAGGATCTTGAATGACTGAAACTGGTAAATTTATCCTATGGATGCATTCTGCCCAGCAAGCCACATCTCCATCAGAGGTCCATTTGATTCTATAGAAATCACAGCAAGTCAGGGGTTGAAGGGATTTGGAAAGATCATCAAGTCCAACCCCCCAACCAGAGCAGGGTCACCTACAGCAGGTCACACAGGAAGGCATCCAGGTGGGGTTTGAATGTCTCCAGGGAAGAAGACTCCACAACCTCCCTGGGCAGCCCGTTCAGTGCTCTGTCACCCTCACAGTGAAAAAGTTTTGCCTTGTATTTATGCGGAAACTCCTGTGCGCCAGCTTGTGCACGTTGTTCCGTGTCCTATCATTGGACATAACAGAAGAGCCTGGATCCATCTTCCTGGCACTTACCCGTTACATATTTATAAACATGAATGAGATCACCCCTCAGTCTCCTCCAAGCTGAAGAGCCCCAGCTCCCTCAGCCTCTCCTCATACAAGAGATGTTCCACTCCCTTACTCATCTTGATCGCTCTGCACTGGACTCCTCCAAGCAGTTCCCAGTCCTTCTGGAACTAAGGGGCCCAGAACTGGACACAATATTCCAGATGTGGCCTCACCAGGACAGAGTAGAGGGGTGTCCTGGTTTAGGCCAGGATAAAGGTGATTTTCTGGTTTGTACTTTTGCTTTTAGCTAAGTCTCTTGTAAGTAGTTGCACTTGCTGGGGTTAACAGCAAGTTTCTCAGACACTGTCTGCTTCTAGGACTGATAACACTCCATGTTTATAGTTACAGCTAGAGACTGGCATGCAAACCCAAGGACACTGCTCAGCTCTCAGGAACATTTTGCTTTCCAG